>OY730196.1:44895009-46322676 GCA_963422505.1 Pseudognaphalium luteoalbum
TTGTTTCGATTTGTTTGCGCGTTTAATAATCTAATCGTGTAGTCCTTGTTTGTACGATACGAATTTGAATTGAAATATTATCTAAATAATATTTTGGATATAATTGCGTTATTAAATAATATTATATTATTTAATAAAATTGTTCACCAACGTCCGTATTAATTGAACCGAATTACATTCGATGTGAAACTTGTACGATTTAATCAAATCGCATGATTGTATATATTCAACAATATATATTACTTGATACATTAATTAGCCTAACACAGAACTAATTACATGTATTATAACTGATTAGGTACTAATCACTAGTCCTAATTTGGCGGGTGTCACAAGTACTGCATCAGAATATATAGAAAGTGATGTATGAATCAAGATATTTGTTGTATTTATGACTATAAAAAATAAGGTGAGACTTGAACATGAGCTTATTTGTCAAAACTTGTAACAAACAATAACTAACCACTTTTACCATGAAGTAGATATTGTATTTTTTTTCTTAGCTAAATATATAACCGCATCAATCAATTACAACTATTCATTTAACAGTACCTCATTTAGCATCATGCTAAATGTACAAGTCAAATTTTGCTTAAATTGCTCATTTGGTATTTTAATAACTATTGTAATATGTGGATTGCTCATTTGGTATTTTAATAACTATTGTAATATGTGGATTTATTTTCCATTTGAATATTGCATCTCAATATTGAGGAGTGATTAGGAGTGATTAGTGTTATGTATAAAATTTGTCGGCTTCAACATTTCGTTCAAATATGTCAACCATGTAAGCAATCGATGAAAGCTACCAGAAAATCGGTTTTACCTTTTTTTATTATTCTTTTACTACAAATAAATGCAATTTCTAAGCGGTAGTTTTTTCAAATTATATAGTATTCGAATTTGTTGCCTGAACAAAATAAGAGTAAATTGTATAAATAGCTCATGTGGTTTACACACATTCTCACCGTTAGTCCATATGTTTTGTTTGTTGAATAGACAGTCCAAAAACTCCAAATTTGTTGCATACTTAGTCCCTCCTCTACCTAAACCAAATTACCCCTGATAATGTGCGCTCAACATGTCAACTATATGGCTCGACGAGAGGAGGATATTTTAGTCATTTTATGTAGAAGATGGACTGAGCATGCAATAACTTTTGAGTTTTTGAATTGTCTATCCAACAAACAAAGCATGAGTACTAACGATAAGAATGTGCGTAAATCACAAGTACTATTTATACAATTTACTCATAAAATAATGACGAAACGAAACTAGAATGAGGAAAAGAAAGGGTGCGCAATTGGCCTCTTTCATATTCAACAAGTCGTATCAAACCAATAATTTCATAGTATAATATCGACGGTAGCGTATTAGTTTTATATGTATCTTACCCTGTTTGTAAATTTTTAATGTTAGAAAAATCCTACCAAATTTGTGAGATTTGTCAATTTTGTCATTTTTTTTTTTTTTTTTGTCGATTAAGTTTACTTTATTCGTTACCATTTCCCCTTTTTTAACTTTCTGAACCAGTTAATTACCTCTATTTATAAGTAACCACCACTCTTTATTAGCTTCCATTATCCTCATCAATTGATTATATTAAGGTGGCAGTTCATAGGGTATAGTAATTTCTCTATTTTTAATTCAATGTCGATGTAGTGAGTAAGTCTATTAGCTCATGGCTGCTTTATGTATCCATTCGATCTCTCCAACTTTTGTTGGTAGATTTCTTAATTTATATATTTTGTTCTCGCCAAAAAAAAAAAGAATGATTACATTAACAGACCACCGTACCACTTTCCTAGTTTATGGTTGCGTCTAATTTGCGGAATTTGATAAAATTTGACGTAATTGGAATCTTAATTTCATTATATTACATAATGTCACATTTCTTTGATAAATTTCAACTCGATTAAAAACATTCCGCGAATCAAAGGTAACGTACGCCTCTACGCACATAAACACAAAATCTATGAGTTGCAAGTTTATAATACCAAATCCAAATTATTTATACATGTGTTTCTTGTTATTTTACTTGTGGCTACAAGTCATGATTTTTAATTTCAGTTACGTATTTCGATTGGAATTCGAGTACAATGATGGTTTGATGTGTGTACATCAATTTGGGTGGGCATAGTGTATGTTATGAAATCAAAATCAAAATATCAAAATCAAAATATATATTTTTCTTTAAGAGAAAATAGCCCGTCAGGCAGTGGTTCTCAGCTTCTCGCAAAGAAGAAACGTACGAGATGGTTTTATTTTTCTTTATTATTATTTTTTGTCAGTATATAGATAAAAGTTAAATTAATTAATCTTTGATTATTGTTTATAAAGTGTCGGTATTTGTTAAATTTATTTCGTTGCATTTGCGACGAAATATAAATCGTCGTTATTACAATTTCTGAGTTTGAATCAAAGCGAAAGGCAAACACCTGACACTGAAACTGCAGCACGTGTGTGTATCCAATAATCTGCATTTGGCTTGCACAAATTTCCAGCATTTTGGGGACCATTTTTATTTAGATACGAGTGGTTTATTGATCCACTATTAATATGTATTATTTATTTGTACAATTTAATTTTATAATTGATATTCATGCAGATCTATCAAAATTAGTGGTTGAATATCATCTCTCTTTAGATATACGTACATGAACACACGTTTAATTTATTAATTTCACATTTTTATATCTAAGGTAAAATAATAATGAAGAAATAATTAACAATATATATCAAGAAATAAACTTAATTACAATATACATAGTTCATATTTAAAGTTTAATTGTAAGAGAAATAATAAGTATAAGTATATATATATATATATATATATATATATATATATATATATATATATATATATACTACGGGTACTCTTGTTTATAAACATCAAAATATTCACTTTTAATTGATATTTATATTTATCCGAAAAATAGCTCTATAACCGCAGTTAAAAAGACGTACGGTATCATGATTTAATTTTTATGTCCGTCGACTCTAAGCTACCATTATTCAAATTGTAGAAGTAGCCGGACCGCTCCTAGAATTGGCTTCACCACCACCATCAGCGTCGTCATCCAACGATTGTTTAACTACGGTCGTCGTATCACCACCACCACCACCGGTTCGTTTCCTCTTTTTTTGGTACGGGATACCTCTAGCTTTCGCTTGACTTTCTTTGACTTCTCTCAAATACATCCTCACGGCTCGAACTCCAAACGGATTCGATTCCGGCTTCCCTCCATTTTCCTCGTAGGCAGCTCGAAGACGACCGATTAACGCGTCTAAGCTTCCCCACGCTTGTTTAAGCTGACAACTACATGGAGCCGGTGGATTCGGCTCCCCAAAATACGGACAACTAGTCACGTGCACTTTTGTTTTACCAAATTGATCAAGGTACTTTAAGAACTCAATCACATGAGCTCCACTACATCTACTTAAAGTTAAGGGTGGCTTATGGTTACTTAAGTATTGCAAGAACGTGTTCCAATCACGTCGTTTTTGTGACTCGTATCGGCTCGGCTGTTGCGGTTGCGGTTGTTGTTGTGGTTGTGGTGGTGATGGTTCGGGTGGTTCGACCGGGTCGGTTGACCCGGAACCGGATGCTAAATCCATTGAAGGTCTTCGTGAGAATGAGAATAATTGTGGGTTCTTTTTTTGGGAGAGATGGTGACGATTTGACGTAAATAGAAAAAATAATATGAAGATTGTACGAATGAAAGAATTGTTATTTGGAAGAATAGGGACTTGTGAGCTGTGACTATTCAATTTTGTCATGTAACAAGTGAATTATTTTTGTTTTTTAAGTATTAAAAAAGTGGACTTTATTAATAAAATGGACGGTTATTTCGTAGTTGCAAAAATAATGTCAAAAAATTGGTTAAATATATTTGATTGCAAAAATGTAAGTTGTAAGTTTTGTTTTATTTCGAGAAATGATCATTAATTAATATAACTAATAGGTTATTTAATTTATGATGTAGAAAGAAAAAAAAAACCCTTATTTATGTCACACATGTAATAATTTGTAGCAAAAAACCTTGGATCCGGGTTGCATGATACGCATGCATTTCTTTATGAGGTTTTCTTTATATACAAAATCTTTTTAAAATAAAGTTTTTTATTCGTGGGTTGGTAATCAATTCCCATCGTGAAAAATGTCACCAACTCCTACATCATCATTTAGATGCCATAATCTTATAATTTAATTATCATACTTATAATTGGGATATTAAACTTGATATTTATTATAACTAAAAACCGTTTGTAGTTTAATTATGAGGGGAAGAGCTAGTAATAAATATAATAGAAGGGGGTAAAAAAAATCTTTTAAAGTTTTGATGGACAAAATTTTAAAATTGTCGTTAAAAATTTTTTTTTTGGCATAATTTTAAATTTCTTAGGGGTTGACCCCATTTAAGATCTACCCCTGAATTCATGATGTTTAGTTCTTTTTTGTTTTTATAATTTTCTGATTTTATTATCATTGATACATAGCAAACATCTTCATGGGTCATGAAATGGAAGGCTGTATCGTGAGTTCAATCTTAACTTTTTGCGATTTCACAAGAAATAGGGTTTAAGTTACGAATCGTCAACGTATTCTCCTTTTTGTTTCAAGATCACTGATCAACCGGTTTTATTACTAGGATCACCAACGTACTTGTTAATTTCATGTTGAGGTCACCAATGTACATTTACATACGAGTTTGAGATCGCCAACATACTTGTTAGTACATAGTTAAGATCGCCAACAAAATTTACAAAAAAAATCATTTTTTTAAAGTACGTTGGTGATCCTAGTAATAAAATCGGTTGATTAGTGATCTCGGAACAAAAAAGAGAGTACGTTGACGATCCATGACTTAAACCCCAAGAAATAATTGAAAATTGTCTGAGTTACGGTCCTTAAGGAAGAGTCGGATTGGATCTAAACATTCCGGGTTCAAGTTGCCCGAGTTACAGTCCTTAAGGAAGAGTCGGATTGGATCTAAACATTCCGGGTTCAAGTTGCCCGTCGAATAGCCGTTTTGTGAATAATGATGAAAATATACGTATTTGTTTTCAACATTGTAAATAATTTTTGGACAAAATAATTTGAAAGTTGAAACATGTGAAATTTATACTTGGAGTGGATTATTTTTCCCCACCCACCACTCATATAGATGTTGGGTCTCTTTCCGACTGATTGTGACCTTGTAAAAGACTTTCTCAGACGGACCATAACCTTATTATGAAATTACACAATCATTGTATGTGTTATATATATAGACTAGTTTTAAACTCATATATACACACTTAATGTACACATAAAATAGAATTGCATATCTCGATATAATATATTTGTATCATCAATGAAAATCGTTGTCTACTATTGAGGCTCGTGCCATGCATTAAGCGTATATATACTAGTTATTTTTCTTAAATTATGTCACATTAAAACATGATCGTGAAGCATCCGGTAAAGGGGGATTCCCCTGGCAAACTTATGATAGCTAAGCATAGATGAATCTTATCAAACATCTAATCACTGAACATCGACTGATCGACGTATTAGTTTAAAAGGTAAACATACTCGGGAAGAAAAAAAAAGACATAAGAGTCATCGTCAAACTTTTTATGATAGCTTTCAAATGTGATTTTGCCTCTTAGGAAAGGCACGAGATGGCTCATCAACTATCAATTAGTTGAGACTGATAATGATGTGTGCCATTCTAGATTTAAATTCATGTATTTTGAAAATGAAACCATCGGACAAATATTTTCCAGATTAGATGGCGTTTTTTGACGATAAATTGACTAGCGATAAGTTCTCCCTAGAATCTTTGCGAAGAAACAGTCACCATATTTTGTGTCCCTGTCAGCGTTTCGAGAAAGATCATAGGCAAACTAAATGGTTCATAGAGTCGGAGTTCAAAAAGCATTATAGTACTACTTAATCATAAAGATAAAAGTAAAAGTTGATTGCATTAAAAATAACAAACCTTAATTGTACCATCGGATACAAGTTAGATGTATTCTCATGCACTAACCCCTTAATTTTACCATGAATTCTCTCACACCCAAAAGACAATAGCAGGTCAACGAAAGTGAAATTCCAATTTGTTGGGATATGTTATTGTGACAACAGATCTAGCTTGTAATAGTACTAGAGATTATTGTAATTAAGTTTGTAAATTGGTTTTGAATTGTAATGAAAATATTGGTTGGTAAACATTTTAGAGTTAAATGTTAAATGCTGAAAAATGTTGACCATGTTTGACCAATGAACTGCGATGCGAATTGAGTGAGTTCGCAGGGCAGGGCTGCGAAGCGAATCGAGTCGATTCGCTGGGCCAAGTTGGGCTGCGAACCGAGTCGGTCCGCAGAGCCCAGAACCTGCGAACCGAGGCGAGTATTTAAACAAATTAAGTTTTAAACCTAATTAACTTTTGCCATAATACCCATACGAATTTTCTGTGTTTTCAGAGACATTCTAATTATTCTAAGAGCTAGGTATTGATAGATAAACGTTGGTTTTAATCAATACAAAGCTAAATAGTAATTGATTTCACTAATACTTGTGAAATAAACCATTTACGATCCGTAAACTAGTACTAAGGGATTCCGCACCTTAATACCTAAAGATAACCTCGTTATCGATCTTAATAAATACGGACTTACAATTAGTATCAGAGCCTACGGCTAGATACGCGTACGTTCGAGGTTATTCGGGTAATAACGGTTGATTTAGGGTTGTTTGTACGTGATTCTTTGCCTAAAAACGATCAAAATCAGTCTCTGGAAGTTTTTAGGTTAGTTTACGTTCGAAATTTTAGTTTTTAGACGTTCAAAAGCCTAAAATTTTCATTTTTAGGGTTTTCAGGCGATTCTGCGAACTGAGTTGCGAAGCGAACTGAGTCTGCGAACTGAACTGAGTTGGCGAACTGAGCTTCTGCGAACTGAGTCTGTTTTGCGAACTGAGTTCTCCTCTGCGAACTGAGTTTGATCTGCGAACTGAGTTTGATCTGCGAACTGAGTTCTCCTCTGCGAACTGAGTTTGATCTGCGAACTGAGTTCTCCTCTGCGAACTGAGTTCAATCTGCGAACTGAGTTCTGATCTGCAAACTGAGTTTGTTCTGCGAGTTGAGTTTCTGCGAACTGAACTTACTTTTTTTTAATCTTTGGGATTTGCAAAAATGTCTGACATAAGTAAGATGATTGAGATGGAACATGAGGTTGGAAAGTCTAATGTTCCACCTAAATTGCTCCGACTTGAAGACTACTATGGATGGAAAGACATATTTGAATCACATTGTCGATTCCATGATTTGTCAATATGGATGTGCATCAACAACGAACTGCTAAAGTTGGTAGTAAAATTGTGGCCCTTACCTATACTCAGATGAGTGATGAAGAAAAGAAAGATTATCAAATTGAAAATAAAGCTCACTCATCAATTAAAATGAGCCTTCCAAAAGAGATCAACCATCAGTTGAAGTCTTTTCATACTGCTAAAGAGCTACGGGAAGCTCTAGAGAAAAGGTGTGATGGAAGTCCTCAGGTTAAGGCAGGTAGGTGTAATCTGTTAAAGAAACAATTCATAGTCTTCAAAGCTATGAAATGTGAAGATCTTGATGCATATACCACAAGATACTACCATCTGTTAAGTGAGCTAGATGACCACGACATTACCTATTCTAATACGGAGAAGACTGACAAGTTTATTGAGGGTCTTCCTTCGAAATGGGAAATGTATGGAGTTATGCTCAAGGATAACGATGAACGTTATGCAGCTATGTCATTGGAGCAGGCTATTGATAAGCTCCGTGGATATGCTTTCACAAAGAAATCGAGAGATACGGATTCTGATCAGGTACAGGATCCTGGGCTTTATCATGGAAAATCTACTATCTCAAATAGTTCGTCCAGCTCGACCACTGCTTTACTAGTTGGTGATACTGGAGAAACTGGTGAAATGATATCTGAAGACTTATGCTTTATAAGTTCATCTGGAGGTGAAGCAAAAAAGCAAGACAACTGGGAAGTCAACTCAAGAGCATCACAAAATGCCCATGAGTGTGAAATCCGCTGAACAACAACTATCAGTTCTTGCTTCATTCGTTGCTTCATACGAAAACTACATCCAGGGTAAGATCAATGATCCAGCGACTTTTGATGAGGATTATGATCAGGTAACTTGCTATGGTGTCAAGGAGAGTTAAAAATTTCTTAAAGCGTACTGGAAGAAAGCTGGTGGGAAATAGAGTTGGGTTTGATAAGTCCAAAGTGAAATGTTTTAACTGTCAAGGTTATGGACATTTTGCTAGGGAATGTCAAAGACCCAAAACTGAGAAAACAGCAAATCCTGAAAAATCAAGTGCTACTTTGTCTTCTAAAGCCTTGGTTGTTCAACAACTGGATGGTTCTTATGACTGGAGAGCTTTGACCGAAGAAGCTCTTATGGCTGAAATTGAAGATCCAGTTAAGACTGATGAGACACCATCTTACATGCCTACTGCTGGGGATTATCAAATGAAAATTCCTGAATTGAAGATTCTGGCAGCTGAAGATGATGTGTTGGACTTGGGATCAACTGAAGATCTATGTCCATAAGACTTTGTGGCACAAATGGCTGAACTACAAACTGAGAAGAAACGGGTATGTCTTGATGTTCCTACACTTATAGATGTATGTCAATTAGTGACTAGTTTACAAGCCCAAGTTAATGTATTTGCTGAATCACATAAGGCTTTATCATCTGAACTAGAATTGGCTAAAATTGATGTACGTAGGTTAAGTGAGGACAAGCTAGACCTTAAGAAATAGATTAAGTCCTATATGTCAGATAAGACTGTACTTAGAAATACTATAAATGAACAATCTGTGATAATAGATGGTCTTTATTTGAACCTAAAGGACTTAAATCAAGGTGTAGCTGACAAGGACAAAGAATTAGCTGAATCTAAGGTTAAGTTAGTTGAGCTTAATCGTAAGTTTGAAAGTTATAGAACATCATCTTTAACTATGGACTCTATAATTGACGCTCAACGTAGTGTAAAGGACAAGACTGGCTTAGGCTATAGTGATGTTCCTCCGCCTTTTAATGCTAATTACACTTCTACTGATGTTGACCTAGAGATGATTGATGCTACTGCTAATTCTGATGTTCAAATACCCAAAGAATCTGAAGTTTCTAAGATACAAAAGGATGTTCTTAAAGAACAATCATCTAATATTGGTAACATATCAAGTTCCACCAATGTACAATTTTTCTCGGATGGGATGCTAAATGATGCCAAAGTAGATGATAAGGTTATTAAAGAACAAAATGATACACCTTTAGTATCTAAGACTCAGATTGAAAATAAGGCAAAAGACGTTAAGTCACGGAGGCAGATGTCTTGCTTTAAGTGCCATCAAAAAGGGCATGTGGCTTCTTGTTGTCCCAATAAGAAGCTGGAAGCTATACATAAGCCCGTAAATAACGAGAAACCAAAATTTGTAGACAAGTCTAGTACTAAACTTGGTTTGGGAAGCAAACCTGTGACTAAACTTGTGAACATGTTGAAAAGAGACAATACTAGTAGTGTCTCACCACCTAAACCTAAGAGACCTTATTCTCAAAATGATAACACTGTCATTAAACCTAGAGATAAGACACCTTCAAGGTTTAGAACCCCAAGTAGAAACCATAGTCAGTATGAAAGTGGTTCTACTTCTCGTGCACAACAACATAGTCAATTTCCTAGGAGGTTTTCTACTCACTCTCCTCACAGGCATAAGACTATAAATGATCAACAAGCTCAACCTCCTGTAAAAGTCACCAAGACTCCCGATGAGAATAGTTATGGTTACTTTAAGGAAGTTCATATTGTAGATGATAAGGGACAACCCAAGACCGTAATGGCTTGGGTCCCTCTTGAAAACTAACCGTGTACAACTTGTCATGTGCAGGAGCAGACTGTAAATAAAGACAACTGGTGGTATGTAGACAGTGGATGCTCAAGACACATGACAGAAAAAAGAAGTCTACTGAAGGACTTCAAAGGTGGTTTGAAACAGCGAGTAAACTTCGCTGGTGATAAAGGAGAAGTAATTACGGGAAAAGGAAAAGTTTCAAATGGAACTTTGACTCTTGAAGATATGAATTATGTTGAAGAACTAACTCACAACTTAGTGAGTGTTTCCCAAGTCTGCGATAAAGGTCATCCAGTTCATTTTAGTGAAAAGGAAGCCTTAGTCCTGAAGCTGGGATTTGTTATTCCCGAAGATTGGATATTAATGAGGGCACCAAGGAAGAAGGACATATATGCTATCAACATGGGTGCTCCAATTACTTCAATGGAGTCTACATATTTATTTTCCAAGGCTTCAGAAGCTGATTCTATTCTATGGCATAGGAGAATGACACACTTGAACTTTCGAAAAATGAATCACATAACCAAAAATGGTTTAGTTCTGAGTGTACCACAGAAACGTTTTGAGTTTGAAGACAGGTGTGTTTCTTGCTTGAAAGGAAAACAACATAAGAAACCACACAAGTCTAAAACTGAAAACTCAATATCCTCGCTATTTGAATTGCTACATATGGATCTCTATGGCCCAATAAGCAAGAGAAGCATAGGTGGCAAGTGGTACTGTCTGGTTGTTACAAATGATTTCTCTAGATTCTCATGGGTATTATTTTTGAAATCTAAGGATGAAACTCCAGGAATGCTTATGGAGTTCTTAGATTTAGTAGAGAATGTCTATAACATGAAAGTTAAGAGAATTCGTAGTGACAATGGTACAGAGTTCAAAAATTCTACGTTGAATGTTTATTGCTTAAGTAAAGGAATTCAACATCAATTCAGTGCACCATATGAACCACAGCAAAATGGTGTTGCTGAAAGGAAGAATAGAACTCTTATTGAGGCAGCAAGAACCATGCTTGCTGATTCAGGGCTTCCGGTCATCTTTTGGGCAGAAGCGGTGAATACAGCATGTCATGTTTTGAATAGGGTACTAACTGTTAAGAAGCATAACAAGACTTGTTATGAACTTCTGAACAAAAAGAAACCTAATTTGAAAGGATTTGAGCCCTTTGGTGTATCATGCACCCTATCTAAATCAACCTAAGTTTGGGGAAAAGGCTGACGAAGGATATTTCCTAGGTTATATTCCTAATTCACCAAACAAGAAGGTTTTCAATAAAGTCACTGGACGTGTGGAAACTGTCTATAACATTGAAGTTACCAGTCATACTCATGACAAACACAAGGGATTAGATTGGCAATTCGATGATTCAGATCTGTTTAAGTCATTTAAAGTCCCTATAAGTGACTATGTGGTTAATTCGGAAATCCCGGAACATTTATTGTACGGTGACGGGGACACTGGCCCTACACATACATCGAAGGCTTCTTCATATGGGACGTTTGCAAATAATCCATCTACTAGTGCTTCAAAAGAGCCCTCAATGGAAAAACCTCAAGAGCAAGACAAGTTATCGGAAGTTACTCAAAGGGTATTAGATAATATCTTTACCCCTACAAGGGAAGTGGGAGAAAGAATAACTTCTGATGAGATGTACAATACTGATGAGGATATGCCACCACTGGAAGAGATTGACACCAATTTGGATGATGAGATACTTGTTGAACTAGTAACTGTAATCATCCTGTGGAAAATATCATTGGTGATCAAGAAATTCCAATGTTAACCAGGAGTCAAGCTAAAGCTAGTACTTCTGAATACACCAGCTTATACGTGTAAATTAAGGAAACTGAGATTACTAATAAATGCCTTTATGCATACTTTATCTCACAAGTTGAACCTAAAAACGTTCAACTGGCATTAAAGGAAAGTTCGTGGGTAGAGGCTTTGCAAGAAGAATTGACTCAGTTTAAAAAGCTGAACGTTTGGGAGTTGGTTGACTTACCTTCTGGTGAATATGTGACACCCGACAAGTTAGGGCTAACTATTAGTTCCTAATCATCTGCTAATACATGAAATTAGTGCTAGATTAGGCTAATTGTATGTATCAATATATATATATATTGGAATATGTATACACGTACGCGATTATGTTCAATCGTGCATTTCCATATCGGGCGGATTCCGATACATTAATACGGACATTGGTGAACCCAATTTATTGAATAATATTGGACTATTTGATAAACATGTTTATTTCTAAATATTAACCCGATAATATTTCATAAGTATCTCGTATCGTATAGAATATGATATACGCGACAAAAACGTGTGAAACGCGCCTGACGGATGAAAGTTATTAATATTATATTTTTATAATTTAATTCCAAGTATTTTGATGAAATACTTCAATTAAAAATAGCGCGATTACACGTCATCACTTATAACGTCTAAAAACGTTACACGATTTAATCGAACGTACAATTCACAACCGACACTCAAACGAAAGCCCGAGTATTATTTTGGTAACTTAAAATATGCCAATTGAATAAAATTATCATCTAAAAATATCGAGTTTTAAATCGTTTACGAAAACTTATATATAATACGTTATACGTATAAACGAACGACAAAACGACCGGGTAAACGAACACCGCACGGAGCGCAACTTGGAGACAAGATTGTAAACCACCACACCTTTCTAGTGGGAGCTACCCACGAAAATCAGTAACCATGAGGCATGGCATGCCAATTTGTTGACTATTATAATCAAACCAAACCCATATCACTTTCATTCCCACACTCTTCACTCAATTATTGTCCACCAACTCTCTCCCTCTCCCTAGCCACGAATTTCAACTGGTTTTCCAGCCTCCACTACACCACCACCAACCACCATAAGCACCATCATCATCCACCATCAAGTTCTTGAAGAAAATCGAAGGAAAAGCTCGGTTATCGCATCATCTTTGCATTTCGACTCTAGATCTTTGATCCTCTTGTGAGAACTCTTAATATTCTACTAGTTTTACTTTAAATATACTTGTATACATGTTTAGTTGTTCTTTTAACAAGATTATGTCCAAAGTATAAGCTAAAACTCATTTTTTATGAACTTATATTCACACTGCTTTCTGTCCAGAAAGTTGGTCAACATCCACGATTTTTGTAAAATTCATATCTTAACTAAAATGAATGTTTATTAAGCCTAAATGTAGCCTGCGATGTTAGCTTTCCAAAGACACCAAATTCGTAACATATCGATTTCGTTTACTATTTAAAATAATATTTCCGTTAAGGTGCGCATTACTGTTCCGGCGGACATAAATATCTACCTCCTTCTCGAGACCATATCTTGAGTTCTAGACCACTAAAACGTATGAGACTAGTGCCAAAACCTCTCATATTTTGTTAACTTGAAAAAGTTCTTCTTTGACCATTTCCAGAAATGTCCTTATTTTCGTATATAACTCGATCTTTGAACATATGACCGTTTTGGACCAAGTGTGACCACACCTTGAAACTAATTTTGTTTAAAATAGTAAATGAACATATAAAAATACCATAAAGTGCAGAAATAAACTAGACACATATGAGGACATGTGTGATTTTTGGTTAGGTATAAATCGGACTAGAAATACTCCAAATCGAAAGGTTTATCGAGTTAAAAATCTGGAAAGCATAAGGTAGGGACTGTTTTTGGAAATCTCTTAAAAACCGACACTTCGGGTTAACCCCAAAACAAACCAATAATTTTATTAAGCTCTTTACACCGTTTTAAGTCTTGGGTAAAAGTTTCGAGTCAAACCGAAGTCGTTTGACCACTTTCCCGAACCTGAACCCATGACATACGGACTAATCCTGATTCGAACTTAGACTCTTGGACCCTTGACTTTCGGACTCTTGAAGAAAGTTCGGATTTAGTCGTTTCGGATCAACACTTTCGGACTAAAACCTACATTCAGACACACATACACATTCGGACTTAAACACAATCGAAAATACACTTTCGGACCTAGACACCTTCGGACTACAAACATTCGGACATAGATATATATATACTTTCGGATATATATATATATATAAAAGTACTCACTTTCATAAATGCATATGTATATACTTTTATAAGTATACAAAATGATGAAACGCACAATAATAATACTTGAAATTATATATCCGAAAGTATACATTCAGACACATACACATTCGGACTTAAACACAATCGAAAATACACTTTCGGACCTAGACACCTTCGGACTACAAACATTCGGACATAGATATATATATACTTTCGGATATATATATAAAAGTACTCATTTTCATAAATGCATATGTATATACTTTTATAAGTATACAAAATGATGAAACGCACAATAATAATACTTGAAATTATAATTACAAAAACTCACTAACGGGCCGTACATATTTACAAAATATAAACAATCCAAAACTAATCATTTGGACATTACTAGTTGAATGAGCAACTAGCATAGATGGTATGATAAGACATCTAATCATTTTAAAACCTTGCGCGTTTAATACGCCCGGCAGGTTTCAGTTGTTGGAGACGACATCATTACTCTTGAACAACATCATTATTGCTTGTTAGCAACTCATTAGGCTTAGGTGAGTCTCATAGCCCCTTTTTAAATGCTTTTACCTAGGGGTGAGATACATGCTCATTTTGTTTTACATGTGAACACAAGTACAAAACATCATCGTATGCTACATGAGTTGTTTTCATCTAATCAATTTAAAGTCCTCCATCACATAGTTTGTTAATATGATTTAGCGTGAATGTTAGTGTATGGTACCATATGGGATTGACAATCCCCGTCCGAGTTAGCAAGCACTAACCTGTCAAACGGACGCATTATCATTTGTTCAGTATGAGTGTAGATTAGACACTCATAGGGAGGCACCTCGCTCAGGTCCTTGAATGTGGATCCTGACCCTCTTAGTTAAGCTCAAACTATGGACTCATGGCTGCATGTACATTCATTATTTGTTTGATTACAAATCATTATATAAATCTTGTGGTTCATAAATCTCATTTACTCATATACACCTGTGAGCTCACCAGCTTTTGTAGCTGACCTTTTAGCATGTTATCTCAGGTACTCAGCAGTAGGTTGGACTGCCCATCAGGATACTTTAGCTCGAGTCGCATGCAATCATTAAACATCGAGAGATTTCCTTGCATATCTATATTTTGTATAATTGGAAATGTACTAGAATCTCTCAGGGTAATTATGTGAACTCAATATAATGTAAACAGTTTGTAAACTCTTATGTTATATTAATCTATTTTGTAAACGACGCATATAGAGTCGTTCATTATATATCTTATGTTCTTGATTATTGATTAGTTGCGCCCCGACCCGATTCGCTTCCGCAACCCGAATTAGGGGGTGCGAAAGAATATCCTATTGAAACTAAATGGGTATTTAAGTGCAAGAGAGACGATCGGGGAATTATTACTCGCAATAAAACTCGTTTAGTGGTTCAGGGTTTCTATCAAGAAGAAGGAATAGATTATAACGAAGTGTTTGCACCAGTTGCTAGGCTTGAAGCAATAAGGGTATTCTTATCATTTGCAACTTACAAAGAAATTAAAGTGTATCATTTAGATGTTAAGAGTGCCTTTTTGTATGGCAAAGTACAAGAATTGGTGTATGTCTCTCAACCACTAGGGTTTGTTGATCCAGATTATCCAGATAGAGTATATCGATTGAATAAGGCTCTATATGGATTACATCAAGCACCCAGGGCATGGTATGAGACACTATCAAAGTACCTACTTGAGAATGGATTTACAAGAGGTTCAATAGATAGTACACTTTTCTTTAAATGGAAAATGAATGACTTTCTGCTTGTTCAAGTATATGTTGATGACATCATTTTTGGGTCTTCTGACGAAAAGATGTGTCAAGAATTTGAGAAAGTCATGCGAAAAAGGTTCGAAATGTCTGTTATGGGAGAGTTGAATTTCTTCTTAAGATTACAAGTTGATCAAAAAGAAGATGGAATGTTCATTCATCAAACAAAGTACACATATGAACTATTAGAACGATTTAAGATGGATGAAACACGCATATATCATACTCCTATTCCAGAAAATCATGGACTTGGACCGGATACATCGAGTGACAAAGATGTGGATCCTACTCTTTATAGGGCCATGATTGGGTCACTAATGTATCTTACTGCATCCAGGCCTGATATAAAATTTGCAGTATGTATCTGTGCAAGATATCAAGCCTCTCCGAAAGAGTCTCATATGCAAGCAGTTAAACGAATCTTTCGTTACCTCAGAGGGAAACCAAAGCTGGGACTTTGGTATCCGACTGGAGGAGACTTGGATTTTATTGCTTACACTGATTCTGATTATGGAGGATGCAATCAGAATAGAAAGTCCACAACTGGTGGATGTCAGTTTCTAGGAGGAAGATTAGTGTCTTGGCAGTGCAAGAAGCAAACCTCAGTAGCCATTTCTACGTGTGAAGCTGAGTATGTTGTTGCAGGCAGCTGTTGCTCTCAAGTGTTGTGGATTCAACAGCAAATGAGAGATTATGGATTAAACTTGACCAACACTCCGATGATGATTGACAATGAATCCACCATATCAATAACCAATAATCCTGTAAAGCACAGCAAGACAAAGCACATTGATATTTGTCATCATTTCATAAGAGACTGTGTTGAAAAGAAACTTATTCAGTTAGTCAATGTTCCATCGTTGGACAGCTTGGCAAACTTGTACACAAAAGCTTTTGACAGGAATCCTGAATAACTAGTTACCTGAATAACTAGTCTTCCAAAGGATATGTAATAGTTAGCTGTAAGTTAAAAAAAAAGGGGGGGGGGGTATGGCATTCATTTGCTTGTTACCTTAGGAGAATCGCCTCCGATAAAAGAACAACATTAGTTCTTTTAGAAATTGTTTGAGTTTTTATTTGCAAAAACTTGGGAGATGATAGTACATTAGGAGAATAAGCTTCAGAATAATTACCTTAAGTATTAAGTACGATGTGTTAGTAGATTCCTATAAGTCACCCTAAGATAATGAAGTTAACTAGGACTTGACTTATATTTATCTTATTATACACCTATATCCACTGATTATAACCTGTCTTTTTACTTAACACGTGATAACAATAACTTTAGTCTAGTCAGCTTCATCATACGATATATTGGTAGGCAGATTATGCTAAGATTTCCGAGTGGTTTAGAAATTCTAATTTCATGTGTCTTATCTTTTGTGAAACTACTATATGATGTATGACTTATGTCTTAATTGTTGAATGATAGTACTGCCATTCACTGTTATCTAAAACAAAAACAAAAAGATACAAAGTATCAAAAGTTTAAAAGGTGAGTTATATGTTTCTAAAGAGCATCATTTAGTAACTTCTACCTTACATATGAAAGATACAAAGTATCTAGTGTCAAGTGTATGTTATATGCTTCTAAAGGACATTATTTAGTAACTCTTACCTTACACCTCAAAGATACAGTGTTATGTGTTGTACTTGAGTTCTTCAGTATGTTGTATAGTGGAAAACACTAGATATTGTTCACATCAACAATAAAAGGTTTGCTCAGAAATCTGTGTATAATTTGTTTATGTGGATCATAATATCGATAATCGTCTTGAACTGTCCATGACAAATGAACATTCACCTTCGTGAATAATAAGTTCTAAAGAAATAATAAGTTATTTTTCAATAATGTGTTATATCGTGTGGATAAAGGTAACTAAGATATAGTTTTATAAATATAAGTTTATTACTGGTTAATTTGTGATTTTATTGTGCTTATATGAATTTCATGAGGTATGTATATTAACAATCATCTTAGACTTATTAAAAATCAAATAAGTTTAGCTTATTCTTCTAATATGATCCCTAAGCAGATAAACTCTTAATCATTTAAGCATAGAATTTATTTTTGATTAGTAAGTATGTTTACATTTTTATTTTGTAAAAGTTTATGTTATCATAATTAAATAAAGTTTAGTTTTAAATTTATTTAATTTGTTATCCTTTGGAATTAAGTTAAACTGCACTTTATTGTTCTGTGTTGAATAAATGTGACAAAAACGCAATGGAAAGTTAAAAAGTTTGGCTAGTAAAAATAAATAAAAGTCCAATTTATATTTAAAGTTAAAATCGCATGTTTGGACAAAATTGCGAAGTTGACCAGTCAAACTTGCGATGTGAGCTTAGGGTATAAAAGGGACAAGTCAACGAGTCAAACCCCTACACTTTTCACTCATTCTGCGAAGCGAACCCAAACACCCCTGCAAGGCGACTTCCTGCGATGCGAAACGAAAAGGGTTTTTGTTTGAGTTTTGATTTTCACGAACGAGGAAAGGATTTTCAATCCGAGAACATCCACAAAACCGCAATGTCAAGTAAAAGGAGTAGAACAGGAAAACGTGAGTGGATTGGAATGAAAATGGCCGAAAATCACAATCGAATCAAAATCACGATGTCGCAATCGCCAAAGCCAAGGTCGCAGTCGACATCACAAAAGTATTTTGAATATTGTACCGAAGGACGTCGCGGGTTGGAAGTATATATAGTCTAACCCTAAATGCGATGTAGTGTGCGACGTCGCATGCGACGTCGATGACGATGTCGCATAATTGACATGGCAGAAATTTCAATTTCGATTTTGATTTCAAGTTTTCGACGCGCGATTTGAAAAACAAACATGTGACTTGGTGGAATAAAACTAACTAAGATAAAATATATTAACACAAACTTAATGCAAATTTACAAATATAAAGTTAACACATTCTTTTTGGTGAAGGAGTTGATTTAATCTGGTTAGCGATCATATCGGAATAACATGCATTTATTAGGAACAGTAAGTGTTATTTCGATCATCAGTATATTTGTCCACTTTAAATTTACTTGTCATGCTTAAAACACTTTTTATAAAAATTATTTCAAAACGATTATCAGTATATTTGTCCTCTTAAACATGTTACACGCACATCTAGGAGCTAATTTTGTTATTATTCGTATGTACATTTTGTTGTGGTCCCCACCATAGATATACATCTTAGCTTAAGACATAGACCATGCTTCCATTTACAAAAGAATATAAGAAAATCAATTTTAAGAATCAAGTCAGCGGTGACAGGTCTGTACTTACATACAACAGAGCGACATAGCTTGATTCATGTTTAAGCAAAACCAGACTTGGTCAAACCATTTTGGAGACCTTGTAAGGTATCTTAATTTTAAAGACTTTGCAAGTACTTTGACTTGTATTTGCTTAACTTTTAAGTATATATTAACAGAGACCAGGTCTATACTTACGTATAACAGAGGAAACTGTCAATATATACCCCCAAATGATATCAAATAAACTTCTTTCACAAAAACATATCTAGCATAAGTAAGATATTAAGACTTTTGTCATACATCTAATTATGTTATACCACTTGAAATAAACAATTATATATTAGGCTTCTTAAGAGGTCTCAAAGATTTTTGCGTAACATGCCTACTAATATATCGTATGATGAAGACAATGTTTATAAAAACTGTTTTCAACATGTCAGATAAATCTACTGACACATCCAAGATAAATCTTAAAATTCCATTTTGTGCATGTCACCCGATGTACTATCATATCCCAAGTTGTTTACAGACACAACTTCAACGTCCATTTTAAAAGTGTAGCAACCGTGCATTTCTTTAATACTAAAGAGTATAAAGAGTGGTTGTTGCATTTTTTTATTTTATTTTTTTTAACAATAAAAAATTTACAAGACAAAACCAAGTCACAATTCACTTTTTAGCTTGAAAGAATCTCAAACCGATCATGTTGACCAGTTCGTTAAAACGAGCACGTAAAAACGCTTTTTTGAAAAGATCGGCATTTTGCTTAAGAATATCTATATGGACAAGGTCTATCAGGTGTTTCTCATAGCAATCCCGTATGAAGTGGAACCTAAGTTCAGTGTGTTTGGTCTTAGAATGTTGTACGAGATTGCGAGTTATGGAAATAGCAGCAGTATTATCTATATGAACAGGAGTCATAGAAAGAAGTAACCCGTAATCACGTAGTTGATGCTGGATCCAAAGGACTTGAGAACAGCAGCTTGCAGCAGCAACATACTCGGCCTCAGCTGTAGAAGTTGCAACCGTAGTCTGCTTTTTGCACTGCCAAGAAACCAACCGCGATCCGAGAAACTGACATCCTCCAGTTGTTGACTTCTTATCCATTTTGCAGCCACCATGATCCGAATCTGAATAGGCAGTTAAAGCGAATGATTTCTCATTTGAATACCATAGACCAAGAGTTGGCCGATATTTGAGATACCCAAAAATTCGCTTCACAGCCTTCATATGAGTCACCTTTGGTTTAGCTTGATATCTCGAACATAGCGAAACCGCAAACACAATATCCGGTCTTGAGACAGTCAGATACATTAGAGAGCCTATCATGGAACGATAGTCTTTCTCCTTGCAGTCTTCTTCATGCTCGTCGGGTCCAAGATTGTGATTTATCTCGATGGGAGTACCATAGGTTTTACAATCAAGCAAGTCATACCTAGTCAACATGTCATTGACATATTTTGACTGGTGAATATAAATTCCTTTGGCGGATTGCTCAACTTGCACACCTAAAAAGAAAGTAAGTTCTCCCATCACACTCATCTCAAACTCAGACTTCATTAGAACCTCGAATTCCTTGCACAAAGCCTCATTTGGAGAACCGAATATGATGTCGTCCACATAAACTTGCACCAATAGCAAATCTTCTCCTTCTCCTTTGGTGAAAAGTGTGCTATCAATTTGGCCTCTCGAAAAGCCATTCTTCAACAGATACGTAGTAAGCCTCTCATACCAAAGTCTTGGCGATTGATGAAAACCGTACAGTGCTTTTCTCAGCTTGCAAACATGATTAGGATGTGCAGGGTCTTCAAAGCCTGGAGGCTGTTTTACGTATATCTCGGTGTCTACCTCTCCATCAAGGAACGCACATTTTACATCAAGTTGGTAAACTCGAAAGCCTTTGAAGGACGCAAATGCCAAGAAAATCCTAATTGATTCCAATCGAGCAACATGGGCAAATACTTCATCATAATCCAAACCCTCAATTTGACTGAAGCCTTGAACTACCAAACACGCTTTATTCCGAATTACCACACCTTTATCATCCATCTTGTTTCTATATACCCAACGAGTGCCCGTAAGATGAGCACCTTTGGGTAATGGCACGATTTCCCAAACTTGCAGCTTCTTAAATTGCTGCAATTCCTCTTGCATGGCCTCGACCCACGATGGATCTTTCAATGCTTCCTCAACCTTTTTAGGTTCAATTTGAAAAAGATGGCATGATTCGACGGTTGCCATGAGGCCCAAAACCTGTTCAGCTGAAGTTTGCTTGGCTTCAGCAGTTTGCTTTGCTTGAGTTCTCGTTTGAACTTTAGAATGAGGATCACCAATTATATTCTCAATGGGATGATCCGTATGTACACGAGTAACTAGAATGATATCCGGTACAAGAGTCAAATCCAAGTTGTTCAAATCTCCTTCAGTGACAGGAGTTTCTTCTTCATCTGCTTCATCAGTAAAGAAATGAGAATGAACCATTTCTTCTTCTTCTCCATCTTCCTCTAAAGGAGGCATGTATGGATCATCAGGAAGATCCATTGCATTGATTGTTCCTGAAGCAGAAGGAATATCAGAAGATGGTGGGTTAGGTGTAGGTGTGGGTGTTGGTGAAGGTGTAGATGTAGATGCAGGTGTTGGAGTAGGTGTTGGAGGAGATTGGTTGGGTGCCGCATCGGGTTTTGGATCGGATGGTTTAGAAGGAGAACCAAATGTTTCTTGAGAAATATTGATTCCATGAAGCAAGGTAACCAACTCTTCCGTATCATCTTCTTCCGGAATGTTGAAAGAGTTAAAGAGTTTACCATAGTTGAAAAACCAATCCGGACCCGTACCTTGAGGAGGTTCCGTATACCTTAAACATTTTACCTCAAAATGTTCCTCTATCTTATTTGTCAATTTGTTGTAGACACTTTTGTTTGGAGAATTGACTGAATATCCAAGAAAGATCCCTTCAACAGCTTTATCACCAAACTTAGAGACAGGTTCTTTTGTAACCATAATCATGCATGGACACCCAAACGGCTCTAGAAACTGCAGGTTCGGCTTGCGGTTATTGAAAAGCTCATAGCATGGCTTGTTCTTCTTCTTAACCAAGAGCACCCGATTCAGAACGTAACAGGCAGTATTAACTGCCTCAGCCCAGAAAATAATAGGCAGCTTTGAATCTGCTAGCATAGTTCAAGCTGTCTCGATGATGGTTCTATTCTTTCGTTCTGCAACTCCATTCTGTTGAGGAGTTCTAGGAGCACTGAATTGATGATCAATGCCTCTTGAAGCACAGAATAACTCGAGAGTTGAATTCTTGAACTCGGTTCCATTATCACTTCGCAGTCTCTTCACCTTTAAGTTGCACAAATTTGCCAACTTATCCAACAAGTAAACCAGAATTCCCGCCGTCTCATCCTTTGTTGCAAGAAAATATACCCACGAAAACCTTGAGTAGTCATCAGTAACTACCAAACAGTAAGACCGACCACCAATGCTCTTCGTAGAAACCGGACCAAAAAGATCCATATGTAATAGTTCCAACGGAGCAGCAATGGAATTCACAACCTTAGACTTATAGGACTTCTTCTGGAGTTTGCCCTTGTGGCAAGAAATACAGTCATCCTTCAAAGCAAAGGACTGTTTTGGAACTCCCCTCACTAAGTCATTATTAATCAGAAAATTCATTTTACGAAAATGAATATGTCTCATCCGTCTGAGCCAAAGGAGTGATTCTTTTTCAGAAGCCTTTGAGAGTAGACAAGTAAATTCGCTTGTAGTTTCCACAGTTCGCATATTCATCACATAGGTGTCATTTCTTCTAGGTGCACGCATTAACACCCATTCCTCAGGAATGACATACCCTGGCTTCAGTATCACACATTCAGTCTTTGTAAATGACGTGGTATAATCTTTATCACATACTTGTGAAACGCTCAGCAAGTTGTGTTTTAGTTCAGCCACATAATTTACGTTCTCAAAGCTAACTTTCCCATTTGTTAGCGTTCCTCTACCAGAAATCGTTCCTCCAGTATCTCCTGCAAAGGCAACATGTCCTCCTGCGTATGGTTTAATATCCATAAGAAGAGACACATCGCCAGTCATGTGTCGCGAGCAGCCGCTATCCATAAACCATTCACTATCTTTCACATGTTCAGACTGCTGCAACACACAAAAATTAAGGAGATTAGTGAGAAACGGTGACCCAAGCCTTTACAGACTTAGGTCTACCAGAGTCATCAACAATAAGCACATCAGATAGAATTTTATATTTAAACAAATCAGAATTTGTATCCAATGTGTTATTGTCGACGACATTAGAGTCCACAGCAGACTCTTTTCTCTTCCAAACTTTAGATGGTTCGGAATTTGGCTTAGGAGTAATGTCGGGCTTTGGCTTTGGCAAAGAATTTTGCCCAACACTACTCGGCTTCTCAGCAGGCTTGGGAGAGTTTGAATAACGCCTAGGAGGTGATTTTGAAAATGAATTTCGATAAACTGATGTCCTAGGCATCTCTCTCCCACAGCGCTGATGAGAAAGTTTGGGACAGTCACGAATCAAGTGTCCTTGTCTCTTGCAATAGAAACAAGAACGAGTCTCAACAAATGGTTGAGGCTGAGGACTTACCACAGGTGTAACACCCGACTTTTCCAACAACATATTTTATAATATATTATCCTTAGGAAGCGAAGTCCCAAATTTTTTTACAAAATATTTCAACAACAGTTACAAACTTAAATCTTATACTTGCAAATATTTAATTACATATTAACAAAACGGGTGTTATGGAAACCTTTTCAAACATAATTATCAAAAAGTCAGAGTTAGCGTATCAAGTCAAACATCCAGCTAGTCATCATCAACCCGATCTACATCAGCTAACCACAATCTGCAAAACATTTAACAACGAGGGATTAGCTTAATGCTAAGTGAATGGAACCGTAACCGACGGTTCAATCCAATCATAACAAGTCTTACAACTAAATAAACTTAAACACACACACAAGCACATAAGTACATGAGGATCGGCGGTTCCTGTATGCTATTCCCAGTATACCACGATCACTGTATGCCATTCTCAGTGATCTACCGATAGCCTGACTACTACCTTCACAGTGTTGGTTAGTTCTCAACTAGGTGTCTCGTAGTAACCAAGACAGCTACACAGTAGTAGCCCGACCCAACCATCGTTGACCTCACTCCGAATCATATCAACAACTTGTCACATAAAGCATATCATATGCAAATATGGAAAATCAACTGAACAACTTGTACAACCATCTCAACCAATATCAATCAACAAATCAACAACTTGAATAACTGAATTTAACATGGCAACGACTACTACTATAAACTATCCTGGTTTACCCGTTGTAACCGAACCCGTTACAACTGAGTTGATCCGAGGACTACGGTAACCACTCACCGAAATCTGAACTTCTGAACTCAGTTGTCTAATATCACTGAGTTGCTGCTCGCTTATCTGAAAACACAATAATACCAAGTCAGTAACTCATCACAACTAATTGATTATTATAAACATATTCTACTTAATAGCATCAACTATCATTTACATAACACAAGTACACAATTCACAGATTATCAAATTTCTCAAATTAAAACATGCAAACGCGATCCTGGAAACTGAGCTGGATCGCGTTCTCCCTTTGAAAAACATTCTGTTACAAATTTTCACTTACAAACGCGATCCGGACTAAGGAGCTGGATCGCGTTCCCAAGAACAAAATCAATCCGACTCAAGTTTAACACTGACTAACGCGATCCTGATAAAGGAGACTGGATCGCGTTTCTATGAACAAAACGTATTAAATAAAATAACACATAGCAACGCGATCCGGACTAGAGCTCTGGATCGCGTTCTCATGCTTTACAGCAGAGGTTCAAACCTGCAACAATTCCAGCTCGAACCAACTATCAATTTCACTCAAAAGCAGATGTAATACTCGATTTAAACATGTAAATGACCTCTACCAACATGTATAAACATACAACAACAACAAACTATAACATCTAACACCAAAACTCTTACATGCATCATCATCAAATCCACAAATTTAACAAACCCTAACTTGAAGAACACAATCAAATAATCAGATTATTATCATTATATAATCAGAATTATTATCAAAATTATGATATGTGTATAAATTATGAAGAACACTTACAACTTCAAGAAGAACTAGATGAAGATGATGCTAAAGATAATGATAATCTGATTTGTAATCCCTTGAATCCAACATGAACTTGCTATTTAACTTCTCTTTTTGATTTCTCAAGCTATGTATGTATGTGTTTTCTCAAGAACAAAGAAATAAATCTTAGAGTAAACTGGTAGGTGAAATGAGTCGGTTTAATCCATTGTCCCATCTTTTATCTGTATTAATATTATACCCCTTTCTAATCTATTGTCTGGAACCTGAAATATACTCGCGAAACAAAATATTTTATTTTACTGTTAACCTTATTAACTTAAAACGAATAATATTTTATTAATCACAATAAAACCTGAGACTCTTTTACTTTTTTTATTTTCAAAACAACCAAATAAACTATTTTCCTTTATTAAAATAATCTTTTATTTCCAGGCCCAGAAACAGGATGTTACAACAGGAGGTGGGGAAACATTTCTAGAACATGAACATTGCGTATACGTCTTAGAAAATGCTTGTTTTGATTGAGAGGTTGAGGTGGAAGGTTTATCACAAGAAACTTTTTCATTTATAACTTTATGTTGCAAAATCTTTACAGGTGACTGTAAAGTTTGTGGTTTCGCATTTAAAACCTTGTCTTTTCCTTTTTTAGTTTGAACCTTAATTGCAGGTTCAACCTTTAAAGCCACTTTTTCAAGTTTAACTTCAACCTTCTTAAATTCAGGATACTCCTGATCAGTAATGTCCTCAATCTCAACAATCTCCTCTACACTAACTGGAGATTCACATTCAGGCTTAACAAATTGAGGCAAAGGATACTCTGGCCTTTTGGTTTTCTCCTTTGTCAGTTTATTTTGCTTGGCTTCTTTAGCTTTAATACCATAAAGCTTTGTATAATCAACTGGAATTTCTTCAAGGCCTTCCTTAACAGGCACAGGACAATATTCGGCATGGGAAGGTGGTGGTACTTGGTTATAACCTAGTCCTTCCTTCTTTTGACCGCCTGTCCCTTGCTTGTTAACAATTTCATTATAGACAAAAGTTGCGGATGAAGAACCTAAGATTTTGCTTTTATGATTATCGAACTCACTTTTTAAATCAGATAGTTCTTTATTCAATAGTTCAATTTCAGTAAGATAACTTTTAATTGCATCTTGTTGACTAAAGACCTTTGCTTTAAAAGTTTGAGTGTCTAACTTGTGAGCCTCAATATGTTTTTCATAAAGTTTTTCATTTTCTTGCAAAAACTTGTTAGATTCTGTAAGTTTTACAACCTTTTCCCGCAAGTCTAAATTGTCCTTTTGATAGACCTCAAGAGATTCAGTCAATTTAATACAAGTAACATAATTAAAAGGCTCAATTGGTTCATTTTGTACCTCAGGTGTGATGTGAGCCATCAGACACTGTTGAAATTGTGCAGCCTGAACACTCCAGTCTGAAGTAGTCGGCTCAAAAACGACCAAAGCATTGTCCGCAGCCAACGACTTGACTTCTTCTTTCTCATTCGCCTTTGGAGGATCAGGCTTAGTAAGACCCGATGGTGGCATCTTGGGTTTCTCGCATTCCCTAGCGAAATGACCCAAATTCTGGCAGTTATAACATCGGACCTTGCTTTTATCAAAACCAAATCCCGTTTTCCCATTTCCTTCCAAACTCTTGCGTCCCGTCCTCTGCAAGAATTTTTGAACCCTCCTTGAGATCATAGCAATGTTCCAGTTTAAATCCATTTGCTCTAGATCATCGTCGTCCAGCTGACTATAATCCTCTTTCGCCATCTCCAAAGTGGTGTTTGGTTGAGTAACCAAATCTTTGTAAGAGCTCAGAAAAGCTGTATAAATGGCATCTTGCTCTTGTATAGCTGGTGAGACTGGAACCTGCTGTTGTGATCCTTGAGATGTACCAAAAACGTAGGCTGCATGCTGAGCCCCAGTTGGATAAGATGGTAAATTGGTATCTGTCATGAATGCCGCCATTCCACCATAACTCTTGCCAGAATTGACTTGTCCTCCATAAAGTGTGAGATTTTGTACAAATCCACTTGACTTGCATTCTTTCTTCTTCAACTCCATTGCATGAGCTTGAAGAACTCCTATCAATTGGTCCAAAGTTATCCTAGCTAATTCTTGATTTTCCTTCAAGAATTGGACCTTCACATCCCAAGCACTTGGCAACACATCCAACAATTTCTTGTTTATCTCAAGTGCAGTGAGATTGTATCCTCCTTCAATTAACTCACTAACCAATTGTGAGTATCAGGTGAATAGTCCAGAAGTAGTCTCATTAGGAAAAATGTCAAATAGATCATACTGCTTGTACTTTTCATTACCCCCGCACCTCGTTTCAATTGCCTTCCACAAATCATAAGTTATGTCATGAGTTTTAAAGAGTCTCATAACATCCTTTGTTAAACACATACAGATGGCGGAGTGTGCCTTCCTTTCTATTTCAAGTTCCTTTCTCTCTTGAGGTGTCATGGCATTGTACGTTTTTGCTGGAGGAATACCACCATAGTTTCCTTCAGCAACCGGAGCCATATATCGTTGTTTTAGTGGACCCCAAAGTTCTGGACAATGGAAGTCTACAAACTGTTCAAATCTGTCTCTCCAGTACGCATAGTCCATATCCGCAGTGAACAACGGAGGTTTATTGCTAGAACCGATATCATTTCCCTGTTTGATCATCTCCCTAATCCCTCTAATGTCTTCCTTATCAACGACTATTTATAATCATTAAATAAAGTCACGGTCTGAAACTTGCGACACTAGAAGTAATGTCGCACAAGGTCTATGCGACGTAGCGATTAATGTCGCAGAAGGCTAAGGATTCAATTAAGAATCAAAATATGCGACGTTGAGTATAATGTCGCAACTGATGTCGCAAAGTCACACGATGTCGCAACGAGATGTCGCAACACAATGTCGCAATAACCAATTAAGATCAAAATAACGACGTCGCTAACGATGTCGCAACACAATGTCGCAAAGACCAAATTAAGTCAAAAATAATGATGTCGCAGGCGACGTCACATATGATGTCGCAGCTGATGTCGTAAAGTTGCAAACAGCTGCGGCCAAAAACCCTAAAATCAAAAATTTTGAACCCTAATCGATTTTCACAAACTACAAACGACGAAAACCTTCACAAAATCCCAGTAAACACGATCGAACACCTGTAAACACAAATAACAAACGTAATATTCACAAAAACAATATGAATACTACCTTTATCGATCCAAACTCGATCCGATACTCCAAAAACGAGCTTTATGAATCAAACCTAACGTTATATTATTGATTATCGATCAATTTACAGAGGATTTCGACAAATTGCGTTTAGGGTTTTTCGTCAACCATAAAACTGAATACGTAAAACGTATTTATACTAAACATGCTGGTTCCTGCGACATTATACACAATGTCGCAGGCCCAAGTCCATGCGACAACAACAATGTCGCAAGCCCAAAACCTGACGTCGCACCTGCGACATTACATACAATGTCGCAGGAGTCAGGAAACTCAAAACAATTACAAACTCTAACTAGACCAACTGACAGACACACCAAAATGCATCAACAGAATCTTTCCAAGAGTGACTTGTTGATGTTATACAAGAACATGATCACTGCTACTGAAGGATGAGGAGATTTAGGAAGAGATTATCAGCTAATGGTTAAGACTGACATTAAACTAAAGATGTATGCTGGAAGTAAAATTTACAAGTGAAGATCAAAGACAACTTGAAGACATAGATGCTAGAGTTATTGTCAAGGGGGAGTCTGTTGGGACATGTTATTATGACTACAGATCTAGCTTGTAATAATACTAGAGATTATTGTAATCAAGTTTGTAAATTGGTTTTGAATTGTAATGAAAATATTGGTTGGTAAACATTTTAGAGTTAAATGTTAAATGCTGAAAAATGTTGACCATGTTTGACTAATGAACTGCGATGCGAACTGAGTGAGTTCGCAGGGCAGGGCTGCGAAGCAAATCGAGTCGATTCGCTGGGCCAAGTTGGGTTGCGAACCGAGTTGGTCCGCAGAGCCCAGAATCTGCGAACCGAGGCGAGTTTTTAAACAAACTAAGTTTTAAACCTAATTAACTTTCGACATAATACCCATACGAATTTTCTGTGTTTTCAGAGACATTCTAATTATTCTAAGAGCTAAGTATTGATAGATAAACGTTGGTTTTAATCAATACAAAGCTAAATAGTAATTGATTTCACTAATACTTGTGAAACAAACCGTTTACGATCCGTAAACTAGTATTAAGGGATTCCGCACCTTAATACCTAAAGATAACCTCATTATCGATCTTAATAAATACGGACTTACACAATTGACAACCTTTAGTGATCAACATAATCCAACAATAGATATAGACGAGTAAACTGATGAGGTTTTCCGTGACCGTCTCCGACCCTTTTCCTGACCACCTCAAGATGTGGACCTATAAGGAGGTTTGAACTTGAGACCTCTTATGAAGACATCAAAACGCCAAACCCCAATATGTGAACGAGTAATTAATATGTAATAAATATATTTTAGTATGCTTCAAACTGACAAATTGATCCAGTATATGTGTATAAAGGATGCAAACATGCAAAATAGTTTAGAAGATACATATAATACCTTTCCCATGAAGAAGCTGTGGTGAAGTAATCAAAAAGTTCCAACTGCGTAGCAATAAACCATCGAGATACAGTTACTTCATCAGTATGAACAAACATTACAAAAATTTAACTGACAACATATATATAATCCGATACAACAGCAAATCGATTGTAACACTTAGAAAAATGGTACAAAATATCTCACTTACATTGAGTACACATGCACAGTCTCAAATCAACATCCATTGGACTTAACATTAAACACGGTAGTTGCAATCTCCTTTCTCCTATTTTTGTACTTCACAATGGTGTTCCATAACTTAGGTCTAAAATCACAATTAAATAGATTTTACTAACCCTGTATAATAACCAAATTTTTAGATCTTACACTACAATAATTTTCTGTACACTTCGATTCATCACGGCGACTTTCTTCAGAAAGAAAGCAAAATTAATCACTTTTTTACTCTTCAATCAAATGAATAGCATGTACGCCTTTTTTTGGGGGGGGAGGGTTTGTGGTTACAACTCAAAATCAGATTGTAGCCACAAGTGACCGTTTAAAGACTCCAAGATTTCATAGATATCGCTCCTCTGCGTATGAATTGTATCTGTAGCTACAAACTCATGCACACTCTCTCCTATTTGTATCGAGCTACAACCCGGAACCTTTTCAACTCCTTTCTGTCTCATTTCCCACCTAAACCTTAAAGCATCTTGCCACCTGCCAATTGATGAACTCAAATTCGTAATTAGCGTTAAATAGCTAGGGTCTGAAGGTTCTTGATCCAATATTTTCTTTGTTACATACTCAAACAACTTACTATTCCCATGTACCTTACAAGCACCAATTAACGTCCCCCAAATCACCGCATTAGGCTTCACGTCCTGCATCTTTTCGGTCAATCTCACTGCCTCATCCAAGTCCCCAGTTCGAGCTATAAGATCAATCAAGCATCCATAATGCTCAATTTGCGGTTTAATCCCATAGATATGTATCATTTCATTGAATAAATGTTTACCCTCTTTCACTAGTCCTCCATGGTTGCAAGCTGACAGAAGAGCAATAAACATGACATCATCTGGTTTTTTGGTTCCTTCAAGACGCAATTCGTCGAATAATTCTAACGCCCGTTTACACATTCCGTTAACAGATAACCCTGACACCATTGTTGTCCATGTGATTATACATCTGTTGTTGTTTAACTTCATCTGATGAAAAACTGCTAAACTGCTTTCGATATCACCGCATTTTGCAAACATATCGATAAGTGTGTTTCCTAAAGGGGTCGATAGGTTTATCTTGTTTTTGTTGATATAAGCGCTTATCCATTTTCCGTTTTCAAGAGAACCCAAATGAGAACACGCAGATAAGACACTAACTAATGTAATTTGATCGGGTTTGCATTTTCCATCAACCAACATCATATGAAATAAAGAAAGAGCTTCATCAAATACACTTTTGTTTACGTAGCCAGCAATCATAGCATTCCAAGTCACGACATTTCTTTTTACCCCCATCCGATCAAACATTTTTCTTGCTTTTTCGATCTCACCATTTGAAGCATATCCTGATATGATCGCCGTATATGTTACCACAGACTTCTTCGATATTGGCATCTCGTCAAATATAATCTCTGCGTTTCTTAAATCACACATCTTTACATACCCAGATATCATACAATTCCAAGAAACCTCACTCTTCTCAGGCATTTTATCAAACACTTCACGTGCTTCTTCCATCTTTCCGTTATTAACCAACCCTGTAATAACACAATTCCACGTCACATCACTCCTTTCCCGCATCGATTCAAACAACTCAATCGCAACTCCAACGTCTCCACGATCCATATGCATCCGAATCATAGTATTCCAAGACACAACATCTCTCTCAGGCATTTCATCAAACACCTTGCAAGCCATATCAACACCATCACCATCACATTTACCATAGTAATTCAAAAGACTATTCCCAACAAACAAACTAGAAACATCAAAACCCATCTTCAACACATCCCCATGAATCATTCTACCAACATCCAAATCATCATCACAACATTTCAAAAGAAAAGTAAAAGTAAAACTGTTGGGTAAAAAGTCTTGTTTTTTCATTTCTTTGTATACATTTACTGGATTACATTTTGTAGTAACACAATTTCTATCATTTCCATGAATGAAGAAGCATTTGATCAGTGTGTTGTATGCAATAACATCAGTGTTAGAAGGATTGGAAGTTTGAAGGATTTTGAAAGCGTAATCGAGGGAAATGAGGTCAGAAGAAACAGAGATGAGGCTGTGGAGCAGAGACTTGTTGGCGCCATTAATGAGTATTTGAAGATGGGTTTGTTTTACTTGATTGATTGTTTTGCATTTATTCAACAACTTCTTCAACATTTCATGCTGCATCAACATCACTCACTCCAAAGTCCAAACACTTGTTTGTTTACCGACAATTTTAAATGTTAGTAAAAAAAAATGAATTAAACATATAAATAAAGAAATTGATAGAAATTAAATTGACGCTAAAATGTAATAAACTAAAGTTCGTATCAAACTATTCGGACATATATTTGGCGTAAGAAACTTGTTTTTTACCTATGTAAATTACGGTATTTTTCAAGCTGAGAGTGAGTTGAATGCGAGGGAACTTGATGATTACAGCGGATATCGTCGTCGAGTCGATTATTGATTAAGTAACCCGAGTAAGTTTGAGAGGAGTACATTGGTGTTCTGTTGCTTGATGCTCAAACTAATTAATGAGGTGAATCCTTAGGTTTCTATGTTTGGTGTATATGTATATCATGTGTTGGCTTTGATATGAATTAATTGAAGTTATAAGAAGTTGTGAAATATGATTTGTGGTTTCATGAATGTGTTCTGTTGTCTTCTCATCTAAAGTAGGTTGATTTGTAAATATGTATTTGTGGATTGTGTGCTTAATCTGATTTGATGGTGAATCTTAGTTCATTGTTTAGAATGTTGATTTGTGTATAAGAAGATGAAATTTGATCGCTTAGTATTTGATTATCTAGGACTCTTATAGCAGAAGAGTAATAGGAGATGTACAACCCTCTTCTAGTAGTGTGTAACTACACACTATAAATGTCACACCTTAATAGCATTTTTACGCACTTAACCCAAATTAAACACTTCAATATATGAGATATGAGATTTTATTATATAAACATGTAAATAACAATATAACCCTCTTCTAGTAGCTTTACGTATCCTTCAAGAAGAAGGTCAGAATCTTTGTTATAACCACAGACGTTACTCTTGTCGAACAATTATAATATATTGTATTTATGTACGTGCAAACTTAACATACATGTATCTTCTGTTTGTGATAATTAATCAAATCAAGTGCCCAAATTAGTATACGTTTCAACCCTCTTCTAATATGGTTTGTTTACGAGGAAGAGAGGGCAAAGATGTCATCTAAGTAATGAATTAGTATGTATTTAGGAGTTCATTAAGAGTTAGTTACGATAAATTTATCGAGAAGTGATATTGAAAGCCCTAAGGGTTGATAATTATTAAACTTAAAATGTTTCGGTGAATTAAATATAAACCATCTATGTATTAATTATAATTTTAATTAAAAAAGAAACCTTTAGCTTCAATAAATGAACAATTTTTCGCTTACATTATCAATTCCCAAATTTATTATTTGGATATATATGTAATTTAAAAGATTGAGTGGATATATATGTAATATATAAGTTTAAGGTAGATATGTTATTATTAAAAAGTTTTTAGATATTTGGATATATTCTTTTTTCTTTTTTTCAATATATGTAACTATTTCTTCCGGCATGTTCTAAAATGCTGACCTTTATGATAACAAGATTTTTTTAAAAATCTATGTTAGGCCGCTAAGACTCGATCCTTGAAAGCATTTTAGGTTGAAAGTTGGTCAAGACAAGACAACTCACAAGATACTCATAATCAACCGGAAAAATACTCAACTCGTAAATCTTACAAGCCTTATTGAGCTGCGAGTCTGTTACATTTAACTATTACCAATTATGTACATGCATGCCAAGTAACATATTTGCCATACGTAATGCCAAATCCATGTCGAGTCTAAGTGAAGCTCAAAGCCATCGAGTATATTAACTTTAACTATACGTAGAATAACAGCATTGTTACTCCGTAATATTTAATATCGATGATTGAGTTGCATTGAGTAGATCCAAACTTGAAAGTATGGGTCACTTAATCAATCAAGTCAAGCTTGACACTATACCATTATCAGCTCAACTATGCTCTATTATACCTAGTACCCTACTTATACCAACTATTTTTATCAGATTGGTTCTACATCTTTATAATAAAAAGTTTTAAAAAATGTTGTAGAATTTAAGGGAAAAATCATGTCTATATAAACAGAGATCAACACCATACAGGAGAGAGAATCCAAACCCAACTAATATGACATTTAATCAATCACAAGAGGTAACAGATAATGCTACCCTTAAATCATTTGAAGTACCACAAATGTACATTCTATGAGTTTCTATTTCTTGTTCATAACTCCATGGATTCCGATTCCCAGGAGCATGATAACTGCTGTCCACTCTGTCACGCAACGAGAATACAATTTCTCTTAAAATTGGTTCGTGCCCGTTCAGTAAATTCCCCATGCTTAACACTTTCCTCCAAGATTGGCTAGCCGAGGGTTGAACAAACATACTTGTAACCACATCTCTCTCCTGCACCCTTACTTCTTCCTTCTTCTTCAGTTCCTGAAATGAACAAAATCTTTATCAGTTATTATATTGTATTATTGTATGTGGAGGACTGAAGGTAGCAAGATGGCTGCGACACATGATATATGTAAGTGGTTAAAACAGGTTCAAGTTATAACAGGTAACAAGATGGGTTGACCCACAAACATATATTGTTCTTTTTTTTAAAAAAAACATCTTATTATTATGATAATAATCTTAATCATTATGAGATAGTACATGTCTCTAAGCATTATAAATAGACTTCGGGCAACTTCCAATCGGTTTGACCCATTTGATCCATTCCCTTTTAAGCTAAATTTTCTTGACGAGATCCATTTGATACAACACACCCAAATTGACCCATTCACATGTTCACAAATGAATGGTTGAGATGGCCACCTTTATTTCTATCTAGCATAAAACAGACGTCATTATACTATCATATCGAAATAAATAAAGATCGGGTTTGACATACCTTGTCCACATCTCCTCCAACAGAGCCTTTTCCCATTTTTGGTAAATAAAAGTTGTAAAAATTGTTAAATATAGTTTGTGCAAGTCGTGGTGCATGCAAGAATTTGCGATGAAGAGAAGCTGCTAGTGTTGTTAGCTTCTCCACATGCTCGAATACAACACAAAGTCGTTTCAAGTCTTCAATTATCTCAATATCCCGGGGTAACTTGTTTGCTGCAATTCAAACATGGATACTATGAGGTTGATAACAAAGGGGGTATTTGTGATTGTGTGATATTAAATACTCAGAACCTAATACTCAGTAGTAACAAAACACATACGACGGTGTTTAAATGTGTTTGAAGTTGTATATGAGATAATCAACTATTTGAACTTCTGTCAATTCCGATTAATGAAGCAACTAACAAATAAAAATGACCAAAACAGACAAGACTAAAAGTGTTGAAGTATAATTTAGTTTATAAAGATATTTTTCACAAATACGACAATCTATTAATAACTTTCAAAATGTGTCATCTATAATTCCAATCATAATAATTTGTCCACAGTGAAAAAGGTGGATTAAAATTCACTTGGATAAGTTAAAAAGGAAGGGTAAATAGAGAATATAAGTTTATCCTTACATAATCAAATTTATAGCAGCTAGTATCAATTGACTCTTCAATAGATGATAATAGGATAGTGACATTTTAAATCAGTTTATATGAACACTAAAAGCTGATTATCATGACTTCAAGTAACAATAATGATATAATCTGTTTCATAAAGCAAATCTGTATCCCTCATAGGTTGACCATACCTAAGGCATATAGAAAATAGAGAGACAATGATACGTACCTTGCAAAGGCCTCAATGCAGAAGCTATAGTCAGGTATAGTTGGTCAATTTTAGTTGTCATGTTCTTTAACCCTCCAAAACTAGTCAGGTTAAGAGTGTCGGCCGCTGCCCGGAAAGCAGTACACACTATCTGCTCCAGCAATTGATGTGGTCTCACCATTTCCAGATAATGAAGAATCTTTGGAAGCAAAAGGTGTAGAATGTTGGGTTTATCTAATTAATTAAGCAAGCGATACATGAAAAATAAAATTTAACATTAAAGATGTAAATACGTTATGAACCTTTTCTCCTTCTCTATGTGGATCCATAAGTGGCTTCTGGTCTGAAGCTGGCAAAGGAGGTGCATCATTCCATATCTTGCGCCATGAATTCCCAGACTCTGACATTCTATCTGATAGTTTTCCTGCAGGAGGCCATTTCTTTTTAGAAGATGTTGACTCACCACTGCCATCCTCCTCCCAGTCTTTAGGGGAATGCCATCGAATAAAATCTTCAAAAACAGCATCTGGATTAGCAGCTTTAAATGCTGACATATCTGGTTCAGATGAGAATGTTATCAGGAAAACGTTAGGCAATGAAAAAAAGGGAGAGAAAAAAATTTGATTTATTTGGTATTTGAACATACGAAGAAAGCTAAACATCACTCATCAAATACAGATTTAGGTTTGTTACCTGAAAATAAGATGTCCTTCTCCAGCTGACCAGAGAAGCTCTGAAAATTTATTCGATAACATTCTTAGTTTTTAGCAAAGAAACAATATTAATAATAACTACTTTGTAAATGCTCTATAAACAGTTGCTGTGGGTTGTTCAGATGTCTATTCTGAAAGAGATTAATAAAATGAACTGTACAAAACAGTGTTCGGATGTGCTTTGTGCTATTTGAAGTTCTAATAATCAGATGATCAGATGTATGACTTGTTGGCATATTCTAATTATTTCAGGAACTAATAGATAAGATGATTGAAAATGGCACTTTGTACAAAGAAAATTAAAATGGGAGTGTAAGTCTCAAAGCAGGTTAAAAAGGTGTCAATAGATAGTTTCATTTACCCTCTAATAATTAGTTTTATTGCAGCTGGTATGAAACTATTTTGACCATCAACTAATCAGAACAAGAGTCTGTTCATCAGAAGTTCCAAACACTACAAACTTAATAGCACACTAATCAGCTCCAAAAGTAAATTCAAACGCCCCTTTCACCAAAATTTATAATCCTTCAAACCCAGATATATGAGAGAACTTACAAACGAATCACCCAATACTTCAACTGCGTGGAGCCTTTCTTCATGCATATCTTCGGTCATAATTGGTGGATCCTATGAAAAGAAAAGAGTTCCAAGTTGTGGATTGTATAGGAGAGATACAGATAAAAAGATAGTAAGTGAACATATGAAAATGAGATGAACCTGAGTGAATGGAGCATGCATGTAATTTTGTGAGTTCAAAAGCATCAAGGAATCCACTACACCTGCTGATCCTCTCCTCTTAGGATTTGAAGATTCTGTATCACCAGATTTCACAGAAGATTGTGGCATAGAACTAAACTTAGAAGTGGTTGTTCCAGATTTATGGAAGCCATCGGATGTTGAGGTGCTGCAAAACAAATAAGACTTTCAAAACATTAGGCAACATAAAATAATGGGCAGAGATAACATGTACAAAACATATATAACAAGTTGTGTGCACGAGTCTTCAGAAGTTTAACTAGTGTAATTGTAGGTTACGTAACTAATACTTTCTGATCAGTTGTGTGTTACATGGAGAATTTAATGGACAAAATATGGATGTGTTTACTTCTGACCCAAAATTATACTGCCTCCGTCCCACTACAAGTGTCCATATTGCTATTTTGGGTTGTCCCAAATAAGTGTCCACTTTCATGTTACAATCAATCAAAAGAAAATTTAGTGGGTAGAAGAGATGTTATTTGATTGGTAGAAAGTGTGGTTAATGGAGATTTCTGAAACTGTGTGCATAGTCAAAGTGGACACTTTGACTGAGACAGAGGGAGTATATTACGATCTAAATGTAAAAGATAATTAAAAATTATATTTCCTGGTGTGTAATCAAACAAACATTTTATTACTTAAATTAGTTGTGTGAGAGCGGAAATCTTCAACCCACAAGGATGGTGTGATTTTCCTCGTGGCACTTTAGTTTGTACAACTAAAACCAAGAAGTTCTCACTTGCTTAGTTCACCTGTGACTTTCTGGCATTACACCTTTGACTCTCGATGGATCAGATAAGTCCACATTCGCCACATCACTTGTCTGCAATTCAATTAAATAAACCATTAGTATTAAATGCCAATCTGATCGTGTATGAACAGAGATGAAAAAATCAGTCAACCTACATCCATCTCAACACTACGAGAATCAATATTCTTGTCATCATCACCATGTTGATGGCTGTCCAGCAGCTGGCGTTTTTTCTCTATACAAATTGCAAGCTGAGAAGCAACAAAGACGCATGTAATTGGAAAAGATCACAATTCTATATCATATAAACATTGGTTCTAAAGCACCATCAAATACAGTGACTTGATTCAAGTACGACCAGACAATAGAAATAATGCATATCTTACAATTTGTTTAATAATTGTATCTTGAGGTCGTGGGCAAGTTGAAAGTCCAACTATTTCAAAGTTTATACTTGCTATTTGTATTGTTTTCTTTATAGGAGCTGGGCAATTTGGATTTAGAATCACAAAAGTTAGAGGCCCTTTTTACACCAATGTAAATGGAGGGAACCATTGGACTTTTAGCTCATTTTAGTGTAACTCGTGTGAAATAAAACTAAAGTTAATTGAAATACCAATTACCATTTGCAGCTTTTGGTTAACTAGACAAGTTGAAAGGTCAATGGTGCCATCAACCGGCACTCGTGGCAATGTCTGTGACTCTTCCCAACACCAACGAACTTCTCTGATAAACTCTATCCATAGCACAGCAATGGCTAACATATTATGATAAAGGAAAATTTTAGCAAGGAAAGACGAAACAAAGTAGACTTTGATCAACTATATTATTTTACTATGTTTACCACGTATGTTGCAGTCTCCGAACCATAATGAATGTAAGCAAAACTGAGCCAACAGAGTTTCCAAGGGAGCACCCTTGATAATTCTCGAACTCTTATGTCTGCTTTCTGGAGATATGACTTCGCGTCCTGTGATGGAGAGAGTAATCAGCAGTATTGAATTCATATATCTCAACTACGGAAACTTTGATTTTACTAACTTTTTGAATAATTTCTGGTCATTGATTCCGGAATATAAGTGGTGGAAGCAGCAGGGGTGGCAAAGGAATCACAAAATTACAAATATTCTATGATGACATGAAGTGTGCATCCGATGGGATATAACAATGTTTAACAAGTTTAAGCCACAATTTGGTTTTAATCAAGGAAACATACCCTCATGAAAAAGATCTTTGAGCACACGATCAAGAACTGTTGGTGGAGGAACCACTGCAGATGACTTTAATTTGTCGGATCCTGATGTTTCAACTGTAAAAGACCATAAAAGAACAGTTTAGCATTACACAAGATTTGTAGACTATTTCTCACACAAATATACAGGACATCTAAGTTGACCTGACACGAAATCTTCCATGAATTGAACTTCCAAGGACATAGCCAATGCATCAACCAAAAGCCCAAGTTGTGAAGCAAATCCAACCATGTTTCCCACAAAATCACCCATGCTATACAAAAGAGTTGTGGAAGTATAAGAAAAAAGTCAGGCACAAATGAAAATGATAGAATGATGAAAAACGAACATTTTGAGGATGATCTAAAATGAGATTTCCTTACAGATAAGAAGAAAATTCGGGCACAATGAACCACTTCTGAGCTTCATGGATAGAAACATTTTCCAATTCAGCCATCTCCATGGAGCTTTCAACCGTTTTCTCATCCCACGTGGCAATCAATTCAAAAGCTGCATACATTCTACAAAAATATCAGTAAAAAGAAACACCTGCATTTCTATAATACATAGTTTACAGAGGCTGTCAAATACTTCCACAATATGCTACCTTTTATGGGGTCTTCTGCAGTGTACCATTCACTCCAAGGGCAATCGTCATCCCATTGCAGTTTGTTGCGGTTATCAACTCCATTGTCCTCTCCAGACTCGGTAACCTCGGACTCAGATTTTAGCACTTCATTGTCATCATCATAAGGAAGAGTTTTGTATGTCAGCTTCATTGTAAAATGCACTCTGAAGAAATGTGTCGAGAGGTCTGATGACGAGAATGCCTGCATGATTAGAATTAAGTAGATAAATAAGAAATAGAAGGCAGTTCTTATCGTAGTATCAAGAAATAAGAGTGAGGGAGGTGACTTACAAACTTAGAAACAAAGAGTTCATATAATCCCTCCAAATGCATGAGTTTTACTGGAACCTGGCTAGCAATAAGATCTCCTTCAAATCTTCGAGTAAAGACTGTCCCCATATTTTGTATACCAATGTAAGCTTTTCGAGAAGTATCATGCACAGGAACAAATGCTGGCCACAAACTAAATGGTTCATAGAATCAGAGTTCAAGAAAGCATTTAACATAATGATAAAGTAGGAATTATAAGGAGTCGGAAGTCCCACCTGGAACAATTAGAAAAAGCTATAGCAACTGCACTTAGGAGCTTGCTAGCCTCTGGTGAGTCAAGAATAACCCCACTGGCACTTTGAGGAGCAATCACCTATTTCCACATTTTAAACATAAGCGCCTTTCTATTTAATTATTTGACAACCACATCTGAATGTTAAGATGATGAGCAATTAATACCATGAATTCTTTTACGCCAAAGGACAATTGCAGGTCATGTAAAGGGGAATTCCAATCAACAGGTTTTCCTGATCAATATAGTGCAACAATTAATATGATACATTAACAACAAGGAAAGGGTATATTTAGGAAATGAAACCCATTTTTCTATATACCAGCATTACTAATTTCAAAGTAGTACTCCATGCAATAGTTTTTCATAGCATATTTCAGCTCAGATTTGACCTTATACAATTTCTTAGGCTCCCCCAATGAAACAGCTCCCTTTTCCTAGAGAGAGTACACAAGATAGTTAAAATAAAAAATCAACAATTTTATTGAACATAATATGTATAAGGTTTCCCAGAACTAAAATAGTAAAACAAAGACACAAACTGGAGTATCTTGTTACATCAAGCATACCAACAAATTTTTGGGACCACTTGCTAACCATTGTCGGCAGACAGCCTCAATTTCAGATATGAACCTACGAATAAAAAAATCTATCAAAAATTACCTTTTCCGGTTCAAACTGGAAAGAACATCCATTAAAACATCAACCGAAATATATAATACCTTTCCCATGAAGAGGCTAGAGTAAAGTCATCAAAATGTTCAAACTGCATGGCAATAGTAAACAATCAAGAAACAGTTAGTTGATCATGTATCTACTCCACAACTACTCCCTAAAATAAAGGACTTCTGTCTAATCTTCAGGTCAAACAGATACTTTCCGTAACAAAATTACATTAGGGAATTAACAACTGACATTCTTCTATAGGTAGCAGTAAACTAGGTTCAAGGCATGAAAGAAATTTAATCAAAGTCTACCTCTTCTTCGTCTCCCGCGGTCTCATCTTCCACTTCATGCCTTTTTCTGCTAGATGATGCCATTAGATATGCCTAAAGATCCGCATCCTGTTGTAATAACACAACAGCATTAAACAATAATATTCATGAAGTAAAACCAAACAAAAATATGAGCATGCCAGCACAAAATTTAAAAAGTAAAAAACTCGAAAAAGTTTTCTACTTGATGAAATGGTTTGCACATTGAGCATACTTATGCCTTTGCCGTCCAAAAGGCAAAAAGTACAAAATATAGGCTCCTCGTAACCTAGAGACATATTAAATATAGTCTAGAACCCATACAAACTTCATTAATAATACAGTCTGATTAAAACTAGCCCAGATAGTCTTCTAATAAGCATCATCATCTTAATTGAACATTAAATCACTATCTTCAGCTGATCTTATATACCATCAATTCAATTTGGGCGTTAATTATGCAAGGCAAAGTAGAAAGAAATGTATCCAGCTATCCCAATCTTCCTACTGTATGTATTGAATTTTAAAAAAATGCTACAGCTTAATGTAAAAAACATTCAACTCTCTGCTATTGTATGTATCAACAGATTTTGAAATTTGTACTGAATTGAAAGCTTGTTGCAGATCACCAACTGGTAATAGATGAATCAATGAAATCAAATCAAAAAGATGAAAAAGTACAGCCCAAATATCAGTGGGGACGAAAATTATGAAAGTAAAAGTACGTAACGAGGGATATCAGGTCCGGCAGAGTAACGTAATGTTAAATTTTGTGCTAGCATGCTCATATTTACATACACAGATTACACAATGTAGTTTAGAAATTGAACTAAGTCATGAAATGCATAACAACACAGAGTAGATAACACTACAACAACATGGAAAGCAATAGAAGTTTCACCTAATTCATGAAACTAATTGCAACAATGTAAGTAAGAAACTAGTAGTAAAATAAAAAGTCTCCAACATGTAAGGCTATATAAACTTTTTTATCATATACTGTTGACCTGAATATAAAATAAAATAATACATTAATAAACAGAAATTGACCTAATTAATAATAATTGGAGCACCACTGGAACATGTAAAGCTACATAGGATATGAATCAATGATTTATAAGAAAATCCTAATCACATGCTGATGACCTATATATAAATTAACATAAATGTTAAACAGGAATTGACCTAATTCATGATGGTGGAACTGAGTTAGTGGATCAACAGTGGAGTATGTAAAGCTTGCTATATAAATAGCATCTGAAACAACGGTGAAATGATGAAACCCTAGCAAATTAATTCAGAGGTCGAAAGGAAATTGAAGATGATCAACGGGATGAAATCAGAGATCTGTTACTTTTGTATGAATCAGATAAAAGATAATGAAGGTTTTGGGAGCGTATAAAGGATTTTAAACGTTTAATTAATTAATAACGTGAAGAAAATGAATTAAATAAATATATACATACTCCGTAAATAGAACGTGAGCAGGATTCGAACATGCGAGGATAAGGCCTAAATTGACGAATGTATGCACGGACCACTGACCAATTATTTACAAACTCACGTATCAGTTTGTACCACATCAGCATCACGTTAGATTTTTTAAAAAATGACACAAACCGATGTTTCACATCAGCATCACGTTAGATTTTTTCAAAAATAACACAAACCGATGTTTCACTGTTTACAGTGAACATCATTGAATATCACTTCTCTCTTTCTTGGCCCCACACACTAATTCATTTTTTTATTTAAAACACAAACATAAATAAAACATATACAGAATCCAGTTCATTACACAAACATACTTATAACACCCCTCTTTCATTTACACAATATTATATTATTTTACTCGGAAGCGTATATTATAAAATTCAGTTCATTACTCTCTATTAAATAATGTACATAAACAGTTTACATATTCAGATCACTTCAAATTAAAATTGTTTAACAATCACTTAAAACAGGGTATTATATTTTACAAAACAAGGTTTATACAAAACCATATCAGAGTCACAAGTCGTCAAACTTTCCCTGCCGAAGCATCCACTTCCTGACTACCCACATAATAAATAAAATCTGCAGGAAGTTAAAGTAAGGGATTAGTACAAAGCTAAGTGAATAGATTTATCACACACAATTCAACTTAGCATAACAATCTGTTTACAGCAAATAATCGTAAACACATTCTTTTTCAATGAGGATCGGTGGCTCTTGGGATATCATAATACCCGGGGATTCCCAAAGAACACTTAACGTCAATCTGTATGGCCAATACAGAATAGACCGATAACTAATGGTTATTAAACTCATACACAGGTCTCAAACACAACAAATGAATCAAAACCTGTGTAATTCACATAATAACCAAAAGTCCAACTACACGTTGACCTCAGTAATCTGATACACATAGATTCACATATCACGTAGATTCATAATCAGTAACATAGATTAACAGTTTAATAATCAATCTACGTTTAGTTGTTGCAACCAAACAGTTACAACTAAACCGAAGGGTGAGTTCTAAATCCACTCACCGATACCTTTGTCTTCACAAACTCAGAATCCAAGTGTCACTTATCTTTTGGAGGATCTGAGAATCAACAATCAGATATAAGTTAGTAATCAGAATTATCAATACATAACTTACATCAATTCACAACACTAGGAACTTAATACAATAAACGTCACAACTACAAGTTCCTAATCAAGTATTTACAATCACAACATTGTTATTATTATGTACTGATTCCGTTCTACCAACATCACATCATGGTACAATACAATAACCTTAAAATCATTAGTTAAAAAGGGATGTTGGTCTGGCCAATAAAGCCGCCGGCTAGGGTCCTTTACCCGCCGGCTTCACCTCCCCAGCAGCCGGGTCACACCCCCAAGCCGCCGGGTACAATATATTTTGAGTAACCAGCAAAAAGATGCGTTTTAAAGTTTCTAGCAACAGCCGGGTAGGGTGGTTAACCCGCCCGGTCCAAAGGGTCAAGCCGCCGGCTTGGGTGTGCTACCCGCCGGCTCCCTAGTTTCACAAAGAAGCCGCCGGCTTGGCTCATCAAGCCGCCGGCTGGTTCTTCAATTACAGCAGCAGCAGAACCTTAAACCCAACCACGAACCAAACTTACCAATTCACAACTTTCAAATGAAAATTCATCTAATACAGGTTGCTAACCTTAAAGGGATAATATTTAGCAACTAAACCACTTCAATAACACTTGGTAATCTAAAGAGCTTCCTATTTCATGCCCAAATTATAAAATCCACTTATTTCACTTACTTGAACTCAAGTTTACCATTTAAGAACTGAAATGCACAAATTCAACTATGAATTCAAGTTCAATATTATCATATAGCACTACTAATCATCATATGTTATTAAGTATTAAATAAATTCACCAATTTCACTTTTAAGCAATAAAAGTTCATAAGCTTAACACAATTCAAACTTACATGCTTGATTATGATGATGATGATGAGAAGCTTACAAGGAATCACAACTTCAATTTCAAGTAATTGTTTATGTGTTCAAGTAATTTAAAGTTTGAGTTCTTGAAGGGTATGAAATGTATAAGTGACTCAAAAGGGAAAGTCTGGGCAAGAAAAGGAGGTCGACTCCTTACAAACCGACTTCATTATTTCGGGTATTTTATACCCGTCTTAAATCTATTGCCTGGAACCTGAACATTAATCACGAGGTAACTATTTTATTTTAAAATAACTATTGTTTCACTAGTCACGATAAGTCCTGAGACCTATTTACCTAAGTTTCTCAATAAACAATTAATATCAAATAATTTCTAAAATAATTAAATAACCAATTTAAATAGAGAATTACCAGACCCGACGAGAGGATGTTACAAATCTCTCCTCCTTCCGGAGATTTCATCCTCGAAATCTAAACTCGATCAAACAATCCAAGATATCTGGATTTCATAGACTCTTCGGTCTCTCAGGTTAAATTGGAACCTAAACTGTGTTTCCATTTTACTAACACCATAGGAATTTGTTTCTTCCTAAGTTTAGTAACTTTCCTATCGAGAATTTCAATAGGTTCTTCTACTAATTTCTGGTGCTGGTCGACTTTCAAGTCTTGTAAAGGAAGAATCTGAGATTGATCCTCGACATTACACTTTCTCAAATAACAGATATTAAACGTGTCATGAATACCCGCAAGCTCAGGAGGAAGATTCAATGAGACTGATTGATCATTAACCACTTGACGAATTCTGAAGGGGCCAATGTATCTAGGAGCCAATTTTCCTCGCTTTCCAAATCTAATAACGCCTTTCCACGGTGAAACTTTAAGATAAACTAACTCACCCTCGGAAAATGTAACCGGTCGCCTACGTGGGTCTGCATACTGTTTCTGTCTATCACGTGCAGCTTTTAGCTTTTCTCGGGCGATAGTCACTTTATCAGCGGTGATTTGTACAATGTCTGGGCCTGCAAATTGTTTTTCTCCAGCTTCTAACCAACACGTGGGCGTTCTACAACGACGTCCATACAACATCTCATAAGGAGGCATACCAATACTGGAATGATAGGAATTATTATAAGCAAACTCTACCAATGGAAGGTGAGAATCCCAAGAACCTCCATATTCCAAGATACAAGCTCTCAACATATCCTCAAGTGTCTGAATAGTACGTTCTGACTGACCATCGGTCTGAGGATGATAAGTTGTACTGAGATTAACACGTGTACCCAATTCTTGTTGTAAACTTTGCCAGAAATGAGAAATAAAATGAGAATCCCTATCTGACACAATTGATAATGGAATACCATGTCTCGAGACAATTTCATTAATATACAAATGAGCAAGTTTAGTCAAGGACGTTGTTTCACTCGCAGCAAGAAAATGAGCACTTTTAGTTAATCGGTCAACGATAACCCAAATCATGTCGTTACCTTGAGATGTACGTGGAAGTTTGGTTACAAAATCCATAGTTAAATGTTCCCATTTCCACTCTGGAATCTCTAACTGTTTCAACGACCCATATGGCTTTTGATGTTCACCTTTAACTTGAGCACATATATGACAATTACCAACAAACTTTGCAATATCAGTTTTCATTGTGGGCCACCAGTACAAAGGTTTCAAATCATTATACATCCGCGTACTACCAGGGTGGACAGACAACCGAGACTTGTGAGTTTCAGTCAAAAGCATATCTCGAATATCACCAATCAGAGGAATCCAAACACGAGACTGGAAAGTCTTTAATCCTCTAGAATCGTCAATCAATAAATCTTTTCTTTTCAACATAATTTCTGACTTAAGATTATAGTCCAACAAAGCTTCTAATTGTGCAACTTTAATTTGATCCACCAAGTTAGAAGAAACATCAACTCTCAGAAAATAAATTCGGTCAGAAGTACCTTTTCTGCTCAAAGCGTCTGCAACTACATTTGCCTTTCCTGGATGGTAACGTATTTCACAATCATAATCTTTGATTAATTCTAACCATCGCCTTTGACGCATATTCAATTCTTTCTGTGAAAACACATACTAAAGACTTTTATGATCAGTACAAACAATGCATTTAGTACCATATAGATAGTGTCTCCATATTTTCAAAGCAAACACAACAGCTGCCAGTTCTAAATCATGGGTTGGATAATTCTTTTCATGTGGTTTTAACTGGCGTGAAGCATAAGCAATAACTCTATCTCTTTGCATAAGAACACAACCCAAACCAGAATAAGATGCATCACAATATACAATAAAATCTTCAGACCCATTCGGTAATGCTAATACTAGAGCTTGACATAACAATTGTCTCAGAGTCTGGAAGGCATGTTCTTGTTGATTATTCCACTCAAACTTTTCATTCTTGCGGGTTAATTTTGTCAATGGGCTAGCAATTTTAGAAAAGTCTTTAATAAACTTCCGATAATAACCCGCCAAACCCAGAAAACTTTTGATTTCCGAAACGTTCTTTGGAGTTTTCCAATTCATTACTGCTTCAACTTTAGAAGGATCAACTTTAACCCTATCATTATAAATAATGTGACCCAAAAACTGTACTTCCCGAATCCAGAATTCACATTTAGAAAATTTTGCATATAACTGTTCTCTTTTTAAGGTTTCAAGAACTAACCTCAAATGCATGGCATGTTCTGATTCGGACTTAGAATACACAAGAATATCATCGATGAAAACGATTACAAACTTATCAAGAAATGGTCGACATACCCGGTTCATTAAATCCATAAAGACCGCCGGAGCATTTGTTAATCCAAAAGGCATTACCAGGAATTCATAATGACCATACCTGGTATGAAAAGCAGTCTTTGGAATATCCTGTTCACGAACACGAACCTGATGGTAACCCGACCTCAAATCAATTTTAGAATATATAGAAGATCCCTGCAGCTGATCAAACAAATCGTCTATTCGAGGCAGAGGATATTTATTTTTTACTGTTCTTTTGTTTAATTCTCGATAATCAATGCACATTCTGAATGACCCATCTTTCTTTTTAACAAAAAAACTGGTGCACCCCAAGGAGAAGAACTAGGTCTAATAAAACCTCTATCCAATAACTCCTGAATCTGATTCATCATTTCACGCATTTCAGACGGAGCTAATCTATAGGGAGCTTTATCTATAGACGAGGAACCAGGAATGAGATCAATCTGATATTCAACTTCCCTAACCGGTGGTAAACCAGGTAAATCATTGGGAAACACCTCTGGATATTCAGAGACATCGGGAACCTCAAAAATGGACTTCTTTTCTAATTTAACATCAATGACATAAGCTAGATAAGACTCACAGCCTTTAGACAACGACTTCCTATCTTTCATCATGGAAATCAGAGGAATACACCCACTATCCCGTTCTCCTCGAGCCATAACGTATGACTCTTCAGAGATTGGGATTCTAATCAGCTTATGGTGGCAATCTATACTTGCTTTAAACTGACTTAACCAATCCATGCCAATAATCACATCAAAACTTGGAATCGGCATCAATAGAGACGAAATTGGAAAAGTCTGACCATTTATCAGAATATTAGCTCCAGTCACCGAGGTGGTAACAGGAACTAACTTACCGCTAACAATCTCTACTTCTAAGGGCTTAGTTATCACAGTAGGGATTAGTTTCAACTTATCACAGAAACACATAAATATAAAAGAAAAATTTGCTCCAGAATCAAATAAAACACGAGCTGGTACAGAGTTTATAAGAAAAGTACCGGTAGTCACATCATCTGTGTGGACAGCCTCATCGACTGTCATCTGAAAAGCCCTACTCATCGCTGGTGGAGGATTCTTCCGCTTTTGACCGGAAGATGACGAACTCCCGACCGAGACCGAACCCTATTTTCCTGCCTCCGGACACTGCCCAACACGATGCCCTTCTTTCTTACAGTTCCAACATATATAATTGGGAAACTTACAATTTTTAAACTCATGGCCCAATTCACCACATTTGTTCGTCAGAATTGTGCATGGACCAGTGTGTTTAGATCGACAAGAACTGCACCAGGTAGAACTTCCGGATGAACCACTTTTACTGTTGAATCTTTGACCCTGACGATTACCCTGCCACCTGGACTTTCCTTTACCCGAAGAATCTGTTCTAGTTCTTGGAAATGAAGAAGAAGTATTTCTAGTTTGAGACTCTCGAAAACCTCTAATATCACTATCAACCGAACGTGCAAGAGTAAACGCTTGGGATAGATTACTAGCTAACCTCACTGTAGTACGATAATTATGAGGTAAGGTTTCCACAAACTGCTCTATTCTGGTTTTCTCATCGGGAACCCACTGTTGTACAAATCATAGTTTCTCCGAAAACCGAGTGATTAACTCATCGATGGTCATCTTATCGGTTAATTGAAGATTCATAAACTCTCTCCTAATACGTGCCATATCAAAATCAGAACAATATTGATTACAAACAGCTTGATGGAAATCAGACCATCGAATAGCTTCTTTCTGTTGTTGAGTTAAATGACCAGTAATCGAGTCCCACCAAACCATGGCTTCGTCTTTTAAACACTGTAAAACATAAAACACTTTGGATTCTTCTTCACAGTGAGTAACATCAAATTTCCGCTCCATATCCCTTAACCAATTTAAGGTTACAGATGGATTTGTACTACCTCTAAACTCTGGTGGTTTACTTGACATGAACGTTTTGAATGAACACTGTTTATTTGACTGAAAGGAAGGAATGTTACCAAACACCGGTATTTGTTGTTGAGAACATTGTTGAGATGATGCAGTTTCAGCCTGTCTTTTAAATTCTGAGATTAATCACCTCATTTTCTAACTGAAAAAGATAATCATCTCGATTCGATTCTTCGCGAGCAGGAATAGAAGTACCCTCATTATCATGTCTCTCATTATGAATATCTGAAGGAGGAACATCGATCCGTGAGGCATTATTAGGGTTGGTGGTCGGTTGCTCGTCATCTGCCATACCTATATTCAACACAACAACTTGAAACTCGTTAATTGTTAGTACCTATCTACTAACCGATTCATAACCAATGCTAAATCCCATACCCAGGAATGTTTGACATAACACAATTCAAATTTGGGATTGAACACTTTACAATGCTCAATTAGCCCCAAATTATGCTCTGATACCAACTTATAACACCCCTCTTTCATTTACACAATATTATATTATTTTACTCGGAAGCGTATATTATAAAATTCAGTTCATTACTCTCTATTAAATAATGTACATAAACAGTTTACATATTCAGATCACTTCAAATTAAAACTGTTTAACAATCACTTAAAACAGGGTATTATATTTTACAAAACAAGGTTTATACAAAACCATATCAGAGTCACAAGTCGTCAAACTTTCCCTGCCGAAGCATCCACTTCCTGACTACCCACATAATAAATAAAATCTGCAGGAAGTTAAAGTAAGGGATTAGTACAAAGCTAAGTGAATAGATTTATCACACACAATTCAACTTAGCATAACAATCTGTTTACAGCAAATAATCGTAAACACATTCTTTTTCAATGAGGATCGGTGGCTCTTGGGATATCATAATACCCGGGGATTCCCAAAGAACACTTAACGTCAATCTGTATGGCCAATACAGAATAGACCGATAACTAATGGTTATTAAACTCATACACAGGTCTCAAACACAACAAATGAATCAAAACCTGTGTAATTCACATAATAACCAAAAGTCCAACTACACGTTGACCTCAGTAATCTGATACACATAGATTCACATATCACGTAGATTCATAATCAGTAACATAGATTAACAGTTTAATAATCAATCTACGTTTAGTTGTTGCAACCAAACAGTTACAACTAAACCGAAGGGTGAGTTCTAAATCCACTCACCGATACCTTTGTCTTCACAAACTCAGAATCCAAGTGTCACTTATCTTTTGGAGGATCTGAGAATCAACAATCAGATATAAGTTAGTAATCAGAATTATCAATACATAACTTACATCAATTCACAACACTAGGAACTTAATACAATAAACGTCACAACTACAAGTTCCTAATCAAGTATTTACAATCACAACATTGTTATTATTATGTACTGATTCCGTTCTACCAACATCACATCATGGTACAATACAATAACCTTAAAATCATTAGTTAAAAAGGGATGTTGGTCTGGCCAATAAAGCCGCCGGCTAGGGTCCTTTACCCGCCGGCTTCACCTCCCCAGCAGCCGGGTCACACCCCCAAGCCGTCGGGTACAATATATTTTGAGTAACCAGCAAAAAGATGCGTTTTAAAGTTTCTAGCAACAGCCGGGTAGGGTGGTTAACCCGCCCGGTCCAAAGGGTCAAGCCGCCGGCTTGGGTGTGCTACCCGCCGGCTCCCTAGTTTCACAAAGAAGCCGCCGGCTTGGCTCATCAAGCCGCCGGCTGGTTCTTCAATTACAGCAGCAGCAGAACCTTAAACCCAACCACGAACCAAACTTACCAATTCACAACTTTCAAATGGAAATTCATCTAATACAGGTTGCTAACCTTAAAGGGATAATATTTAGCAACTAAACCACTTCAATAACACTTGGTAATCTAAAGAGCTTCCTATTTCATGCCCAAATTATAAAATTCACTTATTTCACTTGAACTCAAGTTTACCATTTAAGAACTGAAATGCACAAATTCAACTATGAATTCAAGTTCAATATTATCATATAGCACTACTAATCATCATATGTTATTAAGTATTAAATCAATTCACCAATTTCACTTTTAAGCAATAAAAGTTCATAAGCTTAACACAATTCAAACTTACATGCTTGATTATGATGATGATGAGAAGCTTACAAGGAATGACAGCTTCAATTTCAAGTAATTGTTTATGTGTTCAAGTAATTTAAAGTTTGAGTTCTTGAAGGGTATGAAATATATAAGTGACTCAAAAGGGAAAGTCTGGGCAAGAAAAGGAGGTCGACTCCTTACAAATCGACTTCATTATTTCGGGTATTTTATACCCGTCTTAAATCTATTGCCTGGAACCTGAACATTAATCGCGAGACAACTATTTAATTTTACCTTCAAGTACGGTAATTTAAAACAACTATTATTTCACTAGTCACAATAAGTCCTGAGACCTATTTACCTAAGTTTCTCAATAAACAATTAATATCAAATAATTTCTAAAATAATTAAATAACCAATTTAAATAGAGAATTACCAGACCCGACGAGAGGATGTTACATATACTACTTGTGGGATCGCGTAACTACACCTGGGACATCAAAACTCTGTAAAAATACAACTTTTGACCCAAACTTTTAGCCAAAACATTAACCACACTTAACAACTGCAAAATTAACTTCTAATATTAAAACTTCTGCACTTTTTAATGACCAAAGCTTCCAACGTGTAACACCTCAAATTTTAAAGTATTATTGTGATAAAAGTAAAAGTAATTATTTTAAGTTATTATTATTTTAGGTAAAATAAAATAGTAATAATTATAGGTCGGTTTTTAAAGTTCCAAACAATAATAATCACGGGAAGTAAATAAAATACCTACATATGTCGGCTTATGTGCATACACATTCATACTTATCAAATTTAGGTTCCAGAGAGAAATAGAAAGAGAGAAAGACGCATGAGATAAAGGAGAGGAAGGAAAGAGGCTAAAAACTCACGAATTTAACTTGGAGAAATCGAATTCAAATGGAAATAATCATTCCTAACTAAGGTATGATCTTGTTCTTCATGAAATATAACCTAGAAATGGGTTTTGTGAAAGTTGTGAGAAATTAGTTAAATTAAAAACGAAATCAAGGTAGATTATGATTGAATTTTATTTTATTTTTTTGGGTAAAGGGTTACCCCGGTAAATTATATTACCACTGAACTGTTAAGTACATAAGAAATATGGATGAATTCCACATCAACCTCGAGATAAGCACTAGCTATGCTTAAAAGAGCATCTCTATATGTATATGACAAGCCATATACATAGTACAATTTTCCTATTAGCTATAATAAACATGAAATACATCCAATATAAAAGAAATGATGTGACAACTCTCCAATTTAGGTAACAATTAACTTAAGTATGTGCATTCTTACGCTAATTTCCTGACAAAAGTTTAAACAAAAACTACTGATGTTAAATAAGTCTAGCAAGCCCGAGACTTTTGTACAAAAAGTTCTACGTATTTCGTAATTAATTATAATTACGTACGAACTATTAGAACGAACCCGACAAAAAAATAAAATACAAATGTTGGTGAACATTTAATTAATAATATGAATTTATTAATTAAGAACACTATTTAAATTATACTATTGCGATAATATAAAGTAATATATGTTTTAGAAATAAACATATCAAACGTGAACGAAACTCACAAACTGTACTGACACACACTTCAAATAACTTTATTAATTATTTTAATAAAATATTTAAATTCCATTTTTATCAATTATAATGTTTAAAATAAATTTTTAAACAAACGAATGTGAGTGGGACACGGGTACAAATAATTAGACCCGTACCTGAAATTAACGGGTTAAAAACCTATAAAATTTAAACAATCTAAATATATGGGGGACAAAATCTCACTGAGTCATACTCCGTGGAAATTAAAACTCGTATATATCATTTCTTTTCCCTCAAGATCACAGATGCACACCAACCTAAATTATTGATATCCATTGTATCACTTTTCTTTCTTTTTCTTCATCTGGAACGAGCACCAGCAGCAAGGGAGCAAAAGTAGAAGCAACACAAACCCATGTTCACCACCTCTATCATCTAAATCAACATCATCTTCACATAATCATCATCATAACCGTATCATCATCATCATCGTTTTACTCACTGTGAACTTTCCTTTCCATATTATTACTTAAATTTTTGTTATATATAATGATATTACAACATAATTCATGTATATATCTTGATAGGGTTATTTGCAATTTTTATCCCTGTGGTTTTTGGTTTTTGCCGATTTTGTCACTTTACTTTTTATTTCGCTTTTTTTATCCCCGTGGTTTTTAGTTTTTGCCAATTTTATCATTATGTCCAATTCTTGTTAAAACCTCCGTTAAGTGTCATCACGTGCCAAACATGTGAGGCTATTTTCGTCAATGGCACTTTCCCTCTCTTTTAAGTCGCTCTCACCCGCTAATTTACACTAATCAACCTCACCCTAAAATTGCATTCTTTAATTAGAGGTTTATCCCTAATTCTTAAGTTTGATCGAAATCAAAATTTTCAATCGGCTTTCACATTTGATAGAAGTTGTGCACGATGAATGGTCAACCACGATGGGTCATCAGACTCGAAGAATTAGATGATTCTCATAAGGCCAAACTCTTCGATTTATACGGTAATTTTAGTGTGTTTCTGATAAAAATTCTTAATTTTGTAGTTATTTACTTGAACCCATGACCGATGAACTTGTATTTGTGCAGGTCGCTGCCCAAAGCTCTTTACCATAAAGCTTCATCACGGTGGTGGTTTATCAAGGTATCCAGGCCGGAATTATGTAGGTGGAACAAGAACTTTTGTTGATCAAGTAAATTCTGATTACTTTTCAGTACATGAAATCGATAAGATGTTAGCACAGTTAGGTTATGATATAACAGATAAATTTTTCTATCACTTTAAGAAACCAGGGTGTGACCTAGATTATGGTTTGATGGCACTAGGAAATCATCAAGATGTGTTGAACATGATACGTTTCATTGGAAATGTTAGGATACTATTTGTGTACATTGAACATGGTATCACAACTGTATCTAACTATTACAGATCACCTGTTCAAAATAAAGCTGTAATTGTAGAACTTGATGATGATATTGTAGAAGAGGTTGTTGAGAAGGATTTACATCATAATGATGACACTGTAAATGCCATTCCATTAGTTGATATTGTTGATCTAGGGGATGATACTGTTGACAATTTAAATGCCAATCCGTTCAATGATGAATTCTTTACTGAAGTTTATGAAGCCATGGATGAAGAGGGTGAGGAAGAAGAAGAGGGTGAGGAAGAAGCACATGGTGAGGATGATGAAGAGGGTGAGGAAGAACAACATGTTGATGACAATCATGGTGATGGTAATACAGGTGGTAGCAGTAATACCACTATTGCTGAAGACGTGGAACCAGACTTTCAAGAGGATGAGCTAAACCAGTTACATGATGTAGAAGTTGATATGTCTAAATTTAGGTGTAATTTGGACAGAGTAGTGAACCCAAAGGTGAATAAGTATCATGATAATGATGAGGTCCATGGTTTTAATTTTGATGAATTTGATAGTGGAGATGAAGAAGGACAACCAGATAGGGAAAGGAGGAGGAAGTTAAAGGTGTTAAGGAGGTCACAACAGGCTACTGAACCAGACTTGGTAAAAAGTCCATTCTATGTGGGACAGAAATTTATCAATAAAAAGGAGATAACAGAAATGGCTAAAGGTCATGCAATTGCCACTAGAAGGGATCTGAAATGTTATAAAAATGATCTGGTTAGGGTGAGAGCAAAGTGTTTTGGGCCTACTCCAGGTTACATTCCACCTGTAAAACCTATAAAACCAAAGAAAGTGGTACCACCAAGTGAACCAAGTACAGGTAAAACTAAAGCCAAGGACAAATGCAAGACAAAAGTAAGTGGTAGTAGGGACAATGATGGGAAAAGTCCAAGTAAAGAGAAAACAGCAAATGCTACAAAACAAATCAAGGGCAAGGAGGTCATTTCAAAATCTAAGATTCCTTACAAACCCACATGTCCTTGGACTCTACACGTTTCCAAAGGTGAGCAAGATGAAATGTGGGTGGTGAAAACACTTATTGAAACCCACAAATGTACACAGACAAGGGAGCTTTCCTGTTGCAATTCAACATTTCTCTCAAAACATGTCAGTGATCTGGTTAAATCAACTCCTGAAATTACAGCAAAAGGAATGAAAGATTTGCTTTCAAAACAACTTAAATTGGGAATTAAGAAGAACACAATCTACAGAGCAAAGCAAAAGGCACAGAAGAAAATGAAGGGTGCTTTTAAAGATCAATACAATATGTTAAGAGATTACATACTTGAGCTACAACAAAAGAACCCAGAAACAACTGTCCAAGTTCAAGTACAACCTGAACCAAACCCTCACTCAGAAACAAGAATATTTAAGAGGGTATATGTATGTTTAGGAGCTTTAAAGAAGGGATTCAAGGCTTGTAAAAGGGAATTAATTGGATTTGATGGAGCTTTTATGAAAGGACCATATCCTGGACAGGTTCTAAGTGCAGTAGGAGTTGATTCTAACAATGGAATTTATCCGGTTGCTTATGCTATTGTGGAGTCAGAAAATGTTAATTCATGGTCTTGGTTTTTGACTTGTCTTGGATATGATCTTGATTTGGTAGCCAACAGCAACTTCACATTCATTACAGATAGGCAAAAGGTGTGTAAATGTTTAACCTTATTTTTCAATACAATTATTAAGTAGATTATGTTTAATGTTTAAATTGTTTCACTAGGGGTTACTTCCAGCAATATCAAAGGTTTTTCCAGAAGCTGAGCATAGATATTGTGTAAGACACATTTATGAAAACATGAGCAAGAAATTCAAGGGTCCTGATTATAAAGAGTTGATTTGGAGATGTGCAACAAAAACTACAGTCAGGGAATTTGATGAAGCCATGGATGAATTGAAGACTTTTGATTCAGCTGCTCATAAATGGTTGACAAATATTCCACTAGATTCATGGTCAAGGGCACACTTTAGTGGTTAGTTAAATCTTGTAGCTGGTATTACTTTACAATTATTGCTTATGATTAAATTTGTTATTTTGATTGAAATTACTGCAGGAAGAGCACACTGTGATATATTACTCAATAATATTTGTGAATCCTTTAATAGTAAAATTGTTGATGGAAGAGATCAACCTATTATAACATGTCTGGAATACATTAGAGAGTACTTGATGAAGAGGATTGTACTGGTTCAACAAGTACAAGAGAAAAGCAATGGTCCACTAACTCCTACAGCTACATTGATTTTTGAGAACATAAAGACAGCAGCAGGTGAGTTGGTTGTTACTTGGAATGGTGGAGATGTGTACCAGTGTAATGGGCCTTGGGATGAGCAGATCGTGGTAGATATGAGGTTAAGAGAATGTGCTTGTAGAAGGTGGGAATTAACTGGAATCCCTTGCAAACATGCAGTAGCAAGTTTATGGGATATGTCATTAAATGGTAGAGATATTGGACTGCTTGAAGATTGGGTTCATCCATGCTACAGACTGGACACTTGGAAAGAAGCTTATTCTTTTAAACTGGTACCAACCAATGGCATCACAATGTGGCCGAGGAGTGAATGTCCAACTAGGTTATTACCACCATATTACCATAGACCTGTTGGAAGGCCAAAAAAGAAGAGAACTAGAGGGCCAAATGAACCCCCATTGGTTAATCAGGGCAAGCTAAGTAGGCTTGGGAAGAGTATTAAATGTGGAAAGTGTGGCAATCGGGGTCACAACTCTGTAACTTGCAAGGGTGAACCGGTTGCTGCAAGTCATGGTAGAGGTCAAGGTGAGGGCAGGGGTGGTGTTGGGAAAGGTAGAGGTCAAGGTCAACGCAGGGGTGGTGGTCAAAGCAGGGGTGGTATTGGGAAAGGCAGGGGTGGCAGCAAGGCATTTGGTGGCTGGTTTTAGTATGCTTATTCTACTTGTATGGTTATTTTGGTTTTAGTTACTCTAATGTATGGTTATTTTGGTTTTAGTTAAACCAATGTATTTTGGTTTAACTTAAACCAATGTATTTTGGTTCTACTTTGGTATGGTTGTAGTTTCAGACAAGTTATTAGGGTACTGTGGATGTATTTTCGTTTATGTCAAACAATGGTTGTTGGTTTCTAAAGTATGCTTTAATTAATATGCAGGTCTCTTTATTATTGTTGCTAAAAAATGTAGTTGTGTAGGTTATTTATTCATGTCCAGAAAGTGATTGTATGTGCAGGTTATTACTTAACGTCCATTTTGGTTGTTAGATGTGCAATTGCATTTATTAGATGTTATTCATTTATGCATTTTTATTTGCAGATTTAGTAATGGTTTTTGAATTTGCAGAAATTTGTTCAAATGGGATGTTATATTTGCACACTTAAACCCAGAATTTTGTATACTTCTCACAACCCACATCTATTGAATAAAGCCTCGGAAACAAAATGTTGCAGCAAATATTGATAAAAAAGAACCAAACTTACATACAAGCAGAGTACATTATATAGTCAAATAGACTTAAAAAGTGAAAATCAGTCTGAGTTGACTTCAAATTACGAATCCATTACATTAGCCAACAAAAGCTTACCTAAACCTAAAGACTTCAAATTAAACATCCAGTACATCAACTAACAAACCCATACCTAAACCTAAAATATGAACAGATAGATAGCAAACATGATCCAGCTACAAATCAACAAGAACTTCAATCTTTTATACTCGTAATCCCTTGCTCTAAGAGTTGCTTCGAGATTGTTTCGTGCCCTCAATAATCCAGGTATGATGTTCATTGATCTTTGACACATTGGTGGATCGAACCACCCAACGAAACCACAATTTGCAACCTGTTTCAAAACAATAAGAAATTAAGGTTTTTAACAAATTATGGTCAAAATTAGGGTTTCGAGCAAATTAGGGCTAAAACGAACTTACACTTTGGGCACAACCATGATAGCGCCTTCCTGGGTTGAGATCAGTCCATGACGTTCGGAGTACTGCAGGTTTCCTACATCCACAATACACCTCCATTTGATCGACGTAAAAAAAGGGAGAAAGAGGGAGTGAGAATGACAGACAGAAAAAGAGAGATGAGAACGTGTACCAGTGTAAATGAACAATTGAGTGGGTGAGAGCGACTTAAAAGAGAGGGAAAGTGCCATTGACGAAAATAGCCTCACATGTTTGGCACGTGATGACACTTAACGGAGGTTTTAACAAGAATTGGACATAATGATAAAATTGGCAAAAACTAAAAACCACGGGGATAAAAAAAGCGAAATAAAAAGTAAAGTGACAAAATCGGCAAAAACCAAAAACCACAGGGATAAAAATTGCAAATAACCCATCTTGATATCATGATGATTGATTAATTACTTACTTGAAATGGGTTTTAAGAAACCAAAAATTTTCATTTTGTGCAAAGATTAATACATGTATAAAATTCGAAATCGAACCTCTAAACTTGTGTGATATGATGATATAAACATGTGGAAACGATTGTAACTCGAAACCATAAGAAAACATGTAACGAAATTGAGCTAGAAACAGAGACAGAGTGCAGAACCGGATGAGAACAGGCCAACCCGAACGGGTCAACCTCTCAACCCGGACGGGTAGGAGGCCAAACCCGGACGGGTGGCTTACCAAACCCGGACGGGTAGGAGGCCAAACCTGGACGGGTGGCTTACCAAACCCGGACGGGTTACTTTGTTATTGGGCTGGAAGTCTGGGCCAGGTTACATGGATCGCACAAACAAAACACAAACCATAATGGGCTGGGTACTTGGGCTTGGACAAACGAATATTGGGCTCGGACTAAACTAAATGAAAACACGAATGACCCGAACGGGTCACAAGACTCACCCGTACGGGTAGTGTCTTGGACCCAGACGGGTTAGCACCCCAACCCGATCGGGTGAGGGTGTTTATGGGCTGAACGGGCTATACAAAACAATTGGGCCAAATGGATTGAGTTCATTTAAACTGATCCAAAAGTAATTACTAAATAAAACGGGCCAAACGAGTTATATAATCAAGTGAAGCTATTGGGCCGAAACAAAAATCAAATGGGCCGCGTGTTCTAGTTAATGGGCCGAACAACTTGGGTTGAGCCCAATGGGTCAAAAAACTTTAGAATAATAAACGCAATGCGGGTTAACATATTTTGAAACGGATGTTTAACCTGTAACATTTCGACAAATATGAAATGTCATTTTTAACAAACTTGTATATATATGTATATATATCGACAAATGATTAAGTTATATATATAATGGAGAACGTTTATGATTATATATATATATATATATATATATATATATATATATATATATATATATATACTTAAAAATAAGCGACAAATCTATATATATATATATATTATATATATATATACAAATGACGACTTTCGAAATAATGACATATATTTATTTTATAAATGGAAATAAATATGACAAGAAGTTTTATAACAAATAAAACTTATATACATTTTATCGTAAACTACATATTTAAAACTTATATATATATATATATATATATATATATATACATATACAACAATTGAACAATACACGTTTTTATACACAAAAGGAATATACGTTTAACGGACGTACTAAAGATAATATACAACAAGTATATTTATATACATATATATGTAGAACAAATATATATATGTACGATGGGAAACAAAACAACACTTAAATATATACAACTACATATATGTATATACATATACGAAACAAAATATACGACATAAGAAATACTAATGATATTTCAATATAATGTCAACAACTATTCGTACAATTTAAGAAATCAACAATATCTTTAAAACAAACAAACTATTAACATAAATTGATGTAACAAATCCAAGTACTTATGTTAATACAATTATTGCTTATAGGTTGACATACCTGGGGCGCGCCATCCATCTGCTAGCATTCACATCACTACCACTACTGTGAGTTTACAACCCCTATTTTTTTTAATGTTTCTGCTTTTAAACACAGGGGTGTTAAACATAGAAATTGCATGCGAACACATGCAATCAAATTATAAATTGCTTTATTGCTTTTATACAACTGCTGATTGATGAAATTACATTTTCACAAACTGTTTTGGGAATTAGACAACGTATCCTAGTACGGACCCAGACTTGCAATGTATGCATAAAAAGACCTTATGACATACAAACTGTAACCATTAGCTAGGTGACACTAGCCACTGAGTATACGGATAGTACTATCGCCGTGATGACCCTCCTACGGATAAGAGCGTATACTTACATGTCTTTCAGGCAAACAACATAAGTGATGGTCGTGGTTTGGTTATAGGGTTAGGTTGCGTTACTTTAACTTGTAAGGTTTAGCTCACCTTGGAGGGGATCATAGTCTAAGAAATTCCCACATGTTTCTTAGGAAGAACAAATTCTACAACTGTTTCTTACCGGAAAACACACCGATTACTTATTTTATGCTGGCAGACAACCAGTAATATACTTTGGGATAACATCCCACATAAAGCTGGATAATTTAGGGTAACAACCCTACAAAACTTATATTTTGTAAATGAATAACCTTTCATTAATATAAACAAACTTGGTTAAACAAACCACATACTCATATAAACCTGTAAATTCACTCAACAATTTTGTTGACGATTTCTCTATGTTTTTCAGGAAATTAGCTATGTAAGTAAGAATTTCATGCATTCAGGATGGACAACCCTGGACTAATAGGATGCCACATATTTTGGGACGCTTTTGGAGATTTCCTCTGTATGACTGCAGACATTGCAGTCATACTCATGAAATCTTACTTTATCTATATATATTGTGAAACTTAATGTTTTAAACACTACTACTACTGTTACGACTTACCTAGTTGTAATCTTTTGTAATAACCATTAAACTTGGCATCCTAACTTATTATGTTGTGCAATAACCATATGCTCTGAGTTTGTATGTACTATTTGGTTGATTTACTGTTCCCAGCCCCATCACGTCATTAAAGCTTCTGCACACTTAGTTAGTACTGATTATAATTACCGTTTGCTGGGGTGTGACAAACGAGCAACTAATCTAGAGGACTCCACTCCTAGCCATAGATAACAAAGTCACGAGGCATATTCCAAGAATCCAAAATCCGAGATACTTGAGAAGTATTCTTGAACCGAAGCGTAAGCAACTTGAGATGAACATTTGTATCGATAATATCACAAACTTGAGAATGAGATCTTGAACCCTTTCTAAATAGCCGATTATTCCTCTCTTGCCATATAAAATAAGTAGATGCTGCAAGAAGCTGTCTAATAACACTTTTTGTTGTTCTTGAATGGGAGATGGGCTGAATTCTATCAATTATATCCTCCCATCGAGCAGAAACATCATGCATACCCGCCATTGATTTAACCAAAGACCAAACCTGCATAGAAAAAAGGACATTCAAAAAAGAGATGGTCATGAGAATCTGGTTGCAGATTACACAAGGTACATTTTAGCAGGTTTAAGTTGGTGGAATCACCAACATCCCATTGCTTCAATGTATCTTGCGTCTTCAATCTCCTCTTGAAAACCAGCCACAGATGAAATGCATGCCTAGGAATGTAATAAGGAAAGCAAACATAGCAGCCCATGGGACATTATCACTCCGATCTCTAATGGTATCCCACACAAGACTAAACGAAAACTCCCTCTTATTTCCATCCCGATCACACCAAAGAAGCTGATCATGACTATTAGAATCAAGAATCGGGCATTGAATCTGATTGAGGACTGGAAATAAATCATACCATGCCATCGGCCATCTCCACGCTCCATTGTGAATCACATCAACCAGTTTATCCATAGTAGAAAAACATGATTGATTAATGATTAATATTTCGATCTGACATATGATCAAAAAACGGGCTGTTAGCACACCAATTGTCAAACCAAACATTAATCGACACACCATTCCCTATCCTATACCATATAAATTGCCTTATCAAATCACGAATCTGAATTATTTTCCTCTATCCCCAACTCATTCCCGCACGAGGTGAAACCGACCAGAAACTTCTCCCTTTAAGTTTATAAGAGTGGATCCACTTAACCCAAAGCGATTCTCTCTGAGTTAAAATACTCCAAATGTGCGACACCATAAGGGCAACATTAAAAGATTCCAACCTCCGAATACCAAGCCCTCCTTTAACTTTAGGAACACACAACGAGTTCCAAGAAACTTTAGCTTTCCCTCTCTTCATATCACCTTGGCACCACAAAAATCCACGCATTAATTTCTCAAGATCAGAAATAATACGATTTGGGAGAATAAACACCGATGCCCAATAGATATGCATAGAAGAAAGAACCAAAAGAATTAGTTGTAGCCGACCCGCAAATGACAAAAACTTATTCTTCTTTGTGAATTCTGGCCGTCAATTTTTCTACAAGCACCTTAAAATCCCTATATAGAAGTTGAGAATAAATAAGAGGAACTCCAAGATACCTTACAGGCAACTTACCCTCTTCAAACGGCATAAACTCAATATAGACCATTTAACATTAGCTACAACATTGCAAAAATACACCGTAATTTTAGGAATACTCGGGACCAGTCCTGACACATCCTTAGACTCATTTAAGCCATCCATAGATTATGATTGAATTGTGATATAGAAGTGTAGTAATCATTATTAGTAACACAATTCAATCTAAAGTTTGATTATGTGAGTTGTAAGAAAGGTGTTTAGAGGGGGGTTTGGTTAATACATGTTAATTGATATAAGTTTGCCCTAATAATGAGTTAGGGAGTTGTTATGATGCTAAAATAAGTATTTAAAGTAGTAATTCAAGTTAAAGTAATGAATGAAGTAATAAAACATGGTAATTGTGACGATTATGGTAAGTAAGGTAAAGTTATGAAAGTTGTTATGATCATGATTTAAGTAATAAGTTAAGTATGTAAGATTTAAGTTAAAGATGATTAACTATAGATAAACTTATGCTAAAGATTTAATGGTGTCACACCCTCAAATTTACTGTGCGGAAGCGGTTCGGGTCGTTGCACGACTAATCAAATATCAATAGCACATAAGATAAAGTGAACGACTCTATATGCGTCGTTTAAACCATTACATTAATATCATAAAAGTTTTACAACGTTATACTGTTTACAAAAGCTCGCAAGTTAAATGTTAGAGATTCTAAGGCATATCTAATTGTACAAAATGTAGAAATGCATGTGAATCTCCTGATGCCTGAATGCGACTTGAGCTAGCTAATCCTGAGCAGTCCTACTACTACTGTGTACCTGAGAATACATGCTAAAATGTTAGCTAAAAGCTGGCGAGCTCACAGGTTTGTATAATGATGAAATCTGAGTTATGAACCACCAGATTTAAGTATGATGATTTGTAATTAAAAGGATAATAAAATAATGATTGTATATTACTGCCATGAGGCCATATTTTGAGCTTAACTGAGGGTGTCAGGATCACAATTAAGTGCCTGAGTGAGGGTGCCTCCTGCATGTGCCTAATCAACACATGTATGAATAAATGATAATGTGCCCGTTCGACCGCAGTCGTGATAACGCGACTACCCCGGACGAGGATTGTCAATCCTATATAGTACCATACACTAACATTCACGCTATCACAATACTAACAAACTATATGATGGAGGGCTTCATGATTAGGTAAAACAAACTCATGCAGTCACTATATCAAATTTTGTACTTGTGTTCACATGTAAATGAAAACCGATCATGTATTCCCACCCCTGGGTTGAAAACAGTAAAATGAGGGGCTATGAGACTCACCTGAGTCTGATGAGATGCTAACAAGCAACAATGATAATGATGAGTCCGAAGACTGTAACCTGCCGGGCGTTTACAACGCGCAAGGTTAGTATATTATGTAGGTGTCTCGAGAGATCACCTATGCTAGTTGTTCATCCAACTAGTAATGTCCAAATGATTATGTTTGATTGATTGTTTCAAGTTTCGAAAATATGTACGGCCTGTTGGGGAGTTTCCGGTAATAATAATTCCAAGTATTATTATTATGATGTTGATGTGTTATACTTAAAAAGTATACTTGATGCGTTTAGTATTCGTATCATATAAGTTTTGGAGTGTTGTGTTATTCGATACTTAGTGTAGAAATAAGTTATAAGTATTTCATTTTAGGCGACACTATATGGTGTCACTAGATATAAGTTGCGGCACTAGTGTTAGTGTCGCATGTGGTTTGAGATCGGGAGTATTGCGACACTAGGGTTAGTGTCACAGTGAGCGACATTCAGTGATTTGGCGACACTAGTATTAGTGTCGCTTCCTGCAACATTCGCAAATTAATGCGACACAAGGGCTAATGTCGCTACGTGCGACAATCGGAATTCATACGACATTGATACTAGTGTCGCAGTGTGCAAAAATCGAATGGTTATGCGACACAAGCTTAGTGTCGCAATCGGGTTTGGCCCAGATGCGACACTAGCGGCTGTTAGTGTTTTCTTGGTTCGGGTTTCTGGTCAAACGACTTCGGTTTGAACCAAAACTTTTACACAAGTCTTAAAATGATAAAATAAGTTCATAAAAATTATTGTTACATTTCATGGGTCTCTCAAAGTGTCGTTTTCAAAAATATACCAAAACAGCCCCTATGCTCCTTTGGTTCCAGATTTTAGCTCGATAGATCTCTCGTTTCCTACACTTTTTAGTCTGAACCAAGTCCCACCAAAAATCATACATAATCATCAATATGTCTAGCTTAAATCTTCACTTTATCATGATTTTAGAGGTTCATTTACTATTTTAAACAAAAATGGAATGGAGGTGTGGTCAAATTTGTTCCAAAATCGAGTAACACTCAAAGATCAGCTCATACACGAAAATTGGAGTATTTTTGTGAGGAGCGAAAGAGAAATTTTTGTAGTAGACATTTATACGAAGATTTCGGTATAAGATTCAAGTGTTGGTTCACTCTAGAACTCGAGATATACTCAATTTGGTGAGACAAAAATTCTGGACAGTTTATATATATATATATATATATATGTGTGTGTGTGTGTGTGTGTGTGTGTGTATGCTTTGTAAAAATGACTTTTAACTTAATATTTGGATATTAATAAGTCATATGAACAACCAAACATGCAAATATACTTAAAGCAAAGAAATATAGAGAAAAAGATTGCTCACAAAGTGTGTTAAATCGATCTAGAGGAGGTAAACACAATGATGCTCGGTTTGCTCCTAGCTTTTGTTAGAACATGTTGTTCTAACATTTTTGTGAAAATAGTTTGTATATCGTATTGGCTTAGATTGAATGTAGAAAATGACACATTGTATTGCGACAATAGCCATATGACAATGGTATTGCGACAAAGATCATTGTCAGATAGTTAAGTCAATGCGACAATCAAGTCTTATTGTCGCAAGTCTATTTGGAAGTCTATAAATAGACTTTGTTAGGTCATTTTGTAGGAAGTGAGTTGGTGAGATTTTGAGAGACACTTTCATGTTATATCAAGTTAGAGAGAGAGAATTGTAAGTTTGGATATCGAAGTTAATATAACAACGAATTCTTCATTTCTTGTTCCTTACGTTTACTAGATACATATTCTTCATAATTCGTTCATTTCACTTGTTTATTTCGATTACGATTTCCGCAAGTTAATCGATTTCGAATCAAGTTTAGATCCTACGGTATTACAAATTGGTATCAGAGCGGGTTAACGAGATTCGGAGGGGTATTACAACAAGTTTTTTGATCGAGTTTTGTGAAGAACTAACGTCAATGTTACGTCGACATTTCGAATAAACTTCGGATCGTATTTCGATTTAGTGAGTGCAGCTTTCTACTGCATTTTGATTCAATCTGTATGTACACATATTCGTAATTACTTTACAAAGATTAATTCATCATTTTTTTGAATTAATTTGAAGTTTCGAAAAGTTACGGAATATTTCGGAAAGTTTCGGTTTTGTTTCTGAAGCGTATAAGCTTGATTCGAATTGATTTAGTTGATTACGAGTGCTTTCGAGTGTTTATGATCGTATTACGAAGATTAATTAATCAGTTTTCTGGATTAATTTGAAGAATTACACTCGAATCAAGTGATGAGTACGAACACGATACGGAAGTGTACGACGTTGTACGGACAGTATGTTTTGATTCGTTTTCTCGAAACAAAGCTTCGATTATACTGCTTAAACATTTTCGATTGGTTCTGGGCTATTTTCTGGTTGATTGGTGAAGTTTTGATCGAGTTACGAAATTTGTATTCTCGGAAACTTTATTCTTGGAATTGTGATTCTCGGATTGTGGTATTCCTGCTAAGTGTACTACTCTCGGAATATTATACTAGGATCATATTCTCGGATTTAAATTGTCATATTAATTGATTGTCATTTCCGATCAAGTTGAAGGTTTTTCTTCATCATTTTGATAAGTTTTCCGATCAGATTCAGAGTTGCCGTGAATTGCGTGTTCTACAAGTTGTGTGAAGATTTTGTTTGTTATCCTAAACTTCAATGATAATCGCCTCTTTCCAAAACTTCTTGTTCGAATGTTTGACCTTGTATGTGTGAGTTGACTATTTCAGATACAGAGGTGTGAGAGTTACTCCGACACTTCATACTTTCGGACAATTTGATTACTTTCGGATTTAGCTTCAGACTTAAAACGTTCGGATGCTTGTTATATCAAGAGACTCAGATTAGAGTTTGAAGTTAGATTGTCGCAGCTGTTCTTTGTTAGTTTAAAAATGACGATGATTAAAAGTGTTGCCGGTTATTGTTGCTATTAGGCTAACGAAGTGGAAGACGAAGCTCAAAAGAAGGCCAAAAGAAATTTGATTGTAACTTGTGCTTGAAATTTTGTACTAGGGTTAAAGGGTTCAAATTAACAATTAAAAAAGGGGGGGGGGGGGGTTCAATTGAGGAGTCAAAGAAAATTGAACCAGGTCAAGTTATTGGTTAAGGGTTCAAGTGATTTTATTTTGACTTGAGCTTTGGAAGGTTGTACTTTGTGTTTCACGTGACAGTACCAGGATAATATTTTGGGAAAACCACGATTCAAAAATGCAGTTTTTGAAAGGGAGTATGAAAACAAATCTCCATATGTTATTTTACAAAGATTTTGATCGATGGCAGCGTATCTTTGAAGATTTGATTTTCTTGAAAAATTCAAATTCATGGGTTTTTAATACTGAGCCTTATGAGGGAAGTAAAGTTGTAAGTAAACTATCAGCTGAAGAACGCAAGAGTTATGATATGGACAAAGAATTGTTTGACTCAATTTTGGCATGTTTACCAACTGCTGAAGTTCAGTGGTACAAAAATATGAGAACATCATTTGATTTGTGGGATGCTCTTTTACAAGCTTGGAAAAGAAATGATAAATCAAAAGGATTTGATGAAGAGGTTAAGGAGGAATTGGTAAAGAAAGAAGATGAAATAAAAGTTCTTCACTTTCAAAAACTCATTATGGAGAATGAACGTGACTAAATGTGCTCAAAGATTGTCAAAATGGAAGAACAGATTCTAGAACTTCAGAGTCAACAAACGGAGTTAATCAAGCTACAAGAAGATCATAGTCTTGCTATGAAGACTATTCAAGATCTTCGTGGTCAATTCTCTCGAAACTCTCACTCTGCAAAACAACCTGAAAAGGTTATACAACCTGCAAAGGTTGTGAAAAAGATTTACACAAGTAAATCTTCGTGTGAGAAAAAGATTTCTCAGTTTACTAATTATTCTTTGCAAAAGAATAAAAAGTATTCTAAGAAATCTCAATCAACTAGAACATTTGTTCATAAAAATGTTGATTGTTGGGATTTTGTAAAGGTCAAGTATGTCAACAAATCGGTTTCAGGACATCAAAAGAAGACAAAAAGAGCTTCTTCAAAACCGATACGATCTTTTTCAGAATCAATACAAACAAAATCTTGTGCATACACACGGGCACAGATGTTTGCATTAGCACCTTCACAATGTCATTGTACGATGTCAAAGCGACCTCCAGATTTTGTTCCTTTCTCCCAAATGCGAACTTCTTCACGATCAATTCCACGTCAACAATTTAGATCTGAAACACCGCGTTTCTTTTCTAGATGGAATTCGTTATCCTTGGATTATGTAGACACAACTTATCGATGGCTGTCAGGGCTGTCTAAACCTGTTGGAACTATGCTCAAGTGGGTTACTAAAGTTGTTGCTACTTGATTGATACAATACCAAGGATGATAAAATCTACTGTTCAGGGGGAGTTATGATATATTCTGATGTTATCAGAATAGGGAACAGTTAGATTTTGTGAAGGTTAGATGCTCAAAGATAATTTTCTCTCTCATCAAGCTCATCAATCAAAGCGAATATTGAAGATTTGAAGGCTTATCCAAGCTGTTGTCAAGGGGGAGTTTGTTAGAACAAAAAGTTCTAACATTGTGTGACAATAGTTTGGATATACAAGCTATTGTCAAGGGGGAGTTTGTTAGAACATGTTGTTCTAACATTTTTGTGAAAATAGTTTGTATATCATATTGGCTTAGATTGAATGTAGAAAATGACACATTGTATTGCGACAATAGCCATACGACAATGGTATTGCGACAAAGATCATTGTCAGATAGTTAAGTCAATGCGACAATCAAGTCTTATTGTCGCAAGTCTATTTGGAAGTCTATAAATAGACTTTGTTAGGTCATTTTGTAGGAAGTGAGTTGGTGAGATTTTAAGAGAGACTTTCACGTTATATCAAGTTAGAGAGAGAGAATTGTAAGTTTGGATATCGAAGTTAATAAACAACGAATTCTTCATTTCTTGTTCCATACGTTTACTAGATACATATTCTTCATAATTCGTTCATTTCACTTGTTTATTTCGATTATGATTTCCGCAAGTTAATCGATTTTGAATCAAGTTTAGATCCTACGGTATTACAGCTTCCTTTTCCTTGCTTTCCTTCTTCACAAATGGGGATTTTTGGTGATGTTTTAGAGAGAGAGAAGAGCCGAGATTAGAGAGAGAGTAGGGAGGAAAGAAAGTGAGATGATGGTAAATGAAGATAATGAAATGAAACGAGATGGAAATATGGTTTTGGTCTTGAATCTTCCACAACAAGATCCACAAATTGTGGATCTTGTTTGTGATGTTTGAAAATCGGTTGTGGGGCCCCCACCATGTGTGGTGTCTCCAAGTTTTGTTCCTCGAGTCTGCACTCCATGCGGTGTTCGTTTCCCCGGTCATTTAAACGTATATTTCAACGTTAAATGTTATACGTACGAGTTATAAATAACGAATGATTTTCGATGTAACAATGTTGAAGTATTAATCAATTATACTTTGAAATATTTATAAAATGTTTTGGATAAAGTGTCGATGACAATGTATGTGATTGTGTTACGGTTATATAATCGAGTGACATTTTCACTAAATGTTTTTGTTACAATTTAACACACAATGTTTTAAATGAACTCTTTCATTTAAAAATGATATATTTAAATAAATAAAATATAGTTTGATTTTGTTCCATCATCGGATGTGTTTCACATATTTTTGGTCGCATATAACTTATTTGTACGATACGAAATACTTCTGAAATATTATCAAAATAATATTTATAAGCAAACATGTTGATTAAATAAATTCATATTATTTAACAAAATAGGTTCACCAACGTCTATATTAATGGATCGGAATTTGGCTGACACAAAATGACACGATTTCACTAATCATGGAAATGCGTGTAACACTCCGCAAATTTAAACGCGATTACATACACTAAACAATTGCATTTTAGGCTAATTCCCTAACTTTGAGTGAATCGACAACTACTTTTAGAGGTAAGTCTAGCAAAGCCCAACTAGTTAATACGCGTAGTATTACTTATTCATAATTAGTTGTAATTATGTACAGAACAATTTAAACAACGCGATAAAAATATACGACTATTGATGAATAAAATTAATTAATAATATGAAATTATTAGTTAAAGTTGTCATTTATTAAATATTTCTTTTGATAATATTTAACAAGTATTTCGTAAACTGGAACAAACTCAAAACATTTCTGTGACAAAACAAAGTTATAATTTTTCAACTTAGTTAAATTACTTCGATAAAATATCTCAACTAATAATATATTCGAATACGTATTTAAAGATTTACCAATTAAAAATATTTTAACATTTAACGACCGGGTAAACGAACACGGGCTAAATACCACAAAAATTGGGACAAAAACCCCATCCCTTTTTCCTTTGACAAAATCGGCCTAAACCCCCCACCCATCCCGCTTTCTCCATTTTCATCTCATTTTCCCCCAAAACACACAAAAACACCATCTTATTTTCTCTCAAAATCACTCACCAAAAATCATCAAATCACCACCAATTTCCTTGTATTTTCGGACCAACAACAAAACTCATCATCAACTTCATCTTCAAGATTCAAGCTCAAGAACACCATTATCCTCACCATCTTCATCCACTCACCTAACTTTCGGATTTCACTCGATTTGCTATGAAAAATCACTTTTCTTTCACTTTTCCTTTGTTATTATAGTATACAAACATGTTACAATTCATTATATGAAAGATCTAAACGTTTTTGGGTTGAAAATTAAGATCTTTCATCGAACAGCGCGTTGTGTCGCACGGGACCGAAAACAGTAGTGCGACACAAGATTTTGTGTCGCAATACCATTTTTATGTCGCATTATGCGACACAATGCCTTGTATCGCATAAATTATCCTATGTCGCATACTTGCGACACAACTACTTATGTCGCAGCATTTGCGACACAAATGCTTATGTCGCATGTATTTGCGGATGTCGCAGGAATGCGACACAAATCCTTGTGTCGCAGAACCTTTTAGCGACACGGTACTTATGTCGCAAAACTCAGAACCCTAAAAACACATGTTTTTCACTAAGTGTCGGAACCAGATTTTACCATTTGATTTTACTCCGAATTTGGAATTCTGATGCGTTTTCACTACAACAACATAGTAGAAATAAAAATTTTCCATGCTGACCTGGCAGCTCGACCCCAGCTAAGGGCTCTGCCCCTTGGACCCCGCTAGGGGTTGCCACCCCTTGGACCCCGCTACCAGGGGCGCTGCCCCCGGACCCCCGTACACAATTTCATACCTTATGAAACACCATGAAACAATAAATTACACCTTGAAACGTTTCACAAAATATCACCAACGTCTCGTGTCGAACTTACAAAATAAACAAGGATCTTTCATGAATAAACAAGTAACATGGTTAGACTGTTAGACAACTGCTTATATGATTACTCCTACATTTAGGACGTCAGTGACCTATTTGGATTTAGGCTTTGCTAGCACTCGAACATACTCAACTCAACAGGTGAGTTCACAGCCCCACTTTTAACTGTTTTACTGCTTTCAACTTGGGGTGAGAAACATAGTCAACTGCTTTATTGATTGCCATAACTGCTTTTACTTACATGATTGTATACTTGTTTTACTCGAACGATTAGAGTACTGTGAACTGTTGAACTCTTACACAAAAACTGGTATTTATGAAACAACATTTTCATACTATAAACTTGTTAAACTTTGTTTGGTAAACCGGAGAACGACCGGTACTTTTATGTAAACACTGGAGAACGACCAGCAACGTATTTAGTGCCAGAGAACGACTGGCCAAGTGGACGGGAGAACGACCCGTGCGTCTTTTGACCGGAGAACGACCGGTACTGTGTTTTGCTGGAGAACGACCAGCAGTATTTATTGCCAGAGAACGACTGGCCGAGTTTGGACGGGAGAACGACCCGTGCGTCTTTTGACCGGAGAACGACCGGTACTGATTTGGAAACGCTGGAGAACGACCATCAACGTATTGCAACCTGTATTTTGGGTAACATCCTACACAACCTGTATTTTGGGTAACATCCCACGCAAACGGTATTTGGGTAACATCCTACGCAAACTGTATTTTGGGTGACAGCCCAATCGAACTATACTTGGATAACATTCTACAAAACGTTTACTTAACTATTTGTGAACGTATTGGTTTTAACAACTGTGCTTACAAACTTGATTCAACTATTGCAAACATAAAACTTGTGAATTCACTCAACCTCGTTGTTGACTTTTACTATGTTTTTCAGAGAATTAGCTGCATGTAAGACATCCTACACACATGGAACGTAGGCGACCTCCGAAGGAATAGGATGCCAACTTTTGACAACTGGATTTCTTTTATATAACTAAGCTGTTTAGTCATATTTACGAAATCTACTTTTGTAACTTAAATACTTTTCAACTTACACGATTCGATGAATCGTAAACTTTGTAACTATTACTTTTGGCATCTTTATATATATTATATTATGTTGTAATCATAAGCTCTGATACGTATGCATGTACCGTGAATTGTGGCATTCCCCATACTTAACTAAATGCTTCCACTAAACAAAATCAACGAATTTGGGGGTGTTACAGATTGGTATCAGAGCCATTGGTTATAGCGAACTAGATTTCTTAGATGACTTAGAGACCTTAGAGACCTTGACTATAGCCTTGGCTAGAACGCACATGCATACACACATTTGCATACGTCTAACTAATCTACGACTCATCGATACGAGCAATCCATTATTTGAACCGTGCTACATTCGATTTGTTCAAACTCACTCTGATCTCATGTGAACCTGACCGTATTAAGTGGTTGATGAAAAGAAGTATGTACTTAGCATCATATAATGACGCCTGGCTAACGTGATTATATAATACTAAGTACATATAGGCGTTTCATAGCCGCAAGATACGTGATGGGGATCTTGTCAATCCTTTTTAATGTTCTAAAACATGTGAAACTTTATTCTTCACATCCTTTTCATTGGCATTGACTTCTGCATTCCTTCATCGCAGAACGTCATCATGCCACCTAAACGAAGAAATACCCGAAACAACCGGCGAGAAACAACACCTCCTGTTGTTGAAACATGCGAGCAAATTATCGAACGACGTGTGGCTGAAGAAATTTCCCAGTATGAGGCAAGCCGTAATCGTGATAATGTGGTGCACAACAGTGGAACCACTCCTGTCAACAGCGAAAATCCTGCGAATACCCAACAAGGGTGTTCTTACAAAACTTTCCAGGCCTGCAAACCGAGCACCTTCACCGGGACTGAAGGGGCCATTGGCCTAATTCACTGGATCGAGAAAATGGAATCGATCTTCGATATCAGCGACCGCGCTACCAACAACATGGTGAAATATGCCACGTATACTCTCGCCGACAAGGCGTTAACCTGGTGGACTCTCAGGTCTAAATCCTCAGACGTACAACTGCTTACTCTATCTCGTGGGAGACTTTGAAACAGATGATGACATAAGAGTTTTGCTCTCCCAATGAGGTTCAGAAACTCGAGACTGAACTGTGGAACATTCAAATGACCAGCGCTGACATTACCGGTTATACAACTAGATTTAAGAGCTTGCACGTCTTGTGCCCCACATGGTGACTCCGGAGAAGGAATGCATCAAACGATACATCAGGGGTTTGGCCCCCAAATCAGAGGCATGGTGATGTCCTCCAAACCAACTACCTTTAGGAGCGCACTTGATCTGGCCCAAAGCTTGACTGATGATGCAGTCCTGATTAGAACCCTGAAAACTACTACGGGGAAAAGTGAACCCAACACAGAATTAATTACATGTATTAACAAAATGATTAGGACATAATAACTAGTCCTAATTTGACGGGTGTCACATTCTCCCCTTATTAAGAGAATTTCGTCCCAAAATTTAGCTCTAAGTCATTTGTGTGGAGGTGGAGAAAAGATGTGGATATTTGATTCGTATCTGGTCTTCCCATTCCCAAGTGAATTTCGGACCGCGCCATGATTTCCACCAAACTTTGATGATAGGGATATGACTTTGCTTAAGCTGCTTGACCTCACGATCCATGATCTCCACCGGTGTTTCGACGAAATGAAGCTTGTTGTCGATTTGAATCTCATCGAGAGGAATAATGAGTGTCTCATCAGACAAGCATTTCTTCATATTTGAAATGTGGAAGGTGGGATGCACGCTACTGAGCTCGGGAGGTAGCTGAAATCGATATGCCACTGGGCCAACCTTCTCAAGGATCTCAAAAGGTCAAATGTATGTATGATTAAGTTTACCACGTTTGCCAAAATGGATGACGCCTTTCCAAGGCGATACTTTGAGCAATACTCGATCCCCAACCTGGAACTCGAGATGCTTGCGTGACTCTTCTGACGATCACGTAAGGCTTTAAGTAAATTTTAGATACCAAATATTTTCTCTGTGATTTCATGTATGATCTCAGGACCAGTGAGTTGGCTGTCTCCCACTTCGGTCCAGCGGATAGGTGATCGGCACTCGACCGTACAGTGCCTCGAAGGGTGCAGCTCCAATGTTGGTATGATAGCTGTTGTTGTATATGAACTCACACAACAGTAAGTGATGTTCCCAGTTTGCACTGAAATCAACTACGCAGGCTCGTAGCATGTCTTCTAGTGTTTGAATTCTGCGCTCGCTTTGGCCATCGGTTTGTGGGTGATAGGCGGTACTCATATCCAGGCGAGTACCCAATGATTTTTTCAATGATCTCCAAAACTGAGATGTGAAATGACTATCCCTGTCAGAGATAATCGAGATAGGAACACCGTGTCATGATACGATTTCCTTCAGAGATATCCGCGTGAGGCATTCCATTTTGTCGGTTTCCTTTATTGCGAGGAAATGAGCAGATTTCGTGAGCCGATCGACGATCACCTAAATGGTATCACAACTGCTATCTTTGGAAGTTTAGTGATGAAATTCATAGCGATCTGCTCCCATTTCCATTGAGGGATGTCCGATTGTTGAAGTAGACCGGAGGGTTTCTGATATTCGACTTTTACTTTTGAGCAGGTGAGACATTTGCTGACATAAGTAGCGATTTCAGTTTTCATGTTGGGCTACCAATACAACTCTTTGATGCCATGATACATCTTGTCAGACACAGGATGTATTGAGTATTTGGACTTGTGAGCCTCGTGCATCACCAAGTCTCGCAGGTTTCCAAAACTTGGTACCCAGATTCGATTCGAGAAGTATTTGACCCCGTCAGATTTGGTTTCGAACTGTTTGTCCATGCCTCGCAAGGCCTCATTTTTGACATTCTCGGGTTCGAGTTCTTCAAGCTGAGTGGTAATGATTTGAGTAGTGAGGTTGTTATGAATTGTCATATGTCGCGACCCCAGCGGTCGGTCGTATTTTACTCCGGTCATTGATCCGTTCGGCAAGGGCACACGACAGTGGGTTTTATATTTAGTTTGATGCGTATTCTAAGTTTTGATACAACCTAAAGACCTAAAGGGCAGTAAGAAGTATGTATGACTCATGTGTCGTTCTTCAAACTACAACGGACATGGGATTCTAGGAGGATTAATTATCTTTTGTAATTTAGTTGGAATTTTTATACTTTTTGATAGGTTGGTTTTGTTTTCTAATCTAATTACTAAAATTAAGAACTAAATTAAAGGTGGGGTTGTACGGAGAACGCAGAGAAATCAGGATAAGGAATATGTTTGTTATGATTTCGGCAATGTTATTGGGTGGATATTTATGAGGGATAAGGCTACTAGATGTGATGACTAATCCGGGGAGGTCATGGAAGCTTAATTAGTAATAAAGAATTATGCCTACGGCCTTTACTCGGCTTCCATGTATTTGTATAACACCAGTGGTGGTTCCAACGTTATACCGGATACTTGGACGTTTTACAGCTTTTCCGTTACACCAATTAGGGTTCCAGATTACTCACTGGATATTCCTATATTTCTTAATGAACTACAACTACGATCCTATTATATACCTAACATAGAGTTGTCCGCAATCAGATACATAATATGTCACATGGATAACAGTTATAGAGTGTCTAGTACACCGGAAGTTCTCCCAAATGCACAAACCAATTCAACTGACGACTATCCTCTAATCCGGGTCCCTATTCTCACACATCCAGAAGACGTCCGTATTATGGCATGAATCGTTCATTGAACAATAACATGAACAGGGTTTAACCCGCGGAACCGGTTGGGATAATCTGTCTAGCTGTCAGTTGAATCGTTCATCATTAATCATACAATCATTATGTGACACTCCTCCAAATTAGGTATTATTATACCGCTAATCTCATGCATTTCTTACGCTAATTACCTGCATAAAACTAAATTAAAACTTTTGATGTGATATAAGTCTAGCAAGCCCGAGCCTTTTGTACAAAAAGTTCTATGTATTTCGTAATCAATTATAATTACGTACGAACTATCGGAACGAACCCGACAAAAATAAAATACAAATGTTGGTGAGCATATAATTAATAATATGAAATTATTAATTACGAATATTATTAAATTTATATTATTATTATAATATAAAACATTATACGTTTTATATAAAATGTATCGTACAAGACTGCGACAAATATAAAACATACCCAAAGGTCAAAAATGATAAAAGTTATTTTTTCCTTGGTCATAAAAAAGTATTTGGAGAATTACCTCAAAATTTAATTACGAAAATTGAATGAAATTTGGCACACAATTGGACCCGTACCAGAAATTAACGGGCTAAAATACTAACCTAAACCAAATTATTGGTGAGACCAACTACTGTGATCTCACCATACGGTTTTCATATTTTAGATATACTCCCATTCCCTCTCATCTTCTTTTTCAGATACACACACAAACTCAAATAATTGAGCTTCACCAACCTTTTTTCTTCTTCTTCTTCCTCTGGAATCCATCGGGTAGCAGCAGGAGTAGAAGTAGAAGCAAGAACACCAAACCACTTTCATCTCCTTTATAATCATCTTCAAAACTTCAGCATCATTGTTTCATTATCATCATCACCAAAACCTTTGTAAGGAACCTTCCAATCTTCAAACTTTTACTTAAATTTCATTTTATATAGTGTTAATCTAACACAATATATGTAAATAGCTGATAAAATGGATGATTAATTTGGTTAAAATTCTTGAAGAGGAAAATTTTGTAGAACCAAACTCAAGAACACCAAAATCTCTATATATGGAGGTGGTATAAAATGTTGTTAAAAATCACTATATTATGAGTATTTATTATGATTGGTACATTGTATGATGGTTAATTTCAACTAAAAACAAGTTAAAAACTAAGTTAAATTCGTACTATATATATATATATATATATATATATTATGGACTGTGTTTGGGTCGAATAGTGCATGAACTGGAACCACCACATACCCGATCGGCTAGAAAAGTTGAGCTGACCGACTCAATATATACAGATGATCAGCTAAACAAGTATAGATGATCGGCTAAACAAAGACAGATGATCGTATGAGATTTGACAGATGATCATCTGAGGTTCGACAGATAATCATCTGAGGTTAGATAGATGATCGGCTAGATACTTTAACCTGATCGGTTCACGATGTATTTTTAGCCAAAGACAATATTAAATGGTACTAAAATATTAACGAATACGCGACTAAAAATTATTGTTATGTTATAATTTTTATAAAACTTTACGACACAAAGTTTGGTACTAAAATTGTACACAACCGCGGAACATCATTTTATATGAGTACATATTTAAATAGGGACATATATATATGCACATTCGGAGAAATATATTCTTTTCAAAACAAATGGAAATTATATTCCGAAAATGTACGAAAATGTTCATTTATAAAATGAATAAAATACTTTATATATATAGACGAACGACAACCAACTTGTATATATGTACATAAATGGACACGAGCTTTTAACAAGGGTATTATGTATATACAATGGGACAAAATGAGATCAATTTTCGTAACAAACGAGACTTATATTTTGGAACTACAGGACAAACTATACATATGTATATATAAACGACAACGACAACTATTTATATATATATATATATACAATGAACGAATGATGTATATATATATATATGCACGACACACACACACACACACACACACACACACACATATATATATATATATATATATATGAACCAATTATATAAATGTATACGCCTAGACAAATGTAATGTGTATATATTTATATGTACAACTAATAAATATATGTGTATATACTTCCACGTTACGAATGATTCAACAATAAACATAATTTGGATAAATATTAATTACTTCCAACATATATCACCAACAATTTGTACAAAACTTATGAAATTAATAATTTCTTCAAACAATCAAAATGTTAACGTAATTAGATAGAATACCAAAGTACTTACGTTAATACATCTATATCGTATAGGTTGACATTTTTCAGGCTACACTACTCTTCATCCGCTAGCTTTCACATCACTACTACTACCGTGAGTTCACATCCCCTATTTTTCACTGTTTTAATGCTGGGGTGAAAGACATAGCAATTGCTTGCTATTGCATGCAATAACTGATTTAAATACTGTATGTATTTACTTAAACTATTTATGAAATATTATTTCATACGATTACTTGAATTATTATTTGTGAGATGCTATTTTCATACTATTTTTGGGAATTAGACAACGAATCCTAGAATGGACCTAGGCTTATAATGTAGTGCATAAAAGTCGTTATGGCTACGGACTATAACCATTAGATAGGTGACTCTAGCCATTGAGTATACGGATAGTACTATCGCTGTGACGACCCTCCTACAGTTTTGGAGTATATACTTACAGGTCCTACTTGGCAAACAACTACTGCTGGTCGTGGTTTGGTTATAGGGTTAGGTCGTGTTGCTTTAACTCGACATGTTTAGCTCACCTTTCGAGGGATCACCGTCTAATTATTCCCACTAAACTATTATTTAGGAACTGATTTCCTACGTACAACTACTTTGGAAACGTTGATCTTTAGTTAGATTAATCTGTGTTTCCTACGAACTACTATTTAGGAAATGTTATTTTTGAGTAAATAGCTCGTGTTTCCTACAAATTATTACTTTAGGAAATGTTTTCCCTTAATTCTTTAAACTTGTGTTTCCTACACTACAACTACTTGACATGTATAAACAACTTAGTTTATTACACTATATACAAACATGTGAATTACTCAACAATTTTGTTGACGATTTCTCTATGTTTTTCAGGGAATTAGCAGCATAGGTAAGAACTACATGCATGTCAGGATGAACAACCCTGGACTTGTTAGGATGCTACTACTTTTGGGACACTCGGATTTCCTTCATATTACTATAATACACTTGTGGTTATATTTATGAAATCTACTATTGTGTTATGTATTTATTATAAAATACTGTTTCAAACACTACTACTATGGTTACAACTTTTCTAAGTTGCAATCTTTTGTAAAACTACTTATTTATTGGCATCTTAATACATTATGTTCTGCGATAACCATATGCTCTGAATGTATGTATCTATTGGTTGTATTACTGTTCGCAGCCCCGCCACATCACTAAGCTTCCGTAAACTACTCTCACTAAATGTAATTATCGTTTGGCGGGGTGTGACAGACTTTGTATCAGAGTCCTTGGTTATAGCGAACTTGAAGTCTTTAAGTGACCTAAAACCTTAGAGACCTAGACTATAGCCTTGTCTAGAACATTCATTGCATTCATACATACATTTGCATACATCTAACATACCACTGACACATCACACGCGATTCTTTTGTCTCAGCATGTCGAGGCAAGATCCGATATACGTTTATGCTTCGAATGAGGAGCCGACTGAGGACACCTATCATAGCGGTGCTAGTTCAGGAGTTGAGAGCCAGCCTTCTCACCCTAGAGCTATGTCAGATGTCACTAGCGATGCGTATGTAGCACCTCCACTGACCACACCTGTGGTCACACCTTTTTCTGCTCCTACTGATCCTACCACACGCCTGTTAGGATCTACTTTCATGGAGACACGTCACATGGCTGCTGAACCTTCACGAGGACCTATTCTGAGGAGGACACCGAGGATGTGTGTCCGAGACTTCCCTAGAGGACCCCTGGCGCCCCGCGACAAGGCACCGATGGTTGAGTCTTCTAAGCCACCACAGAGAGTGCCTTTGCTCACCTGGAGTGGATGACCCCTATGCTAAGGCGGTGGAGATCACTAGAGGGTATTCCCTCTACGTTTGAGACTGGGGAGTCTTCGCGATCACCACCTCCACTTCCTACCACTGGGGAGCCTATAGAGTTGACACTCCCTACTTTGATTGCTGTGATTCATACTTTGTTTTGTATTTCTGGTGGCAGGGGTATTCACATTTCAGAGTTGCAGAGCGTTGTCTCCCGTTTGGACAGTGACATGACTTACATGCATGAGCGTTGCAACTTCTTGTTGGGCAACATGGTTGCCGTCAGAGAGATTGTTGATTCTGCACATGCTCGTGTGAGGGTGTTGGAGAGACGTACGAGGGTAGCAGGACTTGTGATTGGAGTTTGTAATATGATGGCCGTGGCTAGGACGGCAGTAGGGATGTTTCTACCATATTTTTGTTAGATGTATGTATGGCCGACTGTGCCTATTATGTTATGTATTAGGTTGAAAACTTGTGTTAGATGGGCATATGTATAGGAAGCCCATTACTTTTGTACAGCGCTAACCGCCGATGGGTATATTAGGAATCCCATCTTGTTTTGTATGAAACGATTGTATAAGCATTGTAACTTTTGATATAATATAACTTATGTTTGGTTTACATCTCGTGTTCCTTATAGTTAATATTGACTATAGTATTTTATTTATATCTATATATGCGTGTTAAAACGAAAACGAAACGATCACTTCATATAATCACATCTTGTACTCCTTGAAACACATTAACCACTGATTGTTGATTCTTATATTAAATTCCTTTGTACCTAATCGTGTTAAATGATGATGAAAAGAAATATGTATTTGGCATTATATAATGACGCCTGACCAACGTGATTATATTGTACTAAGTACATATGGGCATTTCAAAGTCATGTGACACGTAATGTGAAACCTGTTCTTCATCCTTCATACTGTTCCTTTGTTAAACAATGTGAAATCTTGTTCTTTTCACATTCACTATCTTGGTATTGACTTCTGCATTTTATTCATCGCAGAACGGAATCATTCCACCAAAACGAAGAACTACCAGGAATAGTCAACGAACGACTACTCCTCCAGTCCCTGAAACCACTCCACCACCCAACAACGAGGAAACTACTGAGCAAATGATCACGAGGCGAATAGCTGAAGGTATTGCTCAGTACGAAGCAAGCCGCAGCCGCGATAATGTGTTAAATAACAACGGATCTACCAATGTTGATGGTGAGACACCTGTGAATACCCGCTGAGGGTGTTCATACAAAACATTTCTGGCTTGTAAGCCAACTACTTTCCGTGGCACAGAGGGTGCTATTGGTATCATTCACTAGATAGAAAAGATGGAATCGGTGTTGGATATCAGTGACTGTTTACCGGACTGCATGGTGAAGTACGCCACCTGCATCTTGGCTGACAAGGCACTAACATGGTGGAACAGTCAACTTCAATTCCTTAGGCAGGAAACTGCCCATTCCATGTCCTAGGGAGTACTGAAAAACATGATGTTGGAAGAGTTCTGTCCCCGTAGCGAGATGCAAAAGGTAGAAACTGATTTGTGGGACATTAAGATGATTGGTGTCGATTTCACTGGGTACACCACTAAGTTTCAGGAACTGGCACGACTAGTGCCACATATGGTGACACCCAAATTTAAACGCATTGAGTGTTACATCTGGGGATTGGCACCTCAGATCCGTAGTCTGTTACATCATCAGAACCTGCCACATTCAGGAGTGCTGTTACTCTAGCACAAAGGTTGATCGATGAAGCGGTCAGAATGGGGAACCTGACTAAAAAGGTTGTCTCAGGGAAAAGCGAATCAAGTAACACGAATGTTGGTAGTTCTGGTGGGGCAAAGAGAAAGTGGAATGGTGGTGGTACTGACCGTCAGGGTCAGCAAAACAAGAAAAGTGGAGGAAACACAAAAGTGTACGCCACCACCACTACTGAATCAAAACCATACCTATGTAACAAGCCTAAGTGTGGAAAGTGCAATCGACACCACGAGGGTGGGTGTGGCTATTGTGGCAACTGTAGGGTATGGGGTCACAAAACCCAAGACTGTAGAACTAACCCTCCTCCGCAAACAAATAATGAACGTCAAAACCAGGGGTGTTATGAGTGTGGTGAGATGGGGCATTATCGGAACCGATGCCCTAAACTTAACAACAACAACCAAAACCGCAACAACAACAACAACAACAACCGTGGTAACAATGACCGAGCCAACAACAACAACAACAACTGGCTCGAGGAAGGGCATTCGTAATCGGAGCACAGGAGGCACGCCAGGACCCTAACACCGTCACTGGTACGTTTCTCGTAAACAACCATTCTGCCTCTGTGTTAATTGATTCGGGTGCCGATTTAAGTTTTGTGTCTACTGAGTTTAGACCACTGTTAGAACTTGAATCCTGTAAGCTAGATAACAAATACACTATAGAACTAGTCGATGGTGAGTTGATCGAATAAGGAGAAATAGTACCGGGATGTACCTTGGAGTTAGAGGGTCATCTCTTCGAAATAGACTTACTACCGGTTATGTTGGGAAGTTTTGACATCGTAATCGGTATGGATTGGTTGTCAAAGAGCCACACTGAGATTGTATGTTTCGAGAAGTTGGTACGCATACCGCTACCGACAAGAGAAACATTAGTAATACAAGGTGAGAAACGAAAGAGTGCCACAAAATTGATTACTTGCATTAAGGCTAGTAAGTATCTCCGAAAGGGATACCAAGCATTTTTGGCACACGTCGTGGAAAAGACACTCGAGGAGCGACGTGAAGACGATGTACCTATTGTACGTGAGTACCCAGGAGTGTTTCCTTGTAGGTTCCCGTACCGGACCTAATCAGATCGTCACCTCAATCGAATGCGCGGAATACAAACATTCTAGTAATGAACGTTTAATGAATCGAACACACAATTAATATAAGGTTTTGTATGTATTAACATTTGATTAACGAAGCTTTACAAACACAAACTCTGTCTCTCTCTCTGACTACGCCTCTCTCTCACTCTCTAGGGTTTGATCAACCTCTAAATGAATTCTAACTCCTCTATTTATAGTTTTCCAGCCGACCCTGTTAGCGACACAGGCTCTGTGTTGCATGAACATTAACTTGTATATTAAATAATTACATTTCGTTTACAGACTCGAATATACACACTAATCACATCACATACTAAGACTAATTGACTTTGAAAGGTACAAACGTTGACCAAGTGACTGACACACAAAATGCACCAACAAACTCCCCCATGTCAGCAGCTTGGTCAAATAAGATTCAATTAGTCTTCACCAACAAACTCCTTCATGTCTTCAACAACCAGAAACTCCCCCATTGAGATAGCATGGTCTTCAAACCATATTGATGTCCTGATTCATGTGACTGACACACATTTATCATACAATAAGATCTTCAAACTCCGTGACCATCTCTGAATCATTATCAACTTCTCCAATAGAATTTATCTCCAGTCTTTGGAAAATAACCAACATCTTTTACATCTATTTGACTTGAACAAGATATGTGATATTGAAGAAAATAATATAACAATAAAATCTTTTTGTATTTTTCTTTAATAAACAAAAGGCAAAGAATACCTAAAAAATAAATAAACTGGGGATAGGATTGTTTTAGGTCTGCTTAGAGATCATATCAGGCCAACATGCAATTATTAGGAAATAGTAAGTGTTATTTCGATTATCAGTATATTTGTCCACTTTAAATTTACTTAGCACACTTAAAGCACCTTTTATAAAAATTAATTCAAAAGGATTACTGGTATTGTTTGTCCACTTAAACATGTTACATCCGGGTCTGTGAGTGTTATTGTTAGTATGAATATTTCTCCGTGGTCCCACCTTTGACATACCCCTGTAACCCAGACATGAGCATAGCTTCCGAATCCAGAGAAAATATAAGAGTATCATTTTTAAGAATCAAGTCAGCGGTGACAGGTCTGTACAAATGTACAACAAAGCGACATAACTTGATTCAGGTTTAAGCAAAACCAGGCTTGGTCAAACCATTTTGGTGACCTTGTTAGGTATCTTATGATTTAAGACTTTTTCAAGTTCATTGACTTGCGTTTGCTTAACTTTAAGCATATACTAATTGAGACCAGGTCTATACTTACGTACAACAGAGGAAACATTCAGTATAGACCCCCAAATTATTTCAGATAAACCTCAGGTATAGAAATATGTCATGCTACATTAAGGAATTAAGACATTTAGTCGTACATCATATGGTGTTTACCACAAGATCATAGACACGTATTAGAATTACTTCTTAAGAACCTAGAAACCAGTGTGTATCATGCCTACCAATACATCATATGATGAAGCTAATGTTTATAAAAGCTATTTTAAACATGTCAGATAAACCTACTGACACATCAAACATAAACCTTAAAATTTCTATTTTGTGCATGTCATCTGATGTACAGTCATTTCCCATGTTGTTTACAGACACAATCCAATATCTTTTTGAGGAATAAGAATCTTGCTGTTCACATTTCTTATCCAAATAATCAGAATTTTAATTACTCCCCCTGAACAACAAATTTTTTTTTTTAAAAATCCAATTCAAAGGTACTCCCCTTAAACATTAAACATATTTTTGTAATTTTTTGATTTAAGATATTTCGCAACATTGCATTTCTTTGATACTAAAAAGTACAAAGAATGGTTGTTGCAAAAACTAATAAATAAAAATTCCAAAATAAAAGTTTCAAAATCACATATCAAGTCAAATCAAATTCCTTTTTATCACTTTAACCATCTGAACTTCAGAAATTTCATCATCCCAGTCACCATTCTTCCAACAATATCCACATCCATGCAGTCACTAAAAACTATTGGCTAACAAGAAACTGATTGCATCACCACAAATAATCAAACATTAAAGTTTATGGGACACCCAAGCCTTGATAAACTTGGGTTGTCCATTATCGTCCATAATCATCACATCCATGAGTTTATGATATTTTAAAAACTCAGTTGATTTCATAGATGTGTTGTTTGTGGATTTTGGTTTCCAAACCTGTTTAGGTTCGGATGATTTGTTTTCAACAATGTTGTGCTATTGAACTTGAGGTCTACTAGGCATAAGTTTGTTTACTCTAGCCATAGGTTATGGAGAGTTTGATGCACAACTAGATACATGCGAATATGAACGACGCCTTGAAAAAGATTTCTTAAAAGAAGAAGTTCTTGGCATCCCTCTACCAAACCTATCTAGGGATAATAACCTACAATCACTAATAATATGGCCCTGTTGACCACAACAAAAGCAAGAACGTCTCTCAACATAAGATTGATTCCAATGAGTTCCCTCAAATTGTTTCGGTGGAGGACAGTGCACAGAAGGTCTATTAACAGGAATATTTGTTGAACATGCACTTTTAGGTGAACATGTTAAAGTAGATGTTCCTGAGGTTGAGTTAGTAGATATAGAATCCCTTTTAACATTTTTAACTTTGAAAGATTCATTATCAACTTTAGCTTTGCCTTTGCATTTAAAACAGTTTGGTTTGATAGTTACTTTCTCAACCTTAATGGTAGACACTTCAGGTATATCTTCTACCACAACAACCTCTTCAACACTGACCGGAGGTTTATTTTCAGCTTTAACAAATGTAGGCCTAACAAGCTCGGCCTGTTTAACTTGCTCATTAACTGGCACATTAATAGAATTTGTGTCTACTTTTGAGGAAGAAGGCACAAAGTCTTTGATTGCATCCTTAACAGGCATTGGAAAATAGTCCATAGGAGGAGGTACATGGTAATAGCCAATACCTGCCTTGCTTTTCATATCAGTCCTTTGCTTATCAAGGATGTGATCAAATATCATGTTTGACATAGCAAAATTTGACATTTTTCGTTTAAGATCATCAGCTTCAGATTTAGAGTTTAAGCAAAGAAATTTCTTTTAAATAACTATCTATTTCATCTTGTTGACTATAGATTTTAGCTTTGAATGCTTGTGACTCATCTTGATAGGCTTTGAATTTCTTTTCATAAGCTAATTCATTTTCTTTCAAAACCTTATTAGCCTCTGTCAAATTTTCGAGATTTGATCGCAGGGTTTCAATGTTATCCTTGTACCTGTTGTTAGAACCAGTTAATTGAATGCAAGATAAACATGTAAATGCATCAGAATCAACCTCTTTTGTTTGAGCCACAAATGCACTATGTTGAGGTTCTTCTTCCTTGTTATAGCCACCGCAGCGCTTTTCGATGGCAGCCCAAAGATCATACGCATTTTTGTGATGCTTAAACAACTGTAAGATCTCCAATGATAAAGATCCTTTAATTTCTTTGAAAGTCTTCCGTTCATCATCCCATGCTTTACGTTCTTCAAAAGTCATTGATTTATATAATTTTGTAGTTCGTGTTCCTTCCTTGACTAGCATTTTATATTTCTCAGTCAATGGAATCCACATGTCTGGATCATTAGAAGAGATGTAGGCCTCAAAATCTCTTCTCCAGCTTGAGTATTTGGTGTTTTGGGCGAACATCGGAAGGTTGTTGTGAACACTATGCAGGAATGACATCTGTTAATCAAGAACTTTAACAAAGCACAGACAACCAGATTTTCTCACCAAGATTTGGTTTGAAAATATTGAAAATTGGGCGAGTACAACCAAACTTTTCCCAAACTAGAATTAAGAACTTTTTTGCTCAAAAACAAAATTTGGTACTACAAATATTTTTGCGAATTTCCCGCCAAAAATTCATTCAAAAACGTCCAAAAATGCCCGGGTAAAATGAAAATTTTTCCAGGCTAAAATTGAACAGTTTTAAGCCTATGAACAAAATTTGTAAACACGAAATTTTTCGCGACCTTTCCCGCCAAAAAACTCTTTCTTTTTTTTTTGCGCAAGGATTAGCGACACAAAAGGTTGTGTCGCAATTCAAAAACTCCAAATTAGCGACACAAATATTTGTGTCGCAGCTTATGTCGCCTAATCAAAGGCTTATGTCGCAAATGTATGTCGCGAACTTGTGTCGCACTTTGAAAACCCTAATTAGCGACACAAATCTTGTGTCGCAGATTGTGTCACAAAACGGCGCTGAGCAGATTCCAAAACCGAAAAATCGAAAATTTTCAAAACCTTAAGGATTTTTGAAAGCCGATCGACGAACTAACCCAAAGAACACCTTCAGAAAACACAATCTTCAACCAATCAAACCCAGAAACGAAGATTAATCAATAAAACCTTCGTGAATCAAACCGAAACGTTTAAATCACGATCCGAAACCGTTGAATAACTGATTCACGGCTCTGATACCACATGTAGGTTCCCGTACCGGACCTAATCAGATCGTCACCTCAATCGAATGCGCGGAATACAAACAATCTAGTAATGAACGTTTAATGAATCGAAGACACAATTAATATAAGCTTTTGTATGTATTAACAATTGATTAACGAAGCTTTAGAAACACAAACTTTGTCTCTCTCTCTCTCTGACTACGCCTCTCTCTCACTCTCTAGGGTTTGATCAACCTCTAAATGAATTCTAACTACTCTATTTATAGTTGTCTAGCCGACCCTGCGACACAACCTTTGTGTCGCTATTGCGACACAGGCTCTGTGTCACATGAACATTAACTTGTATATTCAATAATTACATTTCGTTTACAGACTCGAATATACACACTAATCACATCACATACTAAGACTAATTGACTTTGACAAGTACAAACGTTGACCAAGTGACTGACACACAAAATGCACCAACATTCCTGAGTAATTACCAAGATTACCGCCCCCGCGAAAAGTTGAGTTCCACATCGATCTAGTGCCTGGAGCCGCACCAATTGCTAGGGAACCTTATCGACTAGCACCATCTGAGATGCAAGAATTGTCTGCACAGTTGCAAGAACTTCTGGAGTTAGGATTCATCCGACCAAGCTTTTCACCTTGGGGAGCTCCGGTTTTGTTCGTCAAGAAAAAGGATGGATCTATATGAATGTGCATCGATTACGGAGAAGTGAACAAAGTTACTATCAAAAACCGGTATCCATTACCACGTATTGATGATCTGTTTGATCAACTACAAGGGTCAAGCTACTATTTCAAAAATTGACCTACGATCTGGTTACCACCAACTGAAGGTATGGGAAGAGGATGTACCGAAAACTGCGTTTAGGACTCGTTATGGTCACTACAAGTTCCTAGTCATGCCTTTCGGGCTGACAAACGAACATGCAGTGTTCATGGACCTCATGAACAAAGTATGCAAACCTTACCTTGATAAGTTCGTCATTGTATTTATTGACGACATCTTAGTATACTCACGAACGAAACACGTGGATCCATCCAAAATTGAGGCAATCAAAAATTGGGAAGCCCCGAAAACCCAATCTGAAATACGACAATTTCTTGGTCTAGCTGGCTATTACAGGCGATTCATCTCGAACTTTTCAAAGATAGCCCAGCCACTTATCACTCTAACTCAAGAAGACAAGAAATTCTATTGGGGCGAGAAACAAGAGAACTCTTCCAATTACTGAAATAGAAGCTGAGTTCCGCACCCATTCTATCACTACTTGAAGGAGTAGAGAATTTTGTTATCTACTGCGGTGCTTCGTATCATGGATTGGGTTGCGTATTGATGCAAAATGACAAAGTCATTGCATATGCGTCACGTCAAGTGAAAGTGCACGAGAAAAACTATACAACTCATGACTTGGAGTTGGGAGCGGTTGTTTTTGCACTTAAGATTTGGAGGCACTACCTCTACGGAACAAAGTGTATGATATTCACCACCACAAAAGTCTCCAACATATATTCGACCAGAAAGAACTCAACACGAGACAACGATGTTGGGTCGAATTACTTAATGATTATGACTGTGAGATAAAGTATCATCCGGGCAAAGCAAACGTTGTAGCAGATGTCCTGAGTCGTAAGGAACGAGTCATACCTTGCATAGTTCAGGCTCTAGGTTTGACAATCCACTCAAATCTCATTACTCAAATTCGTGATGCTCAACAACCAGCTTTCATTCCCGAACGTCTTTAGGAAGAGTCCTTGAAGGGAATGGACAAACAACTAGAAACAAATGACAAATGAGTGTTGTACTTCATGAATCGAATCTGGGTACCGTGCCTAGACGAGTTACGCAAACTGATTTTGCATGAAGCTCATTAGGCCAACTACTCAATACATCCTGGTGCAGACAAAATGTACCATGACTTGAAAGGTTTCTACTGGTGGCCCCGCAAGAAATGAGACATTGCCACCTACGTTAGTAAATGCCTGACTTGTTCAAAGGTTAAGGTCGAATACCAAAAGCCGTCTGGACTTTTGGAACAACCTGAGTTGCCCAAATGGAAATGGGAACAAATAAAGATGGACTTCATTACGAAGTTACCCAAAACAACGTCTGGAGCAGACACGATATGGGTGATTGTCGATCGATTGACGAAATTAGCCCACTTGCTTGCCATCAAGGAAACGGACAGAATGGAGAAACTAACTAGAATCTACTTGAAAGAGATTGTTTCTCGGCATGGTGTGCCACTATCTATTATCTCTGATAGAGATGCTCGATTTACATCTCGCTTTTGGCAATCACTTCAACAGGCATTGGGTACTCGTCTTGATATGAGTACTGCCTACCACCCACAAACCGATGGCCAAAGTGAGCGAACGATACAAATGCTCAAAGACTTGTTGCGAGCATGTGTGATAGACTTTGGGGGTAATTGGGATACTCACCTACCTCTAGCCGAATTCTCTTATAACAATAGTTATCACACTAGTATACGGATGACACCATTTGAGGTGTTGTATGGACGCAAGGGTCGATCACCACTCTGTTGGGCAGAGTTGGGTGACAAACAGCTATCTGGACCTGAGATTGTCCAGGAAACCACTGACAAGATAACTCAAGTACTGAACCGACTGAAAACGACACATGATAGACAAAAGAGTTACGCTGATAACTGCCGTAAACCTATTGAGTTTCAAATAGGAGACAAAGTCCTACTCAAAGTATCGCCTTGGAAGGGGATAGCACGATTTGGTAAGCGAGGAAAGCTTAACCCACGTTACATCGGACCATTCGAAATCCTTGATAGGATTGGTCCTGTCGCCTACAAGCTCAAACTACCGCAAGAGCTTAGTAGCATACACGACACTTTTCACGTTAGTAATCTCAAAAAGTGTCTTTCCGACGAAACACTTATCATTCCTCCTGACGAAGTCTTCATTGACTCAAAACTCAACTTTGTGGAGGAACCTATCGAAGTTATGGACATGAAAACGCAGAAACTTCGACATAAATGAATCAAACTTGTCAAAGTTCATTGGAACTCGAAACATGGCCCAGAGTTCACCTGGGAACGAGAGGACGAGATGAGAAAGAAATTCCCTCACTTATTCGAGAGCGTGACCAAGACTCACGGCTCAACTTAAATCTCGGGACGAGATTTCGCTAACGGGGGGAGAATGTGACACTCCTCCAAATTAGGTATTATTATACTGCTAATCTCATGCATTTCTTATGCTAATTCCCTGCACAAAACTAAACTAAAACTTTTGATGTGATGTAAGTCTAGCAAGCCCGAGACTTTTGTACAAAAAGTTCTATGTATTTCGTAATTAATTATAATTACGTACGAACTATCGGAACGAACCCGACAAAAATAAAATGCAAATGTTGGTGAACATATAATTAATAATATGAAATTATTAATTATGAATGTTATTAAATTTATATTATTATTATAATATAAAACATTATACGTTTTATATAAAACGTATCGTACAAGACTGCGACAAATATAAAACATACCCAAAGGTAAAAAATAATAAAAGTATTATTTTCCTTGGTCATAATAAAGTATTTGGGGAATTACCTCAAAATATAATTACAAAGATTGAATGAAATTTGGCACACAATTGGACCCGTACCCGAAATTAACGGGCTAAAATACTAACCTAAACCAAATTATTGGTGAGACCAACTGCTGTGATCTCACCATACGGTTTTCATATTTTAGATATACTCCCATTCCCTCTCATCTTCTTTTTCAGATACACACACAAACTCAAATAATTGAGCTTCACAACCTTTTTTCTTCTATTTTTCCTCTGGAATCCATCGGGCAGCACCAGGAGTAGAAGTAGAAGCAAGAACACCAAACCACTTTCATCTCCTTTATAATCATCTTCAAAACTTCATCATCATTGTTTCATTATCATCATCACCAAAACCTTTGTAAGGAACCTTCCAATCTTCAAACTTTTACTTAAATTTCATTTTATATAGTGTTAATCTAACACAATATATGTAAATAGCTGATAAAATGGATGATTAATTTGGTTAAAATTCTTGAAGAGGAAAGTTTTGTAGAACCAAACTCAAGAACACCAAAATCTCTATATATGGAGGTGGTATAAAATGTTGTTAAAAATCACTATATTATGAGTATTTATTATGATTGGTACATTGTATGATGGTTAATTTCAACTAAAAACAAGTTAAAAACTAAGTTAAATTCGTACTATATATATATATATATATATATATATATATTATGGACTGTGTTTGGGTGGAATAGTGCATGAACTGGAACCACCACATACCCGATCGGCTAGAAAAGTTGAGCTGACGGACTCAATATATACAGATGATCGGCTAAACAAGTATAGATGATCGGCTAAACAAAGACAGATGATCGTATGAGATTTGACAGATGATCATCTGAGGTTCGACAGATAATCATCTGAGGTTAGATAGATGATCAGCTAGATACTTTAACCTGATCGGTTCACGATGTAATTTTAGCCAAAGACAATATTAAATGGTACTAAAATATTAACGAATACGCGACTAAAAATTATTGTTATGTTATAATTTTTATAAAACTTTACGACATAAAGTTTGGTACTAAAATTGTACACAACCGCGGAACATCATTTTATATGAGTACATATTTAAATAGGGACATATATATATGCACATTCGGAGAAATATATTCTTTTCAAAACAAATGGAAATTATATTCCGAAAATGTACGAAAATGTTCATTTATAAAATGAATAAACTACTTTATATATATAGACGAACGACAACCAACTTGTATATATGTACATAAATGGACACGAGCTTTTAACAAGGGTATTATGTATATACAATGGGACAAAATGAGATCAATTTTTGTAACAAACGAGACTTATATTTTGGAACTACAGGACAAACTATACATATGTATATATAAACGACAACGACAACTATTTATATATATATATATATATATATATATATATATATATATACAATGAACGAAGTAGAAGCATCGGGCAGCACCAGGAGTAGAAGTAGAAGCAAGAACACCAAACCACTTTCATCTCCTTTATAATCATCTTCAAAACTTCATCATCATTGTTTCATCATCATCATCACCAAAACCTTTGTAAGGAACCTTCCAATCTTCAAACTTTTACTTAAATTTCATTTTATATAGTGTTAATCTAACACAATATATGTAAATAGTTGAGAAAATGGATGATTAATTTAGTTAAAGTTCTTGAAGAGGAAAGTTTTGTAGAACCAAACCCAAGAACACAAAAATCTCTATATAAGGAAGTGGTATAAAATGTTGTTAAAAATCACTATATTATGAGTCTTTATTATGATTGGTACATTGTATGATGGTTAATTTCAATTAAAAACAAGTTAAAAACTATGTTAAATTCGTATTATATATATATATATATTATGGACTGTGTTTGGGTCGAACAGAGCATGAACTGGAACCACCACATACCCGATCGGCTAGAAAAGTTGAGCCGATCGGCTCAATATATACAGATGATCGGCTAAATAAGTATAGATGATCATCTGAGATTTGACAGATGATCATCTGAGAATTGGCAGATGATCATCTGAGGTTCGACAGATGATCATCTGAGGCTAGATACTAAAACCCGATCGGTTCACGATGTATTTTTAGCCAAAGACAATATTAAATGGTACTAAAATATTAATGAATACGCAACTAAAATTTATTGTTATGTTCTAATTTTTATAAAACTTTACGACACAAAGTTTGGTACTAAAATTGTACACGACCGCGGGACATCATTTTATACGAATACATATTTAAATACGGATATATATATATATATATATATATATATGCACATTCGGAGAAATATATTTGTTTCAAAACAAATGGAAATTATATTCTAAAAATGTACGACAATGTTCATTTATAAAATGAATAAACTACTTTATATATATAGACGAACGACAACCAACTTAAATATATATACATAAATGGACATGAGCTTTTAACAAGGGTATTATGTATATACAATGGGACAAAATGAGATCAATTTTCGTAACAAACGAGACTTATATTTTGGAACTACATGACAAACTATACATATACATATGTATATATAAACGAGAACTATTTATATATATATATATATACAATGAATGAACTATGTATATATACATGCACGATGACACACACACACACACATACACACACACACACACATATATATATATATATATATATATATATATATGAATGATATCTCTCTCATTCTGGAACGATTCTTGGCATATTGAACTCAAATACGGTTCAAATCAGTGATATTATGCTGAGATGGTCAAAACAAGATTGCACGGTAAAAATCAAGCAAAACGGATGAAAAACGAAGATTCCACGCACGTTTGAAGATTCAAGGCATCAAAATAAATTTAAAGACTAAAGTTCCCATCATCAACATCCATCTTATCCAAGATGTTCGTTTTCAAAATACGAGTCTAACAGAAGAAGAATCAACAAAAACGGATAAAGAATGAAGATTCTATGCCCGCCGGAAGATTCAAATGATTCGTACGCAATATCTGGAGATAGAAAACTCATCTCGGGGATTTCTTTATATCAAAATCTTCGTTTTTGAATTATGAATCCAACGCAAAAAGAATCGCGTAAACAGACGCATAACGAAGAAAATACGCACAAACTAAGAAACGAGACAAAAGACGGCGAACCGGGGCGGGTGGCAGCCACCAGCCGCCGGCCAGCCACCAGCCGCCGCTGGCCAGCTGGTGGGCGGCGCCTTCCGCCTGTCCCCCATCCCATTTCCGCTTTTTGGTCCTTGCATGTACCCGGTGCCACACCTTTACGCGACTGTACGTACCCGGTGCTACACCTTTACGCGATTGTACGTACCTGGTGCACCACCTTTTCCACCTTTTGCTAAAGTGCTCCTCAAGTTGCTAACGTGAGCCGAATTTCACCTATAAATAGGAGGCATGAGGCTTCATTTCAACACACACCATATGCATTAGTCATATTACTTTCTTACTTTCTCATTTTATTTTCTTACTTCAAATTTAGTATTAGGCTAGTTAAGAAGCTTGTTTAGGGTAGAACGAAAGCAAGGAACATCTTGTAATCTTTGGTGTACGCTTGGAGTTACGCTTATTAATTCAAGTCTATTCCTTCTCGCATTCTAATCCGGGTTCTTTCTTTCCTAATCTATCTTAATTAAATATGTATGCTTTAATTATGCTAGAATTAGTTTGTGCCATGATTAGCGAGTAGATTACTATTGTATTTGTTGTGATGTAGTTAGCATATATAATTATGGGATGACTTTAAATACTTCGTGAACTAATATGATGGCCCCTATTCAACTGTTTACTTGGTATGGTGCTGGAAATGCTTTTAAGCAAAGTACAAACGTATGGAAGCTGATAAACGACCGACGATAGTTGTATTATGGATCGACGTTATTAAAATGGAAACTTTATGAACGGACTTATCATGTGATCTTAAACCTAAAACTTACATTCGCCTTCCAATTAACAAACGTGATTGTAACCTTGTAAAGAGGAGTCGCGAACCTTAATACTTGGTCAATAATTATCTGCGTCAAAACTATGGTTTAATTGTAACGTCATGCAAGCATCATAAAATGCAATCTGATTACGTGGAATTACCATGAGTATAGTATGTTAGTCCCCTTGGCGATCTTGGAGATGAATCAAAATCAATTGAATGAAGCGGAAACAACAATCAATTGTAATGAACGTGAATTAAACAAACACAACGATATAAATAATGTTTCTGTTATTGATTAACAAAAACAAACGGATTAAGCTCCACATACAAACACACCAAACTCTCTGATCTCTCTGGAACGTTCCTCACACACTAAAAATGATCGATCATCTTACAAATGAAACCCTAAATGACTATTTATACGTTGGACCCTTGGACCCTGCGACACAAACCCTTATGTCGCAGACCCAAGCCCATGCGACATAGACCCAATGTTGCCGGCCCAAATACATGCAATTTCATTTATTGTTTCAAGCTAAATATTCTATACAAGCTGTTGACAAAACATGCTGAATTTGCATCAACAAACTCCCCCTTGGCAATAGCTTGAATATGTCTTCAAATCTTCAACTTTAGCTTGAGTATCTTCCAACACTAATCCTCTTTCTAATCAACAACTTCACCGAAACCTCCAAGAATCTGCCTGTTGTGAGTGCCCCTTATCGTGGATCTAGATGATTGATGACAGTGATTGTAAGGCGGAATCAAACAATCACACGAATAACTATTAATCACAAACCGAAAACAAGTAAACGAATCAAATATTATGTTGTATTGATAAACGTAACTGATCAGATTGTTTACAATGTTGCAATTTCGACAAATGGTGCTAGGGTTTCGTCAACCCTAGCCAAAAACCCGTAGGTTTGTATTTATACTAAACCAAAACCGGCAGACATGCGTCACTTGGCAAGTGTCGCATGTGGCCGCCTTCATGCGTCACTTACCTAAGTGTCGCTATGCGTCACTTAGGAAAGTGTCGCCTAAACCAAAACTTAAGTGTCGCTAGGTACAAAAATCTATATTTCTATTAAACGACTAATCGACACTTTACAACTCGATAGACCAACTGACAGACAAACTGATATGCATCAACAAACTCCCCCGTGTCTTTAGCTTGGTTTTCAAAAATCTTCAACGTCTTTGATCAAACCTAACCCGCAGGAAACTTTCCATCTGCGTGTATTCCATAAGTAACACAAACTTCAACAACCTTCTGAAATTGTCTTGCAAGCTTCGTGTTGAATTCGTTGTTCTCATTTACCCGAATCCTATTATCGAAGAGTTTTCTCAAATCTTTTTCACGAAGGTTTATCAAACTCATAGGATCAAAAACTCGAAATAAAATCTTTTTCAAATTCCAAATACCCCCAAATTCTAGCTGCGGCTCTGAATCAGGAACGAATACTATCACCGCTTCACCAGTATGTGGATCAAGTTCCCAATAAACAAATCTTCGTAGAAAATTATAAGGAACCTGCTCCAGAGGTATTTCGGCCAGACAGTCAGCCGGTGGATAATGAACTTTAACCATAGGGCGACCTGTCGTGGGATCCAGCTTCTTCTTGTATGTATACTTTGTTCCTAGCGTCGGTTTCAACTTATTATATTTTTTAGTTCTAACCTCTTGACGCAATGTCCTCTGAATATAATTCGCATAATCATCATTGACAGGATTAATCAAGTTTAACTGAGCTAACCTATTGATTTCCCCCTTTGGTAGTGTACTCAATTGATTGAATCTCAGTTTGAAATACTGAATACCATCCATTCTCTTAATCATAATCATTCTTTGATGAACCTTCCAACTCTTAATCAACCCGGTATAATCTTCGCGAACCTTGTAAGTTTTGCAAGTCACAGGCACTGGTTTTGCAGATCTACCTTGAGGCCACCATTGCTTATTCCTTTCTGTTCTTTCTTCAGCAGTTTGACTTTCAGATGCCTTTTGAGTTGGCTGTACTGATGCAGAATCCTGAGCAGGTGCTGCATGAGTTGAACTAGATTCTCCATGAGAAGTTTTAGCAGGCCCCTCATCATCACTCAAATCTATCTCAATAACAGGTGCATCATCGTAATGCTCATCTGAGCCCAAATGTTCATCGTCAACCGACACATCATCATCCATGTCGAATACATACCCTTGTTCAGTCTCCGAACCAGTGTCATTGACCATCCTCTGAATATATGATAAATCAACAAACGAATAGTCAACAGCTATCGGTCTCGGCTGGCCCGGAATGTCATCAACAGAGAAATAATCCAAACAGACATTTTCATTGATTATTGAATCAAGATTTACATTTTCAGGTTCTGGGGGAGGTGTTACATTTGTTTCCAAGGTACGCTGACCTTCCTCCCCCGAAACAACCGTAACAGACTCCAACTCTAGTAATCTAGAATCTAACTCAGACACCTGTAGCTTTAATTCATCCACCTGTGCAACTTTAAGCTCTAAATCCTTGATCTGAGAAGCCTGAGCTGCAATAATCGCATTTTGATCATCAAAGCGTTTGCTTAATTGCTCCATTTGGCTAAAAAGCTGTTGAATAGATGGGAGCTGTGGCTGTGGTGATTGTTGTGGAGATCGTTGTTGTTGTTTAGGCGTTAGCTGACCAGATTCCTGAATAACGATTCCCGTTCTCTGGCGTCTCCTCAGAGGTAAATCTGAATAGGATGGAGAAGACCCAGCTGGTCGCTTGCCAGGGTTCCTCGGTACATGAACCCTCCCCGCAAAAATCCATCGTAAGATACGCTTAAAGCGTCTGGGATCTGCAATCTGTATACCATCTAAAGCAGTTGGTGGGGGTACATCACCCTCAGAATCGGGTGGTGTGGGCCCACCATCATCATCATCATCATCAGCTGCATCGACATTCTCAACCTGGTCAATGTCGTCCAAATCCTGAGCGACCTCCGTATCAACCAGGTCATCCTCATTCATCGGAGGTATCACGACGTCCTCAAAACCGTCGTTCGGTGGCGCAACATAGTTTTCATTCACTATGTGCCCAAACAGCTCTCGATCGGCCGAAATCTGTTCACCCTTTGGCGCTAATTTGCAGTCGTTGAAGACGCATAGAAGCATTGGCGTTGGAACCAAAAGGGATCGTTGATCAGGAGCAATATCAAGATTCAAATTGTTCAATAGCAGCTGCACAAACCGTGGATATTGCAGCCACTTATCTTTTCCGGCTCTAATGTTCTCAACCATGTTGTCAAAGATGTATCCGCTAAAGTTATACGGCTTGTTGTTGACCAAAGCTAACATCAGAGATAGAGTCAAATGACTCGCAGCATCATATCCTCCTTTCCTCGGAGATAGGCAGACAATCACGATGTGACATAAGTATCTCCACACCCGGCATAGATATTGTTTTCTGAAATCTGAAAGCTGATTTGCCGGATAACCCATACGTTGAAGAGCACCGTAGATAAAGGTTGTCTCAAACACAGTCGGCATTGTATGGTTATCGTTGAGTTGGAGAACCCGACGAATAGAATTCTCGGTGATCTCAATCTCCTCACCAAACATCTTAGAAACAATTCTCGGGACGTCACCCTGAGTTCGAATAAAAGCATGATCATAAAACTCTTTGATCTGATTCATGTAGACCGGAGTAGATGCAGTGATAGCATAATGAATCCTCGATCGTCTTAAGAACTCAATCATCGGTCTGAACGAAGCCGAGTTCGCATGCGTGGACTCCAAGAAAGCTGTAATATGGTGACGGGTGTTGGTGCGGCGATAGTAGTTTTGTAACGCAGCCATCTGTAAGCTAAAATACGAAACAAAGATAACCATAAACGTTGTTATAGAATTAGCACAAACACGCATAACCTAATAAACAAAATTCTGTTTTAGGCGTCACTTAGGAAGTGACGCATAAACACTACCGACACTTAGGAAGTGTCGCAGAAAATAGTGTTCTAAATCAGAAATCAAGTATGGCGTCACATAGGGTAAGTGACGCTATCAGGCGTCACTGGTGTAAGTGACGTTGCCAAATCATGCGTCATTTGATACGACACTTAAGAAGTGTCGGGTCAAAATTATGCGGCATTTAGCATAGTGACGGTAACCCAGTGAGTCACTTAGGAAGTGACGGTATAGACAAGGGCGTCACTAAGTGAGTCACTTAAGGGAGTGACGCATAAATGGGCGCACTCGGATGAGTGACGGGCTAACAATTAATACATGCAAATGCGTCCCTAAGGGAGTCACATAAGAAGTGACGCAATAATAGGCGTCACTGAAGAAGTGATGGTATGGGTTCTAAATTACCAAGTAGCGTTACTGAAGAAGTGACGCAACGATGAAGATCATCGTGTCACTGTTCATACCCAGAAATCATAATGAACCAAATTTGGGGTTTTTGAAAACCGTAGTTACCACAATGTTCGCATGATAGAAACGAGTAAAATGCACCAATTATTCACAGAAAACATTAACAAATTAATCCCCAAATCGTGTGATTTCTTCGAAACCTAAAACCCGTAACCCTAAACTACGATTAAAGCATAAATACGTAAAGATAAGGGTTAAAAGTAGTACCAATAGAGTCGTATGAATGAGGGGAACAAGAATATCACGAGCTAATGCACAACCAAAGCTTGAAAAATCACGAACAGATCGACAAGTCGCACAGAAGAAGTGACGCAAAGACACAATAAGTGACGGTATGTCAGAAGAAGTGACGCTAATTGAATGTGAAAAGTGGTGGGGTTGAGTGTCGTTTGAAAGGGTATTTATACGAAAACCCTAATATGCGTCACTCAACCCGGCACTTGTAGCATAGCTTACCCCAACACTTACAGCATCACTAATGAAAGTGACGCAGTATCGTGTGCGTCACTAGTAGCGTCACTCATGAAATGACGCATCAGGTCACTTTTAGTGAAAAGTTTGCGATTTTATCGATCTTTGTGTTGTGATTTCGGTACTTAAATTTTAAAAGGTAACTGTAACTTGGTTAAAATCAAAAATTAAAACTAACTTAGATAAAATATAGTAACACAAAAAGGAATGCAAATTTACAAATACAAAAATAACACATTTTTTTTTTTGGTGACGGAGTTGATTTAATCTGGTTAGGGATCATATCGGAATAACATGCATTTATTAGGAACAGTAAGTGTTATTTCAATCATCAGTATATTTGTCCACTTTAAATTTACTTGGCATGCTAAAAACACTTTTTATAAAAATTATTTCAAAACGATTATCAGTATATTTGTCCACTTTAAACATGTTACACTCACATCTAGGAGCTAATTTTATTATTATTTGTATGTACATTTCGCTGTGGTCTACACCATAGATATACATCCTAACTTAAAACATAGACCATGCTTCCATTTACAGAAAGAATATTAGAAAATCAATTTTAAGAATCAAGTAAGTGGTGACAGGTCTATACTTACGTACAACAGAGCGACATGGCTTGATTCAGGTTTAAGCAAAACCAGACTTGGTCAAACCATTTTGGCGACCTTGTAAGGTATCTTAATTTTAAAGACTTTGCAAGTACTTTGACTTGTGTTTGCTTAATTTTTAAGTATATATTAACAGAGACCAGGTCTATACTTATGTATAACAGAGGAAATTGGCAATATATACCCCTCAAATGATATCAAATAAACTTCTTTCACGAAAACATGTCTAGCATAAGTAAGAAATTAAGACTTTTGTCATACATCTAATGATGTTGAACCACTTGAAATAAACAATTAATTATTAGGCTTCTTAAGAGATCTCAAAGAGTTTTGCATAACATGCCTACTAATATATCGTATGATGAAGACAATGTATATAAAAACTATTTTCAGCATGTCAGATAAATCTACTGACACATCCAAAATAAACCTTAAAATTCCATTTTGTGCATGTCACCCGATGTACTATCATATCCCAAGTTTTTTACAGACACAACTTCAACGTCTATTTTAAAATGTAGCAATGGTGCATTTCTTTAATACTAAAAAGTATAAAGAGTGGCTGTTGCGTTTTTTTTTTTTTTTTTTTTTTTTTTTTTTTTTTTTTAACACACATAAAAAGAGATCAATTAAGTTCCAAGTTACAAATTACTTTATGGCTATAAAGAACCTTAAACCAATCATGTTGATTAGTTCATCAAATCGAGTATGCGAAAAAGCTTTCGTGAAAAGGTCGGCATTCTGCTTTAGGGTGTCTATGTGGACAAGGTCTATCAGGTGTTTTTCATAGCAATCCCGTATAAAGTGGAACCTAAGTTCAATGTGTTTAGTCTTAGAGTGCTGTACGGGATTGCGTGTGATAGATATAGCAGCAGTGTTATCTATGTGAATAGGAGTCATAGAAAGAAGTAACCCGTAATCACGTAGTTGATGTTGAATCCATAGAACCTGAGAGCAGCAACTCGCAGTAGCAACGTACTCAGCTTCTGCAGTTGAAAGAGAAACTGTAGTCTGTTTCTTGCAATGCCATGAGACCAATCGAGATCCGAGGAATTGGCATCCACCAGTGGTAGATTTCTTGTCTATGCTGCAGCCACCATGATCTGAATCCGAATAGGCAGAAAGAGCGAATGATTTCTCGTTTGAATACCATAGACCAAGATTGGGTCTATGTTTGAGATAACCAAAAATTCGCTTTACTGCCTTCATGTGAGACACCTTTGGTTTGGCTTGAAAGCGTGAGCAGACGGATACTGCGAACACAATATCCGGTCGAGAGGCAGTCACATACATCAAAGATCCTATCATTGATCGATAGTCCTTTTCTTTGTAATCTTCCTCATCCTCAGCAAGTCTAAGGTTGTGATTAAGTTCGATAGGAGTCCCATAGGTTTTACAATTGAGCAGGTCATATCTAGTCAACATGTCTTTGACATATTTTGACTGATGAATATAAATACCTTTTGCAGACTGCTCAACTTGTACACCTAAAAAGAATTTGAGCTCCCCCATCGCACTCATCTCAAATTCAGACTTCATGATCTCCTCAAAGTGTTTGCACATCGCCTCATTTGTAGAGCCAAAGATAATATCGTCCACATAAACCTACACAAGTAACATATCTTCTCGATCCCCAGTCTGTTTTTTACGAATGAACATAGTACTATCGATATTCCCTCGAACAAAACTATGCTTGATTAAGTGGGTAGTGAGCCTCTCATACCAAAGCCGCGGAGCTTGATGAAGACCATATAACGCCTTGTTCAACTTGCAGACGTATTCTGGATGCTCAGGGTCTTCAAAACCTGGAGGCTGTTTAACGTACACATCCGTATCCACTTGTCCATATAGAAAGGTGCTTTTAACATCGAGTTGGTTAACATGAAACTCTTTGAAAGAAGCGAATGCAAGAAAGATACGAATAGACTCAAGTCTTACCACAGGAGCATAGACTTTATCATAATCCAAGCCCTCGATTTGACTAAAACCTTGAACAACCAATCGAGCTTTATTACGAATCACTATACCCCGATCATCCATCTTATTTTGAAATACCCATCGAGTGCCGGTTAAGTGAGCACCTTTGGGTAATGGAACTATATCCCAAACGTGCAGCTTGTTGAACTGCTGTAACTCTTCTTGCATGGCCTCGACCCAGGATGGATCTTTTAAGGCCTCATCAACCTTCTTGGGTTCAATTTGGGATAAATGGCATGAATTTATCCGAGCAACCAGATTCAACATTTCTTGATTTGGATTTTGTTTCACTTGTTGCCTTGTTTGAACCGCAGCATTAGGATCACCAATAATATTATCGATGGGGTGATCCCTGTGTACATGTGTCACTGGGATTACATCCGGTGCAAGTACTAACTCCAAATTGTTCATATCCCCTTCAGTGGCGGGAACCTTGGTAGTCTCAGGAGCAGTAGAACTTTCAGGTTGCACAGGTTGTTGTGGTTCCGCATCTTCTTCATCATAAGCGTTAAGGTTAGTGAAGACAGTTTCTTCTTCTTCGTCTTCCTCTAAAGGAAGCATATTGGGATCATCAAGAAGTTCTTTTGCATTAGTCGTTCCTGAAGTCGAAGGAGCATTTGAAGGTGGGATAGTAGGAGATGTTGTGGTTGTTAGAGGTGATGGTGTGGGTGTTGGAGGTGATGGTGTGGGTGTTGGAGTAGGTGTGGGTGTTGGAGTAGGTGTTGATGTAGGTTTTGAGGTAGATGTGTCTTGACACAGAATGATGCCATGAAGTAGGGTAACCAACTCCTCCTCTTCATCATCTTCTTCGGGTATGTCGAAAGAGTTAAACACATCTTTATAATTAAACAACCATTCCGGACCCGTTCCTTGAGGAGGATCCGTGTAACGCAGGCAATTTACCTCAAAATGCTCTTCCACCTGGTGTGTTGATTTAATGTAGACTCTTTTGTTTGGAGAATTGACTGAATAACCAAGGAAAATCCCTTCAACAGCTTTAGCTCCAAACTTTGAGACTTTTTCTTTTGGGATCATAATCAGACACGGACACCCAAATGGCTCTAGAAACTGCAGAGTTGGCTTACGGTTATTGAAAAGTTCATAACAGGTCTTGTTCTTTTTCTTAACCGTGAGCACGCGATTCAGAACGTAACAAGCAGTACTGACTGCTTCTGCCCAAAATATGATAGGAAGCTTAGAATCGGCCAGCATAGTCCGAGCTGTCTCGATAATAGTCCTATTTTTACGTTCTGCCACTCCATTCTGTTGAGGAGTTCGTGGAGCACTGAACTGATGATCAATGCCTTTCGTGGCACAATATAACTCGAGAGTTGAATTCTTGAATTCAGTTCCATTGTCACTTTACAGTCTCTTCACCTTTAAGTTGCACAAATTTGCCAACTTATCCAACAGGTACACCAAAATATCTGGTGTTTCACTTTTCCCAGCAAGAAAGTATACCCACGAAAATCTGGAGTAGTCATCGGTGACTACTAAGCAGTAAGATCTACCACCAATTCTCTTAGTGGAAATAGGACCAAAAATATCCATATGTAAGAGCTCCAATGGTGCAGCAATGGAATTCACTACCTTCGACTTATGGGACTTTTTGTGGAGTTTCCCTTTATGGCATGCAATACAGTCATCTTTTAGAGCAAATGACTGTTTTGGAACTCCATTTACCAAATCATTATTTATGAGAAAATTCATTTTGCGAAAATGAATGTGTCCCATCCGTCTATGCCAAAGTAGTGATTCCTTTTCCGAAGCCTTTGACAGGAGACAAGTGTACTCATTTGTAGTCTCCACAGTTCGCATGTTCATCACGTAGGTATTGTTTCTCCGTGGCGCCCGCATAAGCACCCATTCTTCAGGGATAACGAAACCTGGCTTCAGTATCACACATTCTGTCTTTGTAAAAGCAGTGGTAAAATCCTTATCACAGACTTGTGAAATGCTCAGCAAGTTGTGAGTGAGTTGAGCCACATAGTTCACATTCTCAAAGCTAACTTTCCCATTAGTTAGCATTCCCTTTCCTGTGATTGTTCCTCCAGTATCTCCAGCAAAAGCAACATGTCCTCCGGCGTGTGGTTTAACATCCGTCAAAAGAGACACATCGCCTGTCATGTGTCGCGAGCAACCACTATCCATGAACCATTCACTATCTTTAACGTGTTCTGACTGCTACAACACATAAAACTAAGGAGATTAGTGAGAAACAGTGACCCAAGCCTTTACAGACTTAGGTCTACCAAGGTCATCAACAATAATCACATCGGATAGAACTTATATTTTTTAACAAATCAGAATTTTCATCTAATGTGTTATTGTTGATGACGGAAGAGTCACTAACAGACTCCTTTCATTTCCAAACTTTAGATTGTTCGGAAATTGGTTTGGGAGCAATGTCGGGCTTTTGTTTTGGCAAAGGTTTTTGCCCAACATTACTTGGCTTCTCAGCAGGCTTGGGAGAGATTGAATAACGCCTAGGTGGAGATTTTGAAAAGGAAAGTCTATAAACTAATGTCCTAGGCATCTCTCTCCCATAGTGCTGATGAGAAAGTTTGGGACATTCACGAATTAAATGTCCTTGTCTCTTGCAGTAGAAGCAAGAACGAGTCTCAACAAATGGTTGAGGCTGAGGACTTACGACAAGAGGTGGGGAAACATTTCTAGAACATGAACATTGCGTGCACATCTTAGAAAATGCTTGTTTTGGTTGAGAGGTTTATGTGGAAGGTTTATCACAAAAATCTTTTTCACTTGTAACTTTATGTTGCAAAATCTTTACAGGTAACTGTAAAGTTTGTGGTTTTGCATTTAAAACCTTGTCTTTTCCCTTTTTAGTTTGAACCTTAATTGCAGGTTCAACCTTTAAAACCACTTTTTCAGGTTTAACTTCAACCTTCTTAAATTCAGGATACTCCTGATCAGTAATATCCTCAATCTCAACAATTTCCTCAATACTAACTGGAGATTCACATTTAGACTTAACAAACTGAGGCGAAGGATACTCTGGCCGCTTGATTTTCTCCTTTGCCTGTTTGTTTTGATTATTCACCTTTGACTTGACCCCATATAACAATGCATAGTCAACAGGAATCTCTTCGGTGCCTTCCTTAACAGGCATATGACAGTATTCAGTGGGAGGCGGGACTACAGTATTACCTAGTCATGTCTTAGTTTTATTATCTATCCTCTGATTATTAAGGATTTCATTGAAGGCAACCGTAGATGAAGAGGAACCTAGAATCTTATTTTTATAGTTGACATACTCAACTTTCAAATTAGAGTGTTCCTTTCTTAAAAGTTCTATTTCAGCAAGATAGCTATTAATAGCATCCTGTTGACTAAAAACCTTGGATTTATACCTTTGAGTGTCCTGTTTATAAGCCTCAATTTTCTTATCATACAGTTATTCATTGACCTTTAAGTACTTATTGGACTCATTAAGTTTTTCAACCTTTTTCCTTAAGTCTACGTTGTCTTCTTGATAGCACCTTAAAGATTCAGTTAACTTAATGCATGAAATACAGTTCAAAGGCTCTTCTGGTTCATTGCGTACCTCATTAGAAATGTGAGCCAGAAGACATTGTTGATACTTGTCAGCATACATGCTCCAGTCCGTGTTTGTAGGCTCAAAGAAAACTAGTGCATCAGCTGTCGCTTACTTTACTTCTTCTTTCTCTGGAGCATTAGGAGCATCAGGCTTCGTAAAACCCGATGGAGGAACTTTGGGTTTTTCACATTCTATAGCACAATGTCCCAAATTCTGACAATTATAACAGCGAACCTTGCTCTTGTCAAAACCAAAACTGGTTTTGCCATCTCCTTCCAAACTCTTGCGCCCAGTCCATTGCAAGAATTTTTGAACTCTTCTTGAGATCATGGCAATATTCCAGTTAAATCCATTTGCTCAAGATCATCGTCATCCAATTGAGCATAATCTTCTTTAGCAAGTTCTAATGTAGAATTTGGTTGTGAAACCAAATCCTTGTAGGAGCTAAGAAAAGCTGTGTAGATAGCAGCCTGTTCTTGAATAGCAGGGGAAATTGGAACTTGCTGTTGTGACCCTTGTGAAGGTCCAGAAGCGTAAACTGGATGATGAGCACCAGTAGGCTGCAATGAAGGCTGCATTGAAGAACTCGTAGCAGAAACGAAGGCCATTCCACCATAAGTCTTCCCGGTGTTTACCTTTCCACCATATAATGTCGGGTCTTGAACAAAACCACCCGATTTACAATCCTTCTTCTTCAACTCCATTGCATGAGCTTGAAGAACGCCAATTAGCTCATCTAGATTCATTGTTGCTAACTCTTGGCTCTCTTTTAGAAATTGTACTTTAACGTCCCAACTACTAGGTAGAACATCCAATAGCTTCTTATTTACTTCAATCTGAGGGAAATTGTAACCTCCCTCGGTTAACTCACAAACTAACTGTGAGTATCTTGTGAATACACCAGATGCCGTTTCATTAGGAAGAGAATCAAACAGATCATACTGTTTCTTGATTAGTTCTAGTTTAGCCTCCTTATACTTCTGATTTCCACCACATCTCGTCTCAATAGCCTTCCAAAGATCGTATGTTATGTCATGAGTTTTGAAGAGGCGTAAGACATCTTTAGTGAGGCACATACAGATAGCCGAATGAGCCTTTCTCTCAATGTCATACTCCTTTTTCTCTTCAGGAGATATAGCTTTATAAGTTTTGGATGGAGGGATACCACGATAGTCTCCCTCAGCTACTGGAGCTTCATATCTTTCTCTGAGTGGACCCCAGAGCTCTGGACTGTGGAAATCTATGTATTGTTCATATCGGTCATGCCAATATGCGTAATCCATATCAGCAGTGAACAGAGGAGGTTTATTATTAGAACCGACATCATGATTTTGTTTGATCATATCTCTGATTCCCCTAATATCTTCTTTATCAGCAGCATTAGCCATTAAAGGATACCTGAAAAATAGCTCAAAAACAAGAGCTAGAAAACTTATTAGTACCAAAGGCGTCACTTGGTAAGTGACGCACTCAAGTGTCGCAAGCGGCACTTGATAAGTGACCCTATCGAGTGACGTATAAAGTGACTGATGACACTTTAAGCAAGTGTCGCTCAATCAAGCAAGTGACGCACCCAAGTGTCGTACTTGAGTGACGCAATAAATCAAACAGGCGTCACTAGCGGAAGTGACGCAATAAATCAAACAGGCATCACTAGCGGAAGTGACGCTTGGCAAGCAAGTGACGTGCTAAAGTGACGCACGTGAGTGACGGTAGATTAAAGTAGACGACACTTGAGTTAAGTGTCGTGTTAATCCCAAATGACGCTCTAACTGACGCACCAGAGTGACGCACCAGAATGTCGGTAAAACCCTAATTTGGACTTAAGAAGTGCTGCATGAAGTGTCGCGTTCAAGTGACGCAACGAGTGTCACAGAAACGGCTATAAAGTCCCAAAAAACCCTAAAAGTCGAATTTTCATATACCTAACGAAAATTCCTCAAACCCTATCGAACGAAACCTGTTATTAATGATGAAAATCGTCTGGAAAGCACCTAATCGATCCAAAATCCTTGATTATTCTTGGTTCTTTATACGAACCAAACCGAAATCAATCCAAAAACGTCTTCAAAATGTCAATCGAACCACCTAAAGGCTTTGATACCAGTTGTTAGTCCCTTTGGCGATCTTGGAGATGAATCAAAATCAATTGAATGAAGCGGAAACAACAATCAATTGTAATGAACGTGAATTAAACAAACACAACGATATAAATAATGTTTCTGTTATTGATTAACAAAAACAAACGGATTAAGCTCCACATACAAACACACCAAACTCTCTGATCTCTCTGGAACGTTCCTCACACACTAAAGATGATCGATCATCTTACAAATGAAACCCTAAATGACTATTTATACGTTGGACCCTTGGACCCTGCGACACAAACCCTTATGTCGCAGACCCAAGCCCATGCGACATAGACCCAATGTCGCCGGCCCAAATACATGCAATTTCATTTGTTGTTTCAAGCTAAATATTCTATACAAGTTGTTGACAAAACATGTTAATTTTGCATCAACATAGTACACTTCCAATCACAATGTAGTTATCATGTAAACATCACGAAGCAATTAAATTCACAACGGAAACATCGGTAAATGATTAAATACATTGTGAACTACCATGGCATTTTCTGACATGGTCTGGGTTTAACTTTCTGCAAAAAGCCGTCAACATTTTAATTAGATTAGTTAGTTTAGATTAGATTAGAGTAGGTAGGCTATAAGCTATATAACCATTTATGAAAACCTAGGGATTTGTTGATTGTTTCAAGAAAGGCAAGTTTAAAATCCAATCTAAAATGATACTCTTTTTTTAACCTATGAAACCCTAAAGTAAGGTACGCAAGAAACCTAAATGTTTTACCTTGTTTATCACTCTTAAGTTTTACTAATAGGAATTGGTAAATAAGTCCGAACATAAACCCTAAGTTAGTTGTTTATAAGACTCATAATCTTTATGGTATTAAGAACGGTTAGACGTGTTATGGACTTGCTACTCCATTCCTTCGCCCACGAGCAAATGCGTTCAATAATATGGGCCACTGACTCCCTCACGGGAGAGTGTGGAGAGTTGAGCATCGTCTGTCTGACCAAAATCATGACACCTTAGTTCCTCGTGACATATTATTTGATAACCGACTAATAGGGAATCTATTGGTTATACCATAAGTTATTGAATCCTGCAAACAATTCTAATTTAGTTAATCATTTTCCCGTGAAAGTCATTATCCCATATTATTAGCTAATGAACTCACAACAAGTACTACTTTCCATTATCTGATTTATTATTACATTTTATTCGCTTTATTTACTTTACTTAGTTAACTGAACCAAATTCCCAACGCACTCTTTTAAAACCCCTTTACTAGAAAAAAAAGATTGATTAGATCACCTCCGTTTCAATTCAGTTTCTCTTTAAGAACGACTCTAGGTCATACTTACCTTCTACTAGCCCTTGGTTCAGTATTAGTAAGTAATACTTAGACCCCAGCAAATATAAATTTAAAACACACACGATCGCCCATCGGTGTTGTCATCATACAGCCGTTGTCGGGTGCCAGCAAGTTTTTGGCGCCGGTGCCGGGGAGACTAACTATCCGATACAGATGCCCAACCAATCCCATTTTCTAGTATACCCTTAGGATAAAACTTTATAAAAAAAACAAAATATTTTCTTTATTGTCTGTTTTTAGTTAGTGTATGACCTGTTCCCCTAGATCTGCACTGCTTTTTAACTTTCATGATCCAGAACTTATAATACGCACTATTCGACGAGAAAAGAAGCAATCTGTAATTAGACAAGCAATGGCTGATCGCATCACTCTCGCTGACAACCAATAAGCCCTCTATTGAAGGAACAGGAGGCCCAATTCTCTACCCAGAAACCCCAGGACAATCATTCGAGCTTAAGCACCACATCATCCAACTAATCCAAAACCACTATCAATTCCATGGATTACCAAGTGATGATCCAAACTCTCACCTCTACAAGTTCATATCTCTTTCAAACTCCTACAAACAAAATGGAGTTAGCCAAGATACAATCCGCTTGTATCTTTTCCCTTATTCGCTCACACATCATGCGCAAACATGGTTTGAAGGTTTAGAAACCGGCTCTATCCCTTCATAGACGGTAATGGCGACAAAGTTTCTAACCAAGTACTTTCCGCCCTCTAAACAAACCAAACTCCGAAATGACATCATGAACTTCCACCAAGCTTTTGATGAGTCATTATACACAGCATGGGAATGATTTAAAGGAGCACTGAAGAAATGCCCTAATCACCGACTCGACAAATCTGCACAATTGTGTACCTTCTATAATGGTTTAGACCCTAACCACTGAACCACCCTCAACGCTGCCGCACAAGGAAGCTTTATGACAAAGACAGACGAAGAAGGATGTGACCTTATAGAAAATATGACTATGTATCACCATGATTGGAACTGTGGAGATCACTCAACATCTTCAGCACCTCTCGTTGCATCAAATCTAATTCCAGTCGAAGCAATTAAGGTATTAACAGAGAAGATGGACACACTTGTCAAACAGTTCAGAGAACTTAAAAAGCAACAACACCAAGTACACCAAGTGCAATCCTGTCAAAACTGCACCAACTCGTAACCACCCGGTGAATATCAAGTTGAATATGAAGAGACAGACGACACCGTTTACTATGCTCAATATCCTGCTCGACCACAAAATTTTCCACCCGGTTTCAACCAAAACAACAACCAACCTAGAGGACATCCATTCCCACAAAGAAACAACCAACCTTTCCAACCCCGATACCCACCTAGATACCCACCTTACCCACAACAACAACAACTTGCCTACAACCAACCCCTCGCACTTCCTGGACCCACTTCTGATACAAACCAAACCACTGAACAACCCAACAAGACAAATGCCCCAACTTCGAGTTCAGAAGACGCCTTTACCCAGTTCATTCAAGGCCAACACATACTCAACCAAAAGACATCCGCTAGACAAGACCAAGCTGATCTCTTCATGAGAAATCAATTAGCCGAACTGAAGAACTTGGAAACTTAAATTGGACAATATGCACAACGTCTTCAGAACAGACCCAGAGGAAGTTTGCCTAGCAACACGGTTCACAACCCACATGTTGAGGAGGCAAAGTAAGTTACCACCACCAAGGAACCAGCCACTTCACCTCCGGCTTCTGTCCCTGTAAAGGAAGAACCAGAGGTCAAGACACCAGCTGTGGAAACCACTCCAACCATAAACAAAGAGGTTAGAATCTCTTACCCCGCTAGACTCAAGGTCCAACCTAAGAAATTATCATCTTTTAAGTTAGACGGAAAATTCTTCGATACTATGTCTAGAGTTCCCGGTCGTAATAAATACATTAGGAAATTGCTATCCACTAACGATAAACTGCCCGAAGTAAACAACATTCCCCTTAGTTCTGAAACCTCAGCCCTACTTAAGAATAGCCTTCCCAAAAAATTAGGAGACACCGGAAGAATTACACTCCCTTGTTCTATTTACCAATCCAGAGATATAAGCGCCTTAGTTGACTTAGGAGCTAGCATTAACCTTATGCCTTACTCCCTGTTTAAGAGGTTAGAGGTTGAAAACTTGAAACCTACTAAGATGACCATCCAGCTAGCTGACCAATCCGTTAGATACCCAAATAGAATAGCTGAGAATGTCCTAGTTCAAGTTGATAAATTATTCTTTCCGACGGATTTCGTGGTAATGGACATCCACGAGGACATAAACATCCCGATTATCCTTGGAAGACCATTCATGAACACCACTAGAGCAGTAATTGATGTGTATAACCACACGATTGTCCTACGCTCACATGGCGAAAGCATCACTTACAAGATCGACCAACCAGAATGCACACCAGAACAAGAAGAATGTTATGCTATATCAACAGGCAGAATTTGTTGCACCCCCAAAACACGTGGATTTTGAGCTGTCGAGAGGCATAGGCAATGACTTTATCATGTTGCATTAACACACAACCTAGTCCCTGGCGTGAGGCATCGCAGTAAACTACGAAATCATTGGTGCCTTCGGGTAAGGACAGGATTGGTGCACTGCATAGTTTCTGTTTCAGAAGTTGGAATGCTGCCTCTTGTTTGTTAGTCCAGTCAAATTTCTTATCTTTCTGAGTTAGGGTGGTTAAAGGTAGGGCTATTTTGGAGAAATTCTCAATGAATCGTCGATCATATCCTGCGAGACCTAAGAATTGTCGTACCTCAGTTGGTATGGTTGGTGCCTCCCAGCACTTAATGGCCTCGATCTTGGCTGGATCAACATGATCCCTTGACTGTCAACGACATGCCCTAGGAACTGTATTGTTTGCATCCAGAAGTCACACTTGGAGAATTTGGCGTATAACTCCTCGTGTCTGAGTAATTCCAGAATGGTTTTTAGATGTTGGCCATGTTCTGTTTTGCTGCGAGAGTATATCAAGATGTCGTTGATGAACACGATAATGAATTTATCAAGATATGGCTTGCACACCCGATTCATAAGGTCCATGAATACAGCTGGTGCGTTGGTTAAGCCGAATGGCATCACTTGGAATTCGTAATGCCCATAGCGGGTTCTGAAAGCTGTTTTTGGGATGTCGGAGTCTCGAACTCGAAGTTGATGATAACCTGACCGTAGGTCGATTTTCGAGTAGAAGCTCAAACCTTGAAGTTGGTCAAACAGGTCATCAATTCTTGGAAGTGGGTATTGGTTCTTGATGATAAGTTTGTTCAGTTCGCGGTAGTCAATACACATTCTGAAGGATCCATCCTTCTTTTTAACGAATAGGACCTGAGCTCCCCAGGGTGAGGAACTTGGTCGAATGAATCCCTTATCCAGGAGCTCCTGTAATTAGGTGGATAACTCCTGCAACTCGGATGAGGCTAATCTATACGTGGCTCGTGCCACGGGTGCAGCATCGGACATAAGTTCGATTTAAAATTTGACTTGTCTAGGCGGGGGTAGGCCTGGAAAGTCTTCGGGAAAGACTTCCGGATAGTCTCGGACGATGGGTACATCCTCAAGTCGCTTTTCAGCCAACTTCTTTTCGGTTATATGAGCGAGGATTACCGGGTACCCTTTCCTCAGGTACTTTTGAGTTTTCATACAATATATGATGTTCAGGTTTCGCCTACCAATCTCCCCCTGTATGATCAAGGTTCCACCGGTAGCGAGAGGTATATGTATGATCTTCTCGAAACAAACGATTTCGGCACGGTGTTTGGACAACCAGTCCATGCCTACGATGATATCGAAGCTCCCGATTTCCACAGGGATGAGGTCTATAGGGAATAGTTTTTTGGCGAGGTTTAAAGTGCAATTTGGTATTACACTATCGGCCTCGATCAGTTTGCCTTTCGCTAATTCTATAGTGTACTTAGCATCTAGGGCAATGGGTGTGATGTTTAGTAATGGACAAAATTTATCGGATATGAAACTTTTAGCAGCTCCGGTATCGAATAAAACATAAGTGGTTAAATCGTTGAGGAGAAACATACCAGTAACAATGTTAGGATCCTAGCGAGCTTCTCCAGCATTGAGCATGAAAGCTCGACCGTGAGGGTTGTTGTTGTTATTATTGTTGTTCCTTTTGTTGTTGTTGTTGTTTCATTTCGGGAAGTTGTTTCTAAAATGGCTAGTGTCGCCGCACTCGAAACAAGCCTTTGGTGCATTAGGGTTGGTGTTTGGGTTTGGGGTTCTGCAATCTTTGGCTAGATGTCCCCGTCGTTTGCACTTGGTACAGGTACAAGCGCCATCATGGTGTCGTGTACACTTGGAACAGTAAGGTTTGTTCCCAATGTACCCTTTTTTATTTCCCGACCCTGAACTAGAGGTGTAGGCCTTAACAGACTCGGCCTTTTTGTTTGCTTTCTGCGGTTATTGGTTGTTGTTGTTGCCGAACCATTTCCTTTTGTTGTCCTCGATGGCTTTATCAGTGGTTGTCTCTCGGCAGACAATTTGGGCCATGAGTTCATGTGCCATGCGGATAGCACTTTGGATGGTTCCGGGCTTTGATGAGATGACGTTCCCTTGGATTGACTCTGGTAGCCCCCAAATGTATCTTTCGATACGTTTGTATTCGGGGTCCATCATAGAGGGACATAGGACAGCTAGTTGGTGGAACCGAGTGGTGTAAGTGGTAATGTCATTTCTCTGAACAGTAAGTTTCCAGAATTCTTCTTCAAGTTGTTGCAGTTGCTCACTCGGGCAATACTCTTCCCTGAGCATCTTCTTGAGGTCTTCCCAGGGAAGCTGATATGCGGTATCAATACCCACAGTTTGGGCATAAGAGTTCCACCAGGTGAGAGCTCCATTAGAAGGGGTGCATGTTGAGAATTTAACCTTGTCTTCCTCAATGCAGTTGCAGATTCGGAAAACAGATACCGTCTTTTCGATCCAACGTATCCGACCGATAGCTCCTTCAGATCCTTTGAAATACAGGGGTTTACAGTTCAAGAAGTCTTTGTAGGTACATGGTTTTGGAGTAGATGTGTTAGCAGGCGCGCCTCCGCCGCCCGGATTTTGTTGAGCAACAAGGACTTGGGGTACGCTCTGTGCAATGACTTGAGCGATTTCAGGGTGTAAGTATGTCATCTTGGAGGCATGGTGCTGAACAACAATGAAATGAGACATATAAGAGGTTTGCGCGAGGTTATGATATATCACATGTGTATATATAATGAGGTAATATACAACAACACAGAATGATAACCATAATTCATTAGATAGAAAGGTTGAATACAGAGTATGAGTTTCAAAAGACAACAATCATAAGGATTACAAAAGATGTCGGGAATATTACATCCGGTCTGAATTTGAAAGTTTACAGAACATAATAAAGGATAATAAGTTGAGCACATCCCGCCTCAATAGGTTACAATAAGAGAAATAGATCTAGTTCTGATGCATGTTTACTCGTGACATTAGAGTGACGAGGTGATTTATAGTATCCGCAAGTCTGCTTGTTTGCCTGGCACCTTCTTCAGCCAATGTTAGTCGTTGCTCGAGCGCACGAGCATACTCTTCAGCTTCCCGTGAACGTTGTTCACATTCTTCCAACCTTGCTTGAAGGATGTCAGTAGCGCTCCTGTTGTCTATAACTTGTTGATGAATCATTTCTAGACTACGGTTCGTGCCTTCCTGTTCTTGAAGAAGTTGTGCTATGCAATCATCAGTTCAGCGTAGCAGTTAATTCTCTACTATATGATGACCCCGATCTAGGATTTCGAGCCTTTCTTCGTGACGATGAAGTCGGGCTGCTAACACTGACACCGTATGGTGCGTTGGTTCGTGTGTGTACGGGGAGATGTCCATGGGGTCAGCAGGAATCTGTATTGCTTCCTCAGACCTCCAAGTGTTTAGGGTTGTGGGTAGCCAGTCCCACCTACGGGCGTATGCTGGACGGCGGGTATTAGTTGTGGTGTTAGCAATGGAGTTTGAGTAATGGTTTGCTCGGGATGATTCGGCATTCCCTCAGCATCTTCGTACTACTCGAGCTTCGCCAATCATGTAGTAAAGAGGTTCGGGAGAGTTTGGTGTCATAGAGATAGGTAAGGGAGTAGTACCCCCAGTAGTGGATAGCGTTTGAGTTTCGTTGTTCAAGCACGTATAGGGTTGGTCCCGTTTCTATCCTTGGTAAGGAGTCTTCTAATGCATTCATATTGACTATAACCATTTCAGGTCTTGCATCAATTCTCCTTTAATTGTACATAGTTGATCAGGCTATGTTAAATTATATTCAAATGATGCAATCGCTGAACCAGTCATACTAAACAAGGAATACTAACCTAATGGTTATAGTCTAGGTCACTAATGCAATCCTAGTTCGCTATAACCTTTGGCTCTAATACCAATCTGTCGCACCCCCAAAACACGTGGCAGCGGAAGTAAGAGGTGTCATGGGGGCGCCGACCAAATTAAATATCACAACACAAAAATTAAAGCAAACAACCTCTATATGAGACGTTTGAAAAATAGTTACATTACAATAATTCAAATGTTTACAAAATATATCCGGAGTTCGCATAAACCGCTTAGAGATTTCTAATACATTACTGAATTTACAAAATACAGCTACATGCAATCTAATCTCTTGATGTTTTGCAAACTATGCGACTCGAGCTAAGCTTTCCAAAAGCTTCCTACTGCGGCTGGTTACTTGAGAAATACATACTAAAAGGTCAACATAATGTTGGTGAGTTCATAGGTTTGTTAAGTAATTAGTTGCTAATATGATCCACAAGATTTCACAAGTTTGCATCATTCATCAATGATAAGTAAAAGTATCGTTAGCCAATGATAAGTAAAAGTATTGCATATTGCAATATAAGTATACCATTTGCATGAGTCTCATAGTTCGAGCTTAACGTTGTTTGCCTTCGGTAAGTGTACTAATCCGATACACCTCTAATTCACAAATAATATTGCGCCCGTGGGTTGGCTAGCGCGACTAGCCCGGACGAGGTTTTTCAAACCCTGATAGTACTATCCAATAATATTCACGTATATATTAACGAACTATGATAAGTAGAGGACTTTAGTGGATTATCATAAGGTCTCATGCAATCCGTACGAAAAGTTGTTGCCAGTACTTGTGATCATAAAGCAGTTTATAAAACAGTTGTATGTATTCTCACCCCAGTGAAAAACAGTAAAAAGGTGCTATTAAACTCACCAGAGTTAAGCAGGTAGCAAGCAATATCAACTATTAGCAAGTAGTGCGTGTTCTCATTCCCGTGTGCAACCTCCTAACGCCTTAAACGTATGAGGTTGTATAAGTAGATGTCTCAAAAGACCATCTATAGCGATTGTATAAGTGGGGGTTAATGTCCACTTAAGCCAAACGGGTAGGTAGGGGGTTTATGTCCACCTAAAGCTAGTTCTTCAACTAGTATGTCTAAATAAGTAGTTCGAGTTCGTTTATCAAAAACGTGTACGGCCCGTTGATGCAAGTTTGTAATAATAATTCTTTAAGACATTATTATCGAGTTTGTGTTATTGTATACATTGTTATAGTATGCATCATGTGTGGTTATAAGTTGTTACCCAAGTTCAATACTTAGTGAAAAACAAGTTTCATGTTTTCTGTCTTTAGCGACACTAGTAGCGACACTAGGGTCAGTGTCACAGTTCGTGTGACACTAGGATAAGTGTCGTAGTGAATGCGACATTAGGTTAAGTGTCGCAGTGTATGCAACACTAGGTTAAGTGTCGCAGTGTATGCGATATTAGGTTAAGTGTCGCAGTGAGTGTCGCAAGATAGCGACACTGAGCTTTGTGTCGCAGGTTCAAATCAATTTCAATTAAGTAGCGACATAGTTAACGACACTTAGGTAGTGTCGCAGGTCATGCGACACTAAGGGTCTGGTCAGATTTCGATTTTTAGCCCAAGTGTTATCAAGTGTTGGTTTTTCATTCGGGAAACTTTCTAAATTTAGTTTTTGGTCCAAGTTACTAACTAATTCATCCAAACCCATTTTTGTTACCATTTTTCAAATATAGTAAGTTTTTAGAAATCGGGCCGCTTTTGTTGACTTAGTCAAACATACTCGGTTTGACCTGAAACTTTCACCCAACCCATATTTCTGTTCATAGAGTCCAAATAAATTGTCGATTCATGTTGGAGTTCACCAAAAGTGTCGGTTTTTATAAAAGTTCCAAAACAGCCCCTAATTATGTGTTCGGTTTTTGTCGGTTAGTTTCACCATAGTTCTTACTAAATTCTGTTCCAAATCAAGTCTCACAAATTTTACCAACTGATCATCATGGTTTCTAGTCTAACATATAACTTTTACAGCAACTATAGTATCCATTTACATAGGTAATTAGTTTTGCTAAGGAATCGAACTCAGTTTTCAAAAACTTTCAGACCAGGCTCAAAGATCCGGTTATATCTAAAAATCCGTACATTTATGGAAGAGCCAAAGAGAACTTTTTTTAGATCTTTTCAATACGCAACTTTTAAAAAACTATTCGTTGTCTAACTCTTCCTAGAACTCAAGTTATAGTCGATTTTGTAAGCTGTAAAATTCTGGACAGATTCATCACTTTTATATAAAAACTGCAAAAATGTATTTTAACAAGTTTTTAGGACATAATCTAGTTAGATGAACTAATAAACATTAAAATTAGTAGCATTTAACTAAATAAGTGAGGGGTTTAAGTGGTCCTTACAAAGAAATGATGAAGATGAAGAAGAGATGATGAAGGAGATGGTGTTCTTGAGATTGTTCGTGATCTTCCTCTTAAATTGATGATGATGAAAGGTGATTTTGATGATGTTTGGGGCTGGTTTTTCACAGTCTTTTGAGAGTAAATGAGAGGGTGAAATGGAGTGGTGAAATGGTGAAGAATCTAATCATGAGATTGCATGATATGGGAGTGGATGGAGAGGGGAGGTGGCACATGGGGTGGCCGGCCCCCATGTGGTCCCACTAAGTGTACTTTTGGTCATTTTTTTTTGTTGTTTCTCCGATTTGTGCTTCGCGCGGTGTTCGTTCCTCGTTTGTTTCGGTGTTTATATATACGTTAAACATTTTATACGCGCATTTTAGATAACGATTTAAATCTCGATATTTTTGATTGAAGTATTTATTAAAATACTTGAAAATATTTGTAAAAATTGTTCCGTTTATTTATCGGCCTCGATTTGCGTGTTAGTTCTACAGAGGTTTAATCGCGTAACGTTTTAAATAGACGTTTTTATTGACGAATCATTAGGCGATGTTTTTATTAATAATAATTCCATATAAAATAATATATTTTAAATTATAAAAATATATTTCGACTTTCGTTCGATTGTCAGGCGCGTTTCGCGTGTTTTCATCGCGTCTATGTTACTTTATACGATATTAATGATTCGTTAAATATTATCACCATAATATTTGTAAGTTTTTGAGTTTATTAAATAATTTCATATTATTTAATATTTTGTTCACCAACGTCCATATTTATAATGTGTCGGAATCCGTCCGGTTGTTTTGCACAATTTCACCAAATTGCATAAGCGTAATTACAACTAATTACGTAGCGTAATATAAATCAATTACGGGAGTATATATTCACATAAATATACAAATAGTTACAAGTAATTACAAGTATTTAGCCTAATACTAAACTAAACACACGTAATTAGGGTTTCTAGAAGGTTAATCAATAACCCTAAATCGTCGGGTGTCACAGAATTTATTCCGATGATGAATCGGAGCCAGAGGAAGAAGAACATTTCACTCGGTCGTCAGTTTTTATCTCTAACTCTGAGTATGAACCAGAAGAGGAAGAAGAATTTCAAGAAGTAGAGGAAGAAGTTGAATCTGAAGACGAAGAACCCGAGGAAGAGGAAGAAGAAGAGATTGAGGAAAAGGAAGAAATGAACAAAGAAACGGAGGACGATGAAGATCATGTTGACTCGCCACAAATGGCTGAAGTAAAGAGGATACAAAACTGCGAAGATTACTCTTCATCAGAAGAATCCGTTGATTATGAAACCCTCCATCAAGAATTAAAGTTCACTCATATCAGAAGAATGGGAAACATTCTTGACTCTTATCTCGACCCGTCGAAACCTTTCACCCGAACCCAACTCCGAGATATAGATACGTTTGAAGAAGAACTCCAATCATCGAAGCACCCAGACCTATATGCTACACTCTATCAAAGAATTGTTGCATATAAGGCAAGGCAAAAGTGTGGTTTTTATGAAGGAAACCTTCAAGACACAACTACGGAAGTTAGGACCATCAAAGTCGACAGTTCCCAACCTTTCAATAACACCCCATCTGATGAAGAATTTCACCAATTCCCAGACTCACGTGACAAGGATTCCGAATATAATAGCAAATGTGACGACGAATATGTCAACATTTCTTGTGATGAACGCTCTATTCCCCCTGCTCCAGCAAATTCTCCCATCACCACAATGGAGAGGTTGCGAATCCCCCTCATAGATACCCACCAAGAAATGATCGATTTGATTGATGAAAATGACGATGTGCGCATCATCGTAGAGGCTATCAAAGAGTCAACAAATGACTACACCACTGCACAGAGAAACCTTATAAGGGAGATCGAATGAGAATACGATTCATACCTCACCAATTATGGAGATCCAGAACCCCGCGCTCTTCGAAGTTATATTCAAGAATTCTTCGATTCCCTTCAAGCACAAATCACCAGAGAAGCTCAACAGCCAGAAAGACCCCACTACCCGATGGGAGAAGTCGAGTTCTACAACAACCAAAGGCAAATATACCAAAAAGTGTATTGTGCCTTGGCCGGATCCGCTTTTCCCTACTCATAGAGTCAGAAGGCTATACTTGCATCAATGAGAACCAATCTTGAAAGAGCTACTGGAAGCCCACGAAATTATGCCGACATCAGAATGGTGGGATATCTTAGAACCCTTCTAGATCTCATCGAAACTGGAGAACATCTCACAGCCTCGGAAAACTACAGGATCGTCATTCACTCCACCATTGGTCATCATGTTGAACTGATAATTGATGAGCTGAACGAGTCAGCATATGAAGAAGAAACTCGTGAGGTACCAAGATTCATTCCACACATGTCGCAAATCAACCTATCAACCTATGTGACGACTCGACTGCGCGGAATGTACCAAGAAGAAGACGTAGAACTTGACGTTTACCGAAATGGATATCGCAAAATATTCAGCTAGTTAATCTACATCTTCACAGACTCGGATTTTCCCTTCAACCGTGAACAACATCAAATCATCAGACAAGTATGCCAAGCAACAAGATCCTTTAGAGGAGATCCTTTGGCTAGTGACTTTGAAGAAGTAAGAACTGAGTTTATGGCTTTAATCGCCTCGATAGGTCGAAACCACCCCCATCGTGAGGTTGTCCGAACTTATACTTGCACCAGAATTAACCCTAATGGACCAGTTACATGGTCAGTTAGATACATCAGCTACGGGATGGCAATCCTCGAAAGATTGGCCACTGACCACTTCAAAAGCTTCAGAATGGAATCCACCAACCCACCAACTCTTATTGCCGACATGATAGAGCAATTCCTCCAATACTTTCCTCCAAGATACACCCTACCTAGAATCCACAGTGACCACTCCAGCACTAGGGATGCATCCAGCATCATCCGAAGAAGAACGGACTAAGTCGAGTTCTCGACTTTAAAAGAGCGCTTCTCGGGAGACAACCCGTGTTTTTAAATTTCTGCAAATTTTACTTTCCAAGAAGTGATGAAATCTCCCACTATCTTTCACACACGGATCATACATGCCCTAGCCTGCAAGAAAGTATCAACACCCGAAGAATTGTATATCCGACGTGTTCACACCTACGAGACCAATCACAAGAAGACTTGATCAAGAATGCACCTATGAAGACGAAGTCCGGCAGATGCAAGCAAAGGAATACTGCAACTACCGGGGAGTACTTCTATACCGTCTCTTTCACTCGTTATAAATATACCATATCCACTATGCTTATGACTAAGTGTGGGATTCAAACACAACACACACCGCTAAAAGAATATGTCTTAGATGTTTCAACTCCTAAGTGTGGGATTTTCACCCCGGACAGAGCTTAGAATAACATCGAGGATGATGTTCCTTTAAGTGTGGGATAGCAGTAGTTGCACTACTATGAAATGGATAATGGTATATGCTTGATTCTAAAATTGTTGCTCCTTAGACCCTGCTTCTCCAAAAAGTAACTCGAAAATTTAAAAAAATTTCAAAATTGAGTTAAAAATATGTTGAAAATGAAAATTTTAGACGAAGAATGATTTACTTTGGGGAAGAAGAACAAATAAAATACAAATTCTTTTGAAAAATTAGTTTAGTAATCCCATAAAGAGCATCACATGACTAGGCACATAACAAACCAACTTTCGATTCGTGAGGTATCTTGAGCTATATAAAGAGCATTCACTTTTAATGCTTCACTTTTTCGATTCTTGAGTGTGCCGATGTATGCGTTTAGAATTAGAACTTGCTTCTGTTATGTATTTCAAATCCGGATTGGTGAGTAAAGAGGAGATCGAATCACTTCATCCTTAAACCCATCCATATACCCATAAATAAACACGTTATCCCTACCTTCTCGAAAGCATCCCTCAAACTTCATAGTAAGTCCCAAAGATGAAAGAAAAGAAGCTACAAGGATATGACGTCAAAGAAGAAAACCCAAGAAAGAAAATTCCAAGAAAAGAAATTCAATTGGAGAAAAAGACTCCTTCTGCAAACACCAAAAGAAAAAGGCGTCAATCCTCCCAAAAATTCCAACTTCACCAAAAAGAAACCAATGAAAAACCAACAAAACCCCCTCTCACATCACCAACACTTCACCCCAGAAACCCTACATCACTTCCCTTAGAATGATTGTGGCTAGATCGACTTCGCGCTCACCAAAAAGGTAACAATTTGATCCTCGATCAAGCCTATGGCGATAAACAATACATGACTGGCGTTCAGAGTGATTGATAATACTAGAATAGGAAACACTAAACACTTTGAGTGATTGGAGTGACCACCTTGAGAGGATCGCCTAGTCATGTATCCAAGATCAAAGATCAAAAGCATGCTCCCAAAGATTACAACCTTGTTTTTCAAAGAACAAATATTACATTTTTTCCAAAACCCCCTTTAGTAAAAAGTTCCGCCTTAAAATATTTCATTATCTGCTTATCTTTAACCATGTTGAAATTCGAGTTTGCTTGAGGACAAGCAAAGTTCTAAGTGTGGGATACTTGATATCGCATAAAAAGTCACGTTTTTACTACCGATATCTCTCTCATTCTGGAACGATTCTTGGCATATTGAACTCAAATACGGTTCAAATCAGTGATATTATGCTGAGATGGTCAAAACAAGGTTGCACGATAAAAATCAAGCAAAACGGATGAAAAATGAAGATTCCATGCACGTTTGAAGATTCAAAACAAGTCCAAACAAGGTATCACTCTTACGTTTTACTAATAAGAATTGGTAAACAAGTCCGAACATAAACCCTAAATTAGTTGTTTATAAGACATATAATCTTTATGGTATTAAGAATGGTTAGACGTGTTATGGACTTGCTACTCTATTCATTCGTCAACGAGCAAATGCGTTCAATAATATGGGCCACTGACTCCCTCATACAGCCGCTGTCGGGTGCCATCAATGAACCAATTATATAAATGTATACGATGAGGAAAAGTGTAATGTGTATATATTTATATGTACAACTATTATATATATGTGTATATACTTCCACGTTACGAATGATTCAACAATAAACATAATTTGGATAAATATTAATTACTTCCAACATATATCACCAACAATTTGTACAAAACTTAAGAAATTAACAATTTCTTCAAACAATCGAAATGTTAACGTAATTTGATAGAATATCAAAGTACTTACGTTAATACATCTATATCGTGTAGGTTGACATTTTTCAGGCTACGCTACTCTTCATCCGCTAGCTTTCACATCGCTACTACTACCGTAAGTTCACAGCCCCTATTTTTCATTGTTTTAATGCTTTTAAAACTTGGGGTGAAAGACATATCAATTGCTTGCTACTGCATGCAATAACTGATTTAAATACTGTATGTATTTACAATTTTTTAGTTTATGAAATGTTATTTCATACAATTACTTGAATTATTATTTGTGAAATGCTATTTTCATACTATTTTGGAGAATTAGAGAACGAATCCTAGAACGGACCTAGGCTTACGATGTAGTGCATAAATGTCCTTATGGCTACAGACTATAACCATTAGCTAGGTGACTCTAGCCATTGAGTATACGGATAGTACTATCTCCGTGATGACCCTTCTACAGTTTTGGAGCGTACACTTACAGGTCCTACTTGGCAAACAACTACTGCTGGTCATGGTTTGGTTATAAGGTTAGGTCACGTTGCTTTAACTCGACAGGTTTAGCTCACCTTTCGAGGGATCACCGTCTAATTATTCCCACAAAACTATTGTTTAGGAAGTGATTTCCTACGAACAACTACTTTGGAAATGTTGATCTTTAGTTAGATTAACATGTGTTTCCTACTAACAAACTAATTGGGAAATGTTATTCTTTATAGATTAACCCGTGTTTCCTATGAACTACTATTTGGGAAATGTTATTTTTAATTAAATAGCTCGTGTTTCCTACAAACTATTACTTTAGGAAATGTTTTCCCTTAATTGGTTAAACTTGTGTTTCCTACACCACAACTACTTGACATGTATAAACAACTTAGTTTATTACACTATACACAAACCTATGAATTTACTCAACAATTTTGTTGACGATTTCTCTATGTTTTTCAGGGAATTAGCAGCATAGGTAAGAACTGCATGCATGTGACGACGAACAACCTTGGACTTGTTAGGATGCCACTACTTTTGGGACACTCGGATTTCCTTCATATTACTAGAATACACTTGTGGTTATCTTTATGAAATCTACTTTTATGTTATGTATTTATATAAAATACTATTTCAAACACTACTACTATGGTTATACTTTTCTAAGTTGTAATCTTTTGTAAAACTACTTATTTATTGGCATCTTAATACATTATGTTCTGCGATAACCATATGCTCTGGATGTATGTATCTATTGGTTGTATCACTGTTCGCAGCCCCGCCACATCACTAAGCTTCTGCAAACTACTCTCACTAACTATAATTACCGTTTGGCGGGGTGTGACACATTACAAATATTACATGCATGTTAACCTACCTGTATTATATTTATGAAAATTTAATCAGCAGGGCAGTGGTAGTGGTTATGTAAGTCTAGCACGCAGTACTGATATCGCGTAAAAAGTCACATTTTTACTACCGATATCTCTCTCATTCTGGAACAATACATGGAAAATAAACTCAGATAATGTACAAATCAATGAAACTTTGCCCCAAAGGTCAAAATAGAGTTGCACGAGAAAAATCAAGCAAAATGGACGAAAGACAAAAATTCCACACACGATACTTATTTTGTATTTAAAAGTTTAGACTTTAATGTGGATTAACTGTTTTGTATATATAATGTAAGCTACTTAATAAATGAGTGATATATAGTTATATGATATGATGTACTAATAGGCAATCTATATGAAGATTTCTGAATTTTAAGAAATTAATAAAATAACTTGTATATTATTTTATGATACATAATATGATGTATGACATAAAAGTCTTAATTCTTAGATTTATCATGCGATATTTTTATATATCTTTATACTTATGTAAAGACATTTGGGAGTTTACTAATTGTTTCCTCCGTTGTACGTAAGTACAGACCTGGTCTCTAATTAGTATTTTTAAAATAAAGCAAAAGGAAGAACAAATTCTTTCAAAATATAAATAAATAAAAATCAAACTAAGTCGCTTTGTTGTACGGTTGTACAGACCTGTCACCGCTGGTTTGATTTAAAAATTGCTTTACCTGAATCAAGTTATGTCGCTTTGTTGCATGAAAATGCAGACCTGTCACCAATGTCTTGATTCTTAAAAATGGATTTTATATATTTATGAGGAATATAAAAGAAAATTGCATGATTAAGTTTAAGAGTATATCATATATGGAAATCATAAGTAAAATACATACTAACAATAAAGGTCTATTCAGAAGTATAAATATAGATTGTTTAAAGTGGACAAATATATTAGTAATCATTCATGAGCTATATATTGCACGAATAATAATAATAATTTTTATTTGTACATTATAGTTATCCATGTTAATTAAATTGTTTAAATTTTTAATTTATAAAACAGGTTTTTAGTATTGGTATTCTGATTTTTAAATATTAGTTTGATGCTTATTTTAAATTTTATTCAATATTCTACTTGAGGACAAGCAGAACTTAAGTGTGGGGATATTTGATAAGCATCAAATAGATAGTATATTTTATAGTAATTTATCCCTATATTTATATACATTTATATACATTTTAATGCATTTATATGATTTTAGATACTTATTTCGTTAATATTTGCAGAGATGTATTTTAATTGAAGAATTTAAGAAAGGAATGAAAAAGAAGCAAAAATGAAGAAAAACCCGAAGAGAATAAAGACTTGAAGAATGGGCTAAGAAAAGATTTTATAAAGAAGATAGCTCAAAATTGGAGTGATAACATCAAATAGGTGTTTCAAATAAAGCTTGGATGAAAAGGAGCAGAATTTAGATCAAAAACTGAAGAAAAGTGTAAATGCTGAGTTTTCTGCTATGCGTTAGTATTTTGGCCATAACTTCCTTATACGAAGTCCAAATATGTTTATTCAAGCGGCCAAATTTAGCTAACACATAGATCTACAACATATCCAAAATTCAGATTATTTGGAGAAAAACTCAACCGCCGTTGGGCCTTTCAACCGGCGGTTGGATCAAAAATTCAAGAAAACGGTGGAAACGAAGAGTTGTACTTGGACGCAAAGTAACCAATCGCCGGTTGGACCTTCCAACCGCCGGTTGGGTGCCGACTTCAGATATTATAAATAGAAAACTCATTCCAGCTTCAAGGGATATACCATATACGATTCTAAGAATAAAAAGTCGAAAGTTAGGGTTTTAGGTCGACTAGAGATACGAATTTGGAGGCTAAGGAGCTAGGGTTTAAAGGTTTTTAACCCTAGGAAAAGCTAGTTCGTTAATTGGTTCGGTTTCTTTATCCTTGTAACTTTATTATTCTTTTGGGTTATTTTGGATATTATTTATTTGAATTAATCGCTTGTTAGATTTTCATTATGAATGTTTAAATGTATGTTTATTTAGTCTATTATATGAATTATATGTTTATGTTGGAACTATATTATTGAATATTATTATACAAGAAATGTTTGTGTTATATTATATTAATGATGGTTCTTGATTTAGTTAACTGATTTATATAAACTAGAATGACCATAAAAAGTTTCTATAGATTAGGTAATTATGTTCACATCTTGATATCATCTATTAATGTTAAGTAATCTTATAATTCAACCGACTCAGGAATTGTATCAATAATATGTTGATAGATCTTAATAAATAGTGAAACTTTACATATCCTTTGACTGTATTGCTATATGAAAATTATCTTATTCTTTGTGGTTTTCTATATTAGTAAATCACAATAATAATAGCCAACACGAAAATAGACATAAGTTAATATAATAAGTTTAATAAATAATAGTTTAAATAGTCATAATCTTCTATCCAATTGAGTATTCTTAAGTTGTTCCTTAAAACTTATGTATTAAGAATCGGTATCAATTATAAATATGTTCGATCGGAACTAAAACGTCCCCCCTATCTTGTATATTATTGTAAAATTGTATATTGATTGTAATAATTGTAATTAGAATAAATAAATAGTTAGTTATAAATTAAATCACGTTCCCTGTGTTCGAATCTGGACTTACTTATAAAGCTATATTCTATGATCAGGATAACACTTACCTGAATTGTGTGATAGTATTATTTAATATTTCCTTATTTAAAACTTGTGATTATAATTGTCTATACTTAGCACACATCAAGTTTTTGGCACCGCTGCCGGGGAGCGGTGTATTTTAATTAAACTAATTATTTAATCTGTATAAATTGTAAATTTTTGTATATATTTAAGTCAATCGAAAAATTGGCTCACCCATTGGGAGTACTAACAAAAACAAAGGTATAAGGAGAGTTCAACCCTACCTCATTGATTTATCATATAAGAGGTAAGGTGCTTCTCGAAAGAAAAAAAGTTTTTAATAAGCTTCGCGCTGACCTATTTCTCCGCTTTTGTGTACAACCATTGGAGCTACCGAGGACTTTTGACCTGCTTTGTAAAATAAACTATTGTTGTAAATCTTTTTAATTGTATATATAATAACTAACTAACTTATATTACTAATATATGGTTCACGGTATACTCAATTTTCTGAATCCTTATATTCTAACAAAATTCTTAGTGAATTTAAACAGAAAGAAGATTTGACGGTAGATTGGTCGTTATCACCTAAATTTGATCACTACGATCCTAACGAGGAGATACTTGAATTGAAAAACTAGAATGGGGTGATGACAGAAGAGGAAATGATGACGATTATTAATGATTTTTTATCATTATACCCAGAGGAGGATCAATTAAAGGAAGATGATCAAGGGATTGGAAATAATACCAAAAACAAAACTATTATTATTTAGATATTACACACTAATTGGATCAAACCACTGTCTATGGTGGAAATTCAAACAAAGGTTGGGTCTATACAATCAACGGTTGGAGTATCTGTAAGCACAAGTTCATTGTTCTACAACTATGAAGATCCATTTTGGCGGTTCGATCAGAAGGAGAAATTCTCGCAAATTTTGGACAATCATGGAGCATCTCAGAATGGATATTTGTCTGCTTCAAACGGTAAGTATTTCTATTACTATTAACCCATGCTTTTATATTTTGTATAATAGGTAGATTTAATTTTAGATTAGAACATTTTAGTTTTTAGAGTTAGTATTTTTAAGGATAGGTATAAGAAACCATAATTACTAGAAAACATTATTAAAATTTAACTACGTAAATTAAATAAGGCTAATTAAGTAAAATCATATATAAAGGTCGTTATTTAGGAAAACTGCTGCTAGCAACCAACCGGCGGTTGACATAGTTAACCGGCGGTTGGGCAGATATCTAAAAACTTCGGCTAAAGTGTTTTTAATTGGGTTGATTATGAGTTTTTAAACTGAAGAGAAAATTTTAACTACAATTATTTGTGCCTATTTTAATATGATGGAATTTTGAAACAGCTGAAATTTAAATGATAAAGATTTGGGCCAATTAAATTTTTGTACTACATTGATTAATTACAATTGGGTCAAAAGATTGAATTTTAAAATTAATCATTTAAAAGAATTTTCCAATTACTATTTTGATTAAACAATGAGCTAAAAATATTTTTACATCTTTAAACTTTTGGGGTTGAATATATAAATAAGCTTAATAATTTGAATTTTTAATTTGGACTCTTAACAAATTAGGAGCTTTAATATGATTATGAGATGTTAGGCTTTAAGACTATTAGATTAACATCTTGGGATCTTTAAACTGTTGTAAACCTTTTAATAATAATGCATTTTGTTAAAACGACGCATATAGAGTCGTTTGCTATATATCTGTGTGCTTTGATTATTGATTAGTAACACCCAAAGTACGCTTCCGCGAATCATTAAATTTGGGGGTGTTACAATATCATTGCCACTTTTCGAAGTTGGCGAATAGTAGAACTGAACAGTGCATTGCAACTAGTATGGCTGAACAATGCATTGAAATTTTTGGAAATTTAATAAGTTTATCTTATTAATTATGAACTTTGTGGGTGTGTTCCCTGGAAATCCTCACGAGACTATAACTCGTCCACTTGGGATACCGAGGGGTTTAAAGGCTTATTGCATATGCTAAATGCAATCGTGATTAACTACGAAAGTGTAGATGTTGTGTATTAATTTTCAAGGATGAAGGAGAGAAACCAATTTTTTCTAGCCGATGATGAATTCAACAACAATTTTGACCTAGCCAACAACATTTGCTTCAACAGTCAGGGGAATATTCTCTTCTATTTTTCTTTCTCTTACTCACTTTTGTTTATCAATTTTTATACAATGAGGGCATTGTATAATTTAAGTGTGGGGATAGGGTTCGTAAGAAAAAGAATTTCTTTAATTATTTAAGTTTCTATTGTTCTTAATTTTTATAAAAATTTAAAATTTTTTTAAGTGTATAACTAAGTATTTATTAGTTAGAATACTTTTGTTAAAAGTTTTGTTTTGTATTTAAAAGCTTAGACTTTAATGTGAATTAACTGTTTTGTATATATATAATGTAAGCTACTTAATAAATGAGTGATATATAGTTATATGATATGATGTACTAATAGGCAATCTATATGATGTACTAATAGGCAATCTAGATGCGTTTTTCACCAGAGCAATATAGTAGAAATTTTTTTTTTCCAAGCTGACCCCAGCCAGGGGCTCTGCCCCTTGGACCCTGCCAGGGGCTGCCGCCCCTTGGACCCCGCTACCAGGGGTGCTGCCCCCGGACACCCGTCATTAACGGGCTTCGCCCTTACCCTAGGTGCACGAGTAACGGTGTTACATCTAAACTTTCACACAAAGTGTTAAACTTGTATAACATCAAACACGAATGCGACACAACTTCTAAAACACATTGGAACTTACTTTTAGGTATAACACTTCAAAATCCTCAAAATAGTAATGTGGGATTATTATTACAAACAATCACCAACGGGCCGTACACATTTTCAAACACTTAAACAAACAACCAAATCGTGGTAATTTGGACATTCTAGTTGAACAAACAACTACAAGGGTGATCTTTGAGATACTCAATCATGTCATAATCATCGCGTGTCGTGGACACCCTCAGGTTACAAGTCGTTGGACTTCGATTCTTGGCTAATCAATCTAAGTTTATTAAGATAAACTCTTCAGGCTCAGGTGAGTCTCATGGCCCCTCTTTTACTGTTTTACTAGGGGTGTGATACATTGCTCTGTTTTTTAACGCATGAACGCGAGTACATATTTCAATATACTACATGAGTTGTTTTCAATTAATCAAATCAAAGTCCTCCGTCAGTATAGTCTGGTAATACGAAAGTAGCGTGAATATTAGTATATGGTACCATATAGGATTGACCCACCTCATCCGGGTTAGTCGCGCTAACCTCTGCAACGGACGTACTAATATTTGGGAAGACGAGTGTAGATTAGGCACTCGTGGATGCACCTCGCTCGGAATTCTTTATATGGGACCCGACCCTCGAGTTAAGCTCAGACTATGCGCTAATGGTTGTATACATTATCTGTAACTTTATTTGCTGGATGCAAATCAATACTTAAATCTTGCGGTTCATAGAATATTATTTGATACTCAAACCTGTGAGCTCACCAGCGTTAGCTGACCCATTTTAGCATGTATAACAGGTACTCAGCAGTAGATTTGGACTATCCATCAGGATGCATCTTAGCTCGAGTCTTCATGCAAACTTCAGAGATTTCATTGCATTATTAGATTTTGTATAACTAATTATGTACTTAAATCTCTCATATTACGAACACGAGCTATGTATGAGTTCAAACTGTTGTAAACCTTTTAATATTAATGCATTTTGTTAAAACGACGCATATAGAGTCGTTTGCTATATATCTGTGTGCTTTGATTATTGATTAGTAACACCCAAAGTATGCTTCCGCGAATCATTAAATTTGGGGGTGTTACAGATTGGTATCAGAGCCTAAGGTTATAGTGAACTAGGTTGCATCTAGTGGGCCTAGACTATGACCGTTAGGCAGTATTCCTTATTAAGTATGATTAGGTTCAATGACTACATGGTGTTGGTTTAATTTAACATAGCCTGATCAACTATGTATAATTAAAAGAATATGATGTGGAATCTGAAAGGAATCATGACTGAACAGGATACACTAGTTGACTCTGACCACGAGAGAAACCGGGACCCAAACATTATGTGTTAGACACCTTAGGCTATTATGTAATATATATGTATATACATAGATAGGCCTCACTCTTTTTAACGCTTTGTCTCAGAATGGCAAACACACCACCCAATTCATCACACTCTCAATCCGGGTCGCAGAACCCGAGGGTAGCTAGGAGGAACGCCAGGTTGCCTCGAGCTGGCCCGTATCCTACCCACTTCACTCTGCCGGCCTTGGCCACTAGGCTAGACCGTCACGAGCAACGACTTCTCACCATGGATGTCGCTTTGCAAGAAACCAATGAAAATTGAAGACTCACAGCGCTTGAGCGTATCAACCAAGTCTCCGAGGACCACGAAAACACCGTTAGCAACATGAACATACTCCACGACCGAGTAGTGGAATCAGGAATAGAAGTCGAACTTTTGTGACTCAGGTTGGAACAATGCGAGCAACGCCTACAAGAGACCGAAGAATACTCAAGAATGCTGGTACAATGACTAGCATTGGCAGAAGACAACGCCCGACAAACCAGCAGACTCGCAGTCACCGTGGATCGACTCATCACACTAATGGAAAGGATCAACTTGCATTAGAACTAGTGTGGCTGTCATCTTGTAATCTATATCTATCTATGTAGGACTTTTACTATTCTAACCGGATGTAACAATTCCCGGTACCTTTTGTACTCCCCGTATTATGTAATCTATTAAAAACTCGTGTCATGTACCAAACTTAGTTATTTAAATGAAATATAATTATCAATTTATATCCTATATTCCATCATATACACATGTGATACATCAGAATTTCACACAAGAATCTCATTGTCTTTTCTTGATCTTGTTCAGCAAGATGCCACCGAAGCGATTCACCTTCAGCGAAACTGAAATCGCCCAACTCATAGCCCAAAGCGTGGCTCAAGCTATGGCTACCCGACAACCCAGTTCGGGCAGCGAAGATACAGCTGCCAACGGGCCTTAATCCAAACCTTGTTCATACAAGGACTTCCTGAGCTGCAAACCCTTGAACTTCAAGGGAACTGAAGGAGCCATCGGACTGATCAGATGGTTCGAGAAAATGGAGTCCGTCTTCCACATCAGCAAGTGTGCGGAAGAGGACAGAGTCAAGTACTCCACCTGCACCCTCGAGGATGATGCACTCTCATGGTGGAATTCATATGCCCAGTCTGTGGGTATTGATACCGCCTACCTACTCCCTTGGGAGGAACTGAAGACAATTCTTACTGCTAAGTATTGTCCCATCGAACAACTCCAAAAGCTGGAGGAAGAGTTCTGGCATCTAAAGGTGCAGGGAACTAACATTGACGGATATACTGTCAGATTCCAACAGCTTGCCATCCTTCGCCCAGCAATGGTGAGCACCGAACCCGATAAGATCCGAAGGTACATCCGCGGTCTTCCAGAACTTGTCCGGGGGAACGTCGCCTCCTCCAATCAGACCACCATTAATGGTGCTATCCGATTGGCCCATGAACTCATGGCCATGAACGAGGACTCAGAACCACCCACTTCTTCCTCCAACCACCTCAAAAGGAAGTGGTCCGACAACCATAGCAACAACCAAAACAAGAAACCCGACACCATCAAAGCCTACAACTCAACCACCGAACCCAGGCGTGGTTACACCGGGAACAAGCCCTACTGTTCCAAGTGCAACCGCCACCATGAAGGTCCTTGCGGTCCTTATTGCAACAACTGCAAGAGGTACGGACACCTCACCAAGGACTGTAGATCCCCCACCAACAACAACAACTCCAACTACAACCCCAAGGCACCCAAGACATGTTTCGGGTGTGGAAACACCGGGCACTTCAAGAATGATTGCCCAAACCTAAAGAAAAAGGGCAACAACAGCAACAACAACAACAACGCAAAAGGTAGAGCGTTCGTACTCAACTCTGGGGACGCCCGGCAGGACCCGAATGTGGTCTCGGGTATGTTCCTCCTCAACAACTTAACTGCTTTTGTTCTGTTTGATACTGGTGCCGATAGGAGCTTTATTTCTGATGAGTTTTACTCCTTACTTGACATCACTCCTGTTGCCTTAGATGTTAAGTACACTGTAGAGCTAGCAAACGGTAAACTCATAGAAACCAATAGTGTGATACCTAATTGCATTTTAAACCTAGCCGATGAAACCTTTTCGATCGACCTTATGCCTGTTGAAATTGGGAGTTTCAACATCATCATTGGAATGGACTGGTTGTCCAAACATCAAGCCGAAATCGTCTGTTACGATAAAATCGTCCGCATCCCTCTCGCCGTCGGTAGAACCTTGATCATACAGGGGGAGACTGGCAGGACGAGACTAAACATCATCTCTTGTTTGAAAACCCGAAAATTTCTGAGAAAGGGTTATCCAGCAATCCTCGCGCACATCACGGAGAAAAAGTCGGAGGAGAAGCGACTTGAGGATGTGCCAATCGTTAGAGACTTTCCCGAAGTCTTTCCGGAAGAACTACCTGGCTTACCTACACATAGACAGGTTGAGTTCTCAATCGATCTCGTGCCGGGTGCCGCACCGGTAGCCCGAGCACCATACCGCTTAGCCCCATCCGAACTTCAGGAGTTGTCCACCCAGTTACAGGAACTCCTGGACAGAGGATTTATTAGACCAAGTTCTTCACCATGGGGAGCTCCAGTCTTATTCGTGAAAAAGAAAGACGGTTCTTTCTGAATGTGTATCGACTATCGAGAGTTGAACAAGTTGACCGTCAAGAACCGGTATCCACTTCCTCGCATCGATGACCTGTTTAACCAACTACAAGGGTCGAGTATTTATTCAAAGATCGATCTTCGGTCAGGTTATCATCAACTTCGAGTTCGTGACACTAACATTCCGAAAACTGCTTTCCGAACTCGTTACGGGCATTATGAATTTCAGGTGATGCCCTTCGGTTTAACAAACGCACCGGTTGTATTCATGGACCTTATGAATCGGGTGTGCAAACCTTATCTCGACAAGTTTGTCATTGTCTTTATCGATGACATCCTCATCTATTCGCGCAACGAACAAGAACACGCACAACACCTCAAAACCATCCTAGAGCTACTTAAGCACGAGGAGTTATATGCCAAATTCTCCAAGTGTGAGTTCTGGATACAATCCGTTCAATTCCTTGCACATGTTGTTAATAGTAAAGGAATTCACGTCGACCCATCAAAAATCGAGGCTATCAAAGACTGGCAAGTGCCAACTACTCCGACTGAGGTACGCCAATTTCTAGGATTGGCCGGGTATTATCGTCGTTTTATCGAAAATTTCTCCAACATAGCTCAACCACTCACGACACTGACTCAGAAGGAAAAGAAGTTCGATTGGACTGATAAACAAGAGTCAACATTTCAGCTATTAAAACTCAAGCTTTGCAGTGCTCCTATTCTATCCTTACCCGAAGGCACCGACGACTTCGTGGTATACTGCGATGCTTCCCACCAAGGTCTCGGTTGTGTGTTGATGCAACGAGATAAGGTCATTGCTTACGCTTCCCGACAACTCAAAGTTCATGAGAAGAACTACACGACTCACGACCTCGAGCTAGGGGCCGTGGTGTTCGCTTTCAAGATCTGGAGACACTACCTCTATGGTACCCGAAGTACCGTGTTCACCGATCACAAAAGTCTCCAACACATCTTTGACCAAAAAGACCTAAATATGCGACAACGTCGTTGGGTCGAATTGCTCACCGATTATGACTGCGAAATCAAATACCACCCAGGCAAGGCAAATATTGTTGCCGATGCTCTCAGTCGAAAAGAACGAACGAAACCACTTCGAGTCCGAGCCCTCAGTATGACCATTCACAATGACCTAAACATTCAGATTCTCACCGCTCAACTCGAAGCTCTGAAACCCGATAACATCAAGAACAAAGCCTTGCGAGGCATGGACAAACAATTCGAAATCAAACCTAATGGCATGAGGTACTTCTCAAATCGAATCTGGTTGCCTAATTTTGGGAACCTGCGAGACTTGGTGATGGATGAATCTCACAAGTCTAAATATTCTATACATCCAGGATCTGACAAAATGTATTACGGCATCAAGGAATTCTATTGGTGGCCGAACATGAAAGCCGAAATCGCTACATACGTCAGCAAGTGTCTCACTTGCTCAAAAGTCAAAGTCGAATATCAAAAACCTTCTGGTTTACTCCAACAGCCCAACATTCCTGAATGGAAATGGGAACAAATTGCCATGGATTTCATAACCAAATTACCAAAGTCAACGAGCGGTTGCGATACCATTTGGGTGATCGTCGATCGTCTCACAAAATCTGCTCACTTCTTGGCAATCAAAGAAACCGACAAAATGGAACGCCTCTCACAAATCTACATCAAAGAAATTGTTTCTCGACATGGTGTTCCAACCTCGATTATCTCTGACAGAGACGCTCGTTTCACATCTCACTTTTGGCAATCACTCCAAAAATCATTAGGTACCCGACTTGATATGAGTACCGCATACCATCCTCAAACCGATGGCCAAAGTGAACAAACTATTCAGACACTAGAAGACATGCTACGAGCTTGCGTAGTTGACTTCGGTGCAAACTGGGAAGACACCTACCATTGTGCGAGTTTTCCTACAATAACAGTTATCATGCTAGCATTAAGGCTGCACCATTCGAGGCATTGTACGGTCGTAAGTGCCAATCACCGATCTGTTGGACCGAAGTGGGAGACAGCTAACTCACTGGTCCTGAACTCATACACGAAACCACTGAGAAAATTGTCGAGATCCAAAACCGACTTAAAGCCGCACGTGATCGTCAGAAAAGTTATGCTGACGTGAGACGCAAACCACTCGAGTTCCACGTTGGGGATCGAGTACTCCTTAAAGTATTGCCTTGGAAAGGCGTAATCCGATTTGGCAAACTCGGGAAGTTAAATCCTAGATACATTGGCCCTTTTGAGATCCTCAAAAGGATTGGCCCTGTGGCATATCGACTACAGCTGCTAGCTGAGCTCAGCATCGTGCACCCTACTTTTCACATTTCTAACCTAAAGAAATGTCTCTGATGAAACCCTCATCCTCCCACTTGACGAGATTAGCGTCGATGACAAACTTCATTTTGTTGAAAAACCTGCGGAAATCATGGACCGTGAGGTCAAATAACTCAAACAAAGTCGTATCCCCATCGTTAAGGTCAGGTGGAATTCGCGGCGTGGTCCGGAATTCACTTGGGAACGGGAAGACCAAATGCGACTTAAGTATCCTCAGCTATTCGTTGACTCTACATCAAATGCCACATCGAACTAAATTTCGGGACGAAATTCTCCTAACAGGGGGAGAATGTAACACCCGCCAAATTAGGACTAGTGATTAGTACCTAATCAGTTGTTAATACATGTAATTAGTCCTTAGATTAGGATAATTAATGTATCTCAATATATATTGATGAATATATACGAACATGCGATTTGATTAAATCGTACGCAATCCCAAATCGAATGTAATTCGATTCAATTTATACGGACGTTGGTGAACATTTTTATTAAACAATATAATATTATTTAATACAACTATTATATCCAAAATATTATGTTAATAATATTTCATATTTATTGCGTATCGTGCAAACAAGGATTTCACGGTTAAAAATAACAAACACACAAACAAAATGAAACAAGTTAAGTTATATTTTATAACTCAATTATTAAAGTAATTGGTGAAATATTTTAATTAAAATATCGGGAAGTTATTCGTATCTTAAAATGTGTATGACGCGCGAAATAAATATTTAAACGTTCAAACGATCTAGAAAACGAACACTGCACGGAGCGCGTACGCGGGAGAACGAAAACTGGTGAAGCCCACACTCGGTGGACCCCACCAGCCGGGCCCCCCTCCCCTCTTTTCCCCTCTTCTCTTCCCTCTTTCTTCTCATTCTCACCATCCACTTTTCTCTCTCTTTCTTCTTTTCTCTCTACAAACTCCATCACCACCACCACCTCTAAATTACAAAATTACACCACCAAACGACCTCGGTTTTCATCGCTCATTTGGAAGAAAAGAACCATCTCGCAACGATCTACATTTTCATCTTTCCGGATTCTCCCCGCGTTAAGTTGTAAGTTTCCGACAAAACCCGCAACTCCTCGATTTTTAGTGTTTTCAAGCTTTAGTTGTTTCTTCAAGCTTAAAATGTCCATATAAGGGTTGGGTAAAAGGATCAGACCAAACGAAACCGAAAAACTCATTTTTGGCTCAAAAATTCGTCATCAGACTTAAGTGTCGCATAGACAGCAGCAGCTATGCATCACTTCGTGCGTCACTTAAGTGACGCATAGAGTGACGCATAAAACCCTAATTTGCCGTCACTTGCTTAAGTGCCGCATAAAACCCTCTTTTCCCGACACTTCTACCGTCACTTGACTAGTGACGCACAACAACTTTAACTGACACTACTAGCGACACTTCTTAAGTAACGCCAACAATCAAATTCTGATTTCAATCCGTCACTACCTAAGTGACGCCTAGACCCATACCCGACACTTATACCGACACTTACCTTAGTGACGCCCTACCATGCGTCACTTCCCCTAAGTGACGCACATGCTCAGATTTACTATTTTTAGCGACACTTCCCAAGTGTCGCCCAAGCCCCTAAGTGACACTATAAGTGACGCATAAAACAGAAGGTTTCAAACTAATTTTACTCTAAGTTTTGAGGCCCAAATTTGACGGCCCATTTCACCCAAATTCAAGTCCAGATGCCCCTTGGACCCCGCTACCAGGGGCGCTGCCCCTGGACCCCCATCATTAACGGGCTTCGCCCTTACCCTAGGTGCACGAGTAACGGTGTTACATCTAAACTTTCACACAAAGTGTTAAACTTGTATAACATCAAACACGAATGCGACACAACTTCTAAAACACATTGGAACTTACTTTTAGGTATAACACTTCAAAATCCTCAAAATAATAATGTGGGATTAGTATTACAAACAATCACCAACGGGCCGTACACATTTTCAAACACTTAAACAAACAACCAAATCATGGTAATTTGGACATTCTAGTTGAACAAACAACTACAAGGGTAATCTTTGAGATACTCAATCATGTCATAACCATCGCGTGTCGTGGACACCCTCAGGTTACAAGTCGTTGGACTTCGATTCTTGGCTAATCAATCTAAGTTTATTAAGATAAACTCTTCAGGCTCAGGTGAGTCTCATGGCCCCTCTTTTACTGTTTTACTAGGGGTGTGATACATTGCTCTGTTTTTTAACGCATGAACGCGAGTACATATTTCAATATACTACATGAGTTGTTTTCAATTAATCAAATCAAAGTCCTCCGTCAGTATAGTCTGGTAATACGAAAGTAGCGTGAATATTAGTATATGGTACCATATAGGATTGATCCACCTCATCCGGGTTAGTCGCGCTAACCTCTGCAACGGACGTACTAATATTTGGGAAGACGAGTGTAGATTAGGCACTCGTGGATGCACCTCGCTCGGAATTCTTTATATGGGATGTAACATCCACTCCTCGGGTCTAGAAGTATTTTAATATTTTCTGATAGTGAACTATTATTTAATGTGTCAGAAAATAAGTGTGTTGTGTTAATTCAAAATAAAAGGTGAAAATAGTTGAATAATCTATTGTGACTAATAAATTATTGATTGCTTTAATTTAATTCAGTTGACAGTAAAATAAAATAATATTTCCCCGCAAATGGTTTTTAAGTTCCAGGCAATGATAAGTACGGGGAATGAAATTAAATCAATTATATTGCACTCTCACAGAAGTGAGTCGGTTTATTAGTTCTTATCTACATACATACGTACGCCATACATATACACGACATACATACATACATGAAGAAAACTTTGAATCAATTCATACAATCATCAAATTGAAGCTCCAGAAATCGAATTCAAGCTTCCTTGATCATCCTAATCAAGTTGTAAGTCTTAATTTCTTGATTTCTAAAACCTAGAATTTGGGGTTTTGATGTTCTTGACCTTAAATCCGAAATTAGGGTTTCAAATGATTAAATTGATGTTAGTTAAGCTTCAATAACATGTATTAATCATTCTATCATCATAATAAACATGTTGTAATTGCTAATTCTTGAATTTAATGTAAACCCTAGAAAATGGGTTTTGTGTATTGGATTTAATTAGCATGATTAAAGTGAAATTGAAGCTTGAAATAATGATATAGTTGTTAGTTGATACTTGAATTGATGAATTTTGTTAAATTGCAAACTAGTTATGCAATTGAGTTTGATAAGCTAGAAATGATGAAATTGAGATATGTTCATGAATAAAGTTATGAGTTTACTTGATTATTCATGAATAATGAATTATAAAGTTTGAATTGATGATACATCAATTGATTATGTTGATAATAATGATTTTGATGAATTGTTGATGTTGAAAGTTAATAATATTGTTAATGATGTAGTTATGATAGTTGATAAATGATTATGAAAGTTTAAAGATTATATTAGTGGTATATGATGAATAATTGTTGTTAATACGAGTTAAGTATTATTGATTCAAGAGAAGTGATAAATTGATGTTTTGATTAGTTGAAATTATGATATGAATTCATATAAGTAAGGATTAAATATTGATGATTATGATGATTGCGTGACTTATATGAATTAAGTATTTTGGAGAATGATGGGTGTAAATATGCTTGAGGAATGTTGTAAATAATGTTGAGACAAGTTACTAACTGGTGTTATTCTATTGTATTTTCAGATGTGGAGAAGGCTCAGTGATATTAGACTACTGAGTGGATGACTGAGGTATTCGGTGAGTGGATCTTTAATCCTCAGTGTGGTTTAGTTGTAACAGGTTTGGTTACAACAAGTAACTTATTATTACTGTTCTAGTTTATCATGATGATTATGGTTGTTAGTAATAATAATGTTGATAGACTGTTTAGTCTGATATGTTGACCTAATTGAATATGTGGATATGTGATCACGTGACATATTTGGCCTTCGGGCATCAGTTGTTAATGAGGTCAACGAGTTGATGAACTGTTGGTTGGGCTAATTATTATCCTAGATTTAACACATCTCCTGTGTTGGTGGATGATAATAATTAGCTATCGGTCTCGTCCGTATGGCCATACGGATATGGTTGGGTAAGTGTTCTTTGAGAGCCACCGCGGCAGAAGGGTTTCTCAAGAACCACCGATCCTCATTATTGAGATGTGATGTTGTTGAATTGTTGCATTGTTGACAAGCTGTATTGTGTACTGAAATGTTTAAGATTAGTTGTTGTACACAACGTTGTTATGCTAAGTTAGACTGTTGATTAACTATCTACTCACTTAGCGTTATGCTAACCCCCACATTAACACTTCTTGCAGGTTATAGATTTTATCGGGTGGGCAAGAAGTTGGACTGAAAGGAATGTTTGACATCTGGGCGTTACTCTGATATTTGATTATACAAATTAATGTTATTTTGTGGTTTTTAAATAACATCCATGTTGATAAACTATGATTTAAATTAAGTTGAATTTGTAATGTAAATTTGGTATTATTGAAAATTGGACTAACGCTTTCGGATTTATTATATTTAAATGATGAAAATTGAGGGGTGTTACAAGTTGGTATCAGAGCATGAGTTTGGGTGAATTGGATATTTAAAGATGTTCAATCCCAAACTTAGAATTGTGTCAAGTCAAACATTCCGGGGTGTGGGGATTAGTGGTGGTATGAGAAAGTGATTACTAAATGTGTACTAACCTATAACAAGTTGCAAAAGTGTTATTTTGGTTGCAGAGACGGAGGAACATGAGGAACCGTCTGGTTTTCTCAATGATTCCTCAACCTTCGTGGGCCTATGTATATCAGGTACTTTTCGATAAGCTTGATGTATTTCAATAAACTTGAATTGTTTACTTTGCTATGATATGATTGGTAGTAAAGTAAATTGAGTCAGACTGATATGAATTCCCAGTTGTGAGTCTTTGGTAATCAATATATGTTAATGTGATACTATGAATTATGTGTGTGGAATTATTTGCTTTTGTGAAATAATGACTTTGGGAGCAATTGGATTAAGTGTAGTAATAAATCTTGGAAAAAAAAAACAAAGTTGATATGACTCCATATAGTAAATTTAATGAGATGTTGGTAATCTCAATTAATAAGTTTAGAGTCTTGTTGTTGTGTAAATTAGAAAGTGTTCATTGATTGAAATGTGTATCTTTGACTGGAAAAAGTCAAGGTTGAAATTGGTAGAGTCAAATTGTGTATTGACTATGTTATTAAGTAAGAAATGTGGTAAGATGTGTATGTGTATAATATTGATCATGATTGTGGTTAAATTATGATCTATTTACTAAAAGTGGTGTAGTAAGAAAGTCAAAGTAGTCGACCAACTTTTATAATTGTTGACGAGTTTGAAAGAAATCAAAGTTGAAAATTGTTGTGATTGGGTTAAACATAATGATTTTAATGTGAATTGGTGTTTTAGAGCTATAGTACAATGCCAATAGTGAAAACAGTTTGGTTTGACTTAAAATAGTCAAAGTAATGTGAAATGGGTGTTAGAATAGTGATTATATGGGTTGAAACCCAAATGGGTTGTTAAAGTGCCCAAATGGGTCACTTGATGGTTAAACGGTTAAAATAAGTATTGGTTTGGTTATAACCAATGTCAAAGTGACCTTAAGTCCTACATATAGTGGGAATATGTATTAAAAGTGTTTTGGGTAGTCAATGTGATTGTTTGTTAAAAATTGCCCAATTGGACCCCTAAATGGGTCAACAAGTTAAAACATGATAGAATTAGTATGTGGGTGTGATGAATATGCCCACACGTCCAAAATATATGTGTAAACATGTGGTTGAAAGGTTAGAGTCAGAAACTAAGCCATTTGGAATATGGCGTGTCAACTTAAATAGTCGAAAATGGCTCAAAATGAATCATACGTCCGTTTTCTCGTAAAGTGTGTAAATTGAAAAAGTGTAAAAAGGGAAAGTTTTATTTTGGTTAGTTGAAAGTGCCTGCAAAATTTTAGAGTCTAACTCTTTACGGTTTAGGAGATATGCGCGTTTGAAAATCGAAAAACTGCACATAGTATTGGCTCAGATACTGAGCAGATCTGCTATGGTTACTGAGCAGATCGGCTATAGCTTGATAGCAGATCTGCTATGCTTAGCAGATCGGCTAAGTTAGTGCAAAAACACAACAGAACTTGACCCAGGAATGTAAAGGTTGAAATGAACTAGAGAAGCAGATCTGCTTTACAAAGCAGATCGGCTAGATATGAGAAACAGAACGGCTTCTCTTAGCCGAACGGCTAGTCTAGTTCAAAAACACGACAGAACTTAAACAGTGGTAACGATTGTAACTAGCAGTGGTAACAAGTATAATAAACAGTGGTAATGAGTTTAGTAAACAGTGGGAACAACATTTTGCAACGTTCGACGTAGCATTTGACGTAGAAATTACGTTATAAAATTTTGGTGTCCGATTAATATGAAATTTACAGGGTCACTCGGAAACGGCCCAACGGTCAAAGCTCATCGCTTCGCCATGAGCCCTGGCAGTTTTGGGCAGTTCGGGGTCGTTTGGGGCCCGAAAATGACATTTTATTGTTTTTCGGACCTTATTTTGGACTTTTAGTTTACGTTTTGTATTGGGCCTTTGTTTCTTTAAGCCCAGGAATCGTTCCTATGACTATATACAATAGTAAAACTTATTTTAAGAGGTCTACCTATGTTATTGTATATAAGTTATGTTCAGACGGTTTATTTAACTGCCGAAATATACTAGTAACTGATATTGTTAATTGTTGATAACAAGGGTTAGTAACTATTGATTATAGAGTTATGTGGATCATATATGTGAATTAATTGAAACATGATAAAGCATTTGAATCATGTAGAATAATATACAGTGTTAAATTGAGCATTTTAAGAAATTGTAAACCAAGTACATGAGTTTATAACTATGTGATACTTGAACATAAAATGCTCCATTGTGATTTAACTAAGGGTATATAGATTGATGATTATGTGTTGAATAATACACATAATGTTGACAAGATATTAATACTAAATGTTCTATCCAGTACTCTAAGTATTAATTACCATATTAGTAATTAATATTGAATCAGGTAATAAAAGTGTTGGATTGATGTAATTGTGTTGGATATTACATCTGTGCTAATGAAATAGTAAAAAGAATTATATCTACCTGATTATGTGATTAATTATTTGTTCAAAGTGATAAATGAAATTGGTATCAAGTTAATAAGTGGTCATATAACTGCTACAAAGTGTTCTTATATGTGTGATAATTATTAATATCACCTTGTGAGATATAAAAAGTAAGAGTTAATCACTTTGGAGATTGATGGTATGAAGTAACCTGAAAATAAAGTGTACCTGACATAATATGACGACGTCTGGCCAACGTATTTATATTATGCCATTTTACATGGAATTGTTGAGGTTACCAAGTACCAGAGAACTTAAAGTGATTTTGAAATAACAAGTGAGATATGCTGACCTGTAGTTGAAATAGTCAATGATTGACTGAAATGAAAGAGTAGTAAACCATAAATTGTTGTTAATGTGGTACCTATGGTACAAGTGATGTGTATATGGTTAATTGCAACTAGTGATAATAAACAGATGATTTAAGCAAAGTAGAGGTCAATTGATTGCAAATAATATTGTGTTGATGTTGTTGAATAGATGACTAGTGACAACACCTTGTGTTGCTAAAATACCTATGCTAATGATGCATGGTATTAACAGGTGTTGATTTAGCATCCAGGTTGATATGATAGGATGCTAATTGATTATGTGATAAGGGTTTTACTTGAAAGATTTGACCTCTACATACTACTTACTGTTACTTTTATGTGAGTAGGATTATATGAATTGTGATTCTTTTGAATAACGGGTTTCATATAATCAGGTTGTGTTTATAATTACAAGTTGTAAAGTGGTCATTAAACAGTTGCAAAAGTGAGAATTTCTAGCAAGTGGTTAGCTAAAGAAATACATAGTTGTTAGCTAAATTGTTAGTTGTAAATTGAGTTGAACTTTATTGCTAATGTGCATGTTGTGGTATTCATTACCACTTGTTGTTGTTGTTGTTGTTGTTGTTGTTGTTGTTGTTGTTGTTGTTGTTGTTGTTGTTGTTGTTGTGGTATAGATGAAATTTTACATGGCTATAAGTAACACTACATCAAGGGATTATGTGTTCTAAATTGTATACATGGTTAGTTGTGAATAGCTATGTAAATGGTCGACTAACTTATCAAAGACGGAGTTTATGCACAGTATTTGTGCAGTGGAAAATATAGAAACCTGTACATGAGGATATGTACATGTAGAAAGAATTGTAATTGTGAAATAGTTGATGATGTTACAATTATTGGGGAATATTGTGATTAAGTAATTGAGGACATTTCACTTGTTGCCAGTTAATGTGCTTTGTGTTAATAAATTAAGTGTAATACCAAGCACAACCTATGTGTTTATATGAATTTAGTTGAAATACACACTGGTAATGTGTAAGTTGATGAAATAATATATACCTATATAGGTACATTTTGGGTTTATGTGGTTAAGGGTATGCATAAAGATGATATGCATAAGTGAATTAAATTATAACCACATCTTGTGTGTATCAAATAAAATAATAATTATGTGGTTAGAAGTGTATGAGAAACATATTAATAGTGAATTGAAATAGAAATGAATAGGTCATTATGTCACACTAGAATGATTAAGTGTGATCAGATTTCGAGGACGAAATCTCTTTAAGGGGGAGAGATTTGTAACATCCACTCCTCGGGTCTAGAAGTATTTTAATATTTTCTGATAGTGAACTATTATTTAATGTGTCAGAAAATAAGTGTGTTGTGTTAATTCAAAATAAAAGGTGAAAATAGTTGAATAATCTATTGTGACTAATAAATTATTGATTGCTTTAATTTAATTCAGTTGACAGTAAAATAAAATAATATTTCCCCGCAAATGGTTTTTAAGTTCCAGGCAATGATAAGTACGGGGAATAAAATTAAATCAATTATATTGCACTCTCACAGAAGTGAGTCGGTTTATTAGTTCTTATCTACATACATACGTACGCCATACATATACACGACATACATACATACATGAAGAAAACTTTGAATCAATTCATACAATCATCAAATTGAAGCTCCAGAAATCGAATTCAAGCTTCCTTGATCATCCTAATCAAGTTGTAAGTCTTAATTTCTTGATTTCTAAAACCTAGAATTTGGGGTTTTGATGTTCTTGACCTTAAATCCGAAATTAGGGTTTCAAATGATTAAATTGATGTTAGTTAAGCTTCAATAACATGTATTAATCATTCTATCATCATAATAAACATGTTGTAATTGCTAATTCTTGAATTTAATGTAAACCCTAGAAAATGGGTTTTGTGTATTGGATTTAATTAGCATGATTAAAGTGAAATTGAAGCTTGAAATAATGATATAGTTGTTAGTTGATACTTGAATTGATGAATTTTGTTAAATTGCAAACTAGTTATGCAATTGAGTTTGATAAGCTAGAAATGATGAAATTGAGATATGTTCATGAATAAAGTTATGAGTTTACTTGATTATTCATGAATAATGAATTATAAAGTTTGAATTGATGATACATCAATTGATTATGTTGATAATAATGATTTTGATGAATTGTTGATGTTGAAAGTTAATAATATTGTTAATGATGTAGTTATGATAGTTGATAAATGATTATGAAAGTTTAAAGATTATATTAGTGGTATATGATGAATAATTGTTGTTAATACGAGTTAAGTATTATTGATTCAAGAGAAGTGATAAATTGATGTTTTGATTAGTTGAAATTATGATATGAATTCATATAAGTAAGGATTAAATATTGATGATTATGATGATTGCGTGACTTATATGAATTAAGTATTTTGGAGAATGATGGGTGTAAATATGCTTGAGGAATGTTGTAAATAATGTTGAGACAAGTTACTAACTGGTGTTATTCTATTGTATTTTCAGATGTGGAGAAGGCTCAGTGATATTAGACTACTGAGTGGATGACTGAGGTATTCGGTGAGTGGATCTTTAATCCTCAGTGTGGTTTAGTTGTAACAGGTTTGGTTACAACAAGTAACTTATTATTACTGTTCTAGTTTATCATGATGATTATGGTTGTTAGTAATAATAATGTTGATAGACTGTTTAGTCTGATATGTTGACCTAATTGAATATGTGGATATGTGATCACGTGACATATTTGGCCTTCGGGCATCAGTTGTTAATGAGGTCAACGAGTTGATGAACTGTTGGTTGGGCTAATTATTATCCTAGATTTAACACATCTCCTGTGTTGGTGGATGATAATAATTAGCTATCGGTCTCGTCCGTATGGCCATACGGATATGGTTGGGTAAGTGTTCTTTGAGAGCCACCGCGGCAGAAGGGTTTCTCAAGAACCACCGATCCTCATTATTGAGATGTGATGTTGTTGAATTGTTGCATTGTTGACAAGCTGTATTGTGTACTGAAATGTTTAAGATTAGTTGTTGTACACAACGTTGTTATGCTAAGTTAGACTGTTGATTAACTATCTACTCACTTAGCGTTATGCTAACCCCCACATTAACACTTCTTGCAGGTTATAGATTTTATCGGGTGGGCAAGAAGTTGGACTGAAAGGAATGTTTGACATCTGGGCGTTACTCTGATATTTGATTATACAAATTAATGTTATTTTGTGGTTTTTAAATAACATCCATGTTGATAAACTATGATTTAAATTAAGTTGAATTTGTAATGTAAATTTGGTATTATTGAAAATTGGACTAACGCTTTCGGATTTATTATATTTAAATGATGAAAATTGAGGGGTGTTACATGGGACCCGACCCTCGAGTTAAGCTCAGACTATGCGCTAATGGTTGTATACATTATCTGTAACTTTATTTGCTGGATGCAAATCAATACTTAAATCTTGCGGTTCATAGAATATTATTTGATACTCAAACCTGTGAGCTCACCAGCGTTAGCTGACCCATTTTAGCATGTATAACAGGTACTCAGCAGTAGATTTGGACTATCCATCAGGATGCATCTTAGCTCGAGTCTTCATGCAAACTTCAGAGATTTCATTGCATTATTAGATTTTGTATAACTAATTATGTACTTAAATCTCTCATATTACGAACACGAGCTATGTATGAGTTCAAACTGTTGTAAACCTTTTAATAATAATGCATTTTGTTAAAACGACGCATATAGAGTCGTTTGCTATATATCTGTGTGCTTTGATTATTGATTAGTAACACCCAAAGTATGCTTCCGTGAATCATTAAATTTGGAGGTGTTACAATATCAGTGCCACTTTTCGAAGTTGGCGAATAGTAGAACTGAACAGTGCATTGCAACTAGTATGGCTGAACAATGCATTGAAATTTTTGGAAATTTAATAAGTTTATCTTATTAATTATGAACTTTGTGGGTGTGTTCCCTGGAAACCCTCACGAGACTATAACTCGTCCACTTGGGATACCGAGGGTTTAAAGGCTTATTGCATATGCTAAATGCAATCGTGATTAACTACGAAAGTGTGGATGTTGTGTATTAATTTTCAAGGATGAAGGAGACAAACCAATTTTTTCTAGCCGATGATGAATTCATCAACAATTTTGACCTAGCCAACAACATTTGCTTCAACAGTCAGGGGAGTATTCTGTTCTATTTTTCTTTCTCTTACTCACTTTTGTTTATCAATTTTTATACAATGAGGGCATTGTATAACTTAAGTGTGGGGATAGGGTTCGTAAGAAAAAGAATTTATTTAATTATTTAAGTTTCTATTGTTCTTAATTTTTATAAAAAATTAATTTTTTTTAAGTGTATAACTAAGTATTTATTAGTTAGAATACTTTTGTTAAAAGTTTTGTTTTTTATTTAAAAGTTTAGACTTTAATGTGGATTAACTGTTTTGTATATATAATGTAAGCTACTTAATAAATGAGTGATATATAGTTATATGATATGATGTATTAATAGGCAATATATATGAAGATTTCTGAATTTTAAGAAATTAATAAAATAACTTGTATATTATTTTATGATACATAATATGATGTATGACATAAAAGTCTTAATTCTTAGATTTATCATGCGATATTTTTATATATCTTTATACTTATGTGAAGACATTTGGGAGTTTACTAATTGTTTCCTCTGTTGTACGTAAGTACAGACCTGGTCTCTAATTAGTATTTTTAAAATAAAGCAAAAGGAAGAACAAATTCTTTCAAAATATATATAAATAAAAATCAAACTAAGTCACTTTGTTGTACGGATGTACAGACCTGTCACCGCTGGTTTGATTTAAAAATTGCTTTACTTGAATCAAGTTATGTCACTTTGTTGCATGAAAATGCAGACCTGTCACCAATGTCTTGATTCTGAAAAATGGATTTTATATATTTATGAGGAATATAAAAGAAAATTGCATGATTAAGTTTAAGAGTATATCATATATGGAAATCATAAGTAAAATACATACTAACAATAAAGGTGTATTCAGAAGTATAAATATAGATTGTTTAAAGTGGACAAATATATTAGTAATCATTCATGAGCTATATATTGCACGAATAATAATAATAATTTTTATTTGTACATTATAGTTATCCATATTAATTAAATTGTTTAAATTTTAAATTTATAAAACAGGTTTTTAGTATTGGTATTCTGATTTTTAAATATTAGTTTGATGCTTATTTTAAACTTTATTCAATATTCTACTTGAGGACAAGCAGAACTTAAGTGTGGGGATATTTGATAAGCATCAAATAGATATTATATTTTATAGTAATTTATCCCTATATTTATATACATTTTAATGCATTTATATGATTTTAGATACTTATTTCGTTAATATTTGCAGAGATGTATTTTAATTGAAGAATTTAAGAAAGGAACGAAAAAGAAGCAAAAATGAAGAAAAACCCGAAGAGAATAAAGACTTGAAGAATGGGCTAAGAAAAGATTTTATAAAGAAGATAGCTCAAAAATGGAGTGATAACATCAAATAGGTGTTTCAAATAAAGCTTGGATGAAAAGGAGCAGAATTTAGATCAAAAATTGAAGAAAAGTGTAAATGCTGAGTTTTCTGCTATGTGTTAGTATTTTGGCCATAACTTCCTCATACGAAGTCCAAATGAGTTGATTCAAGCGGATAAATTTAGATAACACATAGAGCTACAACATATCCAAAATTCAGATTATTTGGAGAAAAACTTAACCACCGTTGGGCCTTTCAACAAGAGGTTGGATCAAAAATTCAAGAAAACGGTGGAAACGAAGAGTTGTACTTGGACGCAAAGTAACCAACCACCGGTTGAACCTTCCAACCGCCGGTTGGGTGCCGAATTCAGCTATTATAAATAGAAAACTCATTCCAGCTTCAAGGGATATACCATATACGATTCTAAGAATAAAAAGTCCGAAAGTTACGGTTTTAGGTCGACTAGAGGTACGAATTTGGAGGCTAAGGAGCTAGGGTTTAAATATTTTTAACCCTAGGAAAAGCTAGTTCGTCAATTGGTTCGGTTTCTTTATCCTTGTAACTTTATTATTCTTTTGGGTTATTTTGGATATTGTTTATTTGAATTAATCGCTTGTTAGATTTTCATTATGAATGTTTAAATGTATGTTTATTTAGTCTATTATATGAATTATATGTTTATGTTGGAACTATATTATTGAATATCATTATACAAGAATTGTTTGTGTTATATTATATTAATGATGGTTCTTGATTTAGTTAACTGATTTATATAAACTAGAATGACCATAAAAAGTTTCTATAGATTAGGTAATTATGTTCACATCTTGATATCATCTATTAATGTTAAGTAATCTTATAATTCAACCGACTCAGGAATTGTATCAATAATATGTTGATAGATCTTAATAAATAGTGATACTTTACATATCCTTTGACTGTATTGCTATATGAAAATTATCTTATTCTTTGTGGTTTTCTATATTAGTAAATCACAATAATAATAGCCAACACGCAAATAGACATAAGTTAATATAATAAGTTTAATAAATAATAGTTTAAATAGTCATAATCTTCTATCCAATTGAGTATTCTTAAGTTGTTCCTTAAAACTTATCTATTAAGAATCGGTATCAATTATAAATATGTTCGATCGGAACTAAAACGTCCCCCTATCTTGTATATTATTGTAAAATTGTATGTTGATTGTAATAATTGTAATTAGAATAAATAAATAGTTAGTTATAAATTAAATCACGTTCCCTGTGTTCGAATCTGGACTTACTTATAAAGCTATATTCTATGATCAGGATAACACTTGCCTGAATTGTGTGATAGTATTATTTAGTATTTCCTTATTTAAAACTTGTGATTATAATTGTCTATACTTAGCACACATCAGAATCTAACAGAAGAAGAATAAACAAAAACGGATGAAGAATGAAGATTCTACGTACGCCAGTAGATTCAAACAATTCGTATGAGACATTTAAAGATCAGAGAAACATTTCAGAAATTTCTTTTCATCAAAGTCTTCATTTTTGAAAAACGAATCCAAATCAAAAAGAATCGACGAAAGCGTATGCATAACGAAGAAGATACGCACGAATCGAGAAATGAAGCAAAAGACGGCGAACCGGGGCGAGTGCATGGAAGTCGACGCCGGCCACCATGCAGCCGCTGCCGGCTACATGGGTGGCGGCGCCAGTTGCACTCCCCCCGTCCCCCGGTCGCTTTTTTGTCGTCGTTCGTACTCGCTTGGTACACGTGCTAGACCTTTTCCGCAACTTTAGAGTACACGTGCTAGACCTTTTCACGCTTTAGGGTACATGTGTGATATCGCATAAAAAGTCATGTTTTTACCACCGATATCTCTATCATTCTGGAACAATACTTGGCAAATAAACTCAGATAATGTACAAATCAATGAGACTTTGCCAAGAAGGTCAAAATAGAGTTGCACGAAAAAAATCAAGCAAAACGGATGAAAGACGAAGATTCCACACATGTTTAAAGATTCAAGACATCAAAAAAAGATTTAGAGACAAATTACCCATCACTGAGATTTCTCTTATCCAAGATATTCGTTTTCAAAATACGAATCCAACAGAAGAAGAATCAACAAAAACGGATGAAAAATGAAGATTCTATGTACACCGGAAGATTCAAACGATTCGTACGAGACATCTAAAGATCAAAGATACATTTCAGGAATTTCTTTACATCAAAGTCTTCATTTTTGAAAAATGAATCCAATGCAAAAAGAATCATCGAAAATGGACGCATAACGAAGAAGATACGCGTGAATTAAGAAACGAAGCGAAAGACGGCGATCCGGGGCAGGAGCATGGCAGCCGCCGCCGTCCACCATGCAGCCGCCACCGGCAGCAGGTGTGGCGGCGCCTTTTTCGTCCTTGCTCGTACTCGCCTGGTACACATGCTAGACCTTTTCCGCAACTTTAGGGTACACGTGCTAGACCTTTTCATGCTTTAGGGTACATGTGCTAGCAACTTGACCACCTTTTGCTAACATGTGCTATTAGTTGCTAAAGTGCACCAAATTTCAAGTATAAATAGGTGCCTTTGGTTCATTTCAAAGACACACCATTCCTATAACACATTTCTTAGGAAAAACACCTTCCATACTTTTCATTAGACTAATAATACTCTCTAATTATTAGTTCTACTTTCTCCTTCTATTTTCTAATTCCAAATTAGTTAGGCTAGTTTAAGAAACTTGTTTAGAATAGAACGAAAGCAAGGAACGCATTGTAATCTTCAGTGTACGCTCGGAATTGTGTTTTTTAACTCAAGTCTATTCTCTCTCATATTTAATCCTGGTTCTTTCTATCCTTATCTATCTTAATTAATTACGTTTATATTGATTATGCTAGATTTAGTTTAGCCATGATTAGAGAGTAATATACTTATTGTGTTTGCTTGCAATGTAGTTAGTAAATTATGGGATGATTTATAATTAAATATTAAAGATCGGTAGTATTGATTTGATCGTCTTATTACATGTTCTTGTTTGATTGTTGCCTTAGGATCATCGTAGTAGTAAAATACAAACGGTCTTAATTATCGTAAAGTAATATGACGGCCCCTATTCGACTGTTACTCGATATAAACACTTCAAGGTGGAGTACAAATGTATGGAAGTCGAGGAACGCCGAAGGTAGTCATATTATGAAACGGTACAATATTACGAAGTAATATGACGTCCCCTATTCGAGTGTTACTCAATATAGTACTGGAAACACTTAAAGGTGGAGTACAAATGTATGGAAGTCGAGTAACGACCGAAGGAAGTTATATTATGGACTAATATATAAAATGAGAAACCTAGTTTAATTAACCTTTCTATATAGACTTTTAAACTTCAAATTAATATAATCGCCTTTCCACCAATAAACGTGATTACAACACCTTTTTAACGACGTACAATTAAAAGGTAGTCAGTTATCAGTGTCAATATAATTTGTCAAAGGTATGAAACTATGGAACCGCAAGGCTACATGGGGGATTATGGTTGGACAAGACATGGCCAAGTTTTGAAGCGGCGGAATTAGTTTAAGTGAGGAACGTTGTGGATAATTAGGGGATTTATTGGGTAGTCTTAAGAAAGGGCTAGTTTAAAGTCATGAATGAACTTTTTAAATATACGAATCTGGTAGGAAGATGAGGAATCGTTATATGATTCGGTTTTTGTCTAGTACCTTTATATTTTGTTCCCGTTCATATGAAAGTATTATTAAACCATAATTAAGATTTTGCTTATTATTCTAAGTGCTTTGTAGTGTTACCATAACCTAGCTCCCGGTGTGACATGCTAATGGGATTTTAATTAGTAGGGAATCTAGTGTTTACATCACGAGTATTCAAGAATAACAATTAACAAATATCTTTCAACACAGTTTCTCCAAACACCATCCCATAACTTAGTTAACGAAGTCTCAACAAACACTATCTTTTTTTTATCTGCTATATCATTTATTTAATTTCGGTTTTATTTATTTACTTACCTAAGTCAGTTAATAGAAAAACCAAAACTCCCCCACTATTTTATAAACCCTTCACTAGTTTGAAAGCCCTCATTTGCCACGCCTTAGTTTCAATTCAGTCGGTTTGAAGAATGACTCTAGGTCATACCTACCAATTACTCACCCTTAAGATTAGCATTGTTAGGGAAAATTTAGGCCCCGCAATTACAAATTTAAAACACTCACTGATCCCCGTTGCCAGTAGCCGGTGCAACGACAAGGGTAGAATCCTTATCGATCACTGGTGACGCATCAAGTTTTTGGCGCCGCTGCCGGGGAACCAACTGTACGATCCATAGGCGTCACAATGAACTTACTCGCTAGTGAACCTTTAGGATTAACTATTTTCCTTGGACCCCTACGTCTTTATTTATTTTTCCTTCCTTTTACTACTTTCACAAATTACGTTATCCCTATCCACTCAACTAGTCAACCACCTGCCAATGAGACTATGACAACTACATGTATAACTCTCACTGAAGACTCTAAACCTTTGATTGAAGGTCGAGGAGGACCAATTGTCTATCTAGAAATTGGTAGAGGATCATTCGAGTTAAAACTACACATTGTTTAGTTAGTCCAAAACCTCTGTCAATTCCGTGACCTACCAAATGATGATCCAAACTCTCACCTTGAAAAATTCATTTCCTTATCTAACTCCTTTAAGCCAATTGGGGTTAATCAGAACATAGTCTATCTATATCTATTTCGCTATTCACTCACTCTCAATGCAAAAACCTGGTTTGAGGAACTAGAAATCAACTCTATAACCTCCGGGGTAGAATTAGCAACCAATTTTTTTGCCAAATATTTTCCCCCATTAAAACAAGCCATGTTTAGGAGCAACATCATAAACTTCCGCCAAGTTCATGATGAATCAATCTACAATGCACGGAATCGCTTTAAGGGATTGCTTAAGAAATGTCCAAATCATCGATTTGAGCGTTCAGACCAATTGTGCATTTTCTACAATGGTCTCTTCCCACATCACCGTCCTTTACTTGATACCGCCTGTCGAGGCAGTTTCATGAATTGTACGACCAATGAAGCGTGGAGCCTTATTGAGGAAATGACAATGCACAACCATGATTGGAACAGTGAAAATCACCCTTTAATAGTACGACCAATGAAGCGTGGAGCCTTATTGAGGAAATGACAATGCACAACCATGATTGGAACAGTGAAAATCACCCTTTAATAGTGAATCCACCTACTACAATTGGGAATGAAGCTATCAAAACCATCACTCAGCAAGTGGCAGACCTAACCAAGGAGATTAAGGAATTGAAAAGTCAACAACAACAAGTCTGTCAAGTTCAAACCTGCCTTAATTGTGCTAATCTGAACCACTCAGCCCAAATTCCTCACTCTCATCTAACTCCACCCAATACTAACCCTTCCTTTAACCTACCTAGGAATAGCCCACTCAACCCGAACTGTCTAAGCCCTCTTCATCACAAACCTCTAGTTTTGACGACACCCTGATACAAGGCATTCAAGGAATCTCGGCTAGACAAGACCAAGCTGATCTCATCTTAAGAGATCAACTGACTTTGTTAAAAGCTTTCAAATCCCATTTAGGACAATTAGCACAACGTATTAGCGCTAAACCTCAGAATAGTCCAACTAGTTGCCATAAGGAGGCTTCTCATATTCAAAACTCTCAGGTAGCACATAGCCCACATACGATTTCTTCTCCGGTGAAGGAACCACCTATTGTCCCATCGACAATGGATTTAGAGTCTACACCAAATAGGAAAGTAAGCATTCCATTTCCGTCTCGTCTTAAATAACAACCCGACAAGCTTAAGTCTTTTAATCTTGATAGGAAATTCCTAGATATCGCATCTGAAGTTCCTTCCAAAAAGCACTTCAGAAAGCTTCTTACAACCAAGGATAAGGTACCCGAAGTACCCAATGTCCCGCTGATATCGCGTAAAAAGTCACGTTTTTACTACCGATATCTCTTTCATTCCGGAATGATTATTGGCATTTGTACTCAAATAACACTTAAATCATTGAGAATCTGCCAAGAAGATCAAAATAGAGTTGCACGAGAAAAATCAAGCAAAATGGACGAAAAATGAAGATTTCACGCACGTCTGAAGATTCAAGACGTCAAAACGAGATTTAAAGACAAACGTGCCCATCATCAACATCCATCTTTTCCAAGATGTTCATTTTCAAAATACGAGTCTAACAAAAGAAGAATCAACAAAAACAGATAAAGAATGAAGATTCTTCGCCCGCCGGAAGATTCAAATGATTCGTATGCAATATATGGAGATAGGGAACTCATCTCGGGGATTTCTTTATATAAAATCTTCGCTTTTAAATTACAAAGCCAACGCAAAAAGAATCAACGCAAACGAACGCATAACGAAATAAAATACGCACAAACTAAGAAACAGAGCAAAAGACGGCGAACCGGGGCGGGTGGAAGCCAGCCGCCGCCGGCCACCACCACACCGCCGGCGGCCACCATGGTGGTGGCGCCAGCCACCTCCCCCCTATCCCATTTCAGCTTTTTGATCATTGCGTGTACCCTGTGCCACACCTTTACGCGATTGTACGTACCCGGTGCCACACCTTTGCGCGATTGTACGTACCTGGTGCACCACATTTTCCACCTTTTGCTAAAGTGCTCCTCAAGACGCTAACGTGAGCCGAATTTTACCTATAAATAGGAGGCTTAGGATTCATTTCAAGACACACCTTCCTAGCTTATTTTCTCTCACTCTAGAAATAAACTCCTACTTTCTCACTCTACATTTTTTCTCTAGATTAGTTTAACTAGTATTTAAACTAGTTTAGAAGTTTAATTAGGAATAGAAGGAAAGTACGGAATGCATTGTAATCTTTGATGTACGCTCGGAATCGTGTCAATTAATTCAAGTCTTTTCTCTCTCGCATTTAATCCTGGTTCTTTCTATCCTTATCTATCTTAATTAATTACGTTTATATTGATTATGCTAGATTTAGTTATTGCCATGATTAGAGAGTATTGCTTTGATCTGCTTATTGCATAATTAAGATCGGTAGTATTGCTTTGATCTGCTTATTGCATGTTCTTATTTGATTGTTTCAATAGGATCATCATAGTAGTAAGATATAAACGGTCTTAATTATCGTAAAGTAATACGATGGCCCCTATTCGACTGTTACTCGATATAGTACTGGAAACACTTCAAGGTGGAGTACAAATGTATGGAAGTCTAGGAACGACCGAAGGTAGTCATATTACAAAACGGTACAATATTACGAAGTAATATGATGGCCTCTATTCGACTGTTATTCGATATAGTACTGGAAACACTTCAAGGTGGAGTACAAATGTATGGAAGTTGAGTAACGACCGAAGGTAGTTATATTACAGACTAATATATAAAATGAGAAACCAAGTTTTATTAACCTTTCTATATAGACTTTTAAACTTCAAATTAATATAATCGCCTTTCCACCAATAAATGTGATTACAACACCTTTTTAACGACGTCCAATTAAAAGGTAGTCAGTCATCTGTGTCAATATAATTTGTCAAAGGTATGAAGCTATGGAACCGAAAGGCTACATGGGGGATTACGTAGGATAAGACATGGCCAAGGTTTGAAGCGGCGGAACCACTTTAAATGAGGAACGCTGTGGATAATTAGGGGATTTATTGGGTAGTCTTAAGCAAGGGCTAGTTTAAAGTCATAAATGAACTTTTTAAATATACGAATCTGTTAGGATGACGAGGAATCGTTATATGATTCAGTTATGTCTAGTACCTTAAGATTTTATTCCCATTCATATGAAAGTATTATTAAACCATAATTAAGATTTTGCTTATTATTCTAAATACTTTATAATGTTACCTTATCCTAGCTCCCGGTGTGACATGCTAATGGGATTTTCATTAGTAAGGAATCTAGGGTTTACATACAAGTATTCAAGAATGATAATTAACTAATATCTTTCAAAACAGTTTCTCCAAACATTATCCCATTACTTAATTAACGAAGTCTCAGCAAACACTATCTTTATCTTATCTGCTTTTATCTTTTATTTTTATTTCGCTTTTATTTATTTATTTGCCTAAGTTAATATAAAAAACCAAAACTCCCCCACTATTTTATAAACCATTCACTAGTTTGAAAGCCCTCATCTGCCACGCCTTAGTTTCAATTCAGTCGGTTTGAAGAACGACTCTAGGTCATACCTACCACTTGCTCACCCTTAGGATTAGCATTGTTAGGGAAAACTTAGGCCCCACAATTACAAATTTAAAACACCCACTGATGCCCGTCGCCAGTAGCCGGTGCAACGACAAGGGTAAAATCCTTACCGACCGCTGTGACGCATCACCCGCTGAACGAGGAATGTTCAATGATCTTGAAAAATACCATTCCTGAAAAATTCGGAGAAACCATACATTTTACTCTTCCCTGTTCTATCAACAATTCAGGCATCATCTGTTCTCTTGCCGATTTAGGAGCTAGTGTTAATCTTATGCCATACTCTCTTTTCAAGAGGCTTGAGTTAGAAAATCTTTGACCTACCAAAATGACCATACATCTTGCTGACCACTCGGTCAAATACCCTAAGGGGATAGCTGAAAATGTTTTAGTTAGGATTGACAAATTTCTTTACCCAGCAGATTTTGTAGTAATGGATATGTAGGAAGACGTACACATCCCAATCATACTAGGAAGAGCTTTCATGAATACGGCCAAGGAAATCATCAACGTCTTTGCGCAAACCATCAGCTTGCAGTCTCAAGGAGAAACCATCACTTTTCATATCGACAATCCTAACGCTGGAGACCAAGCCGATATGTATATGATCTCCATGAACAAGACCACAGAGGACAAAGAAACTGCAAAGCCAATAGGTGAAAGGAAATCTAGCAAGGAACTGGCAATCACGCCATATTTTCCGATTGACCTCCGACGAATAAAAGAGAAGATGAAAAATGCATCAGCAAACAAACCAACGATGGAAGAATTAATCGGAAAGAGAAAGATAGAAGAAGAAAACATAAGAAGTAGACCGCCAACTAATCCGTTTACCACTAAAGAAATGGCGGGAAGTAACCACAACCATCCAACGAGAGGAGAAACACTGGAGGAATATTCCAAATGCACTAGTTACCAACCACAAACCATCACAGATTCCAAAGTACTTAATGAATTCACCCAAAGATTTGATAAAGCGGTAGGAGGAATAAGCTGGGTAGTCAACATGCTTGCTCTTTCCCCTGCTGAACTGCAATTTTGTCAACAACAGAAACGGATGTATACTAGGATCTACAATGCCCTTAAAAGATCTAATATCCCATTCACCTCAACACAATGGGAGATGTTAGGATCCATTAGAGCGCATATGAAAGAGACTACTGGACATCCGAGCAGTCGTGCTGACATCTTGATGATGACTCAAATCATTACTAGACTTGCTAAGTAGAGGAGATCACCCTAGTTCTAAAGAAAGTGGAGCTATTGTTATCAACTCCACTATTGAAAAACAAATTGAATTATTGATTGAAGAACTTAGTGATCTCGTTTGGGAGGAATCAAGGAGCGGCCAACCCTTTAGGGTTACATATGAATCACCACTTGATATCGCTACTTTTGTTATGATTCATCTACAGGAGATTCAACAACGGCAAAGTAACTCCAGAAGAAAGTTCATATTCCACTCAGGATGCAAGGAGATACTTCATCAGCTTACTCTAGTTTTCTCATAATCTGACTTTCCATTCAACAACCATCAACACCGGCAAATTGAGGACCTATGCACATCCATCGAGAGATTCAACGGAGACCCCACGACTGAGAATTATTGATGCGTGTGAAAGCACGTCTTGTTTTATTATTTATAACTGAAAATACCTTATTAATACTATCACACAACCAGGCAAGAATACCCGATCGGAATAGCATAGCTATGGTAAGTCCAGGTCGAACACAGGAACACAGGAACAATATTATCCAGTTAAATTGGAATTATTAACTAAACTAATAAAGCAGTAAGATAAGAGGTACGTTTTAGTTCCGTACGAACGTTCAATATGAACTAATTAACCAAACCAACAACATAAAACAAGATAAGAGGAATAAATAAACAATTGGAGATAGACATGTAATTGCTTAGAGTCTTCACCTCAGTTTCATATTATCCGGTTCATGTGTTTTGATTGTCTGATTATGATTTCCTTTATATTAACTTAGATACTAATCAAAGAGTCCAAGTTAAATGTATATTAGCCAACGGTTCGGGTCTAACTAATATCTACAATCTAGGGTTCCACATTAAACATTGATCCGTTGTCATAAGGATGGTGCTCTATTGTGTGCTTTTCCCTAATTTGTGCATTAAGTATTCACGACCTGTTATGATTGATCCTAGAGGTATGACTCAACAATACCTACTAATAATCACTTATTAGCTTGCTCATTTTAGATTGATTAATTACTAGTCTCTTAACCTATCAGACTCAACATATTTAGTAATGACTATAAACCTAGATTCATAATCATCAATAATCAATAACATCAAAGGAACTCAATCTCAATGACATTATCAACCACGTTAAGTAGTAACTAACAATCACCAATAAACAAGGTTCTACGGATAACATAACAATCTTCAATCAGACGAAAACACAATTATAACTTTCAAACAATCATAATCAAAGGTTATTAAACTAAACAATTAACAATAAGTCTAATCCATGATTCAATTATACAAAATCAGATTCATATCCCAAAACAAAACACATAGACATGTTTAGAATGGAAATCGGAAAGTGATACGCAAACCGAATCGATAAACCACGCGAAGTAGGATCAATTGGCATCAATCCCCACCTTCTTGTGCCTCCAAAACTCCATTAAAATTCCTCTGGAACCTGCCTTTGTCGAATTAGGGTTTAGGGTAAAAGTTATTGAGAAAATGACGCAAATTAGGTTTTTTAACCTAATCTGGAAAATCAATCCATACGGCGTATGGATTGAAAAGAAGCGCGGCCCAGCTCCGCACTGGGCCTCCACCACCTCATCCATATGGCGTATGGAAAATCCATACGGCGTATGGATGGTTTTTCAGACTTCTTTCACTTTTTCTTCATTGTGATCATCTTTTACTCCGATCCAATCTTCTCTTGTCCAATGCTTTATTCTTTTAGCAACTTTTCTTCGTAAAAAACTCGTTTTCCGTTTCTTTTTTATCCAAGCTCCGATTTAACTCCTAAATGCAAATATGAACGAAATGAGTATCTTATTCACATAAAATGCATTAGAAATCTATCAAACACAGGGTAAATTAATACTAAAATATAGTACATTTTGGCGTTTATCAATTATGAAGACATAAAACTGCAATTCTTGGCATCTGTATGCTCTCTCTGGCAAAACCCACCACCAAGAGAGGTTGTTAAGACAGACACAACCACCATGACCGACCCTAGTGGGACCGTCACTAAAGCAGTCAATTACATCACCTTCGAACTTCACGGACTTGCAAGGACAGCTTCAGAGCATCTTTTGAACTACAAGGCAGAATCGAGAGATAGTCCATTTGAATTTATTACGACAATAGTCAATAATTTCATGAGAATCTATCCACCTCGATACACTTTCCCGCAACCCAGGGCCAACAACATCAACACAGTGGATCCCAGGGATGCATCCATCTCCATCTAGCTTGGAGAAAAGAAGTTGAGCTCTTGACTTTAAAAAAAGCACTTTTCGGGAGGCAACCCGTGTTTTACATTTTCGCAAATTTACATTCCAAGAAGTGATGAAGTCTCCGACTATCTTTCACACTTAGATATACGAAGAAGTTTTAAGAACTGTCCAACACATCAAGCTTTCGAAGTCGGAAAAAAAGAAAGTATATACAACGTGTTCACACCTACGAGACCAATCACAAGAAGACTTGATCAAGAGTGAACCCAACAAGATGAAGTTCGGCAAACGCATACCAAGGAACACTGCAAATACCGGGGAAAACTTCAATACCAATCTCTTTCCTTTGTTATAAATATACCATATCCACTATGCTTATCACTAAGTGTGGGATTCAAACTCAACACACACTGCTAAAAGATTACGTGTTAGATGTTTCAAATCCTAAGTGTGGGATCTTTACTCTAGTCCGAGCTTAGAATAACATCGAGGACGATGTTCCTTTAAGTGTGGGATAGCAGTAGTATACACTACTGTAAAATGGATAATGATATATGCTTGATTCTAAACTCGCTGCTCTTTAGACCATCCTTCTCCAAAAAGTAACTCAAATATTTTACACAAAATTTTCAAAATTGAGTTAAAAAAATGTTGAAAATGAAAATTTTAGATAAAGAATGATTTACTTTGGGGAAGTTGGATAAATAAAATGCGAATTCCTTTGAAAAAATAGTTTAGCAATCCCATAAAGAGCATCACATGACTAGGCACACAACAAACCAACTTTCGATTCGTGAGGTATCTTGAGCCATAATAAGCATTCACTTTTAATGCTTCACTTCTTCGATTCTTGAGTGTGCCGATGTATGCGTTTAGAATCAGAACTTGCTCCTGTTAGGCATTTCGAATCCGAACTGGTGAGTAAAAAGGAGATCGAATCACATCATTCTTGAACCCATCCATAAAACCAAAAATGAAAATACGTTATCCCTACCCACTCAAAAGCATCCCTCAAACTTCATAGAAAGTTCCAAAGATGAAAGAAGAAAAGCTACTAGGATATGACGTCGAAAAAAATCAAAAGAAAAGAATTCAAAGAATAGAAAGTCAAATGGAGAAAAAGACTCCTACCAAAAATCATGAGAAAAGGGCGTCAATCCTCTCAAAAATTCCAGATTTCCTTTTCACAAAAAAATAAACCTATGAAAAACCAACACAACCCCCTCTCATATCACCAACACTCCACTTAAAAAACCCTACATCACTTCTCCTAGAATGATTGCGGCTAGATCGACTTCGCGCTCACTTAAAAGGTAATGATTTGATTCTCGATCAAGCCTATGACGATAAACGATACATGACTGGCGTTTGGAGTGAGTGAAAATATTAGAATAGGAAACCCTAAACACTTTGAGTGATTGGAGTGACCACCGTGAGAGGATTGCCTAGTCATGTATCCAAGACAAAGATCAAAAGCATGCTCCCAAAGATTACAACCCTACTTTTTTCAAAAGCACAAATATTTTATTTTTCCAAAACCCCCTCAGTAAAAAGTTCCGCCTTGAAATATTTCATTATCTACTTATTTCAAACCATTCTTGAAATTCGAGTTTGATTGAGGACAAGCAAAGTTCTAAGTGTGAGATACTTGATATCGCGTAAAAAGTCACATTTTTACTACCGATATCTCTCTCATTCTGGAACAATACTTGGCAAATAAACTCAGATAATGTACAAATCAATGAAACTTTGCCAAGAAGGTCAAAATAGTGTTGCACGAGAAATATCAAGCAAAACGGACGAAAGATGAAGATTTCACACACGTTTGAAGATTCAAGACATCAAAAAAAGATTTAGAGACAATGTTCCCATCACTGAGATTTCTCTTATCCAAGATATTCATTTTCAAAATACAAATCTAACAGAAGAAGAATCAACAAAAACGGATGAAGAATGAAGATTCTACGTACGCCGGAAGATTCAAACGATTTGTACGATACATTTAAAGATAGAAGAAATATTTCAGAAATATCTTTTCATCAAAGTCTTAGTTTTTGAAAAACAAATCCAACACAAAAAGAATCGACGAAAATGGACGCATAACGAAGAAGATATGTACGAATCGAGAAACGAAGCAAAAGACAGCGAACCGGGGCAGGTGCATGGCAGTCGCCGCCGGCCACCACGCAGCCGCCGCCGGCTACATAGGTGGCGCCGCCGGTTGTACTCCACCTATCCCCCGGCTGCTTTTTCTTCCTCACTCGTACTTGCCTGGTACAAGTGCTAGACACTTTAAGTGAGGAACTCTGTGGATAATTAGGGGATTTGACCCAATATATCTGACAAGTCGCACTATATGTCAACCCAAGATGCATCTTCCTCTCCAGGACTTCGAAAAGGTACTTTTGGAACACCAATAGGCATTAAATGAAAGAAAAAAGAACTAAGTACTATATTTTACTTTGATGTGGAAACGTAACAAAGCCTTTATTATTGGGTAGTCTTAAGCAAATGCTGGTTTAAAGTCATAAATGAACTTTTTAAATATACAAATCTGTTAGGATGATGAGGAATCGTTATATGAAAGTATAGTACCTTTAGATTTTGTTCCCATTCATATGAAAGTATTATTAAACCATAATTAAGATTTTGCTTATTATTCTAAATACTTTGTAATGTTACCATAACCTAGCTCCCGGTGTGACATGCTAATGGGATTTTAATTAGTAAGGAATCTAGTGTTTACATACAAGTATTCAAGAATGATAATTAACTAATATCTTTCAAAACAGTTTCCCCAAATATCATCCCATAACTTAATTAACGAAGTCTCAGCAAACACTATCTTTATCTTATCTGCTTTATCATTTATTTTAATTTCGCTTTTATTTATTTATTTACTTGCCTAAGTTAGTTAATAGAAAAATAAAAACTCACCCACTATTTTATAAACCCTTCACTAGTTTGAAAGCCCTCATCCGCCATGCCTTTGTTTCAATTCAGCCGGTTTGAGGAACGACTTTAGGTCATACCTACCACTTGCTCACCCTTAGGATTAGCATTGTTAGGGAAAACTTAGGCCCCGCAATTACAAATTTAAAACACCTACTGATCGCTGTCGCCAGTAGCCGGTGCAACGACAAGGGTAAAATCCTTATCGACCGCTGGTGACGCATCAAGTACCTAAGCAACAATCAAACAAGAACATGCAATAGGACGGAACACTAGCATCACATTAACTGATCTAAAGACTTTATCATGAGTATCCCGGAAGTTGTCCCAAAGATACACGACAAACAAACATGAATCTAATCTATCTCTACTCTTATGCTTTACGTCCCTCGGATATGTTTCAATCAAGGGTACAACGACTATGTTGAGTTCATTAATCATAATACATAGAATAGTTGGCAATCCTACTTCTAACAATTGGCAAGGTTCTAGGGAGGAGGATACAAACCACAACATAAGTTGGATAGATAAAACTGGCAAAGGTTCAGCTTATAAGTTCACAAACAGTTTAAACTCATACAGGCGGAGTAATAGCATGGCAAATTAAATCATAACTATCCTAACATTGCATACATCACAACAAACATTGATTTGTCTAGCCTAGCATAATTCTAGCATTCATTCCTAAGCATGCATAATAAGATAACATGATTATAAGAAGAAATACGAGAGATTGTATTAAACCTGAATAAGAGAGTAATACAGACAAATCTTCATAAATCTGAAGTCTCGGAGTATCTCCGTACAAAAGCTATTAAGAGCTTCTACCCTAAACTATAATCTACTAGCTTATTTCTAAAGAGAGAAACTAAGCTAGAGAGAGAGAGAGAATTCTAGAGAGAGAATGATGAGGGGTGTATGAGATGTGAGGTGTGTTTTAAGAATGAGAAATGATCCACTATTTATAGGAGAAGGCTAGGGGGCTTGAGGTACAAGTCTTTAAGCCTCAAGAACAAGCATCAAAGCATCAAATGGGGTATATAAGCAACAGGGGGAGTCAAATGGCACCCTAGGTACCATTTACTAGGAAAAATATGAGGTAATCGGCACCCAAATGATGTATATGGCACCTAGGGTATCGTATACGGTACCATAGGGGGAGGGGGGTTGGTGCTCCATTTGTCCTCTACTGACTTCTCGGTTGCTTGGTTTGTCCGCATCTTCTTCGTTTTAAGTCCGTTTTGCTTGATTCTTGAGCCATTGGATTCATTTTTCCATTACTCTTCTAAATACACTAAGTTTGCCAAATTTGGAGGAGTTTGACTTTTGCGTGTTCCGAATGACGATCGGCAAGCTTCCAGACTGCAAATCTTCTCCATCTTTCGTCCGTTTCTTCTAATTCTTTCACCTCCGGTCTTGGATTTTCATATAGAATAATAAAATATAAATTAAGATCTATTTCTATTAGAATATTAAGAGCGGAATATTTAAGGTGATTGTTTGCCTCAGTTTGCGTGTTATTTGGACGTTTTAACCGATTTTTGTAGCGATGTCTCTATTTAGACTACCTTGGTGAATTTTGGTAAATAATGATGGTTTTGAAATGTTTTCACAAAAGAATAGTCCAAAAAGTGCGGAAATGAGTCCTTAAAAACCTGACTTTTTGGGTCACATCGTCATACCAAGGGCTCGGACTCGAAGGGGTTTCACTCATTCTTTTCTACTGGGGGCATCGGCAACAACATTTTCCTTACCTGGATGGTATTTGATGTCACAATCATAATCGGTTAGCAACTCAAACCAGCGACATTGCCTCATGTTGAGATCCTCCTGATTGAATATGTGTTGTACACTTTTATGATCGCTGAAGATGGTGCACTTGGTGCCATAGAGGTAATGTCTCCAGATCTTAATTGCAAAGATGACAGCTCCTAGTTCGAGATCATGAGTGGTGTAGTTCTTTTCGTGAATTTTGAGCTGTCGGGAGGCATAAGCAATGACTTTGTCTCGTTGCATCAACACGCAACCAAGACCTTGGTGTGAAGCATCGCACTATACCACGAAGTCATCAATTCCTTCGTGTAAGGATAGGATCAGTGTGCTGCAAAGCCTTTATTTCAGAAGCTAAAATATTGACTCTTGCTTATCAGTCCAGTCGAACTTCTTTTCCTTCTGAGTAGGTAAGGTGAGAGGTTGGGCAATTTTAGGGAAGTTCTCGATGAATCAGCGATAGTACCCGGCAAGTCCTAAGAATTGTCGTACTTTGGTCGGCGTTGAGGGTGCTTATGAGCACTTGATGGGCTCGATTTTAGATGGATCTACATGAATTCCTTGACTGTCAATCACGTGTCCAAGGAATTGAACGGTTTGCATCCAGAACTCACACTTGTTGAATTTGGCGAATAACTCCTCGTGTTTGAGTAGTTCTAGGATGGTTTTGAAATGTTGCACATGTTCTTGTTTGTTGCGCGAGTAGATAAGAATGTCATCGATGAAGACAATGACAAACTTATCGAGATAAGATTTACACACTCGATTCATAAGATCCATGAATGCAGCCGGTGTGTTGGTTAGACCAAAGGGCATCACTTGAAATTTATAGTGTCCATAGCGAGTTCGGAATGCAGTTTTCGGGATATCTTCATCGCGAACTCGTAACTGATGATAACCTGACCGAAGATCAATCTTTGAATAGAAACTCGACCCCTGAAGTTGGTCGAATAGGTCATCGATGCGGGGAAGCGGATAACGGTTCTTTACTGTTAACTTGTTCAGCTCACGGTAATCGATGCACATGCAGAAAGAACCGTCCTTCTTCTTTACAAATAAGATCGGAGCTCCCCAAGGTGAAGAACTCGGTCGAATGAATCCTTTATCCAGGAGTTCCTGTAATTGGGTGGACAACTCCTGAAGTTCGAATGGGGATAATCGGTACCGTGCTCGTGCAACCAGTGCTGCACTGGGCACGAGATCAATAGAAAATTTTGACTTGTCTTGGTGGTGGAAGGCCAGGTAGGTCTTCGGGAAAGACTTCAGGAAAGTCTCGGACAATTGGCGCATCCTCAAGTCGCTTCTCCTCCGACTTTTTCTCTACGACATGTGCGAGGATTTCCTGATAACCCTTTCTCAAGTACTTACGGGTTTTCATGCACGATATGATGTTCATCCTCGTCCCACCGGTTTCCCCTTGTATGATCAAAGTTCTACCAGCGGCAAGGGGAATGCGGACGACCTTTTCAAAACAAATGATTTCAGCACGATGGTTGGACAACCAGTCCATACCAACAATGATGTCGAAACTTCCGATCTCGACGGGTATAAGGTCAATGGAGAAGAGTTCGTTGGCGAGGTTTAAAGTGCAATTAGGTATTACACAGTCGGTCTCAATGAGCTTACCATTAGCTAACTCAACAATGTACTTACTATCTAATGCAACAGGGATGATGTCAAGCAGTGGGTAAAATTCATCAGAAATAAAACTCTTATTAGCACCAGTATCAAATAGAACAGAGGCAGTTAGATTGTTGATGAGGAACGTACCCGTGACCACATTCGGGTCTTGATGGTCATTTCCCGAGTTCAGAACAAAGGCTCTACCTTTTGCATTGTTGTCGCTGTTCTTGTTCTTTAGCTTCGGGCAGTCATTACTGTAGTGCCCAGTGTTGCCTCATTCATAGCAGGCCTTTGATTGATTAGAGTTGTTGTTGTTGGCCTTGGGTGCTCGACAGTCCTTGGAAGAATGTCCATACCTCTTGTAGTTTTTGCATTGAGTACCACAAGGACCCTCATGATGGCGGTTGCACTTGGAATAGTGAGGTTTGTTCACAGTGTAACCCTTCTTGTCCCCAGACCAAGAAGAATAAGCCTTAACAGTCTCAGGCTTTTTGGAGGTTGGTTGGCTGCTGGAGTTCCCAGAAGATTTCCTCTTGCTGTTGTTCCAGAAGATGAAATAGGGGTCTCATGCTGAACAACCTGAGCCATGAGCTCATGGGTGATACGGATGGCACTCTGAATGGTTCCCGGTTTGGATGAGGTGACATGCCCCTGAATATTCTCCGGGATTCCACGAACATAACTTTCGATACGTTTGTGCTTCAGGTCTACCATAGATGGGCAGAGAAGAGCAAGCTATTGAAAGTGGATGGTGTAACTGGTGATATCGGTTCCCTGAACCGTCGGATGCCAGAACTCATCTTCCAATCGCTGGAGTTCCTCATTGTGACAATACTCGTCCCTCAGCATTTTCTTCAGATCCTCCCAAGGGAGTTGGTATGCAACATCGATGCTCACAGATGTGGCATAATAACTCCACCAGGTGAGAGCACCTTCAGGAAAGTGCAGGTGGCAAACTTGACTCGGTCTTCTTCATTACAGTTGCTAATGCGAAAAAAGGACTCCATTTTCTTGATCCATCGGATCAAGCCAATAGCACCTTATGTGCCCTTGAAGTAGAGAGGTTTGCAGTAAAGAAATTCCTTGTATGTGCAGGGTTTCATGACTGAGAGTGCCCCTGACGTTGGATCTAGATGACAATTGACTACAATTGAAATGCGGAATCAATCAATTGCACGTATTGCTAACAAACACAAACCGAAAAAAATGTATTTGAACAAAGTAAACGTATATATCAGCTTGTATAACGAATTGGGAACGATTACAAAGTGGTTTAGTCGTCAAATGGTGCTAGGGTTTCGTCCACCCTAGCCTGAAACCCGTAGGTTTGTATTTATACTAAAAGTCTGCCGACATGCGTCACTTGTGGAAGTGTCGCATGTGGCCGCCTTCATGCGTCACTTACCTAAGTGACGCTATGCGTCACTAAGGCAAGTGACGCCTAACCTAAAACGTAAGTGTCGCATATAACAAAAACAATATTTTCACTATACGACTAACGACACTTATTACAACTCGATAGACCAACTGACAGACAACCTAATATGCATCAACAAACTCCCCCGTGTCTTCAGCTTGGTCTTCAAAAATCTTCAAAATCTTCAAGTTTTGCATTTAGCACCAACCTTCTGGGAATGTACCTCCAGCGTGTATTCCCACCTTCAAACATATCTCGACCACCCTTGTGAACTTTGAAGCCTCTTCTAATTCAGCTTGATTGTACTGAAGTTTATTCTTGTAGAGAGCTTTCAAATCTTTCTTCATTAAGTTGATTAGGCTGATCGGATCGAAAACACGAATTGACTTTCCCACAAATTCCTTAATCGACCATTCTCCCCAAACATCCTGTGTTTGTACCACAGCTGTCTTTGTAGAATACTCGATTATGGCTTCCTGAGTTACAGAGTCAAACCACCAATACTTAAGATCACGTAAGAAATCCAATGGCAACTCTTGTAAGGGAACAGTCTTAAGACTAGCAGCTGGTGGATAATGATATTTCACGATCGGTTGTTAAGTTCTCAAATCAATCTTCTTCTTGTATGAGTATCGAACTCCCAGCTCTGGTCTAATCCACAAATATTTCTTACTATAAATCTCTTTTCTCAAAATTCTCTGAAAAAGAACTCCTCGAGTATCTTCAGAGTGATTCACGATGTTTAGCTGAGCAAGACGATTCAATTCAACCTTCGGCAAAGTGCTAATATGATTAAATCTCGGTTTGAAGTATTGCACGCCGTCACTTCTCTTTATCAGAATCAAAAAGTTATCAACATCGAACTTTCAACTTCTGATCAACCCAGTCAATTCACCTCTAACAAGATAAGTTTTACACGTTTTCAATTCAGGTGCAATTGACTTATAAACCACTTGCGGTTTTGAATTCCAGAAGATGTAGATGCGGAAACTGATTCAGCAGTAGATTGTCCCATTGGAGGTTCTGCCTCATCCTCGGAAGAATCTGTTTCGATAACCGGAGCATCAAAATCAAATGCTTGAGCAGGTTGCCTTAACACTGGCTCCGGTTCACGTTCAGGTGCCGGTTCTTGATTAGGGTTATCCATGTATTCCTCATCCGACCCTGGAACCTCAGCATCCATCTCAATATCATCGGGATCAAAAGATCTATCAACTTCATCAAATCTATTAACCAAACTCTGCAGATATGTCAGATTGACATTTGAGTAGTCGGCTGCAATCGGAGTCGGTTGTCCTGGAACATCAACAAAATAATCTAAAGTGATATTTTCATTTAGTTCAGAAGATTGTACATTTTCTGGTTCAGGAGGAGGAGTTACATTTGTTTCTAACTCTCTAGGAGTATCCTCCCCCGAAACTATTGTAACAGACTCCAACTCTATGACCCTAGACGACAGATTCGTCACCTGAAGCTGGAGATTGTCAACCTCAGCAGCCTTGAGCTCCAAAGCTTTAATCTGAGAAGCCTGAGCAGCAATTAGAGCCTGTTGATCGTCAAACCTTTTCTGCAAAAGATCCATCTGAGCCAAAATCATCTGAAGTGATGGCAGGTCAGACGGTGGTGGTGGTTGTTGTCTCTGAGAGGTCGGTTCCTCGATAACCACCGAAGTCCGCTGGCGTCTTCTATGAGATAAATCAGCATAAGAAGGCGAAGACCCAGCCGGACGCTTACCAGGATTCCTTGGTACATGAACCCTTCCAGCAGAAATCCTGCGCAAAATACGTTTGAAACGTTGAGGATCCGCTAATTGAATCCCGTCCAAAATAGATTGTGGTGGCACATCACCCTCAGAATCGGGTGGAGTGGGCCCACCATCATCAGACTCAGCCTCGACACGGTCAACACGATCAATGTCGTCCAAGTCTTGAGCAATATCAGTATCAACCAAGTCGTCCTCATTTACCGGAGGAACGACATCATCTAAAAATCCATCATCGCGCGGCGCAACATAGTTTTTGTTTACTATGTGCCCGAATAGTTCGTGATCTGCCAAAACCTGCTCGCCCTTTGGCGCGAGCTTGCAGTCGTTGAAGACTCGCAATAACATAGGTGTTGGCACCAGAAGAGATCGCTGATCAGGTGCAATCTCGAGATTCAAGTCATTCAACAAAAGCTGCACAAAACGTGGATACTGCAGCCATTTGTCCTTACCTGCTCGGATATTCTCGACCATATTACCAAAAACATAACCGCTGAAGTTATACGGTTTGTTGTATATCAAGGCCAGCATGAGAGAAAGTGTCAAGTGACTGGCAGCATCATAACCCCCTTTCCGCGGAGATAAACAAACAATAACAATGTGACACAAGTACCTCCAAACCCGGTAGAGATACTGTTTGCGGAAATCAGATAGCTGATTCGCTGGATAGCCCATCCTCTGAAGTCCCCCATAGATAAACTTGGTTGGGAACATAGTGGGCATCGTGGTGTCGTCGGGGAACTGAAGTACCCATCGGATAGAGTTCTCAGTAATCTCTATCTCTTCCCCGAACATCGTTGAGACAATTCTCAGGATGTTGCCCTGAGTTCGGATCACCGCATGATCATAAAACTTCTCAATTTGGTTCATATAAACCAGAGTCGATGCGGTAATAGCATGGTGTATCCTTGATCGTCGTAGAAACTCGATCATCGGCCTGAACGGCGCTGAATTCGCGTGCGTAGACTCAAGAAATGCCGTGATGTTGTGTCGAGTGTTGGTACGGCGATAATAGTTCTGTAGGTCAGCCATCTGTAAGCTAAAATACAAACCAAAAATAACCGAAATCGTTATAGAGTTAGCCCGAACACAGATAGGTTAAAAAATGAAATTTGACTTTAGGCGTCACTTATGGTAAGTGATGCATGGCCACTACCGACACTTAGGAAGTGTCGTATTATACAGTACTCAAAATTAAAATTGAAGTATAGCGTCACTTATGGTAAGTGACGCTATCAAGCATCACTGATGTAAGTGACGTTTGTATTTCGTGAGTCAATGTATACAACACTTAAGAGGTGACGGGTGAAGAACATGCGACATTTAACATAGTGACGGTATCCTAAGGGAGTCACTTAAGAAGTGACAGTATAAGTGACGTATAGACATAGGCGTCACTTAGACAGTCACTTAAGGGAGTGACGCATTATGGGGCGTCACTAGGATGAGTGACGGACTTAAGAAATAATTCAAGTATATGCGTCACTACAAGAGTCACTTAAGAAGTGACGCAAGAATAAGCGTCACTTATTAAGTGATGGTATGGGCTTTCAAAATTACCAAATAGTGTCACTTGAGGTAAGTGACGCACGAAGTGACGCAAGATGAAGATCATCGTGTCACTGTTCATACCCAGATTTCAAATTTGGGGGTTTTCAAAATCGAAGTTACCAAGTTGTGCGCATTGTAAAAACGAATAGTACACACGTTTTATAACCATAAAACATTATCAAACAAGCACCAAATCAATCGATTTCAATCTTACCCAAAAATCCGTAACCCTAAGTTTAAATTACAGCATGAATAGCGAGAGATAACGGTTAAAATAAGTACCAAATAGTTCGTGTGAATGAGAGGAACGAGAAGATAGCACTGGAATGCACGAACAAGCCGTAAAAATCATGAATGGATCGATGAAAAACGCACAGGAGAAGTGACGCAAAGACAGTCTAAGTGATGGTATGTCAGAGCAAGTGTCGGTATAAGTGTGTGAAAAGTGGTGAGGTTGAGTGTCGTGGGGAAGAGTATTTATACACAAACCCTAGTGTGCGTCACTCAACCCGGCACTTATAGCGTAGCTTACCCCGACACTTACAGCGTCACTAAAGTAAGTGACGCAATATCGTATGCGTCACTGGCAGCGTCACTTATGAAAGTGACTTGCAGTTCACTTTTAGTGAAAAAGTTGCGATTTTATCGATTTTCGCGTTGTGATTTCGGTACTCAAATTTGAAAATGTAACTGTAACTTGGAGAAAATCTAAAATTAAACTAACTTAGATAAAATAAAAACACATACAAGAATGTAAATTTACAACTAGAAAAGTAACACATTCTTTTTGGTGACGGAGTTGATATAGTCTAGTTAGGGATCATATCGGAATAACATGCATTTATTAGGAACAGTAAGTGTTATTTCGATCATCAGTATATTTGTCCTCTTTAAATTTACTTGACATACTAAAAACACTTTTTATAAAAATTATTTCAAAACGATTATTAGTATATTTGTCCACTTAAACATGATACACTTACATCTAGGAGATATTTTATTATTATTGGTATGTTCATTTCGCTGTGGTTCCCACCATAGATATACATCTTAACTTAAGACATAGACCATGTTTCCATTTACAGATAGAATATAAGAAAATCAATTTTAAGAATCAAGTCAGCGGTGACAGGTCTGTACTTACGTACAACAGAGCGACATAACTTGATTCAGGTTTAAGCAAAACCAAACTTGGTCAAACCATTTTGGCGACCTTGTAAGGTATCTTAATTTTAAAGACTTTGCAAGTACTTTGACTTGTGTTTGCTTAATTTTAAAGTATATATTAATAGAAGCCAGGTCTATACTTACGTATAACAGAGGAAACTGTCAATATATACCCCCAAATGATATCAAATAAACGTCTTTCACGAAAGCATGTCTAGTATAAGTAAGAAATTAAGACTATTGTCATACATCTAATGATGTTGTACCACTTGAAATAGACAATTAATGGTTAAGCTTCTTAAGACTTCTCAAAGAGTTTTGCATAACATGCCTACTAATATATCGTATGATGAAGACAATGTTTATAAAAACTGTTTCAATACGTCAGATAAATCTACTGACACATCCAAGATAAACCTTAAATTTCCATTTTTATGCATGTCACCCGATGTACTATCATATCCCAAGTTGTTTACAGACACAACTTCAACGTCTATTTTAAAATGTAGCAACCTTGCATTTCTTTAATACTAGAAAGTATAAAGAGTGGCAGTTGCGTTGGTGCCTATTTTTTTTTTTAAACACACAAAAATAAATAACGTTCCAAGTTACAAATTACTTTTTAGCGATAAAGAATCTTAAACCAATCATGTTGATTAGTTTGTCAAATCGAGTACGCGTAAAGGCTTTAGTGAAAAGGTCGGCATTCTGCTTTAAGGTGTCTATTTGGACTAGGTCTATCAGGTGTTTTTCATAGCAATCCCGTATAAAGTGGAACCTAAGTTCAATGTGTTTAGTCTTAGAGTGCTGTACGGGATTACGTGTGATAGATATAGCATCAGTATTATCTATGTGAATAGGAGTCATAGAAAGAAGTAACCCGTAATCACGCAGTTGATGCTGTATCCATAGAACCTGAGAGCAGCAACTCGCAGCAGCAACGTACTCAGCTTCTGCAGTGGAAAGAGAAACTGTAGTCTGTTTCTTGCATTGCCACGATACCAGTCGAGTTCCTAGGAATTGGCATCCACCAGTGGTTGACTTCTTGTCTATGCTGCAGCCGTCATGATCTGAATCCGAATAGGTAGAAAGAGAGAAGGATTTCTCATTTGAATACCATAGACCAAGATTGGGTCTATGTTTGAGATAACCAAAGATTCGCTTTATTGCCCTCATATGAGACACCTTTTGTTTGGCTTGAAAGCGAGAGCATACGGATACCGCAAACACAATATCCGGTCGAGAAGCAGTCAAGTACATCAAAGAACCTATCATTGATCGATATTCCTTTTCTTTGCAATCTTCTTCATCGTCAGCAAGTCTGAGATTGTGATTAAGCTCGATGGGAGTCCCATAGGTTTTACAATTGAGCAGATCATATCGAGTCAACACGTCTTTGACATACTTTGACTGATGAATATAAATATCTTTTAGAGACTGCTCAACTTGTACACCTAAAAAGAATTTGAGCTCCCCCATCGCACTCATCTCAAACTCAGATTTCATGATCTCCTCAAAGTGCTTGCACATCGCTTCATTTGTAGAGCCAAAAATAATGTCGTCCACATACAGCTGCACGAGTAGCATATTCTCTCGATCGCCAGTCCGTTCTTTGCAGACGAACAGAGTACTGTCGATATTCCCACGAACAAATCCATGCTTAAATAAATGAGTAGTAAGCCTCTCATACCATAATCGCGGGGCTTGATGAAGACCATATAACGCCTTGTTTAACTTGCAGACGTATTCTGGATGCTCAGGGTCTTCAAAGCCAGGAGGCTGTTTCACGTAGATTTCAGTGTCCACTTTTCCATATAAAAATGCGCTCTTAACATCGAGTTGGTGAACGCAAAACTCTTTGTAAGACGCAAATGCAAGGAAGATCCGAATGGACTCAAGTCTTGCCACAGGAGCGAAGACTTCATCATAATCCAAGCTGTTGGGAAATAAGATTTCTACTGTTACTACTGTTGATTACAGAATGCACAAGGCATTAACACTGTTAGTGTTAATGTTACTACTGGTATTAACACTGTTAGTGTTAAGGACTACCACCGTCTTCACAAGTTACAACTGTTAGTTCAAGGCTTCAAAGATTATCACTGTTAGTGATGGTTACCACTGTTATCAGAAGATTACAACTGTTATTGACAATTGAAGTGAAGACAAGAGTTTCAACTGTTAGTAATTGTTTCAACTGTTAGAGTGTTATTACTGTTAGCTTGTTTACAACAGTTAACACTGCTTAGGCTAGTTACCACTGTTGGTATATTAGTCTAGTAAATTGTACAAGTGTTAACACTGTTATAGGAATTACCACTGTTTGTATAGTTGTGGTAGTTAACACTGTTTATGTATAGAATAGGCGGAAAAGTAAAGTTTGAATAATTATGGAATGTAACTGTTTCCATGATTATAGGAGATTGTTTAGCAGGACTCTATGAGATATAAATAGAGATCCTAAACCTAGATTAGGTTATGTAGTTTTTGCGCAGCTTCAAGGTTTTGTAACCCTAATACAATTCAGTGTATTCGTCTTATATCATTAATAAGATTGAAGCTTTCTATTAGTCTGTCTTGATATATTGTTATTGATCTTCATTTTATTACTAAGTGTTATTCCGCAAACTTCTTAGTAATCATTAAAAACTGCGTTTATCTAATAGTTTATTAGATAGATCTTGGTTCAACACAAGCCCTCGATTTGACTGAATCCTTGAACGACCAATCGGGCTTTATTCCGAATTACAATACCCCTATCATCCATCTTATTGCGAAACACCCATCGAGTGCCAGTTAAATGAGCACCTTTTGGTAATGGAACTATATCCCACACGTGCAGCTTGTTGAACTGCTGCAACTATTATTGCATAGCCTCGACCCAAGATGGATCTTTTAAGGCCTCATCAACCTTCTTCGGTTCAATTTGGGATAAATGACAGGAATTTATCCGGGCAACCAAATTCAACATTTCTTGATTCGGATTTTGCTGCACTTGGTGCCTTGTTTGAACAGCAGCATCAGGATCACCGATAATGTTATTGATGGGGTGATCCCTGTGTACACGTGTGACTGGGATTCGATCGGGTGCAAGTACTAACTCCAAATTATTCATGTCCCCTTCAGTGACGGGAACAGTGTTAGTTGCAGGAGCAGTAGGACTTTCAGGTTGCACATCATCTTCATTCGAGAAGAGGTGAGAATTGATCAGTTCCTCTTCTTCCTCATCTTCCTCTAACGGAGGCATGTCGGGATCATCGGGAAGATCTGCGGCATTGATAGTATTTGAAGAGGAAGGGATGTTGGTAGATGGTGGAGGAGGCGTAGTAGTAGGTGGTGGTGTGGGTGTTGTAGTAGGTGTTGGAAGTGATGGAGTGGGTGTTGGTGTAGGTGGAGATGCGCCGGTTTTAAAGTAGAAGTGTCTTGACACAAACTTATACCATGAAGCAAAGTAACTATCTCATCCTCATCATCATGTCCTTCGGGTATGTCGAACGCATTGAACACGTCCTTGTAATTAAATAACCATTCAGGACCCGTTCCTTGAGGAAGATCCGTGTATCGCAAGCATTTCACCTCAAAATGCTCTTCCACCTGGTGAGTTGATTTGATGTAGACTCGTTTATTCGGAGAGTTGACTGAATATCCAAGGAAGATTCCTTCAACGGCTTTAGCTCCAAACTTCGAGACCTTGTCTTTGGAGACCATAATCAAACACGGACACCTGAAAGGTTCCAGAAACTGCAAAGTGGGCTTACGGTTGTTGAAGAGTTGATAACATGTCTTATTCTTCTTCTTAATCGTGAGCACGAGGTTCAAAACATAGCAAGCAGTACTGACTGCTTCTGCCCAAAAGATTATAGGAAGCTTAGAATCGGCCAGCATAGTCTGAGCTGTATCGATAATAGTCCTATTTTTACGCTCAGCAACTCCGTTCTGTTGAGGAGTTCGAGGGGCACTGAACTGATGTCAATGCCTTTCGTGGCACAGTATAACTCAAGAGTAGAGTTCTTGAATTCAGTCCCGTTGTCACTTCGCAGTCTTTTCACCTTTAAGTTGCATAAGTTTGCCAACTTATCTAACAGATGCACCAGAATGTCTGGTGTTTCACTCTTCGCACCCAGAAAGTACACCCATGAAAATCTCGAGTAGTCGTCGGTGACTACTAAGCAATAAGATCTTCCACCGATGCTCTTGGTAGAAATAGGACCGAATAGGTCCATGTGCAATAACTCCAATGGTGCCGCAATGGAATTCACTGATTTTGGCTTGTGGGGTTTATTATGAAGTTTCCCTTTATGGCAGGCGATGCAGTCATCTTTATGGCAGGCGATGCAGTCATTGTTTATCAAGAAGTTCATCTTACGAAAATGGATGTGTCCCATTCGTCGATGCCACAATAGTGATTCCTTTTCTGAAGCCTTCGAAAGGAGACATGTAAACTCATCTTTAGTTTCCACGGTTCGCATATTCATAACGTAGGTGTCGTTTCTCCATGGCGCCCTTAAAAGCACCCATTCCTCGGGGATAACGAAACCCGGCTTCAAGATCACACATTCCGTCTTTGTGAACGCTGTGGTATAGTCCTTATCACATACTTGTGAAACGCTCAACAAGTTGTGAGTCAGTTGAGCCACATAGTTCACATTCTCGAAGCTAACTTTCCCGTTAGTTAGCGTTCCTCTACCCGAAATGGTTCCCCCTGTATCTCCAGCAAACGCAACGTGTCCTCCAGAATGTGGTTTAACATCCGTCAAAAGGGTCACATCGCCCGTCATGTGTCACGAATAGCCACTGTCCATAAACCATTCACTGTCTTTAACGCGTTCTGACTGCTGCAACACATAAAGTAGGAGATTAGTGAGAAACGGTGACCCAAGCCTTTACAGACTTAGGTTGACCACAGTCATCAACAATAATCACATCAGATAAGACTTTATTTTTAAACAAATCAGATTTTGTATCTGATGTGTTATTATTGATGACACTAGAGTCCGCAGTAGACTCTTTTTGTAACACCCCCAAATTTAATGATTCGCGGAAGCATACTTTGGTTGTTACTAATCAATAATCAAAACACACAGATATATAGTGAAGACAAGAGTTTCAACTGTTAGTAATTGTTTCAACTGTTAGAGTGTTATTACTGTTAGCTTGTTTACAATAGTTAACACTGCTTAGGCTAGTTACCACTGTTGGTATATTAGTCTAGTAAATTGTACAAGTGTTAACACTGTTATAGGAATTACCACTGTTTGTATAGTTGTGGTAGTTAACACTGTTTATGTACAGAATAGGCGGAAAAGTAAAGTTTGAATAATTATGGAATGTAACTGTTTCCATGATTATAGGAGATTGTTTAGCAGGACTCTATGATATATAAATAGAGATCCTAAACCTAGATTAGGTTATGTAGTTTTTGCGCAGCTTCAAGGTTTTGTAACCCTAATACAATTCAGTGTATTCGTCTTATATCATTAATAAGATTGAAGCTTTCTATTAGTCTGTCTTGATATATTGTTATTGATCTTCATTTTATTACTAAGCGTTATTTCGCAAACTTCTTAGTAATCATTCAAAACTGCGTTTATCTAATAGTTTATTAGATATATCTTGGTTCAACAAGTGGTATCAGAGCAGGTTTAGTTTTGAATTCAGGAAGATCAATTTTCACTGTTTTATTGATCATTTTAATAATCAACAAATCAAAGCAATGGCAGAAGGTAGTGAAGGAATTCTGGTCACTAAGATCCCAATGCTTAGACCTGATGAGTTTGATCTGTGGAAAAACAGAATCAGACAATATATGCTTCTCACAGATTATCAGATGTGGGAAGTAGTGGTTAATGGTCCTCCAGTGACACTTAACAGTGATGGTGTTCCACAGGCAAGATCACCACCAACTTCTGAGGCAGAAAGGAAGATCAGATCAATAGAGTACAAAGCTCTAAGTACTCTATTACTAGCTATACCAAATGAATATCAGAGGCGGTTTGAGGCATGTCAAGATGCTAAAGTGTTAATGGAAGCAATTGAAAAAAGGTTTGGTGGTAATGATAACACCAAAAAGAATAAAAGATCTCTACTTAAGCAACGGTATGAGAATTTTAATTCTACAAGGTCAGAAACGTTGACCCAAACCTTTGATAGGTTTTTTAAACTGGTTGGAGATCTGGAAAATCATCAAGTGAGGATAGATAGAGATGATTTAAACAGGAAGTTTTTGAGGTCCTTGGGTGATGAATGGACCATGTATACTGTTGGGTTAAGACAAAGTGCAGATCTGGAATCAAAAGAGCTAGAAGACATATATAATGATCTGAGAAACTTTGAAGCTGAAGTGGAGAACAAGAAGATTGGATCAGGAAGTAACAACAACAATTCTGCATTTATGTCAATGGCTGGAACAAAAGCAGAATCAAGTCAGAAAGGTTTTTCTTGTGGGTCTGGTGGAGTTGGATCAACATCAAATTATTCTAATGATCAAATCTTAGAATCTTTCTTTGCTAGTAATGTGAACTCTTCACTTACTAATGAAGACTTAGATCAATTTGAGTCAGATGATCTAGAAGAGATGGATATTAAGTTACAAATTGCCCTGATCACACAAAGAGCAAAAAGGTTTATGCAAAGAACTGGTAGGAATAACTTTGCATAGAAGAGGAGTGATGCAAGCTGGTTTGATAAAAGCAAAGTTGAATGTTTCAACTGTCACAAGATGGGACATTTTGCTAGGGAGTGCAGAAGTCCTAAGGTTGATCAGAATGAGAGAGGAACTGTCCAGAGAAGTGGATGAAATGTTGGTCAGACTAAGAATGTGCCAATCCAAGATACTTCATCAAATGCACTGGTATCTGTTGATGGATGTGGATGGGATTGGAGTGATCAGGAAGAGCATGAAGTGAAGAATCAATGCTTCATGGCAACAGCAGAATCTGACAAGCAATCTGAAGTTCCTTATGAGGTACAAATAAAATTGTGCTCAACTGTGTGTAAACAAACTGTGAAACATTATAGAGATCATAACCAAAAAGTGTATGATGAGCTAAAACAGTGTGAAATCAAAAGTAGACACACAATCTCTGTAATAGAAAATCTTGAAAAACAGATTCAGGCATTTGAAGATAATGCAACACAGTTTAAATATGATATTGAGTATGCTAGGTGGGAGAGAGACACTTTTAAAGATAAAGTTGAATTATTAACTAAGAAACTTGCTGAGGTCACATGTGAAAGAGATAGCATAAGACTTAATGTAAGTAACTTAGAAAATGCATCTAAAAGTGTCCATAAACTTATCAATTCACAGATTCATGATAAACTTAAGACTGGGTTAGGATACAGTAATGTACCTCCTCCTTATAACAACAACTACTTTCCTTCAAAAACTGAAATTGATTTAAATTTACTTAAAGAAGGATTGAATGATGATGTTAAAAAGGTTGACCCAGTTAACAGTTTAAAAGAAGATGTGAACATTGATGGAGTTGAAATTCATGAGTGGAGTGAGGAAGATGATGAAGAGTGTGTTACATCTGAATGTGAGGGTAATGTAATGAATAAATCTGTTACAACACCTAGTGAGTGTAGCAATCAAGTTACTGGTCTAGCTTCAGATCTTAAGGATAAAAAGCTAGAAGAGGGTAAAAGAATGTTCATTGAAAAGGATAAACATAAGATAGAAAATGTAAGAGCCACACCTAACACTCCTAGGAATGTTCAAAGGAAGATTAGAAATGCAGTGAAATCATCTGTTTCTGTGAATCATGTATCTGCATTGAATAAATGTGGTCATTGCAAATGTAAGGATAACTCTTCTACTTCACAAAATTTTCAAAAACATATTCCCAGAGGTAATCAAAGAAATTGGAATCAAATGGTAACTCAAAAACTGGGAAATAGTGATAAGAGAAAAGTTATGTCTTATATGTGGCAGAAATAATCATCTTCAACATGACTGTTTTCATAATCCAAAATCTGTTCAACAGAAGGTGATACAGCCATGGACAACAGTTAATATGATTAACAAACAAAATTTTAAATCTAAAGTTAATTATAAAACTGCTGCAAGAAAGATGAACAATAAGGCAAATCAAGCTAAGGTTACTGCAAAGGTTTCCACTGCAGGAACAAAAGTTACAGATTTAGCCAACAATAAAAAGGCTAAAACAGTGGGAAAAGAGTATAATGTAAATAGTGGTAAATCTTTTAAAATTGTTAGAACAGTTAATTCAACTGTTACCACTGGTAGAGTAAATAACACTGTGAGGAATACTAACAGTGTTAATTATTGTACCACTGCTAGACATAATAACAGTTATAACAGGTTTAACACTGTTAGGCATTATAACTATGGTTATTCAGTTAACACTGTTAGACCAAAACCCACTGCTAGGTCTAAAATTAGTTGGATTTGGACACCTATTCAGAATAATTTACCCAGAGGTCCAAAATCCAACAATGTATCAAAATCAATGATCTTCAAGAAAGTTGATTACTTTGATACATATGGGAAACCCAAAGCCAAATTGGTTTGGGTTCCCAAGAGAAATTAATTTTTCTCTGTGTTTGTTTGTGTGCAGGGCAAGCCAAGAAGTTTATGGCATATTGATAGTGGCTGCTCAAGGCACATGACTGGAGATAAGGAAAAGCTACAGAACTTCAAGTCTTTTGATGGTGGATATGTAGCATTTAGAAGCAATCCCAAAGGAGGAAAGATCACAGGCAAAGGAACTGTTCAAAGTGCCAAGTTAAGCTTTGAAAATGTTTACTATGTGGAACAGTTAAGGTACAATTTGCTAAGTGTGAGTCAAATCACAGATAAAAAGAATCCTGTTCATTTTACTGACACTGAATGTCTTATTCTGTCAAAGGAATTCAAAATTCCAGAAAGTATGATTTTAATGAGAATTCCTAGGCAGGATAATGTCTATAAGTGTGACTTAGCAAACATGGCACCTCAACCTGATTTAAACTGCCTGATTTCTAAAGCAAATTTAAATGAGTCTAATTTGTGGCATAGAAGGATGTGTCACATGAATTACAAAACCATTAATAAACTTGTCAAAAACAAGCTTGTTAGGGGTTTACCTGAGAAGGTCTATTCATGTGATGATCATTGTGTTTCTTGTCTAAAGGGGAAGCAACACAAAACTTCTTTTAAGTCCAAAATAGTGAATTCAATCTGTACTCCTTTATACTTATTGCATATGGACTTATTTGGACCAACAAGAATAAGTAGTATGGGAAAAAGATCTTATTGCCTTGTTGTAATTGATGATTTTACCAGATTTACATGGGTTTTCTTTCTTAGAACAAAAGATGAGACAGGTGAAATACTTAGATCATTTATAACTAAGATAGAGAACCAATTAGATAAAAAGGTTAAAATCATCAAGAGTGATAATGGAACAAAATTTAAAAATAATGAGATGGATAAATTTTGTGATGAAAAAGGCATTAAGAGAGAGTTTAGTGCACCTAGAACTCCTCAACAGACTGGAGTTGCTGAAAGAAGGAATAGGACACTAATTGAGGCTGCAAGAACCATGCTAGCTGATGCAAAACTACCTATGTCTTTTTGGGCAGAAGCAGTTAGCACAGCTTGCTATGTTCAGAATAGGGTAACTGTAGTTAAGCCTTATTTCAAAACCCCATATGAGCTGTTGTTTAAGAACAAACCACTGGTCAGTTTCTTAAAATCTTTTGGATGTCCTTGTACTATTTTGAATACCAAAGATCACCTAGGAAAGTTTGACAGCAAAGCAGATGAGGGTGTATTTGTAGGATATTCTATTCAGAGTAAAGCATATAGGGTTTTCAATCAAAGGACCAGAGTCATAGAAGAATCAATGAATGTCACTTTTAATGAGAATATCATTAATCCTGATGGAATAGGTCCTAAGTCTTTGTTTGATATTGATGCTCTTAACACTGCTTTTAGATATACAACTGTCAATTCTAGTACAGGTACATGCACATGTACCACATCAGGTATAACATATAGAATTTGTGAGGATACATCAGAAATGTCCTCAGAAAAGAATAAAGAGTCTTTGGAGTACATTATCTTTCCAATCTGGACTCCTGATCCTCCAGAGGTATTTTCTTCTGATCTGCCACAGTCATCACAACATATGGAGACAGAAGAACCAACAGAAACATCATCTCAGAATATGGAGGATTCAGAACAAATTGAAACACCATCCAATGAAAGTTCTGAGCAGAATGGTAATCTTACCAATTTGGAGGAAATCATTCCAGAGACATCAACGTCTAACTTTCATGTGAACAAAGATCATCCTCTGGAACAGGTGATTGGGAATGTTAATTCTGGTGTCCTAACTAGACAGCAAACTACTGTCACTGAAGAAGAAATACATACATCTCTATATGTGTGTTTTCTATCTCAAGTAGAACCTAAAAAGGTAGTAGAAGCTCTTAAACACCCTAGTTGGATTGAGGCAATGCAAGAGGAGTTACTACAGTTCAAGATTCAGAATGTGTGGACACTAGTTGATCTGCCAAAGGGAAAAAGGGCAATTGGCACCAAATGGATCTTCAAGAACAAGAAGGATGAAAGAGGGATTGTAATCAAGAACAAGGCAAGGTTGGTGGCACAAGGTTATACACAGGAAGAAGGGATTGATTATGATGATGTCTTTGCTCCTGTTGCAAGGATAGAAGCCATTAGACTATTCCTAGCCTATGCTACATATAAAGGTTTCACAGTCTATCAAATGGATGTCAAGAGTGCTTTTCTATATGGCATGATTGATGATGAGGTGTATGTGTGTCAACCACCTGGATTTGAAGATCCTAGATATCCAGATAGAGTTTGCAGATTGGATAAGGCATTATATGGTCTGCATCAAGCCCCCAGGGCTTGGTATGAGACTCTATCTGTGTATCTATTAGAGATGGGTTCAAAAGAGGCACTATTGATAAGACTCTGTTCACCAAAAGGAATCAAAGTGATATTTTGCTGGTGCAAGTCTATGTTGATGACATCATTTTTGGTTCTACAAATGATGGTATGTGCAAGGAGTTTGAAAAATTAATGCATCAAAAGTTTCAGATGAGTTCAATGGGGGAACTCACTTTCTTTTTGGGACTTCAAGTCAATCAGAGTTCAGATGGTACTTTCATAAATCAGAGTAAATATGTAAAAGACATACTTACTAAATTTGGATATTCTGAATCAAAAGTGGCTAGTACACCAATGGAGACACACAAGCCACTATCTGCAGACCCTGAGGGGGAGGAAGTTGATGTACATCTGTACAGATCAATGATTGGATCATTGATGTACTTAACTTCTTCCAGGCCAGATGTCATGTTTGCTGTTTGTATCTGTGCCAGATTTCAAAACTGTCCAAAACAATCACATCTGTATGCTGTCAAGAGAATCTTTAGATACTTAAAAGGACAATATGATCTAGGTCTTTGGTATCCAAAAGATTCCCCTTTTGACTTAAAAGCATATTCAGATAGTGATTATGGGGGAGCTAGCATGGACAGGAAGTCCACATCAGGAGGATGTCAATTTCTAGGTGAAAGGTTAATCTCATGGCAATGCAAGAAACAGACAACTGTATCAACATCTACTGCTGAAGCTGAGTATGTATCTGCTGCAAATTGCTGTGCTTAGGTCTTATGGATTCAGAATCAAATGCTTGATTATGGTTTAACTTTCTTAAACACTCCTATTTTTATTGACAATACTTCTGCTATCAGCATCATCAATAATCCTGTTAAACATTCTAAAACTAAGCATATAGAGATTAGGTATCATTTTATCAGAGACTGTAATGAAAAACGACTTATTCAGATTATAAAAGTCCATACTGACAATCAATTTGCAGATCTGTTCACCAAAGCCTTTGATGTGGGCAGATTTACATTTCTGATTACAAGTATTGGTCTGATTAAATCTCCTTAAATTGTTTCTTCATAAAAATTTTGTAAAACATCTCTATAATGCTTAAGGATTAGATGCTGATAGATGTAATTGATACTAACAGTGATAATAGTCTTACTTACAACTCACTGTTATTATTCAATTACCACTGTATATCTATTGTTTTACTTTCACTGTTAGTTCTACAGTTATCACTGTTTGTGTTGAACTAACTCTTTGTAGGTTATCACTGTCAGAAAAGCAATTATAACTGTTAGTGTAAACAGTTTCCACTGTTTTCACTATTCAGTTATAACTGTTAGTGTAAACAGTTTCCACTGTTTTCACTATTCAGTTATAACTGTTAGTGTAAACAGTTTCTACTGTTTCCACTGTGTCCACTGTTAGTGTAAATCTTAACACTGTTAGTATAATCAGTTACCACTGTTTATACTATCAAGTTGAAATTTCACTATCAGTGTTTATCTGTCTGTCCTATTTACAGGTACAAAAAAAAAAAAAAAAAATTACTGCTAGTAATACTAATGCAGTCACTAGTTTTGCGTTATAATTCCTTTGGTCAGGGGTTATTTCTATTCACTAGTTGTAACACTGTTAGAATATTTAACACATGTATAATACTGTTAGTTCTTTGTGTTTCCACTGTTTTAAAATGGTTTCCACTGTTACTGTTAAAATTGGGATTTTTATTTCAAAATTAGGTCATTGAAACTAACACTTGTACATATTCTCATACGCTCTCATAAACACTGCTTTCATAAACCATATAACCACTGCTATCGCAAATCATACACTAATTCTTCATGGCTTCTTCTTCATCAACCACACCTCAACTTGCACTAGGTAAGGATCATAACATGATCGCTTATCTGGTAAAACCCTCCATTGCCAATGATTACGTGGAAATCATTAATTTTCTGCGTAACTCTTCCATACATCATGCTCTTACAATAGCACCCAGAATTTCCCATGATCATATCAATGAATTATGGGTTAATGCTCAAATTGAGGAAGAAGCAGGTGTTCCAAAGATTACTTCCACAGTGGCAGGACACCAAGTTATGATTTCTGAGGCAACCATTCGTTCTTCTCTTCATCTTCAGGATGAAGAAGGTATAACTTCAATTTCTGATGAAGATTTATACTTTAATTTACAACGAATGGGATATGAAGGGAACTTGGGTGGGTATGTTTTTCAGAAAACTATGTTTTCTTACCAATGGCGATTTCTAATCCATACATTACTGCACTGTTTATCATCAAAACGCTCATCCTTTGAACAATTTAGCAGTAATGTAGCATATGCATTGGTATGTTTAGCAACTGGCCAAAACTTTAATTTTTCAAAATTTATTTTTGCTGGTATGCTAAGAAACATAAACCAACCTAAAATTAAATTTTTAATGTATCCAAGGTTTGTGCAATGTTTTTTAAATGAACAAATATCTGATTTGCCAGCCTTGGATAAGATAATAGGTATCTCTTCTTTTAAACCAAAAGTATTTTCAAATATGAAGAGAGATACCTCTATCAAAGGCATTGTGTTTTCTGGGAGGGTAACAACATTGTTTCCAACAATGCTTCCTGCACCCTCCACCACAGCATCTGTACCACCAACAGAAGCTGAACCAGTTGTTGAAAGAATGGAACAACCCATTCCTTCTTATCCCACAACATCTGGGGGTAATAATGAACAACAAGGGAACAGATTCACTACAACCTACACCAGAAAAGCCAAAAGGGCTACACACCAGGTGACTGAGGATCATGCTGCTCAGTCATCTCAGTCCAATGACAGGGGTCATGAACAGCATGTGGTCCATAAGGAGAGGGGTGACCATTCTGTAAGGGCTACTTCTACTGCTTCTAGCCCACTGGCAGAGCAGGATAGAAGTAACATCAATAAGACCCAAGCAGAGGCAACACCAAAACATGATTCTATTCCAGTAGATGATTTTGGTGGTCCCAGTACCAATAACCAAGGGGAATCTGTTGACCACACTAGGTATGATACAGGTTTTGATACACATGTCAATGATTCACCTAGGAAGTCACATTCTGATGGTGATGAGGCTAGAACTAACCTGGAATTGACAAGAATGATAGACTATGTGTGGGAGAAATTTAGGTTGGAAAGGAGAAACAACAAAAAGAAGGATGAACAGATTGCAAATCTACAGCAGAGGGTTGCTCAACTGGAGTACATTGTTGTTAAGGTTTTGAAAGAAGGGAAGCAATATGTTATAGCTGAAGGTGAGTCTGCAGAGACTGCTTTCAAAAAGGGGGAGAAGTTTTGGACCAATAAAGGAGATGATTGTCATGATGATAAGAATGGTGTTGATGGATCAAGTTCTGAAAAAGTTGAGCAGGAAATAGAGATGGAACCACCAACTACTAATGATCCTGAGATTGTTAAAGAAAAAGCTGATGATAAAGAGCAAGAGAAAGAGACATCTCCAAAGGCTAAAAGGCATAAATCCATTCCAGTGGTGTCTCTTAAAGCAAAGAAACTCAAATCAACAACCTTACCACCTGTTCAGATTAGAGAACCATTTGCACCTGCTACTGCACAGAATATGCCCAAGATTGATCCTAAGGATAAGGGTAAGGGTGTCTTGGAGGAAGAGCCCAAAGTGAAAAAGCAGAAAACCATGCCTCCAGAAGCTACAGTGAATGATGATGAATATGCACAGAGGTTATTTGCTGAGATTAATGCAGATGTGCTAGCAGATGAATTGATTGATGTTGAGGTGGAACCTGGTAAATATGTGAAAATGACTAAGGCTCAGGTTAAGGAGTGGGATGAAGCACAGCTGAGAGAGCAAAAACATGATGATATTGAATATCTGATTGAACAGATTAAGAAAAAGAAGGCAGCAGAAATGAAAAAGACTAGAGCTTCCAAAGGTGCTGCTAAAAGGAATAAACCATTGACAAAGGCTCAACAGAAAAGAAATCTGATTTTGAAGTTAAGAGGTGGCAACATTTCAACTGCAAGACTAAATGCCATGTCTCTTGAGAGTCTACAAAGAATCTGGGGTAGGGATACATTTCTAAATCCTGAGGCTGCTAAGAGAGCAGAAGAAGCTAAGAAAGCTAAGGATAAAGCAGAAAGGGAAAAGAAAAAGAAAGAAAAATTTGATAAACAGATTGAAGATGAAAAGGAATGGGAAAGGATGAGTACTGAGCTTAAACAGAAGAGGAGACAAGAACTTGCATCAATTCCAGATTTGCCTAAGAATAAGTTGAATTTGGATGATTTGATTGTGGTGCAACCTCTACATGTACATCTTCCACCTGATAACTCTCCTGGAATCATAGATTGGTCTGTTGAAAAATTTTCATTTCCAATTAAGTGTGAGAAAATTAGACTTGAAAGAGCAGATTCTTCTGTCTCATTTTGGAGATCATTTAAAGAGTTGATCAGGGTGCTTGTTAGAGAAGACTTGAACATAATGTATGAGATTGGATCTGAGAAAGGACTGAGCACTAAGAAGTTTGATAGTGTTTATGAATTGGGTGTTTGGTCTGGGATTTCAATGATGTATGAACCAGAAAGATTTCGGTTTGAGTTCAATACTTTCAGAAATGTAAAGCATTGGATCTATCTCAGCAATCCAAGTGTTCATCAGGTTATTTTTGATGATGCTACTATTATTTGGATGCTCACTGACAGAGAATATGATATGAGTTTGAGTTTGTTAAGAAGCTTAAGGCATGCTAAATTATCTGTCTCATTCAACAATGATTTGGCAGAGGATTTGGTATATATGATCTTGAATCAGATTCATAAGAAAGAAGAGTATGAGAGAAGACACAGAGATCAAAGATAGTTATTCTGAAATAGTATTGGAAAGAGGTCAACTTGAAAAATCAAGAGAAACTTAATTCTGTTGGGGACAGATTAAGTTTAGGGGGAGATTGTTGGGAAATAAAATTTCTACCGTTACTACTGTTGATTACAGAATGCACAAGGCATTAACACTGTTAGTGTTAATGTTACTACTGGTATTAACACTGTTAGTGTTCAGGACTACCACTGTCTTCACAAGTTACAACTATTAGTTCAAGGCTTCAAAGATTATCACTGTTAGTGATGGTTACCACTGTTATCAGAAGATTACAACTGTTATTGAAGATTGAAGTGAAGACAAGAGTTTCAACTGTTAGTAATTGTTTCAACTGTTAGAGTGTTATTACTGTTAGCTTGTTTACAACAGTTAACACTGCTTAGGCTAGTTACCACTGTTGGTATATTAGTCTAGTAAATTGTACAAGTGTTAACACTGTTATAGGAATTACCACTGTTTGTATAGTTGTGGTAGTTAACACTGTTTATGTATAGAATAGGCGGAAAAGTAAAGTTTGAATAATTATGGAATGTAACTGTTTCCATGATTATAGGAGATTGTTTAGCAGGACTCTATGAGATATAAATAGAGATCCTAAACCTAGATTAGGTTATGTAGTTTTTGCGCAGCTTCAAGGTTTTGTAACCCTAATACAATTCAGTGTATTCGTCTTATATCATTAATAAGATTGAAGCTTTCTATTAGTCTGTCTTGATATATTGTTATTGATCTTCATTTTATTACTAAGTGTTATTCCGCAAACTTCTTAGTAATCATTCAAAACTGCGTTTATCTAATAGTTTATTAGATAGATCTTGGTTCAACACAAGCCCTCGATTTGACTGAATCCTTGAACGACCAATCGGGCTTTATTCCGAATTACAATACCCCTATCATCCATCTTATTGCGAAACACCCATCGAGTGCCAGTTAAATGAGCACCTTTTGGTAATGGAACTATATCCCACACGTGCAGCTTGTTGAACTGCTGCAACTATTATTGCATAGCCTCGACCCAAGATGGATCTTTTAAGGCCTCATCAACCTTCTTCGGTTCAATTTGGGATAAATGACAGGAATTTATCCGGGCAACCAAATTCAACATTTCTTGATTCGGATTTTGCTGCACTTGGTGCCTTGTTTGAACAGCAGCATCAGGATCACCGATAATGTTATTGATGGGGTGATCCCTGTGTACACGTGTGACTGGGATTCGATCGGGTGCAAGTACTAACTCCAAATTATTCATGTCCCCTTCAGTGACGGGAACAGTGTTAGTTGCAGGAGCAGTAGGACTTTCAGGTTGCACATCATCTTCATTCGAGAAGAGGTGAGAATTGATCAGTTCCTCTTCTTCCTCATCTTCCTCTAACGGAGGCATGTCGGGATCATCGGGAAGATCTGCGGCATTGATAGTATTTGAAGAGGAAGGGATGTTGGTAGATGGTGGAGGAGGCGTAGTAGTAGGTGGTGGTGTGGGTGTTGTAGTAGGTGTTGGAAGTGATGGAGTGGGTGTTGGTGTAGGTGGAGATGCCGGTTTTAAAGTAGAAGTGTCTTGACACAAACTTATACCATGAAGCAAAGTAACTATCTCATCCTCGTCATCATGTCCTTCGGGTATGTCGAACGCATTGAACACGTCCTTGTAATTAAATAACCATTCAGGACCCGTTCCTTGAGGAGGATCCGTGTATCGCAAGCATTTCACCTCAAAATGCTCTTCCACCTGGTGAGTTGATTTGATGTAGACTCGTTTATTCGGAGAGTTGACTGAATATCCAAGGAAGATTCCTTCAACGGCTTTAGCTCCAAACTTCGAGACCTTGTCTTTGGAGACCATAATCAAACACGGACACCCGAAAGGTTCCAGAAACTGCAAAGTGGGCTTACGGTTGTTGAAGAGTTGATAACATGTCTTATTCTTCTTCTTAATCGTGAGCACGAGGTTCAAAACATAGCAAGCAGTACTGACTGCTTCTGCCCAAAAGATTATAGGAAGCTTAGAATCGGCCAGCATAGTCTGAGCTGTATCGATAATAGTCCTATTTTTACGCTCAACAACTCCGTTCTGTTGAGGAGTTCGAGGGGCACTGAACTGATGTCAATGCCTTTCGTGGCACAGTATAACTCAAGAGTAGAGTTCTTGAATTCAGTCCCGTTGTCACTTCGCAGTCTTTTCACCTTTAAGTTGAATAAGTTTGCCAACTTATCTAACAGATGCACCAGAATGTCTGGTGTTTCACTCTTCGCACCCAGAAAGTACACCCATGAAAATCTCGAGTAGTCGTCAGTGACTACTAAGCAATAAGATCTTCCACCGATGCTCTTGGTAGAAATAGGACCGAATAGGTCCATGTGCAATAACTCCAATGGTGCCGCAATGGAATTCACTAATTTTGGCTTGTGGGGTTTATTATGAAGTTTCCCTTTATGGCAGGCGATGCAGTCATCTTTTAGCGCGAATGACTGTTTAGGGACTCCATTTACCAAGTCATTGTTTATCAAGAAGTTCATCTTACGAAAATGGATGTGTCCCATTCGTCGATGCCACAATAGTGATTCCTTTTCTGAAGCCTTCGAAAGGAGACATGTAAACTCATCTTTAGTCTCCACGGTTTGCATATTCATAACGTAGGTGTCGTTTCTCCATGGCGCCCTTAAAAGCACCCATTCCTCGGGGATAACGAAACCCGGCTTCAAGATCACACATTCCGTCTTTGTGAACGCTGTGGTATAGTCCTTATCACATACTTGTGAAACGCTCAACAAGTTGTGAGTCAGTTGAGCCACATAGTTCACATTCTCGAAGCTAACTTTCCCGTTAGTTAGCGTTCCTCTACCCGAAATGGTTCCCCCTGTATCTCCAGCAAACGCAACGTGTCCTCCAGAATGTGGTTTAACATCCGTCAAAAGGGACACATCGCCCGTCATGTGTCACGAATAGCCACTGTCCATAAACCATTCACTATCTTTAACGCGTTCTGACTGCTGCAACACATAAAGTAGGAGATTAGTGAGAAACGGTGACCCAAGCCTTTACAGACTTAGGTTGACCACAGTCATCAACAATAATCACATCAGATAAGACTTTATTTTTAAACAAATCAGATTTTGTATCTGATGTGTTATTATTGATGACACTAGAGTCCGCAGTAGACTTTTTTTGTAACACCCCCAAATTTAATGATTCACGGAAGCATACTTTGGTTGTTACTAATCAATAATCAAAGCACACAGATATATAGCAAACGACTCTATATGCGTCGTTTTAACAAAATATATTAATATTAAAAGGTTTACAACAGTTTGAACTCATACATAACTCGTGTTCGTAATATGAGAGATTTAAGTACATAATTAGTTATACAAAATCTAATAATGCAATGAAATCTCTGAAGTTTGCATGAAGACTCAAGCTAAGATGCATCCTGATGGGCAGTCCAAATCTACTGCTGAGTACCTGTGATACATGCTAAAATGGGTCAGCTAATGCTGGTGAGCTCACAGGTTTGAGTATCAAATAATATTCTATGAACCGCAAGATTTAAGTATTGATTTGCATCCAGCAAATAAAGTTACAGATAATGTATACAACCATGAGCGCATAGTCTCAGCTTAACTCGAGGGTCGAGACCCATATAGAGAATTCCGAGCGAGGTGCCTCCACGAGTGCCTAATCTACACTCGTCTTCCCATATAGAGAATACCCAGTTAGTGCTTGCTAACCCGAACAAGGAGGGTCAATCCTATATGGTACCATATACTAATATTCACGCTACTTTCGTATTACCAGACTATACTGACGGAGGACTTTGATTTGATTAGTTGAAAACAACTCATGTAGTATATTGAAATATGTACTCGCGTTCATGCGTTAAAAACAGAGCAATGTATCACACCCCAGTAAAACAGTAAAAAGAGGGGCCATGAGACTCACCTGAGCCTGGAGAGTTTATCTAAATAAAGTGAGATTGATTAGCCAAAAATCGAAGTCCAAAGACTTGTAACCTGAGGGTGTCCACGACACGCGATGGTTATAAACATATGAAGGCATCTCATAAGACTACCTTGTAGTTGTTTGTCCAACTAGAATGTCCAAATGATTACAATTGGTTGATTGTTTAAGTGTTTGAAAATGTGTATGGCCCGTTGGTGATTGTTGGTAATAATAATCCGACGTTATTATTTGATGATTTTGAAGTGTTATACCTAAAGTAAGTTCCATTGTGTTTTAGAAGTTGTGTCGCATTCGTGTTTGATGTTATACAAGTTTAATACTTTGTGTGAAAGTTTAGATGTAACACCGTTACTCGTGAACCTAGGGTAAGGGCGAAGCCCGTTAATGACGGGGGTCCGAGGGCAGCGCCCCTGGTAGCGGGGTCCAAGGGGCAGAGCCCCTGGCTGGGGTCGAGCTTGGAAAATTTTTATTTCTACTATATTGCTTTGGTGAAAAACGCATCTGGACTTGAATTTGGGTGAAATGGGGCGTCAAATTTGGGCCTCAAAACTCTGTGTAAAATTAGTTTGAAACCTTCTGTTTATGCGTCACTTATAGCATCACTTAGGGGCTTGGGCGACACTTGGGAAGTGTCGCTAAAAAATAGTAAATCTGAGCATATGCGTCACTTAAGGGAAGTGACGCATGGTAGGGCGTCACTAAGGTAAGTGTCGCTATAAGTGTCGGGTATGGGTCTAGGCGTCACTTAGGAAGTATCGCTAGAAGTGTCGGTTAAAGTTGTTGTGCGTCACTAGTCAAGTGACGGTAGGAGTGTCGGGAAAAGGGGGTTTTATGCGGCACTTATGCAAGTGACGCATGACTAGGGCTTTTAGCGACACTCAATGCGTCACTTAAGTGACGCACGAAGTGACGCTATACTGCACCTTCGTTGCGACACTTAGGGCTGTTAACGAATTTTTGAGCCAAAAATGAGTTTTCGGGTTTCCGTTTGGTCTGATTCTTTTACCCAACCCTTATAAGGACATTCTAAGCTTAAAGAAACAACTAAAACTTAAAAACACTTAAAATCGAGAGGTTTCGAGTTTTCGTCGGAAACTTACAAGTTGACGCCGGAGAAATCCGAAAAGAGGGAAATGTAGATCGAGACGAGGTGATCACTTTTCTCCAAAGGAGCTTCGAGATTGGAGGTCGTCTTGTGGCGTTATTTTGAGAATTAAGATGATTGAGTGATGGTGGGTGTTTGTTGTTTTAGAGAGAAAAGAGGAAGAGAGAAGGAGAGTAAAGTGAAAGTGTCGTGGGGAGGTGGTGACCTCACCTCCTTTTGCCAGATTTTTCGTGGGGCCCACCCCATGTGGGTGTGTCCCAAACTTGTTCCTCGCGTTTGCGTTCCGTGCGGTGTTCGTTTTCCCGATTGTTTAACCGTTTAAATAATTATTTCGCGCGTTATACACCCGTTTTAAGGCACGAATAATTACCCAATATTTTTACTTAAAATATTTCACCAATTACTTTAATAATTGAGTTATAAAGTATAACTTAACATTGTTTGCGCGTTTAACATTCTAATCGCGTAGGCTTTTAATTGTACGATACGAAACATGTATGAATTATCATAAAAATACTATTTTAGATATAATAGTGTTATTAAATAATGTTATCTTATTTAATAATTTTGTTCACCAACGTCCGTATAAAATTGAATCGAATTACATTCGATTTAAATTGCGTACGATTTAATCAAATCGCAAAATTGTATATATTCATCAATATAAAATCCGATACATTAATTAGCCTAACACAGAACTAATTACATGTATTAACAGTTGATTAGGCACTAATCACTAGTCCTAATTTGGCGGGTGTTACATTCTCCCCCTGTTAGGAGAATTTCGTCCCGAAATTTAGCTCGTGGTCGTGTTTGATGTAGAGTCAGGGAATAGCTGAGGATACTTGAGTCGCATTTGGTCTTCCCGTTCCCAAGTGAATTCCGGACCACGCCGCGAATTCCACCTGACCTTAACGATGGGGATACGACTTTGCTTGAGTTGTTTGACCTCACGGTCCATGATTCCCGCAGGTTCCTCGACAAAATGAAGTTTGTTATCAATGCGAATTTCATCGAGTGGGATGATAAGTGTCTCGTCAGACAGGCATTTCTTTAGGTTAGAAATGTGAAAGGTAGGGTGCACACTGCTGAGTTCGGCTGGCAGCTGCAATCGATATGCCACGGGGCCAATCCTCTCAAGGATCTCAAAGGGCCCAATGTACCTGGGGTTTAACTTCCCGCGTTTGCCGAATCGGATTACGCCTTTCCAAGGCAATACTTTAAGGAGTACTCGATCCCCAACTTGGAACTCGAGTGGTTTGCGTCTCACGTCAGCATAACTTTTCTGACGATCACGTATGGCTTTAAGTCGGTTTTGGATCTCAACAATTTTCTCAGTGGTTTCGTGTATGAGTTCAGGACCAGTGAGTTGGCTGTCTCCCACTTCGGTCCAACAGATCGGTGATCGGCACTTACGTCCGTACAGTGCCTCGAAGGGTGCAGCCTTAATGCTGGTATGATAACTGTTATTGTAGGAAAACTCGCACAATGGTAGGTGTCTTTCCCAGTTTGCACCGAAGTCAACTACGCAAGCTTTTAGCATGTCTTCCAGTGTCTGAATGGTTCGTTCACTTTGGCCATCGGTTTGAGGATGGTATGCGGTACTCATATCAAGTCGGGTACCTAACGATTTTTGGAGTGATTGCCAAAAGTGAGAAGTGAAACGAGCGTCCCTGTCAGAGATAATTGAGGTTGGGACACCGTGTCTGGAAACAATTTCTTTGATATAAATTTGTGAGAGGCGTTCCATTTTATCGGTTTCCTTGATCGCTAGGAAATGAGCAGATTTGGTGAGCCGATCGACGATCACCCAAATGGTATCGCAACCGCTCGATGACTTGGGTAGTTTGGTTATGAAATCCATGGTGATTTTTTCCCATTTCCATTCAGGAATGTTGGGTTGTTGAAGTAAACCAGAAGGTTTTTGATGTTCGGTTTTGACTCTCGAGCAAGTAAGGCACTTGCTGACATATGTGGCGATTTCGGCTTTCATGTTCGGCCACCAATAGAATTCTTTGATGTCGTAATACATTTTGTCGGATCCCGGATGGATAGAATATTTAGACTTGTGAGCTTCGTCCATCACCAAGTCTCGCAGGTTCCCAAAACTAGGCAACCAGATTCGATTTGAGAAGTACCTAACACCATTAGGTTTGATTTCGAATTGCTTATCGATGCCTCGTAAGGCTTCGCTTTTGACATTTTCGGGTTTCAAAGCCTCGAGTTGAGCGGTATGAATCTGAATGGTGAGATCATTATGAATGGTCATACTGAGGGCTCGAACTCGAAGTGGTTTCGGCCATTCCTTTCGACTGAGGGCATCGGCAACAACATTTGCCTTGCCTGGGTGGTATTTGATTTCGCAGTCATAATCGGTGAGCAACTCGACCCAACGACGTTGTCGCATATTAAGGTCTTTTTCGTCGAAGATGTGCTGGAGACTTTTATGATCGGTGAATACGGTACTTCGGGTACCATAAAGGTAGTGTCTCCAGATTTTGAGGGCGAACACCACGGCCCCTAGCTCGAGGTCGTGAGTCGTGTAGTTCTTCTCATGAACTTTGAGTTATCGGGAAGCGTAAGCAATGACCTTATCTTGTTGCATTAACACGCAACCGAGACCTTGGTGGGAAGCATCGCAGTATACCACGAAGTCGTCGGTGCCTTCGGGTAAGGATAGAATAGGAGCACTGCAAAGCTTGAGTTTTAATAGCTGAAATGCTGACTCTTGTTTATCAGTCCAATCGAACTTCTTTTCCTTCTGAGTCAGTGTCGTGAGTGGTTGAGCTATTTTGGAGAAATTTTCGATGAAACGACGATAATACCCGGCCAATCCTAAAAATTGGCGTACTTCGGTTGGAGTAGCTGGCGCTTGCCAGTCTTTGATAGCCTCGATTTTCGATGGGTCGACGTGAATTCCTTGACTATTAACAACATGTCCAAGGAATTGAACGGATTGTATCCAGAACTCACACTTGGAGAATTTGGCATATAACTCCTCGTGCTTAAGTAGCTCTAGGATGGTTTTGAGGTGTTGTGCGTGTTCTCGTTCGTTGCGCGAATAGATGAGGATGTCATCGATAAAGACAATGACAAACTTGTCAAGATAAGGTTTGCACACCCGATTCATAAGGTCCATGAATACAGCCGGTGCGTTTGTTAAACCGAAGGGCATCACCTGAAATTCATAATGCCCGTAACGAGTTCGGAAAGCAGTCTTCGGAATGTCGGTGTCGCGAACTCGAAGTTGATGATAACCCGACCGAAGATCGATCTTTGAATAAATACTCGACCCTTGTAGTTGGTCAAACAGGTCATCGATGCGAGGAAGTGGATACCGGTTCTTGACGGTCAACTTGTTCAACTCTCGATAGTCGATACACATCCGGAAAGAACCGTCTTTCTTTTTCACGAATAAGACCGGAGCTCCCCATGGTGAAGAACTTGGTCTAATAAATCCTCTGTCCAGGAGTTCCTGTAACTGGGTGGACAACTCCTGAAGTTCGGATGGGGCTAGGCGGTATGGTGCTCGGGCTACCGGTGCGGCACCCGATACGAGATCAATTGAGAACTCAACCTGTCTTTGTGGAGGTAAGCCAGGTAGTTCTTCCGGAAAGACTTCGGGAAAGTCTCTAACGATTGGCACATCCTCAAGTCGCTTCTCCTCTGACTTTTTCTCTGTGATGTGCGTGAGGATTGCTGGATAACCCTTTCTCAGAAGTTTTCGGGTTTTCAAACAAGAGATGATGTTTAGTCTCGCCCTGCCAGTCTCCCCCTGTATGATCAAGGTTCTACCGACGGCGAGAGGGATGCGGACGATTTTATCGTAACAAACGATTTCGGCTCGATGTTTGGACAACCAGTCCATTCCAATGATGACGTCGAAACTCCCAATTTCAACGGGCATAAGGTCGATCGAAAAGGTTTCATCGGCTAGGTTTAAAGTGCAATTAGGTATCACACTGTTGGTTTCTATGAGCTTACCGTTTGCTAGCTCTACAGTGTACTTAACATCTAAGGCAACAGGAGTGATGTCAAGTAAGGGGTAAAACTCATCAGAAATAAAGCTCCTATCGGCACCAGTATCAAACAGAACAAAAGCAGTTAAGTTGTTGAGGAGGAACATACCCGAGACCACATTCGGGTCCTGCCGGGCGTCCCCAGAGTTGAGTACAAACGCTCTACCTTTTGCGTTGTTGTTGTTGTTGTTGTTGTGGTTGTTGCCCTTTTTCTTCAGGTTTGGGCAATCATTCTTGAAGTGCCCGGTGTTTCCACACCCGAAACATGTCTTGGGTGCCTTGGGGTTGTAGTTGGAGTTGTTGTTGTTGGTGGGGGATCTACAGTCCTTGGTGAGGTGTCCGTACCTCTTGCAGTTGCTGCAATAAGGACCACAAGGACCTTCATGGTGGCGGTTGCACTTGGAACAGTAGGTCTTATTCCCGGTGTAACCACGCCTGGGTTCGGTGGTTGAGTTGTAGGCTTTGATGGTGTCGGGTTTCTTGTTTTGGTTGTTGTTGTGGTTGTCAGACCACTTCCTTTTGAGGTGGTTGGAGGAAGAAGTGGGTGGTTCTGGGTCCTCGTTCATGGCCATGAGTTCATGGGCCAATCGGATAGCACCATCAATGGTGGTTTGATTTGAGGAGGCGACGTTCCCCCGGACAGGTTCCGGAAGACCGCGGATGTACCTTCGGGTCTTATCGGGTTCGGTGCTCACCATTGCTGGGCGAAGGATGGCAAGCTGTTGGAATTTGGCGGTATATCCGTCAATGTCAGTTCCCTGCACCTTTAGGTGCCAGAACTCTTCCTTCAGCTTTTGGAGTTGTTCGATGGGGCAATACTTAGCAGTAAGCATTGTCTTCAGTTCCTCCCAAGGGAGTAGGTAGGCGGTATCGATACCCACAGACTGGGCATATGAATTCCACCATGAGAGAGCACCATCTTCGAGGGTGCAGGTGGAGTACTTGACTCTGTCCTCTTCCGCACACTTGCTGATATGGAAGACGGACTCCATTTTCTCGAACCATCTGATCAGTCCGATGGCTCCTTCAGTTCCCTTGAAGTTCAATGGTTTGCAGCTCAGGAAGTCCTTGTATGAACAAGGCTTGGATTGAGGCCCGTTGGCAGCTGTGTCTTCGCTGCCCGAACTGGGTTGTCGGGTAGCCATAGCTTGAGCCACGCTTTAGGCTATGAGTTGGGCGATTTCAGTTTCGCTGAAGGTGAATCGCTTCGGTGGCATCTTGCTGAACAAGATCAAGAAAAGACAATGAGATTCTTGTGTGAAATTCTGATGTATCACATGTGTATATGATGTATATACGATACAAAGTGATAATGATATTTCATCTAAATAACCAAGTCTGGTACATGACACGAGTTTTCAAAAGATTACATAATACGGGGAGTACAAAAGGTACCGGGAATTGTTACATCCGGTTAGAATAGTGAAAGTCCTACATAGGTAGATATAGATTACAAGATGACAGCCACACTAGTTCTAATGCAAGTTGATCCTTTCCATTAGTGTGACGAGTCGATCAACGGTGGCTGCGAGTCTGCTGGTTTGTCGGGCGTTGTCTTCTGCCAATGCTAGTCGTTGAACCAGCATTCTTGAGTATTCTTCAGCCTCTTGCAGGCGCTGCTCACATTGTTCCAACCTGAGTCGCAAAAGTTCGACTTCTATTCCTGATTCCACCACTCGGTCGTGGAGTATGATCATGTTGTTAACGGTGTTTTCGTGGTCCTCGGAGACTTGGTTGATACGCTCAAGCGCTGTGAGTCTCCAATTTTCATTGGTTTCTTGCAAAGCGACATCCATGGTGCGAAGTCGATGCTCGTGACGGTCCAGCCTAGCGGCCAAGGCCGGCAGAGTGAAGTGGGTAGGATACGGGCCAGCTCGAGGCAAACTGGCGTTCCTCCTAGCTACCCTCGGGTTCTGCGACCCGAATTGAGAGCGTGACGAATTGGGTGGTGTGTTTGCCATTCTGAGACAAAGCGTTAAAAAGAGTGAGGCCTATCTATGTATATACATATATATTACATAATAGCCTAAGGTGTCTAACACATACATGTTTGGGTCCCGGTTTCTCTCGTGGTCAGAGTCAACTAGTGTATCCTGTTCAGTCATGATTCCTTTCAGATTCCACATCATATTCTTTTAATTATACATAGTTGATCAGGCTATGTTAAATTAAACCAACACCACGTAGTCATTGAACCTAATCATACTTAATAAGGAATATTGCCTAACGGTCATAGTCTAGGCCCACTAAATGCAACCTAGTTCACTATAACCTTGGGCTCTGATACCAATCTGTAACACCCCCAAATTTAATGATTCACGGAAGCATACTTTGGGTGTTACTAATCAATAATCAAAGCACACAGATATATAGCAAACGACTCTATATGCGTCGTTTTAACAAAATATATTAATATTAAAAGGTTTACAACAGTTTGAACTCATACATAGCTCGTGTTCGTAATATGAGAGATTTAAGTACATAATTAGTTATACAAAATCTAATAATGCAATGAAATCTCTGAAGTTTGCATGAAGACTCGAGCTAAGATGCATCCTGATGGGCAGTCCAAATCTACTGCTGAGTACCTGTGATACATGTTAAAATGGGTCAGCTAACGCTGGTAAGCTCACAGGTTTGAGTATCAAATAATATTCTATGAACCGCAAGATTTAAGTATTGATTTGCATCCAGCAAATAAAGTTACAGATAATGTATACAACCATGAGCGCATAGTCTGAGCTTAACTCGAGGGTCGGATCCCATATAGAGAATTCCGAGCGAGGTGCCTCCACGAGTGCCTAATCTACACTCGTCTTCCCAAATATTAGTACGTCCGTTTACCCGGTTAGTGCTTGCTAACCCGGACGAGGAGGGTCAATCCTATATGGTACCATATACTAATATTCATGCTACTTTCGTATTACCAGACTATACTGATGGAGGACTTTGATTTGATTAGTTGAAAACAACTCATGTAGTATATTGAAATATGTACTCGCGTTCATGCGTTAAAAACAGAGCAATGTATCACACCCATAGTAAAACTGTAAAAAGAGGGGCCATGAGACTCACCTGAGCCTGGAGAGTTTATCTAAATAAACTGAGATTGATTAGCCAAAAATCGAAGTCCAAAGACTTGTAACCTGAGGGTGTCCACGACACGCGATGGTTATAAACATATGAAGGCATCTCATAAGACTACCTTGTAGTTGTTTGTCCAACTAGAATGTCCAAATGATTACAATTGGTTGATTGTTTAAGTGTTTGAAAATGTGTACGGCCCGTTGGTGATTGTTGGTAATAATAATCCCACGTTATTATTTGATGATTTTGAAGTGTTATACCTAAAGTAAGTTCCATTGTGTTTTAGAAGTTGTGTCGCATTCGTGTTTGATGTTATACAAGTTTAATACTTTGTGTGAAAGTTTAGATGTAACACCGTTACTCGTGAACCTAGGGTAAGGGCGAAGCCCGTTAATGACGGGGGTTCGGGGGCAGCGCCCCTGGTAGCGGGGTCCAAGGGGCGGCAGCCCCTGGCGGGGTCCAAGGGGCAGAACCCCTGGCTGGGGTCGAGCATTTTGCTTTGGTGAAAAACGCATCTAGACTTGAATTTGGGTGAAATGGAGCGTCAAATTTGGGCCTCAAAACTTAGTGTAAAATTAGTTTGAAACCTTCTGTTTATGCGTCACTTATAGCGTCACTTAGGGGCTTGGGCGACACTTGGGAAGTGTCGCTAAAAAATAGTAAATCTGAGCATATGCGTCACTGAAGGGAAGTGACGCATGGTAGGGCGTCACTAAGGTAAGTGTCGCTATAAGTGTCGGGTATGGGTCTAGGCGTCACTTAGGAAGTGTCGCTAGAAGTGTCGGTTAAAGTTGTTATGCGTCACTAGTCAAGTGACGGTAGGAGTGTCGGGAAAAGGGGGTTTTATGCGGCACTTATGCAAGTGACGCATGACTAGGGCTTTTAGCGACACTCAATGCGTCACTTAAGTGACGCACGATGTGACGCTATACTGCACCTTCGTTGCGACACTTAGGGCTGTTAACGAATTTTTGAGCCAAAAATGAGTTTTCGGGTTTCCGTTTGGTCTGATTCTTTTACCCAACCCTTATAAGGACATTCTAAGCTTAAAGAAACAACTAAAACTTAAAAACACTTAAAATCGAGAGGTTTCGAGTTTTCGTCGGAAACTTACAAGTTGACGCCGGAGAAATCCGAAAAGAGGGAAATGTAGATCGAGACGAGGTGATCACTTTTCTCCAAAGGAGCTTCGAGATTGGAGGTCGTCTTGTGGCGTTATTTTGAGAATTAAGATGATGGAGTGATGGTGGGTGTTTGTTGTTTTAGAGAGAAAAGAGGAAGAGAGAAGGAGAGTAAAGTGAAAGTGGGGTGGGGAGGTGGTGACCTCACCCCCTTTTGGCAGATTTTTCATGGGGCCCACCCCATGTGGGTGTGTTCCAAACTTGTTCCTCGCGTTTGCGTTCTGTGCGGTGTTCGTTTTCCCGATTGTTTAACCGTTTAAATAATTATTTCGCGCGTTATACACCCGTTTTAAGGCACGAATAATTACCCAATATTTTTACTTAAAATATTTCACCAATTACTTTAATAATTGAGTTATAAAGTATAACTTAACATTGTTTGCGCGTTTAACATTCTAATCGCGTAGGCTTTTAATTGTACGATACGAAACATGTATGAATTATCATAAAAATACTATTTTAGATATAATAGTGTTATTAAATAATGTTATCTTATTTAATAATTTTGTTCACCAACGTCCGTATAAAATTGAATCGAATTACATTCGATTTAAATTGCGTACGATTTAATCAAATCGCAAAATTGTATATATTCATCAATATAAAATCCGATACATTAATTAGCCTAACACAGAACTAATTACATGTATTAACAGTTGATTAGGCACTAATCACTAGTCCTAATTTGGCGGGTGTTACACTTTTCTTTTCTAAACCTTGGATGGTTCGGAATTTGGCTTTGGAGTAATGTCAGGCTCTTGTTTTGGCGAAGGTTTTTGCCCAACATTACTCGGTTTTACAGCAGGTTTGGGAGAGACAGAGTAACGCCTAGGAGGAGATCTTGAAAATGAATTTCGGAAAACAAATATCCTAGGCATTTCTCTCCCGTAGTTCTGATGAGACAATTTGGGACATTCACGAATTAGATGTCCTTGTCTCTTGCAGTAAAAACATGCTCTAGTCTCAACAGCTGGTTGAGGCTGAGGATTTACCACCGGAGTAGAAGAAACGTTTCTAGAACATGCACATTTCATGCACGTCTTAGAAGTTTCCTGTTTAGGTTGAGAGGTTGAAGTAGAAGGTTTATGTTGCAAAATCTTTACAGATGACTGTAAAGTTTGAGATTTTGATTTTAAAACCTTATTCTTTTCTTTGTTAGGTTGAACCTTAATTGTAGGTTCAACCTTTAACACTTTTTCAGCTTTTACTTCAACATTCTTTTTAAACTCAGGATACTCCTCATCGGTAATATCCTCAATCTCAACAATCTCCTCATTACTAACTGGAGATTCACATTCCGATTTAACAAACTGAGGCGAAGGATACTCTGTCCGTTTAGTTTTCTCCTTCGCCTGTTTGTTAACCTTATTAACCTTAGATTTGACCCCGTATAACAATGCATAGTCAACCAGAATCTCTTCGGTGCCTTCCTTAACAGGCATAGGACAGTATTCAGTAGGAGGCGGGACTACATTATAACCTAGTCCCGTCTTCATTTTGTGATCTGTCCTTTGCTTGTTAAGAATTTCATTAAAGGCAACAGTAGACGAGGAGGAACCTAGAATCTTACTCTTATATTTGTCATATTCATCTTTAAGATCAGAATGTTCCTTTTTTAAACGGTCTATTTCAGCAAGATAACTATCAATAGCATCCTGTTGACTAAAAACTTTAGACTTATACCTAAGTGTGTCCTGTTGATAAGCATCTATTTTCTTATCATACAATTGTTCATTTGCTTTTAGGTATTTGTTTGATTCACTAAGTTTTTCGACCTTTTTCCTTAAGTCTACGTTGTCTACTTGAAAGCACCTTAAGGATTCAGTTAACTTAATGCATGAGATACAGTTCAAAGGTTCTTCAGGTTCATTGCGTACCTCATTTGAAATGTGAGCCATGAGACACTGCTTATAATTCTCAGCATACATACTCCAATCTGTGTTGGTTGGCTCAAAAATGACAAGTGCATCAGCTGTTGCTTGCTTCACTTGATCCTTCTCAGAAGTTCTGGGAGCATCAGGCTTTGTGAAACCTGACGGAGGAACCTTTGGCTTCTCACACTCTCTTGCAAAGTGTCCAAGATTTTGACAATTGTAACAACGCACCTTGCTTTTATCAAAACCGAAACTGGTTTTGCCATCTCCCTCCAAACTCTTGCGACCAGTTCATTGCAAGAATTTCTGAACACGCCTTGATATCATGGCAATGTTCCAGTTCAAGTCCATCTGCTCAAGATCATCATCATCAAGTTGAGCATAATCCTCTTTGGCCAGTTCCAAAGTAGCATTTGGTTGTGAAACCAAATCCTTATAAGAGCTTAGAAAGGCTGTATAGATAGCAGCCTGCTCTTGAATAGCAGGAGAGACAGAAACCTGCTGTTGTGACCCCTGTGAGGGTCCAAAAGCATATACTGGATGAGGAGCACCAGTAGAATACAATGGAGCTTGAAGTGGAGAGCTCGTAGAAGAAACAAAAGCCATTCCACCATAAGTCTTGTCGGTGCTGACTTTTCCTCCATATAAGGACGGGTCTTGAACAAAACCGCCCAACTTGCATTCTCTCTTCTTCATCTCCATCGCATGAGCTTGAAGAATACCAATTAGCTCATCCAAATTCATGGTAGCTAATTCTTAACTTTCCTTGAGAAGCTGTACTTTAACATCCCAAGAACTAGGCAAGACATCCAGCAGCTTCTTATTCACTTCAAGTGGAGGAAAATTATAACCTCCCTCCGTCAACTCACTCACTAACTGTGAGTATCTAGTAAAAACTCCAGAAGCCGTTTCATTGGGTAGAGAATCAAACAGATCATACTGTTTCTTTATCAGTTCTAACTTAGCTTCTTTATACCTTTGATTTCCACCACATCTAGTTTCGATAGCTTTCCAAAGTTCGTATGTGGTTTCGTGTGATTTGAACAGTCTTAACACGTCTTTGGTTAGGCACATACAGATAGCCGCATGTGCCTTTTTCTCAATATCATAGTCTTTCTTTTCCTCCGGAGTCATGGACCTGTAGACCTTGACCGGAGCAATACCAGGGAAGATTCCTTCGGCTAAGGGAGCTACATATCTTTCCCTGAGTGGACCCCATAGCTCTGGACAGTGAAAGTTTATGTACTGTTCAAATCGATCACGCCAATATGCGTAATCCATGTCAGCCGTAAACAGAGGAAGTTTATTATTAGAACCAACATCGTGATTCTGTTTTAACATATCCCTGATTCCTCTAATATCTTCTTTATTAGCAACAGCAGCCATTGAAGATATACCTGAAACTTTACTCAAAAACAAAAGCTTGAAAACTTGTTAGTACCAAAAGGCGTCACTTAGTAAGTGACGCACTCAAGTGTCGCAACGACTAGCGGCACTTGGCAAGTGACGCTATCGAGTGACGGATGAAGTGACTGATGACACTTTAAGTAAGTGTCGCTCAAATAAGCAAGTGACGCACTCAAGTGTCGGACTTGAGTGACGTACTAAAACAAATAGGCGTCACTAGTAAAAGTGACGCAATAAATCAAAATGCGTCACTAAAGAAAGTGACGCAATAAATCAAACGGGCGTCACTAACAGAAGTGACGCTTGACACTCAAGTGACGTGCAACAGTGACGCACGTGAGTGACGGTGGATTAGAGTAAACGACACTTAAGTTAAGTGTCGTATAAACCTCAAATGACGCTCCAAGTGACGCGTTCAAGTGACGGTAAAACCCTAATTTGGAATTAGGTAGTGACGCTGTAAGTGACGCGTCCAAGTGACGGATCGAGTGTCGCAAAACGGCTGCAAAATCCCAAAACCCTAAAAAAACTCGAACTTTCGTAAACCTAACGAAAATTCCTTGAACCCTAATGGACGAAACCTGTAAATGATGAAGAATATCGACTGTATTTCATCTTAGCAACTCAAAATCCGTATGTAATCTCGATTCTTGATTCAAAGAAAACCGAAATGAACCCAAAACGACTTCTAAACGTCAATGTTATCACCTAAATGCTCTGATACCAGTTGAGTGTGCCCCTGATGTTGGATGTAGATGACAATTGACTACAATTGAAATGCGGAATCAATCAATTGCACGTATTGCTAACAAACACAAACCGAAACAAATGTATTTGAACAAAGTAAACGTATATATCAGCTTGTATAACGAATTGGGAACGATTACAAAGTGGTTTAGTCGTCAAATGGTGCTAGGGTTTCGTCCACCCTAGCCTGAAATCCGTAGGTTTGTATTTATACTAAAAGTCTGCCGACATGCGTCACTTGTGGAAGTGTCGCATGTGGCCGTCTTCATGCGTCACTTACCTAAGTGACGCTATGCGTCACTAAGGCAAGTGACGCCTAACCTAAAACGTAAGTGTCGCATATAACAGAAACAATATTTTCACTATACGACTAACGACACTTATTACAACTCGATAGACCAACTGACAGACAACCTAATATTCATCATAAATGACAAAGGTATTGTTCACAGTCTCATCACTTCTGCGAGTGTTCCGCGGTGACTCTCTTGTAGCCAAGGCTTCAGCCACACCTCGAGAAATCAGCGCGGAAATCTCAGCATCAGTGAAACTCTTCCTCTTATGCGGCATGATTCTTCAAGAAAAGAAACAATAGGTATAGTAGAATTTGCACCAGGATGATGGTCACCATGGTTGTATATATAAATGCAGTAAATATATAACATCATAGTAAGATAATAGAAGTAGATTTTTTTATTGATAATCTGAGTTCCAAAAGGTTACAAGCTTAGTTGTTTCACAAAAGATGTCAGGAATATTACATCCGGTCGAATGAGTTTACATAGATATCTTAACATGCTACATGATATATACTACACTAATCTTGGTGTAGATTGAGTTGCAGTAGCATGGAAGTGAGATGGTCAACGGACTCTGCAAGTCTGCTAACTACCCTGAGTTCCTCTTTGGTTTCCCGCAGGCGTGTTTCACATTCATTCAGCCTTGATTGTAAAATGGAGATCTCGTTTCAGTTATTGATTACTTGATTGTGGATGATCTCCATGGTTTCCGCAGTTTCTTCTAGTTGGTTATGAAGAACGTCCATGTTACTAACGATATTTTCATGATCTTTAGAGACTTAGTTGATACACTCCATAGCTGTGAGTCTCCAGTTCTCGCGAGTCTCCTGTAATTCCATGTCCATATCGCGAAGTTGTTGCTCATGATGGTTTAGCCTAGCAGCTAAAACTGGCACTGTATAGTGTGCAGGTTCTCGAGTGTAGGAAGAGATTTCCATGTTGGAAGATTCCCCTGTTTCGTTGGGAAGTTTTATTCCATCCTCGTTTCTCAATGTTATGAGTTTGTCAGGTAACCAATTCCATCGGCGGGCATCAACCAGTTGATGGGCTCAGTTGGTGTGGATATCATGAGTAGGATAGGGGTTAGCTGGAGGTGAACCATTAGTCCTTCTCGTTACCCGTGAGTTACGTGATCCTGATTGAGAGTGTGATGAAGCAGGCGATGTTTCGATAGGTGTGTTTTCCATTTCTGTGACAAAGCGTAAGAAAAGTTAGGCCTATATATCTACTACGTACAATATAGCCAAGTGTGTCTTGCATAAACAAGTAATGGTCCCATTTCTCTCGTGGTCAGAGTCAACTAGTGTATTCATGTTCAACACAACCGTTTCAGATTTCACATCATCTTCATTTAATTATACATAGTTGATCAGGCTATGTTAAATTAAACTCGTATGATGAAATCCTTGAACCAGTCGTACCTAGTAAGAGAATACTGCCTAATGGTCATAGTCTAAGCTCACTAAATGCAACCTAGTTCACTATAACCTTAGGCTTATACCAATCTGTCGCACCCCCAAATTTACTGTGCGGAAGCGGTTCGGGTCGTGGCGCGACTAATCAAATAATAATAGCTCATAAGATAAAGTGAACGACTCTATATGCGTCGTTTAAACCATTACATTAATATCATAAAAGTTTTACAATGTTATACTGTTTACAAAAGCTCGCAAGCTAAATGTTAGAGATTCTAAGGCATATCTAATTGTACAAAATGTAGAAATGCATGTGAATCTCCTGATGCCTGAATGCGACTCGAGTTAGATAATCCTGAGCAGTCCTACTACTGCTGTGTACCTGAGAATACATGCGAAAAGGTCAGCTAAAAGATGGTGAGCTCACAGGTTTGTATAATGATGAAATCTGAGTTATGAACCACAAGATTTAAGTATGATGATATATAATTAAAAAAATAATAAAATAATGATTATATATTACTGCCATGAGGCCATAGTTTGAGCTTAACTGAGGGTGTCAGGATCACAATTAAGTGCCTGAGCGAGTGTGACACCCGCCAAATTAGGACTCCTAATTAGTGCCTAATAATGTGTAATACATGTAATTAGTTCTGTGTTAGGTTAACTAATGTATCAATATATATATTGTTGAATATATACAAGTATGCGATTTGATAAAATCGTACAAGTTTCAAATCGAATGCAAATCGATTCAATTAATACGGACGTTGGTGAACAATTTTATTAAATAATATGACATTATTTAATAACTCTATTTTATCCAAAATATTATTTAGATAATATTTCAACTCAAATTCGTATCGTACAAACAACAATTACGCGATTAAAATAATAAATGTGCGAACTGTCGAAACAAGAATAAGTTATATTTTATAACTCAAGTAAAAGTATTTGATGAAATACTTCAACAAAAACATTAATAAATATTCGTATTTTGAAATAATTATTTAAACAATTAAACGATCGGGGAAACGAACTCCGCACGAAGCGCAAACGCGGAGACTAAAATTTGGGAGATTTTGCCTCCCCCTTTTCCCCAAAAATCTACCCTTTAGCCCGCCCCCCGCCCCCCCATTTCCCCTCATTTTTTTCATTTATCATCTCTCTCTTCCACCTCCTTTCTCTCTTTTCTCTCTAACCATAACCACCACACCACCACCACTTAAATCACTAGAATAACACCACAAAACGCACTCGGATCATCTCGCCCATTTAAAGAAAAAGAACCACGACATCACGATCTACATTTCCCTCTTTTCGGATTTCTCTGGCGTTAAGTTTGTAAGTTTCCGACAAATCCCAAAACTCTCCGATTTTACTTATTTTTACTTGTTTGTGGGTTATTTAAGCTTAAAATGTCCAAATATGGGTTGGGTAAAAGTTTCAAGTCAAACGGAAAACGTAAAACACATTTTCAGCCCAAATTCCGGCCAATAGCCCGTTATGTCGCAGAGGCTCCAGGCCACCTGCGACACAAGGCCTTATGTCGCCAAATCCTGTTCTATGTCGCATATAGCGACACAAGCTCTTATGTCGCCAAATCCTGCCCTATGTCGCATATAGCGACACAAGCCCCTATGTCGCACCACATCACGGATGTCACATATAACGACACAAAGCACTATGTCGCAGAACTTATTCCCGTCGCACATAGCGACACAACACCTTATGTCGCATTAAATTGCTGATGTCGCACATAGCGACACAATGACTTATGTCGCAGTCCCGATTTGCAACACAACAGACTATGTCGCACCTAGCGACACAAAGCCTTATGTCGAACCCAGTGTCGCACAAATCAGAACATTGAAAACATGGATTTTTACTAAGTGTCAAACTTGTGTCACTTCAAACACTTATACGATACGACTTTTTAAACACATCGGGATACGCTTATGAACATGAGCACTTCGAAATCATAATATTAATAATGAGATTATTATTACAACCAATCACCAACGGGCCGTACACATTTTCGAAACATAATCAAATCAACCAAGTTGTAGTAACTTGGACAAGTTAAACAACCAAATCGTAGTAATTTGGACAACTTAATCAACTAAGTTGTAGTAACTTGGACAAGTTAAACAACCAAATCGTAGTAATTTGGACAATTTAACCAACCAAATCATAGTAATTTGGACAATCTAGTTGGACGAACAACTACAAAGGTAGTCTCCCGTGATACCTATTCATGTTTATAACCATCGCGTGTCTTGGACACCCTCATGTTACAAGTCTTCGGACATCAATTCACAGATAATCAATTCTAGTTTATTTCGATAAACACTCAAGGCTCAGGTGAGTCTCATAGCCCCTATTTTACGGTTTTCATCAGGGGTGTGATTACATTTCTCGTTTTGTTTTACAATATGAACGCATATACAATACAAATCAAATACTACATGAGTTGTTTTCACTAATCATTTCAAAGCCCTCCACAACATAGTTTGGTAATACATCTGTAGCGTGAATGTTAGTATATGATATCATATAGGATTGACAATCCTCGTCCAGGTTAGCACGCACTAACTGGTCAAACAGACGTATTAGCATTTGGGAAGATGAGTGTAGATTAGGCACTCGTAGGAGGCAACTCAGTTGGGTTTCCTTAATTGGACCTGACACTCAAGTTAAGCTCAGACTATGTGCTCATGGCTGTATAAATTTTATTTTTCTTAATTGCATTTTAAATTCATTTAAATCTTGCGGTTCATACAAATATGTGTTGAAATTCAAACCTGTAAGCTCACCAGCGTTTCGTTGACCCATTTTAGCATGTATCATAGGTACTCAACAGTAGGTTGGCTGCCCAATCAGGATTCATTAGCAAGAGTCATCATTCAATCAATCAGAGATTTAAATGCATTATTATATTTTTGTATAAAGTAGTTATGTAATGTAAATCTCTCAATTTCAAGGAACTGAGCTAATGTAAACAATACTTTTGATGTAAACTTTGGTTTTATCAATACAATGTAAAACGACGCATTTAGTGGTCGTTCATTATATCTTTGTGCTTATGATTATTGATTAGTCGCGCCCCAACCCGATTCCTTTCCGCAACCCGAAATTGGGGTTGCGACAGCGAGGGTGCCTCTTGCATGTGCCTAATCAACACACGTATGAATAAATGATAATGCGTCCGTTCGACCGCAATCATGATAGCGCGACTACCCCGAATGAGGATTGTCAATCCTACATAGTACCATACATTAACATTTACGCTATCGCAATACTAACAAACTATGTGATGGAGGGCTTCATGATTAGGTAAAACAAACTCATGCAGTCACTATATCAAATTTTGTACTTGTGTTCACATGTAAATGAAAACTGAGCATGTATTCCCACCCCTGGGTTGAAAACAGTAAAATGAGGGTGTCGCACCCCCAAAACACGTGGCAGCGGAAGTAGGAGGTGTCATGGGGGCGCCGACCAAATCAAATATCATAACACAAAGATTAAAGAAAATGACCTCTATATGAGACGTTTGAAAATAGTTACATTACAATAATTCAGATGTTTACAAAATATATCTGGAGTTCGCATAAACCGTTAAGAGATTTCTAATACATTATTGGATTTACAAAATACAGCTACATGCAATCTAATCTCTTGATGTTTTGAAAATAATGCGACTCGAGCCATCCAATTGCTTCCTACTGCGATGGTTACCTGAGAAATACATACTAAAAGGTCAACATAAAGTTGGTGAGTTCATAGGTTTGCAAGCAGTTGTAAATATAAGTAATAAATATGAGATTTCCGTTGTGTTGCACGTATGCAAAAACAGTTGTAAAAATATCGACTTATCATTAGTTATATCTTGTTTTCCTTTGTTATCATTTGTTATCCTTTGCGCCATGAGCTCATAGTTCGAATCTTAACCCTTGTTATTGCCTCGACAAGTGTCTAATCCGGAACACTCGTTTAAACAAATAATACTGCGTCCGTGGGTTGGCTAGAGCGACTAGCCCAGATGGGGGTGTCAATCCCCAATAGATCTATCCAATAGTATTCACGCTTCAAAAATTAACGAATTATGATGTGCGAGTGTGCATGGACCTCATGGACCTCATGAATAGAGTATGCAAACCTTATCTTGATAAGTTCGTGATTGTGTTTATCGATGACATATTGATATACTCCCGAACGAAGGGGGATCACGAGAAACATTTGAGAATGATTCTTGAATTACTAGAGAAAGAGAAGCTTTACGCAAAGTTCTCTAAGTGCGAATTTTGGATGCGCGAGGTTCATTTCCTTGGTCATGTGATCAATAACAAAGGAATTCATGTGGACCCATCCAAAATCGAGGCAATTAAGAACTGGGAAGCCCCGAGAACGCCATCCGAGATACGACAATTTCTTGGGCTAGCCGGCTATTACCGACGCTTCATCGAGAACTTCTCGAAAATAGCCCAACCACTTACCGCTCTAACTCAAAAGGATAAGAAATTTGATTGGAGCGAAAAGCAAGAGATTGCTTTCCAATTGTTGAAATAGAAACTAAGTACCGCACCAATCCTATCACTACCCGAGGGAGTAGAAAATTTTGTTGTCTACTGTGATGCTTCACATCAGGGATTGGGTTGCGTATTGATGCAAAACGACAAAGTCATAGCTTACGCGTCCCGACAATTGAAAGTTCACGAAAAGAACTATACGACGCATGACTTAGAGCTAGGAGCCGTCGTTTTTGCACTTAAGATTTGGAGACACTACCTATACGGTACAAAGTGCACTATCTTCACGGATCACAAGAGTCTCCAACATATATTCGACCAGAAAGAACTCAACATGAGACAACGTCGTTGGGTCGAATTACTGAACGATTATGACTGCGAAATCAAGTATCACCCGGGCAAAGCAAACATTGTAGCTGATGCCTTGAGTCGTAAGGAAAGAGTCAAACCCCGAAGAGTTCGAGCTTTAGGTTTGACAATCCACTCGAATCTCATTACTCAAATTCGTGATGCTCAACAATCAGCTTTCATTCCCGAACGCCTTAAGGAAGAATCCTTGAAGGGAATGGAGAAACAACTTGAAACCAAAGACAACGGAGTGTTATACTTCATGAACCGAATTTGGGTACCATTCGTAAACGAATTGCGCCGATTGATTTTGGACGAAGCACATAAGTCCAACTACTCGATACATCCTGGTGCAGATAAGATGTATCACGACTTGAAAGGATTTTACTGGTGGCCTGGCATGAAACGAGACATTGCCACATACGTTAGTAAGTGCTTGACTTGTGCAAAAGTCAAAGTTGAATATCAAAAGCCGTCTGGGCTTTTGCAACAACCTGAAATGCCCAAATGGAAATGGGAACACATCACAATGGACTTCATCACGAAGTTACCGAAAACAACATCCAGAGTTGACACCATATGGTTGATTGTTGATCGATTAATGAAATCAGCCCACTTCATTGCTATCAAAGAATTGGACAAAATGGAGAAACTGACTAGAATCTATTTGAAAGAGGTCGTTTCTCGACATGGTGTGCCATTATCTATCATCTCCGATATAGACGCACGATTCACTTCTCGCTTCTGGCAAACACTTCAACATGCATTGGGTGCTAGACTCGACATGAGTACTGCCTACCACCCACAAACTGACGGCCAGAGCGAGCGAACGATACAAATGCTCGAAGACCTGTTAAGAGCATGTGTGATTGACTTTGGAGGTAGTTGGGATACACACCTACCTCTAGCAGAATTTTCATATAATAACAATTATCACACCAGCATACAGATGACACCATTTGAGGCATTGTATGGACGCAAGTGCCGATCGCCACTCTGTTGGGCAGAGTTGGGCGACAGATAATTATCGGGTCCTGAGATAGTCCAAGAAACTACGGACAAGATATCTCAAGTGCTTAATTGATTGAAAACAGCACGTGACCGACAAAAGAGTTATGCCGATAACAGACGGAAACCTTTGGAATTTCAAGTAGGTGACAAAGTCCTACTCAAGGTGGCACCCTGGAAAGGGTTCGTATGATTTGGTAAGCGAGGTAAACTGAACTCACGATACATCGGACCATTCGAAATCCTTGCAAGGATTGGTCCTGTCGCCTACAAGCTCAAACTACCGCAAGAGCTTAGTAGTATCCATGACACCTTTCACATATCTAACTTGAAAAAGTGTCTTTCCGATGAAACACATATCATCCCTCCGTACGAAGTCTTCATTGACTCAAAACTAAACTTTGTGGAGGAACCTATCGAAGTTATGGACACGAAAACACAGAAACTTCGACACAAACGAATAAAGCTAGTTAAAGTTCGTTGGAACTCAAGACATGGCCCAGTGTTCACCTGGGAACGTGAGGATGAAATGCGCAAGAAGTATCCTCGACTATTTGAAGCCGTGACCGCGACTCACGACACGAATTAAATCTCGGGACGAGATTTCCCTAACGGGGGGAGAATGTGACAACTCTCCAAATTAGGTACTGATTAACAATTTAAGCATGTGCACTCTTACGCTAATTTCCTGATTTAAGTTTAAAACAAAACTTTTGATGTGATGTAAGCCTAGCAGCCCAGTACTTTCAAACAAAAAGTATTACTAATACGTGAGTATTTAAAGTCACGTACAAATATATCGGAATGAACTCGACAGAAAAATACAACAAAAGTTGGTGACACAACATAATTAATAATTCAAATATTAATTACGAGTACTATCGTATCTATAACCTATAGATAAAACGGGTTAAAAATACGTTTAACATAAAACGTATTATAAAACGAACAGAAACAATTTTAAAATGCATTCAAAGATCGAAATGAGAAAAATTCAAATTTTCTCACTCTTTCGGAAACATTTGTAACATTACCTCAAAATATGAACCCGAAATTTGACTGAAATTTGGCACTCAATTAAATGTTAGCAGTTCAATGTACAAATTTGTACAACAGGCAAAAATAATGAAAACATCATTATTCCGAATTTAAATAACGAACCAGGAGAGCATCTACAAAATAAAAATATAAAATGTTTACTTTTATATTGCTATAATTATACCCGTACCCAAAATTAACGGGCTAAATATTCCCACCACCTCAAATAATTGAGGAGGCAGTATGATTATATACTGCAACTCTCGTTTGAATTTTATACACTCCCACCTCCTTCTTCTGTGATCTTCTTTGCACACACACCTAGCATCATTCATCTATCTCCTTCTTCTTATTCTTTGCTAAACACACACAAGATCAGTAGCAGCAGGAGTAGGAGAACCACAAACCAGGATCATCATCTTCCTCACGTCATCACCGCCACCATCAACTTCACTTTGTAAGGAACTTCAAATCTTTCGATTTCCATACTTAAATTTCGTTGTATAACATATATATATATCATAATCCATGTATGTAACACATAAACTTGATGATTGTTTGAGATGTTTTCGAAATGAGTTGTATGGAATCAAACTTAGAATCACAAATTATATATGTGAAAGTTGATACAAATGTTATATAACATTAAAGAATGATGTAATGTCATGAAAATGGTGTGAAAATGAGCTAAAACTCGTAACAAAACACCTATATATATATGTACCACGAACACAGGCAAGAACAGAGGGCGAGAGGACAGGGACGAACCAACCCGATCGGTTGGCTTGGGCCAGCCGATCGGCTGAATGTAATGAGCCGAATGGCTCAACAAACTGAGCCGATCGGCTAGTTTGGTTGAGCCGAACGGCTAGCCATGATGAGTCGAACGGTTTGTGATTTTTAACCCGAACGGATGATGTGGACTGGACCGAAACAAATAATGGACTAATTAAATTGGACTGGATCGAATGGGTTTTGGTTGGGCCGGAACCTCCAGCCGAACGGCTGAAGGCCCAAGCCGAACGGCTGGCCCAAGCCGATCGGCTGGGCTGGGCTGGGCTGGGATGCAGACTGGGCTTTGGTCACGAGCTGGGCCGGACGTTCCTTGGGCCTGAAACTTTGGGTTTGAACCGAGAATTTTAAGAACAAATGAGTTGAATTAAATACACGGGCCATTGGGCCAAAACTTGATAATGGGCCCAACGAATTATGTAATCGGGTTAAGTTATTGGACCGAAAACAAAACTAATCGGGCCGAGCCCAATAAACTTCCAAAACATTCCAAACATAAGACGCGACCCGATTTATTTCACGGAACATTTATGAATCTATATATATATATATATATATATATATATATATAAATATATATATTCACACTTAATAACAAACGACAAACCTATACGTATACTTCATATATACATAGAAATCACGACTTTCCAATGACGATAACATTTATTTATTTATTTTATGAACGGAAATAAATACAATAAGAAGTTTTATAACAAATAAAACTTATATACGTTTTAATACGTAAACTTTAGAACTCATATATATATATGAATATATATATACATGCACGCGACAAATCCAATGTATTGAAACTATAACTATCTAATTTTCATGTATATGCACAAAAGGGACAAAACAACGTTCAAATGTCTATATATATGACTACATACGTGTATATACACTTGACAAGGTATACGACGTGAGAAATATAACAATATTTCAACACACATCACCAACAAATGTAACGACTTACATCATTAAGAGATCAACAATTTCTTCAAACAAACAAACAGTTAACATAAGTTGATTAAACAAATCAAACGTACTTATGTTAATACATTTATTGTATATAGGTTAACACACCTTGGGCTATTACCGTTGGCTGCTAGCTTTCCTTACCGAGCACATCACAGTGAGTTTACAGCCCCTACTTTTAAATGTTTTCTGCTTTTAAACACAGGGGTGTTAAACATAGAAGTTGCATGCCAACACATGCAATCAAACAATAAACGCTTTATTGCTTTTATACAAATGTTGATTTGTGATATTACATATTCACTGTTATTTTGGGAATTTAGACAAGGTATCCTAGTACGGACCTAGACTTGAATTGTGTGCATGAAAGACCTCATGACATGCTACTGTAACCATTAGCTAGGTGACTCTAGCCACTGAGTATACGGATAGTACTATTGCCGTGACGACCCTCCTACGGTGGAGCGTATACTTAAACGTCCGTTCAGGCAAACAACATAAGTTTTGGTTGTGGTTTGGTTATAGAGTTAGGTTGCGTTACTTTAACCTGCAAGGTTTAGCTCACCTTTCAGGCGATCACAGTCTAAGTAAATTCCCACATACTTTTAGGAAGAACAAATCCTACAACTGTTAAACACCGGAAAACATACTGGTAACTTATTTTACACTGGTAAACAACCAGTAACATATTTTGGGACGACATCCCACGTATAGCAATACTTTAGGGTAACAACCCTACATAACTTGTATTTTTATAAATGAATAACAAATCATTTATACAAACTTGGTTTAACTAACCACATACTTATACAAACCTGTAAATTCACTCAACATATTTGTTGACGACTTTCTCTATGTTTTTCAGGAAATTAGTTGGGTAAGTAATCGCATGCATACAGGATGGACAACCCTGGACTACTTAGGATGCCACATAATGTTGGGACCGCTTTTGGGGATTTCATTTGTATAACTACAGACATTGCAGTCATACTTATGAAATCTTATTTTAAACTTATGTATTATTGTTAAAACCTAAATGTTTTAAACTCTACTACTACTGTTACGACTTACATAGTCGTACTACTTTTGTAACAAATGTTTGAACTGGCATCCTTATCTATTATGTTGTGCAATAACCATATGCTCTGAGTATGTATGTATCTGTTGGTTGAAATTACTGTTCGCAGCCCCGCCACGTCATTAAAGCTTCCGCAAACTAAACATAACTAATTGTAATTACCGTTTGGCGGGGTGTGACAGCGAGGGCTTTGTTGGATTGTGGTCTCACTCATGCGTTATCCTTTGCTTTCCCTTGTTTCATTTGTTATTCATTGTTTATAAAACAGTTGTATAAAAGTAGTTGCATAATGACAGTTGTATAAAACATGTATAAAGACAGTTGTATAAAACATGTGTGTACGTATTCTCACCCTAAAATAGTTAAACAAGTAAAACGGGGGCTATGAAACTCACCAGAGTTAAGCAGGTAGCAAGCAATAATCAAATAGCAAGCAAAGTCCAAAGCGCAACCTTCTAATGTCCTAAACGTATTAGGTTGGGTAAGTAGATGTCTCAAAAGACCATCTATAGCGATTGTATAAATGGGGGTTAATGTCCACTTAAGCCAATCGGGTAGGTGGGGGGTTAATGTCCACCTCAAGCTAGTTCATCAACTAGTATGTCCAAATAAGCTTTTCAAGTTCGTTTATCGAAAACGTGTACGACCCGTTTGTGAAAGTTTGTAATAATAATTCATTTAGGCATTATTATTAAGTTTGTTTTGTTGTATAATATTTATTAGTACATATCGTGTGTTGCAAACAGAATATTTAGTTCGTAAAGACCTTATATCGTAGGTCAAAGTTGGTCAAACCTGGTCAAAATTGGTCAAACCTGGTCAAACTGGTCAAAGTTGGTCAAACCTGGTCAAACTGGTCAATTTTGTGAGTCACTTCCCAATTTTATGAGTCACTTCCCAATTTTATGAGTCACTTTCTAATTTTATAAGTCACCTCCCAATCCAAGTGTTCTAAGTGTTGGTTTCTAATTCGGGAAACTTTATAAGTTTAGGTTTTTTTGGTCCAAGTTACTAACTAAGTCACCCAAACCCATTTTTGTTACCATTTTCCAAAATAGTAAGTTTTTTAGAAACCGAGCCGTTTTTGTTGACTTGGTCAAACCTACTCGGTTTGACCCGAAACTTTTACCCAACCCATATATCAGTTTATAAAGTCCATAAAATTTGACGGTTCATGTCGGAGTTCACCAAGAGTGTCGGTTTTACAAAAGTTCCAAAACAGCCCCTAAGTTATGTTTTCGGTTTTTGTCGGTTTATTTCGCCATAGGATTTCTACCATTTATAATCCACATCAAGTCTCACAAATTTTACCAACTGATCATCATGGTTTCTAGTCTAACATATAACTTTTACAGCAACTATAGTGTCCATTTAAATAGGTAATTAATTTTGCGAAGGAACCGAACTCGGTTTTCGAATAAGTGAAGACCAGACTCAAAGATGGGCTTATTCACAAAAATTCGTACAGATTTGATAAAAGTTCAAAACACAAAAGTTGTAGCCAATATGTAACACCCCCAAATTTAATTACAGCAACTATAGTGTCCATTCAAACCTATGAGCTCACCAGCGTTAGCTGACCCTTTTTAGCATGTGTTCTTAGGTACCCAACAACAGTAGACCTGTTCATTCAGGAAGCCCATAGCTCGAGTCTGCATGCACATCAGGAGATTATTTTTCATTACTATATTTTGTAACCTAGTTATGCCGCCTAATCTCTAAATATTGTAATTATTGGGCTTTTGTAAGCTTTATACATTGTAAAACCTTATATTATCAATGTATCTGTACAATGACGCATATAAAGTCGTTCATTATATACCTTGTGTGTTTTGATTATTGATTAGTAGCACCCCAAAGCTTGCTTCCGCTAAACAGTAAATTTGGGGGTGTTACATATTGGTATCAGAGCCTAAGGTTATAGTGAACTAGGTTGCATTTAGTGGGTCTAGACTATGACCGTTAGGCAGTATTCCTTATTAAGTATAACTCCAGATATGGCCATTTTAGTACACTGACTTTTTGAAGACAGAATATGTCACTTTATATATGTGTTATAAAAACGTGTTTTAACCTTTTATTTGGATATAATAGTGTTAGATGAGCTATAAAACACATAAATAAACATCACGCAAGAAGATTTAAAGAGAGAGAGTGGCGGGATTTATACCAACAAAATGAAGAACAAATGAAGAAAATGAAGATGATGAAGAAAATGAGGTTCTTGAACTTGCAATTCTTGAAAAACCCTAGCAAATTGGTGGTGGGTCTTTGTGGTGGTTTATGGTGGATATTGGTGGTGTGTGGTGGTTGTTCTACAGGTGTAAATGACTGATTTTTCAGTTGTTCTTTGAGAGAAAGAGAGAAAAAGAAAGAGAGGAGAATGGAGTGTAAGTGAAAATGAATGAGAAATGCATGAATGACATATGGATGTGTAAGGAATCAAATCATGAAACTTGCATGAAATCTTAGAGGAGGAGGGGGTGGTGGAACATGGGGGCAGGTTTTGGGGTCCCCATTTAGGGATGGAGTGTTTAAATTTTCAGTTTTCAGTCTGTGTTACGTTCTGTGGTCGTTTATTCGTTTTTCGGTAAAATCGCGTAGCGTTTTCTTTCGTCGTTTTAATTAACGATATATTTAGGATTAATTTTCATTGAAGTATTATTAAAATACTTAAATTTGAGTTGTAAAAATATTAATTAGGGTTTCATTTGGTTGTCAGGCTTAGTAGCGCATTTTAACCGCATTTGTCACGTTTTAAACTAAACGTCTAGGTTTTTCGTGTATTATTATTTCAAAATAATAATATATGATAAATAACTTCTAAAAATAGATTTAAGTTATTTATAGAAAGGTTTTCACCAATGTCGTATATTTTGTCGGACTCCGTCCGGTTGTTTCGCGTAATTACAACTAATTACGTAAGCGTAATATAAAACAATTACGTAGATGTATATTCACAATAATATACAAATAGTTACAAGTAATTTATAAGTATTTAGCCTAATACTAAACTAAACACACATAATTAGGGTTTCAGTTAAGTTTAAAAGTTAACCTAAATTGTCGGGAGTCACAGAGGGGCTATGAGACTCACCTGAGTCTGATGATATGCTAACAAGCAACAATGATAATGATGAGTCCGAAGACTGTAACCTGCAGGGTGTTTACAACGCACAAGGTTAGTATATTATGTAGGTGTCTCGAGAGATCATCTATGCTAGTTGTTCATCCAACTAGCAATGTCCAAATGATTATGTTTGATTGATTTTTTCGAGTTTCGAAAATATGTACGGCCCGTTGGGGAGTTTTCGGTAATAATAATTCCACGTATTATTATTATGATGTTGATGTGTTATACACAAAAAGTATACTTGACGCGTTTAGTATTTATATCTGATGCTGTGTAAACAGAGTCAAAATTATAACTGGAAATACCTTCTTACTATACACAACACACGCAAGAATACCTGGTCGTAATATAGTATAGCTTGATAAGTCCGAGTCAAACACAGGGAACGGATGTCAAATTAAATAAATTGGATATTGATACAAATAATGAAAGCAGTAAATAATGGGGACGTTTCAGTTCCGATCGAACAATTGGCAAGCAATTATGAAAAGCAAATTATTAAATGAAAAGAAAATAATTAAATAACAAATACTCAAATAAAATTATTTAATTCAATTGATAAAAGAAGTACATTTGTTTAGATTACCTTCCTCTGAATCTGATTATCACTTTATTGAATTGCTAACATATGGATTTTATTGTGATATGACAAATATAACCAATTATCCTTACAAGATTAATTGATTAAACACAATCGAGAAAGATATATAGTTATTTTCAACCCGTTAACAGTTCAATTTAACGTTATCCACCAAATTGTATTATGAATTAAAACTACACCGTTTATATGATTTACTTTTGCAACTTGAATCAACAAGTTATAACTACTTAATAATAGTTATCACATTCATCAATGATTATTAACAATTATTTATCCCAACCTATCAAACTCAATATATTTAGTGACAATTATCAATTAAAATCAACAATCATCAATAATTATTTATCAATAGAGATATCAATCTTAAATCAATAAATAACCACGTTGGGTAATCATTAATAATCAACAAATAAACATGGATCATCAAGTAAACATAAAAACATTCATAAAATCCAATATAATCCGCAATTCAATAATCAAATCATCATCCGAGTATTATCATCTAAACAAATGTATTAAAAACTTAACCACTCATATTGTTACTGAAAATCAGAAATGAAAACGAAACCATAATCATAATCAAGTGAAAAGAAGAAACGTTTCAAACCGAACAATCGAGAACAATTAATTAGCAATTGATAACCTTCAATTCTTCTTGTTCTTTTCCCTTTGAAATGCTCCAGAAATTAGGACTTTTGGCTTGGAAAATCGGCTGGAAGAAAAGTGTGGTAATTACCCTAAAAATGAAGTAATTAGGGCTAAATAAAGTTTCTGCCGAATCAATCCATACGCCGTATGGAAATTCCTTATGCCGTATGGATTGCAAAAGCCCGTAGTCCAGGCCCGCGTTTAAGTCATTCCGGCTCACATGATCCATACGCCGTATGGATTGTAAAATTCAACTTTTCAGGATTTCAACTTGTTGGCATCTTTTCTCCAATATTAGCTCGTTTTCTGCTTCTTTTCCAATTCAAGATCCAAATAATTCCTAAATGCAAATATGAACGAATTGAGTACCTTATTCACACAAAATGCATAAGAATTTAATTAAACAAAGGGGTAATTAGCACTATAATTTAGTACATTTTGGCATTCATCAAACATCCCCCACTTGAATCCTACTTGTCCTCAAGTAGACTATTGATTTTAAAACTCAAAACTTTAAATATGAACGGCAAACAAAAGTGCAAAAGGACTTACATACTACACAGCACTCGACAAACCAAATTCTATCTTAAAATCGATTCTACCTTAAAGCTTAGCAATCAAGAAACTCTCTAAAGGAAACAACTTCTAATACATTATTATTAGACATAAAAGACAATTCACTCAGATTACTGATATTGTTGACCACTTAAACAATCTAAATTTCAGAAATTGAGCTCAACTTTTATTATTATAGCAGGCTTTACCCTTGATTCTCAATAGCAAAATACCCTCATATAAATAACGTGTCACAATTTTCCAAATAAATCAATCATTTTTCAAACCAAGACATTGGTGACAGGTCTGTACCTCAGTACAACAGAGTGGCATAACTTGGTTTTGGTTTTTCAATTCATGAGTCCTTCGTACTCTTTTCTTTCTTATTATTATTATTATTATTATTATTATTATTATTATTATTATTATTATTATTATTATTATTTCTTTTTTTTTTTATCAAATATACTGACGGAAACCAGGTCTGTACTTACGTACAACAGAGGAGTCAACACCCAGTATCTTCTCAAATGAAGACAATTAGCATCCCAAAATTATGGATTATAACATGCTATCATATAAGAATTAGGACTAAAGTCATACCTTGCTAAAGATCCTCTCAAGATAAATCCCTATTTTAAGTATTAAATTTCTTAATAGCTCAATAACCTTCAAATAGATTGCCTATCAATACATCACATAATGAACTATCTAATATTTAAAAATTAGATTCATTTCATCCATTGAATTCCCAAAATATGTTACAAGATTCGCTAAACTTTACGCAGAATAAAATTTTAAAATAAAAATTTGGCTAAAAAATGACTAATATAAAATGCCCTTTAACTCAATATCTACCATTCATATCTTAAGGACAAACAAACTTCTTTTCCCCCATCCTCCACTTTAAAAATATGCAATTTCCTCATTGCAAACTAATCTTCATGATACTTGGGAATAGAAAAGAAGTGAAACAGGAAAACTCCCCTGATATAGAAGAAAATTGCTTAATGAGCGGCTTCTAAAAGTAATACAACAACACACTTCCTTAGGCATCATGGTTGCATTTAGCATATGCAACAAGCCTTTAAACCTCACAGCATCTTGATCGGACGAGTTGTAGTCTTGTGAGGGTTTCCAGAGAACACACCCACAAAGTTCAATTCTGCAAGCAAACAATAAAACAAAATAACAAAATAACAGGTTGTCTCCCGAAAGCGCTTTTGTTTATCACGTCGGTAAGCTCGACCTCTTACTTCATAACTTAACTCAAATTCATCTCCAAATCACGATTGGAGTCCCTTGCATCACCATAGTATCTCTTTAAACGACTTCCATTAACCTTGAAAGTTTTTCCAGAATGACCTTGTAGATCAACAACACCAAAAGGGTAAACTTTCTCAACCACAAAAGGTCCTGTCCAGCGTGTCTTCAACTTTACTGGAAATAGATGTAATCTAGAACTATACAATAGAACCTTATCACCTTTCTCAAAAGTGTGATTTGACTTAAGACGAGCATCATGCCACTTCTTTGTTCGCTCTTTGAACAGGCATGAATTATCATAAGCATTCATCCTTAACTCATCTAACTCATTTAGCTGCGCCATTCTCTCTTTTCCAGCAACATTATTATCAAAGTTGCATTTCTTTAAAGCCCAGTAAGCCTTATGCTACAACTCAAATGGCAAGTGACAAGCCTTCCCATAAACCAGACGATAAGGTGTTGTTCCAATTGATGATTTAAAAGTTGTTCGTGCTGGCCATAACGCATCATCCAACTTATACGACCAATTCTTAGGGTTTCCTTCAATTGAACATTCTAAAATACGCTTCAATCCCCTATTGGTTACTTCCACTTGACCACTTGTTTGTGGATGATAAGCAGTCAAAAACTTGTGGTTGACTCCATACTTCCGTAGCACTTTCTCCATTTGTGCATTTGTAAAATGCGTCCCCCGATCACTAATTAAAGCTTTCGGTGCTCCAAAATGCGAAAATAGCTGTTTCAAGAAGTTCACCACTACCCTAGCATCATTTGTTGGTAATGCCTTCGCTTCAGCCCATTTAGAGACATAATGCATAGCCACAATGATGTATTTATTTCCATTGCTAGGAGGAAATGGCCCCATAAAATCTATCCCCCAGACATCAAAAATCTCACTTACCATTATTGGATTTTGCAACATTTCATCTCTCTTAGAAATTCTCCCAGTGCGTTGACAGGCATCACACTCCTTCACATACTTGAATGCGTCCTTATAAACTGTTGGCCAGTAAAAACCTGCCTTAAATACCTTTCTTGCAGTATAATTAGGACCATGATGTCCTCCAGCCGGACCATCATGACAGTGCTCTAAAATTATGTCGCATTCCTCTCCAGCTACACACCTTCGGACTATTCCATCAGCACACTGTCTGAACAAGTAAGGGTCTTCCCAGAAGTAATATCGTAAAGATGAGAAAAAGCTCTTTCTTTGGTTGAAATCCAATCTAGACGGAAGAGTGTTTGTAACTAGGAAGTTTTCAATATCGGCGAACCATGGAAATTCATTCAAAATTGCCTTCAACAAACTTTCATCAGGAAATTTATCCTGAATTTCCGATTCATCTAACTTATTCAGCTCTGGATTTTCTAATCGTGACAAATGGTGAGCAGCCAAATTTTCAGCTCCTTTCTTGTCTCGAATCTGTATATCAAACTCTTGCAGTAACAAAATCCATCGCAACAACCTTGGCTTCGCATCTTGCTTACTAAACAAATATCTCAACGCTGAATGATCGGTAAACACTACCGTCTTTGACAAAATCAAGTAAGAACAAAATTTATCAAACGCGAAAACAAGAGCGAGCAATTCCTTCTCAGTCGTAGTGTAATTCTCTTGAGCATTTGTCAAAGTCTTGCTCGCGTAATAAATAGGTTGAAACTTCTTGTCAACCCTCTGACCTAAAACTGCTCCTACAGCATAATCACTAGCATCACACATTAGTTCGAAGGGAAGATCCCAATTTGGACTAATCATGAAGGGTGCAGATACTAACTTCTCTCTCAAAAGGTTGAATGCATCAAGACATTTCTTGGAAACTTCAAACTTTGCCTCTTTTTCCAACAGTTTGTTTATCAGACGAGCTATCTTGGAAAAGTCCTTAATGAATCGTCTATAGAACCCAGCATGTCCTAAGAAACTTCGTAATCCCTTAACATTTGTTGGGGGTGGCATCTTTGCTATTGCCTCGATTTTGGCTTGGTCTACTTCAATACTAACATTTGAAATCTTATGTCCCAACACAATTCCTTCTCGTACCATGAAATGGCACTTTTCCCAATTTAAAACAAGGTTCGAACTCTCACACCTTTGCAACATCTTCTTTAGATTTGCCAAACACTTATCAATGGAATCACCAAAAATGGAGAAGTCATCCATGAATATCTCCATGCTATCCTCCACCATGTCATCAAAAATTGCCATCATGCACCTTTGAAATGTTGCGGGTGCATTGCACAAACCGAAAGGCATCCTTCGATAAGCGAAAGTTCTGAACGGGCATGTAAATGTGGTCTTGTCTTGGTCATTTGCATCTATCGGAATATGGAAGTACCCTGAAAAACCATCTAAGAAACAGTAGTATTCTTTTCCAGCTAGGCGTTCGAGCATTTGATCGATGAACGGCAAAGGAAAGTGATCCTTGCGCGTAGCGTCATTCAACTTCCTATAATCGATACAAACTCTCCATCCAGTGACTGTCCTCGTGGGTATCAACTCATTCTTCTCATTAGCAACCACTGTCATGCCCCCTTTCTTTGGCACAACGTAGATGGGGCTAACCCATGGACTATCGGAGATCGGGTATATCAATCCAAAATCTAACAACTTAATTATCTCCTTCCTTACCACATCCGTAATCTTGGGGTTCAGCCATCTCAACGGTTGCACAACTGGTTTAAAATCAAATTCCATAAGAATCTTGTAAGTGCAGTAAGAGGGGCTTATTCCCTTGATATCACTGATCGTCCATGCTATGGCAAGCTTATGCTCCTTTAGAACCTTTAACAAACTACCGTTCTCGGTAGCTGACAACTTAGAGGAAATGATCACCGGCAGATCCGACTCTCCTTGTAAGTATGCATATTCTAAGTGGCTCGGTAGATCCTTCAACTCTAACTTTTGTGGTTCTTCAAACGAGGATTTTACTGCCAACACCTCTTCTCCCGTGCAAGGAATCCCATGCATGGTGATGCGAGTCTCCTTCTTAATTAAAATACCATCTGTTTAAAATGACTCTTCGCTCTCCATCAACTTATTTTCATGATTCTCTAACTCCTCATCACTCGTGATTGCTAACTCCTCGAGCAATTTATCAAATTCTTCAATATCACAGATTCCTTCTAGACTTCCCGTCCAGCCTTCAAGAATCATGGGATCTAAATCTTCATCTTCCATGAGACTTTGTAGGAATTCATCATCATCAGACACTTCTCTAGCACTCACGAAGTAACAAGTATCATTAACTGCAGCAGGATATGACTTGTTAACGTCAAACACTACTTCATCATCTCCTACCTTCAGAGTAATCTTTCTATCAAAAACATCAATCAACGCCCTTGCAGTGGCTAAAAAAGGTCTTCCTAAAATGATAGGTACCCTTGAATCTTCTACCATGTCGAGAATCACAAAATCACAAGGGAAGACAAACTTATCAACTTTGACCAACACATTCTTGATCATTCCTTTTGGATATTGAATTGAACGATCTGCTAACTCAATGCACATTCTGATTGGTTTAGGTTCTCCTAACGTGAGTCTAGCATACATAGTATATGGCATTATTGATATGCTTTCTCCCAAATTAGCCAGTGCATTAGTGATGTCTAAACTTCCAATAAGACACGGAAGGGTAATACTTCCAGGGTCTTTCATCTTTGGTGGAAGTTTATTTTGCATCACCGCTGAGCATATCTTGTTCATCGTTATTGTGGTTGCCTCCATGAAGGTGCAGGTGGAATACTTAACCTTGTAGTCTTCTGGGCAGTTACAGATCCAGAAGACTGATTCCATTTTCTCGATCCATCATAATAGACCGATAGCTCTTTCCGTGACTTTGAAGTTCAGAGGCTTGCAGTTGAGGAAGTCCTTGTATGAGCAAGGTTTGGCTGGAGGGGTGTTGTTGGTCGTTTCTTCGCTGCCAGAGCGTGGTTGTTGGGCAGCAAGGGCTTGAGCTACACCCTGAGCGATGAGTTGAGTGATTTCCGCTTGACTGTATGTTCGTCTTGGCGGCATAATGCTTGAATAAATACAGAGGAAAAAATGTAAGATGTTGTTCAAGGTTATGATTTATCGCATATGTATGTATATAGGAGGGTAATATACAACAGCACAATGTGATAATCATATTTCATTAGATAATAAAATTAGATACCGTACAAGGTACTAGTTCAAAAGATTACAGACCTTTAGAGTTTACAAAAGGTACCGGGAATGGTTACATCCGGTTTCAATAAAGGGAAGGTGAGATGTTATAAGTGTCAGAACTATGGACACTTTGCTCGTGACTGTGAAAAGAATAAGACACCACCTTCAGGTCTTACCAAGCCTTCTCCAACAAAGGAAGAAGAGAAAGCTATGGTTTCAGCTGCTTTGATGCTGATAGAAACTCCATGGGACAACAGCTGGTCAGATGCAGTTGATGATGAAGAAGAGAACACTGCGCTAATGGTTGAGGTTCATGAGGTAGATGATGAACCTTTATCTTGTGTTTCATGCATTAAACTTAATAACCAATTTAATAGGTGTAGAGAGGATAACGAACGCCTTAATGCTACTATCTCACAATTAACAGAAAATAATGAAATGTTAAAAGAAAGTTATAAGGCGTCCGAAAAGAAATTAAAGGCTATTTTTGAAGAAAAGAAAGAACTAAAAGCCAAAAATTTTGAACAGCAAGATGAAATAGGAAGTTATGTAGATATGTTAACTTTTGTTAAAAAGGAACTTGTTGATTCACAGGCTGAAGTTCTTACTTTAAATCGGAAATTATCAAATTTTTCGACGTCCTCTCTCGTCTTTGATGAAATTCTTCAAAAACAAAGGACAGATACTAAAAGTAAGGTAGGACTTGGTTATCACCATGTCCCACCTCCAAAAGACTATCTGCCTATGCCTCAACAAGAAATTATCAAAGATTTTGTACCTACTGTTCCTCAAGTAGATATAAAACCTGTTAAACCTGTTAAAGTAAGGATAAGTAGGCCTCAGGTTGGGAAGGAGGGACTAGGTTTTCATCAAGTCCCACCACTAACAGAGTATCATCAAGAAGATACGGCCGAAAATGTTAAACATGAGTCTAAAAAACCTGTAACTAGTATGCCTGAGCCAGTTAAGGCATCGACTAGTGAGCCTGAAAATTTGAAGGCTCCTAAGGTTGACTCAATTAAGAAGCTTGATGTCAGGGCTGAGCCATTTAAGCCCATGACTAATGAATCCATTGAGAAACAGGAAACTAAGGCTGAGCCTATTAAGCCTATTGTAGTTTCCAAATCTGTGAAATCAGTTAATAAGTTGATTCCTCCAGTAAGTTTGAAGGAGGAAATTGAGATTGAGGATATAACCGATGAAGAATACGGTTATTTGAAAAAGAAGAATGTAACCAATGACCATCATATCTTCACCAGTGAAGGTTCTGATGAGATTTATAAAATGAAAGGTAAAGCCAAGGCTGAACCTACAAAGGAGATTTCTCAACCAGAAAATTTCAAATCTAATAAAAAATCTTCTAAAAATATATCTCAAGGTTCAACTTCTGCTTGTACACATCAGTGTACTTGTTCAGCACATCCATTTTTTGGCCGAGCTCAAAGATTTATACATCAATCTTCTGATAGTGTTGAGCAAGGATCTTGTTTCTATTGCAAGAAACAAGGTCATTTGATTAGTCTATGCCCATTGCTTGCTAAGAAGTATGGTCGAAGGGGAGATACATGAACCTCTAACTCTCAAAATTTTTCAAAAAAATCTATGAGAGGTTCTGCAGTTCCACCAACTACTTCTGAGAATAACAATATTGAGCCAAACAAAGTTAAACATGATAAGCTCAATAATGTTAACAAGCAACCATCCAAACCTCAAAAGGTTTGGAAGATCAAGGAGTCATGTTCTGACAATGATTCATCATGCAATGATTTCAATTTGCTAAAAAATAAAATTTTGACTGATGTAATCATTGTGGATGATGCTACTGGGTTACCCAAGTCTGTTAAGGCTTGGGTCTCCCTTAATCATTGATCTCTTTATTTGTGATGTCCCAGCAATCTGAAGCAGTTCAAAATAGTAGATGGTATATCGACAGTGGTTGCTCGTGACAGATGACAGGCGACTTATCTCTGCTATCCGAAGTCAAAGATTATGATGGGGAATATGTTGCTTTTGCCGGTGATAAAGGAGGAGTTATTACCGGACAGGGTACACTCACTAATGGGCAAGTGAGTTTTGAAAAAGTTAACTTTGTGGAACAGCTTACTCACAATCTGCTCTGCGTATCACAAGTGTGCGACAAAGAGTACACTACGGCATTTACCAAAACTGAATGCTGTATTTTGAAACCAGGATTTGTAATTCCTAAGGAATGGGTGCTACTGAGGGCACCTAGGCAGAAAGACACGTATATTCTAGATATGAAGACTGTTGAAACAAACCAACATACGTGTCTACTTTCAAGAGCTCCTGAAAAAGAATCACTATTATGGCACAGGCGTATGTGTCATCTGCACTTCAGAAAGATGAATTATTTGGTAAAGCACGATCTTGTGCGTGGAGTTCCAAAGCAATCCTTTGGAATCAATGATCATTGTGTTTCCTGTCAAAAAGGGAAACAACACAAGAAGTCCCATAAGTCAAAAGTGGTGAAATCTGTTTCAAGTCCTTTGGAGCTACTGCATATAGATCTTTTTGGACCTGTAAGTAAGAAGAGTATGGGAGGTTCTAAATACTGCTTGGTAGTAACTGATGATTACTCTCGCTTTTCGTGGGTGTATTTCTTAACTACTAAGTATGAAGTTCCTGAAATTCTCACTTATTTGTTTGATAAGCTCGAAAATCTATGCAATTTGTCAATTAAGAAACTGCGATCGGATAATGGGACTGAGTTTAAGAATTCAAAAATTGAGTTGTACTGTCTAAGAAAAGGCATTGATCATCAATTCAGCACCGCACGAACTCCTTAACAGAATGGAGTTGCTGAACGTAAAAACAGGACACTCATTGAAGTCGCACGAACAATGTTGGCAGACTCTAAGCTGCCTATCTCTTTCTGGGCTGAAGCGGTGAATACTGCTTGTTATATTCTTAATCGGGTTTCCGTGGTTAAAAAGCACAATAAAACGTCTTATGAACTGCTTAATAATCAGAAACCTTCGCTACAGTTTCTTGAACCATTTGGCTGACCCTGCACCATTATGTACACAAAAGAGAGAGTTGCTAAATTTGGAGCAAAGTCTAGTTAATGTTTATTTTTGGGCTTTTCAAATAACTCTCCGAACAAACGTGTGTACAACTTGGCAACTAAGCGTATGGAAGAACATTTTGAAGTCACGTGCTTTCGTTACTCTGAAAATCCGGAAGGAAAGGGACCAGCACATCTGTTTAATTATGAGGCAATCTTTGATTCATTTAATCTGCCTAAGGAAGATGATGAAGTTGATCAAGTGGTCACATTACTTCATGGCCTCGACTTATCTTCAAATACTTCACAGCCATCAAAATCAAAGACTCCGACTGTCTCTGCTACTCCACCTCCTTCTCAACCAAATGCTGATGTTCCTGATTCGTCAACAAGAAATCAAGAAACATATACTGATGTTCCTGCATTGTCCGATGATGAAGATGAACCGTTTGAGAATACGGGGGAGTTTGATTCGGCACAGGAAGCTGATTTCACAAACCTGGACTCTGTCATTGTGCCTGACGAGATTCCTAGTTCTCGCATTAATAAGGACCATCCCGTGGAGAATATTATAGGTCCTTTGGATAAGGGGATTCAGACAAGAAGTCAAGTTATTGCTGATACATCCTGCATCCCCTTCTGACTCTTCTGAGTCTGCTTCTCTTGCATGTCTTTCTGCTGAGGTTAAATCATGTTTTCTATCTCAGTTGGAGCCTAAACGTACAGAAGATGCTTTAAAAGATCCACACTGGGTTGAAGCAATGCAGGAGGAGTTGCAGCAATTCAAAAAGCTGCACGTTTGGGAATTAGTACCGTTACGAAAGGGTGCACATCCAACCGGCACTCGATGGGTTTATCGAATCAAGAAAGACGATCGAGGGGTAGTCATTAGAAACAAAGCAAGGCTAGTAGTTCAAGGTTTTCATCAGGTAGAGGGTTTGGACTATGATGAGGTTTTCGCTCGTGTTGCAAGATTGGAGTCGATTCGTATCTTCTTGGCCTTCGCGTCCTTCAAATGGTTCATTGTTTATCAGCTTGACGTAAAGAGCGCTTTTCTATATGGACAGGTTGATACCGACGTTTATGTGAAGCAGCCTCCTGGTTTTGAAGATCCGTTGCATCCATAATATGTCTGTAAACTTAATAAGGCATTATATGGTTTGCATCAGGCACCACGACTGTGGTATGAGAGGCTAGCAACTCATCTTGTTAAGAATGGATTCGAAAGAGGTAGTATTGACAATACATTATTCACAAAAAGAGATGGAGATGACTTATTGCTGGTACAAGTATATGTCGATGACATCATTTTTGGATCTACCAAAGACTCCATGTGTAAAGACTTCGAACATCTCATGAAGTATGAATTTGAGATGAGTGCAATGGGGGAACTCACGTTCTTTTTGGGTGTTCAAGTTGAGCAGTCTGCCAAAGGAATTTACATTCTTCAGTCCAAATACGTCACTGATATGTTAACTAGGTATGACTTGCTTAACTAGTAAGACCTATGGAACCCCTATTGAAATTAATCATAATCTCGGGCCGGCCATTGATGACGACGATTGTAAAGAACAGGACTATCGCTCAATGATTGGTTCTCTCATGTATCTGACCGCATCCAGGCCGGACATCGTATTTGCTGTGTCCATCTGCTCAAGATACCAGGCTAGGCCAAAGGTTTCTCATATGAAAGCAGTAAAGCGTATTTTTGGGTACCTCAAACATAGGCCAACTCTTGGTCTATGGTACTCCAATGAAAAATCATTTGCACTGACTGCTTACTCGGATTCTGATCATGGCGGTTGTAGCATAGATAAGAAGTCAACAACTGGTGGATGCCAGTTTCTTGGATCGCGTTTGGTATCGTGGCAATATAAGAAGAAGACAACGGTGGCTACTTCCACTGCGGAGGCTGAGTACGTTGCTGCGGCTAGTTGCTGTTCTCAGGTTCTACGGATTCAGCATCAATTACGCGATTACGGGTTACTTCTTACTATGACTCCCATAGATATTGATAATACTGCTGCTATTTCCATTACACGCAATCCCGTACAGCACTCTAGAACTAAATACATAGAACTTAGGTTTCACTTTATACGGGATTGCTATGAGAAACACTTAATAGACCTTGTCCATATAGATACCCTTAAACAGAATGCTGACCTATTCACTAAGGCTTTTTCTCGTGCCCGAATTGATGAACTGGTCAACATGATTGGTTTACGCTTCTTTCAGCTTAAGAAGTAATTTTTTGGACTTGGACTATTTTTTGATTAAAAAAAAAAAAAGGCACGCAACAGCCAATCTTTATACTCTTTAGTACTAAAGAAATGCACACTTGCAACATTTGTAAAAAGATGTTTAGTTGTGTCTGTAAACAACTAGGGAAATGATAGTACATTAGGGTGCATGCACAAAATGAAAATTTTAAGGTTTATCCTTGATGTATGTAACACCCCCAAAATCACAGTTTAGCGGAAGCAAGCTTTGGGGTGCTACTAATCAAATATCACAGCACAAAAGTAAAGCAAATGACATCTATATGCAACGTTTGTAAAATAGTTACATTTCCATTCATAGAATGTTTGAAACATAACGTTTCCGGTTACAAAATGAAGTTCCCTAGAGTCCGCGTAAAAAGGCGGGAGATTCTATTACATAATCATAATAAATACAAAAGATAATGCTAAGAATCTCCGTTAAATGCAAGGTCGAAATCATGCGACTCTAGCTAAGTCCTAAGGGAATCCTACTCCGTATGTGTACCTGAGATACAAAGCTAAAAAGGTCAACACGAATGTTGGTGAATCTCACAGGTTTGTAAATAAAGTAAGAGTTTGAACACAAGATTTCATTAATAAGGCCCGCAGGCATAAACCAGTTATTTGCAATTCTCGCAATATAAAGTAAGTAAGTTATACCATTGCCATGAGGCTCATAATCGAAGCTTAACCCGTAAATAATAAATTTGCTCCCGTGACATGCTTGGAAATTGAGCAAGAATCAGTAACGAATAATAGTCGCCCGTTTATACAGATCGGTTCGTGGTATCGCTACTACCCCGGGCAGGGAGGGTCATTTCCCTAATGGATCCATTAACTAGTGTTCGCGCTTAAGTACATAACTAACGATATATGATGAGGAGGCTTCCCCAAATAAATGGTGAGAAAACTCATGCAATTCCGTTTGGTAAACATGTAAATCAGTACTCGTGTTCGTAAAAATAAGCTATGCATCTCACCCTGTAAGTAAAACAGTAAAACGGTAAAAGTGGGGCTATGAGACTCACCTGAGTACAGTAAGTACGTATGCGTAATCAACCAGGTAAAGCGGTCGTAAGTCTGTGTATCGATTCTCGGAATCCTGCAACCTTCTGGCGTCCGTAACGCGCAAGGTTGTAAGTAAACCAGTAAACGAGTTGGTGTCTTAAAAGATCACCCATGCTAGCTATCCACTCAACTAGGACGTGTCCAAGGGTTTGTTTAGTAAATCGTTTGTATTTTGAAAACAAGTATGGCCCGTTGGTGACGGTTTGTAAAAATAATCCGAGAGTGGTATTATTATGTATATTGTTTTATTAAAAATCGTATCTAGGATTTAAATTCGGAAAATTGGTCAAGTCGGGTTATGGACTGAAAGAGTGGTGCGAATTGAGTTCGCGGTGCGAGCCGAGTTCGGCTCGCAAGGCAGTAGGCTGCGAACTGAACTCAGTTCGCAACACAAGGTTCGGTTCGCAAGTCGACTCGCAAGTCAACTTGCAGGTCGACTCGCAAGTCATCTCGCAGGTCGACTCGCAAGTCAACTCGCAGGTCGACTCGCAAGTCATCTCGCAGGTCGGCTCGCAGGTCAACTCGCAGGTGGGTTCGGTTCGCCGTTGGGTTCGCGAGTTCAATCTTCGGTTCGCAATTGGGTTTGCCTCGCAGGACGAACAGATCTCGGTTCGTAGAACGAGCTGTTCGAACACTTTTTCGTAAAAATGCATTTTTAAGTCGATTTTTGAGCAAATCTTTGTTGAGTAAACATTCTAGCATGTAAATAAAAGTTTCCTAAGTAATTTAAAAGAGTTTTGAAGTTCCTTACCATGAAATTGCGAATGGAGAAGATGAAGATGGAGAGCTCGAGATGGTGATCGTTTCTTCTTGAATCAACTCCGCAAGATGATGAGTTTTGGGTGACGTTTTGAGGTGGTTTGGGGCTGTAAATTGAGAGTGAGAAGGAGAGAAAGAGTGTGTGTATGTGTGTTTAGTGTGAAATGAAGAAAGAAGGGGACAAAAGGGTTTTAAAAGGGATGGGTCATGGGTCGGTTTGGGTTGGGTCCGCGGGTCCGAGCCAACCCACTTGGGTCTCGGCTCGCGGGTTGGTGTTTCTGAGTTTTTTTTTTATATCGCGGGTCATTGTCGGTTAAATCCCGTAATTGTTTAAATGTTGTTTCGCGCTATTTGTTAAAGTGTATCCGAAGTATTTTATCATAATACTTAATAATGAGTTATAAAAATATAACTTGAATTACTTCCCATTGTTAGGTGTGTTTCGTGTGATCTCGTCACGTTCGACATGTTTTTAAACGATACTAGATACGTGTAGTATATTTACACAATATATTAAAGCAAGTAAGGTTTGTTTGGTTGATTCCAAATTATTTAAAAGTTTTTGTCACCAACGTCCAATCTAGATTTTTATAGGATCTCGTCCGTTTGGTAAGTGTATGATTTAAACGAATTACGCACGCGCGTAGGTAATCTCACAAAATTCTCGTATATTTCGATTAATACAAAACTAAATACATGAAATTACAAGTAGTTTAGGCCCTAATCCAAAGTCATAAATTGGCGGTTGTTACAATGTATCAGTAGGTTTATCTAGCATACATACCACAGCTTTTATAAACATTAGATTCATCATATGATGTACTGGTAGGCATGTTACACTGGTCTTTGAGCAATTAAAAAGTAATTCTAATACATGTTTATTATCATGTGGTCAACATCCTGTGATGTATGACTAAGTGTCTTAATTCCTTAATACAGCTTGGCATACTTCCATTTTAGTTAATAATATGAAATACTTTGAGGGTATATACTTCTTGTTTCCTCTGTTGTACGTAAGTACAGACCTGATCTCAAGTTGTATACACTTAAAAGTTAAGCAAACACGAGTCAAAGAACTTGAAAAAGTCTTAAATCATAAGATACCTAACAAGGTCGCCAAAATGGTTTGACCAAGTCTGGTTATGCTTACACCTGAATCAAGTTATGTCGCTTTGTTGTACGTCTGTACAGACCTATCACCGCTGACTTGATTCTTAAAAATGACTTTCCTCTATTTTATCTATCTTGGAAGATATGTTCTTGTCTAAATTATAAGGATATGTCTATGGTGGGGACCACAGATAATTATTCATACTAACAATAAAAGTTTCACTCATAGCCGTAGATGTAACATGTTTAGGTGGTCAAACAATACCAGTAATCATCATGAAATAATATTTATCAAAGGTGTTTTAAATATGCTAAGTAAATTTCAAGAGGTTAAATATACTGATAATCGAGATAACACTTACCATTTTCTAATAATTGCATGTTATTCTAATATGATTCCTTAGCAGACAAAATAACTACGTCACCAAAAAGAAAATTAATTTAAATTTTATTTTAGGTTTAGTAATTAAGTTATTTGTATCTTCAATTTTGTATATTTATTTTTAACAAGTCCATTAGTTACTCTTCCATCGGATTACAAAACTTGAAATTAAAAATCAAGTTTTCTGGGCACTACAACATAAGTATTGTCCTGCGACATAACTTATGTCGCCTTCTATGTTGCTAAATTATGTTGCTAGGTGGGGCAGAGGTATAAATACCTCACTCCAGTCGCTTTCTCCGTTCACACTTTTAGCGACACAAAATCAAAAACCTGCGACATAAAAATACCACTCCTGCGACACAAGAGCTGCGTGTGAATTCGTCCTTTGATTTCGATCGTCTGGTGTTTATCTTGGCAATCGCTCACTAGTTTCTTGTTCACCTACTTCTACTCGATCGATCAGTACTTGTTTTACCCTATTTTACCGTTTATTTATGCTTTAATCGTTGATTTTAGTTACGGGTTTTTAGGGGTTTCGGGTTTGGGTTAATTAGACACGAATATCTCACTCTTATTTGTTAATGTGTATGTTTTCGTGCTTCTGGTTTGATGGCGTACCCTAGGGTATGTCTCATTTTCAAAAACCCCAAATTAGAGGATAGGATTTCTGGGTTGGGACTTGCTGTTCGTCACCGCGACATACCCTGCGACATAAGTTTTTATGTCGCAAAGTTTCTGAATTTCAATTTATGTCGCCGACATTTGGGACACAAAATTTATGTCGATGGCATTTGCGACACAAATTTTATGTCGCCAAGTAACAATGCGACATATCTTATGTCGCTTAAATCAGTTTAGCCTATTCCTCACTTTTGTCCAATTATGGTATAGCCATGGCAGGTGCTTTCGTTCAGGACAATGGTGTTTTACACTACTGTGTTCATTGCTTCTGCCCAAAGACTATCATGTCTTGCACTTCCGCGACTTCGAGGATCACCTTTCGGTCGTGGAAGCTTATGTGCACTCAGGTGTGGTGATAGCATTCTTGCTAGATCGATTACCTTTCGTTTTTGGTGGTCCGTTGGGATCCCCTCATTATCCTGGATCTTTGCCTGGCCTTGTCTTGAATTTTGGCCTTTTTGTGTATTAATAGTATCCGAGGATACTATCTAGTTTTAGGGTTTAGGGTTTAGAAATGTGATAATTTGTAATCATAACAATGTATTTATCTTAATTATCAATTAAACCCTTGTTTTGTGCGAATTTGATCTCCTTACTTGTTATATATGTGATTTTGCACTCTGTTATGCGACACAAATGTTTTATGTCGCCTCATCTTTGCGACACAAATGTTTTATGTCGCCTCATCTTTGCGACACAAATGATTTATGTCGCATAAAATCTATTAAATTCGATTTAATTGCAAAATGCGACACAACTCTGTCCGTCGCATTAGTCTTTAGCGACACAATTCCTTATGTCGCTTACTTTGTCAAAAATCAATTTTGTTCTGTTAGCGACTCATTCTAATTATGTCGCAGCTTTTCTGCGACACAATTATCTATGTCGCACATAATACAAAAAATGATTTATGTGTTACGATTAAATCTGTTAATGCTAACCGTTTGCGAGTTTCATTTCTATACTTTGCACAGCAATGGCAGATGGTGATATTCTATGGGAGCCACGTCACAACATTGTGGCATTTTTGGATGATTCAAAGGAGACGGCTGCGCCATACGGGCCAATGGTGGCATTTGTACGCAGGTCTCGTATTCATACTACTATCACCACAACAACCACTATTTACAAGGACCAGGTGGGTCAATTTTGGGAAAATGCGGTAATCAACTCCGAGCTGCCATTGACCAGGATTATCTACACTGTGGGTGATCGTCAACTCATTATCTCCGAACATGCTATTCGGGAATTCTTCCACTTTGGAGTTGCTACGGAAATGCCTACTCTTTTTGGAAATGAGTTTATTGCTGGGGCTATGACACATTTCGGTTATCCAGGCGTGCCTAATGACCAATATCGAAAGGCGAATCTGCCTAAGGTCTAGAGATTTTTTATGCATGTTCTTATCGTTTGCCTTTCTCCTCGTAAGGCGGGTTTTGACGGTATCAGTCATTCTACGGCCTTCGCCATGTTAGCGTTGATCTACAACAAGCCCTTCAATTTTTCTGGGTATATTTTCAGGGCAATGGTCGACAATCTTAACGGCAGGGACAAGCGTTGGAATTTATATCCACGCTTCATTCAGCTTTTCCTTGACAATCAGCTTCCCGGCCTTCCGCAAAATGCTCAAGAGCGCTTGCGTCCAACTCCCATGAACGTCCGAATCTGGACGGTTTGTGCGGCTGGTGCGAATGCGAACAACAATTTTCCGTTGTTTGGGCAATCGATGAGGCTTATGTTGCGCCGCCCAATGACGGTTTTATGGATGTTTTGACTGCACCTGGGCAGCAAATTCAGGAGGAGGAATCACACCTCCATGATGCTCAAATACAGGTCGATGATCTGTTACAGGAAATTGAGAATTTCCAAGCTGGAGAATAGGCTGATCAGCCTTATCTTGAAGATCCAGTTGTTGAAGATTCGGATGGAGGCTCTACTCCTGAGACTTCTCCGAGGGATGTCCCCTCAGGAGATGCGTTGAGGAATATTGAACGCTTTGACCCTCGTCGGTTCAAACGAATACAACGTCATATTCGTGCTGGTACGAGTTCTGTGCGCCCTGATCAGGGCAAACGACCAAGAAGTGTTGATCTTGATTATGAAGATTGGGTTCCACCTCAGTCTATTCATCATACTTCTACGTCATCTTCGAGGCCACGGGTTGACATTCCCCGTGTTGAGGTTCCCATTCAACCTCTGCCTTCGGTTATCGAGGAACTTTTGAAAAGAATGGATCAGATGCAGCAGACCATGGACAATCAAGCTAAAATGATTCAGTCTCAGGCATCGGTGTTGGAGGTTCAAGCTGCTCAGATTAAAGCGTTAGAAGAACAAGCAGCTTCAGTTCCTACTTTGAACACAAGGGTATTAGAACTAGAATCCCTAGCTGTCATTCTGGGGGAGTCAGGCCTGCGTGCCATAGAAACAACATCTAGGGCTTCAGCCGGAACACAGACTGACAATGTAGATGATAATGTAAACATTTCTGATGATAATGAATCTCTTCGTTTGGATTATTTCTCTGTCGATGACATTCCAGGTCAACCAAGACCGTTAGCTGTAGATTTTTCAAATGCTAATCTATCTTTTATTCAGCGTATGGTTAATGAGGAAAGTCAAGCATCTGAACCTGAATTTGAAATCAATGATGATGTCGAGATTGAGGAAGAGGAGATGCGTCCTGATGAATTCTATGATGAGGCTCTGACAATCGAGACTGATTCTTCGGAAGATGAAGCAAAGCCAGCTGGAGCTTCACAAACTGTTCCAGAAACTACACCGGCTTCTGATACTGCTTCTACTTCAACTTCTGAGCGGCCTGTGATAAGTTTTATTCTTGGTGAATGTATTCCCGTTACTTGCAAGACATATAAAGTTAGTGATAATTATACAGGAATTATTAAAAGATGGAAAACCTACAAAGGTATTTTCATGATTAAAAGAAGCGATGGCATTCAGTATTTCAAAAGATCATTCAAGAAGCTGAGTACATTGCCAAAGGGAGAAATAAATCGTTTAGCTCAATTGGAACTGATAAATCCAACTAGGGATTCAAGAGCTGATTTTGTACAGACGGTTTTGCGTCATGAAGTGAAGAGCAAAAGATATAATTTTATCAAACCGATGCTTGGTACGAGATTCATATTCAAGAAGAAACTTGATCCAGTAACAAGGCAGCTGATTTTCTAAGAAGATTTCATCATTGGGAACTCGATCCCCATACGGGCGAAGCTGTGTTCATTTTTGTTCCAGAATCTGAGCATCCAGAGAGAACTTCGCTCTATGGTTTGAAGAAAGCTCAATTTAAAGTTTTCGATCCTATGAGCTTGATCAATTTGTCACAGAAAGACTTGAGGAAGTTGTTTGATAATCCAATTCGCTTCAACGTAAGAAATGTTGTGAATTCGATTCTTGCTAGACAATTCCAGAGAGTTGTGACTGTGTGTGTTACGCATGGGATTCATGCTGGAGGCAGGTTTCCTGCAGGCTGGGCTTAATTGAAGAAATTTTGAAGACCAAGCTGAAGACACGGGGGAGTTTGTTGGTGCATCTTGGTGTCTCTGTCAGTTGGACTAAGTCTGTAATGCGTTTGATATGTAATTACGTTAGTTATAACGTTTGTATTAATTACATTTTGTGTTTTGGTGACACAAGGTCTTTGTGTCGCAATAGTTAACTTGGCGACACATCTTGTGTCGCATGAGTCGGCTTGGCGACACAACTTGTGTCGCAAAGGTCAGATTAGGTCTAGTATAGATAGACACATTCGGCTCATTAGCTAAGGTTGACGAATTTGTGAGATCAGAGAGCATATTGTTACTATTCTATTCAATATAAGCTGATCGACTTTTGGTATTAAATTGATATACATTGTGTTTGATTCGTTGTTTATTCGTTTAACGTTTTGTTGTCAATCGTGGGATCCGCACTACGTTTGATTGTTAAGGTTCAGTTAGGTCCGACTATAGGGGTCCTACATAACCTTCAATTCTTCTTGCTCTTTTCCCTTTGGAATGCTCCAGAAATTAGGACTTTTGGCTTGGAAAATCGGCTAGAAGAAAAGTGTGGTAATTACCCTAAAAATGAAGTAATTAAAGCTAAATAAAGTTTCTGCCGAATCAATCCATACGCCCTATGGAAATTCCATACGCCGTATGGATTGCAAAAGCCCATAGTCCAGGCCCGCGTTCAAGTTAGTCCGGCTCACATGATCCATACGCCGTATGGATTGTAAAATTTAACTTTTCAGGATTTCGACTTGTTGGCATCTTTTCTCCAATATTAGCTCGTTTTCTGCTTCTTTTCCAATTCAAGTTCCAAATAATTCCTAAATGCAAATATGAACGAATTGAGTACCTTATTCACACAAAATGCATAAGAATTTAATTAAACAAAGGAGTAATTAGCACTATAACTTAGTACATTTTGGTGTTCATCAGTATCATATAAGTTTTGGAGTGTTGTGTTATTCGATACTTAGTGTAGAAATAAGTTATAAGTATTTCATTTTAGGCGACACTATATGGCGTCACTAGATATAAGTTGCGGCACTAGTGTTAGTGTTGCATGTGGTTTGAGATTGGGAGTATTGTGATACTAGGGTTAGTGTCGCAGTGAGCGACATTCAGTGATTTGGCGACACTAGTATTAGTGTCGCTTCCTGCAACATTTGCAAATTAATGCAACACAAGGGCTAATGTCGCTACGTGCGACAATCAGAATTCATACGGCATTGATACTAGTATCGCAGTGTGCGACAATCGGAATTCATGAGACATTGATACTAGTGTCGCAGTGTGCGACAATCAAATGGTTATGAGACAACAGCTTAGTGTCGCAATCGGGTTTGGCCCAGATGCGACACTAGCGGCTGTTAGTGTTTTCTTGGTTCGGGTTTGTGGTCAAATAACTTCGGTTTGACCCAAAACTTTTACAAAAGTCTTAAAATGGTAAAATAAGCTCATAAAAATTATCGTTATATTTCATGGGTCTCTCGAAGTGTCGTTTTCAAAAATATACCAAAACAGCCCCTAGGCCCCTTTTGGTTCTAGATTTTAGCTCGATAGATCTCTCGTTTCCTACACCTTTTTGTCCGAACCAAGTCCCACCAAAAATCACACATAATTATCAATATGTCTAGCTTAAATCTGCACTTTATAATGATTTTAGGGGTTCATTTATTATTTTAAACAAAAACAGAAAGGAGGTGTGGTCAGATTTGTTCCAAAATCAAGTAACACTCAAAGATCAGCTCGTACACGAAAATTGGTGTATTTTCGTGAGGAGTCTAAGAAGAACTTTTTGTAGTAGACATTTATACAAAGATTTTGGTATAAGATTCATGTGTTGATTCACTCTAGAAATCGAGATATACTCGATTTGGTGAGTTGAAAATTCTGGACAGTTTATATATATATATACACTATTATATAATGCATTTACCCCCTTTCTATTTTTAGAAATCTTAATTTTAAACCAACTTGAGATCCTGACTATCCATTCCAACCAAGATTGATGCTAGCCATCCAATTCATATTCAAGTGACTACATATAAAATTATAAATCTTGTTCCTGGCTCTTTGAAATCACGTATCTATCTAACTATCTGTCATGCATTCAAATTCAAAATTCAAACCCAGTATCTTTTCCCTCCTACTTCTATTCTTTCCTCTCATCCATACTTATGAAATTATTTCAAAGCCACCATTAAAATCACACAACCCCCTACAACGACAGAAAAAGTACCGCCGCAGTACACCGCCATCTCCGGCATCCTAAAAGATCGTTTGGTAACAACACACCACAACACAACTGCGAAACCACCACCGTGATATTGGTTAGATTTATAAGTTTTTTCTTTTACATTTTTTTGGTGGATGTAAAAGTCATGTGCTTTTCTTAAAACTCTCATCTATATTGTGACACCTAATGCGTTTTTGTGGTTTTACGGTAGATTGAAAACGTTCACAACCACTACCGATACGGCGATACCGATGGCCGCAGCTGCTGAAACGAACCACTTTTGGAGCTACTCACAATCGAGTCACACTCAACGGGATCAAACCGTTTTTTCCATTTTCTGTTAGTTATTGTGTGTTTTTTCTCCTTATCCAACTTTGTATTTGTTTCGTTTTGTGGTTATGAACATTTATCTTTGTTTTGTACAGATTTTGAGCACCATCACCATAGGAGATATGACAACCACCAAAACGGTGCATGACTCCACCTCTTTCCACCGCATCACGTCTCATATATATAATATATGCACCACCAAGTACTTTGTGAAATTCTGAAACGTTAATATTCGATTTTAGGTTTGTTTTATCTTATTTTATCATGTTTGAATATCCACGTGAAGTTGAAGACATGAGGAATATCAATTTATGGGTTATCACTATTTCATTTATTTCATATTTTGATGCGGTGATCATGATACCATGAAGCAGTTTGGGTTTGTGTTTTATATTTTAGTAATTTTTATATAATTTGTCATGTTAGATCACATGTAGGAGGTTGAAAAATTGATGCATTAACTATTTTGTTAAAGTTCACAAAAGTAAGTGATGCAAATATTCTTTTAGATTTGTGTTTTATTTGGTATTGTTTTATTCTCTCCAAAATTTTAAGTTGATACGTTCTTTATTTTGTATGCGTTAGTTTGGGATATGACTTTTGTTTGGAAACCATATTACGAGAGTGGTAGAGGTGATTAGAGTTTCTTACAGTTTTAAAATTTGATGGATTTCCCTTTTGGTTCGAGATGGTAATTTTATAATAAAATATTATTGACTTGTTAGTTGTTGGTAACTAAATTGGAGTACAAGTAAATGGATACTTAATATTATAGTAGTAAGTAGCCTAAGGGGAACGGTGTCTTGTATTGAGGGTCATGCGGATGTTAGCATTTTTGTTGGACCGGAAAATGGCAGTCCGACCTTATTTGAATTTTCTAAGTCAAATATGAAGGGTCTAGCTAAGCAAGCTTTTCAGATCCTATTCTTGGTAATGTGTAAATATGCTTTTTAGACCCTAATAAAAAGTGACATTACCCTTCTATGAAGTCGCACAGTTACCTTTTAATTTTTTTTTAAAGTATACACATCTAGACAAGGAAACAATGTGAACAAGGATACAGTTCATTTAGTCTTTTGGACGATATTCAAACAACTTTAAAAAAACATTCTTGTATAAAAAGTTTATACTCACTCTGGCCAAAATAAGTGTCTACAATTTGTTTTTACGAAGCTTAAGAATTAATATTGTCTAGTAGTGTACATGTCGCACCCCCAAATTCGGGTTGCGAAAGTGAATCGGGTCGGGGCGCGACTAATCAATAATCACAAGCACAAAGATATAATGAACGACCACTAAATGCGTCGTTTTACATTGTATTGATAAAATCAAAGTTTACATCAAAAATATTGTTTACGTTTGCTCAGTTCCTTGAAATTGAGAGATTTACATTACATAACTACTTTATACAAAAATATAATAATGCAACTAAATCTCTGATTGATTGAATGAAGACTTGAGCTAATGAATCCTAATTGGGCAGCCAACCTACTGCTGAGTACCTGTGATACATGCTAAAATGGGTCAGCGAAACGCTGGTGAGCTCACAGGTTTGTATGTCAACACATATTTGTATGAACCGCAAGATTTAATTGAATTTAAAATGCAATTAAGCAAAATAGAAGTTATACAGCCACGAGCACATAGTCTGAGCTTAACTTAAGTGTCAGGTCCAATTAAGGAAACCCAACTGAGGTGCATCCTACGAGTGTCTAATCTATACTCGTCTTCCCAAATGCTAATACGTCCGTTTGACCAGTTAGTACATGCTAACCCGGACGAGGATTGTCAATCCTATATGATATCATATACTAACATTCACGCTACAGATGTATTACCAAACTATGGTGTGGAGGGCTTTGAAATGATAAGTGAAAACAACTCATGCAGTATTTGATTTGTATTGTACTTGCGTTCATATTGTAAAATAAAACGAGCAATGTAATCACACCCTTGATGAAAACTGTAAAATAGGGGCTATGAGACTCACCTGAGTCTTGAGAAGTTTAACTTAATAAACTTGTTTGATTAGCCGTGAATTGATGTCCGAAGACTTGTAACCTGAGGGTGTCCAAGACACGCGATGGTTATAAACATGAGTAGGTATCTCGAAAGACTACCTTTGTAGTTGTTCGTCCAACAAGAATGTCCAAATTACTATGATTTGGTTGGTTAAATTGTCCAAATTACTATGATTTGGTTGTTTAACTTGTCCAAGCATTTGAAATTACATAAGTTTGACACTTAGTAAAAATCCATGTTTTCAAGGTTTCCGTCTTATGCGACACTAGGTGCAACATAAGGCTTTGTGTCGCTAAGTGCGACATAGTCTGTTGTATCGCAGATCATGTCTACGGCATAAGGGCTTTTGTCGCTAAGTGCGACATCCGCAATTTAATGCCACATAAGGTGTTGTGTCGCTATATGCGACGTCCGTAATTTTTGCGACATAACCATTTGCGTCGCTATATGCGACATCCGGTATGTAGTGCGACATAGAGGCTTATGTCGCTATTTGTGACATAAGACCTGATTTGGCGACATAAGAGCTTATGTCGCTGGTGGCCTGGAGCCTCTGCGACATAACGAGCTGTTGGCCGGAAAATGAGCTGAAAAGGGGTTTTCCGGTTTTCGTTTGACGTGAAACTTTTCCCCAACCCATATTTGGACATTATAAGCTTAAATAACCTACAAACAAGTGAAAATAATAGAAATCGGAGTGTTTCGGGATTTTTCGGAAACTTACAAACTTAACGACGGAAAAAGATGGAAGTGTAGATCGTGATGTGGTGAACGTTTTTCTCCAAATGAGTGAAGTGATTCTAGCGATTTTGGTGGTGATAGGTGGTGGTGGTGGTTTTGAAAGGAAAAAGAAAGAGAGAGAGGAGGGTGAAGATGATGATGATGAATTGTGAAGTGGGAAGGGAAATGAGTTGGGGTTTGACCCCCTCACCCCTTGGGCCGGTTTTCAAGGGGGAGCCCCACCAAGGTGTGGGTCTCCAATTTTTACTCCCAAGTGAATTACATGTATTAACAGAGGATTAAATACTTAATTATTAATCCTAATTTTACGGGTGTTACATTCTCCACCTGTTAGGAGAATTTCGTCCCGAAATTTAGCTCGAGGTCACGTTTGATGTAGAATTGGTGAATAATTGAGAATACATGAGCCGCATTTGGTCTTTTTGTTCCTAAGTGAATTCCGGACCACGCCGCGAATTCCACCTGACCTTAACTATCGGAATACGATTTGTTTGAGTTGTTTGACCTCACGGTCCATGATTTCCGCAGGTTCTTCAACAAAATGAAGCTTGTCATCGACGCGAATCTCGTCGAGTGGAATTATGAGTGTCTCATCAGACAGGCATTTCTTCAAGTTAGAAATGAGAAAAGTGGGATGCACGCTGCTAAGTTCGGGTGGCAGCTGCAATCGATATGCCACTGAACCAATCCTCTCGAGGATCTCGAATGGTCCAATGTATCTGGGATTTAATGGCCCGCGTTTACCGAATCGGATAACACCTTTCCAAGGTGAAACTTTGAGTAGCACACGATCCCTAACCTGGAACTCGAGTGGTTTGCGTCTCACGTCAGCATAACTTTTCTGACGATCACGTGCGGCTTTGAGTTTGTTTTGGATCTCGAAGATCTTTTTAGTTGTTTCTTGAATGATCTCGGGACCAGTGAGTTGACTGTCTCCCACTTCGGTCCAACAAATCGGTGATCGGCACTTACGACCGTATAGTGCCTCGAAAGATGCAGCCTTAATGCTGGTGTGATAGCTTTTGTTGTACGAAAACTCACACAACGGTATATGTTTTTCCCAGTTTACACCGAAGTCAACTACGCAAGCTCGTAGCATCTCTTCCAGTGTTTAAATCGTTCGTTCACAATGGCCATCGATTTGAGGATGGTATGTGGTACTGATATCGCGTAAAAAGTCATGTTTTTACTACCGATATCTCTCTCATTCTAGAACGATTTTTGGCATTTTAAACTCAAAACCAATACAAATCAATGATATTATGCCAAGATGGTCAAAACAAGGTTGCACGATAAAAATCAAGCAAAACGGATGAAAAACGAAGATTCCACGCACGTTTGAAGATTCAAGGCATCAAAACAAGATTTCAAGACAAAAGTGCCCATCACCAACATCCATCTGCTCCAAGATGTTCGTTTTCAAAATACAAATCCAACAGAAGAAGAATCGACAAAAACGGATAAAGAATGAAGATTCTACGCCCGCCGGAAGATTCAAATGACTCGTATGCAATATCTGGAGATAGGAGACATATTTTTGGGATTTATTTTCATCAAAGTCTTCGTTTTTGAATTACGAATCCAACAAAAAAAGAATCAACGCAAACGGACGCATAACGAAGAAGATACGTGCGATTTAAGCAACGCAGCGAAAGACGACGCACCGGGGCGGGTGGCAGCCAGCCGCCGCCGGCCAGCAGCCACCCGCCGCCGGCCTGCTGGTGAGCGGCGCTGGCCGCCACCCCCCATCTCTTTTCCGCTTTTTGGTACTTGCCTGTACCCGGTGCACCACTTTTCGCTACTTTTTCATACCGAGTGCACCACCTTTCGCTACTTTTTCGTACCCGGTGCACCACCTTTCATTCTTTTTCTAACGTGAGCCTAGGGATGCTAATGTGAGCCATATTTTCCCTATAAATAGCAGCCCTAAGGCTTCATTTTTACATACACCTTTCTTAGAACAATATACTTCTCTTAAGATATTGCTTCTACTTTCTTTCTATTTTCTTACTAAAAATTAGTTTTAGGCTCGTTTAGGAGCTTGTTTAGAATAGAAGGAAAGTAGGGAACGCATTGTAAATCTTCGGTGTAAGCTTGGAATTGTGTCAATTAATTCAAGTCTACTTTCTCCCGCATTTAATCCTGGTGCTTTCTAATCCTTATCTATCTTAATTAATTACGTTTATATTGATTATGCTAGAAATAGTTATTGCCATGATTAGAGAGTAGTATACTTGTTGTGTTTGCTTGTAATGTAATTAATTAATTATGGGATGATTTTTAATTAAATATTAAAGATCGGTAGTATCACTTTGATCGTCTTATTGCATGTTCTTGTTTGATTGTTGCCTTAAGATCATCATAGTGGTAAAATATAAACGGTCTTAGTTATCGTAAAGTAATATGATGGCCCCTATTCATCTGTTACTTGATATAGTAATGGAAACACTTCAAGGTGGAGTACAAATCTATGGAATTCGAGGAACGACCGAAGGTAGTCATTTTACAAAACGGTACAATATTACGAAGTAATATGATGGCCCCTATTCGACTGTTATTCGATATAGTACTGGAAACACTTCTAGGTGGAATACAAATGTATGGAAGTCAAGTAACGACCGAAGGTAATTATATTACGGACTAACCTATAAAATGAGAAACCGCAAGGCTACATGGGGGATTATCATAGGACAAGACATGGCCAAGGTTTGAAGTGGCGGAACCACTTTAAGTGAGGAACGTTGTGGATAATTAGGGGATTTTTGGGGTAGTCTTAAGCAAGGGCTGGTTTAAGGTCATAAATGAAATTTTTAAATATACGAATCTGTTAGGATGACGAGGAATCGTTATATGATTCGGTTATGTCTAGTACCTTAAGATTTTGTTCCCGTTCATATGAAAGTATTATTAAACCATAATTGAGATTTTGCTTATTCTAAATACTTTGTGATGTTACCATAACCTAGCTCCCGGTGTGACATGCTAATGGGATTTTAATTAGTAGGGAATCTAGTGTTTACATCACGAGTATTCAAGATTAATAATTAACAAATATCTTTCAACACAGTTTCTCAAACATCATCCCATAACTTAATTAACGAAATCTCAACAAACACTATCTTTATTTTATCTGCTTTATCTTTTATTTTTATTTTGCTTTTATTTATTTATTTGCCTAAGTTAGTTAATAGAAAACCCAAAACTCCCCCACTATCTTATAAACCCTTCACTAGTTTGAAAGCCCTCATCTGCCACGCCTTAGTTTCAATTCAATCGGTTTGAAGAACGACTCTAGGTCATACCTACCACTTGCTCACCCTTAGGATTAGCATTGTTTGGGAAAACTTAGGCCCCGCAATTACAAATTTAAAACACCCACTGATGCCCGTTGCCAGTAGCCGGTGCAACGACAAAGGTAAAATCCTTACTGACCGCTGGTGACGCATCAAGTTTTTGGCGCCACTGCCGGGGAACCAATTGTAGGATCCATAGGCGTCAAGATGAACTTACTCTCTAGTGAACCATTAGGATTAATTTTTCTCCTTAGACCCCTACGTCTTTCTTTATTTTTCCTTCCTTTTAGTACTTTTATAAATTACGTTATCCCTTTCCATTCAACTAGTCAACCACCTGCCAATGAGACTATGACTGCTGCATGTATAACTCTCGCTGAAGACTCTAAACCTTTGATTGAAGGTCGAGGAGGACCAATCGTCTATTCGGAACCCGATAGAACTTCATTTGAATTAAAGCCCCACATTGTTCATTTAGTCCAAAACCTCTGTCAATTTCGTGGCCTACCAAATGATGATCCCAACTCCCACCTTGACAAATTCATTTCCTTATCCAACTCCTTTAAGCCGATTGGGGTTAATCAGGACATAGTCTATCTATACCTATTTCCCTATTCACTCACTCTCAATGCAAAAACCTGGTTTGAGGAACTAGAAATCAACTCTATAACCTCTGGGTGGAATTAGCAACCAAATTTTTGGCCAAATATTTTCCCCCATCAAAACAAGCCACGTTTAGATCCAACATCATAAACTTCCGCCAAGTTCACGATGAATCAATCTACGATTCATGGGAACGCTTTAAGAAATTGCTTAATAAATGTCCAAATCATCGTTTTGAGCGCTCAGACCAGTTGCGCATTTTCTACAATGGTCTCTTCCCACATCACCGTCCTTTACTTGATACCGCCTCTCAAGGAAGTTTTATGAACTGTACGGCCGATGACACTTGGAGCCTTGTTGAGAAAATGACAATACATAACCATGACTGGAATAGTGAAAATCACCCCTCACTAATGAATTCACCTACTACAGTCGGGAATGAAGCTATCAAAACTCTCGCTCAGAAAGTGGCAGACCTAACCAAGGAGATCTAGGAATTGAAAAGTCAACAACAACAAGTCTGTCAAGTTCAAACTTACCTTAATTGTGCTAATTTGAACCACTCAGCCCAAGATTTCCAATCTCATCTAACACCACCCAATACTAACCATTCTCCTTACCCACCTACGAATAGCCCACCAACTCACCAACCTAAACCTTTTGAACCCTCACAGACCTCTAGTTTTGATGATACCCTGATACAAGTCATTCAAGGACTCTCGGCTAGACAAGACCAAACTGATCTCATCTTAAGAGATCATTTGACTTTGTTAAAAGCTTTCGAATCCCAATTAGCACAACATATTAACGCTAAAACTCAGGATAGTCTAACTATTTTCCATAAGGAGGCTTCTCATATTCAAGACTCTCAGGTAGCATATAGCCCACCTACGGTTTCTTCTCCGGTGAAGAAACCACCTATTGTCCCATCGACAATGGATTTAGAGTCCACACCAAATAGGAAAATAAACATTCCATTTCCGGCTTGTCTTAAACAACGACCCGACAAGCTTAAGTCTTTTAAACTTGATAGGAAATTCTTAGATACCACCTCTGAAATTCACTCCAAAAAGTACTTCAGAATACTTCTTACAACCAAGGATAAGGTACCTGAAGTACCCAATGTCCCGCTGAACGAGGAATGTTCAGCTATCTTGAAAAATACCATTCCTGGAAAACTCGGAGATACCGGACGTTTTACTCTCCCCTGTTCTATCTACAATTCAGGCATTATCTGTTCTCTCGCTAATTTAGGAGCTAGTATTAATCTAATGCCATACTCGCTTTTCAAGAGGCTTGAGTTAGAAAATCTTCGACATACCAAAATGACCATACAGCTTGCTGACCACTCGGTCAAATACCCTAGGGGAATAGCTAAAAATGTTTTAGTTAGGATTGACAAATTTCTTTACCCAGCAGATTTTGTAGTAATGGATATGCAGGAAGACGTACACATCCCAATCATACTAGGAAGACCTTTCATGAATAAGGCCAAGGCAATCATCAATGTCTTCGCACAAACTATCAGCTTGTAGTCTCAGGGAAAAACCATCACTTTCCATATCGACAACCCAAACCCTGGAGAGCAAGCCGATATATACATGATCTCCATGAACAAGACCGCGGAGGACGAAGAAACTGCAAAGTCAATAAGTGAAAGGAAATCTAGCAAGGAACTGGCAATCATGCCATATTTTCCGATTGACCTTCGACGAATAGAACAAAAGATGAAAAATGCATCAGTGAAAAACTCAACGTGGAAGAAATTGGGATGAGAAAGATGGAAAAAGAAAACAAAAGCAGCATACCGCCAATTAATCCGTTTACCACTGAAGAATTGGCAGGAAGTAACCACAACCATCCTACGAGAAGAGAAACACTGGAGGAATATTCAAAACGCACAAGATACCAACCGCAAACCATCATAGATCACAAAGTGTTCGAAGAATTCATCCAAAGATTTGACAAAATAGTAGGAGGAATAAGTGGCGTAGTCAACATGCTGGCTCTTTCCCCTGCTGAACTGCAATTCTGTCAACAACAGAAATGGACTTACACTAGGATCTACAATACCCTTAAAAGATCTAACATCCCATTCACCTCAATGCAATGGGAGATGTTAGGATCCATTAAAGCACATATGAAAGAGACTACTGGACAGCCGAGCAGTCGTGCTGACATTTCAATGATGAATGACCTTACATCATTGCTTAACTTGCTAAGTAGAGAAGATCACCTCAGTTCCAAGGAAAGTGGATCTATGGTTATCAACTCCACTATTGAAAAACAAGTTGAGTTATTGATTGAAGAACTTAGTGATCTTGCTTGGGAGGCATCAAGGCGTGGATGACCTTTTAGGGCCACACATGAATCACCACTTGATATCGCTAGTTTTGTTACGATCCATCTACGGGAGATTCAACAACAGAAAAGTAACTCCAGAAGAAACTTCATATTCTACTCAGGATGCAAGGAGATACTTCGTCAGATTGTTCTAGTTTTCTCAGAATCCGACTTTCCATTCAACAACCATCAGCACCGGCAAATAGAGGACCTGTGAACGTCCATCAGAAGATTCATCGGAGACCCCAAGACCGAGAATTATGAAGACATAAAACTGCAATTCATGGCATTTGTATGCTCTCTCTGGCAAAACCCACCGCCAAGAGAGGTTGTTAAGACAGACACAACCACCATGACCGACCCTAATGGGACTGTCACTAAAGCAGTTGACTACATCACATTCGGACTTCACGGACTTGCAAGGACAACTTCAAAGCATCTTCTGAACAATAAAGAATCATCAAGAGATAGTCCACTCGAATTGATTACGACAATAGTCAATCATTTCATGATAATCTATCCACCTCGATACACCTTTCTGCAACCTAGGGCGCACAATATCAGCACTGGGGATCCCATGGATGCATCCATCTCCATCTAGCTAGAAGAGAAGAAGTTGAGCTCTCGACTTTAAAAGAGCGCTTCTCGGGAGGCAACCCGTGTTTTACATTTCCGCAATTTTACTTTCCAAGAAGTGATGATATCTCTGACTATCTTTTACACTTGGATATACGAAGAAGACCGACGCATCAAGTTTTTGGCGCCGCATCAAACATCAAATTTTTGGCACCGGACTTAAGAAAAGTATATCCAACGTATTCACACCTACGAGACAAATCACAAAAGACTTGAAGAAATCGGAGCACACAACAACAATGAAGGGACTCTATGGAAAAGTCGGCAATCATGTGCTTCGGAGCACTCCTCATCATCACCAACAAGCCATATATATAAATGGGGAGTACTTCTATACTGTTTCTTTCATTCGTTATAAATATACCATATCCACTATGCTTATCACTAAGTGTGGGATTCAAACCCAAAACACACAGCTAAAAGAATACGTCTTAGATGTTTTAAATCCTAAGTGTGGGATTTTACCCCAATCAGAGCTTAGAATAACATCGAGGATGATGTTCTTTTAAGTGTGGGATAGCAGTAGTTACACTACTGTAAAATGGATAATGGTATATGCTTGATTCTAAACTCGTTGCTCTTTAGACCATCATTCTCCAATAAACAAACAAAATTGAGTTAAATATATGTTGAAAATGAAAAAATTTAGACAGAATAATTTACTTTGGGGAAAAGGATAAATAAAATACGAATTCCTTTGAAAAATTAGTTTAGTAATCCTATAAAGAGCATCGCATGACTAGGCACACAACAAACCAACTTTCGATTCGTGAGGTACCTTGAGCCATATAAAGCATTCATTTTTAATGCTTTACTTCTTCGATTCTTGAGTGTGCCGATGTATATGTTTAGAATCAGAACTTGCTCCTGTTATGCATTTCGAATCCGAATTGGTGAATGAAAAGGAGATCGAATCACATCATTCTTAAACCCATCCGTACACCCAAAATTAAACACGTTATCCCTACCTTCTCGAAAGCATCCCCAAACTTCATAGTAAGTCTCAAAGATGAAAGAAAAGAAGTTACAAGGATATGACATCAAAGAAGAAAACCCAAGAAAGAAAATTCGAAGAAAAGAAAATCAATTGGAGAAAAAGACTCCTTTTGCAAACACCAAAAGAAAAGGGCGCCAATCCTCCCAAAAATTCCAACTTCACACACACAAAAAAAGAAGAAGAAGAAACCAATGAAAAACCAACAAAACCCCCTCTCACATCACCAACACTTCACCCCAAAAACCCTACATCACTTCCCTTAGAATGATTGTGGCTAGATCGACTTCGCACTCACCAAAAAGGTAACAATTTGATTCTCGATCAAGCCTATGACGATAAACGATACATGACTGGCATTCAGAGTGATTGATAATACTAGAATAGGAAACCCTAAACACTTTGAGTGATTGGAGTGACCACCTTGAGAGGATCACCTAGTCATGTATCCAAGATCAAAGATCAAAAGCATGCTCCCAAAGATTACAACCTCGTTTTTCAAAGAACAAATATTTTATTTTTTTCCAAAACTCCCTTTAGTAAAAAGTTCCGCCTCAAAATATTTCATTATCCACTTATCTTTAACTATGTTGAAATTCGAGTTTGCTTGAGGACAAGCAAAGTTCTAAGTGTGGGATACTTGATATCGCGTAAAAAGTCATGTTTTTACTACCAGTATATCTCTCATTCTAGAACGATTCTTGGCATTTTAAACTCAAAACCAATACAAATCAATGATATTATGCCAAGATGGTCAAAACAAGGTTGCACGATAAAAATCAAGCAAAACAGATGAAAAATGAAGATTCCACGCATGTTTGAAGATTCAAGGCATCAAAACAAGATTTCAAGACAATAGTGCCCATCACCAACATCCATCTGCTCCAAGATGTTCATTTTCAAAATACGAATCCAACAGAAGAAGAATCGACAAAAACGGATAAAGAATGAAGATTCTACGCCCGCTGGAAGATTCAAATGATTCGTATGCAATATTTGAAGATAGGAGACATATTTTTGGGATTTATTTTCATCAAAGTCTTCATTTTTCAATTACGAATCCAACAAAAAAAGAATCGATGCAGACGGACGCATAACGAAGAAGATACGTGCAATTTAAGCAACGCAACGAAAGACGACGCACCGGTGCGGGTGGCAGCCAGCCGCCGCCGGCCAGCAGCAAGCCGCCACCGGCCTGCTGGTGAGCGACGCTGGCCACCACCCCCATCTCTTTTCCGCTTTTTGGTACTTTCCTGTACCCGGTGCACCACCTTTCGCTACTTTTTCGTACCCGGTGCACCACCTTTCACTCTTTTTCTAACGTGAGCCTAGGGATGCTAATGTGAGCCATATTTTCCCTATAAATAGCAGCCATAAGGATTCATTTTTACACACACCATTCTTAGAACAATATACTTCTCTTAAGATATTGCTTCTACTTTCTTTCTATTTTCTTACTAAAAATTAGTTTTAGGCTAGTTTAGGAGCTTGTTTAGAATAGAAGGAAAGTAAGGTATGCATTGTAAATCTTCGGTGTAAGCTTGGAATTGTGTCAATTAATTCAAGTCTACTTTCTCCCGCATATAATCCTGGTGCTTTCTAAATTTATCTATCTTAATTAATTACGTTTATATTGATTATGCTAGAATTAGTTATTGCCATGATTAGAGAGTAGTATACTTGTGTTTGCTTGCAATGTAGTTAATTAATTATGGAATGATATATAATTAAATATTAAAGATCGTTAGTATCACTTTGATCGTCTTATTGCATGTTCTTTTTTGATTGTTGCCTTAGGATCATCATAGTGGTAAAATATAAACGGTCTTAATTATCGTAAAGTAATACGATGGCCCCTATTCAACTGTTACTCGATATAGTACTGGAAACACTTCAAGGTGGAGTACAAATGTATGGAAGTCTAGGAACGACCGAAGGTAGTCATATTACAAAACGGTACAATATTACGAAGTAATATGATGGCCCCTATTAGACTGTTATTCGATATAGTACTGGAAACACTTCAAGGTGGAGTACAAATGTATAAAAGTCAAGTAACGACCGAAGGTAATTATATTACGGACTAACCTATAAAATGAGAAACCTAGTTTAATTAACCTTTCTAAATAGACTTTTAAACTTCAATTTAATCTATCGCCTTTCCACCAATAAACGTGATTACAACGCCTTTTTAACGACGTCCAATTAAAAGGTAGTCAGTCATCTGTGTCAATATAATTTGTCAAAGTTATGAAACTATGGAACCGCAAGGCTACATGGGGGATTATCATAGTACAAGACATAGCCAAGGTTTGAAGCGGCGGAACCACTTTAAGTGAGGAACGTTGTGGATAATTAGGGGATTTATTGGGTAGTCTTAAGCAAGGGTTGGTTTAAGGTCATAAATGAACTTTTTAAATATACGAATCTGTTAGGATGACGAGGAATCGTTATATGATTCGGTTATGTCTAGTACCTTAAGATTTTGTTCTCGTTCATATGAAAGTATTATTAAACCATAATTGAGATTTTGCTTATTATTCTAAATACTTTGTAATGTTACCATAACCTAGCTCCCGGTGTGACATACTAATGGGATTTTAATTAGTAGGGAATCTAGTGTTTACATCACGAGTATTCAAGATTAATAATTAACAAATATCTTTCAACACAGTTTCTCCAAACATCATCCCATAACTTAATTAATGAAATCTCAGCAAACACTATCTTTATTTTATCTGCTTTATCTTTTATTTTTATTTTGCTTTTATTTATTTATTTGCCTAAGTTAGTTAATAGAAAACCCAAAACTCCCCCACTATCTTATAAACCCTTCACTAGTTTGAAAGCCCTCATCTGCCACGCCTTAGCTTCAATTCAGTCGGTTTGAAGAACAACTCTAGGTCATACCTACCACTTGCTCACCCTTAGGATTAGCATTGTTAGGGAAAACTTAGGCCCAAAATTACAAATTTAAAACACCCATTGATGCAAGTCGCCAGTAGTCGGTGCAACGACAAGGGTAAAATCCTTACTGACCGCTGGTGACGCGTCATGTACTCATTTCAAGATGGGTACCCAATGATTTTTGAAGTGATTGCCAAAAGTGAGATGTGAAACGACTATCTATCGGAGATAATCGAGACTGGAACACCATGTCGAGAAACAACCTCTTTAATGTAGATTCGTGTGAGGCATTCCATTTTGTCTGTTTCCTTGATTGCTAGGAAATGAGCAGATTTCGTGAGACGATCGACGATCACCCAAATGGTATCACAACCTCTCGATGACTTGGGTAGTTTGGTTATGAAATCCATGGCAATTTGTTCCCATTTCCATTCAGGAATGTTGGGTTGTTGGAGTAAACCATAAGGTTTTTGATACTCAGCTTTGACTTTTGAGTAAGTAACGCACTTGCTGACTTATGTAGCGATTTCGGCTTTCATTTTCGGCCACCAATAGAATTCCTTGATGCCGTGATACATTTTTTCAGATCCCGGATGGATAGAATATTTGGACTTGTGAGCTCTATCCATCAACAAGTCACGCAGGTTCCCAAAACTAGGCAACTAGATTCAGTTTCAGAAGTGCCTAACATCATTAGGTTTGATTTCGAATTGTTTATCAATGCCTCATAAGGATTCGCTTTTGATGTTTTCAGGTTTCAAAGCTTCAAGTTGAGCGGTGTGAATCTGAATGGTGAGATCATTATGAATGGTCATACTGAGGGCTCGGACTCGAAGTGGTGTCAGCCGTTCCTTTCGACTAAGGGCATCGGCAACAACATTTGCCTTGCCTGGCTAGTATTTGATTTCGCAGTCATAATCGGTGAGCAACTCGACCCAACAAAGTTGTCGCATATTAAGATCCTTTTGGTCGAAGATGTCTTGGAGACTTTTGTGATCGGTGAATACGGTACTTCGGGTACCATAGAGGTAGTGTCTCCAGATTTTGAGGGCAAAGATGACAGCCCCAACTTCGAGATCGTGAGTGGTGTAATTCTTTTCATGAATTTTGAGTTGTCACGAAGCGTAAGAAATGACTTTATCTCGCTGCATCAGCACGTAACCGAGACCTTGATGAGAAGCATCGCAGTATACCACGAAGTCATCGGTGCCTTTGGGTAAGGATAGGATCGGAGCACTGCAAAGCTTTTGTTTCAGGAGTTGAAATGCTGACTCTTGTTTATCAGTCCAATCGAACTTTTTGTCTTTCTGAGTCAGTGTCGTAAGTGGTTGAGTTATTTTTGAGAAATTTTCGATGAACCGACAATAATACGCCGCCAATCCCAAGAATTGGCGTACCTCGGTCGGAGTGGTTGGCGACTGCCAGTCTTTGATAGCTTTGATTTTTTATGGATCGACATGGATTCCTTGACTATCGATAACATGTCCAAGGAATTGAACGGTTTGCATTCAGAACTCACACTTAGAGAATTTGGCGTAAAGCTCCTCATTCTTAAGTAGTTCTAGGATGGTTTTGAGGTGTTGCGAATGTTCTTGTTCATTTTGTGAGTATATGAGAATGTCGTCAATGAAGACAATGACAAACTTGTCAAGGTATGGCTTGCACACCCGATTCATAAGATCCATGAATACGGCTGGTGCGTTGGTTAGACCGAATGACATTACTTGAAATTCATAATGCCCATACTGGGTTCTGAAAGTAGTTTTCGGAATATCGGAGTTGCGAACACGTAGTTGGTGATAACCTGACCGGAGATCAATCTTTGAATAAAAACTCGACCCTTGTAGTTGGTCAAACAGGTCATCAATACGAGGAAGTGGATAACGGTTCTTGACAGTTAACTTGTTCAACTCTCGATAGTCAATACACATTCGGAAAGAACGGTCTTTCTTTTTAACAAATAGGACCGGAGCTCCCCAAGGTGAAGAACTCGGCCTAATGAATCCTCTTTCTAGGAGTTCCTGTAATTGATTGGACAACTTCTGAAGTTTGGATGGGGCTAAGCGGTATGGTGCTCGGGCCACATGTGCGGCACCTGGCACGAGGTCGATTGAGAACTCAACCTTTCTTGGTGGTGGTAGACCATGTAGTTCTTCGGGAAAGACTTCCGAAAAGTCTCGAACGATGGGCACATCCTCAAGTCGCTTCTCCTCTGACTTTTTCTTCATGATGTGTGCGAGGATTGCTGGTTAACCCTTTCTTAGAAATTTTCGGGTTTTCAAGCAAGATATGATGTTGAGTCTCGTCCCACCGGTCTCCCCCTGTATGACCAAGGTTCTACCGACGGAAAGTGGAATACGAACGATTTTATCGTAACAAATGATTTCAGCGCGGTGTTTGGACAACCAGTCCATACCAATGATGATGTTGAAACTTCCAATTTAAACAGGCATAAGATCGATTGAAAAGATTTCATTGGCTAGGTTTAAAGTGCAATTAGGTATCATACTATCGGTTTCTATGAGTTTACCGTTCTCTAGTTCTACAGTGTACTTAACATCTAAAGCAATAGGGGTGATGTCAAGTAGTGGATAAAATTCATCAGAGATAAAGCTTCTATCGGCACCAGTATCAAACATAATAGAAGAATATAAGTTGTTGAGGAGGAACATACCTGTGACCACATTCGGGTCCTGACGGGCATCCCCGGAGTTGAGTACGAATGCTCTTCCCCTTGCGTTGTTGTTGTTGTTGTTGTTGTTGCTCTTCTTCTTGTTTTTAGGACATTCGTTTCTGAAGTGTCCCATTTCCCCACACCCAAAGAAGGATTTCGGTTGGTTGGCATTGTTGTGAGAGGCGTTGTTGTTGGATTTGGGGGATCGACAACCTTTGGTCAAGTGCTCGTACCTCCTGCAGTTGTTGCAGAGAGTACTGCATAGACCATCGTGATGGTAGTTACACTTGGAGCAGTATGGTCTGCCCCCAGTGTATCCACGCTTGGGCTCAGAATTTGTGTTGTAAACTTGGATGGCATTGGATTTCTTGTTCTGGGTGTTGTGGTGTTCAGATGATTTGCGTTTGTTGTTGTTGGAAGAGGATGTGTTGGATGTCTCACGGCTGACAACCATGGCCATGAGTTCATGTGCCAACTGGATTGCACTCTCAATGGTGGTTGGTTTGGATGAGGCAACATTCCCCTGGATATTCTCCGGGAGGCCGCGGATGTATCTTTTCATGCATAACAAAGCAAATTGCTGGAATTTGGTGGTATATCCAGCAATGTCAGTTCCCTGCATTGTCAAGTGCCAGAATTCTTCCTCTAGACGGTGCAGTTCTTCTTTGGGACAATATTTTCCCCTAAGCTTTTTCTTCAGTTCAGCCCAAGGAAGTCGGTTTGCTATCTCAATGTCCACAGAGTTTGCGTGGGTGTTCCACCACGTAAGTGCACCTTCCTGAAAGGTGTAGGCAGCAAATTTGACTTTGTTATCCTCCGTACAGTTGCAGAGGTTGAAAATGGATTCCATACGTTCAATCCATCTGATAAGACCAATAACACCTTCCGTGCCTTTGAAGTAGAGAGGTTTGCAGCTAAGAAAATCCTTGTAAGAGCAAGGTTTGATAACATGGGTATTAACTGGAGTTTCATCATTGCTTCGTGAGTTTCGAGGTGAATCCCGAGCAGCCAAGGCATCGGCCACTGCTCGAGATACGACAGCAGCAAGTTCAGCATCTCTGTAACTTTTCCTCTTTGGCGGCATGATTCTTCAAGAGAGAAACAAGAGGCACATGAGAAGTTGTACCAGAATGATAGTTCGATAGATTTACACATATTAAAACGGTAATATACAACATCACAAAGTGAAAATTAACAATGTAAGATAGCCGAGATAAATTGTCGATTGATATTACGATGTTAAACGATTACAGACAATTTTAAGTTACGTGGAAAAGTTACAGAATTAGATTTTTAACAAAACAGGTGCCGAGAATTGTTACATCCGGTCGAATTACATAGGTCCTACGAAAGCATGATAAAGTACAGATTTAACCTAAGCTAATCCTGACGTAGATTGAGTTGTGGCAGCAGTGCACTGAGATGGTCCACAGATTCTGCAAGTCTGCTAACCATTTGGAGGGCGTCCTCGGTTTCCCTTAGACGTGTCTCGCACTGATTCAGCCTTGATTGTAGGATGGAAATTTCGTTTCGGTTGCCGATCACTTGGTTGTGGACAACCTCCATAGTTTCGATGGTTTCACCCAGACGGTTGTCAAGGGCGTCCATGTTGTTGACGGTATTTTCGTGATCTTCAAAGACTTGATTGATACGTTCGAGTGACGTGAGTCTTCAGTTTTCGTTGGTTTCTTGGAGTTCGATATCCATTGTATTAAGTCATTGCTCGTGTCGGTGTAGCCTAGTGGCTAAGTCCGACAAAGTGAAATGAGTGGGGTATGGGTCAGCTCGAGGCAACCTGGTGTTCCTCCTAGCCACCCTTGGGTTTTGGATCCATACGTATGAGAGCGTGACAAATTGGGTGGTGTGTTTGCCATTATGAGACAAAGCGTTAGAAAGAATGAGGCCTATATTCATATAATACACATATAATATAGCCTAAGATATTAAGCGAGAGTGAGGCCTATCTATGCATGTATATATATATATATATATATATATATATATATATATATATATATATATATATATCACATAATAGCCTAAAGTGTCTAACACAGACATGTTTGAGTCCCGGTTCTCTCGAGGTCAGAGTCAACTAGTGTATCCTGTTCAGTCATGACTCCTTTCAGGTCTCACATCATATTCTTTTAATTGTACATAGTTGATCAGGCTATGTTAAATTAAACCAATACCATGTAGTCACTGAACCTAACCATACTTAATAAGGAATACTGCCTAACGGTCATAGTCTATGTAGTGTCGTGGATCATGAATCGCAACTAGAACTTGTACACCTTGTGCGGAATACAAGATATACAACAAGATATGAATTAAAGAACAAGAAGTATTCAATCAAAACTGCTTTTGTATTTCACGAAAACACAGAAAGAAAACTGTGTGAATAGTTACAAAAGACTTAGCTCAAATGAACTAACAAAAGCCTATTTATAGACTAACTTCAATCCTATATGCGACAATACTTAAATGATTTAACTTGGTCAACTCCAACAATGCTATTGTAGGAGTGACCATTACATCCATCAATACACTAATCACGGAATTGTTATTGTCGCAATATCAAAACACTTAGACAGATTTACAAAACAAACAAATAAAAATCAAGCTTTAGACAACTTGCTCCTACAAACTCCCCCTTGAATAATGCTTGATATATTGAAACTTGAGCTTAATGTATATCCAGGCAGATTGCAACCAGCATGAACACCTTGAGCACAACATACTTCAACTACTCATTGGAACTTCAAGGCCATGGCTTCATCATCAAATGCATCATCATAGATAATTGGATTCACTAGTAGAACTTTCAGATCATCTTTTGAGAGATTTATCAAACTCAAGGGATCAAACACATACACAATCGTTTCTCGATTCCACATAATGTGTCCCTTGTTATCTCTGTCATAGCATCCAATTTCCGCTTCTCCCGTGTTCCCGTTATACTTCCAATAGCTAATGAATTTCCAAAAATTAACTGGAATTTTCAAGTGGAATTTTCCTCAGACATTTTACCCGTGGATAAGTAGTAATCACTCGTGGTTGATTGGAGATAGGTTCAATGTCGAAGTAATCCACAGTTCTCTTTGAAAACGTCTCTTTAACCCATGTGTATTTTCCTTTATTGCACTCACGAGATAGTACTTCAGTCATCCAATCCACCAGACCATTTTTAGAATGATTGATAATGTCAATTGAAGCGATATGATTGATTTCACACTTTGGAAGTTTCTCAAGTGCTTTAAAAGTTGGATGAAAATATTGAAGCCCATCCGTTCTCTTGATAATAAACACTTTGTTATCATTATCATACTTCCATCGAATAATCCTTCCAACACACTCATGTCTTGGTATTTTAAAGAACTTTCTGGTCTTTATTTTCTCAGGCTCAGGTTGTTTAGAAAACCACCATGGAAGTTTTTGTTCAGGTTCTTTTTCTTCGTCTGAATCAACCCAAAATCCTTCTTGAGCACACATATCAGACTGAACTTTTTCTGGGTGCAGTTCATCTTCAGAATCTTCCCAGTCTTCAACATGAACATCATCAAAATCTGGCTCAAACCCTGGAGGAAATTTTGGATCATCAAACTCATCAAAATCATATTCTCCATTATTACACAATTCCACAAAAGGAGCCAAATCTTCAATGATAACATTCAAAGGAGTAGGACATAGAATCTCTTCTTCTTCAACACTATCTAATAACTCTTCTTTATCAAATCTGCATGAAGATTCTCCAATCTCAAACATAGAAGATTCACCAAGATCATCAAACAAATTTCCAAGGTATAAAGCATTTAAGTCTTCTTCACCAAGATCATCAAATTCCATATTTTCAAAACTTGGTTCGGGAGTCAAAACCATAGCAGGAACAGAACTAATTGGTTCAACATACAAGGGTTCTTCCATATCATCATTTTGAACCAATACCATTGCTTGAGAAAAATTTGGCTGATCACCATTACCATCATTTCCACCAGAATTATCAAAATCATCAGATCTTTCAACATTTTCTTCAACATCATCATCAAATCCTTCATTACCTTGATCATTTATTCCAGCATTTCCTTGATCATCATCATTATTCTGATCATTTGCATTATCATCAACATCATCATCAACATCAACAACTTCATGCACATTCTCCCCCTGATCACCTAATTTTTCTTTCAGAAGAAAGATCTCTTGTTCAAGTGATTCAATCCTTAAAGTCTGAGAATTAATTTGTTGACCTTGATTGGCAATAAGAACATCTTGAGTTCTAATTCATTGCAAAGCATGAAATAAATCATCTCTCAACTTATCCACCAGAGTTAATAAAGGATTCACAACTCGCTGAAGAGAAGCATCAAGAGCTGCCATACTCACAGTAGGAGTAATTGTTGTAGAAGAAGTTCCAGCAGCTATAAAAGATGAAGAAATAGGTATTGATGAAGTAATAGGAATGGAAGTAGAAATACCAGGTTCAGAAGAAGTGACAGGCAAAGATATAGAAGAAGAGATTGCTGATGAAGACATAGACAGAGAAACATAAGAAGGCATTGCAGAAGAATATACAGGCAAAGATTCAGAAGAAGACATTGTTGAAGAAGTCACTGGAAATGAAGAAGAAGAAGATCCATTTTCAGAAGAAAAAGTTCTATCTACAATCAACTTCCTTCTTTGAGTAGGTCTAGGCTCAGGGATATACTCAGGATCCTGGGCCTCTTCTCTTTGTCGTCTCAAATCTTGTCTTTCCTTCTCGATATTTTCTTCAGTCATAAGGATTCTTCAAAAGTCTTACGACGAATAGGTTCCTCATCCTCAGAACTAGATGATTCAATCTCAAAAAGATGATCAAGATTTTGTTGAACAACAGCATCAATCTCATGAACTATTGGGAAGTCATCTTCCTCTTGAACTGACTCCCCCTCAGATGAAACCTCCTCACTATCATCATCTGATTCCATTTGAATGTCTATCTGAGGTGGAAGAAAATCTTCATCAATAATACGCCCAAAGAGGTCAACAGTTGGTGGTGTAGGTTTACCACGATAACAATTACAATCAGCAAACACTCTTTTTGGAATCGGAGTATAATGCAAAATCTCTCCATGATATGTAATTCCTTGAATATGTTGATCAAAAATCAGCTGGAGGAATCGTGGGTACATGAAAAATCCATCTTCGTTGATGTTCCCAACCAAATTCTCAAAAATATATCTCAAAAAGTTATATGGAATGTTGAGTACCAAATCTGTCATTAAACCAGCTAAATGGTAACTCATTGCATCAAATCCAGCTTTTCTTGGAGAGATACAACCAATCAAAGTATGAGCCAGAAATTTCCAATGTGGACAAAAATGATTCTTCATAATTTGAACATCTCGTGGTCCTTTAGTACAACCCATTTGTTGAAGACAATCATCAATAATATTTCGTGGAATATTATTTAAAGCATTTACATCATCACCTAATTACAAAGTATAACTAATCAATTCCTCAGTGAGTACAAGTGGTCTTCCATCAACCGTGGCTATGATACAAGAAGGTTGAACATCCGTGTGATATTCAGTAGTTATCCAGAAATCAGTCATATGATCTTCATAGATATTTTCCACTTGAACTGTCAAAGCATGAGAAATCCTTGATCGTAATAAAAACCTAACCATGGGAAAGAATTTCCTGGTTTCAGGTTTATCCGGTGCCTCAAGTAAATAAGCTGTTGCATTGTGAGGTTTCTCAAAAATTACTGCCCTCCTAACCACATCTGGTTGTGCTGCAGCAATAGGATCGGGTTCTGCCATGATATATAAATACAAGCTGCACAAAGTATATGTTAAGCAAAATACCTAAACATACTTTGAAAAAATTTCAAGTTTCAAAAATCTGAAAATTTTCTAAGTGTTGAAAGCATGCGATAATAATAACTTGAGCACTATTCATGCGACAATCACATTTTTATACGACAATAGTTATTTTAAAAAAAAATACACACACAAAGATATCCATGAATAACATTGTCGGAGTACTATTCATGCGTGAATAAGTACTGTTCATGCGATAATAATGGATTATCGTAAAAAGTAGTCAAACAAGTCAAAGTCAACAAAGTCAAAGTCAACAAAGTCAAATTCACATAACACTGTTCATGCGTGAATAAACTATTCATCAAAACCCTAATTCACGCATCAAAACCCTAATTCACTATTCATCCGACAATGGTTATTGTCGGACGATTCCTAGGGTATTGTTCATGAACAGTATTTTTCGCACAAAATCAACAATTAAAGCTTAATTACAAGGAGATAAAGAGGGAAAATTATACCAATCGATGCGGAATGAGAAGGCGTTCAATTCTATCGGAACAAAATCAAGTGAATCGTAGCACACAGAAAGTAATCGAAGAAAAAATCAAACGGCAGCGTATTGTCGGAGTATATATTGTCGGAGTAAAAAGGTTTTGTTGGATAATTTGAAAGTGTGTGTAAAAATTTCAAATTTTGAAATACTTATACACTCCTTTTTATTTATTATCCGTGAATAAAAGATATCCGTGAATAAAATCCGATATATATAAATCCAACAATAATTTTTAATGAAACATTTTAATCAAATCAAATTTACTTTGGATAAAATGCTAAACTATTTAAAAACTAAAACTTTGAAACAATGAAAAATCTTTAAACTAGATATTTACAAACTAACATAACAAAATAAAAGCAAAATATTTTTGTTGGGGTAATTCTCATGAGTTGGGATCATATTGGGATAAATGAATGCATTTATTTTTATTGTTAAGAAATAAAAGTCTATTTTGATTGTTAGTATTTTTGACCTCTTTAAATTTACTTAGCATTAATAAAACATACTTTCTAAGAATCATTCTACATATGATTATTGGTATTATTGTTCTCTTAAACACTTCTGCATTTAAATATCTTTAATTCTTTTATTATTAGCATGCATATTACTTTATATAATCTAAATAGTAATATACTTTTAAGTTCATAATATATTAGTATTTTCATATAAAGAGTGAGAATATGATGATATCTTTAGAAGTACACACATATGTTGGAATGACACTTAGTCACATATGTCATACCCCGGGTTGGACTTATAAATTGTATCACAGGTCTATACATCGTATAACAGAGTGATAGAGTTTATTTTGATTTGATATATGAAACTTTGGAATATTTGCACGTCCGTTTATAAAAATATACCAACTAAGGTCTGTACTCAGTACAACAAATAGTCAATATATTTCCCCAGATATCATAATATTAAGACCTTAAATCATGAATCATAATATACTAATTCCCCAAAATATAAGACATTTATCATCATTTTGATAACCTTTGATCATTTTGATTAAACCTTTTGTGTAACACCTGGTCAAAAAGTCAATTTTCGCGCCAAATTTAAACTTCAAATAATTGTATTTTTATATGCGATTATAACAAAGTGTTCAAAAACGTAAGTCGTTTTAATTTAAAACGCATTCTAATTATCTGAGACCACTCGAAAACAAGTATAAATTTTAATTCCAAAATAGTATTTTTATAAAATACTTTCACTCGAAAACATTTCGAAAGAATATAAATAAATTTGTAGAATTTAAAATATTACATTTTTATACGATCGGGTACGCAAACACGGGGATTTAACGCAACAATTGGGGACAACCAAACCCACCTAAAATGATGGGTAGGCCATCCCTTTTCCCCCTTGCCATTTTTGTGTTTCACAAAACCAAAAACACACACACACCCCTATATCCATCTCTCTTTTTTCTTTCATCTTCAACAACAACAACAGAAATCAACAACAACAACCTCATCATCATCATTTTCGGAATCATCATCATTATCTCAAGGAAAAGGAAGCAAGCTTCACCATCATCTTCATCTTCTTCCTCACCAAGTTCATCCCCACCATTTTTGAACTCCAACTCAAACCGTAAGGATTTACTCTCTTTTTCTTGATATTTCGAGTTAGAAACACTTAATATATCATGTTTTAACATTATATCAACAAGATTTGGCCTGAAAATAGGTTATATCTTGATTTTTGGGGAAAAATTGTCGAACAGTTCGTTATGTCGCAGGGACCAAAAACAGTACTGCGACATAGCCAATGTCGCAGGTTATGTCGCAATAATTAATTATGTCGCATTGTGCTACGCAAGCCTTTATGTCGCAGAAAATCCGAACGTCGCATATAGCGACACAACACACTATGTCGCATTAAATTGCGGATTTCGCACATAGCGACATAACCCTTATGTCGCAGAACCATTTAGCGATATAACCCTTATGTCGCAAAACACAGGAGCTTAAAAACCTATGATTTTCACTAAGTGTCGAAACCCAAATTTTACCGCCAAATATTACTCCGAAATGAAATTTCGGAGCGTTTTCACTAAAGCAATATAGTAGAAACTGCGAAACGAACCCACTTGCGAGTTGACTTGCGAGCCGAACTCCACTCTGCGAACCCAACTCGGTTCGCAACCTACTTTGCCTTGCGAGTCCAACCTCATTTCGCACCGCGAACTCAGTTCGCAATACCATTTCGGTCCGCAGCCAGACTTGGTTAATTTCCCTGATTTAAAATTTTTGATATGTTTTTAATAAAGCAATGTAGTAGAAATAAAAATTTTCCAAGCTCGACCCCAGCCAGGGGCTCTGCCCCTTGGACCCCGCCAGGGGTTGCCACCCCTTGGACCCCGCTACCAGGGGCGCTGCCCCCGGACCCCCGTACACGGTTTCCAAACCTGAACGACAAATGAATACTTACACAACTCGCTTAGACAAACTGATTGTCTCATACTCATATAATCTCACGTGTTTAGGACACTACGAGGTTACCCATCGGACGACGCGCGTATTGTAGGATTGCTAACTCCTCAGGTGAGTTTCATAGCCCCACTCTTTCAATTGTTTTACTATTTTCGGGGTGAGACGCATGCTCAATTACTGTTGACCAACAATCACCATTACCTGACTTGGTTAAGTCACTATTATACATAGACCTTATTGTCACGGGACAACCTCATCAACTACAATAGAACTGGTTAGTTCTACCAATACAGGATTAGCTTTCTTTTTAGGAACTAAGACTGCACATACGTTTCAGGAATTCGAAATTGGAATAGTTACCAAGTAAACATCAACCCAAGATCTCAATATACTTGCTAGGCTGAGGCTAGGAGAATACAATAGAAATATACGTTAGTATAGGTCTCTTATACTAATACCAAAACAACTAGGTGATGATTTGTCATGCCTAGGCTTAATGTGACTCAACAGATAATTAAGTACTGTATATACATACTCAGCTACAATATATCAATTGCATGTGCTACATACTACTCTATCTGAGGTATTTGTTGGTTCAACTTATATATATATATATATATATATATATATATATATATATATATATATATGTCTATATATACATACATGCTTGTACTTCAACTCGAGCACTTGGTGCCACCTACAATTTAGTTATGTATATAGGTATACATACACGCATACAAATACAATCAAACTAGTCGGACATGTTGTTGTACTGTCGGCTCAATTACTCAAGTCGGGCATGTTGTAGAACTGCCGGCTCAATTACAAACTTTGCTTGTGAGCAATTCGGTCGATGCCAAATAGGCACAAAACGATGCTACGGTGTGAAGTGGGCACAAAACGATTCCACGGTCTTGCAGTGGGCACAAGTACGATATCACGGTAAAGCGATACACTCGATGGATGGGCGAGCTTATGCTCATGATCCACACACACCTGCGGATGGGCGAGATTATGCGTGTGATCCGTACAATTAACAGATCGGTGAACTTTCGTGTGAGGTCGTCAACTCAGTATTTGATTAAATACTCAATCATAGTTCTGCGGGACTATAATCAACTGTTGCTGGCAACACGCTATGCCAAGTGGCACAGCAATTATTACACAACATCATATGACGTAGTCATACAATTACCCAATAGTCCTTAGGCATGTTTGGCCTCACATTGATAGATTACTTCATACCCGAGAGGTATCCAGGCATGAATGCCTCAATGTTATGTACTTAGGTACGCATCACCGTCCCTTAGGTATGAGATACCTTGTAGGACGTATACACATTGGTGTTACAACTTTATAACAATACATATCAGAATCGCAGATTCTGAACTACTTTTCAAAACATCAAAGGTTTTATACTTTATGTTTTAACTAACAAACCTATGAACTCACCAGCTTTATAGCTGACTCGTTTTAGCATGTGTTCTCAGGTGCCCAGCAGGATTAGGATTGCTACAAGATAAGCTAGCTTGAGTCACATATTTTCAATCAATGGGGACCACTCTGCATTTACTTTTGTATTTTCAAATTAAGTAATTGAAACTTCTATTAAACTCGCTACATTGTAAACGTTCTACTTTGGAAAATGTATAATTATTTCCAAACGTCTCATTTAGAGTCGTTCATTATGTATCTTATGCCGTGATATTTGATTTGGTAACACCCGACCTGACCGCTTCTGCAAACCCGAAATTTGAGGGTGTTACATTTTGATTGTCATATATTAATATTTTGGATTATGTAAAATAATATGCATATATGGTTAACATTTCTTAGACTAGATATTTTAAATGCAAAAATGCCAACCAATATATCACATATAAAATTAATTAGTAGAAAATTTGGTTTAAAAATGCTATGTAAACCTACTAACACATCAAATATAGTACTTATCATTTCTTTTACGTATTTTTTATTAATACATTTCCTAATGTACTATCATTTCCCAACTTTTTACACAAAATCTCCCCCGATTTTTTATTTTTCAAATGTTTTTGGATTTTTATTTTTATAAAAGAAAACAAGCAAACAACAAACAGAAAATATAATTTTAAAGATCCAAAGTTTACTTAATTTGATCCAAATGTTTCATGCCGAGCATCGAAATGAGTTCCTCAAAACGTGATTTGGAAAAAGCTTTGGTAAACAAATCAGCTCTTTGTTTCAATGTGTCAACATGAACCAAAATGATCAAGTTTTTTTCATAGCAATCCCGGATGAAATAAAAACGTATTTCAATATGTTTAGTTTCTGAGTGCTGAACGGGATTACGTATGATACTTATGGCTGCAGTATTTTCAATATGCAAAGGAGTTTTGGTAAGAAGTAAACCATAATCTCGAAGTTATTGTTGAATCCAGAGGATTTGCGAACAACAACTAGCAGCAGCAATATATTCTGCCTCCGCAGTAGAGGTAGAAATCGTGTTTTCTTTCTTGCATTGCCAGGTCACGAGTCGATCTCCCAAAAATTGACATCCACTTGATGTTGATTTGAAGTCAATACCACATCTGCCACAGTCAGAATCAGAGTATGCTGAAAGTGTAAAATCTCCATTATTCCAGTAACAGAAGCCTAGATCAGGCTTGCCCTTCAAATATCTAAAGATTCTCTGTACGGCCCTCAAATGTGAGACTTTGGGATTTGCTTGATATCGGGAACAAATAGACACAACAAACATGATATCAGGTCTTGAAGCAGTTAAGTACATGAGAGAACCAATCATTGACCGATATTCCTTTTGATCGGTGGGTGTGTCATCAAGAGCAGGTCCAATTTTTTCAACAAGATCAATGGGAGTTGAAATAGATTTGGCATCCAACATCGTAAATTTCTTTAAGATTTCATGAACATACTTCGTTTGATGTATGAAAATGCCCTTGTCTTGTTGCTGAACTTGCAAACCTAGAAAGAAAGACATTTCCCCCATTGAACTCATTTCAAACTTAGACTTCATGATATGCTCGAATTCTTTGCACAAACTGTCATTCGTAGACCCGAATATAATGTCATCCACATATACTTGAACGAGTAGCAAATTTCCTTTTGTTTTCTGAATGAAGAGTGTACTATCAATTTGACCTCTCAAAAACCCATTAGCGAGAAGATGTTGAGATAAAGTCTCATACCAAGCTCGAGGAGCTTGATGTAACCCATATAAGGCTTTATCCAACCGAAACACATAATTTGGGGATTTAGGATCTTCAAAACCTGGTGGTTGTTGACAAACACTTCTTCATGCACTTTCCCATACAAAAATGCACACTTGACATCTAATTGATACACTTTGAAATTCATGAAAGAAGCATATGCTAGAAAAATCAGAATGGATTCAAGTCTAGCAAACGGAGCAAAAACCTCGTCATAATCCAAACCTTTAATTTGAGTGAATCCTTGAACCACTAATCTTGCTTTATTACGAACCACAATTCCTCGATCATCTTTCTTATTTCTTAAAACCCAACGCGTGCCAATTCGATGAATATCCTTTGAAGGTTTCACCAATGTCCAAACTTGCAATTTTACAAACTGCTGCAATTCTTCCTTCCACTTGGCAGCCTCAGGGCCTGCCATCGCTTCCTTGTAGTTAGTAGGTTCATCTAAGTCATTTAGTATACCATCACTAATTTTATCATCTTCTTCTACATGGTAACCATAATAGAACTGAGGAGGCTTGCTAACTCTACAAGATCTGCGAACGGGTAAGGATATGTCTTCAGGTTCAACAAGTGTTTCCACCTCTTGTTGAACGTCAGTGTTTACTGTAGGTTCTTCATCGGTCGACTCTTGAATTTCTTCAAGATCTATCTTACTCCCACTGTCCTCTTTAGATATCGTTTCTCTCTCAAGGAACACTCCTCTTCAAGCTACAAAGACCACATTATCCGTGGGTCTGTAGAACAGATATCCAAATGACTCTTGTGGATAACCAATGAAAAGACATTTTTCAGATCTGGAGTCTAGTTTGTCCTGAGTTTCTCGTCTAACGAAAACTTCACAACCCCAGATTTTGATGTGACCAAGAGAAGGACGTCTTCTCTTCCACATCTCATAAGTTATCTTTGAAACCTTCTTGGTGGGTAAAAGATTTAAGATGCGAGCGGCTGTTTCTAATGCATAACCCCAAAAACTTATCGGAAGTGTAGCCCGACTCATCATAGACTGAACCATGTCCAACAAGGTTCTATTTCTCCTCTCAGCAACTCCATTAAGTTGTGGTGTTCTAGGAGGAGTTAATTGTGAAACTATTCCACAATCTCTAAGATGATCGAGAAACTCGATACTAAGGTATTCTCCTCCCCTATCGGATCGGAGTACCTTTATCTTTCTGCCCAATTGATTCTCTATTTCGCTTTGATATCTTTTGAATATCTCAAAAGTATCTGACTTATGCTTAATCAGATAAACATGTCCAAATCTACTGTAGTCATCAGTAAATGTAACATAATATCGATTTCCATCTTTTGTGGCGCATCAGAATGGTCCACAAACATCTGTGTGTACCAAGTCCAACAGTCCTTCACCTCTTTCACACGACCCGGTGAATGGTGATTTAGTCATCTTGCCCAATAAACAAGATTCGCATACATCATCCGATTTGAGGTCGAATGATTCCAACACTCCATCCTTTTGGAGTTGGCCGATGCGTTTCTTGTTTACGTGCCCAAGACGATAATGCCACAATTTGGATTTATCAAATCATGGTTTACCCCCCAACTTGCTTTTTCTAGTTCTTTGAAGAAACTTTTTAACTTTTCTTGTTAACATAGAAAGATTCTATTGGAGGTCCATTTCTTCAAGATCATCAGGATGTAACTGATCGTAATCCTCTTATGTTAAGTCTACATTACCAACCTTTCCAGGATGTAACTGATCGTAATCCTCTTATGATGAAAGAAAAGTTGTGACAACATTTGCATGATCTTCGGTAATCTTTGAAACATGTTGGTTGGAATTTTGTTGTTGATGATTGGTAGCTGTAGTACTTCCAGATCCATAAAATCCATAACCAGAATATCCACCTGTGGCTCCACTAGAATTCCCACCATTGAATGTCTCAGAACCAGAGAACAATGCTGTTGTTTCTGAAGTTTTCTTAGAACCGAATTGAGAATATTGCATCATCTTTCCAGTCTCCTTTTTCTGTAAAGAAACATCATATACTTGCAACTTGTTGATCAAATCTTCATATGCATATTCACCCAATGATTCATCTTCCATCAAAATGTTAGCCTTAATATCCCACCTTGAAGGTAAAGCTTCAATCAACTACTCATTGATTTCAAGATGTTCCAAAATCAAACCATGTCGTTTGAGCTCACTGATTAACTGGGAATATCGAGCAATTAAGTCATTAAAAGATTCATTTGGCATGCATGTAAATACATCCCATTGTTTCTTTAACAAGTCACGTTTACTTTTCTTCAACTTGTCGTTACCAGCAAAACGTTTCTCCATTGCTTTATAGAGCTCATATGCCGTATTCAAATCTTTCCATCCAGCAAGAACATCACTAGGAAGACTCATAGAGATAACTGACTTAGCTTTCTTGTCTCGATCATGTTCTTTCCTTTCATCAGAAGTCATCATTTTGAGTGACTTGGGAGGAGGATTATTATCTCTATAAATTCCTTCAGCTCTAGGATGAATGTATTGCTCCAAGATAGGAATCATTAGATCCGGATCATATAGAGCAATAAACGACTCAAACCGATACCGCCAATCATCATAATCATTTTGACATAAGAACTTTGGTGGTTTGGTTGTAGTTCCAGTCTCTTGTTCATTCTTCATCATAGCTTGCCAATTCACATGAGCCATTGTAAACATTTAGAAAAATCCGAGAATATCAACGTCCGAGAATAAGAAAATCCGAGAATAATAGCTTCCGAGAATAACAAAACACTCCGAGAATAACACTCCGTCAATAACACACACTCCGTCAATATCAACTGTCCGTGAATAACACTCCGTTAATAACAAACACTCCGTTAATACCAAACACTGTTTATACGACACTAACACAGTAAGTCCGTCAATGAGTATCCGTCAATGAGAGTCCGAGAATACAAGTCCGTCAATAATCAACTACTGTTCATGCGACAATAGTTTATTGTCGGATCACTATTCACGCAAATGCAATCACAGAGAAAATGGTTATCACTATTGTCGGAATTACTTATTCACGCATGAAATTTCCAGAAAAGGAAAAGTGTTGTAAAATCTTCAATTTTAGCTCGTTTTTGCTAAAATTTGTATCGCTGAGCTCGTAATTCAATTTCTGATACTCGTATCTACTCAATTTGAACTTTTACCGTCAAATTTATGAATCCGTACAATTTGACGATAAGTACGTAAACAATCAAAAGATCAAAATAAGAGAATCAGATCAAATTCAGATGAATTATGATCACAGAATCACGTACAGCAATAATCGTCTTCTGATTTTGATAAAGCTCTTCAAATCCGAAGCAAATTGAAATCAAAAGATATCGTAATTCGTCCAAATCAATCAAACAGTGTCAAATAGCAACAAAATGCTCAAACTCAATCTTTCGAGTCCTTTAAATCAATCAAATACCTCAAAATCAATCTCTAATTCAATCAAACAGTCCTAATTCTATTCGTACGACTCTGATACCACTTTGTAGTGCCGTTGATCACGAATCGCAACTAGAACTTGTACACCTTGTGCAGAATACAAGATATACAACAAGATATGAATTAAAGAACAAGAAGTATTCAATCAAAACTGCTTTTGTATTTCACGAAAACACATAAAGAAAACTGTGTGAATAGTTACAAAAGACTTAGCTCAAATGAACTAACAAAAGCCTATTTATAGACTAACTTCAATCCTATGGGCGACAATACTTAAATGATTTGACTTGGTTTGTCGGAGTGACCATTACATCCATCAATACACTAATCACGGAATTGTTATTGTCGCAATATCAAAACACTTAGACAGATTTACAAAACAAACAAATAAAAATCAAGCTTTAGACAACTTGCTCCAACAGTCTAGGCCCACTAAATGCAACCTAGTTCACTATAACCTTAGGCTCTAATACCAATCTATCGCACCCCCAAATTCGGGTTGCGGAAGCGAATCGGGTCGGGGTGCAACTAATCAATAATGACAAGCACAAAGATATAATCAACGACCACTAAATGCGTCGTTTTACATTGTATTGATAAAACCAAAGTTTACATCAAAAGTATTGTTTACATTAACTCAGTTCCTTGAAATTGAGAGATTTACATTACATAATTACTTTATACAAAAATATAATAATGCAACTAAATCTTTGATTGATTGAATGAAGACTCGAGCTAATGAATCATGATTGGGCAACCAACCTACTGCTGAGTACCTGTGATACATGCTAAAATGGGTCAGCGAAACGCTGGTGAGCTCACAGGTTTGTATGTCAACACATATTTGTATGAACCGCAAGATTTAATTGAATTTAAAACACAATTAAGCAAAATAAAAGTTATACAACCATGAGCACATAGTCTGAGCTTAACTTGAGTGTCAGGTCCAATTAAGAAAACCCAACTGAGGTGCCTCCTACGAGTGCCTAATCTACACTCGTCTTCCCAAATGCTAATACGTCCGTTTGACCAGTTAGTGCATGCTAACCTGGACGAGGATTGTCAATCCTATATGATATCATATACTAACATTCACGCTACAGATGTATTACCGAACTATGTTGTGGAGGTCTTTGAAATTATTAGTGAAAACAACTCATGTAGTATTTGATTTGTATTGTACTTGCGTTCATATTGTAAAATAAAACGAGCAATGTAATCACACCCCTAATGAAAACTGTAAAATAGGGGCTATGAGACTCACCTGAGTCTTGAGAAGTTTAACTTAATAAACTTGTTTGATTAGCCGTGAATTGATGTCCGAAGACTTGTAACCTGAGGGTGTCCAAGACACGCGATGGTTATAAACATGAGTAGGTATCTCGAAAGACTACCTTTGTAGTTGTTCATCTGATATAGAGTAAAAAGTTATGTTTTTACTACCGATATCTCTGTCATTCTAGAACGATTCTTGGCATTTTAAACTCAAAAACAATACAAATCAATGATAATATGCCAAGATGGTCAAAACAAGGTTGCACGATAAAAATCAAGCAAAACGGATGAAAAATAAAGATTCCACACACGTTTGAAGATTCAAGGCATCAAAACGAGATTTCAAAGCAAAAGTGCCCATCATTAACATCCATCTCACCCAAGATTTTCGTTTTCAAATTATGAATCCAACAGAAGAAGAATCAACAAAAACGGATAAAGAAAGAAGATTCTACGCCCGCCGGAAGATCCAAATGATTCGTACGCAATATCTGGAGATAGGAGACATACTTTTAGGATATCTTTACATCAAAGTCTTCTTTTTTTGAATTACTAATCCAACACAAGAAGAATCAATGTAAACGGACGCATAACGAAGAAGATACGCACGAATTAAGCAACGCAGCGAAAGACGACGGACCGGGGCGGGTGGCAGCCAGCCGCCGCCGGCCTGGTGATGGGCGGCACCGGCCTCCCTCCCCCCATCTCTTTTCCTCTTTTTCATCCTTGCGTGTACCCAGTGCACCACCTTTCGCTACTTTTCCGTACCCGGTGCACCACCTTTCGCTATTTTTCCGTACCCGGTGCACCACCTTTCGCTACTTTTTCATACCCGGTGCACCACCTTTCACTTTTTTTCTAATGTGAGCCTAGGGATGCTAATGTGAGCCATATTTTCCCTATAAATACATCCCCAAGGCTTCCATTTGAAGATGTCTCATATGCATTAGGCATAATTCTCTCTTTACTTTCTCATTCTATTTTCTTACTTCAAAATTAGTTGTAGGCTAGTTAAGGAGCTTGTTTAAAGTAGAATGAAAGCTAGGGAACATTTTGTAATCTTTGGTGTACGCTTGGAGTTACGCTTATTAATTCAAGTCTATTCCTTCTCACATTTTAATCCGGGTTCTTTCTATCCTATTCTATCTTAATTAAATATGTATGCTTTAATTATGCTAGATTATGTTTGTGCCATGATTAGCAAGTAGATTACTATTGTATTTGTTGTGATGTAGTTAGCATATATAATTGTGGGATGGCTTTGAATATGTCGTGAAATAATATGACGGCCCTATTCGACTGTTTTACTCGGTATAGTGTTGGAAATGCTTTTAAGCAAAGTACATACGTATGGAAGCTGGTAACGACCGAAGGTAGTTGTATTATGGATCGACATTATAAAACGGAAACTTTATGAACGGACTTATCTTATGATTTTAAACCTAAAACTTATATTCGCCTTTCGATTAACAAACGTGATTGTAACCCTGTAAAGAGGAGTCGTGAACCTTGATACTTGGTCAACAGTTATCTGTGTAAAAACTATGTTTTTAACTATAACGTCATGCAAGCATCATAAAATGCAATGTGATTACGTGGACTTGCCATGAGTATTGTACCTTTTCGATCACAATGTACTTATCATGTGAACATGGCGAAGCAATTAAATTCACAATGGAAACATCGGTAAACGATTAAATACATTGCGAATCACCATTGTATTTTCCGACATGGTCTGGGTTTAACTTTATGCAAAAAGCCGTCAGCATTTTAACTAGCATTTTAATTAGATTAGTTAATTTAGATTAGATTAGAGTAGGTAGGCTACAGGCTAAATAACCATTTACGAAAACCTAGGGATTTGTTAATTGTAATGAGAAAGGAAAGTTTGGAATCTAAGTTACACTGATATCCTTTCCTTAAAATATGAAATCAAAAGTAAGATACGCAAGAACCTTGAACGTTTTCCCCTGTTTATCATCCTTAAGTTTCATCAATATGGAATTGGTTAATAAGTTCGAACATAAATTCTAAGTTAATTGTTTAATGGATTTAAAATCTTTATGGTATTAAGAACGGTCATATTTGTAATGACCTGCTACTCTATTCCTTCGCCCACGAGCGAATACGTTCAATAATACGGGTCACTGACTCCCTCACAAGAGAGTGTGGAGAGTTGAGCATCGTCTGTCTGATTAGAATCATGACACCTTAGTTCCTCGTGACATATTAGTTGATAACCGACTAATAGGGAACTTATTGGTTATACCACTGGGTGTTGAATCCACTAAACATTTCCAATTTAGATAATCGTTTTCCCATAAGAGTCATCATCCCACATTATTAGCTAACGAACTCACAACAAATACTACTTTTATTATCTGACTTGTTATTACACTTTTATTCGCTTTATTTGGTTTACTTAGTTAACTGAACCAAAACCCCCAACGCACTCTTTTAAAACCTTTACTAGAAAAGAAAGATTGATTGGATCACCTCTGTTTCAATTCAGTTTCTCTTTAAGAATGACTCTAGATCATACTTACCATCTACTAGCCTTTGGTTCAGTATTAGTAAGTCATACTTAGACCCCAATAAATATAAATTTAAAACAAACCGATTGTGATCCGTGCGTCGTCTTCATACGATCGTTCGGGAAGCATCATCGTCCAACTAGAATGTTCAAATTACTACGATTTGGTTTATTGAATTGTCCAAATTACTACGATTTGTTTGTTTAACTTGTCCAAGTTACTATGACTTGGTTGATTTGATTCATCCAAATTACTAAGATTTGGTTGTTTAAATTGTCCAAGTTACTACAACTTGGTTGATTGGTTTATGTTTTTGAAAACGTGTACGACCCGTTGGTGATTGGTTGTAATAATAATCTCATTATTATTATTATGGTTTCGAGTGTTCATGTTCATAAACGTATTCCGATGTGTTTAAAAAGTCGTATCGTATAAGTGTTTGAAATTACATAAGTTTGAACCTTAGTAAAAATTCATGTTTTCAAGGTTCTGTCTTATGCGACACTAGGTGCGACATAAGGCTTTGTGTCGCTAAGTGTGACATAGTCTGTTGTGTCGCAGATCATGTCTGCGACATAAGGGCTTGTGTCGCTAAGTGCGACATCCACAATTTAATACAATATAAGGTGTTGTGTCACTATATGCGACATCCGTAATTTTTGCGACATAACCATTTGTGTCGCTATATGCGACATCCGGGATGTAGTGCGACATAGAGGCTTATGTCGCTATATGCGACATAAGACCTGATTTGGCGACATAAGAGCTTATGTCGCAGGTGGCCTGGAGCCTCTGCGACATAACGAGCTGTTGGCCAGAAAATGAGCCGAAAAGGGGTTTTCCGGTTTTCGTTTGACTTGAAACTTTTACCCAACCCATATTTGGACATTATAAGTTTAAATAACCCACAAACAAGTGAAAATAATAGAAATCGGAGTGTTTCAGGATTTGTCGGAAACTTACAAACTTAACGCCGGAAAAATCCGGAAAGATGGAAGTGTAGATCGTGATGTGGTGAACGTTTTTCTCCAAACGAGTGAAGTGATTCTAGCGAGTTTGGTGGTGATTTTTGGTGGTGGGTTTGAAAGGAAAAAGAAAGAGAGAGAGAGGAGGGTGAAGATGATGATGAATGGTGAAGTGGGAAGGGAAATGGAGTGGGGTTTGACCCCCTCACCCCTTGGGCCAGTTTTCAAGGGGGGCCCCCACCAAGGTGTGGGTCTCCAATTTTTACTCCCGGGTATTCGCGCTCCGTGCGGTGTTCATTTTCTCGATTGTTTGAACGTTTAAATATTTATTTCACGTGTTATATATACGTTTTAAGATACGAATAATTACTCGATATTTTACTTAAAATATTTCACCAATTACTTTATATTTGAGTCATAAAATATAACTTAGATTTGATTCGGTTGTTTGCGCGTTTAACGTTTTAAATTGTGTAGACGTTAATTGTACATTGCGGAATAAATACGAAATATTATCAAAATAATATTTTTAATATTATAATAGTGTTATTAAATCAAGTTATATCTTTTAATAACATTGTTCACCAACGTCCGTATTAATTGAATCGAATTACATTCGATTTGAATTGCGTACGATTTAATCAGATCGTGTAATTGTATATATTCATCATTTTATATTTCGATACATTAATTAGCCTAACACCGAACTAATTAGATGTATTAACAGAGGATTAAATACTTAATTATTATATTAATCCTAATTTGACGGGTGTTACAGTACATAACACTTTTAGGCTTACTTTTTGCATAGGTTTCATGTATAGGTTTTGTGAAAAGGTATATTGAGATTAAATGGTAAAGTTAAAATGTCATGTTTAGAAGTTGACACTTATATTGTGACGGATGGAATAATTGTATAGTAATTTATGTGTAATCTCATTATATAGATGGATAAAGTGATCCTCTTTTAATTAATATTAGTATTAGTATTAGTATTAATATAATATTAATATTAATTACATTTATAGGCCAAGGGACCTCTTGAAAATATTAATAGATGTGGAAGATTTGAAAATACAAATGTTGTTGGTAAAAGCTTTGAGATTGAGTGACATTCATATAGCCACTGGTCTCATTATCTATCTAGCACATTGAGTTTATATTATGAAATAGAAAAATATGCAATGTATAGTTAAGTCAAAATTAGTTAATTCTACTGATTTTCTTGATGTCATATCCCATATTCACATTCATAACCTTTTATTTACCTTGCATAGTTCATCACAATTATATCCATTTGTTGCATGATCAAACATCTTAACGAAAATAAATTATCAAACTAAATTATAATGAACATGCTTTAAACATTGTCGCTTAAAAACAAATTTGATGCAAAACCTTGGGGATTTCAAATTTTCGAACCAAACGCCACCTTAGTGATTGCTAGATGTTGAAGGAATTGCTGAAAACGACTGCAAACTACCAAAAAAATTGTAAAATCGTCAAAAATAATTTGGTACCGCCACTTTGCACGGGTACAAGGCTAGTATATATATATATATATATATATATATATATATATATATATATATATATATATATGTGTGTGTGTGTGTGTGTGTGTGTGTGCGCGCGCGCGCGTGTGTGTATGCTTTGTAAATATGACTTTTAAGTTAATATTTGGACATTAACAAGTCATATGACAACCAAACATGTAACTATACTAAAAGCAAAGAAATATAGAGAAAAAGATTGCTCGCAAAGTGTGTTAAAATCAATCTAGAGGAGCTAAACACGATGATGATGCTCGGTTTGCTCATAGCTTCCTTTTTCTTGCTTTCCTTCTTCACAAATGGGGATTTTTGGTAATGTTTTAGAGAGAGAGTAGAGCCGAGATTAGAGAGAGAGTAGGGAGGAAAGAAAGTGAGATGATGGTAAATGAAGAAAATGAAATGAAAAGAGATAAAAATATGGTTTTGGTCTTGAATCTTCCACAACAAGATCCACAAATTGTGGATCTTGTTTGTGATGTTTGAAAACCAGTTGTGGGGTCCCCACCATGTGTGGTGTCTCCAAGTTTTGTTCCTCGAGTTTGCGCTCTGTGCTGTGTTCATTTCCCCGGTCGTTTAAACGTATAATTTAACGTTAAATGTTATACGTACGAGTTATAAATAACGAATGATTTTCGATGGAAAAATGTTGAAGTATTAATCAGTAATACTTTGAAACATTTATAAAATGTTTTGGATAAAGAGTCAACGACGATGTATGTGATTGTGTTACGGTTATATAATCGGTTGACATTTTAACTAAACGTTTTTGTTACATTTTAACACAGAATATTTTAAATGAACTCTTTCATTTAAAAATAAAATATTTTAATAAATAAAATATATTTTGATTTTGTTCCATCATCGGATGTGTTTCACATATTTTTGGTCGCATATAACTTATTTGTACGATACGAAATACTTCTGAAATATTATCAAAATAATATTTATAAACAAACATGTTTATTAAATAAATTCATATTATTTAATAAAATAAGTTCACCAACGTCCATATTAATGGATCAGAATTTGGCCGACACAAAATGACACGATTTCATTAATCATGTAAATGCGTATATATAATAATACACGTAATGATACACACAATTAGCCTAACACATAACTAATTACATGTATTAACAAAATGAGTAGAACCTAATAACTAGTCCTAATTTGACGGGTGTCACAAATGGGTAAAGAAAGGAATGATAATGATAATTAGTGAAAAGTAGTCACCGTGTGATGGTAGTGTGATGGTAATGTGTTGTTACATGTATAAGTTATGCAATAGGTGATCAAGTGTTATGGCATTCACTCTCAACTGATAATTACATAATCGGCTCAAAAGCAAAGGTGAGTGTATGGTAATTTAATAAATAACGGTTATATGTTTCCAAGTAAAGGATTCATATAACTGGGTGGAAGTGTTATATTGTGTCGTTATTAAGTTAAAGTAAAATTATATATTTATCATTGAATGATTAAGCTTTTGTTCTAGTAGGTGATGTGTTATTAACATGCTTATTGATAAGTGTTCATGAAAGTATGTGGTTAAATTTTTAGTAAAGATTTGTGTAAGATATGTTCTATATATTGTAACACCCACCTTAGAGGCCTAGTGGTAATATAGTCCAACTTTAAATTATTTGTTTAATGTGTTAGGAAATTTAATTGATTATTTCATTATTTTTATTTTGAAATTGGATAAAAGGTCAAATGACTTATTGTGACTAGTAAATTATTGTTTGTTTTTAAATTTATACAGTTGAAGGTAAAATAAGATTGTTGGAATCGTAAATGGTTTTTAGGTACCAGATTATAGGTTTAGAAGGTGACTAATTTTAAAAGAAATATATTGGAGTCAGTTAGAAAAAGGAGCCGACTTAATTTTCTTTAAAACCTCACACACACACAACTTCGAAATAAAAGATAAAACCATGAAATCATCCCTGTGGTTCACGATTTTACCAGGAACAAGAATCAATCAATTCCAATTACTGATTTCAAGCTTTAAACATCTAATTCATCATCATCTTAATTCTTCCTTGATTTTAAGTTATTGCTCTTGTTTTGTTTAATCTATAAATTATGATTATGATGAAATAGATATGAAACTAGAGTAGAACTAAGTTAGGAGATGATTTTAGCTTGTTGTGAATCTGGAAAACTGAGTTTCATGTTTTGGGTATAAAATCCGGATTCATGGTTTTGAAAGGTTGCAGGTCGCTGGACATGGTGTTACCCGGCGGATACTATCTTACCCGGCGGGTAACCCGAATTAAAAGAGTATCCGGCGGATACAATGGTATCCGACAGGTAAATGGTAAATGTGGAAATGGGTAAAGTTGTACCCGGTGAGTAACACGACCGGGTAAAATTAAAAGGGTTGGGTTAACTTTGTAGCTAGGAAGGTCATGAGTACCCGAAGGGTATTCTATTACCCGCCGGGTAAGGCTTGTTTGTTTGTGATTTTGTTACAGCCTAAGTACTTGTTCTGTATAAATTTCATAGGGGTTTTAGTTATGCAATGCTTATTTGTTTAATATTATGAACTTGAATTAAGTTATAAACTAAATATGGAATGATGAGTTATTTATCATTATTAATTAATGATTTGACTGAGTTGTTATAACTAGTTACTGTTTAGTATTTTAATACTAGGTATTGAGATATGTTATATGATTATAAAATGAGTTATATGTTATGGGACAGATGACTAACTCATTATTTAATTGTATTTTCAGATACGGGAGAAAGCTCAGTAATATTAGACTTCTAAGCTAGCGGCTGAGGTAACGGTGAGTGGATCTGTAATCCTCAGTGTGATTTAGTTGTAACAAGTTTGGTTACAACGGGTAAATGTTTTGTTATCATTTATAGACTGTTTAGTATGTTATGATATTATTACTGTTGATAGATTGTTTAGTCTGACATAATGCCATGACGATTATGGATTATATAATTATGTGATACATGGCCATTGGGCATATGTGATTATTCAGAGGTCAACATTGGTTGGGCTTAGTTACCATTGTTTGACTGGCGGGGGTTTCCTTGTACACATCATTAATAGGAACATGTATAACACACTCCAAATTCACAAGGCTATTTTTTTTTACATATCGGAAGTGTTAATTTAATATTTACAACTTAGATTGCATGAATATATAAACCAAAAGTGCAATACAACGGTTTCAAGTCATTGTACATCTTTGTACTCCCGGGATGAATCAACAATCTAGATTTGTGTGCCTCTAAAAAGATCACATCCCGAAGACCACCCAACAAAGGAACCCAGACTCGAGATTGAAAAGTCTTTAATCCACGTGAATCATCAATCAATAAATCCTTTATTTTAAGCATAACCTCGGATTTCAAGTTATCATCCATCAATGCCTCCATTTTAGCCAGATTTAACTGATCGATCAAATCTGATGAAACCTCCATTCGCATGAAACACACCTTTTCTGATTTTCCTTTCCGACTTAACCCATCTGCCACAACATTGGCCTTACCCAGGTGGTAACGAATCTCGCAATCATAATCCTTTATCAATTCCAACCATCGCCTTTGACGCATATTGAGCTCTTTTTGGGAGAACATATATTGGAGACTTTTGTGATCCGTACAAATAACAGATTTCGTGCCATAAAGATAGTGCCTCCAAATTTTCAAGGCGAAAACCACCAACGCGAGTTCTAAGTCATGGGTAGGATAATTTATCTCATGAGGTTTCAGCTGACACGAAGCATAGGCAATAACATGGTCTCGTTGCATCAAAAAACAACCCAAACCCGCAGAAGCAGCATCACAATAAACAATAAAATCCTCGGACCCGTCAGGTAATGCTAAAACCGGAGCCTGGCACAATAACTGTTTTAAAATATGGAAAGTTGACTCTTGCTGTGCAGTCCACTAAAACTTTACATCTTTTTGGGTTAAATTAGTCAAAGGACCCGCGATCTTAGAGAAATCCTTAATGAATTTACGATAGTATCCCGCTAATCCCAGAAAACTTTTAATCTCAGAAGGAGACTTAGGTGCTTGCCAATTCATAACAGCCTCAATCTTTGATGGATCCACTTTAACCCCATCCTCACAAATGATGTGCCCCAAAAACTGTACCTCACATAACCAAAATTCTCATTTGGAAAATTTAGCGTACAATTGTTCTCTTTTTAATGTCTCAAGAACCAAACGCTAATGCATCTCATGATCCGACTCAGACTTGGAATAAACCAATATATCATCAATGAATACAATAACAAGCTTATCAAGGAAAGGTCGACAAACTCTATGGCTACCCGACAACCCAGTTCGGGCAGCGAAGATACAGTTGCCAACGGGCCTCAATCCAAACCTTGTTCATACAAGGACTTCCTGAGCTGCAAACCCTTGAACTTCAAGGGAACTGAAGGAGCCATGGGACTGATCAGATGGTTCGAGAAAATGGAGTCCGTCTTCCACATCAGCAAGTGTGTGGAAGAGGACAGAGTCAAGTACTCCACCTGCACCCTCGAGGATGGTGCACTCTCATGGTGGAATTCATATGCCCAGTCCGTGGGTATCGATACCGCCTACCTACTCCCTTGGGAGGAACTGAAGACAATGCTTACTGCTAAGTATTGCCCCATCGAACAACTCCAAAAGCTGGAGGAAGAATTATGGCACCTAAAGGTGCAGGGAACTGACATTGACGGATATACCGTCAGATTCCAACAGCTTGCCATCCTTCGGCCAGCAATGGTGAGCACCGAACCCGATAAGATCCGAAGGTACATCCGCGGTCTTCCGGAACCCGTCCGGGGGAATGTCGCCTCCTCAAATAAAACCACCATTGATGGTGCTATCCGATTGGCCCATGAACTCATGGCCATGAACGAGGAATCAGAACCACCCACTTCTTCCTCCAACCACCTCAAAAGGAAGTGGTCTGACAACCACAGCAACAACCAAAACAAGAAACCCGACACCATCAAAGCCTACAACTCAACCACCGAACCCAGGCGTGGTTACACCGGGAACAAGCCCTACTGTTCCAAGTGCAACAGCCACCATGAAGGTCCTTGCGGTCCTTATTGCAACAACTGCAAGAGGTACGGACACCTCACCAAGGACTGTAGATCCCCCACCAACAACAACAACTCCAACTACAACCCCAAGGCACCCAAGACATGTTTCGGATGTGGAAACACCGGACACTTCAAGAATGATTGCCCAAACCTGAAGAAAAAGGGCAACAACAGCAACAGCAACAACAACAACAACAACAACAACAACAACGCAAAAGGTAGAGCGTTCGTACTCAACTCTGGGGACGCCCGGCAGGACCCGAATGTGGTCTCGGGTATGTTCCTCCTCAACAACTTAACTGCTTTTGTTCTATTTGATACTGGTGCCGATAGGAGCTTTATTTCTGATGAGTTCTACCCCTTACTTGACATCACTCCTATTGCCTTAGATGTTAAGTACACTGTAGAGCTAGCAAACGGTAAACTCATGAAAACCAATAGTGTGATACCTAATTGCACATTAAACCTTGCCGATGAAACCTTTTCGATCGACCTTATGCCTGTTGAAATTGGGAGTTTCGACGTCATCATTGGAATGGACTGGTTGTCCAAACATCGAGCCGAAATCGTCTGTTACGATAAAATCATCCGCATCCCTCTCGCCGTCGGTAGAACCTTGATCATACAGGGGGAGACTGGCAGGACGAGACTAAACATCATCTCTTGTTTGAAAACCCGAAAATTTCTCAGAAAGGGTTATCCAGCAATCCTCGCGCACATCACGGAGAAAAAGTCGGAGGAGAAGCGACTTGAGGCACCTCGCTCGGAATTCTCTATATGGGACCCGACCCTCGAGTTAACCTCAGACTATGTGCTCATGGTTGTATACATTATCTGTAACTTTATTTGCTGGATGCAAATCAATACTTGAATCTTGCGGTTCATAGAATATTATTTGATACTCAAACCTGTGAGCTCACCAGCGTTAGCTGACCCATTTTAGCATGTATCACAGGTACTCAGCAGTAGATTTGGACTGCCCATCAGGATGCATCATAGCTCGAGTCTTCATGCAAACTTCAGAGATTTCATTGCATTATTAGATTTTGTATAACTAATTATGTACTTAAATCTCTCATATTACGATCACGAGCTATGTATGAGTTCAAACTGTTGTAAACCTTTTAATATTAATATATTTTGTTAAAACGACGCATATAGAGTCGTTTGCTATATATCTGTGTGCTTTGATTCTTGATTAGTAACACCCAAAGTATGCTTCCGCGATTCATTAAATTTGGGGGTGTTACAAAAGTTTGCCGAATCTGCTGAGATGATCGGGCTTGTTGATCTAGTAAAAATTGTTGTTCAACAGGCTTAAGCCTAACCACTTTCCCTTCTAAATGCAACATATAATCCTCTTGACTTAAAACCCCTGCTGAAAAAGAGGTACCACTCTGACCCTGACTAACATTTTAATTTCGGGTGGAGTGACATCCGTTCCTGAGGCGTTGTTGGGAGTATCGGTCGGGTTTTCATTATCTGCCATATCCTTCACTACAACACATCTCACAACTCGTTAATTGTTAGTACCTACATACTAACCAATTATCCTATCATAGCTAAATGCCATACCCTGGAATGTTTGACTAACACAAATAGATTTGGGATTGAACACTTAACCCATGCTCAATTCACCCAAACCTATGCTCTGATACAAATTTATAACACACTTCAAATTCACAAGGCTATTTTATTTTTACATATCGGAAGCGTTAATTTAATATTCACAACTTAGATTGCATAAATATATAAACCAAAAGTGCAATCTACGAATATGATCCAAACATATAGTTTCTCACAAACTTTACAAACATTAGGCCTTAAATGTATTTAAAATTCAAATCCTGCTAATAGACCATTAGCACGTTTGTCCAAAACAGAGTAAGCATCGTAAAACATTCCACAAACCAACTTCTTGCCCACCCACAAAAAAAAGATAACCTGCAAGAAATTAGGAGGAGGGATTAGCACAAAGCTAAGTGAATAGATCAATAACTATCAACCTAACTCAGATTAACAATTGTTTACAGCTAAGCATCATAAACAACTAGCGTCAAGAGGATCGGTGGTCCTTGAGGTACCCTACTGCCGCAGTGGCCCCCAAGCAACACTTACAATCACTGAAGGCCAATTCAGTGATTTAAATGATAGTTGGGTACTATTACTACTTACAACATCATTTCCATAAACAACACATGTCCAAAGCACTAATGTTGTTCAAGTAATAGTATCCCAACCCAATTGCAATTGACCTTTGAAAGAAATCACATAATTCATAATCATCATGACAATATGCAAATATAAACAGTAAAACCACATTGTTGCAACTAGCTTAGATTGTAAGTCATTGATCCACTCACCCTTGTCGATCACAATCTCCACTCAAAGATCTTATTTTATTGAGTCTTCGGTTTATCTGAAAACACAATCAAAACCCGAGTTAGAATCCTCACGTTATAATCCGTAGTATTTACTCAATTATATACGTCAAATAAGTGCACATAATATACATGAAACACTACTAAATATCACAAGTATTCAGGTCACAAGTTATCAAATTCATCATTTTAAAACAGGCAAACGCGATCCGGAAAAAGAAGGTGGGATCGCGTTCCCAAGAAGAAAACCATTATGTTACCATTTTATACAATGAAACGCGATCCGGTTAAGAGGTCTGGATCGTGTTCCCATGACCAAGACCTTCTGTAATCGAAATGTTCTTGATAACGTGATCCGGACATACGGATGGGATCGCGTTCCCAAGAGTAAACACGACTGAAACCAATTTACACTATCTAACGCGATCCGGGTGATATGGCAGCTTCGCGTTCACATGAACAAACTTGACTGTAACCAAATTTCACTATGGAACGCGATCCGGGTGATGGAGATGGATCGCGTTCACGTATTTTAAATTAGAGGTTTAGACCTGCAACTTTTCTGCACGAAATCAAACTCGAATTTCACTTAACTAAACTTCACTAACTCAGTTTTTATCAATCAAATACATCACAATGCACCTATAATTATCATATAACAACACAACAACAATATGCAATACTCAATTTCCTTCACCTAACTTATTCCACATGATTCAATCAAAACCCATTTCATACATTCATACATATGGCATATGAAATTATGGAAGAACAAGAAGATGATAATGATTCAAGTAAAATCAGTAGCAAACACTCCTTTCAAGCATAGATGATCATACATGAAACAATACTCCACCTACTTTCCTCAATTAAGCTCAAGAACACCAAATAAACAACTTACAATTGAAATGGAGAAAAAGGGGTGAACTAGGTGATGATGATGATGATGAAATCACAAGCTACAATCAAAATCTCAGCCTTCACTTAAATGAAATCACATTTGTGAATTCTTTCAAGTATATGTGTTAATGAGAGAGAGAGAGTTACAAGAGATTTGAGAAAAAGGATTGAGTTAGGTTGGGTTTACAAAACTGTAACACCCCCAAAATCACTGTTTAGCGGAAGCAAGCTTTGGGGTTACTAATCTAATATCACAGCACAAAAGTAAGGCAAACGACATCTATATGTAACGTTTGTAAAATAGTTACATTTCCATACATAAAATGTTTGAAACATAGAGTTTCAGGTTACAAAATGAAGTTCCCTAGAGTCCGCGCGTAAAGCGGGAGATTCTATTACATAACCATAATAAATACAAAAGATAATGCTAAGAATATCCGTTAAATGCAGTTGTAGAAATCATGCGACTCTAGGTAGTATCCTGAGGGAATCCTACTCCGTATGTGTACCTGAGATACAAAGCTAAAAAGGTCAACACGAATGTTGGTAAATCTCACAGGTTTGTAAATAGTATTAGTATTTGAACACAAGATTTCATCAGTAATGCCCGCAGGCGTAAATCAGGTATTTGCAACCCCGCAAATGTAAAGTAAGTAAGTTATACCGTTGCCATGAGGCTCATAATCGAAGCTTAACCCGTAAGTAATAAGTTGCTCCCGTCACATGCTCGTAACTGAGCAAGCATAAGTAACGAATAATAGTCGCCCGTTTATACAGAACGGTTCGTGGTACCGCTACTACCCCGGGCGGGGAGGGTCATTTCCCTAATGGATCCATTAACTAGTGTTCGCTCTTAAGTCCATAACTAATGATATATGATGGAGAGACTTCAGTAAAAGTAACTCATGCAATCCCGTATAGTAAAATAAGTTGTTCGTACTTGTGTTCAAGAAAAGTAAGCAATGTATCTCACCCCATATGTATAAAACAGTAAAAGTGGGGCTGTGAGACTCACCTGAGTCTAGTAAGTATGAAGGTGTAATCAAGTAAGTAAAGTGGATGTAACTCCGTACGTGGTTCTCCGAACCCTGCAACCCTCTGGCGTCCAAAACGCACAAGGTTGTAAGTAAGCAAGTAATCAATTAAGTAGGTATCTCAAAAGATCACCCATGCTAGTTGTCCACTCAACTAGGAAAATGTCCAAATGTTTGTTTTGTATTTCGTTTGTAGTTTTGAAAAACAAGTATGGTCCGTTGGTGACGGTTTGTAATAATAAGCCAAAAGTGTTATTATTATATGTATCGTTGTATCAGATTTCATTATCTGTAAGTGCTTGACACTTAGTGTGAAAAGTATTTATAAGTTCCAGGATGACGGGGGTCCGGGGGCAGCGCCCCTGGTAGCGGGGTCCAAGGGGCGACAGCCCCTGGCGGGGTCCAAGGGGCAGAGCCCCTGGCTGGGGTCGAGCTTGGAAAATTTTTATTTCTACTAAATTGCTTTGGTGAAAAACGCACCTGGACTTGAATTTGGGTGAAATCGAGTGATAAAATTTTAGGTCTCGACACTTAGTAAAATCTGTGTTTTCTTGGTTCTGTTTCATGCGACACAAAGGTCAGGTATGCGACACAAGAGCTTAGCGACACAAGGGTTATGTCGCATAAGCTTTCGGTGCTAAATCAATAGCGACATAAGGGTTGTGTCGTATAGGGTATACGACACAAGGTGCGACATAATCGTTGTGTCGCAAAATCTACGACACAAGGGTTGATGTGACATAAAATGCAACGTCAATGGGTTTATGCGACACAACCTTGCGACACAAGGCTTGTGTCGCAAAGATGAACACCAGCCCAGAAACAGCGCCTGTCGCGCTTTTCCGACCCAAATCACAAATCTAACTCATTTTTAGGCTGCAAAATCGTGTTTTCTTCATACATTTGGACAATACTAAGTTGTGTAAACATTATAACACCGAAATAATACACCAAAATGAGTGGATCTAAATATTTAGAGAATTTCTTACAATTGCAAATCGAGACAAAACGAGGAAGAAAACGAGGGTGGTGCCTTTGTTAATCTTGTTCCTCTCTTGATGGTGATTCCGAAAATGTAACTTTTGTTGTCGGTTATGCTAGATCCGAAAATTTGGTGGTGATGGGTTTGAGAGTGTTTAGTGGTGTGTGTGTGTGTGTTTTTGTTGAAATGGAAATGAAAGAAAGAGGGAAAGAGAGGTGGGGTGTAGGTGAAAGCCTCACCTTTTTCAGTCCCCGCAATCGCGCTCCGTGCGGTTTTCGTCCTCCCGTTCGTTTAAACGTTAAATGTTTATTTTATACGTTTAAATATACGTTTTAAAATACGAATAATTACCCAATATTTTTGTTGAAGTATTTTACCAAATACTTAATGATTGCGTTATAAAATATAACTTTAACTTGTTCCGATTTGTTTGAGCGTTTAATAATCTAATCGTGTAGTCCTTGTTTGTACGATACAAATTTGAACTGAAATACTATCTAAATAATATTTTGGATATAATTGCGTTATTAAATAATATTATATTATTTAACAAAATTGTTCACCAACGTCCGTATTAATTGAACCGAATTACATTCGATGTGAAACTTGTACGATTTAATCAAATCGCATGATTGTATATATTCAACAATATATATTACTTGATACATTAATTAGCCTAACACAGAACTAATTACATGTATTATAACTGATTAGGTACTAATCACTAGTCCTAATTTGGCGGGTGTCACATTCTCCCCCTGTTAGAAGAATTTCATCCCGAAATTTAGTTCGTAGTCGTGTTTGAAGTAGCTTCAGTGAATAACTGAGGGTACTTGAGTCTCATTTGGTCTTCCCGTTCCCAGGTGAATTCCGGTCCACGCTGCGAATTCCACCTGACCTTGACAATGGGAATACGACTTTGTTTGAGTTGTTTGACCTCACGGTCCATGATTTCGGTGGGTTCTTCCACAAAGTGAAGCTTGTCGTCAACTCGAATTTCATCGAGTGGAATGATAAGTGTTTCATCTGACAGACACTTCTTCAAATTTGAAATATGAAAAGTGGGGTGCACACTGCTGAGCTCGGATGGCAGCTGCAATCGATATGCCACTGGACCAATTCTCTCGAGAATTTCAAACGGTCTATTGTACCTAGGGTTTAGTTTACCTCGTTTTCCGAATCGAATGACACCCTTCCATGGTGCCAATTTAAGAAGTACCTTGTCTCCAACCTGGAAATCGAGTGGTTTGCGCCTCACGTCAGCATAACTTTTCTGACGATCACGTGCGACTTTGATTTTGTTTTGGATACCAACGATCTTCTCGGTGGATTCATGAATGATTTCTGGACCAGTGAGTTGGGTATCCCCCACCTCAGTCCAGCAGATAGGTGATCGGCACTTTCGTCCGTAGAGTGCCTCGAAAGGTGTAGCCTTAATGCTGGTATGGTAGCTGTTGTTGTATGAGAACTCACACAATGGTAAGTAGTTTTCCCAAGAAATACCGAAGTCAACTACGCAGGCGCATAACATATCCTCCAGTGTTTGAATAGTTCGTTCGATTTGGCCATCAGTTTGCGGGTGATAAGCAGTACTCATATCCAGACGAGTACCGAGGGATTTTTGTAATGATTGCCAAAAGTTAGAAGTAAAGTGACTGTCCCTATCCGAGATGATCGAGGTAGGTACACCATGTCACGATACAATTTCTTTGATGTAGATGCGAGCTAAACGCTCCATCTTGTCAGTTTCCTTGATGGCTAGAAAATGGGTCGATTTCGTGAGACGGTCTACAATCACCCAAATGGCATCGTAACCGTTCGAAGTTTTCGGTAGTTTGGTGATAAAGTCCATGGAAATTTGTTCCCATTTCCATTGGGGAATTTCAGGTTGTTGGAGCAATCCTGAGGGTTTTTGGTGTTCGGCCTTGACCTTGGAACAGGTTAAGCATTTACTGATGTACAAGGCGATGTCAGCTTTCATGTTAGGCCACCAATACAATCCTTTGATGTCGTGATACATCTTGTCAGAACCAGGATGTATAGAGTATCGAGATTTGTGAGCCTCAACCATCACCAAATCTCGCAAGTTTCCGAATTTGGGTAACCATACCCGGTTAGAGAAGTACCGAGTTTCGTCAGGTTTGATTTCCAATTGTTTATCCATGCCCCGCAAGGCTTCATGGATGATGTTTTCAGGTTTGAGTGCTTCGAGTTGAGCGGCAAGAACTTGGGTGATGAGATCATTATGGATGGTAATACTGAGAGCTCGGACTCGAAGGGGTTTCACTCGTTCTTTTCGACTCAAGGCATCGGCAACTACGTTCGCCTTGCCTGGATGGTATTTGATTTTGCAGTCGTAGTCACTAAGTAACTCGACCCAGCAACGTTGTCTCATGTTTAGATCCTTCTGATCGAATATGTGTTGGAGGCTTTTGTGATCGGTAAAGATAGTACTTTTCGTACCGTAGAGGTAATGTCTCCAGATTTTCAACGCGAATACCACGGTACCTAATTCTAGGTTGTGTGTCGTATAGTTTTTCTCATGAATTTTCAGTTGTCGTGAGGCATAGGCAATGACTTTTTCTCGTTGCATTAACACACAACCAAGTCCTTGGTGCGAGGCGTCGCAGTAAACCACGAAGTCATCGGTGCCTTCGGGTAAGGACAGGAATGGTGCACTGCAGAGTTTGTGTTTCAGTAGTTGGAAGGCTGACTCTTGTTTGTCGGTCCAAGCGAATTTTTTGAGACAGCTATTTTTGAGAAGTTCTCAATGAATCGACGGTAATATCCAGCGAGACCTAAGAATTGTCTCACTTCGGTTAGAGTGGTCGGTGACTCCCAGCCCTTGATTGCTTCAATCTTGGCGGGATCAACATGGATTCCCTGGCGATCGATGACGTGCCCAAGGAATTGAACGGTTTGGATCCAGAACTCACACTTAGAGAATTTGGCATATAACTCTTCGTGTTTGAGAAGTTCCAGAACGGTTTTCAGATGCTGAGCATGTTCCTGCTCATTGCGCGAGTAGATCAGGATGTCATCAATGAACACAATGACAAACTTGTGAAGATATGGTTTGCACACCCGATTCATAAGGTCCATGAATACTGCCGGTGCGTTGGTTAAGCCGAATGGCATCACTTGGAATTCGTAATGCCCATAGCGTGTTCGAAAAGCTGTTTTTGGAATATCATCGTCACGAACTCGGAGTTGGTGGTAACCTGACCGTAGGTCAATTTTTGAGTAGACACTCGATCCCTGAAGTTGATCGAATAGGTCATAGATTCTAGGAAGTGGATACCGATTCTTTATGGTTAGCTTATTCAGCTCTCGGTAATCGATACACATGCGGAATGATCCATCCTTCTTTTTCACAAATAATACCGGAGCTCCCCAAGGCGAGGAACTTGGTCGAATGAATCCTCTATCCAGGAGTTCCTGTAATTGATTAGACAACTCCTGCATTTCGGAGGGTGCTAAACGATACGGAGCTCGTGCCACGGGTGCAGCCCCCGGCACAAGTTCGATTTGGAATTCGATTTGTCTAGGTGGTAGAATTCCGGGCAAGTCCTCAGGAAAGACTTCCGGGAAGTCCCGCACGATCGGCACATCCTCAAGTCGTTTCACCTCTGACTTCTTCTCGGTGACATGTGAGAGGATGGCTTGATACCCCTTTCATAGGTATTTTCTAGTTTTCATGCACGATACAATATTCAGTTTCTGTCTACCGGTCTCCCCTTGTAGAATTAAGGTTCCACCGGAGACGAGAGGTATACGAACGAGTTTGTCATAACAGACGATTTCAGCTCGGTGCATGGATAACCAATCCATACCGATGATAATGTCAAAGCTGCCGATCTCTACAGGTATCAAATCAATGGAAAAGAGTTCGCTCGAGAGGTTTAGTGTACAACCACGTATAATGCTATCAGTCTCAATCAGATTGCCGTTAGCTAGCTCTACAATGTACTTAGTATCTAAGGCAGTAGGAGAGGTGTCAAGCAAAGGGCTAAATTTCTCAGAAATGAAGCTTCTATCAGCACCGGTATCGAATAATATCGAAGCAGTAAGGTTGTTGAGAAGGAAAGTACCTGTTACCACGTTCGGGTCTTGTCTGGCTTCCCCAGCCTTGATAACGAACGCTCTGCCGCGAGCAGGGTTGTTGTTTTTCAGTTTAGGGCAATTACTCTTGAAATGCCCAGGATTTCCACACTCAAAGCAGGTTTTTGGTGCGTTGGTGTTAGGGGTAGAAATGTTGGCTCGGCAATCCTTGGCTAGGTGTCCGAAACGTTTGCAATTGGAACACGGGCAAAAACCGTCATGATGGCGGTTGCATTTGGGATAGTAGGGTTTGTTCCCGATATACCCTTTCTTTTCTGCAGATCCTGTTGAATAAGCCCTAACAGACTCAGGCTTTTTGTTGGTGATTTGATTGGATGAGTTGGGATTTCCTTCCCACTTGCATTTATTGTTTGTTGTTGGGGTTGAAGTTGTGCCACGGCGGACAGAGTTGGCCGTTAGTTCGTGAGCCATACGAATGGCGCTCTGAATAGTACCCGGTTGGGATGAGGTCACCAGGTCTTGAAGTTTGTCGGGGAGTCCATCTATGTATTTCTCGATCCTCTTATACTCGGGATCGACCATGGATGGGCACAAAAGTGCCAGTTGGTGAAAACGGTTGGTGTAACCCGTGATGTCATCACCCTGCATTTTGTGGTTCCAGAACTCTACCTCCAGTTGCTTCAATTCATCCTTGGGGCAATACTCGCCCCTTAACATCTGCTTTAACTCATCCCATGAGAGTTTGTAAGCATTTGCGATACCCACAGTCTGGGCATAGGTGTTCCACCAGGTGAGAGCGGTGTCAGAAAATGTACTGGCGGAGAACTTGACCTTGTCTCCCTCTGTGCAGTTGCAAATAAGGAATACAGATTCGATTTTCTCGGTCCAGCGTACTAGACAGATTGCTCCTTCGGTACCTGCAAAGCTCAAGGGTTTGCAGTTCTGAAAGTCTTTGTAAGAGCAGGGTTTGGGTTGTGGCCCATTGTTAGCTGTATCTTCGCTACTAGGAGTAGGTGTCTGGGTAGCCAAGGCTTGGGCCACACTGCGGGCAATCAGACCCGCTATTTCGGTTTTGCTGAGGGTGACCTGGCATCGGGGAGGCATGATGCTGAACATGAGGAACAAGGAAAGGGAAATAAGAGATTTGTACGAATTTACAATATATCTCATGTGTATATTAGGGAATATATGCGAACAGATTGACGTGATAACCATATTTCATTTGATAATTAGATTAGATACAAGGCATGAGTTCTAGAGGGTTACATAATATAATGAGTACAAAAGGTTCCGGGAATTGTTTAGTCCGGTGGAATTACATAGGTCCTACGGAAGCGTAATAGAATACAGATTCAGCCTAAGCTAATTCCGGCGTAGATTGAGTTGTGGCAGCAGTGCATTGAGGTGGTCCACAGATTCTGCGAGTCTGTTGGCCATTCGGAGGGCGTCCTCAGTTTCCCTTAGACGTGTCTCGCACCGATGTAGTCTTGATTGTAAGACAGAGATTTCATTTCGGTTGCCAATCACTTGGTTGTGGACAACCTCCATGGTTTCGACTGTTTCTCCCACCTGATTCTGAAGAGTGTTCATGGTGGTAACAGTACGTTCGTGATCTTCGGAGACTTGCTCGATTCGCTCCATTACGGTGAGTCTCCAGTTCTCGCGAGTTTCTTGGAGTTCGATATCCATCTCATGGAGTTGTTGATCGTGATGGTGCACCCTAGCAGCTAAGTCCGGTAGAGTGAGGTGAGAGGGATATGGGCTGGCTCGAGGCGCACGGGCATCCCTCCTAGCCACCCTTGGGTTTCGTGTTCCATGTGGATAAGAGCGTGACGGACTTGGTGGTGTGTTTGCCATTCTGAGACAAAGTGTTAGAAAGAATGAGGCCTACTTATATATAACATATAATATAGCCTAGTGTGTCTAGCACAAGCAAGTATCGGTCCCGTTTCCCTAGTAGTCAAAGTCAACTAGTGTATTCCCGATCAACATCACTATTTCAGTTCTTACATCATCTTTATTTAATTGTACATAGTTGATCAGGCTATGTTAAATTAAATTCGTATGATGTAATCCCTGAATCAGTCATACCTAATAAGGAATACTGCCTAACGGTCATAGTCTAGGCCCACTAAATGCAACGTAGTTCGCTATAACCTTAGGCTCTGATACCAATCTGTAACAACCCCAAAATCACTATTTAGCGGAAGCAAGCTTTGGGGTGCTACTAATCTAATATCACAGCACAAAAGTAAGGCAAACGACATCTATATGCAACGTTTGTAAAATAGTTACATTTTTATACATAAAATGTTTGAAACATAGAGTTTCGGGTTACAAAATGAAGTTCCCTAGAGTCCGCGCGTAAATCGGGAGATTCTATCACATAACCATAATAAATACAAAAGATAATGCTAAGAATCTCCGTTAAATGCAGTTGTAGAAATCATGCGACTCTAGGTAGTATCCTGAGGGAATCCTACTCCGTATGTGTACCTGAGATACAAAGCTAAAAAGGTCAACACGAATGTTGGTGAATCTCACAGGTTTGTAAATAGTATTAGTATTTGAACACAAGATTTCATCAGTAATGCCCGCAGGCGTAAATCAGGTATTTGCAACCCCGCAAATGTAAAGTAAGTAAGTTATACCGTTGCCATGAGGCTCATAATCGAAGCTTAACCCGTAAGTAATAAGTTGCTCCCGTCACATGCTCGTAACTGAGCAAGCATAAGTAACGAATAATAGTCGCCCGTTTATACAGAACGGTTCGTGGTAGCGCTACTACCCCGGGCGGGGAGGGTCATTTCCCTAATGGATCCATTAACTAGTGTTCGCGCTTAAGTCCATAACTAATGATATATGATGGAGAGACTTTAGTAAAAGTAAGTAACTCATGCAATCCCGTATAGTAAAATAAGTTGTTCGTACTTGTGTTCAAGAAAAGTAAGCAATGTATCTCACCCCATATGAATAAAACAGTAAAAGTGGGGCTGTGACACTCACCTGAGTCTAGTAAGTATGAAGGTGTAATCAAGTAAGTAAAGTGGATGTACTTACATATTACATGTTGCCGATCTCTACGGGTATCAAATCAATGGAGAAGAGCTCACTAGCTAAGTTTAAAGTGCAATTAGGTATCACACTGTCTGCCTCAATAAGTTTTCCGTTCGCCAATTCTACTGTGTACTTAGAGTCTAAGGTAACAGGTGTAGTGTCAAGTAGTGGACAAAACTCATCAGAAATGAAGCTCCTATCGGCCCCAGTATCAAATAATACAGAAGCAGTCAAGTTGTTGAGAAGGAACGTACCCGTGACCACATTCGGGTCTTGACGGGCTTCTCCAGATTTCAGCACGAAAGCTCTTCCTCGAGCATTGTTGTTGTTCTTCAGCTTCGGGCAATCTTTTCTGAAACGCCCAGTACCGTTGCACTCATAACAGGTCTTTGGTGCAGAGGTATTGGTGTCAGTGGTGTTGGATTTACAATCTTTGGCCAAGTGTCCAAATCTCTTACACTTGCCACAGGGGCAAGAACCATCATGGTGTCGTTGGCACTTAGAGCAATAGGGCTTGTTCCCCTTATACTCCTTCCTATCCTCAGAGCCGGTGGCATAGGCCTTAACAGTCATAGGCCTTTTGTTGGGTTGTTGGTTTTGGTTATCAGAGGATTTGCGTTTGTTGTTGGAGGTGGGTGTGTTGGATGTCACGGCTGACAACCATTGCCATGAGTTCATGAGCTAGCCGTATTGCACTTTCAACCGTGGTTGGTTTTGATGAGGCAACATTCCCTTGAATATTCTCCGGGAGGCCGCGGATGTATCTCTTGATGCCTTTTACCTCCGGATCAAACAATCCCGGGCATAACAACGCGAACTGCTGAAACTTGGTGGTATATCCATCAATATCGGTTCCCTGCACTGTCAGGTGCCAGAACTCTTCCTCTAGACGGTGCAGTTCTTCTTCAAGGCAGTACTTCTCCCTTAACTTATTCTTTAGTTCAGTCCAGGGAAGCTGGTTCGCAATCTCAATGCCCACAGAGTTGGCGTGGGTATTCCACCACGTAAGTGCACCTTCTTGAAAGGTGTAAGCAGCGAATTTTAATTTTGTTACCCTCAATACAGTTGCAGAGACTAAAGATAGATTCCATACGTTCTATCCATCGGATCAGGCCAATGGCGCCTTCCGTGCCCTTGAAATATAATGGTTTGCAGCTGAGAAAGTCCTTGTAAGAGCAAGGTTTGATGACAGGAGTAGTGTCAGCGGTGTCATCACTTCTCCTAGATGTTCGTGGTGATTCCCGGGTAGCCAGGGCTTCAGCCACAGCTCGGGAAACGAGAGCAGCGATTTCAGCATCGCTGTAACTTTTCTTCTTTGGTGGCATGATTCTTCAAGAAAGAACAAGAGGCACATAAGAAGTTGTACCAGAATGAAAATTCGATAGATGTACATATATTAAAACGGTAATATACAACATCATAAGGTGAGTTAACAATGCAAGATAGTTGAGAGAAATTGTCGATTGATATTACGATGTTAAATGATCACAGACAATTTCGAGTACGAGTTTCAAAAGTTTACAGACTTAGAAATTTTCACAAAAATGCCGGGAATTGTTACATCCGGTCGAATTACCTAGATCCTACGAAAGCATGATAAAGTACAAATTTAGCCTAAGCTAATCCTAGCGTAAATTGAGTCGCGGCAGCAGTGCGGTGAGACGATCTACAGATTCTGCAAGTCCGCTAACCATTCGGAGGGCGTCCTCGGTCTCCCTTAGACGTGTCTCGCACTGATTTAGCCTTGATTGTAGGACGGAGATTTCGTTTCGGTTGCCAATCACTTGGTTGTGGACAACCTCCATAGTTTCGATGGTTTCACCCAGACGGTTGTCAAGGGTGTCCATGCGGTGGACGGTATTTTCGTGATCTTCGAAGACTTGATTGATACGTTCGAGTGATATGAGTCTCCAGTTTCCGTTGGTTACTTGGAGTTCAATATCCATAGTGTTAAGTCGTTGCTCGTGCCGGTGTAGCCTAGTGGCTAAGTCCGACCAGGTGGAGTGAGTGGGGTATGGGTCGGCTCGAGGCGACCTGGTGTTCCTCCTAGCCACCCTGGGGTTTCGCGATCCATGCGAATGAGAGCGTGACGAGTTGGGTGGTGTATTTGCCATTCTGAGACAAAGCGTTAGAGAGAATGAGGCCTATATTCGTACATATAACATAGTCTAGAATTCATAGAGATATCAACTTGTGTGTGTATATATATATATATATATATATATATCACATAATAGCCTATTGAGTGTCTAGTACAGACATGTTTGTGTCCCAGTTTCTCTCGTGGTCAGAGTCAACTAGTGTATCCTGTTCAGTCATGATTCCTTTCAGGTCTCACATCATATTCCTTTAATTGTACATAGTTGATCAGGCTATGTTAAATTAAACCAATATCATGTAGTCACTGAACCTAATCATACTTAATAGGGAATACTGCCTAATGGTCATAGTCTAGGCCCACTAAACGCAACCTAGTTCGCTATAACCTTAGGCTCTGATACCAATCTGTAACACCCCCAAATTATATGTTTAGCGGAAGCAAGCCTTGGGGTGCTACTAATCAAATATCAACAGCATAAAGATAAAGCAAACGACATCTATATGCAACGTTTTAAAAATAGTTACAATTCATAGATACAGAGTTTGAAAACATAGTGCTTTCGGTTACAAAATGTAGTTCCCTAGAGTCCACGCATGTAGCGGGAGATTCTATTACATAATCATAATGTACAAAAGATAATGCTAAGAATCTCCGTTATATGCAAAGTAGAAATCATGCGACTCTAGCTAGTGTCCAGGGGTAATCCTACTCCGTCTGTGTACCTGAGATACAAAGCTAAAAAGGTCAACCAAAAAGGTTGGTGAATCTTACAGGTTTAGTAATAAGTAATTATTATGAACCACAGTATGTACCAGTATTGCTATCAGTAAAATAAGTAAATCAGTAAATCATCACAAGTGTCATGAGCTCACAAGTTGAAGCTTAACAGTGTAATGTGAATGGTACAGTTAAGTACAGCATCACGTGCCCCCGTGAGTGCTATCCGAACACTCATATATAACAAGTATCAAATGCCCGTTTCTACGGAAGAGTTCGTGGTAGCGCTACTACCCCGGGCGGGGATTGTCAGTCCCGAATGGATCCATCTTACTAATACTCGCGCTTAAGTCTATAACTAACAACTTATGATAGGAGGGTTTCAATGGAAAAACAGTAACTCATGCGTTGTATATAAAATCTATGAAATCAGTTTAGTACATCGTGTTCATACGTAAAACAGTTGCTAAGTATCTCACCCCAAAGTATAAAAACAGTAAAATGGGGCTGTAAGACTCACCTGAGCCTAGCGAGTAGGCGAAATCAAGTAAGTAAAGAGGTTGTAAGTCCGTGTATCGGTTCTCAGAACCCTGCAACCTTCTGACGTCCAGAACGCACAAGGTTGTAAGTTCATAAGTAAATAAGTTGGTGTCCTGAAAGGTCACCCATGCTAGGTGTCCACTCAACTAGAAAATGTCCAAGTGTTTGTTTGTAATTAATTAGGGCCCGTTGGTGACGGGGTATAATAATGATTTACGTATTATCATTGTGTTGTATTTTGTTATGTCGGTTCTTTGAAAATATATCTGTAAGTCTGTCATCCATATTGCATCGTTTATTAAAAGTCGCATCTGCAATTTAAAAGTCGGGAAACTTTTACCTAGTCTGGCTGCGGACTAAAAACTGTTGCGAACTGAGTTCGCGGTGCGAACTGAGTTCGGCTCGCAAGGCAGTAGGTTGCGAACTGAATTCGGTTCGCAGCGTAAGGTTCGGTTCGTAGAACTCGACTCGCAGGTCGGTTCGCAGGTCAACTCACAGTTCAATTCGCAGGTCAATTCGGTTCGCAGGTCGATTCGCAAAACCCTCAGCTCGCAAGTCGAGTTCGACTCGCTAAATCTCGACTCGCAGATACGGGTTGCGAACTGAGTTGGATCTCAGTTCGCAGATCGAGCTGTACGTGAATTTTTGTATGGGTTTCGATTTTTAAAGCATTTTTCATGGAATTTTGGACATAAACTTGTTGTGTGAACATTCTAGCATGTAAATCACAGCTTTACAAGTAATTTAAAAAGGGCTTTCAAGTATTCTTACCAAGAAATCGAAAATGGAGGAGATGGGGGAGATGAAGATGAAGTTCTTGATACTCCTTGCTTCCTTGTAATGATGATAGCCGATTTAATGGTGGTGGTGTTGCTGATTTCCTCAGTTTTTAGAGAGAGAGAGGTACTAAAATGAGGTAGAGAGAGAGATGAGAAAAGGAAGAAAAGGGAAAAGGGATCTCGGGTCGGTTCGCGGGTTAGAGCCGACCCGCTTGCGGGTTTAGGCTCGTGGATTCATTTCTTAAATTTACGTTGCGTCTGTTAGTCACCTAAAGGTCGTTTTGCGTTATGGGTTAAAGTATATCCGAATATGTTTAACTGAAGTATTTTATCAAAATACTTAATAATGGGTTATAAAAATATGGTTTGATTTATTTTCCTTTGTTGGGCGGGTTTCGGGTGCTTTCGTTACGTCTAGAGCGTTTTGGAAAAAGACGGGATATGTGTAATGTATTCTCTCAATATATTAATGCAAATAATGTTTGTTTGAATAATTCCACATTATTTAAAAGGTTTTGTCACCAACGTCCAAGTTAACTCGTGTCGGACTCGTTCTGGTTAAATCGCACTATTTAAACCAAATCGCGTACGGATATATGTATATATATATATATCTCATTATATATATACAAATAGGGTTTGTAATTAGTCCTATTACATACTAACCACAGACAGCTACACGTAATTAGGCATAACTAATCATCCTAATTAGGCAGGTGTTACACTTTGTTATGATGATTGGTAGTAAAGTTAATTTGGTCAAACTGATATGATTCCCTAGTTATGAGTCATTGATGATTATTACATGTTGATGTAATGATAGAAATATTAATTGAGATGTTTAGCGTCATAAATAGTTCTGAATGAATTCTAAATTGCAGAATATTTGTTGAATTAAATAGTCAAAGGGTTGACTAAGGGTTAACAGCGGTACCATTTGAACCTAAAGGTGTTTAAAATGTTGAAATAAACGATGAAATTGGTAGTATGATTACAATATATAGAATGCAATGTGTGATTATAAATCCTTGCTAATGAATTATGTGGTAATTGACATGATCTTATATGTTATTAATGTGTGGCTAGTTGTTATATGATCAGAGGCATGTAGGAATGCCTAAATATGATGTTAATTATGTATGTGGAATTACTTGCTCATGTGAATTAAATGAGTTTGGAGCAATATGATTAAGTGGATATTATAGAAAGTAATTTCTAAAATGGATATCTACTGATAAGGAGTAACTAAAGTAAATTGATGATTATTGAATACGTGCTTGGTATTTCATGTAACATTAATAAAGTATTTGGTACTTGATATTGTACTATGTACTAATTGTCGATGTCTAAGTACACGTACATGACATTGCACGTGATGTTATTAGAGCATTAGTGATTGATAATATATCATATGCTGAAAATATGATAGTAATTTAATATGTGATTAGAATTTCAGATAACAAGGATAATGACTTATGTCAGTTGTTGAATTGAAAATTCTACATGAATCGACACATACTAAAAGAGGTGATATATATATATGAAATAACTTACATATGAAAAGTTGATTATATATGTAATAAGATGATTTAAGTATGTATATGTTGTAAAGAAGTATTAAATGTGAACAATATATTTTTGAACTATGACATATGTGGTATGTGTTTAAGTGAAAAGAAATCACATTGATGATTATGATATGAAGTAAGTTTCCAATGAAATTTATGTGGCAAAGATGTTTGAAGGGTGTTTTAGTTCTTGCTAAGCTATTATGCTACGCGGGTAAATAAAGAAAATTAAATTAAAGATTGATGATATGAAGTAGCCTGAGAAGGAAGTGTGAAAAACATAATCCATCAACGCCTGATCACTGTTGTTACATTACGCTATGTCACATGAATTTGTTGAGGTTACCAAGTATCAATGACATTTAAGGTGATTGGGGGAAATTGAGTATGAAATTGTGTTCAGCTAATTAACTATTGTTGTAATGAGGATGAAGTTAATTGTTAGAGTTATGATACTTAATGATTTTAAATTTGCAAGTGTATATGATATTTTCCATTGTTAGAGGTTATGATGATATGCATACATAAAAAGTTGAAATTGTTGAAAATGTGGTTGTTTGACTAAATGGGTTGGATTACCCATTAGTGAGTCATATAGTGTCCAAATGGATCACTATTGTGTATATGGCTTATATAAAGCCGAGGTTGAGATATACTGATTCTGTTATTATAAAAGAGCTGTTAGTATTGTTGAAAGCATTGATTAAAAGTCTAGGTTTAAGGTTAAACCTAAAATATGAAGTGTTAACATGATGCTATGCATATATGAAAGGTGAATTGGTTTATTAAACAGACCATATTGTGTCCAAATAAGTTATTAATATGCCCTTGATTTGTAATGGACAAAGGTTATAATGTGTTGGTTCCATTATGGTTAAATGGGCCAATTTCATTGTTAAATGTGTTTATGACAAAGAATATGAATTGAAGTTAAACATAATAATATAGTGTTAATATTAGGATATGTTGACTTTGAAAGTCAAACTGTGAACAAAGAATCTCGCATGTATGTATGTGTATAAAAAGGGTATGAAATCGTTTGATTAAGATTGGTCTCATTGAGTCAAACTTGTGGAACAGTGGTTAGGAGATATTAATGATTGGTTAGTTGAAATGGAAGTTGACAAATAGTCAACAATGCTGAAATAGTCAAATATGGGTGAAATCTAGTAGTGTTTTGTTTAAAATGTGATTGAATTCCTAAAAGGTCAATTTTGTTAAAACGAGTCAATTATGATTCAAATGAGTTGAATGAGTTGTCAAAGGTTATGAAACCTTGGTTAATTGTTTTAAATTTGTCTTAATATGTTGAAAGTTTGTGTAAAGGGCTGAAACTCATAAGCAATAGGTTGTGATATGAGTTGTCAATCAAAAGTGTTTAAAAGAGAGGCGGAGTTGAGTCACACGTCTAAATCACATGATTTTGTGAAATTGAAAAAAAGGGTAAAAAAAGAGGAAACCTTTTATTTTGAAATAGTGAAGGTGTATGTGATTGTTTCTATCTCGAATGTTATCAAGTTAAAAGATATGCGTGTATAAAGTTGTATGTTAAAACTGTTTTAGTAGGCCTGTATAGGTGTGTAGTAACGAAGAGATTTGTATAGAATTGCCATGTGACTTCATTTGGATCGTGAGGCGATTCTGGGATAATCGCAACGCGTTTTGATGGTTGTCAGAATATTGATTTCATTTTTTCTTGTAGATTGGTTCACATCTTCTTATATTTATTTATATTAAAACTGAATTACGCACAAATTTTGTGCAAGTCACATTGTTAAATCAATGATTCAAGGGATATGGTTTGTTAAAAGAGGTTTAACATGAGTCTTAAGGGGGAGAGAGAACTGAAATGTCATAAAAAGGATAGTTATGATATAATGGGATATATAAAGTTTTTGATTTGTAATTGTTTCCAATACTTATTGGTATGGATACATGTTTATTGGTTTATGATACTACATGTTTAGTAAAGGCTTTGATAGCCCGAATAACCTATGTGAAAGATTTAATTTGTAATAATCCAGATAAGAAAGATGAAATACTATGAAAATATTAATTGAAATATGGAAATCATGATTATGTTTCCATTATTAAAGGGATATGTGACATTATGTACTACTCTCTCCGTCCCACCCCAAGTGTCCACCTTACTATTTTGGGTTGTCCCAAATAAGTGTCCACTTTCATGTTGTAACCAATCGAAAGGGACTTTAATAGGTAGATATGTTATTTGATTGGTGAAAAGTGAAGTTAGTGGAAAATCCTAAAACTTCGTGCAAAGTCAAAGTGGACACTTTGGGTGGGACGGAGGGAGTAGTATATTGTTATATATACTTGGTGACAGGGTAAAATGATAACTTGCAACTAACAAGAGTTAAAATGTAAAATAAGCTAATGTAGAGGTCAATTAAATTTGAGTAATATGATATTGTAGTACTTGTGTTGATTTAGCAAAGTACTAATTGATTTTGACTTAGCATCTATTCAATGAAATTTGGTGTTAAGTATGGTTTTACCTATAGATTTTGACCTCTACTGATATCGCGTAAAAAGTCATGTTTTTACCACTGATATCTCTCTCATTCTGAAACAATACTTGACAAATAAACTTAGATAATGTACAAATCAATAAAACTTTGCCAAGAAGGTCAAAATAGAGTTGCACGAGAAAAATCAAGCAAAACGGACGAAAGATAAAGATTCCACACACGTTTGAAGATTCAAGACATCAAAACAAGATTTAGAGACAAATTATCCATCACTGAGATTTCTCTTATCCAAGATATTTGTTTTCAAAATACGAATCTAACAAAAGAAGAATCAACAAAAACGGATGAAGAATGAAGATTCTACGTACGCCGGAAGATTCAAATGATTCGCATGATACATATAAAGATCAGAGAAAAATTTCAAAGATTTCTTTTCATCAAAGTCTTCATTTTTGAAAAACGAATCCAACACAAAGAGAATCAACAAAAACGTACGCATAACGAAGAAGATACGCACGATTTAAGAAACGAAACGAAAGATGGCGAACCGGGGCGGCAGCATGGCAGCCGCCGTCGGCCACCATGCAGCCACTGCCGGCAGCATGGGTGGCGGCACCGTTTGCCTTCCCCCCGTCCCTCGGCCGCTTTTTCGTCCTTGCTCGTACTCGCCTGGTACACGTGCTAGACCTTTTCCGCAACTTTAGGGTACACGTGCTAGACCTTTTCACGCTTTAGGGTACATGTGCTAGCAACTTTACCACCTTTTGCTAACATGTTCCCCTAGTTGCTAAAGTGCACCAGATTTCATATATAAATAGGAACCCCCATGGTTCATTTGAAACACACCAACACCTACAACAACACACCATTCCTAACACACCTCTCTAGCTTATTTTTCTCACTCTAGAAATAAGCTCCAACTTTCTCACTCAAAATTCTTTCTTTAGATTAGTTTTAACTAGTATTTAAACTAGTTTAGGAGTTTAATTAGGAATAGAAGGAAAGTGCAGAATGCATTGTAATCTTTGGTGCACGCTTGGAATTGTGTCAATTAATTCAAGTCTATTCTCTCTCACATTTGATCCTGGTTCTTTCTATCCTTATCTATCTTAATTAATTACGTTTATATTGATTATGCTAGATTTAGTTATTGCTATGATTAGAGAGTAGTATACTTATTGTGTTTACTTGCGATGTAGTTAGATTATGGGATGATTTATAATTAAATATTAAAGATCGGCAGTATTGCTTTGATCGTCTTATTGCGTGTTCTTGTTTGATTGTTGCCTTAGGATCATCATAGTAGTAAAATATAAACGGTCTTAATCATCGTAAAGTAATATGACGGCCTATATTCAACTGTTACTCGATATAGAACTGGAAACACTTCAAGGTGGAGTACAAATGTATGGAAGTCGAGGAACAATCGAAGGTAGTCATATTACAAAAGGTACAATATTTGAAGTAATATGATGGCCCATATTCGACTGTTATTCGATATAGTACTGGAAACACTTCAAGGTGGAGTACAAATTATAGAAATCGAGTAACGACCGAAGATAGTTATATTACGGACTAATAACCTTTCTGAATAAACTTTTAAACTTGAAATTAATCTAATCGCCTTTCCACCAATAAACGTGATTACAACACGTTTTTAACGACGTCCAATTGAAAGGTAGTCAGTCATCTGTGTCAATATAATTTGTCAAAGATATGAAACTATGGGCTCGTAAAGCTACATGGGGGATTATCGTAGGAAAAGACATGGCCAAAGTTTGAAGCGGCAGAACCACTTTAAGTGAGGAACGTTGTGGATAATTAGGAGATTTATTGGGTAGTCTTAAGCAATGGCTTTAAATTCATAAATGAACTTTTTAAATATACGAATCTGTTAGGATGAAAAGGAATCAATATATGATTCAGTTTTGTCTAGTACATTTAGATTTTGTTCCCGTTCATATGAAAGTATTATTAAACCATAATTAACATTTTGCTTATTATTCTAAATACTTAGTAATGTTATCATAACCTAGCTCCCGGTGTGACATGCTAATAGAACTTTAATTAGTAGGGAATCTAGTGTTTACATCACAAGTATCCAAGAGTAACAATTAACAAATATCTTTTATGACAGTTTCTCCAAACATCATCCCATAACTTAATTAATGAAGTCTCAACAAACACTGTCTTTATTTTATCTGCTTTATCTTTTATTTTTATTTCGCTTTTATTTATTTACTTGCCTAAGTTAGTTAATATAAAAACCAAAACTCCCCCACTATTTTATAAACTCTTCACTAGTATGAAAGCCCTCATTTACCACGCCTTAGTTTCAATTCAATCGGTTTGAAGAATGACTCTTGGTCATACCTACCACTTACTCCTCCTTAGGATTAACGTTGTTAGGGAAAACTTAGGCCCCCTGCAATTACAAATTTAAAACACCCACTGATCGCCGTCGCTAGTAGCCGGTGCAACGATAAGGGCAAAATCCTTACCGACCGCTGGTGACGCATCAAGATTTTGGCACCGCTACCGGGGAACCAACTGTACGATCCTTAGGCGTTACGATGAACTTACTTCCTAGTGAACCTTTAGGATTTATTAGACCCCTACGTTTTTCTTTGTTTTTCCTTCCTTTTACTACTTTTAGAAATTACCATCCCTCTCCACTCTGCTAGTCAACCACCTGCCGATGAGACTATGACAGCCGCACGTATCAATTTGGCTGATGACTCTAAACCTCTTATTGAAGGTCGAGGAGGACCAATCGCCTATCCGGAAACTGATAGAACTTAATTTGAATTAAAGCCCCACATTGTTCAGTTAGTTGAAAACCTCTGTCAATTCCGTGGCCGACCAAATGATGATCCCAACTTATACCTTGACAAATTCATTTCCGTATCCAACTCCTTTAAGCTGATTGGGGTTAATCAGGACATAGTCTATCTATACCTATTTCCCTATTCACTCACTCTTCATGCACAAATCTGGTTTGAGGGATTAGAGATTAACTCTATAACCTCTTGGGTAGAATTAGCAACCAAATTTTTAGCCAAATATTTCCCCCATCAAAACAAGCCACGTTTAGGTCCAACATCATAAACTTCCGTCAAGTGCATGATGAATCTACGATGCATGGGAACGCTTTAAGGGATGGCTTAAGAAATGTTCAAATCATCGTTTAGAGTGATCAGACCAGTTGCGCATTTTCTACAATGGTCTCTTCTCTCATCACCATCCTTTACTTGATACCGCCTCTCAAGGTAGTTTCATAGACTGCACGGCAAATGAAGCTTGGAGCCTTATTGAGAAAATGACCGTACACAACCATGATGCGAACAGTGAAAAGCACTCCTCAATAGTGAATTCACCTACTACAATCGGGAACGAAGCTATCAAAACCCTCGCTCACCAAGTGGAAGAACTAACCAAAGAGATCAAGGAATTGAAAAGTCAACAACAACAAGTCTGTCAAGTTCAAACTTGCCTTAATTGTGCTAATTTGAACCTCAGGATAGTCCAACTAGTTGCCATAAGGAGGCTTCCCATATTCAAGATTCTCAGGTAGCACATAACCCACCCTCGGTTTCTTCTCCGGTGAAGGAACTAACTATTGTCCCATAGACAATGGATTTAGAGTCTACACCAAATAGGAAAGTAAGCATTTCATTTCCGGCTCATCTTAAACAACGACCCGACAAGCTTAAGTCTTTTAAGCTTGATAGGAAATTCCTAGATACCGTATCTGAAGTTCCTTCCAAAAAGTACTTCAGATGGCTTCTTACAACCAAGGATAAGGTACCTGAAGTACCCAATGTCCCGTTGAACGAGGACTGTTCAGCTATCTTGAAAAATACCATTCCATAAAAACTCGGAGACACCGGACGTTTTACTCTCCCCAGTTCTATCTACAATTGAGGCATCATCTGTTCTTTTGCCGATTTAGGAGCTAGTGTTAATCTTATGCCATATTCACTTTTCAAGAGGCTTGAGTTAGAAAATCTCCGACCTACCAAAATGACCATACAGCTTGCTGACCACTCGGTCAAATACCCTAAGGGAATAGCTGAAAATGTTTTAGTTAGGATTGACAAATTTCTTTACCCAGCAGATTTTGTAGTAATGGATACGCAGGAAGACGTACACATCCCAATCATACTAGGAAGACCTTTCATGAATATGGCCAAGGCAATCATCAACGTCTTCACACAAACCATCAGTTTGCACATCACCTTCCATATTAACAATCCTAACGCTGGATACCAAGCCGATATTTACATGATCTCCATGAACAAGACCACAGATGACGAAGAAACTACAAAGTCAATAAGTGAAAGGAAATCTAGCAAGGAACTGGCAATCATGCCATATTTTCTGATTGACCTCCGACGAATAGGACAAAAGATGAAAAATGCATCAGCAAACAAACCAACGATGGAAGAAATAATCGGAAAGAGAAAGATAGAAGAAGAAAATAGAAGAAGTAGACCGCCAACTAATCTATTTACCCCTGAAGAAATGGCGGGAAGTAACCACGAACATCCTACGAGAAGAGAAACACTGGAGGAATATTCTAAACGCACAAGATACCAACCGCAAACCATCATAGATCACAAAGTGCTCGAAGAATTGATCCAAAGATTTGACAAAGTAGTAGGAGGAATAAGCAGCATAGTCAACATGCTTGTTCTTTCCCCTGCTAAACTGCAATTCTGTCAACAACATAAACGGACTTACGCTAAGATCTACAATGCCCTTAAAAGATCTAACATCCCATTCACCTCAATGCAATGGGAGATGTTATGATCCATTAGAGCGCATATGAAAGAGACATCTGGACATCCGAGCAGTCATGCCAACATCTTGACAATGACTGACCTCACATCATTGCTTTACTTGCTAAATAGAAAAGATCACCTTAGTTCCAAAGAAAGCGGATATATGGTTATCAACTCTACTATTGAAGAACAAGTTGATTTATTGATTGAAGAACTTAGTGACCTTGTTTGGGAGGAATCAAGGCGCGAACGACCTTTTAGGGCCACACATGAATCACTACTTGACATCACTACTTTTGTTATGATCCATATATGGGAGATTCAACTACCGAAAAGTAAATCCAGAACGAAGTTCATATTCCACACATGATTCAAGGAGATACTTCGTCAGCTTACTCTAGTTTTCTCAGAATCCAACTTTCCATTCAACAACCATCAGCACCGGTAAATAGAGGACCTGTGCATGTCCATCAAAAAAATTCAATGGAGACCCCAAGACCGAGAATTGTGAAGACATAAAACTGTGATTCTTGGCGTTTGTATGCTCTCTCTGGCAAAACCCACCACCAAAAGAGGTTGTTAAGATAGACATAACCACCATGACCGACCCTAGTGGGACTATCACTAAAGCAGTCGATTACATCACCTTCAGACTTCACGGACTTGCAATGACAACTTCAGAGCATCGTTTGAACTACAAGGCAGAATCGGGAGATAGTCCATTTGAAATGATTATGAAAATAGTCAATCATTTCATGAGAATCTATCCACCTCGATATACTTTCCCGCAACCTAGGGCCTACAACATCAATACAGTGGATCCCATGGATGCATCAATCTCCATCTAGCTAGGAGAAAAGAAGTCGAGCTCTCAACTTTAAAAGAGCGCTTCTCGGGAGGCAACCCGTGTTTTACATTTCCGCAATTTTGCATTCCAAGAAGTGATGAATTCTCCGACTATCTTTCACACTTGGATATACGAAGAAGTTTTCAGAACTGTCCGACGCATCAAATTTTCGATGTCGGAAATAAAGAAACTATATCCAACGTGTTCACACCTACGAGACCAATCACAAGAAGACTTGATCAAGAGTGAACCCAACAAGATGAAGTTCGGAAAATGCATACCATAGAACACTGCAACTACTGGGGAGGACTTCTATACCAGTCTCTTTCTTTATGTTATAAATATACCATATCTACTATGCTTATCACTAAGTGTGGAATTCAAACCCAATACACACCGCTAAAAGAATACGTCTTAGATGTTTAAAATCCTAGGTGTGGGATTTTCCCCCACTCAGAACTTAGAATAACATCGAGGATGATGTTCCTTTAAGTGTAGGATAGCAGTAGTTACACTACTTTTAAATGGATAATGGTATATGCTTGATTCTAAAATCGCAACTCTTTAGACCCTCCTTCTCCAAAAAGTAACTCAAAATTTAATTTTTTTCAAAATTCAGTTAAAATATGTTGAAAATGAAAATTTTAAACAAACAATGATTTACTTTGGGGAAGAAGGATAATAAATACGAATTCCTTTGAAAAATTAGTTTAGTAATCACATAAAGAGCATCGCATGACTACGCACACAATAAACCAACTTTCGATTCGTGAGGTATCTTATAACACCCCTCATTCAATTTAAGAACATTTTATATTAATAAACTCGGAAGCATGGATTTAAAATACATTACCTTAATATACAAATATATATATATACTGTTTACATAATTGATACTAAACTTTCAAGTCATTAAAACATTACAAATGTATTCAAAACAGGGTATTATAAAATTCTCAAAACAAGGTTTATTACAAAACCATATCAGTCTTCAAGCGCAGTCAAACATTCCTTGAACAACTATTCACCTCCTGCACCTACTATTAATCAAAACATATCCTCCAGGAAGTAATTGGAGGGATTAGCACAAAGCTAAGTGAATGAATTTATCACACACAATTCAACTTAGCATAACTATCTGTTTACAGCAATTAATCGTAAACACATTCTTTTTCAATGAGGATCGGTGGCTCTTGGGATATCATAATACCCGGGGATTCCCAAAGAACACGTAACGTCAATCTGTATGGCCAATACAGAATAGACCGATAACTATTGGTTATTAAACTCATACACAGGTCTCAAACACAACGAATGAATCAAAACCTGCGTAATTCACATAATAACCAAAAAGTCCAACTACACGTTGACCTCAATAATCTGATACACATAGATTCACATATCACGTAGATTCAAAATCAATAACATAGATTAACAATCTTATAATCAATCTACGTATACTTGTTGCAACCAAATAGTTACAACTAAATCGAAGGGTGAGTTCTAAATCCACTCACCGATACCTCTGTCGTCTCCACACTCAGATTCTAGTCACTGAGTCTTTGGGGTATCTGAAATATCATAAAACACTCAAGTTAATAACTTGTTATCAATGACTAATATTTAGGTAAACGAACACATTGCACAAGTAATTATTTTATTTTCTGAGAGTTCATTGTCTTTGAATTATATGGTATTATATATAGCATCCAAGTATCACAACCAAATTATTTAGACATGGCAAAAGAACATATAATACACAAACTGATTTGGTTCTGACCTTGGTCATAGCCGTTTGGCTAATACTAGCCTTAGCCGATCGGCTAAAGCCCCATACCCGATCGGCTAACTAAGCTAGCCGATCTGCTTCCATAGCCATTTCCCAACTTTATGTTCTAACCCCAAGTTCTGTAGTGGTTTTGTTCTAACTTACATGATCGGCTCATTTTAGCCGTTCAGCTGACCAAACACACCCGATCGGCTCAACATGTATAGTCGATCGGCTAACATGAATATTTCAATGTTTTTATTTCGAAGTCAAGTTCTGTGACGTTTTTCAACTAAAATACCCGATTGGCTAGTTTTAGCCGTTCGGCTACAACACACATACCCGATCGGCTATGACGGTTAGCCGATCGGCTAACAAGCTAAAACCCAGAAACCTGCAACTTTGTTTCTGCATAACTCAGCTCGAACTAAACTTACAATTCACCACATTTCTGTTACTAAAATCAATATAACAAGGTTTTCAACCTTAAAGGAACAACATAGGTTACCTATCTAACCTCATATACATCAAACAATGCCATATTCATATCAAGATCATAAAACCCATTTAGGTCATTATCCTAAACTCACTATCACATTTAAGAACTTGAATTCACAATTAGAATCACATTAATTCAGTTGGTAAGCATCGATATCATCCTCAAATCATCATATACATTCAAGAAATCAACAATTTCATCAATTTTATATTTAACCTAACTAAGGCTTAAGCTCATAAAATCAAGAACACTTACCACTTGAATATGAAGATGATGATGATGAGTCTAAATTGATGCTAGGTTCAGAAACAAAGATTACAATCACAATCAATTCCTTTACTTGGAAATTCAGTTCTTAGGTTAGTTTTCTTGAAGTATTTCTCAATTAGGAAGAAGAAAATGATCCTGAGTTATGTTTAGGTGTATTAGGTCGACTAACTCAAAATCTGACCCATTTAATTGTTCCCTTCTTCTTCTATTGTCTGGAACCTAGAAATCTTTCGCGAAAAATATTACTTTATAATACCGTCAATTATAATAATTTAAAACAAGTAATATTTTACTAATCACAATAAGTTATGGGACTTATTTATCTAAGTTTCATAATTAAATAATAATATCATATAATTTCTAAAACCATTAAATAATCAATTTAAAATTAGAAATTAGAAATTACCAGGCTACTGGAGAGGATGTTACATATCTTCCCTCCTTAAGGAGATTTCGTCCCCGAAATCTCACTGTGACCAAACAATCCAGGATATCTGGATCTCATAGACTCCTCGGTTTCCCATGTCAAATTGGAACCTAAACTGTGTCTCCATTTTACTAACACTATTGGTATCTGTTTCTTTCTAAGTTTATTAACTTTTCTATCGAGAATTTCAATTGGTTCTTCAACTAATTTCTGGTTCTAGTCGAATTTCAAGTCTTGTAAAGGAAGAATTTGAGATTGATCCTCGACATTGCACTTTCTCAAATAACAAATATTAAACGTGTCATGAATACCATCAAGCTCTGTTGGGAAATAAGATTTCTGCTGTTATTACTGTTGTTGAAGAATGCACAAGGCATTAACATTGTTAGTGTTGTTACTACTGGTATTACAACTGTTAGTCTGTTGGTTACCACTGTCTTCAGAGTTAAAATTGTTAGATGAAGTATTCATGGATTACCACTGCTGGTGAAGTGATTACCACTGTTAGTAGAAGATTACAACTGCTATTGAAGATTGAAGACAAGAGTTACAACTGTTAGTTATAGTTTCAAGTGTTAGTGTTATCACTGTTAACTTGTTTACAACAGTTAACACTGCTTAGGCTAATTACCACTGTTGGTATACTAGTTTAGTAAATTGTACAAGTGTTAACACTGTTATAGTAATTACCATTGTTTGTATAGTTGTGGTAGTTAACACTGTTTATATCTAGAATAGGAGGGAAGTTAGAATTTGAATAATTATGGATTGTAACTGCTTCCATAATTATAGGAGATTGTTTAGCAGGACTCTATGTGTTATAAATAGAGATCCTTAACCTAGATTAGGTGATCAGTTTTTGCGCAGCTTCAAGGTTTTGTAACCCTAATACAAATCAGTGTATTCATCTTATATCATTAATAAGATTGGAGCTTTATATTATTCTGTTATCATTATTTATATTGATCTTCATTGTATTACTAAGTGTTATTCCGCAAACTTCTTAGTAATCATTCAAAACTGTTGTTATCTAATAGTTTATTAGATAGATCTTGGTTCATCAAGTGGTATCAGAGCAGGTTTAGTTTTGAATCCAGGAAGATCTCAGTATTACTGTTTTATTGATCTTTTTTATAATCATTAAATCATAGCAATGGCAGAAGGTAGTGAAGGAATCCAGGTCACAAAGATACCAATGCTTAGACCTGATGAGTTTGATCTGTGGAAAAACAGAATCAGACAATATATGCTTCTCACAGATTATCAGATGTGGGAAGTTGTGGTTAATGGTCCTCCAGTAACCCTAAACAGTGATGGTGTTCCACTGCCAAGATCTCCACCAACATCTGAGGCAGAAAGAAAAGTCAGATCTATAGAGTACAAAGCTTTGAGTACTCTATTGTTATCTATTCCTAATGAATACCAAAGGCGTTTTGAAGCATGTCAAGATGCTAAAGTTTTAATAGAAGCAATAGAGAAGAGATTTGGTGGTAATGATAACACCAAAAAGAATAAAAGATCTCTGTTGAAACAACAATATGAGAACTTTAATTCTGTAAAGTCAGAAACTCTGACTCAAACCTTTGATAGGTTCTCAAAGCTTGTGGGAGATCTGGAAAATCATCAAGTGAAAATTGATAAAGATGATTTGAACAGGAAGTTTTTAAGGTCCTTGGGTGATGAATGGACCATGTATACTGTTGGTTTGAGGCAGAGTGCAGATCTGGAAGCAAAGGAATTAGAAGATATATACAATGATCTGAGGAATTTTGAAGCTGAGGTAGAGATCAAGAAGGTGGGATATGGGAGCAACAACAATAATTCAGCTTTTATATCTATGGCAGGTTCTGGATCAAAGTCTGAATCAAGTCAGAAAGGGTCATCCTATGGTACTAGAGGAAGTGGATCTAGTACTACTCATTCTAATGATCAAATCTTAGAATCTTTCTTTGCTAGTAATGTGAATTCATCACTTACTAATGAAGATCTAGATCAGTTTGAAGGAGATGATCTAGAAGAGATGGATATCAAACTCCAAATTGCTTTAATCACACAAAGAGCAAAAAGGTTTATGCAAAGAACTGGTAGGAATAACTTTGCACAGAAAAGGAGTGATCAGGAAGAGCATGAAGTGAAGAATCAATGCTTCATGGCAACAGCAGAATCTGACAAGCAATCTGAAGTTCCTTATGAGGTACAAATAAAATTGTGCTCAGCTGTGTGTAAACAAACTGTGAAACATTATAGAGATCATAACCAGAAAGTGTTTGATGAGCTAAAACAGTGTGAAATCAAAAGTAGACACACAATCTCTGTAATAGAAAATCTTGAAAAACAGATTCAGGCATTTGAAGATAATGCAACACAGTTTAAATATGATATTGAGTATGCTAGGTGGGAGAGAGACACTTTTAAAGATAAAGTAGAATTATTAACTAAGAAACTTGCTGAGGTCACATGTGAAAGAGATAGCATAAGACTCAATGTAAGTAACTTAGAACATGCATCTAAAAGTGTAAATAAACTCATCAATTCTCAGATTCATGATAAACTCAAGACTGGGTTAGGATACAATAATGTACCTCCTCCTTATAACAACAACTATTTTCCTTCAAAAACTGAAATTGATTTAAATTTACTTAAAGAAGGATTAAATGATGATGTTAAAAAGGTTGACCCAGTAAACAGTTTAAAAGAAGAGGTGAACATTGATGAAGTTGAAATTCATGTGTGGACTGAGGAAGATGATGAAGAGTGTGATACATCTGAATGTAATGTTAATGTGTTCAATAAATCTGATAAATCATCTTGTGAAAGCAGCAATAGTATTTCTGGTCTAGTTAAAGAACTACAAGTTAATAAACTAGAAGAGGGTAAGAAAATGTTTGAAGAGAAGGAAAAACTTCATGAAAAACATGAGAAAATCACACCTAACACATCTAGGAATTTTCAAGGGAAGGTTAGGAATACTGTGAAAACAACTGTTTCTGTGAATCATACAACTACTGTGAATACATGTGATAAGTGCAAGTGTAAGGATAACTTCTCTAAATCACAAAATTTTCAAAAACATATCCCCAGAGGTAACCAAAGGAATTGGAACCAAATGGTGACTCAAAAACTGGGGAATAATGTTACTGTGATTAAAGAAGAGTTATGCCTTATATGTGGCAGAAATAATCATCTTCAACATGAGTATTTTCATAATCCAAAAACATATCAAAAGAATGTGAAAAAGCCATGGACAGCAGCTAATATGGTTAACAAACAAAATTTTAAATCGAAAGTTGATCATACAACTACTGCTAGAAAGATGAATTATAGGGCAAATCAAGCTATGGCTGCTGCAAAGGTTTTCACTGCAGGAACAAAAGCTAAAGATTTAGCCAACAGTTTAAAGACTAAAACAGTGGAAAAAGGAGTTAAAGCAAACAGTGGTAAACCTTTTAAAACTGTTAACACTGTTAATTCAACAGTTTCCACTGGTAGAGTAAATAACACTTTAAGGAATACTAACAGTGTTAATTATTTTACCACTGTTAGACATAATAACAGTTATAACAGGTTTAACACTGTTAGACCTAACTTTGGACCTTCAGTTAACACTGTTAGACCAAAATCCACTGTTAAGTCTAAAATTAGTTGGATTTGGACACCTTTTCAATCTAATGTTCCCAGATGTTCAAAATCTAACAATGCATCAAAATCAATAATCTTCAAGAAAGTTGATTACCTTGATGCATCAGGGAAACCCAAAGCCAAATTGGTTTGGGTTCCCAAGAGAAATTAATTCTATTTGTGTTTGTTTGTGTGCAGGGCAAGCCAAGAAGTTTATGGCATATCGACAGTGGCTGCTCAAGGCACATGACTGGAGATAAGGAAAAGCTACAGAACTTCAAATCATTTGATGGTGGGTATGTAGCTTTTGGAAGCAATCCAAAAGGTGGAAGGATAACAGGCAAAGGAGTTGTTCAAAGTGCAAAGTTAAGCTTTGAAAATGTTTATTATGTGGAACAGTTGAGGTACAATTTGCTAAGTGTGAGTCAAATCATAGATAAAAAGAATCCTGTTCATTTTACTGACACTGAATGTCTTATTCTGTCTAAGGAGTTCAAAATTCCAGAAAATATGATTTTAATGAGAATTCCTAGGCAAGATAATGTCTATAAGTGTGACTTAGCAAACATGGCACCTCAACCTGATTTAAACTGTCTGATTTCTAAAGCTAATTTAAATGAGTCTACTTTGTGGCATAGAAGGATGTGTCACATGAATTACAAAACCATTAATAAACTTGTCAAAAACAAGCTTGTTAGGGGTTTACCTGAGAAGGTCTATTCATGTGATGATCATTGTGTTTCTTGTTTAAAAGGGAAGCAACACAAAACTTCTTTTAAGTCCAAAGCTGTGAATTCAAACTGTACTCCTTTACACTTATTGCATATGGATTTATTTGGACCAACAAGTATAAGTAGCATGGGAAAAAGATCTTATTGCCTTGTTGTAATTGATTATTATACCAGATTTACATGGGTTTTCTTTCTTAGAACAAAAGATGAGACAGGTGAAATACTTAGATCATTTATAACTAAGATTGAGAACCAATTAGATAAAAAGGTTAAAATCATCAGGAGTGATAATGGAACAGAGTTTAAAAATTTTGAGATGGATAAATTCTGTGATGAGAAAGGCATTAAGAGAGAATTTAGTGCTCCTAGGACTCCTCAACAGAATGGAGTAGCTGAAAGAAGGAATAGGACGCTAATAGAGGCTGCTAGAACTATGCTAGCTGATGCAAAACTTCCTATGTCCTTTTGGGCAGAAGCAGTTAGCACAGCTTGCTATGTTCAGAATAGGGTAACAGTTGTTAAGCCTTACTTCAAAACCCCATATGAGCTGTTGTTTAAGAACAAACCACTGGTTAGTTTCTTAAAATCATTTGGATGTCCTTGTACTATTTTGAATACCAAAGATCACCTAGGAAAGTTTGAAAGCAAAGCAGATGAGGGTGTATTTGTAGGATATTCTATTCAGAGTAAAGCATATAGGGTTTTCAATCAAAGGACCAGAGTCATAGAAGGATCAATGAATGTTACTTTTAATGAAAATATCATTAATCCTAATGGAATAGGTCCTAAGTCTTTGTTTGATATTGATGCTCTTAACACTGCTTTTAGATATACAACTGTCAATCCTAGTACAGGTACATGCACAGGTACCACATCAAGTAAAGCAGATAGAGTTTGTGAGGCTACATCAGACATGTCCTCAGAAAAGAATAAAGAGTCTTTGGAGTACATTATCTTTCCAATATGGACTCCTGATCCTCCAGAGGTATTTTCTTCTGATCTGCCTCAGTCATCACAGCATTTGGAGACAGAAGAACAACCAGAAACATCATCTCAGTTTATGGAGGATTCAGAACAAATTGAAACACCTTCCAATGAAAGTTCAGAACAGCATGGTAATCTTACCAATTTGGAGGAAATCATTCCAGAGACATCCACATCTAATTTTCATGTGAACAAAAATCATCCTCTGGAACAGGTGATTGGGGATGTTAACAGTGGTGTACAAACAAGACAACAAACTGCTGTTACTGAAGAAGAATTACATACATCTCTATATGTGTGTTTTCTTTCTCAAGTAGAACCTAAAAAGGTTGTAGAAGATCTTAAACACCCTAGTTGGATTGAGGCAATGCAAGAGGAGTTGCTACTGTTCAAGATTCAGAATGTGTGGACACTAGTTGATCTACCAAAGGGAAAAAGGGCAATTGGCACCAAATGGATCTTCAAGAATAAGAAGGATGAGAGAGGCATTGTAATCAAGAACAAGGCAAGGCTGGTGGCACAGGGGTATACACAGGAAGAAGGGATTGATTATGATGATGTCTTTGCTCCTGTTGCTAGGATAGAAGCCATTAGACTATTCCTAGCATATGCTACATTCAAAGGTTTCACAGTCTATCAAATGGATGTCAAAAGTGCTTTTCTGTATGGCATGATTGATGATGAGGTGTATGTGTGTCAACCACCTGGATTTGAAGACCCTAGTTGATCCACCTGATTAATTACGTGTTCCTTGAACAACTCATGCAGGAAGTAATTGGAGGGATTAGCACAAAGCTAAGTGAATGAATTTATCACACACAATTCAACTTAGCATAACTATCTGTTTACAGCAATTAATCATAAACACATTCTTTTTCAATGAGGATCGGTGGCTCTTGGGATATCATAATACCCGGGGATTCCCAAAGAACACGTAACGTCAATCTGTATGGCCAATACAGAATAGACCGATAACTATTGGTTATTAAACTCATACACAGGTCTCAAATACAACGAATGATTCAAAACCTGCGTAATTCACATAATAACCAAAAAGTCCAACTACACATTGACCTCAATAATCTGATACACATAGATTCACATATCACGTAGATTCAGAATCAATAACACAGATTAACAATCTTATAATCAATCTACGTATACTTGTTGCAACCAAATAGTTACAACTAAATCGAAGGGTGAGTTCTAAATCCACTCACCGATACCTCTGTCGTCTCCACACTCAGATTCTAGTCACTGAGTCTTTGGGGTATCTGAAATATCATAAAACACACAAGTTAATAACTTGTTATCAATGAATAATACTTAGGTAAACGAACACATTGCACAAGTAATTATTTCATTTTCTGAGAGTTCATTGTCTTTGAATTATATGGTATTATATATAGCATCCAAGTATCACAACCAAATTATTTAGACATGGCAAAAGAACATATAATACACAAACTGATTTGGTTCTGACCTTGGTCATAGCCGTTTGGCTAATACTAGCCTTAGCCGATCGGCTAAAGCCCCATACCCGATCGGCTAACTAAGCTAGCCAATCTGCTTCCATAGCCATTTCCCAACTTTATGTTCTAACCCCAAGTTCTGTAGTGGTTTTGTTCTAACTTACATGATCGGCTCATTTTAGCCGTTCAGCTGACCAAACATACCCGATCGGCTCAACATGTATAGTCGATCGGCTAACATGAATATTTCAATGTTTTTATTTCGAAGTCAAGTTCTGTGACGTTTTTCAACTAAAATACCCGATTGGCTAGTTTTAGCCGTTCGGCTACAACACACATACCCGATCGGCTATGACGGTTAGCCGATCGGCTAACAAGCTAAAACCCAGAAACCTGCAACTTTGTTTCTGCATAACTCAGCTCGAACTAAACTTACAATTCACCACATTTCTGTTACTAAAATCAATATAACAAGGTTTTCAACCTTAAAGGAACAACATAGGTTACCTATCTAACCTCATATACATCAAACAATGCCATATTCATATCAAGATCATAAAACCCATTTAGGTCATTATCCTAAACTCACTATCACATTTAAGAACTTGAATTCACAATTAGAATCACATTAATTCAGTTGGTAAGCATCGATATCATCCTCAAATCATCATATACATTCAAGAAATCAACAATTTCATTAATTTTATATTTAACCTAACTAAGGCTTAAGCTCATAAAATCAAGAACACTTACCACTTGAATATGAAGATGATGATGATGAGTCTAAATTGATGCTAGGTTCAGAAACAAAGATTACAATCACAATCAATTCCTTTACTTGGAAATTCAGTTCTTAGGTTAGTTTTCTTGAAGTATTTCTCAATTAGGAAGAAGAAAATGATCCTGAGTTATGTTTAGGTGTATTAGGTCGACTAACTCAAAATCCGACCCATTTAATTGTTCCCTTCTTCTTCTATTGTCTGGAACCTAGAAATCTTTCGCGAAAAATATTACTTTATAATACCGTCAATTATAATAATTTAAAACAAGTAATATTTTACTAATCACAATAAGTTATGGGACTTATTTATCTAAGTTTCATAATTAAATAATAATATCATATAATTTCTAAAACCATTAAATAATCAATTTAATATTAGAAATTACTAGGCTACTGGAGAGGATGTTACATATCTTGAGCCATATAAAGCATTCATTTTTAATGCTTCACTTCTTCAATTCTTGAGTGTGCCAATGTATGCGTTTAGAATCAGAACTTGCTCCTGTTATACATTTTGAATCCGAACTGGTAGGTGAAAAGGAGATCGAATCACATCATTCTTAAACCTATCCATACACCCAAAAAGAAATACGTTATCCCTATCCTCTCAAAAGCATCCCTCAAACTTCATAGTAAGTTCCAAGGATGAAAGAAGAGAAGCTACAAGGATATGACGTCGAAAAGAAATCAGAATAAAAGAAAGTCAATTGGAGAAAAAGACCCCTTCCAAAAATCATAAGAAAAGGGCGTCAATCCCCCCAATAATTCCATCTTTCCTCTTCACCAAAAAGAAACCCGTGAAAAACCAACATAACCCACTCTCATATCGCCGACACTCCACTCCAAAAAGGTAACGATTGTGGCTATGACGATAAACGATTTGATTCTCGATCAAGCCTAAGACGATAAACGATACATGAATGGCATTCTGAGTGATTGATAATATTGTAATAGGAAACCCTAAACACTTTAAGTGATTGGAGTGACCACCATGAGAGGATCGCCTAGTCATGTATCCAAGATCAAAGATCAAAATCATGCTCCCAAAGATTACAACCCTACTTTTTTAAAAGCACAAATATTTTATTTTTCCAAAACCCCCTCAGTAAAAAGTTCTGCATCGAAATATTTCATTATCTACTTATTTCTAACCATGCTTGAAAATCGAGTTTGCTTGAGGAAAAGCAAAGTTCTAAGTGTGAGATACTTGATATCGCGAAAAAAGTCATGTTTTTACCACCGATATCTCTCTCATTCTGGAACAATACTTGGCAAATAAACTGAGATAATGTACAAATCAATGAAATATGCCAAGAAGGTCAAAATAGAGTTGCACGAGAAAAATCAAGCAAAACGGATGAAAGACGAAGATTCCACACACGTTTGAAGATTTAAGACACCAAAACAAGATTTTGATAAAAAGTACCCATCACTGAGATTTCTTTTATCCGAGATACTCGTTTTCAAAATACGAATCTAACAGAAGAAGAATCAATAAAAACGGATGAAGAATGAAGATTCTACGTACACCGGAAGATTCAAACGATTCGCATGAGACATCTAAATATCAGAGAAATATTTCAGAGATTTCTTTTCATCAGTGTAATTGTTTTTGAAAAAAGAATCCAACTCAAAAATAATCAATGAAAACGGATGCATAACAAAGAAGATACGCGCGATTTAAGAAATGAAGCGAAAGATGGCGAACCGGGGCGGCAGCATGGCAGCCACCGCCGGCCACCATGCAGCCGGCGCCGGAATCATGGGTGGCGGCACCGGTTTACTTCCCCCCGTCCCTTGGCCACTTTTTCGTCCTTGCTCGTACTCGCCTGGTACATGTGCTAGACCTTTTCCGCAACTTTAGGGTACACGTGCTAGACCTTTTCCTGCTTTAGGGTGCATGTGCTAGCAACTTTATCACCTTTTGCTAACATGTTACCCCAGTTGCTAAAGTGCACCGGATTTCATCTACAAATAAGAACCCCCATGATTCATTTGAAGACACACCAAAACCCACAACAACACACCATTCCTAACACACCTTTCTAGCTTATTTTCTCACTCTAGAAATAAGCTCCAACTTTTTCACTCAAAATTCTTTCTCTGGATTAGTTTTAACTAGTATTTAAACTAGTTTAGGAGTTTAATTAGGAATAGAAGGAAAGTGAGGAACGCATTGTAATCTTCGGTGTACGCTTGGAATTGTGTCAATTAATTCAAGTCTATTCTCTCTCACATTTAATCCTGGTTCTTTCTATCCTTATCTATCTTAATTAATTACGTTTATATTGATTATGCTAGATTTAGTTATTGCCATGATTAGAGAGTAGTATACTTATTGTGTTTGCTTGCGATGTAGTTAGTAATCTATGGGATGATTTATAATTAAATATTAAAGATCGGTAGTATTGCTTTGATCGTCTTATTGCATGTTCTTGTTTGATTGTTGCCTTAGGATCATCATAGTAGTAAAATATAAATGGTTTGAATTATCGTAGAGTAATATGACGGTCCCTATTCGACTGTTACTCGATATAGAACTGGAAACACTTCAAGGTGGAGTACAAATGTATGGAAGTCGAGGAACGATCGAAGGTAGTCATATTATGAAACGGTACAATATTACGAAGTAATATGACGGCCCCTATTCGACAGTTATTCGATATAGTTCAGGAAACACTTCAAGGTGGAGTACAAATGTGTGGAAGTCGAGTAACGACCGAAGGTAGTTATATTACGGACTAATATATAAAATGAGAAACCTAGTTTAATTAACCTTTCTAAATAGACTTTTTAATTTCAAATTAATCTAATCGCCTTTCCACCAATAAACGTGATTACAACACCTTTTTAACGACGTCCAATTGAAAGGTAGTCAATCATCTGTGTCAATATAATTTGTCAAAGGTATGAAACTATGGAACCGCAAGGCTACATGGGGGATTATCGTAGGACAAGACATGGCCAAGGTTTGAAGCGGCGGAACCACTTTAAGTGAGGAACGTTGTGGATAATTAGGGGATTTATTGGGTAGTCTTAAGCAAGGGCTGGTTTAAAGTCATAAATGAACTTTTTAAATATACGAATCTGTTAGGATGACAAAGATTCATTATATGATTCAGTTTTGTCTAGGTACCTTTAGATTTTGTTCCCATTCATATGAAAGTATTATTAAACCATAATTAAGATTTTGCTTATTATTCAAAATACTTTGTAATGTTACCATAACCTAGCTCCCGGTGTGACATGCTAATGGAACTTTAATTAGTAGGGAATCTAGTGTTTACATCACGAGTATTCAAGATTAATAATTAACAAATATCTTTCAACACAGTTTCTCCAAACATCATCCCATAACTTAATTAACGAAATCTCAGCAAACACTATCTTTATTTTATCTGCTTTATCTTTTATTTTTATTTCGCTTTTATTTATTTACTTGCCTAAGTTAGTTAATAGAAAAACCAAAACTCCTCCACTGTTTTATAAACCCTTCACTAGTTTGAAAGCCCTCATCTGCCAGGCCTTATTTTCAATTCAGTCGTTTTGAAGAACGACTCTAGGTCATACCAACCACTTGCTCCTCCTTAGGATTAACATTGTTAGGGAAAACTTAGGCCCCGCAATTACAAATTTAAAACACCCACTGATCGCCGTCGCCAGTAGCCGGTGTAACAACAAGGGCAAAATCCTTACCGACTGCTACTGACGCATCATCTACCTTGCTTAGTAATAGGTGTTGAAGGTTGTATAACTTCTAAGTACTTGCGAGTAAGAATTTTATATAACCAAGGGCTGTTTGAAATTATGAAATTGGTTAGTGGTAACTGGTTACAAAAGTAAGATTCCTTATGTTTCACCAGTTAAACTGATACCTGGTTGCTAGTTATGATATGAATTTGAAATTCATTATTGATATATGTAGTGTGATTTTATAACCACTGTTCTTGTTGCTACATGGATATAAGTAGCTATATTGATTTTAAAGATTCTAGCATGTCGTGTTGGTACATTTTGTGTGTCTGTCAGTTAGTCAAACGATTGTACTTGTCAAAGTTAATTATTATGAGTATGTGATGTATATGTTGATATGTAATAGATAGAAATGTGTATGAAAAGTGAAAACAATATACAAGTGTAGACCTGTGACACTTAGCTAGTGTCGCAAGGTTCAACTACTGCGACACTTGGCTAGTATCGAAGGTAGGGCAGGTTACACTATAAATAGACGAGTTGTATTTAGTTTTAATGTTAGATATTTGTGAGAGTGTGTGAGCCATTTTCAGAGAGAAAGAGGGTAAAAGTGTGTGTAAATGTTTATGCTTCAATTGTTAATATACAGAAAACGTTATAGAAATCGTGTGTTTGTTTATTCGTTCAATAATCGCTAACTAAACGGATTCTGCACATTTGGTTGATTAAACGATCCGTTAGATTCAAGATACGGATCTACAAAGTGGTATCAGAGCCGAGAATCAGGGATTCGACGGTTTCGGATCATTATTTCGAACATTTTCGATTTGACTCACGAAGGTTTATTGATTAATCTTCGTTTTTGGTTGATTGGGTTGAATATTGTGATTTCTGGACGTGTTTTTGGTGCCCGTTCATCGTTCGGTGTTCAAAATTCATTAGGGTTTCGAAAAATTTTGTTTTTGGGGATTTTGGGGCTGACATCCGCGATTTAGCGACACTGACCAGTGACACTTGGGCTTTCAGCGACACTTCCTTGAGTGTCGCCAATTAGGGTTCCAATGACACTTGACAGTGACACTTGGCTTTTAGCGACACTAGATAGCGACACTTAATTTAGTGTCACCCTTTGATTTTCTGCGACACTCTAAAGCGACATTATCCTAGTGTCGCTTAACATTAAAAAAAAAAATGGAGGGAAACTTTTGGAAAATTTTGTGTTTCCAAAATTTTTTCCTAGCCTTAAAAGTGTTCAATTTTAGCTTAGAAAAAGTTTCATTTTACGCGAGCATTTTTGGACGTTTTGGACGATATTTTGGCGGGAAATTCGCGGAAAAAAAAAATTAGTACAAAATTTTGTACGTGAGCTTTAAAGTTCATAATTTTAGTTTTGGAAAATTTTAATTGTACTCGAGCAGTTTTCGATATTTTCGAAAAATTTTGGTGGGAAAATTTAGTAGTTTGTGTTTTCGATATTTTAAGATGTCGCTCTTACCTAGTGTCCACAATAAGCTTCCGATGTTCATCCAAAATACCAACTACTCAAGCTGGAGAAAAGATTTTGAGGCCTACATCTCTTCTAATGATCCCGACATGTGGCTTCCTTTAGTTGAAAGATATGAAAGGCCAGTCAAGGAAGGAACAAAATTTGAAAAATCATATAAATTAATGACTATCAAAGAACGTAAAGCATTTGATGATGAACGGAAGACTCTCACAGCAATTCAAAAGTCTTTATCAATGGAGATCTTACAGTTGTTTAAGCATCACAATAATCCATATGACCTTTAGGTTGCCCTTGAAAAGCGCTACGGTGGATATAAAAAGGAAGAAGAGGCTCAAAACAGTTCATTTGTGGCTCAAATAAAAGAGGTTGATTCTGATTCTTTTAAATATTTATCTTGCATTCAATTAACTGGTTCTAACAACATGTACAAGGATGACATTGAAAACCCGTGATCAAATCTTGAAAATTTGACACAAGCAAATAAGGTTTTGAAAGAAAATGAATTAGTTTATGAAAAGAAATTCAAAACCTATCAAGATGAGTCTAAAGAGTTCAAAGCTAAAATTTATAGTCAACAAGATGCTATAGATAGTTATTTGAAAGAAATTTCTTTGCTTAACAAAGAGCTTGTTGAATCTAAATCTGAAGTAGATGATCTTAAACGAAAAATGTCAAATTTTGCTGCCTCATCCATGATATTTGATCATATCCTTGATAAGCGACGGACTGATATGAAAAGCAAGGAAGGTCTTGGATATAACCATGTACCTCCTCCTAAGGACTATCTTCTGATGCCTGTTAAGGATGCAATCAAAGACTTTGTGCCTTCTTCTTCCAAAGAAGACACAAATTCTGATAATGCACCAGTTAATGATCAAGTTAAACAGGACGAGCTTGTTAGGCCTACATTTGTTAAAGCTGAAAATAAACCTCCGTTTAGTGTTGAGGAGGTTGTTGTGGTAGAAAATATACCTGAAGTGTCTACCATTAAGGTTGAGAAAATAAATGTCAAACTTGACTTTTTAAAGGCAAAGCTAAGGTTGACAATGAATCCTTCCAGGTTAAAAATGTTAAAAATGATTTCAAATCAATATCTTTAGATAATTCACAGTTACCTGTGAAGAATCTTAAGAAAAATAAACTAGTTGAGAAATCTGGAAATCATAAATGTTCAACATCAACTAGCTCAACCTTGGGAACATCTACTTCAACATGTTTACCTAAGAGTGCATGTTCAACAAATGTTCCAGCTAATAGACCTTATGTGTATCATCCTCCACCTTAACCATTTTTGGGGAGCCATTGGAATCGATCTTATGTTGAGAGATGTTCTTATTTCCGTTGTGGTCAACATGGCCATATCATTAGGGATTGTAATTTATTATCCCTAGATAGGTTTGGTAGAGAGATGCCAAGAACTTCTTCTTTTAGGAATTCTTTCTCAAAATCTGTTTCAAGGCGTCGTTCGTATTCGCCTGTAACTAGTTGTGCATCAAACTCTCCAAAATCTCAAGTTCAACAGCACAACATTGTTGAAAACAAATCATCCGAACCTAAGCAGGTTTGGAAACAAAAATCCATAAACAACACATCTATGAAATCAATTGAGTTTTTAAAATATCATAAACTCATGGATGTGATAATTATGGATGATAGTGGACAACCCAAGTTTATCAAGGCTTGGGTCTCCCATAAAGTCTAATGTTTGATTGTTTATGGTGATGCAGTCTGTTTCTTATTAGCTAATATTTTTAGTGACTGCAAGGATGTGGATTTTATTGGAAGATTATTTACAAGGTGTGGTGAATTTTGATTGAATGAATGAAATTTCTGAAGTTTCGAGGTGGTAAAAGTGTTACAATGGATTTGAGTTGACTCGATATGTGATTTTGAAACTTTTATTTAAATTTTATTATTATTATTATTATTATTATTATTATTTTTGTTAGTAATGCAACAACCATTCTTTGTACTTTTTAGTATCAAAGAAATGCAATGTTGCGACATTTGTTAAAATTAAAAATACAAAAATATGTGTTTAATGTTTAAGGGGAGTACCTTTGGATTAGAATTACGATAAGAATTTGCTGTTCAGGGGAAGTAATTTTTAAAAATTAAAAATTCTGATTATTTGGAACAGAAATGTGAACAGCGAGATTCTTAATTCTTGAAAAGACGTTGGATTGTGTTTGTAAATAATTTGGGATATGATAATACATTAGGTGATATGCACAAAATGGAAATGTTAAGGTTTATGTTTGATGTGTCAGTAGGTTTATCTGGCATATTTAAAACAACTTTTATAAATATTAGCTTCATCATATGATGTATTGGTAGGCATGATACACACCAGTATCTGGGTTATTAAGAAATAAATATAACATTTGCATATTAATTTGTGGTAAACACCCTATGACGTATGACTCATTATCTTAATTCCTGAATGTAGCTTGATATACTTCTATATTTTGAGTTTTTATATGAAATCATTTGGGGGGTATTCTGATGGTTTCCTTTGTTGTGTGTAAGTACAGACCTGATCTCCATTAGTAATATCTCAAAACTAAGCAAACGTAAGTCAATGTACTTAAAAGTCTTAAAATCTTAAGATACCTCATGCAGTCGCCAAAAGGTTTGACCAAAATTGGTTTTTCTTAAAGCTGAATCAAGTTATGTCACTCTGTTGTACGTAAGTACAGACTTGTCACCAATGGCTTGATTCTTAATCATGAACTTCCTATATTTCTCTAAATATGGAAATTATGCTCATGTCTGGGATTACGGGAGTATGTCATAGGTGGGAATCATAAGTGATATTTGTACTAACAATAAAAAGGTTAGCTCACAGATACGGATGTAACATGTTTAAGTGGACAAACAATACCAATAATCGTCTTAACATAATTTTTATAAAAGGTGCTTTAAATATGCTAAGTAAATTTAAACTGGACAAGTATATTGATAATTGAAATAACATTTACTATTTCCTAATAATTGCATGTTGGCCTGATATGATCCCTAAGCAGGCCTAAAACGATCATATCCCCAATTTATTTTAAATCTTTATTCTTTATTTTTCATTTATAAAGAAAAATACAAAAAGATTTTATTTCTATGTTATTTTCTTCAAATATCACATATCTTGTTAAAGTCAAATACTGAAGAGGTAAAGGATGTCGGTTATTCTCCAAAGACCTTGAAGATAAATTATATCGGAGAAGCTGCTGATGATTGAGAAATGGTCACAGAGTTTGAAGATCTTATTGTTTGATAAATTTGTGTTAGTCACATGAATTTGGACATCAAGATTTCTTTGAAGGCCATGCTATCTCAATGGGGGAGATTCCAATTGTTGAAGACATGAAGAAGTTTGTTGGTTCAGATTAATTGAAGACTTATTTGACCAAGTTGCTGACGTGGGGGAGTTTGTTGGTGCATTTTGTGTGTTAGTCAGTTGGTCAAATGTTTGTACTTGTCAAAGTTAATAAGTTTAAGTATGTGATGTATATGTTGATATGTAATAGATAGAAATGTGTATGAAAAGTGAAAATAGTATACAAGTGTAGACCTGCGACACTTAGCTAGTGTCGCAAGGTTCAGCTACTGCGACACTTGGCTAGTATCGCAGGTAGGTCAGGTTACACTATAAATAGACGAGTTGTATTCAGTTTTAGGGTTAGATATTCGTGAGAGTGTGTGAGCCATTTTCGGAGAGAAAGAGGGTGAAAATGTGTGTAATCGTTTATACTTCAATTGTTAATATACAGAAAATGTTATAGAAATCGTATGTTTGTTTATTCGTTCACTAATCGCTAACTAAATGGATTCCGCACGTTTGGTAGATTAAACGATCCGATATATTCAAGATACAGGATCTACATGTCGCTAGTTTCTGGTCATAAGAATATTATAAATGAATATGTGCTTCACTTATTTTAAGTGATTATGTGTTCTAAAGTGTTTATGTGGTTGATTAAACGATTAAAATAAATGGTCACTTTATGTATAAAGATAGGGTTCATGCATAATATATGTGTGTGGGTAAAGACAGAAGCTTGTACACTTGGATATGTGCAAGTGGAAAAAATTGAAATTATGTAATTATTATTATTATAAGTTGATCAAGGGGAGTAATGTACGTTGAGCTATTATATTGAAAGATAACTAATGTGCGATCATGATAGTTATTAAGCATGATCAGATTTCAGGGACGAAATCTCTTTAAGGGGGAGAGATTTGTAACACCCACCTTAGAGGCCTAGTGGTCTTATGGTAATTTTCCTAACTTTAAATTATTTGTTTAATGTGTTAGGAAATTAAATTAATTATTTCATTATTTTTATTTTGTAATTGGATAAAAGGTCAAATGACTTATTGTGACTGGTAAATTATTGTTTGTTTTAAATTAATATAGTTGAAGGTAAATTAAGATTGTTGAAATCGTAAATGGTTTTTAGGTTCCAGATAATAGGTTTAGAAGGGGACTAATTTAAAGGAATATATTGGAGTCTGTTATAAAAAGGAGCCAACTTAATTTTCCTTAAAACTTCACACAAACACAACTTCAAAATAAAAGAGAAAACCATGAAATCGTCCCTATGGTTCATGATTTAGCCAGGAACAAGAATCAATCAATTCCAATTTCTGATTTCAAGCTTTAAACATCTTATTCATCATCATCTTAATTCTTTCTTGATTGTAAGTTATTGTTGTTGTTTTGTTTAAGCTATAATTTATGATTATGATGAAATTGATATGAAATTAGAGTAGTACTAAGTTAAGAGATGATTTTTAGCTTGTTGTAAATCTGGAAAACTGAGTTTGATGTTTTGGGTATAAAATTCGGATTCTGGGTTTTGGAAGGTTGCAAGTCGCTAGACATGGTGTTACCCGACGGATACTACCCTACCCGGCGGGTAACCCGAATTAAAAGAGTATCCGGCGGATACCATGGTATTCGGCGGATACCATGGTATCCGGCGGATACCATGGTATCCGGCGAGTAAATGGTAAATGTTGGAACGGGTAAAGTTGTACCCGGTGGGTAATAGGACTGGGTAAAATCAAATGGGTTGGGGTAACTTTTGGAGCTGGGAAGGTCATGAGTACCCGACAGGTTTCTGTTAACCGGCGGGTAAGGCTTGTTTGTTTGTGATTTTGTTACAGCCTAAGTACTTGTTCTGTATAAATTGCATAGGGTTTTAGCTATGCAATGTTTATTTGTTTAATATTATGAACTTGAATTTAGTTATAAACTAAATATGGAATGATGTGTTATTTATCATTATTAATTAATGACTTGAACGAGTTTGTTATAACTAGAACTGCTTAGTATTTTAATGCTAGGTATTGAGATATGTTATATGATTATAAAATGAGTTATATGTTATGGGAAGGATTACTAACTCAATTTTTAATTGTATTCTCAGATACGGTATAAGGCTCAGTAATATTAGACTTCTGAGCTAGCGGCTGAGCTAACGGTGAGTGGATATGTGATCCTCAGTGTGATTTAGTTGTAACAAGTTTGATTACAACGGGTAAATATTTTGTTATCATTTATAGACTATTTAGTCTGCTATGATATGATTACTATTGATAGACTGTTTAGTCTGACATAATGCCATGACGGTTATGGATTATGTAAGTATGTGATACATGGCCATTGGGCATATGTGATTATTCAGAGGTCAACATTGGTTGGGCTTAGTTACTATTGTTTGGCTGGTGGGGGTTTCCTTGTACACATCGTTAATGGGAACCTGTGTCCAGTGAAGATAGTAACAAGTTACCAGTTAACTTCTGTATTGGCCTGCAGTTGTTTTAAGTGTTCTTTGGAGGATATCTCAAGAACACCCGATCCTCTTTGACTCTATGTGTTTACGATGCTTTTGCTGTAAACGGGGTTGATATGTGTTTATGATGTTTTTATGTAAACAGGGTTGTTATGCTAAATTGGACTGTTGATTATATATTCACTCATTTAGCTTTCTGCTAACCCCACCACCCTACTTCTTGCAGGTTATGATTTTGATATAACGGGTTGGGCAAGAAGTTTTGTTTGGAATGAAATGTTTGACCAGGCATCTACTCTGATATTTGTTTTGGAATGAGTCCACATGGTATTTTGAAATTATATTACACCCAGTTGGATATATTTTGTTTTGAAATAGTATGATTTTCTACGTATACATAATATGTAATGTAAATTGTCAATGTAAGTTTGACCTGCGCTTCTGAATTGTCAGATGTATAGTTTATTATTATTATATAAAATATGATTATGAAATTAAGGGGTGTTATATATATATACATTGTTTCCATTACCTATTATATAGGTAGATGGATATGTTAAAGTGCCTCCATACTTACTAAATAAGTATAGAGGATTGTTGAATTGTCTCTATACTTACTAAGTAAGTACGGAGGATTGTAGAAGTAGTGATGGTCATGACATCACTTGTTAAAGTATGTTAATTAAGCATAATTAACATGTGGAAGTGGTTAAGGATCCTTAACATTGGGGAAGAAGTAAACAAAGTGATCAAGTAAGTTTATTATTTTAAGTATGTCAATTTGATAAGGTAAGTAAGATTGATATGTTAAGTGTTCATGGTAACATTGTGATTGTTTGTATTATATGTTTAAGTGTTATTCATTTAATTACTCATATGCTCACTAAGTTTATGCTTACCCTGTTAAGTGTTTAATGTTGTAGGTGTTTGGTTCGGTTGAACCAATTGACCAATACAAGTGGGCTATGGTGACATGAAGTCAAAGTGGATGGAAGCATGCTTTAAGGTTAGAAAATCTTCCTATTCTCTTTGGATTATCGTTTATGAAAGCCATTGTGTAAATCGTCTAAAATTATGTTTTGAAGATGTAAAGAGTAAAAAGTATAAAGTGTTTAATGTATACCTTTGACTTGATAAAGTCAAAGTCAAGTGTAAAGGGTCAAAGTTAAGATTTTATGAATTTGATGTCAAATTGTGTATAAAGTCGTGTTGTAATATTATAAGCTTTGTTAAGTGATGTTTAAGTTGATTTTGATGTTGACATATAGTCAACTACTTCGAATTAGTCAACTATGTGTGAAAGTGGTAAGTAAATGGGTCAAGGTATGCTTTGAAATGTGAAACGGGCCAAAAATGTCCAAATGGGTACTAAATGGGCCAATGTGTAAAAAGGGGCTATGATACAACTATGTAACTTGTTATTATTATTTTAAGTGTCAAACGTATGGCATAATACATTGGCAAAAGTTCAAAGTCTGAAGATGAAAAGTTTGTGTTTTGACATGTCAAGAGAAAGTGCCAAAAATGGCCATCAATTGGTTTACGGTCCATATTTTTAGTTAAAACGTATTTTGGAAAAGTGTAAAAAGAAAACCCTTCATTTTGGAATAGTGGAGGTGTCTACCAAATTTGAGAGTCTAACTCTGAACAGTTTAAAAGTTAAGCGTGTTTGAAATTCATCAAAATGTAAGAAAATTTGCAGGTATGGGCTGTAGATGAACTACCCGGCGGGTAGTAGTTGTACCCGGAGGGTATAATGTTATGTTCGTTGACAGAAAGTGGTCTAAGAGTGAGCACCCGACGGGTACTGTTGTACCCGACTGCTACTCTCTTTACCCGGCGGGTACTTCCCTTACCTGTCGGGTAGGTGTGAAAAACTGTGCAAAAATAAAAAATGCATAAGTGTTAGTTAACTTTAGAGACCTCTTTTATTTCACATTTTTCAGTCAGTTTTATTTCAAGTCTAAGTTTAAATTGTGTAAGTTATATATGTACCAAATATGCATACAATTGAGTTATGGGACATTATTTATATAGTTTAAAGTATAAATAATATATATATATATATATATATATATATATATATATATATATATATATTCACGTTTTTGGGGTGTTTCACAACATAACTCAACTTAACAAATTAAAACATCTAACATAGCGTGACTTTAACTCATTTAAACCTTTCAAGCCATTGGTACCTCGTTTGGGTATCAAAACGACCCATTAAGCAAAAGACTCGTTAAATATCCATTCAAACTACAATTTCCTTTCTAAAAGCAACATTCTTGACATTTACCACTTTAACATTTGATCAAACTAACATTACAACTCTTTCGTGGCCAATTACAACAAATGGGTCAAACTTTATAACTTACAAATTACATACTCAAAACATCACTTTACAAATGGGGCTTTCAAAGTTCTACCAAGAGCATGATTCTACTAAAATATAAGGGATTCAACTTACTAACTCATTAGCAAGTTCCGCCCTTAGCCGATTTTCTCGCTTTCCATGCCCAACTTACCACTTGTCTTGCTTACACCTACACATCATTAACAATAATAACGGTTTAAGCACAACTTACTTAGTAAGTGATGGCACCCGAAAGCATCATCATTGGTGGTAACTATTCGGGCGTCAAGAGGGGTTTTAAAATTTATATATAGCGGGACTTAAATTATATGTACTACCTACTCTGGTTAATAAGTGGTAAGTATAACATAAGATCTTTCTATGAATTGAAACGTGTGGGTGATTAAAGCTGGTGCTTTCGGTAGGGAAGTATTTAGGATGGGACAAAGTAGGTAGGTTTGAGGGTTTTAAACTAAAGATAGATAATTAAAGTGTAGGAATGTAAATTGCGAGAAATTAAAGTACAGGAAAGCAGATAAAGATAAATATGTGATTGTTAAGACTTTGATAATTGATGTTTCGGGATGACAGACTAAACAGGGATAATACTTAATATAATAAATAAACTATTAGGTGTAAACTCTAGTACCCTACCAACTATTTTTCCCATTGGTATATCACTAAGAACTAGGTTATCATGATTCTAATCGGAGCAATACAAAAACTTCCAATACTTATCTAGTTGAAAGATAAACAACCTATCTTGGTTTTAAACTGAGGTTCATGAATCAGCAGCGTATCGTCTCATTGGTCTGACCGTTCTTAACCCATAAGATAGTTTACTATTCTATTAGCATGCAGATTAATAACTTTGTATGTTTAGACCGCCAATTTTGTAAGACTTGGTGTTTTAAGGATTCTAGGTCGCTAGGACTTCACTCTTATTTCTAAGCCTTGTTGTTATTTACTAAAGCTTGGTTACTTCGACTTATGACTTAATTCTCTCCTTTTCAAACAGTTATACATCCCTGGATTATTCGCAGTTTATTAAAACGTGTTTCATATGCAGACCATGCCTTTCAGTAATAAACAGTGTACTTTACATGGTAGTTCCACGGTTTCTTACATCCAACATGCGGTCATGAGTAATTCACAGTGAGAATGACACTCTAAACTAACTAAATGTAAAGCAGTGCAGAAATGTAAACCTAATATATACAACGAGTGGTTTCACTGTGTCTTACTTATTGCATGTCATGGGCACAGATAACTACTTACCATAATTAAGGTTGATCAAGTACATTTATTGGTTGCAGTCACGTGGATAACCAGAAAGGGTACTCCATAGATTAAACTTAAGTTCATAAAGTCCTAACAGTACAAGGGTTACTAATTCCTATTTCATCTAAACGTGTTTTACGAACATTACTTTATAGTGTGTTAACTTTCATAGGATAGACCCATTAGTTGTGAAGTTGTATTATCTGTTCAGAAATCTAACGGTTAAACCAGAGCTGATTCCAGTGATATGACTACCTTCGGTCGTTTATGACTTCCATACATTTGTACTTTGCTTGAAAGCATTTCCAGTACTATATCGAATAAACAGTCGAATAGAGGCCATCATATCACTTTACAAGTATCGTACACTAATTATATAATGTAATCCGTACTTATAATTATCTACGTCATCAACAATCACAATAATAAACTACTCTCAATTCATGGCAAGAAGTAAATAACATACCAAGTGATAAAGCATATTTAAAATACGAAATAAAACAACTATGATAAAAGTTTAGATATCACCCGGAAATAAATGCGTAGCAGCGTATTATTATGATTAACAAATCTTTCACACGTAGAAAGATTTATCTCCAAATCCCTAGCGTTCATTCTAGCCTCTACGTTAATCCGTAGATTAATTACAATTATCCTAGAATGAGAAAGACCGTAAAATACAAGAGAATTTCTAGAGTGAGAAAGTGGAATTTTGTAGTTCCAAGAGTGTGTGTTTCAAATGAACCATGAGGTGCCTATTTATGCTGGAAGATGAGTGCATGTTAGCCCTCCTAGGCTCAAGTTAGCATGTTTTTGAGGGGTGGTCCTTTCCCAGAAAGTGGTGGAACATATACCTTAAAGGCGCAGAAAGTGGTAGCACGTGTACCCTAAAGTTGCGGAAAGTGCTAGCACATGTACCAGACGAGTACGCACAAGGACTTAAAAATGGGGAGGAGACGGGCGGCAGCCAGCCGGCGGTGCCTTGCTGCTAGCCGGCGGCGGCCTGCGGCCTGCTGCCAGCCAGCAACGGCCTGCTTCCAGTCGGCGGCGGCCTAGTGGCTGCCCGCCCCGGTTCACCGTTCGTTCGCTCGTTTCTTGTTTCGTGTGCATCTTCTTCGTTATGTGTCCGTTTTTGTTGATTCCTTTTAGGTTGGATTCGTTTTTCAAACATGGAAATGTTGATGAAAAGAAATCCCTGAGATGTGTCTTTGATCTTTAGATGTCTTGTATGAATCGTTTGAATCTTTCAGCGTATGCAGAATCTTCATTCTTTATCCGTTTTTGTTTATTCTTCTTCTGTTAGATTCGTAACTTGAAAACGAAGATCTTGGATAAAAGAGAATTAAATGGTGGGTAGTTTATCTTAAATATTGTCTCGGATGCTTTGAATCTTCAACTGTGCGTGGAATCTTCATTTTCTGCCAATTTTGCGTGATTTTTCTCGTGCTTCCGTGTTTTCACCTTCTTGGCATAATATCACTAATTTAAGTGATAATTGAGCTTGTATGCCAAGTATTAGTCTTAAAAGAGAAAGATATCGGTAGTAAAAACATGACTTTTTACGCGATATCAAGTATCCCACACTTAGACTTTTGCTTGTCCTCAAGCAAACTCATTCATAAAAGGCTATGTAGACAGATTCTAGTTACACATATCTTTTAGAAATACTATTTCCAAAATAATAAAGCTCCAGCTATGAAAGAATTCTTACGAGAAACTAAGGGTTTATAGAGAGTGATACTTTCTTCAAGCAACTTAGATGGTAATCATGATTAGGGAATCCTTACAATGGGTCACTCAAATCACTCAGGTGTTTTAGGGTTTCCTACTTGCTAGTGTCAATCACTCAGATAGCCAGTCATGCAGCATTCTTGTCATAGGCTTGATCAAGAATCAAATCTCCATCACTTTGGATGAGAACGGTACTAATCTTTCAAGACATCTTAGAAAGGAATCGGGTTTTTAGTTTTGGAGAAATGGAGAAGGTGTGTGAAAAGGAGGATTATGGGTTCTTCTTTCCTTGTATCGTTCTAGAAACTTGAGTGTTTTTCTGAGAAAGTCTCTTTTGGAATTTCTCATATTTGAAAAGACTTGATAGTGCAACCCTTTGTGGATTTTAACTTCCTTTTCTGGACTTTTCTGGGTAGTGTCGGCATATATGTTTCTTTTTTTCTTTCTTTTTCTCATTTTTCTTTTCTGTATTTTTATTATGTCGGCTTTACCGATGGATATTTTTGTCCAAAAGGTATCGTATGGTATTGTGAGGTTGTGTTGGCTTTTCTTGTGGAAATTTAGGAAATTGAGAGAGTCTCTAAAAATTCAGGAAGACGTGGCTTCCGTAGGTTCGGGATGAAGATATAAAGGAGGTTTTGATTGAATAGTGGGTGTGAAGAGTGAGTGGATGTTTGGTGGTTGATGCGTGTGAAAGCGTCTAGTTTTATTATTTATAAAGTACATGATATATCTGTCAATACTATCACACAACCAGGCAAGAATACCTGATCGAAATAGTATAGCTATGGTAAGTCCAGGTCGAACACAGGAACACGGGAACAATGTTATTCAATTAAATTGAAATTATTAATAAATCAATAAAATAGGGGTTACATTTTAGTTCCGTACAAACGTTCAATATGAACTAATTAACCAAACCAACAACATATAATAAGATAAGAGGAACAGATAAATAATCGAAGATATACATGTAATTACTTAGAGTCTTCCACTCAGATTCATATTATCCAGTTCATGCATTTTGATTGTCTGATTGTGTTTTCTTTTATATTAACTTAGATACTAATCAAAGATTCCAAGTTAAATGTATATTAATCTCCGGTTCTGGTTAACTAATATCTACAACCTAGGGTTCCACATTCAACATCGATCCGACGTTGCAAGAATGTTGCTCTATTGCGTGCTTTTCCCTAGATTGTGCATTAAGTGTTAACGACATGTTATGATTAATCCTCGTGGTATGACTCAACAATACCTACTAATAATCTCTTATTAGCTTGCATATTTTAGATTGATTAGTTACTATACTCTTAACCTATCAAACTCAATATTTTTAGCAATGACTATAAACCTAGATTCATAATCATCAATAATCAATAATATCAAAGGAACTCAATCTCATTGACACTATTAATCATGTAAAGTAGCAACTAATAATCATCAATAAACAAGGATTCACGGATAACTTAACAATCTTCAATCAGTTAATTGATTCAAAACGCAATTATAACTTTCAAACAATCATAATCAAAGGTTATTAAACTAAACAATTAACAATAAGTATAATCCATGACTCATTCATACAAAATCAGATTCATGAATTCAAATAAACACATTGACGATGTTCCAATTGAAATCGGAAAGTGATATGCAAACCGAATGGTGAACCACACGAAGGGAAATCAATTGGCATTGATCCCTACCCGTTCGTGCCTCCAAATCGCCATCAAATGCTCCCAAAATGGGGGAAAATCCCCCTCTGGTCGGCTGGTTTCGTTATGGGAAAGTTAGGGTGAAAATGAGGAAAATAGGAATTTGAACCTATTCTGTCGAATTGATCCATCCGGCGGATGGATTGAAAATAAGCCCATCCCAGCTTCACGTAGCCTGGGCCTCCACCGCCTTGATCCATCCGGCGGATGAAACATCCATCCAGCGGATGGATTGATTTTCCGGAATATTTACTCCAGTCCAATTCTTCTCACATCCAATGTTTTATTCTCTTAGCAAAATCTCTTCGCGATTAGCTCGTTTCCTGTTTCTTTTCGATTCAAGCTCCAATTAAACTCCTAAATGCAAATATGAACGAAATAAATATCTTATTCACATCAAATGCATAAGAAATCTACTGAACAAAGGGGTAATTAGTACCACAATATAGTACATTTTGGCATTTATCAGTGGTAAGGGGGTGTTGGGATTCCTTAGAAAGTATCAAGATAGGTTGTACCTGTGCCACGTATGGCACTTATTGGTGTGATCTCAAAATGTATTACGAGACCAAGTTCTAATTCAAATGCATACATCGGCACACACATGAAATGAAAAGTGAAGCATTTTAAGGATAAATGCTAATTATGGGCTCAAACCTCACGCATCGAATGTTTTGGTCAATGTGTGCCTAGCCATGTGTTGCCCTTTTCGTCCGTATCTTATTCTAAGAAAACCGGTTTGCTTCTTTAAAAACTTGTTTCTTGCTGTAATTTATATTTTTGAAAAATAGGGGTTTTTTAAAGAATGTTGCTTTTGAATCGAAAAATTGAAAATTTCTCCATTTTTAGCCTTTTAATGAAAATATTATTTATGTTACGGACAAGAGGTTAAACTTGCGGTTGTAGACCATATATCCTACACTTAGATGAACATTGTCACTAATGTTCGATTCTATGTATTGAACACCTCTTATCGAAGTATCCCACACTTATAGATTCTACTTATTTCTGGATTGTTACGTAAGTGTAGTGTGGTTTTGGAGATCCCACACTTATTTTTGGAATATCGAGTGAGATAATCAAGGCATTAAATGGATAGAAAGTTTGGAACGGGTTACCGCTTCATGATACGTTGTGCATACTATTGGCTACTTGTCGGGAGTTTGTTGGTTTTCAGTTTGCGGCTTCCGGCATCCTTCGTGGTGTGGTCGACAGCTTCCTCCGTTATAGTCTTCGATAAATAGTGTTTGGATTCAAACAAACATGTCACTCAATAATCAAGTAATAGCATAATAAAGTAATAACTGGATAGAGGTGATGTCTATGCATCCACAGTACATCAAATACAAATAGTAATAATAAAATCTGGTTGAAAATAGTAAGAAGTCAGAACGCGGAGCAATTTATTGCTCGACTGGTGATGCTCGTGATACTGCTGATGAAGATTCGATAGGTGCATAGGAAGTCCCATCTGATAAGGAGTCATCTTCTAGGTTATGTTGATGTTTGGTAACTTCATTTGATGCTTCCTGATCTGCTCCTGTATCTGTAAAAACTTCATCTTGTATCAACTGGTCGATAAATGGCCCTGCAGGCATATCAATACTGTCAAGTGGGATAACAGGTGACCCCTGCTGAGTGTGTCCCCTAAATAAGTCTGTCTGTCTGTGGGAGGACACTGGAGCCTGTAATACAACGGTGGGATCGGTATCTCTGAGACTCCTACGGCTCTGAGCAGTGGCAACTCGCCTAGAGACTCTGCGTCCGCTGCTATCTCTTGAAGTCTGTCCCCTCACTGAACCAACTACTGAGGGGACTAGCTGTCTCATAATAGGAACTCGTGCTGGATGTGGCTATGGTCTAGGTGGAACTATCCGAGGGGGTAAGCCACGGCCTGGAAATGGGTGAGGTGCTGGAGAAGGGACTACAGGAGGATACAAGTGTGGTGGTGCTCGGACTAATCCGCATGGTATGTCTGGAAGTGGGCTAATTGGTATCCCTGCAATTTGCTATCTCATGGCTCTGTAACATCTGACATGCATCTGCATAAGCCAGTACCAATAATCTGGCCCCGGAGGAGTCCCGTACTGGTAGATGTATCCGGGCACCTGAACTCTCGGAGCCGGGGTAGAAGGTCCTGCCCTAGCAGGCGGTGGTACTAATGGTGGTGGTACAATCGGGTCTACAGGATCATCCTCGTCCTCATCTGAATCTCTGGGCTCTCCTGGCTGTGTTCTCTTTCTTGTCCCTCTGGGTAGAATTAAACCTTGCACCAAACTGTCAACACTATCAGGATCCTCTAATCGTGCTCTAATGTAGACTATGCCATCTCCCAAAACTCATAGTCCATCGGCTGAGCACTCCACGTGGGTAGACTCTTAAATCTCCCCACTTCTGTTGTCCTAAGCAGTCCCATACTTCTAATCAATCTTGTAACAACAGGCCCATGAAGGTGCGTCTTGCATCATAAATATTCTCCTCAAGAATCCGCTGAGCTACTAAGTGGGATACCTGAATGTTCTTCTTATCTAGGAGACATGCCATCAAAGCAACATCAAACTCTGAAACTCGACCATTCTTCGTATGCTTTCCATTAACTGAATAAGCCAATAACTTGTGTAGAATCTGCAGAATTGGGTCTATGATCGGAGTAGCTTTAATACCCGAGAAAAATGTCTTATGTGACCAACGACTCCATGCCTCAGCGGGTGTGATAGAGATGGAAACTGTGGTGGCTTCATTAGTGAACAAAGGTGATCGTATCTCTTCTGGAGTATAGAGGTCTAGGTGTTGCGCGAACTGAGCTAGTGTCAAGGTGAACAAACTTCCCGTATACCGAAACATGATCAATCCATCACCAACTATCCTCCTTGGCTCAAATTCGTAAGTGGTCATGAACTCGGTAATCATCTCCATATATACCGGCTCGTCAATACTGAATAGTCTCTTAAAAGACTCAAACTGCTGACCCCCTAGTGAATAATTGAGCATGCTCTCTAATCTCAGTTTGAATCCCAAAGTTTGCAACTTTTCCTAATCTATATATGGGAAACGACCAAATGATTTGTCCATCCAAATACGTGCCATTTTGTTATACTCGGGTGTGGCACTAAGGTAGGCAAGAGATCCTGCGAGTGGTCGTGATGGGTTTAGCTTTGATTTCTTCTTTGGTGTCATGGTACCTGAAAACATGAGAGATTTAAAGTAATGGATTCTTAACAAAGAGAAAATTTAAAGCACTCCCAAAATTTCTTACAGAAAATTTGAAATGAGGTCTTTAAATTTGTGACAGTCCAAAGATTACATTAAATATCCGTAGTTCCCAAGTAACAAATAATCAGTTTTAATTTTACTAAGGCAAGTTGTAACATGGTTGGAAATTATGAAAATGTACGGTCATGAAATGGCGACAGATTTATCGCAAAGTATTGTCATTTATAAGCTTTAGTTTTATCCCAAGTTTAAAACGTCAAAACTTTACAATTTATGGTCATATGGTTATTAGTAGGATTTGACTTTTAGAAGTTCAATTTGAAGTAAGGTTTTTGATAAAATGATAGGGTCTTAAAATTCAATACTTCAGGTTGACTTTTTAGGTCAAGGCTTACTTCAAATGACAATTTCAAGTGTCTGCATGCCAAAATTACAATCTATTCATGTATACATGATCTAAAACTATTTTAAACATTTCCTAATTTGTAAACAAGCTAGGTTATGCATAAAAAGTTATCACATCCATGTGTTTGGTTTGATCCATGACTTTAATTTTCAAAACAATGATTCTTTAGTTACATTGCCTATTTTAACTAGTCAAACAACTAACAAGCATACTAGTAAGCAATTCAAGCAAGAATGGTCAATCAATTTTAATCTATTACATCAATTCATGCTAGCTAGTTAACTTTTTGTTGACTTTAAGAGTCAAACTTGCAATTTACAACTATAAACTAACCACATTGTACAATTAACATGGAATAATCATTCAAGACTTCACAATTAAACTTAAATACCTAGAAACAAGCATGGTAAAGTGGTAGTAGCGTGTAATTGTTCTAAGCATCTAAACAAGCTCTTTAAAGTTTAAAGTGGGTTTCGATGATCATACCTTAGTTTTAATGATCAAAACTTGAAAATGATTGTACAACCGTGAAGAGCATGCAAAGAGGAGTTCAAAAGATACAAGATCACAAGTTTTGGTGGATATTTGATGGTGGTTTGAAGGTGGTGGTGGTGTGGCCGGTTTGTGGGAGTGAGAAGGGAGTAAGAAGAAGTTTTCTTCTTTGATTTTTGAATTATGGAGATGTAAGGAATGATGTGGTCCATAGGTATATGTGTCATGTCCTATCGTACAATATTCCTTGGTACATGGTCCCTAGTACCTAAAGAATTTAAATTTTAATTTTCTAGATTAAATTTCTAGTCCTAACAATTACTCTTATGAATCCTAAATATACTTATTGCAACTTATTGCTAAATACAATTCATTACATTTCGAAGGGATTTAAGAATCGTGCAAATTTTTGAAGGGCAATTTTAATTCATCTAAAATATTATTACTTAAGTTATTTTTGGTGTTTTAAAAATTTTCGTCTGACACGGGTTTATGGAATGTACACATTTCGGCTAAAAGCTTAAAGAAGCACATTCTTTTCGACACGTGCGTGTTCTCAGGAAAAAGTTTGAAAAAAGTTTAAAAACCTTTTCTTTTTTTTAAAGGATGCTTTCAAAAATTTATTATATTATTATATGTATACTAAAATATGCTCTTTTAAAGTCGCGAGCCTCGACCTTTTCGGAGAGAATTGTTTTATGATTCGTTCCGATCCCTCCATAGGGAAAGGGTTGAGATTTGCTCCCTTAAGCAAACGTTTTTAGGAACAAAACTTTTTGAAAGTTCCAAAATGACATTATAAACTAAATAATGATGACTATCCTCTAATTCCCCTAGGACTTTTCGTTCCTCGTATCCTAAATTGACAAGATCACTAATGAACTTATTATATACCTTCCTTATCTTTTTAGAGTTTGACAAACCGTCGCGTGGTCCTTGGTCCTTATAATTTAGATCGTGAGTGAATTAATTCCTGACTTCCAGAAACGATTTCTCTTCCTGCGATTCAGGTTCTCCAGTTGTAGACTTAACTATCCTAAATAGTTCACTGATTTTTACTTTTTGTGTGGCAATGAGGGGGTATTTAGTAAAGGCAAAGATTTGAATAAGCTTGATGTGAAGGTCTTGTCTTTTAGTGAAGAGGACTGTGTCGATTCTTTCCTTGGTGGAATCAGGAAAAACATCTTGCAATTTTGAGATCAAGTAAGAGGTGGGGTCAACAAAGAATGGAATTTTACCAGGGATGACGATGGGAATCATCGGGTCCCGTTCTATCCAGAACTCAAGTTTCTTGATCATTGCAGCGACATTGTGATTGATTAATATCATAGATATTGGGAGGAAATCCATGTCGGCAAGGGATTCAAAAAGTAGATCTAGATCCACTTTAAACTTTAGTTCTTGGTCTTTGAAATTTGTGGAAGGGCTTTCGCATCCATGACTTGACAGGCGAAGAAGGAATTCTACTTGTTTTTCTAATTTCACAATCGTCTCTCGTTGTTTGTAGGAAAATGGGAGATCGGCGTAATTTAATTGCCTACGAATGTTTTATAGACATCTATCCTATGGGAAGGATTGAAAGAAGCACCCAGGTGGCATTCTTCAAAACAAGTTCGTTCTGACTCGACTGATGGAACCTTATCCACCACTCGGTAAATGGTGTATTTATGTTCATGAGAAAGGAATGGAAAGATTCCGTCATTACAAGAATTGGACAGGGTTTGGGTGTATACTGATGTTTCAGGAATGAGGGTGATTAAGTCACGTAATTTCGGAGGTTTGACTTCATAATCATCTTCGGGGAGGTAATTGAAGCGGACAGAATTTGGTAAATTAGGTGAATGAAAAGTTGGAGAGTGATCTTCTGGAGATGATGTAAGGTCAGGTAACTAATCCGTGTTATCAAAGTCCAGGCAATGTTTTGGAATGGAAAGTGGTGTCCTAAATTTTTCTTGGATTCCGGAGGTTTCGTTTGTTTTAGAGGAAGAAGGTGAAAAGATATCAGGTCCTATCTCTTTTTCTAAGTAGTTAAAGAATTCTGTATGATCCATTGCCTTCAATTCATCCTTTGAAATGAGGAAAGAAGTGGGTTTTCGAGTTGTCATTTTTAAACTAATATTGTCCTAATTAATACTTAATTACATAAATTAACTTTTGAAAGATACCCGAAAAGATTTCGATCGGAAGGATCTTCTAAATACTACTACTTAAGGCGGCTTTGAATCGTACGTTTACGATTCCCCAGCAGCGGCGCCAAAAACTTGATGGCACCCGAAAGCGTCGTCGTTGGTGGTAACTATTCGGGCGTCAACAGGGGTTTTAAAATTTATATATAGCGGGGATTAAATTATATGTACTACCTACTCTGGTTAGTAAGCGGTAAGTATAACCTAAGATCGTTCTATGAATCGAAACGTGTGGGTGATTAAAGCTGGTGCTTTCGGTAGGGAAATATTTAGGATGGGACAAAGTAGGTAGGATTGAGGGTTTTAAACTAAAGACATATAATTAAAGTGCAGGAAAGTAAATTGCAGGAAATTAAAGTACAGGAAAGCAGGTAAAGATAAATATGTGATTGCTGAGACTTTGATAATTGATGTTTCGGGATGACAGACTAAATAAGGGACAATACATAATATAATAAATAAACTATTAGGTGTAAACTCTAGAACCCTACCAACTAATTTTCCCATTGGCATATCACTAAGAACTAGGTTATCATGATTCTGATCGAAGCAATACGCAAACTTCCAATACTTATCTAGTTGAAAGATAAACAACCTATCTTAGTTTTAAACCGAGGTGCATGAATCAGCAATGTATCGTCTCATAGGTCCGATCATTCTTAACCCCTAAGATAGTTTACAATTCTATTAGCATGTGAATTAATAACTTTGTATGTTTAGACTGCCGATTTTGTAAGATTTAGTGTTGTAAGGATTCTAGGTTGCTAGGACTTCACTCTTATTTCTAAGCCTTGTTATTATTTACTAATGTTTGGTTACTTCGACTTATGACTTAAGTCTCTCCTTTTTAAACAGTTATACATCCCTGGATTATTCGCAGTTTATTAAAACGTGTTTCAAATGCAGACCATGCCTTTCAGTAATAAACAATGTACTTTACATGGTAGTTCCACGGTTTCTTACGTCCAACATGCGTTCAGGAGTAATTGACTGTGAGAATGACACTCTAAACTAACTAAATGTAAAGCAGTGCAGAAATGTAACCCTAATATATACAATGAGTGGTTTCATTGTGTCTTACTTATTGCCTGTCATGGGAACAGATAACTACTTACCATAATTAAGGTTGATTAGGTACATTTATTGGTTGCAGTCACATGGATAACCAGAAAGGGTACTCCATAGATTAAACTTAAGTTCATAAAGTCCTAACAGTACAAGGGTTACTAATTCCTATTTTATCTTAACGTGTTTTACGAATATTACTTTATAGTGTGTTGACTTTCGTAGGATATACCAGTTAGTTGTGAAGTTGTATTATCCTTTCGGAATTCCAACTGTTAAACAAGAGTTGATTCCAGTGATATAACTACCTTCGGTCGTTTAAAACTTCCATACATTTGTACTTTGCTTGAAAGCATTTCCAGTACTATATCGAATAAACAGTCGAATAAGGGCCATCATATCACTTTACGATGATCGTACACTAATTATATAATATCATCCCCACTTATAATTATTTACGTCATCAACAATCACTATAATAAACTACTCGCAATTCATGGCAACAAGTAAATCACATATTGTTGGCGTTCCGACCGTCGCAAGCACGAATGATCACAACATCAATCGGTGGGTGTTTTAAATTTGTATTTGCTACGATCTAAGTATGACTTACTAATACTGAACCAAGGGCTAGTAGATGGTAAGTATGACCTAGAGTCGTTCTTAAAGAGAAACTGAATTGAAACGGAGGTGATCCAATCAATCGTTACTTTCTAGTACAAGTTTTTAAAAGAATTTGTCAACTTGAACTAGGACATTCTCAGCTATTCCTTTTGGGTATCTAACGGATTGATCAGCTAGCTAGACGGTCATCTTAGTGGGTTTCAAGTTTTCAAGTTCTAGCCTCTTAAATAGTGAGTAGGGCATGAGGTTAATGCTAGCTCCTAGGTCGGCTAAGGCGCTTATTTCTCCGGATTGGTAAATAGAACAAGGGAGTGTAAATCTTCCGGTGTCTCCTAATTTTTCAGGAAGGCTATTCTTAAGTAGGGCTGAGGTTTCAGAACTAAGGGGAATGTTGTTTACTTCGGGCAGTTTATCCTTAGTGGATAGCAGTTTTCTGATGTACTTATTACGACCGGGAACTCTAGATATGGTATCAAGGAATTTTCCATCTAACTTAAAGGATGATAATTTCTTAGGTTGGACCTTAAGTCTAGCGGGGTAAGGGATTCTAACCTCCTTGTTCATGGTTGGGGTGGTTTCCACAGCTGGTGTCTTGACCGTTTGTTCTTCCTTTACTGGGACAGCAGCAGGTGGTGGAGTGGCTGCTTCCTTGGTAGTGGTAACTTGCTTTTCCTCCTCAACATGTGGGTTGTGAACCGTGTTGCTAAGCAAACTTCCTATGGGTCTGTTCTCAAGACGAAGACGTTGTGCCAATTGTCCAATTTGAGCTTCCAAGTTCTTCAATATGGTTAATTGATTTCTCATGAAGAGATTAGCTTGATCTTGCCTAGTGGATGTCTTTTGGTTAAGTATGTGTTGGCCTTGCATGAACTGGGTGAAGGCGTCTTCTGAACTTGAAGTTGGGGCATTTGTCTTGTTAGGTTGTTCAGTAGTTTGGTTTGTGTCGGAAGTGGGTCCAGGAAGTGCGAGGGGTTGGTTGTAGGCAAGTTGTTGTTGTTATGGGTAAGGTGGGTATCTAGGTGGGTATCGGGGTTGGAAAGGTTGGTTGTTTCTTTGTGGGAATGGAGGTCCTCTAGGTTGGTTGTTGTTTTGGTTAAAACCGGGTGGAGAATTCTGTGGTCGAGCAGGGTATTGAGCATAGTAAACGGTGCCGTCCGTCTCTTCATATTCAACTTGATATTAACCGGGTGGTTGCGAGTTGGTGCAGTTTTGACAGGCTTGCACTTGGTGTACTTGGTGTTGTTGTTTCTTAAGTTCTCTGAACTGCTTGACAAGTGTGTCCATCTTCTCTGTTAATACCTTGATTGCTTCGATTGGAATTGGATTTGATGCAGCGAGAGGTGCTGAAGATGTCGAGTGATCTCCAGAGTTCCAATCATGGTGATGCATAGTCATATTTTCTATAAGGTCCCATCCTTCTTCATCTGTCTTTGTCATAAAGCTTCCTTGTGCGGCAGCGTCGAGGGTGGTTTGGTGGTTAGGGTCTAAACCATTATAGAAGGTACACAATTGTGCAGATTTGTCGAGTCGGTCATTAGGGCATTTCTTCAGTGCTCCTTTAAATCGTTCCCATGCGGTGTATAATGACTCATCAAAAGCTTGGTGGAAGTTCATGATGTCATTTTTTAAGTTTGGTTTGTTTAGAGGGTGGAAAGTACTTGGTTAGAAACTTTGTTGCCATTACCATCCATGAAGGAATAGAGCTAGTTTCTAAACCTTCAAACCATGTTTGTGCATGATGTGTGAGCTAATAAGGGAAAAGATACAAGCGGATTGTATCTTGGTTAACTCCATTTTGTTTGTAGGAGTTTGAAAGAGATATGAACTTGTCAAGGTAAGAGTTTGGATCATCACTTGGTAATCCATGGAATTGACAGTGATTTTGGATTAGTTGGTTGATGTGGTGCTTAAGCTCGAATGATTGTCCTGGGGTTTCTGGGTAGAGAATTGGGCCTCCTCTTCCTTCAATAGACGGCTTACTGGGCTTACTGTTGTCAGCGAGAGTGATGCGATCAGCCATTGCTTGTTGATAACATTGAATAATGTTATATTTGTATAGTAATATTCCCTAGTTTTTATATACTTTTAGTTACAATTATTTGATAAAATATAATTATTTTGCTCATATTTATAAAATGGGTAGAAATAGAGTTTGTAGTAGTATAGAATGAAAATAAGTCAAATTCAGTAACTTTTGTATAAAAGTTAATTGTACTTAAATTTAGTTGAGATAAAGTGGCTAAAAGAGTGATATAAATAAATGGAGTTTGTAAATATTTGATTTCGAAAAGTTAAATGTGTATTGCCCGAATATAATTAGATTGAAGATTAATTGAAGTTTACAAGTTGGACCAAATAATTAGTTAGCTAATTAGTAATATAATAATAATAGGGTAATATAATAATAATCCTAAATCTAGTTAGTAATAACGTTAGTAGTAATAATAGTATAATAATAATAATAAAGTTTATAATAATAACTAACAAATAATAATAATAACATGAAGATTAATGTCTTGTTTTGGTTGCAGGAATCACGTGAAAGCAGAATTGGTGACGTGAGAAGTTGGGTATAGCCCAAGTCAACATCAAGAAATATGGTCAACAAGTCCTAGTAGCAGAAACAAGATGTGAGGAAGTACAATTAACTTTTGTACAAAAGTTATAACTTATTTTCATTCTATACTACTACAAACTCTATTTCTACCCATTTTATAAATATGAACAAAATAATTATATTTTATCAAATAATTGTAACTAAAAGTATATAAAAACTAGGGAATATTACTATACAAATATAACATTATTCAATGTTATCAAATTATCCCCACATTTAACTTCTACTTGTTCTCAAGTAGACTAAAACTTAAACTACTCAATATAACTACACATCACTAATCCAAATATGATTACTTATAAGCATAAAACTAATATTTAAAAATTAAAATACCCAAATTAAAAATCCGTTTCCAATTTTTAAAATTTAAACAATTTAATTAACATGGATAACTATTTTGTACAATAAGAGAATAAATTCCTTTATTATTATTCACGTAATATATAGCTCATCAACGATTACTAAACAATTACTAATATTGTTGTCCACTTAAACAATCTATACTTATATTTCTGAAAACACATTTATTGTTAGTATGTATATTACATATGATCCCCACCTATGATATACCCCTAAAATTTAGTCATGCACTTTACTTTATATTTAAAATAAGTATACGAAAATCATTTTTAAGAATCAAGACATTGGTGACAGGTCTGCATTGACATGCAACAGAGCGACATAACTTGATTCAAGTAAAGCAAACCATTTTAAATCAAACCAGCGGTGACAGGTCTATACCTTAGTATAACAAAGCGACATAGTTTGATTAATTTAGGAATCTTAAGATTTTAAAGATTTTATATTTCTTTTGCTTATTTTTAAGAATACTAATATGAGACCAGGTCTGTACTTACGTACAACAGAGGAAACAATTAGTAAACCCCCAAATGTTTTCATAGAAATATCAAAAATATAAAATATTGCATGCTAAATCTAGGAATTAAGACTTTTTGTCATACATCATAGTGTTTATCACAAAGTAATATACAAGTTTAAATTCAGCTTCTTAAAATTCAGAAATTTTCATATAGATTGTCTATCAGTACATCATATAATGAAACTATACATCCTTTATATTACTTTAAAATTATATGTACAAAAAGTTTAAATCTATGTTAAAGTCTAAACTTTAAAAATAAAAACAAACTTTTAATAAAACTATTTTAACAAATAAATACTTAGTTTCAAAACTTAAAACAATTCATTTTAAAGAATAGTGATTTTTTTTAATTAAAAGAGTACAACAAAATCTAAGGACAAGTAAACTTCTTTTCGACCCCCATCCCCACACTTAAGTTGTACAATGTCCCCATTATATTAAACAGAGTAAAATCACAATGAAAATGAGAGAAAGGAAGTAGAACAGTAAAACTCCCCTTATATCTCTTGAAAAGTCCAATAGCATGTGCGTACGAGTTCGTGTCAGCCAGCATCATCACACAAGACAAAACCAAGAGAAAACATAACATATAAAACAATTAAATACATAGTTCAAACAGATAAATAAATCCTAACTCACTTTCGTAGGAATCACAATTGCATTTAGCATATGCAATAAGCCTTTAAACCCCTCGGTATCCCGAGTAGACGAGTTATAGTCTCGTGAGGGTTTCCAGTGAACACACCCACAAAGTTCAAAACCTTGAAAATCAAAAACTAACCCACGGGTTGCCTCCCGAGAAGCGCTTGTTTTTGTTCGAGTCACTAGCTTGACTCCAACCTTATTTACTTGAACATCTATTAACTTTCCCCACACTTAGCGTAAAGCATGGATGGTAATATCGATAAATATTTATTAAATGTAAATTTAATATGATGAAAGAATATAAATACGTATCGTTTAAAGTAGGCATTCGTCCATTCCGTGATACTCCATGATCTTCCAAAAATCGTAACACCTTCAGTACTTGATCACCTACTTCTTTCAGCTGATTCACCTCAGGATGTAATGACAGACTATCATCAATAGTTGGATCCAAAATAGCTATCAATTCCTCTTCCGTCATAACCCCATCTTGGTTCTTCTTTTTAGAGATATCCTCATCATTACAATCAAGTAATGAGAGTAATTCCTCATCAGAATCTTGGTAATAAGTCATTGAAGCTAAGACAAATCCGCTACAATCATGAAAACTAGAAATGGTAAAACATACACACTCTATACAAAATAAACAAAAATACTAGATATATACAAAAATTGAACACTAAAGCTGTTAAGTAACTTTCTTGAAAATAAATTCTAAGAAATGATCAATTAACTACGCTTAAATAAAATTCTCAAAATAAACACATTCCCCGGTAGCGGCGCCAAAAACTTGATGTGTAAAATCTAGTTATAAAATAAACAAAGAAATACTGATTGTTAACTATTACACAACTGAGGTAAGTATACTCTATCGTGTATAGAATAGCAACAGTAAGTCCAAGTTCGTTCCACAGGGACTATGTATTTAAGAATTATAATTTAAATGCGATTAATTTAAACAAGTAATTAAATGGGGTTTTGTGTGACCGAATTGTCACTTTGCTTAACAAACTAAATTAATTAAACTAAGTGGACTCAGGAATAGTCAAATTGATTTGTTTAACTTTCAGATAATAAAAATGACACTTGCTTGGATTATTTCACTAATGACTTCAGGGTATTTAATTAAGACCAGTTTATTTTAAAATTCATGTTCATTTCGATTAGACTAGGTTTAACATTCGCCACCACCTACACTCTAATCTCAATTCACAAAATTACAATTTAATCTAGTGAAAGACATTCGCCAAAATCACTATCTTACACGTTTGAGTTTAATAGTCTAACTTATTACTTATCTGCGTCCGCAATTAAAGCTCAATTATTCATAGACAAACAATTGATAATAAACATATAAGTGATAAACATTCGCTATAATCACTTATTTGTTTACCAAATAAATTAGAACCAATAATTAAACCTAAATATATAAGGTTCTCGATTAAACGCAATTAATTCAATATAAACATCAAATAATTATACCCCTAATCAATAGTTATTTCATCCAAACAAGTGTTAAAGGATTTAACTACGCATAATCATGTTAAAATAAACACTTATAATAATTGAAATCATCGCAAACATAATTATATTGAAATAAAAGAGTAAACGAATGATTACAATGATTAAATGATGATCTGTAGTAGCCGAATGATTAAGATGAATGAAAGATCTTCAAAAGTATGAAAAACCCTCAAAAATGCAAAAAAAATTTATAACCCTAATTTTAATATGTGAAAAGTGTGTCTAATTTGTATGGTTTAGGCTGCTATTTATATTTGCTGGGACCAAATTCATACGCCGTATGGATCAATGATCCGGCGTATGGATGGAAATTTCGTACTTCCCAAGTCAGGCTTCACCGGATTTAGTTGAGACAAAGTGGCTAAAAGAGTGATATAAATAAATGGAGTTTTTAAATATTTGAGTTCGAAAAGTTAAATGTGTATTGCCCGAATATAATTAGATTGAAGATTAATTGGAGTTTACAAGTTGGACCTAATAATTAGTTAACTAATTAATAATATAATAATAATCCTAAATCTAGTTAGTAATAACGTTAGTAGTAATCATAGTATAATAATAATAATAAAGTTTATAATAATAACTAACAAATAATAATAATAACATGAAGATTAATGTCTTGTTTTGGTTGCAGGAATCACGTGAATGCAGAATTGGTGACGTGAGAAGTTGGGTATAGCCCAAGTCAACATCAAGAAATATGGTCAACAGGTCCTAGTAGCAGAAACAAGATGTGAGGCGGTGGAGCCTGACTTGGGAAGTACGAAATTTCCATCCATATGCCGGATCATTGATTCATACGGCGTATGGATTTGGTCCCAGCAAATATAAATAGCACCCTAAATCATATGAATTAGACACACTTTTCACATATTAAAATTAGGGTTACGAATTTTCTTTGGATTTTTGAAGGTTTTTCATACTTTTGAAGATCTTTCATTCATCTTAATCATTCGGCTACTACGGATCATCATTTAATCATTGTAATCATTCGTTTACTCTTTTATTTCAATATAATTATTTTTGCGATGATTTCAATTATTATAAGTGTTTATTTTAACATGATTATGCGTAGCTAAATCCTTTAACACTTGTTTGGATGAAATAACTATTGATTAGGGGTATAATTATTTGATGTTTATATTGAATTAATTGCGTTTAATCGAAAACCTTATATATTTAGGTTTAATTATTGGTTTTAATTTATTTGGTAAACAAATAAGTGATTATAGCGAATGTTTATCACTTATATGTTTATTATCAATTGTTTGTCTATGAATAATTGAGCTTTGATTGCGGACGCAGATAAGTAATAAGTTAGACTATTAAACTCAAACGTGTAAGATAGTGATTTTGGCGAACGTCTTTCACTAGATTAAATTGTAATTTTGTGAATTGAGATTAGAGTGTAGGTGATGGCGAATGTTAAACCTAGTCTAATCGAAATGAACATGAATTTTAAAATAAACTGGTCTTAATTAAATACCCTGAAGTCATTAGTGAAATAATCCAAGCAAGTGTCGTTTTTATTATCTGAAAGTTAAACAAATCAATTTGACTCTTCCTGAGTCCACTTAGTTTAATTAATTTAGTTTGTTAAGCAAAGTGACAATTCGGTCACACAAAACCCCATTTAATTACTTGTTTAAATTAATTACATTTAAATTATAATTCTTAAATACATAGTCCCTGTGGAACGAACTTGGACTTACTGTAGCTATTCTATACACGATAGGGTATACTTACCTCAGTTGTGTAATAGTTAACAATCAGTATTTATTTGCTTATTTTATAACTAGATTTTACACATCACTTGTCTAATTGCAGATTGCTTCTTTTCTCGTCGAATAGTGTGTATTATGAGTTCTGGATCAGGAAAGTTAAAAAGCGGTGCAGATCTAGGGGAACAAGTCATACACTAACTAAAAACAGACAATAAAGAAAATATTATGTTCTCTTTTTTTTATAAGGTTTTATCCTATGGGTATACTAGAAAACAGGATTGGTTGGGCCTCTGTATCGGACAGTTAGTCTCCCTGGCAGCGGCACTAAAAACTTGTTGGCGTTCCGACCGTCGCAAGCGCAAATGATCACAACGTCAATCGGTGGGTGTTTTTAATTTGTATTTTTTGGGGTCTAAGTATGACTTACTAATACTGAACCAAGGGCTAGTAAATGGTAAGTATGACCTAGAGTTGTTCTTAAAGAGAAACTGAATTGAAACGGAGGTGATCCAATCAATCATTACTTTCTAGTACAGGTTTTTAAAAGAGTGCGTTGGGGGTTTGGTTCAGTTAACAAAGTAAAGTAAATAAACCGAATGAAATGTAATAATAAATCAGATAATGGAAAGTAGTATTTATTGTGAGTTCATTAGCTAATAATATGGGATGATGACTTTCATGGGAAAAATGATTAACTAAATTAGAATTGTTTGCAAGATTCAATAACTTATGGTATAACCAATAGATTCCCTATTAGTGTTAACTAATATGTCACAAGGAACTAAGGTGTCATGATTCTGGCCAGACAGACGATGCTCAACTCTCCACACTCTCCTGTGAGGGAGTCAGTGGCCCATATTATTGAACACGTTTTCTCGTGGGCGAAGGAATAGAGTAGCAAGTCCATAACACGTCTAACCGTTCTTAATACCATAAAGATTATGAGTCTTATAAACATCTAACTTAGGGTTTATGTCCGGACTTATTTACCAATTCCTATTATTAAAACTTAAGAGTGATAAGCGAGGGAAAACGTTTTTCTTGCATATCTTACTTTTGGGTTTTACAGGTTAGGAAAGAGTATCATTTTAGATTGATTTTTTAAACTTGCCTTTCTTGATACAATTAACAAATCCCTAGGTTTTCGTAAATGGTTATTTAGCATATAGCCTACCTACTCTAATCTAATTTAAACTAATCTAATTAAAATGTTGATGGCTTTTTGCAGAAAGTTAAACCCAGACCATGTCAGAAAATGCTATGGTAGTTCATAATGTATTTAATCGTTTACCGATGTTTCCGTTGTGAAGTTAGTTGCTTTGTGATGTTTACATGATAATTACATTGTGATTGGAAGTTTACTATACTCATGGTAATTCCACGTAATCACATTGCTTTTTATAATGCTTGCATGACGTTACAATTAAACCATAGTTTTGACGCAGATAATTATTGACCAAGTATTAAGGTTCGCGACTCTTCTTTACAAGGTTACAATCACGTTTTTTAATCAAAAGAAGAATGTAAGTTTTAGGTTTAAGATCACACGATAAGTCCATTCATAAAGTTTCCATTTTTATAACGTCGATCCATAATACAACTACCTTCGGTCATTTACCGGCTTCCATACGTATGTACTTTGCTTAAAAGCATTTCCAGCACTATACCAAGTAAACAGTTGAATAGGGGCTGTCATATTATTTTACGACGTATTTAAAGTCATCCCATAATTATATGTGCTAACTATATCACAACAAATACAATAGTAATCTACTCGCTAATCATGGCATAAGCTAATTCTAGCATAATTAAAGCATACATATTTAATTAAGATAGAATAGGAAAGAAAGAACCCGGATTAGAATGCGAGAAGGAATAGACTTAAATTAATAAGCATAATTCCAAGCGTACACCCAAGATTACAAAATATTCCCTTACTTTCGTGTAACTCTAAACAAGCTTCCTAACTAGCCTAATACAAATTTTGAAGTAAGAAAATAGAATGAGAAAGTAATATCACTAATACATATGGTGTGTAAAGTGTGTTTGGAAGGTGTGTGTTGAAATGAAGCCTCATGCCTCCTATTTATAGGAGAAATCCGGCTCATTTTAGCATCTTGAGGAGCACTTTAGCAAAAGGTGGAAAAGGTGGTGCACCAGGTACGTACAATCGCGCAAAGGTATGGCACCGGGTATGTACAATCTCGTAAAGGTGTGGCACCGGGTACACGAAAGGACCAAAAAGCGGAAACGAGATGGGGGAGGGGAGGCCGGTGCCGCCACCATGGTGGCCGGCGGCGGTGTGGTGGTGGCCGGCGGCGGCTGGCTACCACCCGCCCCGGTTCGCCGTCTTTTGTTTCGTTTCTTAATTCACGCGTGTTTTCTTCGTTATGCGTCCGTTTTTGTTGATTCTTTTTTTGTTGGATTCGTTTTTCAAAAATGAAGACTTTGATGAAAATTAATCCCAAAATTGAGCTTCCTATCTCTAGATATTGCGTACGAATCATTTGAATCTTCCGGCGGGCGTAGAATCTTCATTCTTTATCCGTTCTTGTTGATTCTTCTTCTGTTAGACTCGGATTTTGAAAATGAACATCTTGGATAAGATGGATGTTGATGATGGGAACTTTAGTCTTTAAATCTTGTTTTGATGCCTTGAATCTTCGAACGTGCGTGGGATCTTCGTTTTTCATCCGTTTTGCTTGATTTTTATCGTGCAACCTTGTTTTGACCTCCTTGGCAGATTCTCATTGATTTAAGTGTTATTTGAGTTTAAATGCCAAGAATCATTCTAGAATGAGAGAGATATCGGTAGTAAAAACGTGACTTTTTACGCGATATCACATACCAAGTGATAAAGCATATTTAAAATACGAAATAAAATAAGTATGATAAAGGTTTAGATATCATCCAGAAATAAATGCGTAGCAGTGTATTATTATTATTGACAACTCTTTCGCACGTACAAAAATTTATCTCCGAATCCCTAGCGTTCTTTCTAGCCTCTATGTTAATCCGTAGATTAATTACAATAATCCTAGAATGAGAAAGATCATAAAATACAAGAGAATTTCTAGAGTGAGAAAGTAGAATTTTGTAGTTCCAAGAGTATGTGTTTCAAATGAACCATGAGGTACCTATTTGTACTTGAAGATGGGTGCATGTTAGCCCTCCTAGGCTCAAGTTAGCATGTTTTTAGGGGGTAGTCCTTTCCCGGAAAGTGGTGGCACATGTACCTTAAAGGCGCGGAAAGTGGTAGCACGTGTACCCTAAAGTTGCGGAAAGTGCTAGCACATGTACCAGACGAGTACGCACAAGGACAGAAAAAGGGGGAGGAGATGGGCGGCAGCCAGCCGGCGGCGGCCTGGCGGCTGCCCGCCCCGGTTCGCCATTCGTTCGCTCGTTTCTTGTTTCGTGCGTATCTTCTTCGTTATGCGTCCATTTTCATTGATTCTTTTTGCGTTGGATTCATTTTTCAAAAATGGAGACTTTGATGAAAAGAAATCCTTTAGATGTGTCTTTTATCTTTAGATGTCTTGTATGAATCGTTTGAATCTTTCGGCGTATGCAGAATGTTCATTCTTTATCCGTTTTTATTATTTCTTCTTCTGTTAGATTCGTAACTTGAAAACGAAGATCTTGGATAAAAGAGATCTTAATGGTGGGTACTTTATCTCAAATCTTGTCTCGGATGCTTTGAATCTTAACTATGTGTGGAATCTTCATTTTCTACCCATTTTGCGTGATTTTTCTCTTGCTTCCGTGTTTTCACCTTCTTGGCATAATATCACTAATTTAAGTGATAATTGAGCTTGTATGCCAAGTATTAGTCTTAAATGAGAAAGATATCGGTAGTAAAAATATGACTTTGTACGCGATATCAGTAAGTAATAGTAACATAATATACAACTACAAACTACTTCAAAATGAACATCACATAACAACTTATTACCGAATATAGAATATACTCGTATGTTCTATCTACCACTTACCACTAGATGTTCACACTCGTGTACAACATCTAGTACATAACCTTTCCTTAACGTCTTACAATTGAGGATCCTCATCTTTCTGCTACCTTGTTCCTCCTTGAAGGAACCTTACCATGATGTGAAGACATGATCAACGAGATTCCTTAAGTCCCGTTGTCATACTTAACATCCTTACAAAACTGTACAAATGATGTGTTCGCACACCCTTAACATCTTACAACTTGAACATTGCTATGCTCTCTTACCTTACTTACACCAAACTTAACAAAATAACTTCTTACCAGTAACTACCATTCGAGTTAGCTATTACTTACTTGATAAGATGAATGGATGATCAATAGCTCAAGCAATGCTTCAATACTCTCAATTCACCTAATGACATATACATACACATACAAGTTACATACAACTCAATTATTAATAAAGTCTCATCTAATCGTTTACATTCTCATGAACCTTACTTGCTTTGACTATATTACCATCACATACTCAATTTTACTACATAATTCTCATGTTTTCACTTCAAAGATTTCATATTTAACTAACTTAATTCTTTTCTTTAATTCATTCAAGCTATCACTCATGTTCAATTAAAAACATATTCTCAACTTTTCAATCTAAACTCACCCATACTACACCATTATTTCAACAATCAAACCTTCAACCATTTCTTTAAAGATTTAGCATGCATATAGTGATATTGATGACAATTCAAAGATAAAAACATATAGACTACAATTCATCATCAATAACATCACTAATAAATTCTTCCAATTTAGCTAACTCATCAACTTTCAAGTATTACATGAAAACTTAGAACTTTACTTCAATACATCTTCAATATACACAATATTCATTATCTAGCATCAATACTTCAATTATCTTAACCAATTTCTCAAAACCTACATTAGGGTTCATAATCTAAATCACATAAATCATGAAGTTGAAGGGTGAAGGAGATGTATCTTACCTTAGAAATTCTAAATTCCTTGAATGCAAGCTCTAATACGCAAGATTTAAGCCCTAATTTGATGGCTGAAACTTTTCTTCTCCTCTCCCTCTTTTGGGTCGACACACACAGATGAACACAATAAAATCTGAGTTTTCTTCCAGATTAAACAAGAATGCGGTTTTTGAAGGAAATTTTCCATTTCCACCCTCAAATTTCATTTCTTACATTTTGGTCCCTTACAGTTTCTTAAACTTTAAAGTAACTATACTTAACAAGATTAGGAAAATACTAACTTAACAATTTATACTCTTAAATTAATATACGAACTTACAATTATTTTTGGGGTGTTACAGGGTCGCAATGTGTTCGATAAGAGCTTCACAAAGTCGATGACACATGGCACGATCGCGTAATTTCATATCCATACGTATTTGCGTTCCAAACCTTTCTTCCCACGATCGTTCAGGCATATTATCTGAGTTTGCCGTATAGTCTTCCTCTAGTGAACATATATTTAGTCAATCGTCTTCGGTTATCATGTTGTGTAAAATTACATAACAATACATGATTCGACGTATTTTGTTAATGCTATATGGTCTAGCAGGGTTTTTGATGATTTGTCAACGGCCTTGAAGTACTCCGAATGCCTGTTCCACATCTTTCCTTGTAGATTCTTGGTATCTCTTGAACCTCATCTAGCTTTCTAATAATGGATGCTTAAACGACTTCACAATCATCGCCCATTCTGTATATATTCCATCGTCGAGATAATACCCTTTGTTGAATTGTTGACCGGCAATAGTGAATACAACTTCACCGGAGCTCTATCTTGTAGTAAGTTTTGGAATAAATCAGATTCATTAAGAACGTTGAGGTCATTGCTCGATCCCGCAGGTCCAAAGAAAGCGTGAAAAATCAACAAATCATAGGAGGCAACGACTTCGAGCATGATAGTTGGATGGCGTGATCATCTCGAGTGTATTGACCTTGCCATGCCACTGGGCAATTTCACCAAGCCCAGTGCATGCAATCTATACTACCCAGCATACCCAGAAAACCATGTAACTCTTCATCGCATTGATGTAAACGTTGCACATCTTGGAGTGTTGGTCTTCTTAAATACTCATTTGAATATAGATGTAAAGTACATTTACAAAAGTTGTCCAAACAAATGTACGCTGTTTGTTGACCCATATGTAAATATTTATCAAATGTGTCTGGGGCATAACCGTATACCAATTGACGTAAGGAAGACGTGACTTTTTGGAAAACATTAAAACCAGCTTTATCGGTTGCGTCTCGACCTTGATGAAAAAAAGCAAAGTAAGAGGGTAATGGAAGGCGAGAGTACGATAATATACCTTGACATATACGGATAAACAATGGGTGACTCATCCAAAAGTGATGCCGAAAATAATCTAGAGGGTTTGTCCGGTGCTCAGCAAGTAGTCTTGATATAAACGTTGTTCGGCACCCAACCGATCTCTAGGTAAATAAAGTCTTGTTTGTGGAATACGAAATGTAAATTCGGTATCCTCGTCCGAATCCAAATCTTCTGTGTCGAGATTATTTAGCCTAGCGATCGGATCAAAAATTTCCATGACGGCTTTCATATCTTCCTTATCAGATGACGGCATTATAATTTTCAAGTGTTTTTTAGATAGTGTGTGAAAGAGTATAAAATGTGTTTATATTTGTATATGAAAGTTTGTATATATTTGACTATGGAAGTTATGTATGAAATGAGTTTGGAAAGTGTGTAGTGAATGAAAATTGTGTATAGAGATGTGTATATATATAGTGTAATGAGTTTCGAAAAATAAAAAATAAAAATTTTAGTCGTTTAACGCTCCAACGGATCTTTTTTTCATCACTTTTTTTAGCCGTTACTCACAATAAAAAATAAATAAAAATAAGTGACGCTGGCCTCAGTGAAACACAAAAAACGTCGCCAAACCGAAGCTTGAAACCGACGGACCCAAATCAACGGACCGTGCCTATGGTGATGGCTCCGTCGGTTTGAGCTGATGCATAGTCGACGACCTGGCGTGACCATAGGGACGGGTCTAATAAAATTTTCAGATTATAATTCATATATGATTATTATTCATGTTCATGTATTTCTTTGTTTTGAGATTCTTACTAATATGAGAGTTTTTTTTCCGTCTTCCTTTAAATTCTTCCTTTTTATTATATTTTACTGAAACAGCCTGAAAAATTTTGAGCTATATATTTTTTTAAAAACGTCCTATATCAATATACAACCGAATATATTAAATATTAAATTGTACCATAATTTTAGACTCAAGAAAGGAATAAATCAAAAGAATTACACAATACGCGATCGTGCTTGAAGCCACGCGATTGTGTGTTTTACTGATCATACTGATATTGCGTAAAAAGTCATGTTTTTACCACCGATATCTCTCTCATTCTTGAAAAATACTTGGCATTTAGACTCAGATAATGTACAAATCAATGAAACTTTGCCAAGAAGGTCAAAATAGAGTTGCACGAGAAAAATCAAGCAAAACGGACGAAAGACGAAGATTCCATGCACAATTGAAGATTCAAGGCATCAAAACAAGATTTAGAGACAAAGTACCCATCACCAAGATCCATCTTATCCAAGATATTCATTTTCAAAATACGAATCCAACAGAAGAAGAATCTACAAAAACGGATGAAGAATGAAGATTCTACATACGCCGGAAGATTCAAATGATTCGTACAAGACATATAAAGATAAAAGACACATCTCAGGGATTTATTTTCATCAAAGTCTTTGTTTTTGAAAAACGAATCCAACGCAAAAAGAATCGACGAAAACGGATGCATAACAAAGAAGATACGCACGAACTAAGAAACGAAGCGAAAGAAAGCGAACCGGGGCAGCTGGCCGCCAACCAAGGCCGGCTGGCAGCCACCCAACGCCGGCTGGCAGTCCTCCGTCCCCCGTCCGCTTTTTCGTCCTTGATCATAATCGCAGGGTACACGTGCTAGGCCTTTTCCGTAACTCTAGGGTACACGTGCTAGACCTTTTCTCGCTTTAGGGTACATGTGCTAGCAACTTTTCCACCTCTTGCTAACATGTGCTCCTAATGGCTAAAATGCACCAAATTTCACCTATAAATAGGTGCTCCATGGCTCATTTCAAGACATACATTCCTAGCTTATTTTCTCTCACTCTAGAAATAAGCTCCAACTTTCTCACTCTACATTCTTTCTTTAGATTAGTTTTAACTAGTATTTAAACTAGTTTAGAAGTTTAATTAGGAATAGAAGGAAAGTGCGGAATGCATTGTAATCTTCGGTGTAAGCTCGGAATTGTGTCAATTAATTTAAGTCTATCCTCTCTCGCATTTAATCCTGGTTCTTTCTATCCTTATCTATCTTAATTAATTACGTTTATAATGATTATGCTAGATTTAGTTATTGCCATGATTAGAGAGTAGCATACTTGTTGTGTTTGCTTGCGATGTAGTTAGTTAATTATGGGATGATTTATAATTAAATATTAAAGATCGGTAGCATTACTTTGATCGTCTTATTTCATGTTCTTGTTTGATTGTTGCCTTAGGATCATCATAGTAGTAAATTTAAACGTTATTAATTATCGTAAAGTAATATGACGGCCCTTATTTGACTGTTACTCGATATAGTACTGGAAACACTTCAAGGTGGAGTACAAATGTATGGAAGTCGAGGAACGACCGAAGGTAGTCATGTTTCGAAATGGTACAATATTACGAAGTAATATGACGGCCCCTATTCGACTGTTATTCGATATTGTACTGGAAACACTTCAAGGTGGAGTACAAATGTATGGAAGTCGAGTAATGACCGAAGGTAGTCATATTACAGACTAATATATAAAATGAGAAACCTAGTTTAATTAACCTTTCTAAATAGACTTTTAAACTTTAAATTAATCTAATCGCCTTTCCACCAATAAACGTGATTGCAACACCTTTTTAACGACGTCCAATTAAAAGGTAGTCAGTCATCTGTGTCAATATAATTTGTCAACGGTATGAAACTATGGAACCACAAGGCTACATGGGGGATTATCGTAGGACAAGACATGGCCAAGGTTTGAAGCGGCGAAACCACTTTAAGTGAGGAACGTTGTGGATAATTAGGGGATTTATTGGGTAGTCTTAAGCAAGAGCTAGTTTAAAGTCATATAAAAACCAAAACTCCCCCACTATTTTATAAACCCTTCATTAGTCTGAAAGCCCTCATCTGCCACGCCTTAGTTTCAATTCAGTCGGTTTGAAGAACGACTCTAGGTCATACCTACCACTTGCTCACACTTAGGATTAGCATTGTTAGGGAAAACTTAGGCCGTGCAATTACAAATTTAAAACACCCACTGATCGCCGTCACCAGTAGCCGGTGCAACGACAAGGGTAAAATCCTTACCGACCGCTGGTGACGCATCATAAACACAATCCTCCATTTCTTACGCAATCCCGTATCAACTCGTTGGAAGACTTCTGTAAACGAAATGAACTGAGATACGCGATCGTGTTAATTCACCCGATTGCGTATTAAGGTTATGAAAAGGACGCGATCATGAGTTTTACACTAATACGTGATCCTGACACTATATACGTGATCGCGTATTAATGCAAATGAAGTGCAGCAGCAGAAGACCTTAGACTTAACACCCAAATACAAATTTCAAATCTGCATAACTCTTTACCTGTTTATCATTTAATCATGAAACTTTACAAACACATTTCTAACATAAATATGGACATTCAAGGTCAACATTCTCAAAACCACCAACAAGTATACAAGGACTCGTTGATATACTTCAACCTTGGACTTCATGACTTTACATTATACTAGTTCCAAACTTCAAACATTACATGACAAAACGTCTTTAAGTTTAACAAAAGGGGTGGTATCATTATGAGCATGATTTATAAAGGGATTCATGCTTGTTACCACCAATTAAAAAGCTCAACCACTAGCTCCCCATGGGTCTCTTGCCCAAGTCCCTTCGCAATCCATTTTGCTCACCTAACATTGAAAACATAATCATGTAAGCATATTACTTAGTAAGTAATGGGCTATCATCACATATCATAATATCACATATTAAAGATACTTAATACCATAAACATGTTAATTCATAAGAATCGACATCATCGAGGTAATGACATGAACATTACTTGACTAGCATCAAGCTAATGCCATGATCAATACTCCGCTATTATAATATCATCTAGCTAATGACATACTCATTACTTGGCTAGTCATCAAGCTAATGAGGTAATCACTACTTGGCTAACATAGCATCATCCATCTACTTAACTTGCAATAGCCCACTAGAATGACCACTTGCAACACTTTCCAAATCTTTTATCACCTAGTTCACATAATCACATAAACATGATTACTAACAAATTCTTAACTTTCAATTCTTTCTTTCTTTCTTAATAACTTAGGTGTTAGTTTCATAACACCAATTCACATTACATGTTTCATACATCATTTCCTTTACCAATTTCTCATATACAAATGGGTATTTGATTCAATTCTCTTACCCATCATAGCTTTATACATCATAACTTATCATATATACAATTCATCAAACACCCACATGTATATAATCTCTTACATATTATATTATATTATATAGAAATAGATATAAATAGACATTGTCAAAAAAAATGTAACAACATTAACTTTTTGCTTCATTATAGACACACATAGATGCTTCTATTTTATAAGCACACATTTAAAGATATATATGTCATTTAAAATAATAATTGGTTCACCATTGAAATTTCCTCTAATCATATGGTGAATTGGACTTGTTTTGTGGCTTTTCTCCATTCTTGACCCACAAAGGATTCATCAAAATTTTCTTTCGTGCATGTTTAATCTTTATCAAGACCATTTTCTACTTCATCTTCATTCATAAAATCTTCCACCGTTGGAACTTTATTCAAATCAAAAAATACTTTGTTATGCATTTTTATCTAGATAACTAATAGTGGAAGATAAACATGAAGTTTTTTTTATAGAATACTATATATTGATACGTACCATGTTCAAGGGTGTAATAGAAACCTTGAGATATAGTTGTAATCTAAATAACAAAATTAAATTAAATATTTGATATGTTGGTGCAATGAATACAATGATTAAATTCTTAAAAAGTAATTTTTTTAAAAAATAATAGCTTTTAAATAACTGTACTAGACAAAGTGGGAGTGGCTTCTCAGAACGAATACTTTCAATAGCATTAGGAAAATACTGACATAATTTTTTTGGAATATCGTCATTAAAAGGTATTTAGAAGATTTTAGTTTTTAAAGGATTGTGAATTGTGATTATGATCAATGAGTCAATTTGTTTTTTAAGGAATTCATAATTGCGATATGAGTGATGATTTTGAGCTAATAATCTGGATGTGATCAAGTTAGATAATATGTAAACTGAAATATATTATTGAAAGAAATGGTATAATAATAGGAAAAGTGATTTAGTTCAAAAGTAATTAATGTAGAAAAGGAAATATTAATTTATTAGATTATATGAGATTAATCATGTGTCATGGGTAGAGATGGCAATGGTTACCCGATTCGGTTTATATCCACCCGATCCATCCACTAAATGATGGATATTGATGATCTGAATGGATGAATACTGGATATGGATATGGATATGGATGTACATGATTAGTGGATCGGATATGGATGACATTTATCATTCATGGTATATCCATTTTGTTGGGTTTTCTATTCCCTAACTAGATTAATATGCGCAACGGGATAATAACAAAAATTAATCTAAGGCAATTAGGAAACTAAACTCTAAGGGATCTTAATTTTAATAAATAAAAGCAATAAAACAAATAGATAAAGAGGAAAAATACTAACCTTTGAGAAAACAATTTCTCACGCGTAGACGAACTAGCAGAACCTTCTTGCTTGGAGGCGAGTGCCCAAAATAGAACACCTCTAATGGCTCACACCCAAAAGAACTAAGAGAATTCCCAAGTCTCCTATGATCCCAACTCTAAGTCGAAAGACTCTAACAAGGAGCAGGAATAAGAAAAAGAGAACTGGAATTGAAACTTTTCAATTCAAAAGATATATAGAAAACTAAGGGTTAGGCCCCTATTTATAGGAGAGGAGGAGGCCTAGGGTTTTGTCATCTGGCCGATGTGGGACAGACTTCCAATCGGCGGTTGGATCTGCTTTTGACCCATTTGCCTGAGCCACGACCCGCGTGCTCCACCGCCATTCCACTTTGGACTCCAACTGCCGGTTGAACCTTCCAACCGACGGTTGGATCCGCTTTCCAGAATTTTCTTTTAGTTTCAATTAATATTCAATTAACAAACTAAATATAATATTAATTCCAATTAATATTATCTTTCTTATTTATTTCTCTTATTGTTCATTGAGGGTAACCCAAAAAGGACTCTACTTTTAATGATATACTTACCAGTTAGTTATGAACTTGGACACTATTCCAACAGTCTCCCACTTAGACAATTCATCAACTATTATTGGTCTAAGCCTGTCCATTAACTAAGTAGAGAGTGTCATCCAACGCAACTACCGAACTTTGATTCTTATCCTAGAGTTAGCCCTTTAGATAAGGGATCAAATATTCCTTTGTTCTACTGATATCGCATGAATCGAGACATGGATTTTTAATCAATCTCAAGATCCATAATTAATTTTATGATTTCCGATTACATTGACTTTATGAGACTATTGAACCATCAACTTAGTCTCGGCCAGGCCTAGCACTTTAGAGTCAATCTTTAATCATCAGAGGACCCAAGATATCGCTTTTCCCATTAGGCAAAAAGGAACAAATAAATTTTGACTACATAGTACTAGTCAACTCATCATGTCATACCTAGCATACCCTTTATGACTGGCATTTACGCACAACGTTAGAATATGCTAAAGTATAACAGACTTGAAAAACTAGAAACTCAATGCATCTCAATTTCAAGAATAGAGGATATTATCATCTTAAAATCACTCGTGATTTAACCCATGAAGTGATCTCTTTAAGTACGGAACTCTCCTATACTTAAATCTCCATTAAGTACCCATGAGTGTTGCAGCATTCTCCATGCCATGTCTAATCTCCATAGATAATCTACTAACACTCCATGACATTCTTGATTCATCACTTACTTCCAGGAATGTGAACGACTGAGGAGGTTTAAGTAAAACTGTTTTACTCGGGAAGTGGCGTCTAAACATGCAAAACTTGAAACACAATGAAAAACAATAGTAAATGGCAGAACTCCTTCCAATAAATAAATCTCCATTATTTAATCACCAAGTCTATTAGAATTTCCATCATTGTTTACAATGTATCAAAAATTAAACCAACAACTAAAACTTTATATTATCTCATAAGCCTATGCTCCTAGCATGCTCATCATGTTTGGACTTTCCAAGTGGCTTTGTGAACGGATCAGCTGGATTATCCTATGATCTTATGCTCTTCACAATCACGTGTCCTTCTTCTACTTTTCTCTGAACAAAATGGTATTTTCTTTCAATATGCTTTGACTTTCCATGATCCTTGGGTTCTCTACTCAAGGGTACCGCACTTTCGTTATCATAGAATATTTCAATGGGGTCTTGAACGATTGGAACAACTCCACGATCTCCAATAAAATTCTTAATCCAGATGGCTTCCTTTGAAGCCTCGCAAGCCGCTATGTACTCAGACTCACACGTTGAGTCTGCCACCGATCTTGCTTGGAACTTGTCCATGTCACCGCTCCCCCATTCAGTAAGTATACCCAACCAGACTGTGAACGGCTATCATCTCTATCTGTTTAAAAACTTGCATCACTATAACCCGTTACTCTGAGTTCTTCTCCATCATAAACCAAGAACATGTCCTTAGTATTTCTCAAATACTTAAGAATATTCTTTACAACTGTCCAATGACCTTCACCAGGATTCTGCTGATGTCGACTCACTAAGCTCAAAGGAAATGAGACATCTGGCCTCGTACACATCATGGCATACATGATCGATCCTATGGCCGAAGCATATGGGACTCGACTCATTCTATCTGATTCTTCCTTAGATTTCGAACAAAGATCCTTACTGATCTTAATGCCTTGATGTATGGGTAGATTCCCTTTCTTAGAGTTCTCCATTTTGAATCTTTTCAAAATTTTATCTAAGTATGTGTCCTGGCTAAGTCCTATGAGACGTCTCGATCTATCTCTATAAATCTTTATACCAAGAATATATGCTGCATCTCCCAAGTCTTTTATAGCGAAACATTTTCTCAACCAATCCTTTACACCTTGTAATGTTGGGAAATCGTTTCCTATGAGTAGTATATCCTTCACATATAATACTTGGAAGACTACCACACTCTCACTGAACTTGACATATATACAGGAGTCATCTTCGCTTCTAGAAAATCCAAACTCTGTGACTTTCTCATGGAAGTGGAGATTCCAGCTACGAGAGGCTTGTTTAAGTCCATAAATAGCCTTTTGAAGCTTACACACTCTATTGGGATACTTTGCATTTTCAAAACCCTCTGGTTGTGCCATGAACACATCCTCTGTCCATTTCCCATTAAGGAAGGCAGTTTTGACATCCATCTGCCAAATTTCATAGTCATGAAACGCAGTTATGGCTAGCATTATCCTAATTGACTTTATCTTATCTACTGGTGAGAAGGTTTCCTCATAATCAATCCCGTGGGTTTGAGTATAGCCCTTCGCTACCAACCTATCTTTATAAGTGTATACTTTCCCATCCATGTCTGTCTTCTTCTTGAGATCCACTTACAACCCACCGTCTTAAGACTGGGTGTAGTGTCAACCAAATTCCAAACTTGATTTTCATACATTGGCTTAATTTCGCTTTTCATAGCTTCCTTCCACTTAGCAGCCTTAGGGCCTGCCATCGCTTCCTTGTAGTTAACAGGCTCATCTAAGTCATTTAGTGTATTGTCACTAATTTTATCCTCTTCTATGTGGAAACCATAATAGAACTGAGGAGGCTTGATAACTCTACTATTCGTTCTGCGAGCGGGTAAGGATATGTCTTCAGGTTCAACAGGTGTTTCTAGCTCTCGTTAAACATCAGTGTTTACTGTAGGTTCTTCATCGGTTGTCTCTTGAATTTCTTCAAGATCAATTTTACTCTCACTGTCCTCCTTAGATATCATTTCTCTCTCAAGGAACACTCCTCTTCGAGCTACAAAGACCACATTATCCGTGGGTCTGTAGAACAGATATCCAAACGAATCTTGTAGATAACCGACGAATAGACATTTTTCAGATCTAGAGTTTAGTTTGTTCTGAGTTTCTTGTATAACGAAAACTTCACAACCCCAGATTTTGATGTGACCAAGAGAAGGACGTTTTCCCTTCTACATCTCATAAGGTGTCTTTGAAACCTTCTTGGGGGGTAAAAGATTTAAGATACGAGCAGCTGTTTCTAATGCATAACCCCAAAAACTTATCAGAAGTGTAGCCCGACTCATCATAGACCAAACCATGTCTAACAAGGTTCTATTTCTCCTCTCAGCAACTCCATTAAGCTATGGTGTTCTAGGAGGAGTTAATTGTGAAACTATTCCACAATCTCTAAGATGATCGAGAAACTCGATACTAAGGTATTCTCCTCCTCTATCGGATCAGAGAACCTTTATCTTTTTGCCCAGTTGATTCTCTACTTCGCTTTGATATCTTTTGAATATCTGAAAAGTATCTGACTTATGCTTAATCAAATAAACATGTCCAAATCTACTGTAGTCATCAGTTAATGTAACATAGTACCGATTTCCATCTTTTGTGAATGGTCCACAAACATCTGTGTGTACCAAGTCCAACAGTCCTTCACCTCTTTCACATGACCCTGTGAATGGTGATTTAGTCATCTTGCCCAATAAGCAAGATTCGCATACATCATCCGATTTGAGGTCGAATGATTCTAACACTCCATCATTTTGGAGTTGGACGATGCGTTTCTTGTTTACATGCCCAAGACGATAATGCCACAATTTGGATTTATCAAGCTCATTAGACGAATCAACATTTAAAATCAAATTGCTAACACATTCAACATTTTCATATATGCCATTGTGAGGAGAAGCTTTTAAAATAAAATAACCATTTAAATAAACCAAAATATCACCATTCTCATCATCAAATGAAAATCGATAACCATCCTTAAACAAAGCATAAAATGAAATTATGTTTCTAGTCATTTCTGATGAATAACAATTATTTAAATCAACCCTAACTCCAGACTCTAGCACGAGCTCATATTTTCCTATCTCGGTTACGGGCGTGATTCCTCTGTTTCCCAAGACTAGGTTGAGCTCCCCATGCTTCAACTTCCTACTTTCCTTTAGACCCTGCAATACAGTGCAAATGTGAGTACCACATCCTGTATCCAGAACCCACAAATTAGAAGTTGTAGTATTATGGAGTCCGATCACGAACATACCTGAGTGAACACTCTTTTCGACCTTACCATCCTCAAGGTCCTTCAGGTATTTCAGGCAGTTACGCTTCCAGTGCCCCTTTGTGTTGCAGTAAAAGTACATTGCTTCCTTTGGATCACTTGCTGGTGTAATATTAGAATCAGTCAATCTTTTGGACCCACGATTGGACTCTCCATTCGTAGTTTTTGTTTTCCAATTTGACCTCTTTCTTTTCTTTGCACTTTGACCAATTGCCAACACAGGAGCTGCTGAGCTAGAGGACACATCATCCTTTTTGATTCCTTGCTCAATGGTTTGCAGTAGATTATGGAGTTCCATTATTGAGCCTTCTCTCTCATTCATATTCATCTGATATGATATTACAAACTGGTTGTAGACAGCTGGCAGACAGGACAAAATTATGGCAATGGAAAACTCTGTGTCAAACATCATATTCAATTATTCCAACCTATCAAAGTACCCTTTCATCTCCAAGACGAAAGCACATATAGATGCTCCATGTTTGGGTTTTCAGGCCATGAGTGATTTAACCACATCAAGGCGTTCTTTGCATGCCTTGGCCTGAAACATTTCCTTCAGCTGTTGGTTCATTTCATAAGCCCAAGTATTCTCAAAAGTCTTTTGCAACTCAGGGCTCATGGACGATGCCATGATACATGACACTTTATTCGCATCATCATAATGTTTCCGGTGTGCTTCAATCTCCTTTTGGGTTGAATCATCATCAATTACGGGAATCCACTCATCGAGAACATACTCCTTGTTCTCGTACATTGAGGTAAACCTTAGGTTACGCATGCAGTCCATATAATTTGGACCGGTCAGTCTTTCCCTCCCATGAACTAAGAGTAGTGAGAAGTTCGAGTTATGTGCGGGATTTGGGACGGGAGGATTATTACCATTTGTAGAAGACATCTATAAGATAAACAGTTTTAGTTAGTTTGAATATTCCTTAATTAATTACTCAATTACAAATTAAGGCTAGGATCCATATTTTAGATTTGTTTTTATGAAAGGTTTGCCGTAATCATATTGCGAATTTATTTTAGGTAGACAATGCCTTTGTCAATTTCATTCTCTATGAAACTCCTAGTTCTTTTGAGATTCATTGATTCTTATCAACGGCATGTTAATCTCGGATATGCTCATCTACTATTCATGACTGGTATGCAGAGGCTCATGAACAAGACGGTGAACTTAACCATGCAAAACCTACGTGGTCCCCAACCCGAGTACGCTCGAGAATCGTGAGTCCTACATCACCTCTCAGTATGTTCTCATATTAATGTGTCGGTAAACCACACACGCTCCATTAACAGACCATACGAAAGATGTGTGGTTTTCATGGGTTAGTATACTATTCACATTTTAGTATCTATAATGGGATTTTGTTTTAGTACTTTTAGGTTATACTTTTGATCTTGACATCATCCTATCAAAAGTCCTCGGTAGCTCCATTGAACGCACAAAGAAACAGAGAAGCAGGTCAGCGCGAAGCCTATTAAAAAACCTTACTTCTTTAGGGAAGCCGAGCTACCCGCCTTATACCTCTCTTATAGTTTGTTCACTATGGGTGAGCCGATTTATCAATTGATTGACGATGTATTTAACTTTAATGATACATATACTTATAGCTCGTAATATATGTAAGGTCTCTCTTTAAACTCTTAAAGTCTACGGTTCTATTTTAAAACATTTTAAAATTTAGGGTTATATTTTAAACATTTCAAAATATAGGGTCTAAAGTGTAATTTTTTTACCAATTTAGATAATCTATTTCTAATTTATCTTTACCTACATACTATTGCAGATAATTAAATGCTAGTATTTATCAAGCTAAGGCTTTGATACCACTGTTGGGTTTTCTATACCCTAACTAGATTAATATGCGCAGCGGAATAATAACAAAAAAAAATCTAAGGCAATTAGGAAACTAAAACCTAAGGGATCTTAACTTGAATAAATAAAAGCAATAAAACAAATAGATAAAGAGGAAAAATATTAACCTTTGAGAAAACAATTTCTCACGCGTAGACGAACTAGCAGAACCTTCTTGCTTGGAGGTGAGTGCCCAAACTAGAACACCTCTAATGGCTCACACCCGAAAGAACTAAGAGAATTCCCAAGTCTCCTATGGTCCCAACTCTAAGTCGAAAGACTCTCACAAGGAGCAGGAATAAGAAAGAGAGAACTAGAATTGAAACTTTTCAATTCAAAAGATATATAGAAAACTAAGGGTTAGACCCCTATTTATAGGGGAGGAGGAGGCCTAGGGTTTTGTCATCTGGCCGATGTGGGACAGACTTCCAACCGGCGCTTGGAATTTCCAATCGGCGGTTGGATCTGCTTTTGACCCATTTGCCCGAGCCACGACCCGCGTGCTCCACCGCCATTCCACTTTGGACTCCAACCGCCGGTTGAACCTTCCAACCGGCGGTTGGATCTGCTTTCCAGAATTTTCTTTTAGTTTCAATTAATATTCAATTAACAAACTAAATATAATATTAATTCCAATTAATATTATCTTTCTTATTTATTTCTCTTACTGTTCATTGAGGGCTTCCCAAAAAAGACTCTACTTTTAATGATATACTTACCAATTAATTATGAACTTGGATACTATTCCAACATATTTATCACCCGAAATAGTATATGCATATATATATATATATATATATATATATATATATATATATATATATATATATATATATATATATATATATATATATATATATATATATGCACATACATTTACATATCCACATTCACATATATCATAAACTATGAAAGTATTATCGAATATTATAGTTGTAGAAGACGTAATAATAATGTTGATATTCATAAATTTGTATATTTGAATATCTAAAGTATATTTGAAGCTTTTTGTATTACTGATTTATATGAAACGTCCTGATTTTTTTTATATTCATCATAATCTTTACAATTAAGTTCTTTTACATTGGTCCCATATGAAAATCCACAACAATTAAATACAAAAATCTCAACTTAGAATTTCCTCTTACAATGACACGTGACACTAAATCATAATATTTTAACAATGATTCAAAAGAAAGGAAGCTTGACTAACTGATACACAAGCTTCAATCCACGCTATCCTCATGCCATCGTAAATCACTTATCAAACTCTTTTGGTTCAGTCGACCCATAAACCTACAACATGAAACAACTAAAGGAGTAAGCATGAAGCTTAGTGAACATATAAGCAGTCAAATGGATAATTCATGAAGTCACATGTGACACCCGATAAATTAGGACTAGTATTAATGCCTAATCATTGTGTAAATACATGTAATTAGTTCTATATTAGACTAATTGTATGTATCATTTTGTATATATACACCCGTACACGATTAATTTAAATCGTGCAGTATAACATCGGATGAAATCCGACACCTCAAATACGGACATTGGTAAACAAAATTATTAAATAATATAAAATTATTTAATTAACTCATTTTACTATATATTATTTGAATAATATATAAAAACGTTAATCGTAATTTATAAAACTAACCGTATGTGACAAAAATGCACGATTCACGCCCGACAAATGAAATAAACCCAAGTTATATTTTTATAACTCAAAAAAAGTATTTTGATTAGATACTTCCACTAAAAATATTGAGATTCGAATCGAAAACAAAAATGTATTAAAATAACGATACGCGACTAATTAAACGTTTTTACGATCGGGTAAACAAACACCGCATGGAGCGAAAGCTTAGGAGAGGGATTGGGTGAAGCCCACACCTGTGGACCCCACCCTTTTGGCCGGCCACATGCAAAGCATGGTGAGCCATGCTTGCTTTTTTCACTACCCTAAACCTATATCTCATTTTCATTCCCATTCCCTTACTCAACCCACCATTTGCTCCAACCTCTCTCTCTATCCCATTCTTTCTCTCCCTCAACCGGTTTTCAAGACCACCACACCACCACCACACTTCCACCATAAACCGCCATAGCTCCACCACCTCAAACTTGAAGAAAATCAAAGATCAAAGCAAGGAATCGAAGTTCATCACCTCCTCATCTCCAAACCAAGCTAGATCTTCATTTCTTTGGTAAAGAATTCATCTCCTTCTTTAATCTTACTTGAAACATGCTTATTAACATGTTATATTGTCCACACAATCGAAACATGTACTAAAACTCGTTTTACAAACATATATATATAAACAGTTTGCTCGCCAGATTTGCATCTCACTCTTTAGGCCATATCTCGAGTTCTAGACCACTAAAATGCATGAGAATTCAGCCAAAATCTTCCTAAAGATGTTGACTACAACAAGTTTTCTTTAGGATCGTCTGAAAATACACAGATTTCTCTCAAAATTTTGATTTGTGGACTTGTAACCGGATTGGTAATAACTGGGCCTCAGGGGCTTTCCCATTTTATTTACCCAACCAAATGACCTCTAAAAATCCTTGAAAATTTCTGTAAAATAGATAATATGTTGATGAAAATCCATGATTTTTCTCATAAGTTATTTCGAGTTATAACTTGGTCAAAAAGAGAGGTGAATCGAGTGAAAAATCTGCGAAAACATAACCAAGGGCTATTTTGGTACCATCTTTAAAATCGAAACTTTGGGTCAAACACAAAACATAAAGATAATTTTTCCGAGCCTTAGAAACATATTTAAGACTACCCTAAAAGTTTCATGTCAAACCGAGGTTGTTTGACCACGTTCCCGGCACTTGAATATCCGATCAGCCTCTTGTGTCGCATGTGGCCTAAAGCCATTGCGACACAAGCCACTATGTCGCAACAATTAGTTATGTCGCAACCTGCAATGCCACACTTAGGTTGCAAACAAATCCTGATGTCGCATGGTGCGACACAATCCCTTATGTCGGAAACGAATTCGAATGTCGCATGGTGCAACACAAACACTTTTGTCGCAATAAAATCATAAACCACACCTGCAACACAACCCTCTATGTCTCTATCCCATTCGAAATCATGACCTGCGACACAAACCCTTATGTCGCACTAAACTATGAATGTCGCATAATGCGACACTTACCTTATGTTGCCAATTTATCAAATGTCGCAGACTCCGACACAAATCCCAGTGTCGCAACATTCATGAATTTATATTTCCTATGCGTTTTTATTAAAACAACATACGCAGATATAAAAATTTTCCAAGCTACCAGGGGCACTGCCCCCGGACCCCCGTCATTCAAAAAGTTTGAAAATACTTTTTACACTAAGTGTTGAACACTTACAATAACCAATCTTTATACGATGATACTCGTACACGATATACATATACTTTGATAAGTATATAATACAACAAAACATAATAATGATAATGCCTTGATAATTATTATTATTACAACCGTCACCAACGGGCCATAAATGTTTTCAAAACACAAACAACAACCAAACATTTGGACATAACTAGTTGAATGGACAACTAGCATAGATGATCTTTTGAGACATCTACTCACATTATAACCTTGCGCGTTTAGGACGCCAGCAGGGTACTGTCTTCGGACAACATCATTGCTTGTAGCAACACATACTCATCAGACTCAGGTGAGTCTCATAACCCCGCTTTTTACTATTTTTACCTCGGGGTGAGGATACATGCTCTATCTTATTTACATGTGAACACAAGTACAAAACTCGATATACTGATTGCATGAGTTGTTTTACTAATTATGAAAGCCTCCACATCCTAGTTAATTAATATTCTTTTAGCGTGAATGTTAGTGTATGGTACCATATGGGATTGACAATCTCTATCCGGGTTAGAAGCCCTAATTGGTCAAATGGACGCATTATCATTTGTTCATATGAGTGTTGATTAGGCCCTCGCAGGGAGGCACCCTCGATCGAGCACTTGATTGTGATCCTGACACCTTAGTTAAGCTTGAACTATAAGCTCATGGCAATAGTATACACACATTTTATTGATTTTAAACATTATATAAATCTTGTGGTTCATACACATATACTCTATCATATAAACATGTGAACTCACCAGCTTTATAGCTGACCCTTTTAACATGTATTCTCAGGTTCTCACCAGCAGTAGGTCTGCACATTCAGGATATCATAGTTCGAGTCGCATGCAATTATAAACATCAAGAGATTTTTCTGCATTAATGCATTTTGCACATGTATTTATGCCATATAATCTCTCAGATTAGGGTACCGAGCTCTTTTAATATCATAACAGTTGTAAACTTTTATTTAAATCAAAGTATTTTGTAAAACGACGCATGTAGTAGTCGTTTATTATACCTTTGTGCTATGATTACCGGATTAGTCGTGCCTCGACCCGATTCGCTTCTACACGGTAAATTTGAGGGTGCGACATCACATAACACATAACAAATAACAATATTCCACTTACTAGTTCTAACAACTAATCACTGAGTAAATGTAGAGATCTCTCTGCATTTCGTTCAGATCCGTGGTCCAATAAGTAAGCAAGGCACCAAATCATATAGAATTGTGTACCAAGCTCAATAGATACAGTTAATGCTAAGTACTTATTTCGTAACAATCAATTATTTCATAATAAGCTAACCGCGATTAGCAAGATACCACTAAATCTCTATACTGCTCATTCCACATAATCCACATAGTTCCATATAATTATCACATAATCAAACAACAACATCTAACAATAGATCTCAATGCAAGATACGAGTCCAAGACACAAATGTAGTAAATAAGTGTAAGAAACAAGCATAATCCACTTGATTGTATGAACCTCTTACTCGTAAGCAATCTGGTACATACAACCATTACCCATTTAACCCCCATATCACTCACCTTAGCTTTTAGACGAATATACGGCTAATCATCGGATAAGAACACCATGTCTTGATCACCTGATATATATAATACACCAACATTATAACACATTTAGAAACTACCATTATCATAATCTACTTAATCATCCCCATCAATCCATCACCCTTATGGATTGATAAATTTTAGCTTTTAACTAAGCTATATTACACTTTTCATGATCATAATAAGCCTTCAAGGTTAAACACTTGAAGTTTCATCTTTATTTAATACCCAAAATAACATCTTTATATAATAATGATACTTTTAACTCATCATTTAAATTAACTTGCACTAATCTGTAATAATTCACTTAATTCATCAATATCATTATAAACACATCCTACACTTCTTTACTTAATAAAGCTTTATCCTTTTGATTATTACTTCAATCATGAACAAGAGATTTTAATAATCAATAATTACTCTTTTAAGATATAATTCGATTATATGGTCACTAAGTTACAAGAAATCATCTAATTCATTAAAACCCCTTTAACATGAATCGAAATTCGCAACCCTTATCTTATGTTAGTGTCAATAACAATTAATATAACACTAACTACCATCGATTTAACATATACAAGCCCTTGATTTCGAATTTGAATCACTAATTCCACAAAACCTTTTAAAAACCTAATTTTTTTAGGTTTGATACATGAAAAACAATAATAATACCTTGATTAGGATGATGAGAAAGGCTTGTTTAGGATTTAGCTAACTTCAATTTGATGATTCCAAGTAATTTTCTCTTCTCCCTAATCTCTTTCGCGATATCTCCCTCATTCTACAAGCTTATGGGATATATTTTGATAGATATGTATGTATATGAACGCACATATATGTACGTGAATAGATATAATTGTTTTGATTTAATTCTCCATAATTATTATTGTCTGGAACATAAAACCAATTCATAGTTACTATTATTTTATATCGCTTATAGTAAAATAACTTAAAACAATAAATTTTACTTTTACTACAATAATACTTCTTCATTTATTAAAGTAACATTTCAAATTTTGGGGTGTTACATTATAGTAAATCGAAATGCATATATCTATAATATCGAGCCAAATTTTGCTTATAATAATATAGTGAAGTCACAACTAATGATAGATTACAATTAAAACATGTATACTTGAACAATAAACATAGATATTACAAATTTACATTTGTCAAAACCTATGTTTAATTGTAATTTTATGAAATTACGCTCTATTGACGATAATGGTTACACGTTCTTATGACTGAATTTTCCTATGGTATGTAATACATATTTGTTACTACTAATATTTGTTTCTTTCCTTTTATATTAGGACATGTTTTTAACATTTTCTCGAATATCCATTGGATATCCATTAACCCGCTTAATCTGACGAATATAAATATGGATGGATGAATGAAAATTAGATGGATATGGATACGAATGTAAAAATTTAAATGGATATGGATGAGGATATGACATCACCCGATCCATTACCGTTCCTACTCATGGGGCACATAATAGCATCCCCTCCCCCCCCACCCCCCCCAAAAAATAAAAAAAAATCCAATTGTAAAGCTCTAATAGTTTTTTTTATCTTATATGTGTAAGAGGTTTTTGTAAAAAAATTCTTATCTCCAATAGAGAGATGGTAGACAAAGGTCAATTACACACAGCTTAATTCCACACTGAGCATCCACACTTGTTTGAGCTTTGCAAAGCTTTTTCTAAATGCTAAATCACACTTTACTTGTGTAACAACCGCCAATTTAGGACTTTTGGGTTGTGCCTGAATTACTTGAAGCCTACGTGTATTTAGTTTTATAATACCCTTAATAAAGGTAACATCATGGTGTGAATACATGCACGCTTACGCGATCTAATTTAAATCGTACACTTATGAACCGGACAAGGTCCGACAATTAATAAATGGACGTTGGTGACAAAACTTTATAACAAGGCGGACTTATCCAAACAAACGTGATTTACATTAACATATTGTGTGAATATATTCCAAGTATTTCTCATTGATAACAACACTCTGTACACGACAAACACGCACGAAGCACGTGAGTCAAGTGAAAACAATTTAAATTATAATTCTATAACTCGTTATTTAGTGTTTTGATAAAACATTTCAGTTAAAATATTTTGGATATATATACTTAAACACGAAACACGGAATGACATTTAAACAATCGCGGAATGTAACATAAAAATCTGAACAAGGAATTCACGAGACCGAGACCCAAATGGTTCAGCCCAAACCCGCGGATCCAAGCCCCAACCCGACCCATGACCCACCTCCTTTTAAACTCCTCTTTCCTTCAATTCTTCCATTTTATTCACAAACACACACACACTTACATTTCCAAAACCCTCTCTTTTCTTTCCCCTTTTCTTCCTTCAAATCAGCAGCAACGTCAACACCACCGTCATCAAAATCGTTCATCATCATCATCAAGAGAAAGCACAAGAACCGCCATCATCTTCTACCTCACCTTCATCATCCCCATTTTCGATTCTTGGTATGAAACGCCTTAAAACTCGATGTAATTACTTGTAAAGCTTTTATTTACATGCTAGAACGTTTACTCAACAAAGATTTGCTCAAAAATCGACTTGAAAATGCATTTTCATGAAAAAGTGTTCGAACAGCTCGTTCTGCGAACCGAGATCTGTTCGTCCTGCGAGGCGAACCCAATTGCGAACTGAGAATTGAACTCGCGAACCCAACTGCGAACCGAACCCACCTGTGGGTAGGCTTGTGAGTCGACCTGCGAGTTGACCTGCGAGTTGACCTGCGAGCCGACCTGCGAGTTGACTTGCGAGTCGACCTGTGAGTGGACTTGCGAGTTGACCTGCGAGTTGACCTGCGAACCGAACCTTGTGTTGCGAACTGAATTCAGTTCGCAGCCTACTGCCTTGCGAGCCGAACTCGGCTCGCACCGCGAACTCAATTCGCACCACTATTTCAGTCCATAACCCGACTTGACCAATTTTCCAAATTTAAATCCTAGATACGATTTTTAATAAAACGATATACATAATAATACCACTCTCGGATTATTTTTACAAACCGTCACCAACGGGCCATACTTGTTTTCAAAATACAAACGGCTTACTAAACAAACACTTGGACACGTCCTAGTTGAGTGGACAACTAGCATGGGTGATCTTTTAAGACACCAACCCGTTTACTTGTTTACTTACTACCTTGTGCGTTACGGACGCCAGAAGGTTGCAGGATTCTGAGAATCGATACACAGACTTACAACCGCTTTACCTGGTTGATTACACATACGTATTTACTGGACTCAGGTGAGTCTCATAGCCCCACTTTTACTGTTTTACTGTTTTACTTACGGGGTGAGATACATTGCTTATTTTTATAAACACGATTACTGAATTACATGTTTACCAAACGGAATTGCATGAGTTTTCTCACCATTTATTTGGGGAAGCCTCCTCATCATATATCGTTAGTTATGTACTTAAGCGCGAACACTAGTTAATGGATCCATTAGGGAAATGACCCTCCCCGCCCGGGGTAGTAGCGCTACCATGAACCGTTCTGTATAAACGGGCGACTATTATTCGTTACTGATGCTTGCTCAATTTCCGAGCATGTCACGGGAGCAAATTTATTATTTACGGGTTAAGCTTCGATTATGAGCCTCATGGCAATGGTATAACTTACTTACTTTACATTGCAAGATTGCAAATAACTGATTTACGCCTGCGGGCATTACTGATGAAATCTTGTGTTCAAACACTTACATTATTTACAAACCTGTGAGATTCACCAACATTCGTGTTGACCTTTTTAGCTTTGTATCTCAGGTACACATACGGAGTAGGATTCCCTCAGGACACTAGCTAGAGTCGCATTTAACGGAGATTCTTAGCATTATCTTTTGTATTTATTATGATTATGTAATAGAATCTCCCGCCTTATACGCGGACTCTAGGGAACTTCATTTTGTAACCGGAAACGTTATGTTCCAAACATTTTATGTATGGAAATGTAACTATTTTACAAACGTTGCATATAGATGTCGTTTGCTTTACTTTTGTGCTGTGATATTTGATTAGTAGCACCCCAAAGCTTGCTTCCGCTAAACTGTGATTTTGGGGGTGTTACAGATTGGTATCAGAGCCTAAGGTTATAGCGAACTAGGTTGCGTTTAGTGGGCCTAGACGATGACCGTTAGGCATTATTTCCTTATTAGGTATGACTGGTTCGGGAATTACATCATACGACGTTAATTTAACATAGCCTGATCAACTATGTACAATTAAGGAAAGATGATGTGAAGCCTGAAAGGGGTCATGTTGAACAGGAATACACTAGTTAACTCTGACCACGAGAGGAACGAGACCGAATACTACTTGCTACGCTGTTAGATTATTATAAGTACTGTGTATATAAGTGAATAGGCTTCACGCCTGTACTAGCTCCTCGACTGTAAGAAGCACAATATGACCTACGACCACGGAAATGGGAAAACCAACATCCAGTTAGAACGACTCACTATATCGACAGCAAAAATCTAACACTTACCGACAACAGTAGTGACACCCACAGTATTGACACGCCCATGCGTTTATAGCAACGGCGACCCAACCAATCCCACGAAATCTCTCCAATATCTTAGAATAAAACTTCGTCATTCTTATGAACGAAACACCTAGTGCTAGCCAGGACTATAACCACTGAGACATTCTTTATCCTCTTTGCGCTTTATAGGATCTCTCCAGCAATAGGCCAAGCGCAGCTATGGAAGAATACCCATCTGACTCAGACCAGATTCAGGAGGAACAAGTACAATACACCTACCTCAACGGAGAATATGCACCAGTAGAGGAATTCGGGGTCGAGGAGGACGAGAATCAAAACTTTGGAATAATCGACGTAGAGGCTTACGAACGAGTCATGGAGCAGACAATTGAACTGAATAATCATACATGGGAGCTGAAGTACAAGTGTCAGGACTATGAGAAGGAGCTGAGGATCATGAAGAGGTCCGTTGCTCGAAAGGTTAAGGACAAATTACACCACTGGAAGAGGGTGGCCGCAAACTTCACTAGGAAGACAAAAAAGTGGGTCAAACGACTGGGAGGAAGGCAGGTGGAAGAAGATGCACTTTACCGTGCACCGCCACGTTACCAAGACCTACTCGCCGAATGCTATTACCCACGCGACATGTACATGGAATGAAGTTCCAAGTGATCAGAAGCCTACTTAGGACTAGCTAGATAGCGACTATAACCATTTTGCCAAATCTGCGTAAAGCAGGGTTGTAGAAACCACAAAACGTATTGAATACTTATGACTAGATGACTGTATTATTACATTCTGTAAAATGTTATGGCATTCGTTTGGGTGTAGTACTGCCCGACAAATTTTGTAAACGAACAATCGGATGGAATGACTACGAATCAACCGGATTCTTAGATTTATTATCTGTGCAAAATCCTTTGACATGTACAATATTAAGACACCCTGACCTCAATAGGTATACAGAATCCCCGCCCTGCCCAACATAAGGTTTTTGGAAATCGTGTGAATGTTAACGAGCTCTCGATACCCTCTTAAACTTCAAAATTCGAGGATCTTCAAACTCATGACCTTAAGAGCCCTTGATCTTCTCGCTCCACAGTACGACCATCACTTAGTACTACTACATATTGCCTCACTATTCACACCCGTGTGACACACCACAACCTCTTACCTCCCACCCACTTATCTCTCTTCTCTGAACTGTCCAAGTATGATGCATGCCCGACGACACACTTACAACGATATCACTGGATATACTACTAGGATTCCAACATTTCGCCCTACTCCGCCCTACTATGGTAGACCCAGAACACTAACATACCTAGGAGTACATTCGTGGACTCCCCGATAGCATCCCGGAAAACATCGTCTCCCCCAAACCCACAGACATCCAGTGAGCTAACTGTATGGCACACGTACTCCTGGTTATAGATCATAGGCACGACCTAGGGTAAGCAAACCCCGGATAGGCTGACAGATGTAATACTTCAGTACATCAGGAACGTAACAAACAGACCTTTTCCAATATATCTCACATTGGTTGGGACCGGGACCCACTGGACTACCATCATTATGTGTCGTCTGTCCAAAAACTGCACCACAAGTCGTCTGTTCAGAGGAAATCATTTGTTCTTTTATTGTTTTCACTAAATTACAGCTTTATGCTCGCGACCCCATAATTGCTATTATACCATACATAATGCCAACGTCAAAACTTTGTGTTGATAAACCCCCCCCCCCATTTCGTAGGAAATGATAGATTACTCCGCTGGTAGCCACATGTCCGATGATGACCAACACGGTGAGGACCGGACCATGTTCCCTTACCTACTTACTCTCGAAGGCGACATCGAGCCAGTGAGTGAAGAACTGTTGGAAGAAACGGCACACCCAGCAGGACTCCGAGACTTTCCATCTCAGACCATAGTCACAGAAGTTACCCAAACAACCCGAGCAGACTCCCTATCAAACCCTGCTACTGATAACCATATCACAACCACTACCATCACCACTCCTCCTGCGGTTACCACTCTGATCATTGTCAACGTAAACACTGACCACTCTAAGCATACTGACGAAACGATGAAGGCATTACGCAACCAACTAACTACTGTTCAGGAGGAAATCACCGGTCTACGCCTACTCACCCACGAGCAAGGACTGCGTCTGCGAACCTTAGAATTCTATTGGGAATAATTAAGATACTTGTGCCCAACGCTGGGAGATATGCTCCAGTTAGTTTCTGACCCATTATCACAAAAAGCTCAAGCTAGCGTCCCCTTGGAAAAGGACACCGAAGCTCAACTGGAAACCCTCAAAAAGAACCCGGGAGGAAGCTCCAACACAGACATTACTCAGCCCCGGACTAAAAGGGCAAAGATAACTCAAACCCCCACTACTGAATCTAAGGGGAAGGCGTATAAGGGAAATCTACCCTACTGCACCCGATGCAAACACCATCATATGGGACAATGCCTCCCTCCTTGCGGCAGATGCAACGCGTTTGGACACCAGGTCCAGAATTGCAAATTCCCTCGAAAGGACACAAGCTCGGAAGCATTGGGGTTGTGCTTCAAGTGTGGAAATACTGGGCATAAAAAGATAAATTGTCCACTACTAACTACTACGGACGGCATCCCCTGAGGCCACGCATGACACGAACACTACTGCGGGTACGTTATACCTCTAGAAATAATTCAATCTCCGACATTACAGACTGTTACCACTATTACGAATGCGGTATAAATCACAAGCTACTGTAGGCTACTAGTAAAAATTGTAACTATACCCCACTAATTTCCCGACCGACCCCGTCCATAGGACGTAACGGTTTACACACGTTAGTATCTCTCTCTCTCTCTCTCTTTCTCCTATTCTAACAAGGGGGAGGAAGGAAACCGGAGACATTTATGACAACACTAAGGATGCTTCAACACCTTCTTAGAAAATGTACGTACTACTTCCTCGAATAGATTTCAAATATACCGTACCATATAACACGAAATGACATTTAAGCAACTACGGGATTTAACCGACAACGACCCGTGAACATGTAACTACAACTAGGCAGATTAGGGATTGCGCTTTAAATTGATCGTTAGCTGCCTTGTTAATGACAGAACAGAACTTTGGTAAAGGATTGGTCCAGTGACTTATCGACTGCAGTTATCACCTGAACTCAGTAGCGTACATCCCGTTTTCCCCACTTCCAACATAAAGAAATGCCTGTCTGATGAGACACTAACCTTACCGCTCGACGAAACACAAATGGAGGATGCTCCTCATTCTGTTGAGGAACCTATGGAAATCATAAGACCGCGAGGTCACAGAACTGAAACAAGGTCGTATTCCCATTGTTAAAGTCAGGTTGAATTTGAGGCGTGGTCCTGAATTCACCCGGGAACAAGAAGACCAAATGAGACTGAGATACCTACATTTGTTCATAAACCCTACTCCTACCGACACCACGACAACAGGCAAATTTCGGGACGAAATTCTTCTAACAAGGGGAGAATGTAACAACCGCCAATTTAGGACTTTTGGGTTGTGCCTGAATTACTTGAAGCCTACGCGTATTTAGTTTTAAAATACCCTGAATAAAGGTAACATCATGGTGTGAATACATGCACGCTTACGCGATCTAATTTAAATCGTACACTTATGAACCGGACAAGGTCCGACAATTAATAAATGGACGTTGGTGACAAAACTTTATAACAAGGCGGACTTATCCAAACAAACGTGATTTACATTAACATATTGTGAGAATATATTCCAAGTATTTCTCATTGATAAAAACACTCTGTACACGACAAACACGCACGAAGCACGTGAGTCAAGCAAAAACAATTTAAATTATAATTCTATAACTCGTTATTTAGTGTTTTGATAAAACATTTCAGTTAAAATATTTTGGATATATATACTTAAACACGAAACACGGAACGACATTTAAACAATCGCGGAATGTAACATAAAAATCTGAACAAGGAATTCACGAGACCGAGACCCAAATGGTTCAGCCCAAACCCGCGGATCCAAGCCCCAACCCGACCCATGACCCACCTCCTTTTAAACTCCTCTTTCCTTCAATTCTTCCATTTTATTCACAAACACACACACACTTACATTTCCAAAACCCTCTCTTTTCTTTCCCCTTTTCTTCCTTCAAATCAGCAGCAACATCAACACCACCGTCATCAAAATCGTTCATCATCATCATCAAGAGAAAGCACAAGGACCGCCATCATCTTCTACCTCACCTTCATCATCCCCATTTTCGATTCTTGGTATGAAACGCCTTAAAACTCGATGTAATTACTTGTAAAGCTTTTATTTACATGCTAGAATGTTTACTCAACAAAGATTTGCTCAAAAATCGATTTGAAAATGCATTTTCATGAAAAAGTGTTCGAACAGCTCGTTCTGCGAACCGAGATCTGTTCGTCCTGCGAGGCGAACCCAATTGCGAACTGAGAATTGAACTCGCGAACCCAACTGCGAACCGAACCCACCTGTGGGTAGGCTTGTGAGTCAACCTGCGAGTTGACCTGCGAGTTGACCTGCGAGCCGACCTGCGAGTTGACTTACGAGTCGACCTGCGAGTGGACTTGCGAGTTGACCTGCGAGTTGACCTGCGAACCGAACCTTGTGTTGCGAACCGAATTCAGTTCGCAGCCTACTGCCTTGCGAGCCGAACTTGGCTCGCACTGCAAACTCAATTCGCACCACTATTTCAGTCCATAACCCGACTTGACCAATTTTCCAAATTTAAATCCTAGATACGATTTTTAATAAAACGATATACATAATAATACCACTCTCGGATTATTTTTACAAACCGTCACCAACGGGCCATACTTGTTTTCAAAATACAAACGGCTTACTAAACAAACACTTGGACACGTCCTAGTTGAGTGGACAACTAGCATGGGTGATCTTTTAAGACACCAACCCGTTTACTTGTTTACTTACTACCTTGTGCGTTACGGACGCCAGAAGGTTACAGGATTCTGAGAATCGATACACAGACTTACAACCGCTTTACCTGGTTGATTACACATACGTATTTACTGGACTCAGGTGAGTCTCATAGCCCCACTTTTACTGTTTTACTGTTTTAGTTACGGGGTGAGATACATTGCTTATTTTTATGAACACGATTACCGAATTACATGTTTACCAAACGGAATTGCAAGAGTTTTCTCACCATTTATTTGGGGAAGCCTCCTCATCATATATCGTTAGTTATGTACTTAAGCGCGAACACTAGTTAATAGATCCATTAGGGAAATGACCCTCCCCGCCCGGGGTAGTAGCGCTACCATGAACCGTTCTGTATAAACGGGCGACTATTATTCGTTACTGATGCTTGCTCAATTTCCGAGCATGTCACGGGAGCAAATTTATTATTTACGGGTTAAGCTTCGATTATGAGCCTCATGGCAATGGTATAACTTACTTACTTTACATTGCAAGATTGCAAATAACTGATTTACGCCTGCGGGCATTACTGATGAAATCTTGTGTTCAAACACTTACATTATTTACAAACCTGTGAGATTCACCAACATTCGTGTTGACCTTTTTAGCTTTGTATCTCAGGTACACATACGGAGTAGGATTCCCTCAGGACACTAGCTAGAGTCGCATTTAACGGAGATTCTTAGCATTATCTTTTGTATTTATTATGATTATGTAATAGAATCTCCCGCCTTATACGCGGACTCTAGGGAACTTCATTTTGTAACCGGAAATGTTATGTTCCAAACATTTTATGTATGGAAATGTAACTATTTTACAAACGTTGCATATAGATGTCGTTTGCTTTACTTTTGTGCTGTGATATTTGATTAGTAGCACCCCAAAGCTTGCTTCCGCTAAACTGTTATTTTGGGAGTGTTACAACTTGTTTCCATAAACCATTAAGCTTTACACTCTAATTGTTTGAGTCATTGTAAAGCTTTTTTCTCTATGTTAACAAAGGGGAATAACTCAATTGACCCATTAAGCAATAGCTCAATTTTGACAAACCTTTTGTCAAATTAAGCTATTAACTACAATAGAATTGAGCTTTTGAAAGAGTTTTTTGGCCAAAGAACCTCAAAAAAACCTTCTATTGGAGATGCTCTTAGTGGTATTTTTTTTTCTCTATGTTAACAAAGGGGAATAACTCAATTGACCCATTGAGCAATAGCTCAATTATTTCAAACCTTTTGCCAAATTATGCTATTAACTCCAATAGAATTGAACTTTTGAAAGAGTTTTTGTCCAAAAAAACCTCAAAAAACCCTTAAAAAAACCTTCTATTGGAGATGCTTTTAATGGTATATATATTTATTGGAGATTAGCTTCAAGTGTTTAACCTTCTATAGTAGGTAATGATCTGTTGGGTAATTATGTGTATGATGTGATATCAACTAAACAAGGACATAGTGTATAAGAGGTATGTAGTGCTCTATGTATTGGCTTATTATACATGGAAGAGCAGGGATTGTTAAGTATTTAGGCAAAATTCATCCGCAGTAATATGTTTTTGGGAAATACAAATGAAAAGTTATGAATGGATACAGAGAGCTATGATTTTACACGAGTAGCTTATAAATCCAGTGTGATGTATGTCAAATTGGGTACAAGTGCAGTATGTACGTAACACAAGATTGAAAGCTGATGTGGAGTAAATGTTGTGAAGGTGTAGCTCACAACATAAGCAGTTGAGGAATGGCAATGCATGGGTCCAAGGAAGTCAAATACAAAGTAATTTGGCTCTATTCTATTATAGTAGAGGTGTATAATTCATGTGGATGACCAAAATAGGTGTTAGGCAGTATAGTATAAAAAAAGTTATATGTTGGAAAATAGCACTTTCTCCTGTAACTTTCTTTTTTAAAGTTCTTATTCCAATTTACCTACAATAAATACATGGTTAAAGTATTGAAGTATTTAAACAAATAAATGTGTGTCTCTCTAGTGAACAACTTGCTCATTTGTACATCATTGACAGTTTGTTTAGTATGTTGTACCCATTTCTGTTAATCCAAATTCATGATTATTTATTTCCAATATACTAATTTCAAAAAATTATCATGATATACATGTAATGTAATTAAATGTTATCGCTTAATATTTATCAAAATGAACGTAATAACAATTGAAAATTATAACACTTGCCGATGAATGTTATAGTTCATATTCCTCTATAAGAATGTCATCGGTTAATGTTTGTTATCAATGATTTTTGTTACTTAATATTTATCAAAATGAACGTTATGTTAAGATGAATGTTATAGTTTTTTTACTTACCAATGAATATTATATTTCATATTCATCTAGGTGAATGTTATCGGTTAATGTTTGTTATCAATGATGTAAACTTATGTTAAGATGCATCACAAATGCTAACTATTAGTACTCATCAGCATGCATGTTAACATACATCGATATACATCACTACGATGTAAACTTATGTTAAGATGCATCATAATACATACTATTAGTACTCATCAGCTCGAATATTAACATACATTGATATATATCACCACGATGTAAATTATGTTAACATGCATCACAGTGCATATTGTGAGTACTAATCAGCTAGAATGTTAACATTTATCGATATACACACCACGATGTAAACTTATGTTAAGATGCATCGCAATGCATACTATTAGTACTCATAAGCATCCATGTTAACAAACATCGATATACATCACTACGATATAAACTTATGTTAAGATGCATCACAGTGGATACTATTAGTACTTATCAGCATGAATAATAACATTTATCAATATACATCACTATGATTTAAATAATGTTAACATGCATCAGAGTGCATATTATGAGGAAGAAATATCTTTATTGATATTAGAAAAGCTCAAGGTATTTATTAACATTTCTATAACAACATTCAAATTATACTTGCAATAAGTTTCATTTTGAAATATTTGCAATTAGTTTTATTTTGAAATATATCATTAGCTGCACAACATCAATAATATTAGAGCATCGCTAACTCTAAAAAAATAAGTTATTGATTAGAAAATGTCTTTTTTTCGTTACAAAATTCATGTCATTTGTTTATATATGTTCCTTGACCACTTCTATATCTCCATCATACATCAGCCCCCTTTTATGAACTCTGACTACAAATACCGATGAAGACCTCAATTACTATAAACTATGCCTTAAGTGAGTGGATACAACTTTCTAAGTGTGTTTTGAAATATTTGAAATATTTGAAATATTTGAAATAATACTTTGTATGCTTTTACTCCTAATCGAGATTACAGGGACAGAAGTGGTCACTAGATGGTGTTGAAGACTTTGTATTGTCTAGGAAGATTGACTAGATGATACCAATGAGTGGAGATCTAAAAGAGCAAACTAGAAGGAACATATTGGTGCATATTAAAAATAATGAGATTGTGTGGCGGGTAATGAAAGTAATATTGCCCATTCGGGTCGAGCTCGAGAAGAGAGGTGTGGATTTGCCTTATGGTTTGAGTCCAAACTGTGAGAAAGTTATAAAGACTAAAAATAAATTGTCCAAACTGTGAGAAAGTTATAGAGACTGAAAATAAATTTTGACATTTATCAATTAATGTAATAACTTATTATTCATCCGAATGAATGTTATCGCTTAATATTCAGTTGGATGAATGTTATCACTAGAAGGAACATATTGGTGCCTATTATAATTAATGTGTTTGTGTGGCAGGTAATGAAAGTAATATTGCCCGTTTGGGCCGAGCTCGAAAAGAGAGGTGTGGATTTGCCTTATGTTTTGAGTCCAAACTAGGAGAAAGTTATAAAGAATGAAAATAAATTTTGAAATTTATCAATTAATGTAATCACTTAATATTCATCTAGATGAATGTTATCACTTGATATTCAGCTGGATGAATGTTATCACTAGAAGTAACATATTGGAGGATCCGAATGTTATCACTTAATATTCGGTCGGATGAATGTCATCACTAGAAGGAACATATTGGTATCTATTATAATTAATGTGTTTGTAAACTTATGAATGTCATCTGCATGAATATAAACATACATCGATATACATCACTACGATGTAAAATTATGTTAAGATACATCGAAATGCATACTATTAGTACTCATCAACATGCATGTTAACATACATCGATATACATCATTAAGATGTAAACATATGTTAAGATGCATCACAATGCATACTATTAGTAATCATCAACATGAATGTTAACACACATCGATATACATCACTACGACGTAAATTATGTTAACATGCATCACAGTGCATACTATTAGTACTAATCAGCTAATATGTTAACATTTATCAATATACATCACTATGAGGTAAACTTATGTTAACATGTATCACAGTGCATACTATTAGTACTCATCAGCATCCATGTATACATACATCAATATTCGATATACATCACTACAATGTAAACTTATGTTAAGATGCATCGTATGCATACTATTAGTACTCATCAGCATCTATGTTAACATACATCAATATACATCACTATGATTTAAATTATGTTAACATGCATCACAGTACATATTATGAGTACCCATCAGCTCGAATGTTAACATATATCGATATACATCACTATGATGTAAACCAATATTAACATGCATCACAGTGTATACTACTAGTACTCATACAAATGAATATTAACATGTATCAATATACATCACTACAATAGAAACTTATGTTAAGATGCATCAGAGTGCATATTATGAGTACTCATCAGCTGGAATGTTAACAAACATCAATATACATAACTGCGATGTAAACTCATGTTAATATTCTTAATTGGGCATATTCAATAAATCTAATTGCACACCGAACATGCTTCAGGTGCATTTTTGAAATTGAAACTTGACTTTACACCATTGTATTACTAAACAGTCACTAAATGACAAATAAGCCACCTCAGCAAATATTAACATTTCAGCTAAGGGTTCTAATCAAGCAAATAATAAGCCAAAAACTCTGATTTCAGGCCCACAAAGATGTCTTCAAAAGTTTTCTTTCAGAACTCAAATCTATATAATCCCAATTGTATTTATTGGCAGTGTAATCATCTCTTGCCCATTATTAATCACGAACATCATGCTTTTGAAGCTCCAGAGCCGGATTATTAGTAAACATACGTAATCTGTAAAACCTATACAAATGAATCCCATATATAGTTTCCCTAAGATGGTGTATACATCTTTAATCAATTATATACTAATAATAATGTATTGTTTTCATGAAGTGTTACAATTTCTCACCTTAGCTCTGCATAGAGAATATAGTTCCAACGTACTTAATGGTATTCTTTATCCATCTCTCATGCCTGAATTCGGTGAAGTGAATAATAGACATGCCGAAGGGCCAACACGTTTGAGAATATAATTACAAATTAAATTTCCCTTGATGCAACCTCAAAAGAATGGTTTATCTTGAACAATAGCTACAAATGATTTCCCATCAGTTCAAGCATTGTAAGAATATTTCATTAGATCTTGGAGTATAAGAACTCAAAAGATTTAATCCAATCAAAAGGTTAACCAAAGAAATAGATGAAGATTACATTAGCTTGACAAGAAAATAAATATTTTCAATATTCAATCTCCCTAATAAATCATCTTGAACAATATGTATTAGTAGGTTATTCCCGGTGTTTAAATGTTTGAAAGTGCAGTCTGATCAATTACATGTTCCATTCTTCAAAATTCATTTATCACCTGTACAATGCTAGTTGATGTCACACAAAGTAATTGATTTCATAAGGCCAAATTGTTTAAATTTGAGTTTCTCAGACAGAAACTAATGAAAGATGAATTGAGTGGCACACTGTAAATCGCAATCATTCAACCAGTTTTCAAGTAGCATAGCTCTAGTTAAGCATCTTCCCATAACGAGTCCTCATAAAGATGAGCTATTTCAAACATGAAGGCCAAACTTCCAATAGTAACCAAAGATATAAGTACCTCGGAGGGTCACGATTCACGAATGGAAGGGTTCACAAACCAATTAATAGTAGCCATGATGGCTTTAGATGTACAAGGATTTCTCTAGCGATATATTTGGGCCGGGCTATAAATAGGGTTGGCTCGTGTGCATAATCCTCCTATTAAGATGAGTATTAAACATTATATTCTAAACAACAACCTTATAGAACATCGATTGTGAATACCAGATAGATCAAGTAAAATCAGTGTACCTATAATTAAATTAATACTTAACCTTGAATACTAACATAATAATACACTAACAAACTAAATGCAGCTAAACACTCGTTAATAAAAATTCTAAACAACAAGAAACAACTATATACAACTATATAAAACTGTGAAATATGAATACATAACACATAAACCAAGTAAAAATATATATGTACAAATATTTACAATAACAAATACTACCATCATAAAAGTAGACTCCAAAGTAAATTAAACTTATATGTTGTTAATGAATGCTAACTGACATATCATTTATATAACAATAAAAGTCAATAATTCACAAGAAACGAAAAAAGAAAATATAAATTGTGAAAAAATAGACACATAATTAGTAACATCTACTTGAATCATCGATATAAGCATATGACTGTTACTAATGAGAAAGATAACTAACATTCATCATGGATAATATTATCATTAACCCAGTAAAGCATCATACACACATAACTTGCAAGTAACAAAAAACATATGGATGATATGAATTCAATTATATAGGGAGGTTAGAACTATAAGAAGACATCATAGAAGCCAACAAACACAAATAAAGATGATCCACATGTTAATAGAACATACAAAAATATCAAAGGTAAGTAACATTCATCAAAACTCATATTATAATTACTGCAGAATAACATCACGAGCACACAACATACACAAAAACACAAATTACTTAGGATTAAATTACCAGTAGCAGCATCAGGAACCCTTTAATTACTTTCTAATAGAACATTTAAACTCCAATTCATCAAAATAACTGAAACAATACGATTAGATAATAAAACTTAGAAAAACTAAATACATAATATGCAACATGAGTAATGTTGACATAATTTAATATTTAAACTTACCGGTAGAATCATGAAGACTAGAATTAGATTCAAATGGGACATTGAAACTGGAAGCCATCACATGACCTACAAGATAACATTCATCGCAATGCATAATAACACAATTACAACATATAAACATAAAACCCTAATTTTAAAAAATAATAAAATTATTAGTATACACTTACCAGTAGATTAAGGAAAAACTGAATTCGATTCACCTGAAAAATTGGAACTAGAAGACATAATCGAAATTGACGAACACGCTTGTTGTTTACACGAATGAGATTAATATCTAAAACCTAATTATGAAGGATGAACATTAGAACAAATTAATCAAACAACGAGAATGAAAATTGAAGAACGAACAAATTAAATGTTTACGAATTTCACGTTAGTGTTTACGAGAATCAAAAATTGGAAAAAGAACGAATTAGAAAACTGATACGAATGAATTGAAAAAATGATAGAGAAATCGATAGCGTAATATCAATTACATATATGTATTTTGTAACATGCATCACATTGCATACTATTAGTACTCATCTACATGAATATTAACATACATCGATATTGTAACACCCGCCAAATTAGCACTAGCGATTACTACCTAATCAGTTGTTAATACATGTAATTAGTTGGTTTTAGGCTAATTAATGTATCAAAATATATATATTGTTGAATATATATGAATATGCGATTTAATTAAATCGTACAAGTTTCAAATCGAATGTAATTCGGTTCAAGTAAATACGGACGTTGGTGATCAATTTTTATTAAATAATATAAAATCGTTTAATAACAATATCATATCCAAAGTATTATTTTGATAGTATTTCAATTACATTTCGTATCGTATAATAAACATCTACGCGACTTAAACATTTAACACGCAAACAAACGAAACCCTTTAAGTTATTAAGTATTTAGTAAAATACTTCAACAAAAATATTGAATAAACATTCGTATTTTAAAAACATATATTTAAACGTATAAAATAATTATTTAATGTTTAAACGATCGAAAAATGAACACCGCACGGAGCGCAAATACAGGAAATTAAAATTTGGGGCCAACCACACTTGGGTGGGACCCAAGTGGGCCGGGCCCCTCCCCCCTTTCTTTCCCTCCACTTCTTTCCTCCTTCTCATTTCATCACCCACCTTCCTCTCTCTTTCCCTCTTTTCTCTCTAAATCACCACCCACCACCATCACCTTAAACTCACTAAAACCACCATTAAACATCATCATCTTGCTTAGCTCATTTGAAAGAAAAGAACCACCACGTCACGATCTACAACCCCATCTTTCCGGATTGTCACGGCGTTAACTTCGTAAGTTTCTGACAAATCCCGACACCTCTCGTTTCTATTGTTTTCAACTTATAATTGTTTGTCTAGGATTAAAATGTCCATATAAGGGTTGGGTAAAAGTCTCAAGTCAAAGGGAGGCCGGAAAACACCTTTTCGGCTCATTTTCTGGCCAACAGCGCGTTATGTCGCAGAGGCTCCAGGCCACCTGCGACATAAGCTGTTATGTCGCTAAATCAGACCGTATGTCGCATATAGAGACATAAGCCACTATGTCGCACAAATTACGGACGTCGCATATAGCGACACAAAACACTATGTCGCAACACTCATTCCCGTCGCATATAGCGACACAACGCCTTACGTCGCATTACATTGCGGATGTCGCACTTAGCGACACAAGCCCATATGTCGCAGACATGATCTGCGACACAACAGACTATGTCGCACATAGCGACGCAAAGCCGTATGTCGCACGCTATGTTGCATAAAACAGAAAGGTTTCAAATTATATTTACACTAAGTGTCAAACTTATACAACCCCAAACATTTATATAATATGACTCCCAAAACATTGCAAGACATGTTTTTCAAGCATAACACTTCGAAATCATAATAATAATAGTTGAGATCATTATTACAACCAATCACCAACGGGCCATACACATTTTCAAACACTCAGGCAATCAACCAAATTGAAATCATTTGGACATTCTAGTTGGACAAACAACTACAAGGTAGTCTGATTAGACGCCTTCACATGTTTATAACCATCGCGTGTCGTGGACACCCTCAGGTCACAAGTCTTTGGGCTTCGATTATTGGCTAATCAATCTCAGTTTATTAAGATAAACTCTTCAGACTCAGGTGAGTCTCATGGCCCCTCTTTTTACTGTTTTACTAGGGGTGTGATACATTGCTCTATTTTTAACACATGAATGCGAGTACATATTTCAATATACTACATGAGTTGTTTTCAACTAATCAAACCAAAGTCCTCCGTCAGTATAGTCTGGTAATACGAAAGTAGCGTGAATATTAGTATATGGTACCATATAGGATTGACCCACCTCGTCCGGGTTAGTCGCGCTAACCTCTGCAACGGACGTACTAATATTTAGGAAAACAAGTGTAGATTAGGCACTCGTGGAGGCACCTCGCTCGGAATTCTTTATATGGGACCCAACCCTCGAGTTAAGCTCAGACTATGCGCTCATGGTTGTATATACTATCAGTATCATTTGCTGGATGCAACTCAACATTTAAATCTTGCGGTTCACACACTATTATTTGATATCTAAACCTGTGAGCTCACCAGCGTTAGCTGACCCATTTTAGCATGTATCACAGGTACTCAGCAGTAGATTTGGACTGCCCCTCAGGATGCATGTTAGCTCGAGTCTCCATGCAAACTTCAGAGATTTCATTGCACTATTAGATTTTGTATAACTAATTTTGTACTTAAATCTCTCATATTACGAACACGAGCTATGTACGGGTTCAAACTTGTAACACCCCCAAATTTACTGTTGCGCGGAAGCAAGCTTTGGGTGTTACTAATCAATAATCAAGCACCAAAGTAAAGCAAACGACATCTATATGCAACGTCGTACAATAGTACAAAAGTATTACATTGTTGAATCATAATAACAAGCTTCGAGTTCGAAGATGATTTCCTAGAGATTCTAATACATAACTGATATACAAAAAGTAATGCAAAAGAATCTTCACAAGTTTGTATGCATGCGACTCGAGCTATCAGTCCTGGGGTAATCCTACTCCGTTTGTGTACCTGAGATACAAAGCTAAAAAGGTCAACCAAAAGGGTTGGTGAATCTCACAGGTTTAGTAATAAAGTAATCGTTTATGAACCACAAGTATGTACCAGCGTTGCTATCAAGCAAAGTAAGTAAATCAGTATGTACGTACAGTTGCCATGAGCTCATAAGTTGAAGCTTAATCGTGTAGTGTGAATATATCACGTACCCCCGTGAGTGCTATCCGCACACTCATATGTAACAAATACTAATATGCCTGTTTCTATGTGTAAATCAGTACGTAATGGCGCTACCACCCCAGGCAGGGATTGTCAGTCCCAAATGGATCCATCTATTAGTAATCGCGCTTAAGTCCATAACTAACAACTTATGATAGGAGGATTTCAGTGGATAAAAGTAACTCATGCAAAGTTTGTGTAAAAGCAGTAGTAAAATCAGTACAGTACATTGCGTTCACATGTAAAACGGTACCTAAGTATCTCACCCCAGTAGAAAATAGTAAAAAAATGGGGTTGTAAGACTCACCTGAGTCAAGCAAGCAAGCGTTTAACTTAATAAACGTAAAGTCTGAAAGCAGTAGTAATCCGTAGGTTCCACGAACCCGCAACCTTCTAATGCCCTAAGCATATAAGGTTGTATGTATAAGTGAATGTCTCAAAAGATCATTCATGCTAGTTGTCCACTCAACTAGTTATGTCCAAGTATTTGTTTGTACGTTTGTGATCATTTTGTAAATAAGTATGGCCCGTTGGTGACGGAGGTGTAATAATAAATCAATTATTATTATTATGTAATTCATTGTGCTTGTATATCTTGTAAGTGTAGTGTTGTATGTATTCAATACTTAGTATAAAAAAAGTATTTTTAAAGTTTCCATTTCGTGCGACAATATGTAACCCGACAATGCCATTCATGGACACTGTTCATACGATAATAATATTCACGGATTTCGTTCATGCGATAATGATATTCACGGAATGTTGTTCATGCGACAATAGGTTCACGAAGTTTTGTTCATACGACAATAGCAATTCACAGAGTACTATTTATGCGATAATTGCATTTCACGGAATTTCTTTTAAGTATAAGTGTTAGTTTTACATGAAAATGGGAAATCACGGACACTGTTCATGCGAGAATAGTAATACACGGACTTTGTTTATGCGTTAATGATATTCACGGATTTTGTTCCTGCGACAATGGTGATTCACGGAGTACTGTTCATGCGTCAATAAGGATTGACGGAATACTTTCAAGTATGTTTAGCGCTTATACGACAATGAGTATAGATTGTGATTCACGGATTTTTATGCGACAATTAGCTTATTGTCGGTTTTTAAATAATTTCAACCCAGTCTCTATATTTCATTTTCCAGATTTTTAACTCGATAGACCTTTCGATTTGGAGCATTTCTAATCCAATTTATACCTAACCAAAAATCACACAAGTTCTTATATATGTCTAGTTCATTTCTGCACTTTATGGTATTTTTGTATGTTAATTTACTATTTAAAACAAAAATAGTTTCAAGGTGTGGTCAGACTTGGTCCTAAACAGACATAGGTTCAAAGATTGAGGTATATCCGGAAATGAGAGCATTTCTGGAATTGGTCAAAGAAGAACTTTTTGTAGATCTCTCCCGTACGAAAATTTTGATAGGTGATATATGTGTTGACTCAACCTAGAACTCAAGTTATAGTCGTTTTAGTGAGGTCAATTTTTCTGGGACAAAAACTGTTATGATGTAGAGGTTTGGAAAAATGAGTTTTAAGCTTTGTTTTGGACATAATCTTGTTAAATGAGCATCTAGACATGTTAATAAGTAGTAAACAAGTAAATCTAAGAAAAGTTCAAGAGTTCTTACAAAGAAATGGTGAGGAGAAGGAGAAAAGAGGTCGAAAACTCGTTTTTCTTAAATTTTCTGATGTGGCGGCCGACGGTGGTTGTATGGTGGATTTATGGCAGCTCAAGGGAGGTGTTAGGGTGTCTGTGGGTGGTCTTGTGTCTGATCCCCACGTTTTTAGAGAGAGAGAAGAGAGAGGCTTGAGAGAATGGTTGCTTGTGTGTGTGAAAAATGAAGTGGAAGTGGTTGGTGTTTTTGGTATGTCAAACAAGGAAAAGGGTGATGACATGGGGGTTGATTTGCTGCAGATTTTCAGTGGGTCCCACCCTCATGTGGGTGTTTAAATCTTGCCCCCAAAGTTGTGTTAAGCCCCGTATTCGTTTACCCGTTCGTTTAACGTTTTAATTAACCGTATAACGTTTTATTTGATACGTTTTCTTAATGATTTAAAATATGACATTTTTACTTGTAGTGTTTTATTAAGATACTTAATAATGTGATATAAGATATAATTTGGCTTCATTTCATCCGTCGGGCGCGTTTCGTGCATTTTCGTCGCATACTGAGTGTTTTATACAATATTTAGTACGTGTAATATATTCTCACAATATATTAAGGTAAATAATGTTTGTTTGGATTATTCCACATTATTTTAATAGTTTGTCACCAACGTCCATATTTCCATTGTCGGATATCCATCCGGTTCATAGTTGTACGATTTAAACAAATCGTGTGAACGTTTATGTAATTACACAGAAGATCATGTATATTTAGATTAACATACACTAAATACACGTAATTACAAGTAGTTTAGGCACTAATTAAAGTCCTAAATTAGCGGGTGTTACATTCTCCCCTTGTTAGGAGAATTTCGTCCCAAAATTAGTTCGAAGTCGCGGTGTGAGTAGAGTCAGTGAACAGGTGTGGATGTTTCAGTCGCATTTGGTCTTCCCGTTCCCAAGTGAATTCAGGACCACGCCTCGAATTCCACTTGACTTTAACAATGGGAATACGACTATGTTTTAAGCGTTTGACCTCACGGTCCATAATTTCCACGGGTTCCTCGACAAAGTGTAGTTTGTCGTCAATGTGTATCTCATCGAGAGGTATAATCAGTTTCTCATCAGACAGATATTTCTTTAAGTTAGAAATGTGGAAAGTAGAGTGCACGCTACTGAGTTCAGGAGGTAGCTGCAGTCTGTACGCCACTGGACCAATCCTTTCAAGGATTTCGAACGGTCCAATGTACCTAGGATTCAGTTTCCCACGTTTGCCAAAACGAATAACGCCTTTCCAAGGCGAGACTTTCAGAAGTACTCGATCTCCAACCTGGAATTCGAGGTGTTTGCGTCTCACATCAGCATAGCTTTTCTGACGATCACGCGCAGCTTTCAGTCGGTTTTGTATGCCGATGATCTTTTCAGTTGTTTCATGTATGATTTCCGGACCGGTGAGTTGTGTATCCCCCACCTCAGTCCAACAGATAGGCGACCGGCACTTACGACCGTACAGTGCCTCGAAGGGTGCAGCTTTGATGCTGGTGTGGTAGCTGTTGTTGTATGAAAACTCACACAAAGGTAAGTGATTTTCCCAGTTTTTACCGAAATCAACTACGCAGGCTCGTAGCATATCTTCCAGTGTTTGTATGGTTCGTTCACTCTAGGCATCAGTTTGTGGATGATAAGCAGTACTCATGTCCACACAAGTACCGAGTGATTTTTGTAGTGATTGCCAGAAGCGGGAAGTAAATCGAGCATCTCGGTAAGAGATAATCGAGATGGGCACGCCGTGTCTTGACACGATCTCTTTCAGGTAGATCCGTGTCAAACGTTCCATCTTGTCAGTTTCCTTGATGGCTAGGAAATGAGCAGATTTAGTGAGTCGGTCTACGATCACCCAAATGGTATCGCAACCGCTAGAGGTTTTCGGAAGTTTAGTAATGAAATCCATAGTAATCTGCTCCCATTTCCATTCAGGGATTTCCGGTTGGTGTAGCAAACCGGAAGGTTTCTGGTGTTCGGCTTTAACCTTAGAACAAGTAAGACACTTGCCAGCGTAGGTAGCAATGTCGGCTTTCATGTTGGGCCACCAGTACAACTCCTTGATGCCATAGTACATTTTGTCAGCACCAGGGTGTATAGAGTACTTAGACTTGTTTGCCTCATTCATCACCAAGTCTTGTAAGTTCCTGTAGTTGGGTAACCAATCGGTCAGAGAAGTACTTGGCCCCGTTTGGTTTGGTTTCCAGTTGTTTGTCCATGCCTCGCAAGGCCTCGTGTTTCACATTTTCAGCTTTGTGTGCTTCGAGTTGAGCGGTAAGAATTTGGGTTATAAGGTCGTTGTGTATAGTCATACTAAGTGCTCGGACTCGAAGGGGTTTCACTCGTTCCTTACGACTTAAGGCATCAGCAACAACGTTTGCCTTGCCTGGATGGTAGCAAATTTCACAATCGTAATCAGTAAGTAGTTCAACCCAACGACGTTGTCTCATATTGAGGTCTTTCTGGTGGAAGATGTGCTGGAGACTTTTGTGTTCGGTAAAGATTGTACACTGGGTACCGTATAAGTAGTGTCTCCAAATTTTGAGAGCAAATACAACTGCCCCCAACTCTAGGTCATGAGTTGTGTAATTCTTTTCGTGGACCTTGAGTTGTCGAGAGGCGTAAGCAATGACTTTGTCTCGCTGCATCAGCACGCAACCGAGACCTTGGTGTGAAGCGTCACAGTATACCACGAAGTCATCGTTGCCTTCGGGTAAGGATAAGATAGGTGCACTGTAGAGTTTTTGTTTGAGCAGCTGGAAGGCTGACTCCTGCTTATCAGTCCAATCGAACTTCCTTTCTTTCTGAGTCAGTGCAGTGAGAGGTTAAGCTATTTTCGAAAAATTCTCAAGGAATCGCCTGTAGTATCCGGCGAGTCCTAAGAATTGTCGTACCTCGGTGGGTGTAGTAGGTGCTTGCCAACCCTTGATGGCTTCGATTTTTGAAAGATCAACACGAATTCCTTGACTGTCAATCACGTGTCCAAGGAATTGTACAGTTTGCATCCAGAACTCGCACTTGGAGAATTTGGCATACAACTCCTCGTGCTTGAGTAGTTCTAGAATGGTTTTCAGGTGTTGCGCGTGTTCTTGTTCATTGCACGAGTAAATCAGAATGTCGTCAATGAAAACGATGACAAACTTGTCAAGGTAAGGCTTACACACCCGTTTCATAAGGTCCATGAATACTGTCACACCCCGCCAAACGGTAATTAAAATTAGTTAAGTTTAGTTTGTGGAAGCTTAAATGACGTGGCGGGGCTGCGAACAGTATTTTCAACCAACAGATACATACATACTCAGAGCATATGGTTATTGCACAACATAATAGATAAGGATGCCAGTTCAAACATTTGTTACAAAAGTAGTACGACTATGTGAGTCATAACAGTAGTAGTGGAGTTTAAAACATTTTTGTTTTAACAATAATACATAAGTTTAAAATAAGATTTCATAAGTATGACCGCAATGTCTGCAGTTATACAAATGAAATCCCCAAAAGCGGTCCCAACAGTATGTGGCATCCTAATTAGTCCAGGGTTGTCCATCCTGAATGCATGTGATTACTTACCCAGCTAATTTCCTGAAAAACATAGAGAAAATCGTCAACAAATATGTTGAGTGAATTTACAGGTTTGTATATGTATGTGGTTAGTTAAACCAAATTTGTACGAATGATTGGTTATTCATTTATAAAGTACAAGTTATGTAGGGTTGTCACCCTAAAGTATTGTTATACGTGGGATGTCGTCCCAAAATGTGTTACTAATTGTTTACCAGTGCAAAATAGGATACCGGTATGTTTTCCGGTGTTTAACAGTTGTAGGATTCGTTCTTCCTAAAAGTATGTGGGAATTCATTTAGACTGTGATCCCCTAAAAGGTGAGCTAAACCTCGCAGGTTAAAGTAACGCGACCTAACCCTATAACCAAACCACAACCAGAACTTATGTTGTTTGCCTGAACGGACATTTAAGTATACGCTCCACCGTAGGAGGGTCGTCACGGCAATAGTACTATCCGTATACTCAGTGGCTAGAGTCACCTAGCTAATGGTTACAGTAGCATGTCATGAGGTCTTTCATGCACACCATCCAAGTCTAGGTCCGTACTAGGATACTTTGTCTAAATTCCCAAAATAACAGTGAATATGTAATATCACAAATCAACAGTTGTATAAAAGCAATAAAGCATTTATAGTTTGATTGCATGTGTTGGCATGCAATTTCTATGTTTAACACCCCTGTGTTTAAAAGCAGAAAACATTTAAAAGTAGGGGTTGTAAACTCACTGTGATGTGCTCGGTAAGGAAAGCTAGCAGCCGACTGTTAATAGCCCAAGGTGTGTTAACCTATATACAATAAATGTATTAACATAAGTACGTTTGATTTGTTTAATCAACTTATGTTAATGGTTTGTATGTTTGAAGAAATTGTTGATTTCTTAATGATGTAAGTCGTTAAATTTGTTGGTGACGTTGTGTTGAAATATTGTTATAGATTCAACATATTGAATTTGTCACGTGCATGTATATATACATTTATATATATATATATATATATATATATATATATATATATATATAAGTTCTAAAGTTTACGTATTAAAACGTATATAAGTTGTATTTGTTATAAAACTTCTTATTGTACTTATTTCCGTTTATAAAATAAATAAATAAATGTTATCGTCATTGGAAAGTCGTCATTTGTATGTATATATGAAGTATACATATAGGTTTGTCGTTTATTAATAAGTATGTATACATATATTTATATATATATAGCATCATAAACGTTCCGTTTTATAAATATTCGTTCCGTGAAATAAATCGGATCGCGTCTTATGTTTGAAATGTTTTGGAAGTTTATTGGGCTCGGCCTGATTAGTTTTGTTTTTGGCCCAATAACTTAACCCGATTACATAGTCCTTTTGGCCCATTTACAAGTTTTGGCCCAATGGCCCGTTTATTTAATTTAGCTCATTTATTTTAAAATTCTCGGTCCAAACCCAAAGTCTCAGGCCCAAGGAATGTCCGGCCCAGCTCGCGACCAAAACCCAGTTTGCATCCCAGCCCAGCCCATCCGATCGGCTTGGACCAGCCGTTCGGCTTGGGCCTTCAGCCGTTCGGCTGGTGGTTCCGGCCCAATCCAAATCCCACTCGATCCAGTCCAATTTAATTAGTCCATTATTCGCTTCGGTCCAGTCCACATCCTAACCCATCCGCTCGGGTGAAAAATCACAAACCGTTCGGCTCAACCAAGCTAGCCGTTCGGCTCATTTAGTTGAGCCGTTCGGCTCATCTTAACCAGCCGATCGGCTGGCCCAAGCCAACCGATCGGGTTGGTTCGTCCCTGTCATTCACACTCTGTTCTTGTCTGTGTTCGATATGTATATATATATACGTGTTTTGTTACGAGTTTTAGCTCATTTTTACACCATTTTTAACATCATAATATCTTTATACAATGTTATATCACATTTATATCAACTTTCACATACATGTTTTTTGATTTTAAGTTTGGTTTCATATAACCCATTTCAAGAACATCTCAAACAATCATCAAGTTGTGGTGTTATATACATAGATTATGACATATAAACATGTTACATAACGAAATTTAATTATGAAATTCGAAGAAATTGAAGTTCCTTACAAAGTGAAGTTGATGGTGGCGATGATGTACGAAGAGGATAATGATGTTATGTTGAATGGATGATGTTTCTGGCTTATTGTTCTCCTACACCTCTTGCTGCTGTTGCTTGGTGTTTGTTTATGTCAAGAGAAGAAGAAGAGGAAGATAAATGATGATGATGGTAGATGTGTGTGTGTTTCTGAGGTTGAAATGAGGAGGGAGTGAAATATTTCAACGAGTGTTGCAGTATATAATCATACTGCCTCCTCAATTATTTGAGGTGGTGGGATATTTAGCCCGTTAATTTCGGGTACGGGTATAATTATAGCAATATAAAATTAAACATTTTATATTTTTATTTTGTTGATGCTCTCCTGGTTCGTTATTTAAATTCGGAATAATGATGTTTTCATTATTTTGGACTGTTGTACAAATTTGTGCATTGGACTGCTATCATTCAATTGGGTGCTAAATTTCAGTCGAATTTCGGGTTCATATTTTGAGGTAATGTTACAAACGTTTCCGAATGAATGAGAAAATTTGAATTTTCCTCATCTTGATCTTTGAATGCATTTTAAAATTGTTTCTGTTCGTTTTATAATACGTTTTATGTTAAACGTATATTTAACTCGTTTTATCTATAGGTTATAAATGCAATAGTACTTGTAATTAATAATTGAATTATTAATTATATTATGTCATCAACTTTTGCTGTATTTTTCTGTCGGGTTCGTTCCGATACATTTGTACGTAACTTTAAATACTTACGTATTAGTAATACTTTTTGTTTGAAAGTACTGGGCTGCTAGGCTTACATCACATCAAAAGTTTTGTTTTTAAACTTAAATCAGGAAATTAGCGTAAGAATGCACATGCTTAAATGTTAATCAGTACCTAATTTGGAGAGTTGTCACATTCTCCCCCCGTTAGGGGAAATCTCGTCCCGAGATTTAATTCATGTCGTGAGTCGCAGTCACGGTTTCAAATAGTCGAGGATACTTCTTGCGCATTTCATCCTCACGTTCCCAAGTGAACTCTGGGCCATGTTTTGAGTTCCAACGAACCTTAACTAGCTTGATTCGTTTGTGTCGAAGTTTCTGCGTTTTCGTGTCCATAACCTCGATAGGTTCCTCCACAAAGTTTATTTTTGAGTCAATGAAGACCTCGTCCGGAGGGATGATATGTGTTTCATCGAAAATACACTTTTTCAAGTTAGATATATGGAAGGTGTCATGGATACTAATAAGCTCTTGCGGTAGTTTGAGCTTGTAGGCGACAGTCACAATCCTTGCAAGGATCTCGAATGGTCCGATGTATCGTGGGTTCAGTTTACCTCGTTTACCAAATCGTACGACCCCTTTCCAGGGCACCACTTTGAGTAGGACTTTGTCACCTACTTGAAATTCCAAAGGTTTCCGTCTGTTATCGGCATAACTCTTTTGTCGGTCACGTGCTGTTTTCAATCGGTTAAGCACTTGAGATATCTTGTCCGTAGTTTCTTGGACTATCTCAGGACCCGATAATTGTCTGTCGCCCAACTCTGCCCAACAGAGTGGCGATCGGCATTTGCGTCCATACAATGCCTCAAATGGTGCCATCTGTATGCTGGTGTGATAACTGTTATTATATGAAAATTCTGCTAGAGGTAAGTGTGTATCCCAATTACCTCCAAAGTCTATCACACATGCTCTGAACAGGTCTTCGAGTGTTTGTATCGTTCGCTCGCTCTGGCCGTTAGTTTGTGGGTGGTAGGCAGTACTCATGTCGAGTCTAGTACCCAATGCATGTTGAAGTGTTTGCTAGAAGCGAGAGGTGAATCGTGCATCTCTATCAGAGATGATGGATAATGGCACCCCATGTCGAGAAACGACCTCTTTCAAATAGATTCTAGTCAGCTTCTCCATTTTGTCTGTTTCTTTGATAGCAAGGAAGTGGGCTGATTTCGTTAATCGATCGACAATCACCCATATGGAGTAAACTCCGGATGTTGTTTTCGGTAACTTCGTGATGAAGTCCATCGTGATGTGTTCCCATTTCCATTTAGGCATTTCAGGTTGTTGCAAAAGCCCAGACGGCTTTTGATATTCAACTTTGACTTTTGCACAAGTCAAGCACTTAGTAACGTATGTGGCAATGTCTCGTTTCATGCCAGGCCACCAGTAAAATCCTTTCAAGTCGTGATACATTTTATCTGCACCAGGATGTATCGAGTAGTTGGACTTATGTGCTTCGTCCAAAATAAATCAGCGTAATTCGTCTACGCATGGTACCCAAATTCGGTTCATGAAGTACAACACTCCGTTGTCCTTGGTTTCAAGTTGTTTCTCCATTCCCTTCAAGGATTCTTCCTTAAGGTGTTCGGGAATGAAAGCTGATTGTTGAGCGTCACGAATTTGAGTAATGAGATTCGAGTGGATTGTCAATCCTAAAGCTCGGACTCTACGGGGTTTGACTCGTTCTTTACGACTCAAGGCATCAGCTACCACGTTTGCTTTGCCCGGGTGGTATTTAATTTCACAGTCGTAATCGTTCAATAATTCGACCCAACGACGTTGTCTCATGTTGAGTTCTTTCTGGTCGAATATATGTTGGAGACTTTTGTGATCCGTGAAGATAGTGCACTTTGTACCGTATAGGTAGTGTCTCCAAATCTTAAGTGCAAAAACGACAGCTCCTAGCTCTAAGTCATGCGTCGTATAGTTCTTTTCGTGAACTTTCAATTGTCGAGACGCATAAGCAATGACTTTGTCGTTTTGCATCAATACGCAACCCAATCCCTGATGTGAAGCATCACAGTAGACAACAAAGTTTTCTACTCCCTTGGGTAGTGATAGGATTGGTGCGGTACTTAGTTTCTGTTTCAACAATTGGAACGCAATCTCTTGCTTCTCGCCCCAATCAAATTTCCTATCCTTTTGAGTTAGAGCGGTAAGCGGTTGGGCTATTTTCGAGAAGTTCTCAATGAATCGTCGGTAATAGCCGGCTAGCCCAAGAAATTGTCGTATCTCGGATGGTGTTTTTGGGACTTCCCAGTTCTTAATTGCCTCGATTTTGGATGGGTCCACATGAATTCCCTTGTTATTGATGACATGACCAAGGAAATGAACCTCGCGCATCCAAAATTCACACTTAGAGAACTTTGCGTAAAGCTTCTCTTTCTCCAGTAATTCAAGAATCATTCTCAGATGTTTCTCGTGATCCTCCTTCGTTCGGGAGTATATCAATATGTCATCGATAAACGCAATCATGAACTTATCAAGATAAGGTTTGCATACTCTATTCATGAGGTCCATGAACACTGCTGGTGCGTTCGTCAGTCCGAATGGCATGACTAGGAACTCGTAATGACCGTACCGAGTCCTAAACGCAATCTTAGGAATATCCTCATCCCGAACCTTCAGTTGATGGTAACCAGATCGCAAGTCGATCTTCGAATAGTAACTTGACCCTTATAGCTGGTCAAATAAGTCATCGATGCGAGGTAGTGGATATCGATTCTTTATAGTTACTTTGTTCAGTTCCCGATAATCGATACACATTCGCATTGATCCATCCTTTTTCTTGACGAACAAAACCAGAGCTCCCCAGGGTGAAAAGCTCGGTCGGATGAATCCTAGGTCTAAGAGTTCCTGCAGTTGTGCAGACAGCTCTTGCATTTCTGATGGAGCAAGACGGTAAGGTGCACGAGCAATTGGTGCTGCTCCAGGAACTAGGTCGATATGAAATTCAACCTGTCGTGGGGGTGGTAATCCTGGTAACTCATCAGGAAACACTCTCGGGTAGTCATGTACGATAGGTACGTCGTCTATACATCGCTCCTCGGATTTCTTTTCTACAACGTGTGCCAAGAATGCTTGGTATCCCTTTCGGAGATATTTACGGGCTTTCAAGCATGTAATCATTTTTGTGGCACTTTTTCGTTTCTCACCTTTGACCATGAGAGTTTCTCCTGTCGGTAGTGGTAAGCGTACCAGCTTATCGTGACATATGATTTCGGCGCGGTTCTTAGACAACCAGTCCATGCCGACTACAACGTCGAAACTTCCCAACTTAACCGGTAGTAAGTCTATTTCGAAGAGATGACCTTCTAATTCCAAGGTACATCCCGGTACTATTTCTCCTGACTCGATTAACTCACCATCGGCTAGTTCAATAGTATATTTGTTATCTAACTTACGTGATTCAAGTTCTAATAGTGGTCTAAACTCATTAGACACAAAACATAAATTAGCACCTGAATCGATTAACACAGAGGCATAATGGTTGTTTACAAGAAATGTACCAGTGACGGTGTTAGGGTCCTGGCGTGCCTCTTGTGCTCCAATCACAAATGCTCTTCCCTGAGCCGGCTGATTGATGATGTTGTTGGCTCGGTTGTTGTTACCACGGTTGTTAGTGTTGTTGCGGTTTTGGTTGTTCTGGTTGTTATTGTTGGGATTTTGGTTGTTGAGTCGAGGGCAATGGTTCCGATAGTGCCTCGTGTCGCCACATTCAAAACACCCTTGGTTTCGGCATTCTGTGCTTTCCCTAGGGGTAGGGTTAGCTTTGCAGTTTTGGGTTTTGTGACCCCAACCTCTACAGTTGTTGCAATACCAACATTCACCCTCGTGGTGTTTGCTACATTTGTCACACTTAGGTTTGTTACCCAAGTATGGTTTTGTTTCCACAGTGGTGGCAGCATAGGACTTTGGGTTCCCAGAACCCTTCTTATTTGTCTGACCCTGACGGTCACTTCCTCTATCATTCCACTTACGCTTTGTACCTCCAGAACTGCCAGCTTCAGTACTGCTCGGCTCAACCTTGCCCAATACAGTTTTCTTGGTCAGTGTTCCCATCCTGACTGCCTCATCGGTCAGACTTTGCGCTAAAACAACAGCGCTCCTGAATGTGTCAGGTTTGGAAGATGTAACCAAACTCCTGATTTGCGGTGCCAGACCATATACATAACGCTCGATGCGCTTGTACTCAGGTGTCACCATATGTGGCACTAGACGTGCTAGTTCCTGAAACTTGGTTGTATAACCAGTGACATCGGCACCAATCATAGTGATGTTCCACAGCTCAGTTTCGACTTTCTGCATCTCGCTACGGGGACAGAACTCCTCCAACATCATGTTTTTCAGTACTTCCCATGACAGGGAGTATGCAGCTGGTCGGCCAAGTGATTGGACTTGACTGTTCCACCAAGTGAGAGCTTTGTCAGCAAGGGTGCAGGTGGCATATTTCACCATACAGTCTGGTGAACAGTCACTAATGTCCAATACCGACTCTGTCTTTTCTATCCAATGTATAATCCCAATAGCGCCCTCGGTGCCACGAAAAGTAACTGGCTTACAAGCCTGGAATGTCTTGTATGAACACCCTCGGTGAGTATTCGCAGGTGCCTCAGTATTAACTGGGGTAGATCCGCTGTTATTCATTCCATTCTCGCGATTTCGGCTTGCTTCATACTCAGCGATACCTTCAGCTATTCGACGCACGATCATTTGTTCCGTAGTTTCATTGTTGTTGGGTGGGGGAACAGTTTCAGGATTGGAAGAAGGTGTCATTCGTCGACTGTTCTTAGTCGTTCGTCGTTTCGGTGGCATAATTCCGTTCTGCGATGAAATAAAATGCAGAAGTCAATGCCAAGGTATTGAATGTGATGAACAAGATTTCACATTTTTTTTTAACAAGGAAACAATATGAAGAATTGAAGGACAAGATTTTGTATCTCATGTCGCACGACTTTGGAACGCCCATATGTAGTTAGTACAATATAATCACGTTGGCCAGGCGTCATTATATAATGCTAAATACATATTTCTTTTCATCATCATTCAACACAATCGAGTTCAAAGAAAATTCGAGATAGTACTCAATAATCAAGGTGTGGTATGTTTCATGGTTTTCAAGGAATGATCAAATGTTATTGATTGGCTACCGTTTCTAACACACGTATGTAAATGTAGATATAATACTAAAGTCGTTGTTGAATGTAATGAATACGAAATACAACCAAACATAAGTTATATTATGTCAAAAGGTGTAGCGCTGATACAACAGTTTTATACAAAACAAGATGGGATCCCTAATACGCCCCATCAGCGGTTAGCGCTATACAAAAGTCAATGGGTTTTCCTATACATATACCCATTCTATCAACAGTTTTTCCCGTCTAGTAATTGTCTAGTACATACATACATCTACCCATCTGATACTAGTTTATACAACACGTGATGGACCTACTAACATATCCATCATCCAAAAGTGGTCGGTCTGATGCCCAGTAGGCACAAACCGCCATACACAAGTCTAATGAAAATAAGGTAGAAACAACCCCACAGCTGTCCTCAGCACAGCTATCATCACACAAGCTCCAATCATCAACCCTGCTGTCCTCGCACGCCTCTCTAGCACCCTGACACGAGCACGTGCGGTCTCAGCTATCTCTTTGGCAGCAACCACGTTGCTCAACAAGAAGTGGCAATGCTCATGTATGTCTGTCATGTCCCCATCCAGACGGGAGACATCGCTCTATAGCTCGTCAAGGTGATCACCCCTGCTACCAGAAATGTGAAACAATGTGCGAATCACAGCCACAATGGTAGGGAGAGTCAACTCTATAGGCTCTCCGGTAGTAGGCAGTGGTGCGGAGGATCGGGAGGACTCCCCGGTCTCAAAAGTAGAAGGAAAACCCTCCAACGACCTCCACCGCCCCAACATAGGAGTCATCCACTCCAAGTGAGTAAGCCTAGTTACCCTATGTGGCGGCTCATCACAGTGCATCACCCTCTCCTCTGCCATCGGCGCCTTATCACGGGGCACAAGTGGTCCTCTAGGGAAGTCTCGGACACACATCCGTGGTGTCCTCCTAGGTACCGGTCCACTGGAAGGTCCAGCAGTCGTATGGCGTGTCGCAATAAAGGTAGACCCTAACATACGAGTGGTAGGGTCAGTAGGAGCAGTAGCAGGTGGGACCACATGTGCAGCAGGTGGTGGGGTGATGTAGGCATCACCGGTGTCATCCGATAGAGCTCTCAGCTGAACTGGTGGACTCGCAACTCCGGTGCTAGCGTCGCTATGGTAGGAATCCTCAGTCGGCTCCTCATCAGAAGCATACAAATAGATCGGACTGTGCCTCGACATGCTGAGACAAAGAAGTCGTAGGTGACGTGTCAGTCGTATGTTAGATGTATGCAAAGTGTGTATGCATGCAATGAATGTTTTAGCCAAGGCTATAGTCTAGGTCTCTAAGGTTTAAAACATAAGTTAAAATAAGATACATACATACTCAGAGCATATGGTTATTGCACAACATAATAGATAAGGATGCCAGTTCAAACATTTGTTACAAAAGTAGTACGACTATGTGAGTCGTAACAGTAGTAGTGTAGTTTAAAACATTTTTGTTTTAACAATAATACATAAGTTTAAAATAAGATTTCATAAGTATGACCGCAATGTCTGCAGTTATACAAATGAAATCCCCAAAAGCGGTCCCAACAGTATGTGGCATCCTAATTAGTCCAGGGTTGTCCATCCTGAATGCATGTGATTACTTACTCAGCTAATTTCCTGAAAAACATAGAGAAAATCGTCAACAAATATGTTGAGTGAATTTACAGGTTTGTATATGTATGTGGTTAGTTAAACCAAATTTGTACGAATGATTGGTTATTCATTTATAAAGTACAAGTTATGTAGGGTTGTCACCCTAAAGTATTGTTATACGTGGGATGTCGTCCCAAAATGTGTTACTAATTGTTTACCAGTGCAAAATAGGATACCGGTATGTTTTCCGGTGTTTAACAGTTGTAGGATTCGTTCTTCCTAAAAGTATGTGGGATATCATTTAGACTGTGATCCCCTAAAAGGTGAGCTAAACCTCGCAGGTTAAAGTAACGCGACCTAACCCTATAACCAAACCACAACCAGAACTTATGTTGTTTGCCTGAACGGACATTTAAGTATACACTCCACCGTAGGAGGGTCGTCACGGCAATAGTACTATCCGTATACTCAGTGGCTAGAGTCACCTAGCTAATGGTTACAGTAGCATGTCATGAGGTCTTTCATGCACACCATCCAAGTCTAGGTCCGTACTAGGATACTTTGTCTAAATTCCCAAAATAACAGTGAATATGTAATATCACAAATCAACAGTTGTATAAAAGCAATAAAGCATTTATAGTTTGATTGCATGTGTTGGCATGCAATTTCTATGTTTAACACCCCTGTGTTTAAAAGCAGAAAACATTTAAAAGTAGGGGCTGTAAACTCACTGTGATGTGCTCGGTAAGGAAAGCTAGCAGCCGACTGTTAATAGCCCAAGGTGTGTTAACCTATATACAATAAATGTATTAACATAAGTACGTTTGATTTGTTTAATCAACTTATGTTAATGGTTTGTATGTTTGAAGAAATTATTGATTTCTTAATGATGTAAGTCGTTAAATTTGTTGGTGACGTTGTGTTGAAATATTGTTATAGATTCAACATATTGAATTTGTCACGTGCATGTATATATACATTTATATATATATATATATATATATATATATATATATATATATAAGTTCTAAAGTTTACGTATTAAAACGTATATAAGTTTTATTTGTTATAAAACTTCTTATTGTATTTATTTCCGTTTATAAAATAAATAAATAAATGTTATCGTCATTGGAAAGTCGTCATTTGTATGTATATATGAAGTATACATATAGGTTTGTTGTTTGTTATTAAGTATGTATACATATATTTATATATATATATATAGCATCATAAACATTCCGTTTTATAAATATTCGTTCCGTGAAATAAATCGGATCGCGTCTTATGTTTGAAATGTTTTGGAAGTTTATTGGGCTCGGCCTGATTAGTTTTGTTTTGGCCCAATAACTTAACCTGATTACATAGTCCTTTTGGCCCATTTACAAGTTTTGGCCCAATGGCCCGTTTATTTAATTTGACTCATTTGTTTTTAAAATTCTCGGTCCAAACCCAAAGTCTCAGGCCCAAGGAATGTCCGGCCCAGCTCGCGACCAAAACCCAGTTTGCATCCCAGCCCAGCCCAGCCGATCGGCTTGGACCAGCCGTTCGGCTTGGGCCTTCAGCCGTTCGGCTGGTGGTTCCAGCCCAATCCAAATCCCACTCGATCCAGTCCAATTTAATTAGTCCATTATTCGCTTCGGTCCAGTCCACATCCTAACCCATCCGCTCGGGTGAAAAATCACAAACCGTTTGGCTCAACCAAGCTAGCCGTTCGGCTCATTTAGTTGAGCCGTTCGGCTCATCTTAACCAGCCGATCGGCTGGCCCAAGCCAACCGATCGGGTTGGTTCGTCCCTGTCATTCGCACTCTGTTCTTGTCTGTGTTCGATATGTATATATATATACGTGTTTTGTTACGAGTTTTAGCTCATTTTTACACCATTTTTAACATCATAATATCTTTATACAATGTTATATCACATTTATATCAACTTTCACATACATGTTTTGTGATTTTAAGTTTGGTTTCATATAACCCATTTCAAGAACATCTCAAACAATCATCAAGTTGTGGTGTTATATACATAGATTATGACATATAAACATGTTACATAACGAAATTTAATTATGAAATTCGAAGAAATTGAAGTTCCTTACAAAGTGAAGTTGATGGTGGCGATGATGTACGAAGAGGATAATGATGTTATGTTGAATGGATGATGTTTCTGGCTTGTTGTTCTCCTACACCTCTTGTTGCTGCTGCTTGGTGTTTGTTTATGTCAACAGAAGAAGAAGAGGAAGATAGATGATGATGATGGTAGATGTGTGTGTGTTTCTGAGGTTGAAATGAGGAGGGAGTGAAATATTTCAATGAGTGTTGCAGTATATAGTCATACTGCCTCCTCAATTACTTGAGGTGGTGGGATATTTAGCCCGTTAATTTCGGGTACGGGTATAATTATAGCAATATAAAATTAAACATTTTATATTTTTATTTTGTAGATGCTCTCCTGGTTCGTTATTTAAATTCGGAATAATGATGTTTTCATTATTTTGGACTGTTGTACAAATTTTTGCATTGGACTGCTATCATTCAATTGGGTGCTAAATTTCAGTCGAATTTCGGGTTCATATTTTGAGGTAATGTTACAAACGTTTCCGAATGAATGAGAAAATTTGAATTTTCCTCATCTTGATCTTTGAATGCATTTTAAAATTGTTTCTGTTCGTTTTATAATACGTTTTATGTTAAACGTATATTTAACTCGTTTTATCTATAGGTTATAGATGCAATAGTACTCGTAATTAATAATTGAATTATTAATTATATTATGTCATCAACTTTTGCTGTATTTTTCTGTCGGGTTCGTTCCGATACATTTGTACGTAACTTTAAATACTTACGTATTAGTAATACTTTTTGTTTGAAAGTACTGGGCTGCTAGGCTTACATCACATCAAAAGTTTTGTTTTTAAACTTAAATCAGGAAATTAGCGTAAGAATGCACATGCTTAAATGTTAATCAGTACCTAATTTGGAGAGTTGTCACAAATACGGGTGGTGCGTTGGTCAAGCCAAATGGCATCACTTGAAATTCGTAATGCCCGTAGCGAGTTCGGAAAGCTGTTTTAGGAATGTCGGTGTCACAAACTCGTAGTTGGTGATAACCTGACCTTAGATCGATCTTTGAATAAAAACTCGACACCTGAAGTTGGTCAAACAGGTCATCAATGCGAGGTAGTGGGTAACGGTTCTTGACGGTTAACTTGTTGAGTTCACGGTAGTCGATGTACATGCGGAAAGAACCGTCTTTCTTTTTCACAAACAAGACCGGGGCTCCCCAAGGCGAGGAACTCGGTCGAATAAAGCCTTTATCAAGGAGTTCTTGCAGTTGCGTAGACAACTCCTGAAGTTCAGTAGGGGCTAAACGGTACGGTGCTCGTGCCACGGGTGCTGCACCGGGCACAAGGTCAATAGAAAATTCGACTTGTCTAGTTGGCGGTAGGCCAGGCAAGTCTTCAGGAAAGACTTCTGGGAAGTCTCGAACAATAGGCACATCCTCAAGTCGCTTCTCCTCCGACTGTTTCTCTATAACATGTGCGAGGATTGCCTGGTACCCTTTTCTCAAGTATTTCCGGGTTTTCATGCAAGAAATAATGTTAAGTCTCATCCCACCGGTCTCCCCTTGTACGATTAAAGTTCCACCGGTGATGAGAGGAATACGAACGATTTTCTCGTAACAAATAATCTCGGCGCGGTGTTTGGATAACCAATCCATACCGACGATTATGTCAAAGCTGCCGATCTCGACAGGTATAAGATCAATAGGGAATAGCTCATCAGCTAAGTTCAACGTGCAGTTAGGTATCATACTATTGGCCTCAATGAGTTTGCCATTTGCCAATTCTACTATGTACTTAGAATCTAAGGCAACAGGTGTAGTGTTAAGTAGTGGACAAAACTCATCGGATATGAAGCTCCTATCAGCATCAGTATCAAATAACACAGAAGCAGTCAAATTGTTGAGAAGGAACGTACCCGTGACCACATTCGGGTCCTGGCGGGCATCCCCAACATTGAGTACAAAAGCTCTGCCCCGAGCATTGTTGTTGTTGTTCCCTTTCTTGTTCTTCAATTTGGGGCAGTCACTTTTGAAATGTCCAGCAACTCCACATTCATAACAGGTTCTGGGAGTGTTGGGTTTGGAGTTGGTATTAGCAGTGTTGGTTCTGCAGTCTTTAGCAAAGTGCCCGAATTGCTTGCACTTGCTACATGGGCAAGAACCCTGATGGTGTCGTTGGCACTTAGAGCAACAAGGCTTGGTTCCCTTGTACGCTCCCTTGTCATCAGAACCGGAGGTGTAGGCTTTAATGGTTTTGGGTTTCTTGTTTTGGTGGTTGTTGTGGTTGTCGGACCATTTTCTTTTGTTGTTGTTGGAGGATGGAGTGGGTGGTTCAGGATCCTCATTCATGGCCATGAGTTCATGAGCCAATCGGATAGCACCATCAATGGTGGTTTGGTTTGAGGAGACGACGTTCCCCCAGACGGGTTCCGAAAGACCGCGGATGTATTTTCTGATCTTGTCAGACTCGGTGCTTACCATTGCTGGGCGGAGGATGGCAAGCTGGTTAAACCTCGAGGTGTATCTATCAATGTCGGTCCCCTGCACTTTAAGGTTCCAAAATTCTTCCTCCAGCTTCTGGAGTTGTTCAATAGGGCAATACTTGGCAGTGAGCATCTTTTTCAGATCCTCCCAAGAGAGAAGGTAGGCGTTGTCAATACCCACTGATTGGGCATATGAGTTCCACCAGGAGAGGGCACCACCTTCGAGGGTGCAAGTAGAGAATTTAACCTTATCTTCCTCTGCACATCTACTGATGAGAAAGACAGATTCCATCTTCTCACACCACCTAATCAGCCCGATGGCACCTTCCGTGCCATTGAAGATGTGAGGTTTGCAGTTTTGAAAATCCTTGTAAGAACAAGGTTTGGGTTGAGATCGGTTGACGGTCGAGTCTTCGCTGCCTGATGTCGGTGCTCGTGTAGCCAAGGCTTGGGCCACACTGCGGGCAATCAGATCCGCTATTTCGGTTTCGCTGAGGGTGACCTGGCGTCGGGGAGGCATGATGCTGAACAAGAAGAACAAGAAAAAAAGAAAAAAAGAAATAAGAGGTTTGTACGAATTTATGATATATCTCATGTGTATATGATGGAATATGCGATAACAGAGTGACGTGATAATCATATTTCATTAGATAACTAGATTAGATACAAGGCGTGAGTTCTAGAAGGTTACATAATATAAGGAGTACAAAAGATGCCTGGAATTGTTACATCCGGTCGAATTACAAAAGTTGTGCCTAGGTAATTACTAGATTTTTAGAGTAAAACTACACTAGTCTTAACGTAGATTAATTTGTTCCATCAGTGCAACAAGGTGATCCACTGTATTTGCGAGTCTGCTGGTCTGTCTGGCGTTGTCTTCAGCCAAAACCAGTCGTTGTATCAGTTCACGCGCGTACTCTTCAGCTTCTCGTGAGCGTTGCTCACATTCTTCCAGCCTGAGTCGTAAGAGTATGGTATCCGCGCCTATTTCCACTACTTTATCTTGAAGGGTGTTCATGTTGTTGACAGTATTTTTGTGGTCCTCAGCAACCTCATTAATACGTTCCAGTGCCGTGAGCCTCCATTGCTCGCGGGTTTCCTGAAGTTCCAGGTCCATGTCCTGCAATTGTCTCTCGTAACGGTTCACTCTGGATGCTAACTCCGGAACAGAGAGGTGTGTTGGTTCCCGAGTGTCAGGATTGGGGTAGGGGCTAGTTCGAGGTGGCCTATTGATCCTCCTGACTACTCTCGGATTTCACGATTCGGATTGAGAGCGTGACGAACTGGGCAGTGTGTTTGTTATTTCTGAGACAAAGCGTTTAGAAATAATAAGGCCTATATTCATATAATACGCATATAATATAGCCTATAGAGTCTAGCAAAAACATATTGGAGTCCCGGTTTCTCTCGAGGTCAGAGTCAACTAGTGTACCCTGTTCAGTCATAACCCTTTTCAGATTTCACATCATATTAATTTAATTGTACATAGTTGATCAGGCTATGTTAAATTAAACTAGTATCATGTAAGCACTGAATCAGTCATACCTAATAAGGGATACTGCCTAACGGTCATAGTCTAGGCCCACTAAATGCAACCTAGTTCGCTATAACCTTAGGCTCTGATACCAATCTGTAACACCCCCAAATTTACTGTTGCGCGGAAGCAAGCTTTGGGTGTTACTAATCAATAATCAAGTACAAAAGTAAAGCAAACGACATCTATATGCAACGTCGTACAATAGTACAAAAGTATTACATGTTGGTACATCTAAATGTGTCTGTCAGTTGGTCTCAGTCTGTTTTAATGTCGATATTGTAATTATGTATTAAACAGTCCTTAGATTTCGGTTAATTACAATTTTGTGGTCTTGCGACACAAGCATTGTGTCGCAGTGTCTTTACTTGCGACACAAGAATTGTGTCGCAGAGTCTCTGTATGCGACACAATGATTGTGTCGCAGAAGCATTCTATGCGACACAAGGCTTGTGTCGCAGAATGTCTGGATCAGACTATATATAGTGCTCATCAGCCTGTATTTTAGAGAGAGAACACCTCACACACATAACTCTACTGCTCAGAAAGAAAAACGTCTTTGTAGTGTTATTTTGTTCTTTGTGTGATTTGTCAAAGTGTATGTAGTTACTTGTTGATATTATATATACATACATCTTTGTGTTGTGGTCATCTACTAGCTTGAATCTTGCATATTGTGTTGTGTTTGATTTCCGCATTTACATACAAGCAAACTACTCGATTTGGTCCGTATATATGGCACCTACAATTGGTATCAGAGCCACATACTCTTGAGTTGTGGTTTCGAGTTAGTTTATGCAAGATTTTAGTGTAACTTGTCATTATTTTTTTTGTGTTCTTGGTGTTCTTGGTCAAAAAGGCTTCCATTTTGCATAGTCTGGTTATTAATCTTCAAAGTTTTGTGTTAGTCAAACTTTGAATTTTAGTTGGTCAAAAGTTAGTCTTGTGTTTCCTTAAAATATTGGGGTTTTGTGACTGATTAGGGGGTGATAGGAAACAGGGTTTATTAGTTTATAATTTGTGTTGAAAATTGAAATTTTTGTGGGCTCTAGGCTGTCTGCACGCGTGATTTTGCGACACAAGTACTGTGTCGTATCCACTGTTCATACGACACAACCATACGACATTAACTTGTCTGCGACATATAGTGCGACATAACGTGCGACATAAGCTTACGACATAATCTCTTCTGACCTTAACTGGTCTGCGACACAAGTTGCGACATAACCTACGACATTATAGTTGTGTCGCATTTTTGTCTTCTGTCGGATTAAGTTCTGCGACACAGCATCGGTGTCGTATTGATCTTCTGCGACACAACCATTGTGTCGCATTTTTCAAGACTTAGACAAAAATTCAGCTTGTTTGTTGGATACCTACTAACTTTTCTTGCAGATTTTCAACATGTCTCTTCAAAGTGTTGATGCAGTTCTACAACATAATGCTACAATCGGTAGTGCAAATAAACCTCCTTATTTTGCACCAGGGATGGAATATCGAGCTTGGAAACAACGTTTTATATCTTTTGTTTTATTCACTGATCCTGTCATGGAATTGGCTCTTCTTGAAAGATATGTTGCACCTGTTGCTCTTGGAGAACACATGGGAGTTCCTCCTCCCAAACCCATTCGTTCATACACTCCCGAAGAACGAAAAGCATGGGAAATTGAACGCAAGACTCATTCTGCTATTACTATGTCACTCCCAACTGACGTTCTGGATATGTTTCCACAAACAATCGCTTATGATCTTTGGATTGCAATTGAGAAGAGATTTAGTGGCAATTCAGAGTTCATCGAGAGCAAACTGGAATTAGTCAAAACTCAGTTTGATTATTTCTATATCCAGAAGAATGAGACTGTCAGAGACATGCTTTGTAGATTTACACGTACTGTAAACGAACTACAAGCTGGAGGATATAATCTAAAAAATTCTGAGATTAACAAAAAGGCTTTAGCTGCTCTTCCTCCAAGTTAGGAAACGCGAGTTCTGCTGTTGGAAAATGATCCTAAGACAATGCAATTGTCTTTGGATGATCTTGTTGGTAAGCTTGAAGATGGTGCTTTGGATATTCAAAAGAAGGAAACAAGATCTACTGCTCGTACATCAGAATCAAGTAATAGTGGAATTGCTTTCATCTCATCTGAGGCTAATTCTCAGAGATCTTCTTCTTACAGTAATCCTGCTGTAGGAACTTTTCAGCCCTCCCCACTTATACTGCTTCTTCAAGTAAACCTTGTTCATCATCGTCTGTTCCTTCTTCAGCTGCAACAAATGAACATGCTGCAATGTTCACTGCTTTTCTGTCATCTTATGAAGACTTACTCTCTAAGAGAGTAAGTACCTTAGAACTGACTGATGAAGATTTCAATCAGGTTGATCCAGATGAGTTAGAAAGAATAGACATTAGATGGAATATGGCTATGCTTACTCGCAGAGCCAAGAACTATCTAAGAAGAACTGGAAAGAGATCTCTTGAAGATGCTGCTGACCGAACATCTATGGGATTCGACAAAAGCAAAGTCAAGTGCTATAAGTGTCAGAATCTTGGACACTTTGCCCGAGAATGTGAGAAAGGTCGACATCCTGCCACTGGTTTCACAAAGCCATCTGTTGCTCCAAAACAGATTGAGAATACTACTGCTAAGGCTGCATTATTGATTGAAGATGGTGATGCTTATGATTTCTCTGCTCATGAGGCTCAAGAGCAATGCTTCATGGCCATCAACAATGAGGTACAATTTGCATCATTTTCTTGTGATTCTTGTATTAGTTTAACTGGTAAAGTAAATGGGCTTATGGAACATAATAACAACTTGAAGTCTGATATCTTGAACTTGATGGAGGCAAACAATGTTTTGAAAAATAATGAGAAACATTTTGAAAGTAACATTAATCAATTTATAGAAGATAAAAAGGAGCTAAAAGCTCTTATTTTCAGTAATCAAGATGAAATTGACAGTTACTTAAAGATGATTGCTCATTTAAAAAAGGAATTGGCTGCCTCCCAAGCCGAAGTAGTTGATTACAAACGGAAACTCAAGAATATCAACACTTCATCCATGGTCTTTACCGAGATTCTGCAGACGGGTAGGTCTAATGCTAAAGATAAGTCCGGATTGGGTTATCATAATCAGCCGCCTCCGTCTTTAGATGTAAATTTGTGTAGACCGTCTAAGGATGAAATTAAAGATTTTGTGCCTACTACTTTAGTAGATACAAAGCCTGTTGAACTGGCAGTTAATGAACCTGTTATTAAGCAAGTAGAGATGCCTGTAGTTGAATCTGTTAGTTTGCCTGTTGTTAAGCTGCCTGAATTTTATCAAGCTGACTTAGAGGTCAGACATGATAGAAAGAAAACCAAGATAATCAAGGCTAAACCAGTGAAGCCTTTTGAACCTGTTAAGTTTGCATCCTCAGGAACTGTCAAGTTCACCCCCTTTGGTAGTTTTCAGCCTTCTCCCTTACAAACTATTGAAGAAGAGGTTGAGATTGAGGATATTCCTTGTAAGTGTGTGTCTCAATGTGAAAAGAAAAATATTAAGCCCGAACATCACACTATTATTTCTGGGTTAACTGATGAAATTTTTCAAAGAAATGCTAAGACTCAGGCTGAACTTAAAGGAAAAGGTTTAAAGAATACTAATGACAAATCAATCAAGAATTCTGTTAAATCTTCTGTTTCACATTCTGAGACATCCACTTCCACATGCTCACATAAGTTGTCTATTTCACCTCAATTTCTAGGCTGTAATGACCAAACCTTTAAGGAAAGACGATCATGTTTCTACTGCAAGAAACAAGGTCACCTGATCAATCAATGCCCATTGCTTTTAAGAAAGAAGTTTGCAAAAGGTGTTCCCAAAATGTCTACTTATAGAAATTCAACTGTTAAATCATTTTCAAAGAAGGGTTCACTTGCTCAAACTTCTATCCTGAAAGTCAATGCTGCTAGGCTCAGTAAACCACCGGTCAAACAGCCTAACATTGTTAACAAGCAACCCAATACTGTTTCTGTGAAAGTTTGGAGACCTAAAGAGTCATCAAATGTCTCATCATCAAGTAATACTGCATCAGAAAATACTTCGGATCTCTTGAAAAACAAAGTTTTAGCTGATGTAGTTATTATTGATGAGGTCTCTGGAGTACCCAAGTCTGTAAAGGCCTGGGTCTCCATTTCTACCTAACCTTTTCCCTATGTTGTGCTGTAGCAGTCAGGACATGTACAAAGCAGCAAATGGTACGTGGATAGTGGCTGCTCACGGCACATGACTGGTGACATGTCTCTTCTGTCAAATGTTAAACCATATCGCGGAGGACATGTTGCTTTTGCGGGAGATACAGGTGGTAACATAACTGGTCAGGGTACTCTTTCTAACGGGCAAGTAACTTTTAATAAAGTGAATTATGTCGAGGAACTGCAACACAATTTGATCAGTGTTTCTCAAGTCTGCGACAGGAAGTTCACTACTGCATTTACAGATGTTGAATGCTTAATCTTGAAGCCAGGATTTGTCATTCCCGAGGAATGGGTGTTACTGAGAGCACCCCGTGTACGTAACTCGTACATTTTGGATATGCAAACTGTGGTTACCAAGGAGCATACGTGTTTGCTATCAAAAGCATCTTCTAAAGATTCACTGCTTTGGCACAGACGAATGGGACATATTCATTTTCGAAGAATGAATTATCTCATTAATAATGATCTTGTGTTAGGTGTGCCTAAAAAGTCATTTGTAATAGATGATGAATGCGTTTCCTGTCTCAAAGGGAAACAACACAAGAAGTTCCATAAGTCTAAGCTGGTGAACTCCATTGAAACTCCGTTGGAGTTGCTTCACATGGACCTGTTCGGTCCTGTGAATAAGAAAAGTATTGGTGGAAAATCATACTGTCTGGTGGTTACTGATGATTACTCAAGGTTTTCCTGGGTATATTTCTTGGCAGGAAAGGATGAAACGCCTGATACTTTAACCTATTTGTTCGACAGACTGGAAAATCTGTGTAATCTGAAAATCAAGAAACTTCGCAGCGATAATGGAACAGAATTCAAGAACAGAACCATGGAAATGTATTGTCTTCGAAAGGGAATCTTTCATCAGTTTAGTGCTGCTCGTACTCCTCAGCAAAATGGAGTAGCCGAACGAAAGAATAGGACAATTATTGAGACAGCAAGAACCATGTTGTCTGACACGCATCTGCCTACTACATTTTGGGCAGAAGCTGTTAACACTGCCTGCTATGTGTTAAATCGGGTCTCCATGGTTAAAAAGCGAAACAAAACATGTTATGAATTGCTGAATAATCGCAAACCAAACTTGAAGTTTCTTGAGCCTTTCGGGTGTCCTTGCACCATCTTAATTACCAAGGACTCTGTAGGCAAATTTGATGAAAAGGCGGTCGATGGTCTATTTTTGGGGTATTCTGTGAACTCGCCAAATAAAAGAGTTTTCAACAAGTCTACTGGGAGAATAGAGGAACATTTTGAAGTAAGGTTTATGAAATATACTGATTCTCCAAAAGGCAAGGGACCTGAGTCCTTGTTTGAATATGATTCGTCGGTGGACTCATTCAATCTTCCCAAATTTAGTGAAGAAGATCAGGTGGTATCTTTACTTCATGGCTTGGATCTTTCTTCTGACTCAGTCTCCAAGTCTAGAGTAGTACCTCATGAGAATATTGTCAATGATAATAATTCCTCCGATGGTGATCATGCCGCTTCTGAATCTAATCCTCAAACTGAAACCGACATTCTCTTTCCACTTGAAACCGAGAACATTGTCACTGATAGCTCAGTTACAATTGAACACTCAGAAGGTGTTCTTTCAAACTTGGACCCGATCATTGTGCCTGATCAGATCCCTCAACTTAGAATTCATTCGTCTCACCCCACTGAAAATATCATCGGTGAGATTCAACAGGGAGTTGTAACAAGGAGGCAACTAGCTGCTAATGAGGTCCGTGAAGAATCTTCATCTGCCTCTTTTGCCTTTGTTGAAGAAGATCTAGAGGAATGCTTCCTATCTCAACATGAACCGAAGAAGATAAGCGAAGCTTTGAAAGACCCATACTGGGTTGAGGCTATGCAGGAAGAATTAAATCAATTCAAAAAGCTTGACGTCTGGAGTTTAGTTCCTTTACCTAAAGATGTCGATCCAATTGGAACTCGCTGGGTATATCGTGTGTAAAAGGATGACAGAGGCGTAGTCATTCAGAATAAGGCACGGTTGGTGGTTCAAGGTTTTACTCAGATCGAGGGTTTGGACTATGATGATGTGTTTGCCCCAGTTGCAAGATTGGAATCCATTCGCATCTTTCTGGCTTATGCGACATTTAAAGGTTTTCGGGTTTATCAACTCGATGTCAAGAGCGCATTTCTGTATGGAGAGGTTCTGAAGGATGTGTATGTCATGCAACCTCCTGGTTTTGAAGATCCAAATCATCCTGATTATGTTTGCAAGTTAGGCAAAGCTTTATATGGTCTTCATCAAGCTCCTAGAGCTTGGTACGCGAGGTTGGCAAATCATCTAACGAAAAATGGCTTTTCACGAGGCCATATTGATAGCACTCTCTTCATAAAAAGGGCTGGAAAGGATTTGTTACTGGTACAGGTTTACGTGGATGACATTATTTTTGGTTCAACAAATGATTCTTTGTGCAGAGATTTTGAGAAGATAATGAAGTCCGAGTTTGAGATGAGTGCCATGGGAGAACTTAAATTTTTTCTCGGTGTACAGGTTGAACAGTCTGATCAAGGTCTCTACATTCATCAGTCCAAATATGTCAATGACATGTTGACTCAGTACGAGCTCCATGACTGTAAACCATATGGTACTCCTATTGAAACCGATCACAAGCTCGGGCCAGCTGAACACGAAGAAGACTGCAAGGAGCGAGATTATCGTTCTATGATAGGATCGCTGATGTATCTTACTGCATCCAGACCAGATATTGTGTTTGCTGTGTCTATCTATTCCAGGTATCAAGCAAAGCCCAAGGTTTCTCACATGAAGGCTGTGAAGCGAATTTTTGGTTACCTCAAATATAGACCATCACTTGGTCTATGGTACTCAAATGAAAAATATTTCTCTCTCACTGCCTATTCTGATTCTGATTATGGCGGCTGCAATTCGGATAAAAAGTCAACTACAGGAGGGTGCCAATATCTCGGTTCTCGATTGGTGTCTTGGCAGTGTAAAAAGCAAACCACTATCTCCACCTCAACAGCGGAAGCTGAATACATTGCTGCCGCAAGCTGTTGTTCCCAGATTCTGTGGATTCAACATCAATTGCGTGATTATGGGTTACTTCTTACCTTGACTCCTATTCATATTGATAATACTGCTGCTATATCTATTATTCGCAATCCCGTTCAACACTCTAAGACCAAACATATAGAGATTAGGTTTCACTTCATACGAGATTGCTATGAGAAACACTTAATTGACCTCATTCATGTATGTACCCTTATGCAAAAGGCCGACTTATTCACAAAAGCTTTTTCGCGTGCTCGTTTCGACGAACTTGTAGACATGATAGGGATAATTTCTCTTGATCTCAAGAAATGATTTGTGACTTGATTTTTTTTGTACAGTTTATTTGCTTTCTCTTAAAAAAAAAAATATTTTGCAACAGCCACTCTTTATACTCTTTAGTATTAAAGAAATGCAGCGTTGCTACATTTTAAATAGACGTTGAAGTTGTGTCTGTAAACAACTAGGGATATGATAGTACATCGGGTAACTTACATTAAGTGAATTTTAAGATTTATCTTGGATGTGTCAGTAGATTTATCTGACGTGCTGAAAACAGTTTCTATAAACATTGTCTTCATCTTACGATATATTAGTAGGCTTGTTATACTAAACTTCTTGAAACTGTTTAAGAAGCTTAACAATTAATTGTCTATTTCAAATGGTACAACATCATTAGATGTATGACAAGTGTCTTAATTTCTTACTTATACTAGACATGTGTTCGTTGAAAGAAGTTTATTTGATATCATTTGGGGGTATATATTGACAGTCTCCTCTGTTATAAGTAAGTATAGACCTGGTTTCCGTTTATATATACTTAAAATTAAGCAAACACAAGTCAAAGTACTTGCAAAGTCTTTTAAATTGAGATACCTTACAAGGTCGCCATAATGGTTTGACCAAGTCTGGTTTTGCTTAAACCTGAATCAAGCTATGTCGCTCTGTTGTACGCAAGTACAGACCTGTCACCGCTGACTTGATTCTTAAATTTGATATTCTAATATTCTCTCTGTAAAATGGAAGCATGGTCTATGTCTTAAGTAAAGATGTATATCTATGGTGGTGACCACAGCGAAATATTCATGCGAATAATAAAATTTTAGTTCCTAGAAGTGCGTATAACACGCTTAAAGTGGACAATCATACTAATAATCGTTTTGAAATAATTTTTATAAAAACTGTTTCTAACATGACAAGTAAATTTAAAGAGGACAAATATACTGATGATCGAAATATCTCTTACTATTCCTAATAATTGCATGTTATGTCGATATGATCCCTAGTCAGAATTCTCAACTCCGTCACCAAAATTCTTATTGGCTTTACACTTTTAGTTGACCTTGTGTCTAATTCTTTTGTTTATGTTTAGTTTTATTGTTCTATTTTATTTATTTTCAGTTTTATTTAAGTCACAAATCATCTTCATTGCGAAAATCCTTAAATCGAAATCAAATGTGATGTCGTTAAAATCTGCCTTGCTTTCTGTGCGACACAAGCATTGTGTCGTATTCCCTTTATACGACACAAGAATTGTGTCGTTCATTGTGTCGTATCTCGTCTATACGACACAACCGTTGTGTCGTATATTATGTCGTATGCATGTTGGGGTTAACCATTCACAACATGCGACATAATCATTTACGTTTTCAAAAAATTTTCACGACACAAACAATACGACACATAGGCGATTTTGCGACACAATCCAGTTTCGTTCGAATTCATTTTTTCGCGGAACTTTCACTGCGATTCATTGCTCGATTCGTGTTCCTCATCTCTTTGCGCATCTTTAGGTATGATTATCTCGCTTTTTCACCGTCTAATTTGTTGTAGTTTTGATCCTCCCCGTTCGGTTTTTAGGGTTCGAGTTTAAAATCAAAATTAATTAAGGTTTAGGGGTTTCTCGGGTTAGATAGATGTATATTGTTGCTCCCCTACTGTTTACGAACCCTAGGGTATGATTAGTTTTCGAAAACCCCAAAATTTCATAAAAATCTAATATGGGTTGGTTTGGTGTTCATCAATGCAACATAACTTGCGACACAGTCGTTGTGTCGCATAGATCAAGAGTTTTATGTCGTACTGCTCTCATATGCTTATGTCGTATTTATATACGACACAACATACGACACATTACTTGTGTCGCATCTCTCTATACGACACAATATACGACACAAGCTCTATGTCGCATCTGAGATTAATTTCTCAAATAATGCTAAATGCAGGGAAAATTCTGTCCGTGTGACATGTGTCATGCGACACAAGCCTTGTGTCGTAGTGCCTTTCTACGACACAATCCTTGTGTCGTATTGTCCCTGTGCGACACAACTGTTGTGTCGCAGACACTTCTGTGAAACAAAATGCAGTTTATTATTTTGATACTAACGCTAACGCAGTTCAAGCTTTGTCGTATTATTACTATTTCGGCAGTAATGGCTGAACATCCCGCTGCTTAACCCGCCGAGGTTGATGTTACCAACTATTTCTGGGAGCCGCGCCACAATATCGTGGCATTTATGAACACTACGGTTGAGACTTCGAGACCGTATCGTCCGATGATAGCTTTTCTTCGCCGCTCCAGAATCTACAAAGCTATCACTGCTGATACTCGGATTTTGAGAAATCATATTACCGAGTTTTGGGACAACGTTGTCGTCAACAAAGACGAACCTGATACTCGTCTTATTTCTACTGTTTGTGGGCGTCAGGTTATATTTTCTGAGCAACTTATTCGGGATTTCTTCGAGTTCGGAGACAACTCGGATATGGTTACTCAGTTTGCTGCTGCTGCTATTGCTCAAGGGATGCGATCGATTGGATACCAGGATATTCCAGTTGACCAGTACAAGAAGACCTACATGACAAAGGTCTGGCGGTATCTGGCTCACATAGTCATTGTTTGTTTATCCAGTCGCAGGGCAGGTCTGGAAGGGATGAGCTACTCGACCGCATCTGCTATTCTCGCACTGATCTACAACAAACCCTATAACTTTTCGAGTTATATCTTCAGGGGTTTCATCGACAATGCTTTGGATACCAAGGATAAATGGGCTGTGTATCCTCGGTTTACTCAACTGCTGCTCAATCACTTGCATCCTGATCTTCCTGTGATTGCATCTTTTACCTTCAAGCAGACCCCGATGAACACCAGGATCTACACCACTTGTACTACTTTTGCCAGGCAGGGTCAGGCACCGGAAAGGGAGGTTGCCTTGTTCGGACATATTATGGATCCTGCATATGTTGGTCCTCCTGGTGAGCAGTTCAATGCTCCAGCTCCTCAGCTTCCGGTTCAACCTACTCCCGTTCAGCCTCCTGTTCCCTCACCTCCAGTTCAACCACCACCGGTTCAGCAACGGCCGGTTCAACCAGATCCTGTGGATCAGGAGTTTGTGGATCTCGATCGTGAAATCGATGCCTATCAGCCACCTTCTCCACCTCCTGAATCCTCCGCCCGAGGTAAAAGGCCTCGAGATTCTTCTGATACTGGTATTCTAGATTCTCTGGCCATACGCCCTAGCACCTCTACATCTACATCGTCTGAGCTCCCCAGAACCGACACACCGATCACTCCTCATCCGGCTGTCATTCAAGAGCTCCTGCAGCGTCTTGATAAAATGCAGCAGGATATGGAAGCTCAATCGACCGTGTTTGAAGCTCAGGATGCCAGAATCTCTCGCCTGGAGAAAGAGAACGAAGAGCTGAAGTCAAAGATTCTGTTACTGGAAACCCAAGCTATTGCTTCGGGGGAGACAAGCCAACCAGCTTTAGAAACAACACCTAGGGTTTCCGCCGAGGGCAAAGAAAATGTAAATCCTGATAATGTAACTGATTCCACGATTAATGAAACTCCTTTGATTTTGGATTATATTCTTGAGTTACCAGGGCAACCGAAACCGTTAGCTGTAGATTACACTTATTGTAATTTGACATACTTTCAAGCTGCGGTTAATGAAGACGGTATTGTGCCTGAAGAGCCTTTTGACTTCGAGGCTGCTACCAATGATGATGACATAAATGTTGAGCAAGAAGAGCTCGACCCAGATGAAGAATTTGTCGATCAGCCTGCTCATCCACAGGAAGGTATTGTTGTATCTGATTCTTCAGACGATGAGTCAGGGCCTGCATTCAACTATGCACCAGGATCTTCTTCAGGATCTACTTCTCAGGCTCCTCCTGCTCAAGAATCATTTGAACCTGCTGGACCATCTCAAGATTTTCCTGTCCCTGTTCGTGAATCTACAAGGGTAAACTATAATGACATCTTTCCACAGGATACATCCGAGTATGTTCCTTCTGACAAAGAAATGTCCATCAGGGATAACTGGTTTCCCAAAGGAACAAATCCTGAACCTGTTCCTGTTACCTGCAAGAAATACAAGGTTGGCAGTGATTATACCGGTCTCATAAAAAGTTGGAAGGTGAGCAAAGGAAGATTCATGATCAAAAGACGTGATGGTATTCAGTACTTTCGTCGATCGTTGAAGAAACTGAGCACGCTGCCTAAGCATGACATTGTTCGTCTTTCTCAACTTCAGTTGATCAATCCTCTCAAAGATGGAATTGCAAATACAATTCAAAAGATCATGCGTGCAGAAATTCGATCGAAGAAATATCATTATGTCAAACCGGTACTGGGCACAAGGTTTACATTCAAGAAAAAGCTTGATCCAAAGACAAATCAGCCAATCGTCAGAAATCACTATCCTCCTGCTAACTGTCTTCATGAAATCTCGCTGGAATCTGTTCCCTTCAATCTTCTGAAACGTTTTCACTACTGGGAACTGGATGCTCACACCGGCGAAGCCGTTCTTGTCTATGTGCCGGATTCAGTGCCTCAAACTGGATCTACTTCATTGTGGGGTTTACCGAAAGCAGAATTCAGAATATTTGACCCAATGAGCCTGATAAATTTGTCAAAGGATGATATGAAGAAGCTGTTCGATAGTCGCATTCGCTACAACCCTGACCACGAGTTCAACACGATTCTGGCAAAGTGATTTCAGAAAATTGTCGACATATGCTTCACCTTTGGTGTACACGCTGGAGGAAACTTTCCACCCGGATGGGTTTGAAGACTGATGCAAATTGAAGAAATTTTTGAAGACCAAGCTGAAGACACGGGGGAGTTTGTTGGTACATCTAAATGTGTATGTCAGTTGGTCTCAGTCTGTTTTAATGTCGATATTGTAGTTATGTATTAAACAGTCCTTAGATTTCGGTTAATTACAATTTTGTGGTCTTGCGACACAAGCATTGTGTCGCAGTGTCTTTACTTGTGACACAAGAATTGTGTCGCAGAGTCTCTGTATGCGACACAATGATTGTGTCGCAGAAGCATTCTATGCGACACAAGGCTTGTGTCGCAGAATGTCTGGATCAGACTATATATAGTGCTCATCAGCCTGTATTTTAGAGAGAGAACACCTCACACACATAACTCTACTGCTCAGAAAGAAAAACGTCTTTGTAGTGTTATTTTGTTCTTTGTGTGATTTGTCAAAGTGTATGTAGTTACTTGTTGATATTATATATACATACATCTTTGTGTTGTGGTCATCTACTAGCTTGAATCTTGCATATTGTGTTGTGTTTGATTTCCGCATTTACATACAAGCAAACTACTCGATTTGGTCCGTATATATGGCACCTACATTACATTGTTGAATCATAATAACAAGCTTCGAGTTCGAAGATGATTTCCTAGAGATTCTAATACATAACTGATATACAAAAAGTAATGCAAAAGAATCTCCACAAGTTTGTATGCATGCGACTCGAGCTATCAGTCCTGGGGTAATCCTACTCCGTTTGTGTACCTGAGATACAAAGCTAAAAAGGTCAACCAAAAAGGTTGGTGAATCTCACAGGTTTAGTAATAAAGTAATCGTTTATGAACCACAAGTATGTACCAGCGTTGCTATCAAGCAAAGTAAGTAAATCAGTATGTACGCACAGTTGCCATGAGCTCATAAGTTGAAGCTTAACCGTGTAGTGTGAATATATCACGTACCCTCGTGAGTGCTATCCGCACACTCATATGTAACAAATACTAATATGCTTGTTTCTACGTGTAAATCAGTACGTGGTGGCGGTACCACCCCAGGCAGGGATTGTCAGTCCCAAATGGATCCATCTATTAGTAATCGCGCTTAAGTCCATAACTAACAACTTATGATAGGAGGATTTCAGTGGATAAAAGTAACTCATGCAAAGTTTGTATAAAAGCAGTAGTAAAATCAGTACAGTACATTGCGTTCACATGTAAAACGGTAGCTAAGTATCTCACCCCAGTAGAAAATAGTAAAAAAATGGGGCTGTAAGACTCACCTGAGTCAAGCAAGCAAGCGTTTAACTTAATAAACGTAAAGTCTGAAAGCAGTAGTAATCCGTAGGTTCCGCGAACCCACAACCTTCTAATGCCCTAAGCATATAAGGTTGTATGTATAAGTGAATGTCTCAAAAGATCATTCATGCTAGTTGTCCACTCAACTAGTTATGTCCAAGTATTTGTTTGTACGTTTTTGATCATTTTGTAAATAAGTATGGCCCGTTGGTGACGGAGGTGTAATAATAAATCAAGTATTATTATTATGTAATTCATTGTGCTTGTATATCTTGTAAGTGTAGTGTTTTATGTATTCAATACTTAGTATAAAAAAAGTATTTTTAAAGTTTCCATTTCGTGCGACAATATGTAACCCGACAATGCCATTCACGGACACTGTTCATACGATAATAATATTCACGGATTTCGTTCATGTGATAATGATATTCACGGAATGTTGTTCATGCGACAATAGGTTCACGAAGTTTTATTCATACGACAATAGCAATTCACAGAGTACTATTTATGCGACAATTGCATTTCACGGAATTTCTTTTAAGTATAAGTGTTAGTTTTTACGTGAAAATGGGAAATCACGGACACTGTTCATGTGAGAATAGTAATACATGGACTTTGTTTATGCGTTAATGATATTCACGGATTTTGTTCCTGCGACAATGGTGATTCACGGAGTACTGTTCATGCGTCAATAAGGATTGACGGAATACTTTCAAGTATGTTTAGCGCTTATACGACAATGAGTATAGATTGTGATTCATGGATTTTTATGCGACAATTAGCTTATTGTCGGTTTCTAAATAATTTCAACCCAGTCTCTATATTTCATTTTCCAGATTTTTAACTCGATAGACCTTTCGATTTGGAGCATTTCTATTCCGATTTATACCTAACCAAAAATCACACAAGTTTTTATATATGTCTAGTTCATTTCTGCACTTTATGGTATTTTTGTATGTTCATTTACTATTTAAAACAAAAATAGTTTCAAGGTGTGGTCAGACTTGGTCCTAAACAGACATAGGTTCAAAGATTGAGGTATATCCGGAAATGAGGGCATTTCTGGAATTGGTCAAAGAAGAACTTTTTGTAGAACTCTCCCGTATGCAAATTTTGGTAGGTGATACATGTGTTGACTCACCCTAGAACTCAAGTTATAGTCATTTTAGTGAGGTCAATTTTTCTGGGACAGAAACTGTTATGATGTAGAGGTTTGGAAAAACGAGTTTTAAGCTTTGTTTTGGACATAATCTTGTTAAATGAGTATCTAGACATGTTAATAAGTAGTAAACAAGTAAGTCTAAGAAAAGTTCAAGAGTTCTTACAAAGAAATGGTGAGGAGAAGGAGAAAAGAGGTCGAAAACTCGTTTTTCTTAAATTTTCCGATGTGGCGGCCGACGGTGGTTGTATGGTGGACTTATGGCGGCTCAAGGGAGGTGTTAGGGTGGCTGTGGGTGGTCTTGTGTCTGATCCCCACGTTTTTAGAGAGAGAGAAGAGAGAGGCTTGAGAGAATGGTTGCTTGTGTGTGTGAAAAATGAAGTGGAAGTGGTTGGTGTTTTTGGTGTGTCAAACAAGGAAAAGGGTGATGGCATGGGGGTTGATTTGCTGCAGATTTTCAGTGGGTCCCACCCTCATGTGGGTGTTTAAATCTTGCCCCCAAAGTTGTGTTAAGCCCCATGTTCGTTTACCCGTTTGTTTAACGTTTTAATTAACCGTATAACGTTTTATTTGATACGTTTTCTTAACGATTTAAAATATGACATTTTTACTTGTAATGTTTTATTAAGATACTTAATAATGTGATATAAGATATAATTTGGCTTCATTTCATCCGTCAGGCGCGTTTCGCGCATTTTCGTCGCGTACTGAGTGTTTTATACGATATTTAGTACGTGTAATATATTCTCACAACATATTAAGGTAAATAATGTTTGTTTGGATTGTTCCACATTATTTTAATAGTTTGTCACCAACGTCCATATTTCCATTGTCGGATATCCATCCGGTTCATAATTGTACGATTTAAACAAATCGTGTGAACGTGTATGTAATTACACAGAAGATCATGTATATTTAGATTAACATACACTAAATACACGTAATTACAAGTAGTTTAGGCACTAATTAAAGTCCTAAATTAGCGGGTGTTACAAAACTGTTGTAAACCTTTTAATATTAATATATTTAGTTAAACGACGCATATAGAGTCGTTTACTATATATCGGCGTGCTTTGATTATTGATTAGTAACACCCAAATTATGCTTCCGCAAAACATTAAATTTGAGGGTGTTACAGATATTCGATATTTATCACTATGATGTAAACTTATGTTAAGATGCATTGCAATGCATACTATTAGTACTCATCAACATCCATGTTAACATACATCGATATACATCACTACGATGTAAACTTATGTTAAGATACATCACACTGCATACTATTAGTACTTATCAGCATGAATATCAACATTTATCAATATACATCACTATGATTTAAATTATATTAACATGCATCACAATGCATATTATGAATACCTATCAATGTTAACATTTATCGATATACATCACTACGATTTAAACTTATGTTAACATACATCACAGTGAAACTATCAGTACTCATTGGCATGAATATTAACATATATCGACACATACAAATATCAATAACCTTTTAAGCAGATCTATACATTCGTTAATACTAATAATACCATCCCAGCTTGATTTTGTTTTAAGAAATTTAAAATACAACAAACCAACCTAATTAGTCAATAAAATTTAAAATACACCCAACCTAGTTAATTAGCTTTCTAGTTGTTCATTTTTTGCCATCAACGAGGATCTCATTTTATTTACAAAAAGTACCCTCAATTTCAGAACAAAAAAAGAACATCTTTACATTTGATTCGTCTTCTACATAGATTATATTCGCTAGAACTAAAACCTAAGTAAATAGTAAAGTTGATAGTCAATTGTATTCAACAATTATTTGGTACTTATACTAAAACTATATTCAAAACTATCACCGCCATATAATAGTAATGAATGTGTTCAGATCACACTAGTCAAGTAAACTAATGAACTCACTATTAGTATTCGATACCAACACTAACTTAAAAACCGACTATTAAGATGAGTATCAACACACTATATTCAAAAATAACAACCATACAAAATGACGATTGTGAATACATAAAAGATAAATCAATTAAAACTGTGCGATGACTTTGATAGCCTCTTCATAGCAAATTCTTGTCTCTCATCTAGAATCCCCTGTAAATAAAATAGTTCAACTTCATATATAACAAGAGATAACTAAAAGAATGAACGCTTAATATCCTTCAAATTCCATTGTTAATCATTCTTGAGTTGACTAACATTAATTTGGTCAAAAAGAATTTCACCATAGAAAATATATGAGATTGTATGCAATAATGAAAGTATTCTTCACATGAGTAAAATTCCAAATTCATGAACTTTATCAAGTAATGAATACCATTGTTTATATGATGCATTTGCAAATAATCAATCTTGGTGTAGACTTTTATAATGTGCTCATAAATATCGAATTATGATACTAATAGCAAAATTGGGTAACACATTGAATGTAATATTCACGTAATCAAAAACTAAAAATTACATCTGGTGTAAAAGCATCATATTAGAAACGTAAAAACACATAAAAATCAATAATTTGCAGGAAGAAAAACTTAATTGAAACATAAGAGTATGAAAGAGAGAAAGAAATAATATGTAAGTAACACTTACTTGAACATTATTGTTAGGATCTGATTGTAATTTAAACCCAATTGAACCGAAAACCTAAATTTAGAAAACCTAAATTTAAATTGTTGATGATGAATATGTGAATACAAATCGTGAAAGTATTTCGTGATAAGTGTATAGCAGATACATGTAAACGAATTCATCATGTGAGCAAATTTCCAAACTGAATAATTAATAGAGTATCCATGAATTTGGAGAACCGAAGATGAATATGATTCAGATGTAAATCGCTAATGAAATCATGAATTGAAGATGAGATGAGTTTACTTGAGATGGAAATTGTTAATGGAATTTTAATTGAAGGTGAGAAGAACACACCCGATGAAGATGCATCTGTGTTTTGATGAAGAAGAAAGTGATGCATCTGTGTTTTCATGAAGAAGAACGTAAATGACGAAATTAACCTTACCTATGTAAACATAATGAAGCGCTAGTACATGGTAGCAAGGTGCACCAGAATTTTGAGATTAAAATGGATGGTGAGATGGATGTTCCCTCCCTTCCCCCTACAGTTACCCCTTCCCTACCCCTTCCCTCTAAATCATGCCACTATATATATATATTGTTAAATGTGTAAGAGCATCTCCAATAGAAGTTTCTTTTTTCAAGTTTTTTTCCAACAAAAAACATTTTGAAAAGCTTAATTCTATTGGAGTTAATAGTTCAATTTGTCAAAAGGTTTGCCAAAATTGAGCTATTGCTCCACGATTCAATTGAGTTATATCCCTTTGTTGATTTAGAGAAAAAAGCTTTAAGATGACTTAATCTATTGGAGTGTAAAGCTTAATAGCTTTTAGAAACAAGTGAAGTGTGATTTGGCAATATTGCAAAACTCAATCTATTATGAATGCTCTAAGAAAACATGTAAGAGGTTTTTGTAATTGAGCTTTGAGCTGCAATGACAGAAAGCTTTTAAAAACTCGATCTTAATTAAATTACATTACACTAAATTAAATCAGTACCAGGTTGAAGATTGAGCCTATGAGTGTGAAAGAGTTAAGCTTTTCATATTTTCTTTCTTTCATATAAAATGAATGCACTTCAATTATAAAAGGTTGTTTTGAAAAGCTATTTGGCATTGGAGCACAAAGCTTAATCACAAAAAGTTTTTACATGTTTCTTACACATTTTGACAAAAAAAGCTTTTGAAAATAGGGATATGACAACGGAAACTCTTATGACTTTCGTTAAAGCCTTCGGATATGCATTAAATATTTTGATAAAGGTACAAATCTTTTATGCATAATCCGAAACTCTTAACAAAAACCTCCGTTGGAAAAACCGTTGGAAAGTATACCATTGACCCGTTGTGGATTGCTACTTTGCTAGCCCTTAAAAAAAAGAATTTGTTTAACAAAATGAAAATCAAATCAAATATAGTTATTGTCGTTTCACCCCCTCAAATTTCAACCACGACTGGTCTCCACCGCCTTCCTTGTTCCTTCCATTCCACAATCACTACTCCACAACCAAAACCCCCCCCAAAAAAGAAATATATAAATAAATACTCCATAAATTAGAAAGAAAGAAAAAAAGAAGCTCACCACCATTTCAACTGTTTAGAATCCTCTAGAAACAACAACTCACACAAAGCAAATTAACAAACAGCAAACGCATCTTCAATTTTTCCCGAATATTTTCTTCGGAAAAGATACCTTCGATCAATCGGTAAGTTATCTCTTTCTTTCCTTGCTAATTCAATTTCTGTTATCAGATCGAATCCTTATTTATCTGTCTATTATTATATTGTTACTATATATATGGCGTTGTTATTCGCGAAGCAATTTAGATACCTAGGGTTAGGGTTTCGTTTTGGTTCATTATTTGTTATAGCTTTAATTATAGTGTGTTTGTTCACCGATCTTAAGTTATTTGAAGCTGTATCGTTGATTTTGGTTTCTATGGGGTTTTGTGGCGGTTTCAGCAGTTTTTTACTCCACATGCTACCTAAGAAAAGACCTATTGTTGTTGAAGAAGAAGATAGCAGTAATAGTGATAATAATAATAATACATCTGATCATAATTTGCGTAAAAAGCCACGCGTTGGTTGTTTGATCTCTTCTTCTTGTTCACCTATAACCTCCAGAACTTCGACAACCTCTGCGGATTGTGACGGAAAGAAGGGCAGCGGCAGTGGTGGTGGTGAATCCAATAGTAGTACTGTTGTGGGACCGTCGGTGACAAATATGGGATTCGACGATGTGAATATGCAGGATATTGATGAGGATCTTCATAGCAGACAGCTTGCTGTATATGGTCGTGAGACTATGAGGCGGCTGTTTGCATCTAATGTCCTGATTTCGGGGATGCAAGGACTTGGTGCAGAGATAGGTAAACATAGCATCTTACTATTTCAATATGAAATGTTGTTCAATTTGTGTGTATCTCTAATATGCATGACAAAGTAAGCTGCATAAATAGCCCTGATTTGTTGACTAGAATTAGTCTTATTATGCAATTGTAACTATAGCTTTAAGTTAGAGGTTATTGTTTAGGTTTTTTGTAATTTGTGAGCCGCAAGTTTCTTAAACCCGGCTATTCTTTGCTGGTAAACTGCTTATCTCATTGTTTACTTAGTATGCAATTAATTGATGTTATTAATTATTATAGCCTCTTAATTTAGTTACGGTTTTGATCCAAATGCATAATAGCTGCTGTTGGATAGAGATTACTTTTCATGTTATACTCAATTGACATATTGTGTTTTTATGTGATTATTACAATATTACGACATGCCAAATCAGAGGCAGATAATGAGTTTATCAATTAATAGGGCCTTTGGGGTGGCTAGGTAAGTTCATAGTTTTGATACAACCCTTTATACATGCTTTTCTAATTTGGAAATCTGAATTATGTTCGTATTTAATTTATCGCTCACAACTCGTAATTATGACTTTATGGTAAATCAGTTTAAAAATGAAGTTATGTTAAATCATTTATAAGCATCCAAACACTCCTTATACGTATGAACTAACTGTAATATCCATAATCTGACTACGTACTTACGTAGAGGTTATCTGTTAGCTATTATATGATGCATTGATGTTACTATTAGATGTGATAAATGCTTTGAATTGTATTGTTTATGCTACTAGCTTCAATAAAATGCTATAAAGTATATCATATGTTTGGAGATGCCACGTCTTCTGCTATTAGAACTATTCTAGATGTCGTCTATTTATCATTGTTCATGTATTGGAATTTGCAGACTGGTTATGCACTTATGCATAATTGTCTCTTAGAATCAAACAGATACATGTTATTCCGCGATGACATCATTCTAATATTCTTTCGCAGCAAAAAATCTTATACTTGCTGGTGTCAAGTCTGTGACATTGCATGATGAAGGGTCGGTAGAACTGTGGGATCTGTCCAGTAATTTCATCTTTTCAGAGAATGACATTGGAAAGAATAGAGCTTTAGCATCTGTCCAAAAGCTGCAGGAACTCAACAATGCGGTTTTGGTCGCCGCCTTGCCTACAAAATTGACTAAAGAACAACTTTCTAACTTTCAGGTATCAATTTATATCACTTGACATATAGTGCATTAGCTATTAGTTATCTAAATACATCACTTTGTTACGATGGAGCAATTTGTAAGAACCTAAATTTAGCTCTACACGTGCTTGCTTCTTTTTACAATGAAGTCATAAAGTTCTGCAACAATGGCTTTATGTTTTTGTTTGGCGTTTCTTAGATTTGAAATTGAGCCTGTGTGTATTGAAATGCATTAGATTAACATATTTATTAGTATTTTGTTGTCTCATAATATATTCCTTCAGTGAAACTGTGAAACTGTGAAACTCCAGTTCCTAGATCATGACCATTAAGATACATTTGGAGTCCTGAACTAGATTTTTCGACATCTGAAAAAGATATTTGTTCGATATCATCTTTGATTGTAGAGATATTTGCTTGATATAGATTATTATGTTTTGAGGTATTTACAGGCTTCGGTGTTTGCTGTGGAATAAATAGGTCTATAAGTTTTTGGCAAGTGACGACAAGTGGTTACATACTTACATTTATTGTTTCATGATTGCTGGATAGTTCAACTTGGTTTGGAAACAAAATGCTTTAGCTAGTGTCAACCTAACGTGCAAATAGACACAATTACGAGGAAAGAAGAAATTTATTGAACCTTGATATATGCATGTTTTACACGGAGGATATATTTTGTAAATGTTGAGATGGATTGGATGGTTCTGATAATAGGCATATTTTAACTGTACATATATGTGTTTAGATGCCTGAATGATTATCATTGAAATGATAACAACTGTTTACCAAAAATCCTTGAATACGTCACGTTATTTAAATCATAGTAACTGAAGTTATAGCTTTTGAGGATTCTATTATTGATTCATTTCACTTGATTTACTAGGGGAGCAAGAAAGTCTAATTTTTGTTAGTGAGTAAAATTACTCAGGATGCTACAATTATCAGTTAGTGATTGGATTTAACATGGAAGATAAACTCATAGATGAAAAGCCTTTTAATTAAAGACAAAGATAATTCTACATTTGAATAAAAATATGATATTAAACTGTATCTGTTAGATCTCTTGGTTTCTGAGTACTTCCCTTATCTTCATTAGTTGGCTTCTTCCACCACAGACAATACTATTTGGGCAAGGAATAGTGGATTAGTTTATAAGATCACTTTTCTCTGAATGAAACTTAAATGACACAGTAAAACTTCTTTGATATAGGCTGTTGTCATTCGTACTATTTATGGGTCTACAAAGACACATTTTAGATTCTTTGTTTGGGTATGAGATGATGTATTAAAGTTTATGGAAGGCATATGATTAATGAGGTCGGAGCTGTAGGAACCGCTTCATCGAGAAAAAACCTTAAGAGATGCAAGTTTAATTGGGAGGTGACCCATTATGTTCCCTACTATCTTAAATTCTCGCAGGATAATAACACTAGATCTACTTAGAATTGAGTGAAATAGTCTGAGACTTGACTTGTTTGATTCTTCAAGCATTTCCAGATCCCTGTATCAACATTGGAGATGTAATTTAAGTAGCATTTCCACATACAGGTAGCATAACTTTAATTACTAATGAAAAAAAAAACACAAATCATCTTGCTTCAGAAATATTAGGAACAGTAGATGGACCCAAGTATCATGGACAAAGAAATAAGATTTATAGGAACACACCATATAATAAAAACTGACAAGGAAAGGTTGACTCATGTTATTAGCTTTTCTACTTATTAGAGATTGTGTTTTTAAGTGTTAGATTTTGTCCTTCCAAGCGTACATAGATTGTTAGTGTTGGTTAAGATCAATATGTCCATTTGCAGATTCCAGTGTTAGAATTTCTTAAGTTTTGCGTTGATGAATCAGGTGCTGACGTGCTGTTTTATTTTTCTAATTTGTAGAGGAATGATAAATTGATAATATATTAATATATTAACATGGTTAGTATGGTCAATTTGTTCTGTTTGTACTTTTCCCACAGTGAATTCATATCATGATGACAGTTATTTTAAGCTATATTGAGAGTTCATCTCTATATGATATTTCAGGCTGTGGTCTTTATTGACATCGACTTAAAAACAGCTATTGAGTTTGATGATTACTGCCATAACCATGAGCCTCCTATTGCTTTCATTAAGACCGAAGTGAGAGGACTTTTTGGTAACATTTTTTGTGATTTCGGCCCTGAGTTTACAGTAACTGATGTTGATGGCGAGGAACCACATACTGGCATCATTGCATCTATCAGTAATGATAACCCTGCACTTGTAACATGTGTTGATGATGAAAGGCTCGAGTTCCAGGATGGTGATCTTGTCATATTTTCTGAAGTTCACGGGATGACAGAACTTAATGATGGAAAACCAAGAAAGGTCAAAAGCTGCAGACCCTACTCATTTTTTCTTGATGAAGACGCGACCAACTTTGGCACATATGTAAAAGGTGGTATAGTTACTCAAGTAAAACAACCAAAGGTTCTGAATTTCAAGCCTCTGAAAGAAGCAATTAAAGCTCCAGGAGAGTTCCTACTGAGTGATTTCTCCAAGTTTGACCGCCCTCCTCTTTTGCATTTAGCTTTTCAGGCACTCGATAAGTTCTTGTCTGAATTAGGCCGGTTTCCGGTCGCTGGTTCAGAAGATGACGCCCAGAAGTTGATTTCTATCGCTACCAGTATGAATGATAGCTCAGGAGATGGAAAGTTGGATGATCTGAATCCGAAGCTTTTAAGAAATTTTGCTTATGGAGCCCGGGCTGTGCTTAATCCAATGGCTGCTATGTTTGGTGGCATAGTTGGCCAAGAAGTTGTGAAGGCATGCTCTGGGAAGTTCCATCCGCTTCTTCAGGTTGGTTTACTCTACTGCTTTCTATTTTAAGATTCACAGTTGTTGAGACTTCATCTACTAATTATATGGATGAGTGGCGGGTTGGGCAATGATTCAAAACTGCATTTGGGTTGAAACATATTTTTAGTAGGGATGAGATGGGCCAGGCTAGGTTGGTTGACTCTCAAACACTTGTCCTTTTTTATCATTAGTTGGTGCGATGAGTAGTGATTACGTTAACAATATTTTGACAATAATAATTTAAATATTTGATTTTAATGATTTCGTTGCCCTTAGAATACATTTGAAAGGACTCTCACCTTTTTGACCATTTGACCTGTTTCAGATGAAATTGAAAGCGAATCAAACCATTTATAAGTGGTTTGAAATTGCCATATCTGTTTACATCCTTTGTGAGGTGGTCTAATTATTGTTTTCTGCTTTTACTCATTATGATTCTACAGTTCTTTTACTTTGATTCGGTTGAGTCACTTCCTACTGAGCCGTTGGATCCCAGTGAGTACAAGCCGTTGAATAGCCGTTATGATGCCCAGATTTCAGTATTTGGAGCTAAGTTTCAGAAGAAATTGGAAAATACTCGGTCTTTTGTTGTAGGATCTGGTGCATTAGGATGTGAATTTTTGAAGAATTTAGCTTTGATGGGTGTCTCATGTGGCACTCAAGGGAAATTAACAGTCACTGATGATGATGTCATCGAGAAGAGCAATCTCAGCAGACAGTTTTTATTTCGTGACTGGAATATAGGGCAGGCTAAATCCACTGTTGCTGCTACTGCAGCTGCATTGATTAATTCACATTTTCAGATCGAAGCTTTACAGAACCGTGTGGGCCCAGAGACTGAGAGCGTATTTGATGATACTTTTTGGGAGAATTTAAATGTTGTCATTAATGCTTTAGACAATGTCAATGCCCGGCTATATGTTGATCAAAGATGCTTATATTTCCAAAAGCCACTTCTTGAGTCTGGTACACTCGGTGCTAAGTGCAACACACAGATGGTTATTCCTCACCTGACAGAAAACTATGGTGCTTCAAGAGACCCACCAGAGAAGCAAGCACCCATGTGCACTGTGCACTCCTTCCCACATAATATTGACCACTGTCTGACATGGGCTCGATCAGAATTTGAAGGGTTACTTGAGAAAACACCAGCGGAAGTGAATGCATATCTCTCAAATCCTGGTGAATATACATCTTCGATGAGGAATGCTGGCGATGCTCAGGCTCGTGATAATTTGGAACGTGTTCTCGAATGTCTCGACAGGGAAAGATGTGAAACATTCCAAGATTGCATCACTTGGGCTCGCCTAAAGTAATGCATTTCTTCACATTTCTTACTGTTATGTATAATTTTATTTGCATTATATATTTGTACTTAGTCCCGTAAACCGTAGGAAAAATCTAGGTGAGCAAGGTGGCAGTTTTGGCCCCTTACTTAAAATTGGGTTGGTTTGGGTTGAAAGGGACTGGGTCCAATGGGAAGTTTCCCAAATTATGGTGTTTGTTTTTTCTCCTCCTAAAAAGCAAGCCTTCTAATTGTTTAACCTTCAAAGGTAATCATATCTAAAAGGTGAATGGTTAAGAATTTATGAGTGATGGACAAGAAGTGTTTCAGGGTCTAACTGACCTGTGCTCTACTATTTGATATGTACTACGAGTACAAAATAACCTGTTTCAACCCCTATATGACCTGTTATCCAACTTGCTTTACTCATCTTGCCACCTTTAGTATGTATATTAAGATCCATATGCATGCTTTGTATTGCTCTTATTTTCTTTTCACCTTGTAAATCTTTTTGTAGGTTTGAAGATTATTTCTCGAATCGTATGAAGCAATTAATTTTTACATTCCCAGAAGACGCAGCCACTAGTACCGGGGCTCCGTTTTGGTCAGCCCCGAAGCGTTTTCCACGTCCACTGGAGTTCTCTGTTTCTGACCTGAGCCATCTGAATTATGTATTGGCGGGCTCCATTCTTCGTGCTGTAACATTTGGCATCCCGATTCCCGATTGGGCTACTAATCCCGGGAAACTGGCTGAGGCTGTAAATCAGGTTATTGTCCCTGACTTTCAACCAAAACAAGGTGTCAAAATCGAGACTGATGAGAACGCTACCAGTTTGTCATCTGCATCTGTAGATGATTCTGCTGTTATAGAAGAATTGATCAAGAAGCTAGAACAGAGTAGAAAGAAGCTTCCATCTGGTTATATCATGAAACCTATTCAGTTTGAGAAGGTTCTCACTTTACTCTTTTACATATTTATTGGAGGTGGCAATTTTGACCCATTCCCATATGTAGGGGTTGTGTTCTATTTTAACTGGTCAAATACTCAAATGGATCGAATGTGTCACAGGTTACATCTATATGTAATGCATCCAGCTATCTAAATCATTTTTATATGGAGTTGGATTGTCATGGTGATAATGCTGTTTTTCTATCCATGATAAAAGCTTCAGTTATCGATAATATTTTTGTTAAGAACCATTTTTGTGGGTCAACCTATCCCAATTTAGTCTGTTTCAATCTGAACCTGTTTTACCACCTAACTCAATCCACCTGCCTTACCACCTCTAATAAACATGCAGGCTTTCTTAATGCCCCCATGGATACTTCCTTTCGTACACAAATGTGACAAAAATGAATATCATTGCTCTTTTGCAATTTGCAGGATGATGACACAAATTACCACATGGATTTTATTGCTGGACTAGCCAACATGAGAGCGAGGAATTACAGCATACCAGAAGTTGACAAACTGAGAGCCAAGTTCATAGCTGGAAGAATCATCCCTGCTATTGCCACCTCAACGGCGATGGCCACCGGTTTGGTCTGTCTCGAGCTCTACAAGGTTATTGATGGGGTCCACAAGGTGGAAGACTATCGTAACACATTTGCGAACCTGGCACTCCCTCTCTTCTCCATGGCTGAGCCGGTCCCACCAAAAGTCGTCAAGCACCAGGACCTGAGCTGGACTGTGTGGGACAGGTGGTCAATCGAGGGCAACCCTACGTTAAGGGAGCTCATCAATTGGCTTGCAGATAAGGGGCTTGATGCTTATAGCATTTCATGTGGAAGCTGTTTGTTATACAACAGTATGTTCCCTAGGCATAGAGATCGAATGGATAGGAAGGTGGTGGATTTGGCCCGGGATGTGGCTAAGATGGAGATTCCGCCTTATCGCCGCCACTTGGATCTGATGGTGGCTTGTGAAGATGAGGAAGAGAACGATGTTGACATCCCTCAGGTATCTGTGTACTTCCGTTAACTGCCTTACCCACATCTGCGTACCCAAAGTTGAAGTAATTGAAGATGGTTACATGTAATCTGATAAAAACAACATTGTTAGGAAAACTTGGTCTGGTCAAGTGAGTCACAAAGTGTTATGCACAATTCTGTACTGCCTCTGTGTGATTGCGGTTTATTACCATTTTATACTGTTTCATATGAATTTGATTGATGGGATGATGACTATCTGAAAAGCCATCCGTTTTGAACCCTCTTGAATCTTGCTGAACAATAGCGTATGACCAAATTTGTCTCGTGTCAGTTGTTTACAGGCCGTATGATTACCATGCTGTGTGAATTATATCGATTGAAAAGCTTGCTTCATTCTCTTTTGTGAGTTTGAGTTCAAATTTGCTAAAAGCTTAAGCTCAAACGAACTAAAAGCTCAGACTTGTTTAGAGTCTTAGCCTTTAGGATGTAACCTACAGTAGTTCGGGTCCATGAAAACACATTTGTTCCAATGGTCACCATTATATGCATGCTTACTTTGATATGCTTAACTCTATAAAGTAAACCATGGTCCCCCAATATCCTCGTGTGAGTTTGCTCTAACGACACATGAAGCTTTTCAGAAACCAACAACTCCTGCCTAAATTTTTGTCTTTATCAACTTTTATGATTGTATGCATAACTATAGATCTGCTTACTTATTTAATCAACCACCGTTTTGAGCATTGGAAATTTGATCATGATTTGGTTATGTGCGTAAGTTGTTTTGAAACTAGGCAACGGATGGTGTTGTTGAAATTACATTTTGAACGCACACATGTATGTTTTTAACGACGTAGTTATTTAAGTAATTGTGCAATCACTTGATCTCGTTGGTTGAAGATCTCGACGTAATGCGTATGCATGATTTTCCTTGTTATCATCGACTGTTAGTATTATTATGATGAATAATAAATAAATTAAAGTTATTATTTTCGATTAATTAATAATAATACATAAAATAAAATAGTAAAGAAAAGAAAAGATACAAGAGATGGAAAAGTGGGCATATGATATATTCAAGCACAAGTATGTTTTGCAAGCAAAGCTTCATTGAAGGACGTGGTGTGGTGAATGTAACTGTCAATGTCAGTCCACTACCCATGTCCATGTGTTTCCACCCACCTCACGTTTCAAAGGATGTTCTTGCGCATTGATTAATTAACTAATCAATTCAACATCTTTATATTGTTCTTAAGGGTAATTACCGACTAATCTGTCATTTTTTATACTTTATAAGTGATGTTATATATTAGAATTTTATTTATTTGATATGTTTATGGTGTGAGATGAGAGAGACAAGTGTAGGGGAGTGATTAACAAACACAAACGATCCTAGCCATTCATTTCTTTGACAACGACTTAGATTCGCAGTGCTCCATATCATGTGCACACTGCATTTGACGTAAAATACAGTACCGTTAAAATACAATGAATCTGAGTGGTTTGAGTGAGACTTGAGAGGGTCGGACACTCCTTCCTGGAAAATGAAATCGTAACAGTTGTTTAATTCACAAATTTATAGCTATCATTATTTATCTCACACTGAATTCCAAAAGTGTATTGCCGAATTTAAGTCACTCCACATGTTCAATTAATAACGAGTACAACAATAAACACATATAAGGAATTAGATCATGTGAAAATAGACGATATGATATGTACATTTGTGTTACAACATTTTAAATTTTGTATGTTCTTTTATGTGAATCAATTAAAGTTTACATAAAGAAGCTTAATTAAATGTTAGTAAAACTGTATACAGTCTCAATTTAATATTATGATTACACAGCCATTCACTTTTTGATTAAGTAAATGCAGCTACTGTATTATTATATGATCTATATATTTATGAATTGAGTTTTAAGACGTTTAAGACCATTTAAGTTGTATTATTTATTTTTACTAATTAGATTATTTTTAAAGAAAAGCAATAACGACACGTCAATTAATAACACTAAAAAATGTTCATTTAATAAGACTACAGTTTTCATAAAGTAAAGTGTACATGAGAGTATGAAATCCGTATACCAACTATATTAGAGAGCACATTCTTTATATGAATTTGATAACACTAAATCGTACTAATTAAAAATGTATACAACATTTATCCAAGTGTTTTTTACATATAGATGTGATTTAATTCTATTTTCTAAGTATCAATACATGGTGTGCATATACATTTTATGACATGATTTTTTCTAAAAGTGTATGACAAAGTAGTTTTAGATGCGCACGCTTTCTTAGCAAGTGTCATCAAAAACTCAGGACGGTGACAATTTTGCAATATGTCACGAAAACTTCTAACCGAGAGCCCGAGAAGATGCATATCATTCTTATCTCGTGATCTTTCAAACCCACCTACCATGCTAATCAAAATTGATGTTGCTTGGTGTACTTGTTACAATAAGGCAATGACCTATATAGTCTCTAAGATGATTGCTTTCACCTAATGAGTGGTGGCATATGCACATTAGTGATCGATGTGTTTGTTGGATAATAGCAAACAAAACGTCTCCTATAGTGTGATTTTTTGTAAAGTCATTGTACGACACACTTACAATAGAAATATTATATGTATATAGCCTTTTCCGACCATGAATGAAGCCTAACACTCCCAATTCAATTGGCTAACCCTATTCCTTTGTCGTAATGTTAAGACACGGGGATCCAGCCGAAATGAATCAAAACCTCGCAATATATGTTAAATTTCAACAATTGCAAGTGATATATTACTACTTACATTAACATCAAATTTCTAACGAAAATTACACCACGTGGAAGAAACTGCTGATCACCAGTTAGCACGTATCATCCCTGCCATCACAGTAATTCCATCCTTGTATAAAGTGTTAGATGTTTCTGTGTAGATCTACTTTCATAATAATTTATGGCTACATAAAAAAATTAAAAATTAATTAACTAGTCGCAATAAAGTGATCATAGTTAAAAGATAACTTTAGTATCAATCATTTTCCTATTAATATATCTTTTTACGGGTTGTGAACACCTCACTATTTTGTAGGGTCAAAATATAAATATAACCCAATTTAAATTGAATATACTAAACACTACCAAAATTTGCAAGAATTAATATTGATAAGGCATCCAAACACCTCCTAAAGTCATTCAATGATTGTAACAACCAAAGTGTGGATCTGTTTGAGTTGATTGAATAAAGAAACAAAGAACCAAAAAAAGTCATCAATGGCTTATGCTAAAAATGTAAATTGTCAACGTTACTACAACTTTAGTCTTTTTTATACAGGAACTTCGTTTATGTGAACTAGTTTCCATGATCTACATATAACATGCATATTTTTTGATTTAGGAATCTAAAAATTACTCCATCCGTCCTAAAATTATAGTCCATGTTTCCTTTTTCGGATATCCCAAATTAATTATCCACTTCCAAAAAAAGATAATGAAGTTTGGTCGTGATTACTATATTAGCCTTGATCAAAATTATTATTACACTTTAAAGAAAGCATTAATTAATTTGTTAGGAGTAAAACTGTCATTATGCAAAAAGTAAGAAATAGAAAGCAATAATGATTATGTTTTTATTAAACTGCGTATTTTTTATCAGGTGACAATAATTTTAAGACAAAGGGAGTATTATACTAGTAGATTAGTACTCATTCGTCCCATTTAAAAGTGACGTATTTGAAAACGTTGGTCCGAGTAGATTAGAAAAGTTCATAAGTAGTTTAAGAATGTGCAATCATCAACAACTGTTATCCAATAAAATATCATCTTTACCCATTATAAATTTTTTTGTCATCTTATAAATTGAATATTTTTTTTGATCAACTCAAAATGATTACGAACAAATGCTATAGTTAAGTCATATAATCATTAGTTAAATTACTCAGTTTTTGTTTTATGATAAGAACTTTTAAATCAAATTGATTTCATTTTATTTATGATCAAAATCTAACTCTTGTTCAATTAATCGTAATCAAGTCAAAGATAGTCAATTGCATTTTTCAAAATTATTCTATATCAGAAGCATATATATTAGGTTAACAAAAAAAGTTTACCTCACCAATAGATCATAATTATGATCAGAAGTCGTGCATAACTATCGACTCCGCAATTTATTCTATTACTCCGTAATAACGGAACATCAATGACTTAACTAGACTCATCTTTTCTTAAAATGAACTCGGCTCATCTTTAACCATGAGAAGCTCCTAATCACGTCAACTCGTGATGAGCTCCACAACAAGCCTCACATAACATAACTTCTGGGGTTCTAGTAAACAAACAAAAGAATCAAACTTTTGGTTTAACAAATCAAATCAACAAAAAGTCACATAACATTTCTTTCCTTAATAACAAAAGTTTTTAACAATATGTACAACACCACCATAGAGTCATCATTATCCATCACACAAACACATAATAATTGAGTTATGCTCCCAACCAAAAGGGCAAAAAATGTCCAAACCGTAATCAACACATAACACATGCCCATCTCTATTTATTTAACAACACACACACACACACTTATATAAATCACATTTCACCTCCAAAAACACACACATATTTTTATTATTCAATTAAACCAAATAAAATCCAATTCAGCTCAATATAATTAAAATCCCCAATTTCTCTCACACAATTTAGCCCTAATTTTTCAAGGATCCGGATCTCGCCTGAAATGTGGATACACCGCCGTAAATCTAGCCGGCAACTTGATCACATCGACAGTTCCATTCGTAGATCGACATCAAATCTCAACTTCAGTCATACATCATTCAAAGATGTTGAACATCTATTCGCAGATGATGATAAAAACAGCAAGAGTTTTCATAAAACCCTAGATCCACCGTCTCCTTGCTCAACCACCGCTGCTGCCGCCGCCGCCGCTAGAAGACTCTCGATCTTCCACCGCGTTCATCTCGCTACCAAAATCACTCGTGCGTTCACCAAACAAAACCCTAACTCACCGAAATCGCCGCCGGAATTAACCGCCGCCGCCGATAAATTGACGAAATCGGACCGTGTGATTACAATTCCCGGAGCGGAGAAACGAATTGTTGTTTACACGACGAGCTTACGTGTCGTACGGCCGACGTTCGAAGCGTGCAATACAGTTCAATCGATATTACGTGGATTTCGTGTATCAATCGACGAGCGTGATTTATCAATGGATTCGAAGTTTCTAGATGAGTTACATGACGTCATGATCGAAAACGGTGAAGATAAGATCGAAAAGACGAAATTAACCTTACCTAAAGTTTTCATCGGCGGTAGGTACATCGGAGGTGCGGAAGAAGTCCGGCAGCTTCATGAATCCGGCGAATTAAAGAAGTTCGTTGAAGGTTTACCGGCGGTGACTAACGGCGTTTGCGAGATTTGCGGTGATATTAGGTTTGTCCTGTGTGATGAGTGTAACGGAAGTCATAAATGTTACTCGGAGAAAACAGGCTTTAGGATTTGTACGTTGTGCAATGAGAATGGTTTGATTAGGTGTCCCTCTTGTTTGGGCTGTTAGTTTTGAAATACATATGATAAATAATCCTGTATTAGTGAGAGGGTTTATCTTGTTGATGACTGTTAGAGAGCATATTATCAAGTTTAGTGGATTTGTTTCGTTTAACATTTTTGCAATTTTATGCAATATATTCGTTAGGGTTCAGGTTTTGAAGTTTATGAACGATTCGCGGTTGTTGCATCAATGTGTGGTGGCGATAAGTGTGTGGCCGTGTGGTTTCTTTAACATGACATATCGATGAACGAATTTGGAATGGTTCTTTTATTCTTTATGATGATACATGAAGTTGTCGGGGGTTAAATGATCTTCGAGGTTGCCATTGATTGTTTCTTTGATCATATTTCAACAAAAATCCTAAGTATCCATATGAATTGGTGTATCGACCATGTTAATACAGTCTATTTGTGATTCCAAAATACGAACTACAATGTAATGCTTTTGGCTTGTATGTTGGTTTATAACTTCCGATTGTAGTAACTTGCAAAGGGTGAATGGGTTTACTGATATAAGTTTTACTCCGTATTATAAACTTCTAATGGATGCCCCCTTTATGTCATTAGATGCCTGATTTTGGTTTGCGAAATGTTTTCAACGAGCATATTTTAACCCGCGCGTTACGATGGAACAAAATTAATATTATTAGTTTATTACATAATTTGGTATATATGAAAACTAAAAGTGAGTGTCAAATTTGAGTATTCGAATAGTTTAAGGAGTAATGTATGAACATAATATTTATGTTTAACGATCAATTACTTTATGACGACACAATAAAAGTACATATACAGTCTTTACTTTAGAATTAGATGTTATAGTTTTTATTTATTGAATACAATATTATTAAAAAATTGCTTAAGATTTATATAAGTAGTGAAATTATATGATTTTGAATTATCATATTTATAATATCGGTTGTCCAATAACATTAGAATTATCATTTTTATAGTAAATATAGTTGTCGAACTAATCATTATATAGGTACACCTAATTGTGACTTCCTGCAACATTTACTGTAAGTGAATGTATAATCTGGGATCAACATAATTGCCTTTTTATCAATAAACTATAATTAATTATCAAATATTAATAGCAGTTCACGTTAAATAAAATGAATCTAAAATGTATATATATATATATATATATATTTTGTTATTTCTAGTTAATCAATAAATTAAAAGACATCACATTAATCAGTCGATTGTAAAGTAAAACACTCCAAAATTTTAACCAAGATAATTTTGGTGGCTGTTTATATAGATTATATTTACAATTAAATTATTGAATTAGTCATCTAAAGTGAATATTATACAACTTTGTGTATATATATAAAAAAGGTAAAGAATTTTTTTTATAATACTCATGTAAGTGTGTTCCCATTCACCTTCGTGCTTATTATACATGTACGTTGCAGTGGAATCTGAAAAATGATAATTTTAATAAAGATTGTTAGCTATATAAAGTTATTATTATTGTTGTTATTGTTAGCCCAAAACAAATTAATTGATATTGATAACAATACATTCAAAATTCATATCCATCATAATATTATTAGATTTTGAAAAAGCAAAGTGAAACTCATACATAGAAGTTAATTTTATCATGTAAGATGTTGTAGTTTTTGTAAATATATGAAGCTATTTCTTCAATACGAAGCTATTTCTTCAATACGAAGCTAAATATTTACATAAGTTTTATAGTCCATACTGTCTATTTTACAATTCAAACTATGAACACTCGTTGTCTACACTTCCACTTATTTGATTAAATTTATACCATAACCATATATGCTAGTTACCTTCAGATATAAGTTTCTAAAATTAGTAACTTTATTTTTTAATTAATCCAATGACATTAGAATTGTTGTTTTGCAATCAAACTGGTAGCGAACTAATCATTATATAGGTACCCCTTATATAATACAATCGTAACTTAATAGTGTAACATGTGATTAGTCATGTTTCCTTTTTGTTAATAAAATGATAAATAATGATCAAGTATAAATAACACACAACTTAAAAAAAACATATCTAAACTTCATTTTATTTTGTAATATCGAGTTAAGTGATCGATGAGAATACAATGCAATTTTCAAAACATATAATTATTAGAACTTATAAATGAAATATAGTGATCTATAAAACACTCAAAATTTCAAACTAAAAAAATATAACAACTATTTATATAACTTTAACGTTTTTTAAAAAATATTCATAACTATTTGTATAACTTTAATATTTGTATTTTTTTTTTAAAAAAAACTTTTTACTATTCATATAATAGTAACTTCCATTTACTTTCCTAGTAAATGTAGGAGTTTCTAATGGAATTGAAATTCATTTAAGAGATTGGAATTTCAAGCATTGTGAATTTCTTCTAGTGAAAGAATTTGGTGAGTTCCAAATCAGTTCATTCGTGAACTAAATACCTTTGCGGAATGGAATTAAAATTCCAAATCCCTCAATTTCTTTTAATATTCTGCAAAGCAAACACAATCTAAAAATCAATTTTCATTCCTGTATTTGTTGAAACATAGGAAAACATCAAGTTGTGAAAGGTATACATGTTATTTGTTACTATAACATGCAACATACTTAAGTAGGTTAATTTGTTTATCACATTTGATTTCACGTTGATAAATTAATTTACATAAAAATATATCAAAAATAAATGTAATAATTGTAAGGAAGGGTGGAAGCTAGGGTGTAATCCAAGTTAGACCGGTCAAATATGGTTTAGTAAATTAAGTGCATGTGACAGTTGCATGTGCCGGTTATCAATTTTGATTTTATTCTTGTATCCTATCTACTTGGTATATCATATGCCATTACTTTTTAGCGGGCTTCATTAACCCACTCCAAACATAATTATATTTCAAACAAATTATGTTTATCACCTAAAAAAACCAGGGCCCATCCATCTAGAAGGGGACAAGAAGTTAACTACACCCTAAAAAAATTCTAATTACGTAAAAAGTTCTAAGAATATTAGTGATATTTTATAACTTATATTCTTCAAAAAACGAAAAAAAATAAAGATTTTTACCTCCTAAAATAGTTCATCCTTACCCCATTTTTTAGAACCCTCTCTATGCTAACGTCGGTTATGCGTCGGCTCAAACCGACGTCATGAATACGGTCCGTCGATTTGGGCCCGTCGGTTCATTGCTTCGGTTTGGCAACGTTTTTTTGAACCGCGTCACTTATTTTGTATTTTTTTTGGAATGTAAGTAACGGCTAAAAAAAGTTATGAAAAAAGAACCGTTGGAATCAAACGGCTAAATTTTTGTTTCCAAACTCATTACACTATATATATACACATCTCCATTCATCAAACACTTTCCAAACTCATTTCATACACAACTTTCATATACAAATATATACAAACTTTCATATACAATTATATACACATTTTATACACTTTTATACACTATCTAAAAAACACTAAAATTATAATGTCGTCGTCCGATTCCGATAAGGAAGATATTAATGTTGTCATGGCAATTTACGATCCTATCGCTAGGCTAAATAATCTGGACGCAGAAGATTCGGATTCGGACGAGGATACCGAATTTACATTTCGTATTCCACGAACAAGACGTTATTTACCTAGAGATCGGTTGGGTGCCGGACAACCTTTATATCAAGACTACTTTGCCGAGCACTCTACATTCCCGCTAGATTATTTTTGATGTCGCTTTCTTTAACACCCCTTATTTTAGAACCATATTTTTTATATACACATATCTGAAGCGTAGGTTAAAACATATATTAATAATTTACATTATCCACAAACATAAAGGTTATACTGTTCACAACCAAAGTATATCAGACCGGGTGTTATATAATACAAAACATAACATTAAGTTATTAAACATATATCAAAGTGAGCGAGTTGTCAAATATTCCATCCAGTGCCACCCTTCTTGCCTAGCCCGTCATATCCAAAAACTATAACCTGCAAGAAGTATTAAGATGGTGAGATTAGCTCAAAGCTAAGTGAGAAGACATGTAACCAACAGTCGAACTCAGTCATAATAAATCTATTTACATCAAAGCTTCGTAAACACATCCCTGTTTACAGCAAAATCATCGTAAACATAGAATATCACAGAGAATCGGTGGTCCTTGAGGAACCCTACCCCCGCAGTGGCCCCCCAAGTAACACTTAAAACCAACTTCAGGCCAATACAACCGTTAACCGATAGCTTATTGCTATCTTCACTAAACACGGGTTCCTATCAACGATGTGTACAAGGAAACCCCTGCCAGCCCAACAATAGCAACTACGCCCAACCAGTGTTGACCTCCGTATCATATAATGCCCAATGGCTATGTATCACATAATCACATAATCCATAATCGTCATGGAATGATGTCAGACTAAACAGTTTATTAACATTAATAACATCATGGCAGACTAAACAGTCTATAATCATCATACCAGACTACATAGTGTATCAACATTAAAACTACGTTTACCTGTTGTAACCAAATCTGTTACAACTAAATCACACTGAGGATTATAGATCCACTCACCATTACCTCGGCGTCCACTCAGAATTCTAATATTACTGAGTCTTCGGTTGATCTGAGAATACAACAGAATATAAGTTAGTATTCTAGATCATAAAGTGCAGATCCTTATTAAAGTGCATAATATCCAACAATTAGGCATTACATGTATTAAACTAAATACAAAACTTAAATATCGCAAGTATTTGAGTTATAACAAAGTCTCCATATCACATGCTAAGTATTTAGCAATTACCATAACAAGCATTAATCATATTAGATTACAAATTAGTAATCCATTCATAATGGTATAACTTTATTAAAAATCTGGTTGCGGAAAATTGGTCAAGCATTAATCATATTATAACTTTCTACTACATTGTTTTATTAAAAATCGCATCTGGAATTTAAATTTGGAAAATTGGTCAAGTCTGGTTGCGGACTGAAATGGTGGTGCGAACTGAGTTCGCGATGTGAACTGAGATTCAGTTCGCAGGACAAGGTAGGCTGCAAACCTAGTTGGATTAACAGGTCAGGTCAGTTCGCAGGTCGACTCGCAAGTCTGTTCGCAGGTCGACTCGCAAGTCAGTTTGCAGGTCGACTCGCAAGTCAGTTCGCAGGTCGACTCGCAAGTCAGTTCGCAAGTCGACTCGCAAGTCAGTTCGCAGTTTGACTTCGTGAGTCAAAGTCAACTCGCAAAACTCAGTTCACAGATCAGGGTTGCGAACTGAGTTGGATCTCGGTTCGCAGAACGAGCTGTTCACGAATTTTGTGTGGATTTCGGTTTTTAAAGCGTTTTCAAGGGGATTTTTGGGCATAATCTTGTTAAGTAAACGTTCTAGCATGTTGTAACACCCCGCAATTTAGACATAATTAAAAACGTAATTACGAGCATTAAACATTTGCATTTTTAGGCTAATTCCCTACTTGAGTGAATTCACAACTAATTTTAGAGATAAGTCTAGCAAAGCCCAACTAGTTGATACGCGTAGTGTACTTAATTGTAATTACGTACGGTACGGTTTAGAATAAACGCGACAAAAATATACGATCATTGGTGGACAGAATTATTTGATAATAGGAAACTATTAAATAACCTTAATTAAATATTGAATATTATGTTGATAATATTTACAACGTATTTTACTACAAATAATGTTTATTTCGTACAATTGGAACAAACCGCACTTTAATAATTAAACTAAAAGTAAAACGAAGTTAGAACTTTTATTATTATTCAACTAAATAATTATTAAATAAAAATATTACAACTAAGTGTATAATCGAAAACATATTTAAAAATCTATTGTTTAAAAACATTTTAACATTTAACGATCGGGTAAACGAACACGGGTAAAATACCACAAGTTTGGGACTAAATTCCCCTCCCTTTTCCCCATGTGATCAGCTGACCCAAAACCCCCAAATCCAACCCCACTCCCATTTCATTTTCATCTAACACAAACACACACACCCACCAAAAACTCTCTCAAACTCTCTTCAAAAACCACCACCAAAATCCATCAAAATCTAAACCTTCTTCATCATTTTCGGACTCCAACAACATAAAAACCGTCATCATCATCAACAACACAAGGATTTAAACTCAAGATCTCCACTTTCATCTTCATCTTCATCACTCATCAAATTTTCGGATTACACTTAATTAGGTATGAAAAATCACTTTCTTTCACTTTTTCCTTGTTATTATAGTATGTAAACATGTTACAACTCATTGCATGAAAGATTAAAACACATTTTAGCTCAAAAACTCGATTTTCGGATGAACAGACCGTTATGTCGCAGGGACTGAAAACAGTACTGCGACATAACGTCTTATGTCGCATAACCTTTCCTACGTCGCACCATGCGACATAACGACTATGTCGCACTTTGTGTCGTATACCCTATACGACACAACCCTTATGTCGCTATTGAATTAGCACCGAAAGCTTATGCGACACAACCCTTGTGTCGCTAAGCTCTTATGTCGCATTCCTATGCGACACAACCCTTGTGTCGCATACCTGACCTTTGTGTCGTATACATTTTCACAACTATGAAATACAAACGCAAACGTCAAACAGACACTGGAATGGATGGTTAAACTAAAACCTCCACATACTTACTAAATCTCATACGTTTAGGGCGTTAGGAGATTTCGACTAGACTTCTTGGGCTTTAGGCTTTGCTAGCGCTCGAACATACTCGACTCATCAGGTGAGTTCACAGCCCCTACTTTTACTGTTTTAACTGCTTTTGAACAGGGGTGGAAAACATAGTCAACTGTTTTACTTATTGCCATAACTGCTTTTACTCATATGATTGTTTATCATGCTTGTTTGCTCACACGATTAGAGTGCTTGAACTGTTAAACTCATACACAAAAACTGGAATTTATGATACCACATTTTCATACGAATGTCGTGTTAAACTTTGTTTGGTATACCGGAGAACGACCGGTACTTTTATAAAAACGCTGGAGAACGACCAGCTACGTATTTTAGTGCCAGAGAACGACTGGCCAAGTGGACGGGAGAACGACCCGTGCGTATTCTGGACCGGAGAACGACTGGTGCGTATTTCGCTGGAGAACGACCAGCAGTGTTTGGACGGGAGAACGACCCGTGCGTATCTAGACCGGAGAACGACCGGTAAACTGTTTTATTGGACGGGAGAACGACCCGTGCGTCTTTTGACCGGAGAACGACCGGTACTGTTTGGGTAACTTTAACTGTATTTTGGGTAACATCCCACGTAAACGGTATTTTGGGTAACATCCCACGCGAACTGTATTTTGGATAACATTCCACAAAACAATTACTTGACTATTATGGCAATAACTATTTGTGAACGTATTGATTTTAACAACTGTGCTTACAAACTTGATTCAACTATTGCAAACATAAAACCTGTGAATTCACTCAACCTCGTTGTTGACTTTTTACTATGTTTTTCAGGGAATTAGCAGCACACGTAAGGACCGCCTGCACATACGGATTCTAGGCGACCCACGATGAAACTAGGATGCCAACTTTTGACAACTGGATTTCTTTTATATAACTAATCTGTTTTAGTCATATTTATGAAATCTACTTTTGTAAACTTAATAACTTTCACATTTGCACGATTTGAAAAATCGTAAACTTTGTAACTATTACATTTGGCATCTTAATATATTTGTTCTGTTGTAATCATATGCTCTGATACGTATGCATGTACTGTATATTGTGGCATTCCCCATACTTAACTAAATGCTTCCGCTAATCCAAATCGACGAATTTGGGGGTGTTACACATGTAAATCAAAGTCTTTCAAGTGATTTAAAGGGTTAAAAGTTTCTTACCAAGGAAATGAAAATCGAAGAAGATGAAGATGATGATGATGATGATGATGATGATGATCCTTGTGCTTGTGTCTTGATGATGATGATGAACGATTTTGGTGATGATGTTCTTGTTATCTCAGTTTTTAGAGAGAGAGAGATATACAGATTTGGTAGAGAGAGTGATGAGAGAAAGTAGGTGTTGGTGTGTGTGTGTAAATGGAAGGAAATGAAGAAGAAATGGAGTAAAAAGGGGAAGTTGGGTCTTGGGTCGGTTGGGTTGGATCCGCGGGTCTGGACCGACCCACTTGCGGGCTCGACTCATGGACTCGTTCCTCAATTTGTCTTACCTTCCGCGGTTGATTAAATGTCGTTGTGCGTTTTATGTTAAGGTTTATCCGAAATATTTTAACCGAAGTAGTTTATCAAAATACTTGATAATGAGTTATAAATTGTAAAATTATAAATTGGTTATTGTTTATTTGTTGAGGTGTGTATCGCGCGATTTCATTGCTTAGAATATGTATTAAACAAATACGAAAATTCGTGTAATATATTATCGTAATATATTATAGTAAATAATGTTTGTTTGGATAATTCCACACTATTTAAGAACTTTGTCACCAACGTCCATATTAAATACATGTCGGACCTCGTCCGGTTCATAAGTGTACGATTTAACAAATTGTGAACGCGTGTATGAAATTACACGAAATGTCACGTATATTTAGACTAATACAAACTAAATACACGTAATTACAAGTAGTTTAAGCACTAATTACAGTCAGAATTTAACGGGTGTCACAAAGTACAACAAATTTATTTTTCTTATAACTCTATAAATTTAAAACAAGTTATAATTTACCAGTCACAATAAATTATTTGGCCTTTTATCTAATTTTACGTTAAAACATGATAATATAAAATTTATTCCTAACATATTTAAATAACAATTTAAAGTTTAGAAAATTACAATATTACCACTAGACCCCTAAGGAGGGTGTTATAAATCTCTCCCCCTTAAAGAGATTTTGTCCCCGAAATCTGATCACACTTAAACAATCTAGATAATATAATCGCATTTTAAATCCCAGTTCTCATGAAAAACTTATTCCCAAACTATGTCTCTATTTCACAATTATCATATCATGTCACTGCCCTGTGGTATCCATAAAAGTTTAGTTAGAAATTCATCATTAAATGTACCCATTTCTACTCTTTTATGCCAAGCTATCTCAATGATCAATAGGCTTTTTGACATTCGACTTTAACGTGAAAACATAATGACAAAATCCACAATTAATGTCACATCCATCCTCATGAAAATCCATCACCATAATACAATTAATACTTCCCGGATGAACGAACAGTCAAATCTTATGAACCTCAGTTGAAAATTACATCATGAAAATCTCAAACACGATAATGAATGGTCTTTAATCCTCTATAATCATTCAATAATAACTCTTTTCCTATCAACATAATTTCTAATTCCATGTTATAATCCATCAATGCCTCAATCTGAACAATTTTCAATTGGTCTACTATTCATGAGATTTCCAAATACGTAGAGTAAATCTTGTCACCAGTCCCTTACCACTTAAGGCATCTAAAACAATATTAAAATCTACTCTGAAGAGTATCACTCTCGCAATCATAGTTATTTATAAGTTTTATCCATCAATATTGATGCATATTAACGCAAAATAACATTTGTAAAATCCAAGTCAAGGTATGATAATTCCTCTCGTGAGGCTTAAACTGAAAAGAAACATAACAACAACCCAATCTGATTGCTCCAAAATGCAATTCAGTCTCGCAAAATGTATCACAATATGCTATGAAATCATCAATTCCATAGAGTAATACTACAACAGAAGCTATCACAAAGCTACCTCAAATTTTTAAAAACTATATTCAGTCATTTACTCCATAGTTAATCCAAGAAAACTCCTAATCTCAGAAGATGTTTAGAATCATTTCAATTCATCATAGTTCCAACTTTAGATAAGTCCACTTTAATCCCATCTTTACAGATAACATACCTCAAAATTTCATCTTCTAAAGCCAAAACTCACATTTGTAAATTTAATATACATATATTCCTCTTTGAAAGTTCTAAGATCCAATCACAATCGTATCTCATACTCATATTTATTTTAAGAATATCCCAAGATGTTATCCCTAATTACAATAACAAACTTGTCTAGAAAAGTCGACATACCTGATATCGCATAAAAAGTCACGTTTTTACTACCGATATCTTTATCATTATAGAATAATACCTGGAAAATAAACTTAGATACTGTTCAAATTAATGAAACTTTGTCAAAAAGGTAAAAAAGAGTTGCACGAGAAAAATCAAGCAAAACGGACGAAAAATGAAGATTCCACACACGTTTAAAGATTCAAGACATCAAGACAATATTTAGAGGCAAAGTAGCCATCACTGATATTTCTCTTATCCAAGATAATCATTTTCAAAATATGAATCTAATAGAAGAAGAATCAACAAAAACGGATGAAGAATGAAGATTCTACGTACGCCGGAGATTCAAACGATTCGCACGAGACATTTAAAGATCGGAGAAACATTTCAGAGATTTCTTTTCATCAAAGTCTTCGGTTTTGAAAAACGAATCCAATGCAAAAAGAACCGTCGAAAACGGACGCATAACGAAGAAAACACGTGCGAATTAAGAAATGCAGCAAAAGACGGTGAACCGGGGCGGGTGGCAGCCAGCCGCCGCCGGCCAACCACCAGCCACTGCCGGCCACATGGTGGGCGGCTTCGGCCTCCCCTCCCCCATCTCTTTTCCACTTTTTGGTCCTTTCGTGTACCCGGTGCTACACCTTTACGCGATTGTACGTACCCGGTGCCACACCTTTGCGCGATTGTACGTACCTGGTGCACCACCTTTTCCACCTTTTGCTAAAGTGCTCCTCAAGATGCTAACGTGATCCGGATTTCTCCTATAAATAGGAGGCATGAGGCTTCATTTCAAGACACCTTAAAAACACACTTTACATACCATATGCATTAGTCATATTACTTTCTTACTTTCTCATTCTATTTTCTCACTTCAAAATTAGTATTAGGCTAGTTAGGAAGCTTGTTTAGAGTAGAACGAAAGCAAGAAACATCTTGTAATATTGGGTGTACGCTTGGAATTACGCTTATTAATTCAAGTCTATTCCTTCTCGCATTCTAATCCGTGTTCTTTCTTTCCTATTCTATCTTAATTAAATATGTATGCTTTAATTATGCTAGAATTAGTTTGTGCCATGAGTAGCGAGTAGATTACTATTGTATTTGTTGTGATGTAGTTAGCATATATAATTATGTGATGACTTTAAATACGTCGTGAAATAATATGACGGCCCCTATTCAACCGTTTACTTGGTATAGTGCTGAAAATGCTTTTAAGCAAAGTACATACGTATGAAAGCCGGTAAACAACCGAAGGTAGTTGTATTATGGATCGACGTTATAAAAATGGAAATTTTATGAATGGACTTATCGTGTGATCTTAAACCTAAAACTTACATTCGCCTTTCGATTAACAAACGTGATTGTAACCTTGTAAAGAGGAGTCGCGAACCTTAATACTTGGTCAATAATTATCTGCGTCAAAACTATGGTTTAATTGTAACGTCATGCAAGCATCATAAAAAACAATGTGATTAAGTGAATTACCATGAGTATAGTACACTTCCAATCACAATGTAATTATCATGTAAACAGCATGAAGCAATTAAATTCACAACGGAAACATCGGTAAATGATTAAATACATTGTGAACTACCATAGCATTTTCTGACATGGTCTGGGTTTAACTTTCTGTAAAAAGCCGTCAACATTTTAATTAGATTAGTTTAAATTAGATTAGAGTAGGTAGGCTATAGGGTAAATAACCATTTACGAAAACCTAGCGATTTGTTAATTATATCAAGAAAGGCAAGTTTAAAATCCAATCTAAACTGATACTCTTTCCCAACAGGTAAAACCCTAAAGAAAGATACGCAAGAAACCTAAACGTTTTCCCTTGTTTACCAATCTTAAGTTTTACTAATAGGAATTGGTAAACAAGTCCGAACATAAACCCTAAGTTAGTTGTGTATAAGACTCATAATCTTTATGGTATTAAGAACGGTTAGACGTATTATGGACTTGCTACTCTGTTCCTTCGCCCACGAGCATGCGTTCAATAATATGGGCCAACTCTCCACACTCCCTCATAGGAGAGTGTGGAGAGTTGAGCATCGTTTGTCTGACCAGAATCATTTCACCTTAGTTCCTTGTGATATATTAGTTGATAACCGGCTAATAGGGAATCTATTGGTTATACCATAAATTATTGAATCTTGCAAACAATTCTAATTTAGTTAATCATTTTTCCCATGAAAGTCATCATCCCATATTATTAGCTAATAAACTCACAACAAATACTACTTTCCATTATCTAATTTATTATTATATTTCATTCGCTTTATTTACTTTACTTAGTTAACTGAACCAAACTCCCAACGCACTCTTTTAAAAACCTGTACTAGAAAGTAACGATTGATTGGATCACCTTCGTTTCAATTCAGTTTCTCTTTAAGAACGACTCTAGGTCATACTTACTATCTACTAGCCCTTGGTTCAGTATTAGTAAGTCATACTTAGACCCCAACAAATATAAATTTAAAACACCCACCGATTGGCGTTGTGATCATTCGCGCTTGCGACGGTCGGAACACCAACAAGTATGATGAAGATTGTATCGACGTCACTCTAGACGAACGCTCTATTCCCCCTGCTCCAGCAAATTCTCCTATCTCCAAAACCAAGATATTGGAAATCCCCCTCTTAGATACCCACCAAGAGATGATTGACTTGATTGATGAGAACGACGATGTCCGCATCATCGTAGAAGCTATTAGAGAATCGACCAATGACTACACCACCGCTCAAAGGCACCTGATAAGGGAGATCGAACGAGAATACGATGCATACCTTGGCAATTATGTATAGCAAGAACCTCGCGTTCTATGCAGGTATATCCAAGAACTATCAGATCCCCTTCAAGATCAAATCACAAGAGAAGCTCAACAGCCAGAAAGGCCCCACTACCCGATGGGAGAAATCGAGTTCTGCAGCAACCAGAGGCAAATATACCAAAAAGTATATTGTGCCCTAGCCGGAGCAGATTTCCCTTACTCATCGAGTCAGAAGGCTAAACTAGCATCAATGAGAACCCATATGGAAAGAGCTACTGGAAACCCGCAGAATTATGCCGATATCAGAATGGTGGGAGATCTTAGAACCCTTCTAGATCTCATCAAAACCGGAGAACACCTCACAGCTTTAGAAAACTACAGGATCGTCATTCATTCCACTATTGGTCATCATGTTGAGATGATAATTGATGAACTAAACGACTCAGAATATGAAGAAGAAATTCGTGAAATACCAATATTCATTCCGCACTTGTCGCAAATCAACTTGGCAACATATGTGATGACTCGACTACGTGGAATGTATACTGAAGAAGATGTGGAGCTTGATGTCTATCGCAACGGATACAGTGAAATATTCAGCAAGCTGATCTATGTCTTCACGGACTCGGACTTTCCCTTCAACCGTGAGCAACATCAACTCATCAGACAAGTATGCCAAGCAACCAGATCCTTTGGAGGAGACCCTTTGCCTAGTGACTTTGAAGAGGTAAAAACTCAGTTCATGGCCCTAATCGCTTCAATAGGCCGAAACCACCCCCAACGTGAGATTGTTCAAACTCACACATGCACAAGAGTTGACCCTAATGGACCAGTCATACGGTCAGTTAGATACATAAGCTACGGGATGGAAATCCTCGATCGACTAGCCAAAGATCACTTCATACGCTTCAGGATGGAATCCACCAATCCACCAACCCTAATTGCTGATATGATAGAACAATTCCTTTAGTACTTTCCTCCACGTTACAACTTACCTAGGAACAACGGTAACAACTCCAGCACCTGGGACGCATCCAACATCATTATCTGAAGAAAAGGACTAATTCGAGCTCTCGACTTTAAAAGAGCGCTTCTCGGGAGGCAACCCATGTTTTACATTTCCGTAAATTTTACTTTCCAAGAAGTGATGAAATCCCCGACTATCTTTCACACTCGGACATACCTCCTCTTTCAAGGAAGTATAAGCATCTTATATCCGACGTGTTCACACCTACGAGACCAATCACAAGAAGACTTGATCAAGAATGAACCTAGCAAGACAAAGTTCGGCACACGCGTACCAAGGAAAACTGCAACTACTGGGGAGTACCTCTTTACCAATCTTTTTCCTTCGTTACAAATATACCATATCCACTATGCTTATCACTAAGTGTGGGATTCAAACCCAACACACACCGTTGAAAGAATACGTCTTAGATGTTTCAGTTCTTAAGTGTGGGATTTCACTCCAGTAAGAGTTTAGAATAACATCGAGGACGATGTTCCTTTAAGTGTGGGATAGCAGTAGTTACACTACTATAAAATGGATAATGGTATGTGACACCCCGCAAATTTAAACGCGATTACGTACACTAAACATTTGCATTTTAGGCTAATTCCCTAACTTTGAGTGAATTCACAACTACTTTTAGAGGTATGTCTAGCAAAGCCCAACTAGTTAATACGCGTAGTATTGCATATTTTGAGACTTTTATAAATACATACAAAACAATTGGAACGCGGCAAAAATATACGACTGTTGGTGAACAAAATTATTTAATAAAATGAAATTATTAAGTATTTTTCACGTTTTATAAATATTATGTAGATAATATTTACAAAATATTTTAACATGTAACGAACACGGGTTAAATACCATAAAAATTGGGACAAAATCACCTCCCTTTTCCTTTGACAAAATCGGCCCAAACCCCCCAACCAACCCCATTTTCACTTCATTTTCATCTTTCACAAAACACGCACACCTTTCTTTCTCTCCAAACACTCTCAAAATCACTCATCAAAAATCACCAAATCACCACCATTTTCTTCATATTTTCGGACCAACAACAACAACAATACTCATTATCAATTTCATCTTCAAGATCCAAGCTCAAGATCCACCATTTTCATCTCCTACCTAACTTTCGGTTTCACTCAAATTTGGTAAGATTTCACCACTTTTCGTTGTTATTTCGTGATTATTATGAGTAATATACCATATATTAGTGTTTCTACAACAGATTATACCCAAAAATCGACCCAAAACTCGTTTTCCCCAAACTTTCATCGAACAGTTCGTTGTGTCGCTTTTGGCCCAAAAAGAGTGGTGTGACACAAGCTTTTGTGTCGCATTACCTTTCCTACGTCGCACATAGAGACACAAGCCATTATGTCGCAGACTACTCAATGTCGCACATACCGACACAACACCTTATGTCGCATAAAATTTCGATGTCGCACATGGCGACACAAGCCCTTGTGTCGCTGAACCTTTTAGCGACACAGTCCTTATGTCGCAAAAACTCAGAACTTTAAAAGCACATGTTTTTTCACTAAGTGTCGGAACCAGATTTTACCATTTGATTTTACTCCAAATTTGGATTTCACGTGCGTTTTTACTAAAGCTCGACCCTAGCCAGGGGCTCTGCCCCTTGGACCCCGCCAGGGGTTGCCACCCCTTGGACCTCGCTACCAGGGGCGCTGCCCCCGGACCCCCGTACACAGTTTCATACTTTATGAAACACAATGAAACAATATGATAATACTTTCATAGATTTTTATTACAAATCGTTACCAACAAGTCGTATACATTTTCACAACTACAAATTGCGAATGTAAACATTAAAACAAACACTTGGGTCATAATCTAGTTGTGTGAATACTAGTATGGATGGTCAAACTAAGACATCCACATAATTATACTTACAAATCTCTTACTTTAGGGCTTTAAAGATTTCACTTGAGCTTTAGGCTTTGCTAGCGCTCGCAACTTTACTTAGCTCAACAGATGAGTTCACAGCCCCACTTTTAACTGTTTTACCGCTTTCAACTTGGGGTGAGAAACATAGTCAACTGCTTTATTGATTGCCATAACTGCTTTTACTTACATGATTGTATACTTGTTTTACTTGAACGATTAGAGTACTTTAAACTGTTGAACTCTTACACAAAACTGGTATTTATGAAACAACATTTTCATACTATAAACTTGTTAAACTTTGTTTGGTAAATCGGAGAACGACAGGTACTTTTTATGTCGACGCTGGAGAATGACCAGCAACGTATTTTAGTGCCAGAGAACGACTGGCCAAGTTGTACAGGAGAACGACCCGTGCATGTTTAGACTGGTGAACGACCAGTACTGTGTTTCGCTGGAAAACGACCAGCAGTGTTTTGTGCCACAGAACGACTGGCCGAGTTGGACGGGAGAACGACCGGTGCGTCTTTAGACCGGAGAACGACCGGTACTGTTTTGGGAATGCTGGAGAACGACCAACAACGTATTTTAAACTGTATTTTGGGTAACATCCCGCGTAAATTGTATTTTGGGCAACATCCCAACCGAACTATATTTGGATAATATTACACAAAGCGTTTATTTAACTATTATGGCAACAACTGTTTATGAATGTATTTGGCTTAACGAACTGTACTTGCAAACTTAAAACTTGTGAATTCACTCAACCTCGTTGTTGACTTTTACTATGTTTTTCAGGGAATTAGTGGCACACGTAAGGACCACCTGCACATATGGAACGTAGGCGACCCTTGAAGCTTTAGGATGCCAACTTTTGAAACATATGGATTTCTTTTATATAACTAAAGTTGTTTTAGTCATATTTACGAAATCTACTTTTGTAAACATAACTAATTTTACGTTTGTACAACTCGATGAATTCTAAAACTTTGTAACTATTTCTATTGGCATTCTTATAATATATGTTCTGTTGTAATCATATGCTCTGATACGTATGCATGTACAATATTGGTGTCATTACCCCCATACTTAACTAAATGCTTCCGCTAACCACGATAAACGAATTTGGGGGTGTGACAAAAGTTTTACAATTGGCATTGTTATAATATATGTTCTGTTGTAATCATATGCTCTGATACGTATGCATGTACAATGTTGGTGTCATCACCCCCATACTTAACTAAATGCTTCCGCTAACCACGATTAACGAATTTGGGGGTGTGACAAGGTATATGCTTGATTCTAAGCTCGTTGCTCTTTAGACCATCCTTCTGTAAACAAACTTTTTTAAAATTGAGTTAAAAATATGTTAAAAATGAAAAATTTTAGACAAAGAAAGATATACTTTGGGGAAGAAGGATAAATAAAATATGAATTCCTTTGAAAAATTAGTTTAGTAATCCCATAAAGAGCATCGCATGACAAGGCACACAACAAACCAACTTTCAATTCGTGAGGTATCTTGATCCATATAAAGCATTCATATTTAATGCTTCACTTTTTCGATTCTTGAGTGTGTCGATGTATGCGTTTAGAATCAGAATTTTCTCCTGTTATGCATTTCGAATCCGAACTGGTGAGTGAAAGGGAGATAGAATCACATCATTCTTAAACCCATCCATACACCCAAAAATAAAAATACGTTATCCATACCCTCTCAGAAGCATCCCTCAAACTTCATAGAAAGTTCCAAAGATGAAAGAAGAGAAGCTACAAGGATATGACGTCGAAAGAAAAAAATCAAAAGAAAAGAATTCGAAGAAAAGAAAGTCAGATGGTAAAAAAGACTCCTACCAAAAATCATGAAAAAAGAGCGTCGATCCTCCCAAAAATTCTAGCTTTTCTCTTCACAAAAAAGTATATATATATAAACCTATGAAAAACCAACATAACCCCCTCTCATATCACCAACACTCCACTCCAAAAATCCTACATCACCCCTCCTAGAATGATTGCGGCTAGATCGACTTCGTGCTCACTTAAAAGGTAACGATTTGAATCTCGATCAAGCCTATGACGATAAACGATACATGACTGGCATTCTGAGTGATTGATAAAATTAGAATAGGAAACCCTAAACACTTTGAGTGATTGGAGTGACCACCGTGAGAGGATCGCCTAGTCATGTATCCAAGATCAAAGATCAAAAGCATGCTCCCAAAGATTACAACGCCACTTTTTAAAAACCACAAATATTTTATTTTTCCAAAACCCCCACAGTAAAAAGTTCCGCCTCGAAATATTTCATCATCTACTTATTTCTAACATGCTTGAAATTCGAGTTTGCATGAGGACAAGCAAAGTTCTAAGTGTGGGATACTTGATATCGTGTAAAAAGTCACATATTTACTTCCGATATATCTCTCATTTTGAAACAATATCTAGCAAATAAACTCATATAATGTTCAAATCAATGAAACTTTGTCAAAAAGGTCAAAATAGAGTTGCACCAGAAAAATCAAGAAAAATGGACGAAAAACGAAGATTCCACACACGTTTGAAGATTCAAGAGATCAAGACAAGATTTAGAGGGAAAGTACCCATCACTGAGATTCCTCTTATCCAAGATATTCGTTTTCAAAATTCGAATCTAACAGAAGAAGAATCAACAAAAACGGATGAAGAATGAAGATTCTACGTACGCCGGAAGATTCAAACGATTCGCACGAGACATTTAAAGATCGGAGAAACATTTCAGAGATTTATTTTCATCAAAGTCTCCATTTTTGAAAAACGAATCTAACACAAGAAGAATCGACGAAAACGGACGCATAACGAAAAAGATACGCACGAATCAAGAAACGAAGCGAAAGATGGCGACCCGGGGCGGCAGGCTGCAGCTGCTGCCGGCCACCAGCCGCCGCCGGCTGCATGGTGGCAGCGCCGGCTGCCTGTCCCCCGTCCCCTGTCTGCTTTTTCATCCTTGCTTGTACTCGCAGGGTACACGTGCTAGGCCTTTTCCACAACTTTAGGGTACACGTGCTAGACCTTTTCTCGCTTTAGGGTACATGTGCTAGCAACTTTTCCTCCTTTTGCTAACATGTGCTCCTAATGGCTAAAATGCACCAATTTTCAAGTATAAATAGGTGCTCCTTGGCTCATTTCAAGACACACCTTTCATACACCTCTCATACCTCAAAATACACACTTTCTCACAGGGGCGGAGTTAGGATTTAGAATTAGGGGGGGCAAAAAAAAATTTTAAAATTAATTGTTCATGTTTTGGGGGGCAAAACTTCTGAAATATTGCAAATACCCTTATAAATTTTGTTTTTTACATGATTTGAGAATTCTTAGGGGGCAGCTGCCCCCCATGCCCTCCTCTAACTCCGCCCCTGCTTTCTCATCTTTTACACCTTCCATATCTTTCTCATTTCTCTAGTTTTACATTCTAAATTAGTATTAAGCCGAGTTTAGGAAGTTTGTTAGAATAGAACGAAAGCAAGGAACGTTCTTGTAATCTTTGTTGTAAGCTTGGAGTTATTCTTATTAATTCAAGTCTATTCCTTCTCGCGCATTCATATCGGTTCTTTACATCCTTATCTATCTTAATTTAATATGTATACTTTAATTATGTTAGAGATAGTTTGTGCCATACATAGCGAGTAGATTACTATTGTATTTGTTGTGATGTAGTTAGCATAAATAATTATGGGATGACCTTGATTATGTCGTGAAGTAATATGACGGCCCCTATGCGACTGTTTACTTGATGTAGTACTAGAAACGCTGTTAAGCGGAATACAAATGTATGGAAGTCGGTAAACGACCGAAGGTAGTTGTATTATGGATCGACATTATAAAAATGGAAACTTTATGAACGGACTTATCTTGTGATTCTAAACATAAAACTTATATTCGCCTTTCGATTAACAAACGTGATTGTAACCTTGTAAAGAGGAGTCGTGAACCTTAATACTTGGTCAATAGTTATCTGTGTCAAAACTATGGTTTAATTTTAACTTCATGCAATCATCATAAAATGCAATGTGATTACGTGGAATTGCCATGAGTATAGTACACCTCCAATCACAATGTACTTATCATGAAAACATTGCGAAGCAATTAAATTCACAACGAAAACATCGGTTAACGATTAAATACATTGTGAACTACCATAGTATTTTCTGATATGGTATGGGTTTAACTTTATGCAAAAGCCGCCAGCTTTTTAATTAGATTAGTTTAGATTAGATTAGAGTAGGTAGCCTATAGGCTAAATAACCATTCATGAAAACCTAGGGATTTGTTAATTGTATTGAGAAAGGCAAGTTTAAAATCCAATATAAAATGATATATTTCCTTAAACCATGAAACCTAAAGTAAGGTACGCAAGAAACCTAAACACTTTCCCTCGCTTATCATGCTTGAGTTTCACTAATAGGACCCAATCAAATAAGTCCGAACATATTTTCTAAGTTAGTTGTTTGCTGGATTTGTAATCTTTGTGGTATTAAGAACGGTTAGACTTGTTATGGACTTGCTACTCCGTTCCTTCGCCCACGAGCAAATGCGTTCAATAATAAGGGCCACTGACTCCCTCGCAGGAGAGTGTGAAGAGTTGAGCATTGTCTGTCTGATCAGAATCATGATACCCTAGTTCTTCGTGACATATCAGTTGATAACCGACTAATAAGGAATCTATGGGTTATACCATAAGCTATCGAATCTAGTAAACATTTCCAATTTAGATAAACGTTTTCTCTGAAAAGTCATCATCCCATATTATGAGCTAATGAAATCACAACAAATACTACTTTCCATTATCTGATTTATTATCATCTTTTATTCGCTTTATTTAGTCTATCTAGTTAACTGAACCAAAACCCCCAACGCACTTTTATAAAAACCTGTACTAGAAAAGAAAGATTGATTGGATTATCTCCGTTTCAATTCAGTTTCTCTTTAAGAACGACTCTAGATCATACTTACCATCTACTAGCCTTTGGTTCAGTGTTAGTAAGTTACAATTAGACCCCAACATTTACAAATTTAAAACGCCCACCGATAGGCGTTGTGATCACTCGCGCTTGCAACGATTCGACACGCCATTAATACCCGATTCATTAAATCTATACAAACCGTATGAGCATTTGTTAATTCAAATCATAACCAAAGTAGTAGTAGTAGTAGTAGTGGTAGTAGTAGTGGTAGTAGTAGTGGTAGTAGTAGTGGTAGTAGTAGTGGTAGTAGTAGTGGTAGTAGTAGTGGTGGTAGTAGTAGTAGTAGTAGTAGTAGTAGTAGTAGTAGTAGTAGTAGTAGTAATAGTAGTAGTAGTAATAATACCTGACATGAATAGCAGTTGTAGGTATACCCTCTTTGCAAACATGCACTTGGAATTATATCAATCCAATATTCTATCTCTCAAACAGGGTAATTTCAAGTAACTCATTAAATATTCCAAAATCTTTTGGATATCAAAATAGAATTCTTTTATTACTTTGCATTAATAGCAACAAGCTAAGTATAACTCACAAGAATGAAGGGAACAACCATTCTCTCTATTGGTGCATTTTAGTGTGTCTGCCAGTTGGTCTAGCTCATAGTTTGATTTTGTAATAGTTTGAGTTTACTGACTCCTGCGACATTGTGTGTAATGTCGTAGGTGCGACGTCAGTTAGTTGGGCCTGCGACATTGGCTATGTCGCATGGGCTTGAGCCTACGACATTGCATGTAATGTCGCAGGAATCAGTACTGTTTAGTATATAAACACGTTTTGTAATAAGTTTTAGGGTTGACGAAAAACCCTAAACGCAATCTGTCGAAATTACTTGTAAGCTGGTTGATTACAATCAATAAAATAATGTTACGTTTATTCAATTTTGAGTGTTGGTTGTTTGTTTGATTTTTTAAGATTCAATTGTTTATTCCGCAAGCAATTAGATTGATTCGATTCGATCAGATCCTGAGTAAGGGACAAATAAGTGGTATCAGAGCTTTCGGGGCTCGTTTTAGGCTTTTCGGACCGAGTTCGTTATTGTTTAAGGTAATATTCATATTATTTTGTGATTATTACGTGTGTTATTCGTGATTACAGGTTACGTTTGAGTTTTTTGGGATTTATGAAGGGTTTTCGATGTCTGTTGATCGTGGAAATCGATTAGGGTTCGAAAATTTCGAGTTCAGGGTTTCTGGCCGTAGCTGTGTGCGACTTTGCGACATCAGTTATGTTGAGTCGTTGATCGCTGATCAAATGATGACTAACTCATCGAAGAAAATGATTAAATCAAAGCTGCTGTTGCTAAAGTTATTACTTGCTGGTCTCTGATCAATCTAAACTTCATCAGTAACAAGTTTGTCTAGGGAGCTTTGATCACAATCATTTAGGGGGAGATTGTTGAGTCACTGGTCGCTGATAAGTCATCAGTTGCTTAGCAACTCAATAAAATACAACTTGATGAAGAAATGATTTGTGTCAAAGCTGCTGTTGCTGAAAGTGAACAATTGATGATCGCCATTCATTCTACTCCTGGATTTAACATACTGAGGAAGACTAAAATTCAAATTTGTGTGACGCTGATACAAGCAGCGAGAGTTTTATATCTTCATACTGAATAAGGCAAAAGTCACTGCCTAATAACAACTAGTCACTGAAGAACAATATTTCAAGTCATTCTACAAGAGCATGTTAGCTCGCAGTGAGTGAGGAGAGTTACTGCTTCTTCAGTGACTATTCAATAAAGTATGAAGTGCTCCTCTTATATGTCAACAAGTGTTCTTCGTACTTGAAGAATGTTTGAAGGATCACGTGGAAGTGAATGATTGGTTTGAAGGAAGACGTGATATTCGAGGTAACAGAATTTGGGACCACAGAATAATCAAGGATCAGAGATCAAACCAATCAAACAGCGACACGTGTCATTCCAAGATCATGATTCTCCATAAGACATTTGCACTATAAATAGAGCAGTACTATGTACTTAGAAGTTTTCCATTGATACGCATTATTCACTTGTTTGTCAGTGAATACAGTTTGTCTAAGTACGTATCCTCGAGCAGTGAGTAAACAGTTAGCGTGTTTGTCTACTACTGTTTAGCTGAATTTGTAATAGTTTAGCACAAGTGTTTGATTTGGATTAGCCTTGGATAGTTCATTCCGCAATCAACACTTAGTGAGTTTATGATCAATAAAATTATATTCTCAGCTACTATCTATTACTTGCTTTGATATTGTCATATCTATCTCATACATACTGTGTTGTTATTAAACAATTAAAAACTGTCTAAGTAACTTGATTAAAACCAGAGAAAAGTTTTAATTATATTCAACCCCCCTTCTACAATTAAACTTTACTTATTGCGATTCCATTTCACTAATCAATAGTGAATTCAGGACTCTCAATTGGTATCAGAGCAGAGTTGGTTTAAATCAATTAACCAGATCTGCAATGGAATCAGTAAAGTATAGTTGTGTTGACTCTGAGTATCAAAAGGGAAATGGTTCTACTACCAAACCTCCAGCGTTTGATCCCTCTAGGATTGAAACCTGGATGTGTAACATCCTCGCGTCGACCTGGTAATTTTCTATTAAAATTGAATATTTTATTAATTAGAAATTACTTGTTATTAATTGTTTATTGAAAAAACTTAGGTGAATAAGTCTTAGGACTTATTGTGATTAGTGAAATATTAGTTGTTTTAAATTACTGTAGTTGACAGTAAAATAAAATAATATTTCTTGCAAGTGATTTTACGGTTCCAGACAATAGATTTGGAACGGGTATAAAATACCCAAAGTTGAGTCGGTGTAAATAAGGGATTAACCCCTTTTACTGTCATTATTTTCCCCAATTTTCACTTCCCTTCAAGAACAAGAACAAACTCAAAACCTTACCAAAATTGAAGAATTTGACACTTTGGAACTGAAATTGTGAACTCTTACTTGCTTGCTATCTTCCATCTTCTTCTTGCTTATATCATCATCATCATTTTCATGTAAGTATTGATTGATTATGAACTTCAATATTAGTTAGGTCAAATATGAAATTGATGAATTAAATCAGTTATATGTGTTTAATGTTGTTAAAAGTCATTAGCTAATGATAGTAAACTGATTTCTTAGCTCAATTTGTAATTTGTTTGCCATTGAAATGTGATTCAAGCTCATCTTTGATGTGTAAAGAATTTAGCTTGAAATTGTAGTGATTTGTGTTTGAATAGGTTATTGGATGTTAACTAGTCGATATATGATACTCCTTTGTGATTTGTAGTGTGGTTTGAGTGATTTAGCACTTGAAAATGTGGGTTTTGGAACATATGATTCGAGCTGGAAATGTGCAGCAACAAAAACTGAGTTTTCTGGGTTTCAGGGAATAGCCGATCGGCTATACATAGCAGATCGGCTATGCTAGTGCAAAAACTCAACAGAAATTGACCCAGGAACAAAATGGACGAATTTAACTAAAGAAACCGATCTGCTTTACAAAGCAGATCGGCTACTCATACAAAGCCGAACGGCTATGCTTAGCCGAACGGCTAGCTTAGTTCAAAAATGCAACAGAACTTGACTTAGGTAAAAAGGCTTAAAAATCAACTAAAGAAGCAGATCTGCTAAGGTAAAGCAGATCGGCTTTGGTTCAGAACAGGATCAATTCAGTTTTAATTTGTGTATCAATCACAAATGTACAAGTAATATATATATATATATTCAAGTTGTGTAATTACTTGTATAATAACATGATTCATCTAAGGTTGATGATTAATGACAAGTTATTAACTTGTGTGTTTTGTGGTATTTCAGATACACCAAAGGCTCAGTGAATAAAAGCTGAGTGTGGAGATTTCAAGGGTGTCGGTGAGTGGATTCAAAGCTCACCATTTGATTTAGTTGAAATCATTTGATTATAACTAGTAATCGTAGATATGTTGATGTTGTTGATTATTTATTATATCTTGTTGATTATAAATCTATGTGCTATGTGGCCTTTGGGCATCAGTTGTTAATGAGGTCAACGAGTTGATGAACTGTTGGTTGGGCTAGCGGGTTGTTGTATGAATGATACAGAGTTGTACTTCATTTGTTGTGTGTATAGACTCTGTATCTGAATGTAATAACCGCTAGCTATCGGTCTCGTCCGTATGGCCATACGGATATGGTTGGATAAGTGTTCTTGGGGAGCCTCCCGGGTATTATGGTTATCCCCAGAACCACCGATCCTCATTAAGTATTTGTTGATAGTTGATTGTTGATAGTAGTATTTGCGGATATTAGAAGTAATTAAGTGATGAAGCTAAGTTGAATGTTGTGTGATGAATTTACTCACTTAGCTTCGTGCTAATCCTTCGTTGTTACTTCTTGCAGATTTTGATAAAATGTGGGTAGCAAGAAGTTAATGAAAAAGGCAAGGAATGTTTGAAGATTATGCTACTCTGATCATTTTTGTGTTAAATCAAGTTTGTTTAAGTAATGCCCCGAATAGTGAAGTTGGTTAACACTTTTGAATAAGTATAATGTAACTATAAACTGATTTTGTACATTATAAATGTGATGTAGTAATTAAATGTATGTTTTAAATACTTACGCTTCCGGTTTATTAATATAATATTGTGTTATTAAAAGAGGGGCGTTATAAGTTGGTATCAGAGCATGGTTTTGGGATAATTGAGCATTGAAGAATGTTCAACCCCAAAACTGGAGCATGTTTAGTCAAACATTCCTGGTTTGGGATTTAGCATTGATTAATAATTGTTAGTAGATAGATACTAACGATTAACAAAGTTCAAGTGTTTTGTTGATTTCAGAAATGGCAGATAATGAGCAACCAACCGACCACCCGAATAATGCCTCTCGGATAGATGCTCCTCAGTCAAACACACAACAAGAACAATATATTCATGAAGGTACATCTGCTCATCACCACTATGAATCAGAAAGAGATGAATATGTACATGAGATGGAGGATGAATTAATTCTTTTGAGGGAATTTAAAAGAAAAGCCGAGGAAGCTGCGGCTCAACAACTTGTATATCAACAACAAACTTCTATTGTTGGTACTGGATCTTCTTCTCAATTTAGTAAGAGATGCTCTTTTAAAACCTTTATGGCTAGTAAACCACCAGAATATCGTGGTAGTACAAATCCAACTGTAACATTGAATTGGTTACGAGATATTGAACGGAAATTTGAGGTGACAAGTTGTGATGAAGATTCTAAAGTAATGTTTGCGGTACAATGTATGAAAGATGAAGCCATGGTGTGGTGGGATTCAGTTACAGGTCATTTAGCTGAGCAACAAAAGAAGGCTATTCGATGGTCTGAATTTCATCAAGCAGTTTGTAATCAGTATTGCTCGGATTTTGATATGGCACGGATTCGACGGGAATTTGTGAATCTTCAATTAACTGATAAGATGACAATTGATGATTTAATTGCCCAGTTTACTGACAAGCTTCGCTTTGTTCAACAGTGGGTCCCTGATGAAAAGACTAAAATTGAACAGTTTGTAGAAACTTTACCCCATGATTATCGTACTTCAGTTCGATTGGCTAGAGACTTATCTCAGGCTTTTGTTTTGGCACGTGCTGTTGACAGTGATATGAGAGGTTCTCGTAGGTATCCACCGAGAGATATTTCTACTTTTTCTTCTTCAAGGACTAGAAGCGAGTCTTCTGGTAAGGGTAAATCTAGGTGGCAAGGTAATAGACAAAATAAAAGGTCAAGTGGAATGACTATTTCTTCTGGATCAGTTGGTGGACCTAGTTGGTGCAGTCCGTGTAGATCTAGACATGTTGGTCCATGTACTGCTCAAACCAATAAGTGTCTGAAATGTGGTGAGTTAGGTCATGAGATTAAGAATTGTCGGTATCCTAATTTTGTGTGTTGGACTTGTAAAAAAGAAGGACATCGGGTTGGTCAATGTCCAGAGGCAGGAAAGACGGGGTCGGGTACGGTTGGAAGTTCATCATCTTCCGGTCAAAAGCGAAAGAATCCTCCGCCAGCACTGAGTAGGGCTTTTCAGATGACAGTTGATGAGGCTGTCCACACAGATGATGTGATCACGGGTACTTTTCTTATAAACTCTGTACCAGCTCGTGTATTATTTGATTCTGGAGCAAATTGTTCTTTGATATCTGTGTGTTTCTGTGATAAGTTGAAATTAATCCCTACTGTGATACATAAGCCCTTAGAAGTAGAGATTGTAAGTGGCAATTTAATTCCTGTTACCACCTCGGTGACTGGAGTTAATATTGTGATAGATGGTTATACTTTTCCAATTTCGTTTCTATTAATGCCGATTCCAAGTTTTGATGTGATTATTGGCATGGATTGGTTAAGTCAGTTTAAAGCAAGTATAGATTGCCACAGTAAGTTGATTAGGATCCCAATTTCTGATGAGTCATATGTTGTGGCTCGAGGAGAACGGGATAGGGGTTGTATTCCTCTGATTTCTATGATGAAAGCTAGGAAGTCGTTGTCTAAAGGCTGTAGGTCTTATCTAGCATATGTTATTGATGCCAAATTAGAAAAGGAGTATATTTCAGAAGTTCCGGTTGTTTCTGAATATCCGGAAGTGTTTCCCGATGAATTACCTGGATTACCACCGGTTAGAGATGTTGAGTATCAGATTGATCTTATTCCTGGTTCTTCAGCTGTAGCTAAAGCTCCCTATAGATTAGCTCCGTCTGAAATGTGTGAGATGATGAAACAGATTCAGGAATTGTTGGATAGAGGTTTCATTAGACCTAGTTCTTCACCGTGGGGTGCACCGGTTTTATTTGTTAGGAAGAAAGATGGGTTACTTAGAATGTGTATTGATTATCGGGAATTAAACAAAAGAACAGTCAAGAATAAATATCCTCTGCCTCGAATAGATGATTTATTTGATCAGTTGCAGGGATCTTCGGTATATTCTAAAATTGATTTGAGGTCGGGATACCACCAAGTTCGTGTTCGTGAACAAGACATTCCAAAGACTGCTTTTCGTACCAGGTATGGTCACTATGAATTTCTAGTAATGCCATTTGGTCTAACCAATGCTCCGGCAGTGTTTATGGATTTGATGAACCGTGTATGTCGCCCTTTTCTTGATAAATTTGTGATAGTGTTTATCGATGATATTCTTGTGTATTCCAAATCCGAATCAGAACATGAAATGCATTTGAGATTAGTGTTGGAAACTTTGAAAAGAGAACAATTATATGCCAAGTTTTCAAAATGCGAATTCTGGATTCGAGAAGTACAATTTTTGGGTCATATCATATGTAAAGATGGTGTTAAAGTTGATCCTTCTAAAATTGAAGCTATTATGAGGTGGAATGTTCCAAAGAATCCTTCTGAAATCAAGAGTTTTCTTGGGCTAGCCGGATATTATAGAAAATTTATTAAAGACTTTTCAAAGATAGCTGGTCCATTGACTAAATTGACTCGTAAAGATGTAAAGTTTGAATGGTGTGAACAACAGGAAACAGCTTTTCAGACATTGAAACAGTTGTTGTGTCAGTCTCCTGTGTTAGCTTTACCAGATGGATCTGATGATTTTGTTGTATATTGTGATGCATCTATTGTGGGTTTAGGTTGTGTTTTAATGCAGCGAGATTGTGTCATTGCTTATGCTTCTCGTCAGCTCAAAACTCATGAAAGAAATTATCCTACCCATGATTTAGAACTTGCAGCTGTGGTGTTTGCTTTGAAAATCTGGAGGCATTACTTGTATGGTACTAAATGTGTTATATGTACAGATCACAAGAGTCTTCAGTATATGTTTTCACAGAAAGAGTTAAATATGCGTCAGAGGCGATGGTTAGAATTAATCAAAGATTATGATTGTGAGATTAGATACCATCCAGGAAAAGCAAATGTGGTTGCAGACGCCTTAAGTCGAAAAGGTACTTCTAACCGAGTCTATTACTTGAAAATTGATGTTTCTTCTGATTTAGTGGATCAAATTAAAGCTGTACAGTTGGAAGCTTTATTGAATCATAATTTAAAATCAGAGATTATGACAAAAAGAAAAGACTTGTTGATTGATGATTCTAGAGGATTGAAAACTTTTCAGTCACGTGTATGGATTCCTTTGATAGGAGGTCTTCGAGATGTGATTTTGACTGAAGCTCACAAATCTAGATTGTCTGTTCATCCAGGGAGTACTAAAATGTATAATGATTTGAAACCTTTGTACTGGTGGCCTACAATGAAAACTGATATTGCAAAGTTTGTTGGTAATTGTCATATTTGTTCTCAAGTTAAAGCTGAACATCAGAAGCCGTATGGGTCGTTGAAACAGCTTGAGATTCCAGAATGGAAGTGGGAACATATAACTATGGATTTTGTGACAAAACTTCCACGAACTAACCGAGGGAATGATATGATTTGGGTTATTGTTGATCGTTTGACCAAGAGTGCACATTTTCTGGCTACTAATGAAACTGCATCACTGAGTAGGTTGGCACAGTTGTATGTTAATGAGATTGTTACAAGACATGGTATTCCATTATCGATTGTATCAGATAGAGATGCTAGATTTATTTCACGCTTTTGGCAGAATTTACAACAACAGTTGGGTACACGTGTGCATCTCAGTACAGCTTATCATCCTCAGACTGACGGTCAGTCAGAACGAACTATTCAGACATTAGAGGATATGTTAAGAGCTTGTATTTTAGAATATGGAGATTCTTGGGATTCTCATCTTCCTTTGGTAGAATTTGCTTATAATAATTCTTATCATTCGAGTATTGGTATGTCACCATATGAGATGTTATATGGTCGCCGTTGTAGAACGCCTACTTGTTGGTTAGAAGTGGGAGAAAAGCAATTTGCAGGCCCAGACATTGTACAGATTACTGTTGACAAAGTGACTATCGCACGAGAAAAGTTAAAAGCTGCACGTGATAGACAGAAACAATATGCAGACCCACATAGACGAACTGTTACTTTTACCGAAAGTGAGTTTGTGTATTTGAAAGTCTCTCCATGGAAAGGTGTAATTAGATTTGGGAAAAGAGGAAAATTGGCACCTAGATACATTGGTCCTTTCAAAATTCGACAGTTGGTAAATGATCAATCTGTTACATTAGATCTTCCTCCTGAACTCGTTGGTATTCACGATACGTTTAATATTTGTTACTTGAGGAAGTGCAATGTTGAAGATAAATCTCAAATTCTTCCTTTGCAAGATTTGAAAGTCGATCAAAATCAGAAATTGATTGAAGAACCGATTGAAATTTTAGATAGAAAGATTACTAAACTTAGGAAGAAACACATTCCTATGGTGTTAGTGAAATGGAGACACAGTCTAGGTTCAAATTTGACCTGGGAGACTGAAGAGTTAATGAAATCCAGATATCCTGGATTGTTTGATTAGATTTCGAGGACGAAATCTCCTGAAGGAGGGGAGATTTGTAACATCCTCGCGTCGGCCTGGTAATTTTCTATTAAAATTGAATATTTTATTAATTAGAAATTACTTGTTATTAATTGTTTATTGAAAAAACTTAGGTGAATAAGTCTTAGGACTTATTGTGATTAGTGAAATATTAGTTGTTTTAAATTACTGTAGTTGACAGTAAAATAAAATAATATTTCTCGCAAGTGATTTTACGGTTCCAGACAATAGATTTGGAACGGGTATAAAATACCCAAAGTTGAGTCGGTGTAAATAAGGGATTAACCCCTTTTACTGTCATTATTTTCCCCAATTTTCACTTCCCTTCAAGAACAAGAACAAACTCAAAACCTTACCAAAATTGAAGAATTTGACACTTTGGAACTGAAATTGTGAACTCTTACTTGCTTGCTATCTTCCATCTTCTTCTTGCTTATATCATCATCATCATTTTCATGTAAGTATTGATTGATTATGAACTTCAATATTAGTTAGGTCAAATATGAAATTGATGAATTAAATCAGTTATATGTGTTTAATGTTGTTAAAAGTCATTAGCTAATGATAGTAAACTGATTTCTTAGCTCAATTTGTAATTTGTTTGCCATTGAAATGTGATTCAAGCTCATCTTTGATGTGTAAAGAATTTAGCTTGAAATTGTAGTGATTTGTGTTTGAATAGGTTATTGGATGTTAACTAGTCGATATATGATACTCCTTTGTGATTTGTAGTGTGGTTTGAGTGATTTAGCACTTGAAAATGTGGGTTTTGGAACATATGATTCGAGCTGGAAATGTGCAGCAACAAAAACTGAGTTTTCTGGGTTTCAGGGAATAGCCGATCGGCTATACATAGCAGATCGGCTATGCTAGTGCAAAAACTCAACAGAAATTGACCCAGGAACAAAATGGACGAATTTAACTAAAGAAACCGATCTGCTTTACAAAGCAGATCGGCTACTCATACAAAGCCGAACGGCTATGCTTAGCCGAACGGCTAGCTTAGTTCAAAAATGCAACAGAACTTGACTTAGGTAAAAAGGCTTAAAAATCAACTAAAGAAGCAGATCTGCTAAGGTAAAGCAGATCGGCTTTGGTTCAGAACATGATCAATTCAGTTTTAATTTGTGTATCAATCACAAATGTACAAATAATATATATATATATATTCAAGTTGTGTAATTACTTGTATAATAACATGATTCATCTAAGGTTGATGATTAATGACAAGTTATTAACTTGTGTGTTTTGTGGTATTTCAGATACACCAAAAGCTCAGTGAATAAAAGCTGAGTGTGGAGATTTCAAGGGTGTCGGTGAGTGGATTCAAAGCTCACCATTTGATTTAGTTGAAATCATTTGATTATAACTAGTAATCGTAGATATGTTGATGTTGTTGATTATTTATTATATCTTGTTGATTATAAATCTATGTGCTATGTGGCCTTTGGGCATCAGTTGTTAATGAGGTCAACGAGTTGATGAACTGTTGGTTGGGCTAGCGGGTTGTTGTATGAATGATACAGAGTTGTACTTCATTTGTTGTGTGTATAGACTCTGTATCTGAATGTAATAACCGCTAGCTATCGGTCTCGTCCGTATGGCCATACGGATATGGTTGGATAAGTGTTCTTGGGGAGCCTCCCGGGTATTATGGTTATCCCCAGAACCACCGATCCTCATTAAGTATTTGTTGATAGTTGATTGTTGATAGTAGTATTTGCGGATATTAGAAGTAATTAAGTGATGAAGCTAAGTTGAATGTTGTGTGATGAATTTACTCACTTAGCTTCGTGCTAATCCTTCGTTGTTACTTCTTGCAGATTTTGATAAAATGTGGGTAGCAAGAAGTTAATGAAAAAGGCAAGGAATGTTTGAAGATTATGCTACTCTGATCATTTTTGTGTTAAATCAAGTTTGTTTAAGTAATGCCCCGAATAGTGAAGTTGGTTAACACTTTTGAATAAGTATAATGTAACTATAAACTGATTTTGTACATTATAAATGTGATGTAGTAATTAAATGTATGTTTTAAATACTTACGCTTCCGGTTTATTAATATAATATTGTGTTATTAAAAGAGGGGCGTTATAAGTTGGTATCAGAGCATGGTTTTGGGATAATTGAGCATTGAAGAATGTTCAACCCCAAAACTGGAGCATGTTTAGTCAAACATTCCTGGTTTGGGATTTAGCATTGATTAATAATTGTTAGTAGATAGATACTAACGATTAACAAAGTTCAAGTGTTTTGTTGATTTCAGAAATGGCAGATAATGAGCAACCAACCGACCACCCGAATAATGCCTCTCGGATAGATGCTCCTCAGTCAAACACACAACAAGAACAATATATTCATGAAGGTACATCTGCTCATCACCACTATGAATCAGAAAGAGATGAATATGTACATGAGATGGAGGATGAATTAATTCTTTTGAGGGAATTTAAAAGAAAAGCCGAGGAAGCTGCGGCTCAACAACTTGTATATCAACAAAAAACTTCTATTGTTGGTACTGGATCTTCTTCTCAATTTAGTAAGAGATGCTCTTTTAAAACCTTTATGGCTAGTAAACCACCAGAATATCGTGGTAGTACAAATCCAACTGTAACATTGAATTGGTTACGAGATATTGAACGGAAATTTGAGGTGACAAGTTGTGATGAAGATTCTAAAGTAATGTTTGCGGTACAATGTATGAAAGATGAAGCCATGGTGTGGTGGGATTCAGTTACAGGTCATTTAGCTGAGCAACAAAAGAAGGCTATTCGATGGTCTGAATTTCATCAAGCAGTTTGTAATCAGTATTGCTCGGATTTTGATATGGCACGGATTCGACGGGAATTTGTGAATCTTCAATTAACTGATAAGATGACAATTGATGATTTAATTGCCCAGTTTACTGACAAGCTTCGCTTTGTTCAACAGTGGGTCCCTGATGAAAAGACTAAAATTGAACAGTTTGTAGAAACTTTACCCCATGATTATCGTACTTCAGTTCGATTGGCTAGTGTTGGGATCTGAGCAAAACTAGACAAGTATTGAAGACTAGCCACTGTTCTCTTTATTGCTAGCCGCTGTTATTGATGAAGCAGTACCACTGCTTAAAGAGTGCTAGCCACTGCCAGAAGAAGTAAAAGTGCTAACCACTGTCAGAAGAAGTAAAGGTCTAGCCACTGCTAGTATAGTTAAGCAGTGTCACTGTTAGTATGTGTCTGTAAAGGGAACTTACTACCACTGTTGGTACAAAGTAGGTTATTCCCACTGTTAGTATATAGAAATCTGTTAGAGATATTTATGGAATAAATTTGAATTCCATAAATATAGGAGATTGTTTAGCAGGACTCTATGTGTTATAAATAGAGATCCTAAACCTAGTTTTAGGTTAAGAGTTTTAGTGCAGCTTCAAGGTTTTGTAACCCTAATACAAATCAGTGTATTCGTCTTATATCATTAATAAGATTGAAGCTTTTTATATCTCTGTTCTTGTTATTCATATTGATCTTCATTATATTACTAAGTGTTATTCCGCAAACTTCTTAGTAATCATTCAAAACTTTGTTAGTCTAATAACTTTATTAGATCGATCTTGGTTATACAAGTGGTATCAGAGCAGTTGGTTAAGTTTTGAATACAGGAAGATCTAGAATTACTGTTTGATTGATTATTTTCAAGATTTGTTATTAAATCAATGGCAGAAGGCAATGAAGGAATACAGGTCACTAAGATTCCATTGCTTAGACCTGATGAGTTTGATCTATGGAAAAACAGAATCAGACAATATATGCTTCTCACAGACTACCAGATGTGGGAGGTGGTTGTTAATGGTCCTCCAGTGACTCTAAACAGTGATGGTGTTCCAATGCCAAGATCACCACCAACAACTGAGGCAGAAAGAAAGGTCAGATCCATTGAGTACAAAGCTTTAAGTACTCTATTGTTATCCATTCCCAATGAATATCAGAGACGGTTTGAAGCATGTCAAGATGCTAAAGTATTGATGGAAGCAATTGAAAAGAGGTTTGGTGGTAATGATAACACCAGAAAGAACAAAAGATCTCTACTTAAACAACAGTATGAGAATTTTAATTCTACAAGATCAGAAACTTTAACACAAACCTTTGATAGGTTTTCTAAACTGGTTGGAGATCTGGAAAATCATCAAGTGAAGATAGATAGAGATGATTTAAACAGGAAGTTTTTGAGGTCCTTGGGTGATGAATGGACTATGTATACTGTTGGGCTAAGACAGAGTGCAGATCTGGAAGCCAAGGAATTAGAAGATATATATAATGATCTGAGAAACTTTGAATCTGAAGTAGAGGGCAAGAAGGGAGGATCAGGGAACAACAACCAAAATTCTGCATTTATGTCTATGGGAGCATTTGGATCTAAAGCTGAGTCATGTCTTAAAGAGTCATCCTATGGGTCTGGAGGAAGTGCATCATTATCTAAGAATTCTAATGATCAAATCTTAGAATCTTTCTTTGCTAGTAATGTGAACTCTTCACTTACTAATGAAGATCTAGATCAATTTGAAGGAGATGATCTAGAAGAAATGGATATTAAACTGCAGATTGCTCTAATCACACAAAGAGCAAAAAGGTTTATGCAAAGAACTGGTAGAAATAACTTTGCACAGAAGAGGAGTGATGCTAGCTGGTTTGACAAAAGCAAGGTTGAATGTTTCAATTGTCACAAGATGGGACATTTTGTTAGGGAGTGCAGAAGCCCAAGGGTTGATCAGAATGAAAGAGGAAATGTCCAAAGAAGTGCAGGTAATGTGGGACAAACTAAGAATGTGCCAATCCAAGATACTTCATCAAATGCACTGGTATCTGTTGATGGATGTGGATGGGATTGGAGTGATCAGGAAGAGCATGAAGTGAAGAATCAATGCTTCATGGCAACTGCAGAATCTGACAAACAATCAGAAGTTCCATATGAGGTACAAATTAAATTATGTTCAACTGTGTGTAAACAAACTGTAAAACATTATAGAGATCATAACCAGAAAGTGTGTGATGAGTTAAAATTATGTGAAATCAAAAGTAAACACACAATCTCTGTAATAGAAAATTTTGAAAAACAGATTCAAGCATTTGAAGAGAATGCAACACAGTTTCAGTATGATATCGAGTATGCTAGGTGGGAGAGAGATACACTTAAAGATCAGGTAGAAGTACTAACTAAGAAACTTACTGAGGTCACATGTGAAAGAGATAGCATAAGACTTAATGTAAGTAACTTAGAAAATGCATCTAAGAGTGTACATAAACTTATCAATTCACAGATTCATGATAAACTTAAAACTGGGTTAGGATACAGTAGTGTACCTCCTCCTTATAACAACAACTACTTTCCTTCAAAAACTGAAATTGATTTAAATTTACTAAAAGAAGGATTGAATGATGATGTTAAAAAGGTTGACCCAGTTAACAGTTTAAAAGACGATGTGAACATTGATGGAGTTGAAATTCATGAGTGGAGTGAGGAAGATGATGAAGAGTGTGTTACATCTGAAGGTGAGGGTAATGTACTGAATAAATCTGTTACACAACCTAGTGAGTGTAGCAATCAAGTTACTGGTCTAACTTTAGATCTTAAGGATAAAAAGCTAGAAGAGGGTAAAAGAATGTTCAGTGAAAAGGAGAAATCTAAGATAGAAAATGTAAGACTCACATCTAATATTCCTAGAAAAGTTCAAAGGAAGATTAGAAATGAAGTGAAATCATCTCTTTCTGTGAATCCTGCATCTGCATTGAATAAATGTGATCATTGCAAATGTAAGGATAACTTTTCTTCGTCACAAAATTTTCAAAAACATATTCCCAGAGGTAACCAACGGAATTGGAATCAAATGGTGACTCAAAAACTGGGGAATAATGTTACTGTAATTAAAGAAAAGTTATGCCTTATATGTGGCAGAAATAATCATCTTCAACATGAGTGCTTTCATCATCCAAAAACCTATCAAGCAAATGTGAAAAAGCCATGGACAGCAGTTAATATGGTTAACAAACAAAATTTTAAATCTAAAGTTAATCATACAACTGCTGCTAGGAAGATGAACTATAGGGCAAATCAAGCTATGGTTGCTGCAAAAGTTTCTACTGCAGGAACAAAAGCTAAAGATTTAGCCAACAGTGGTACGACTAGAACAGTGGAAAATGCGTTTAAAGCCAACAGTGGAAAGAATTATACCAGTGTTAATCCCTTTACCACTGTTAGACATAACAACAGTGTTTATCCTTTTACCACTGTTAGACATAACAACAGTGATAAGACTAGAACAGTGGAAAAGGTTTTTAAAGCAAACAGTGGAAAGAATTTTACAACTAGTTATGTTAACACTGGTAGAGTAAATAACACTATCAGGAATACCAACAGTGTTAATTCATTTACCACTGGTAGAACAAATAATACTGTTAGATACTATAATAGTGTTAATCACTTTGCCACTGTTAGACATAATAAGTATAATCGTGACACTGTTAGGCATTATAACTATGGTCCTACAGCTAATACTGTTAGACCAAAATCCACTGTTGAGTCTAAAATTAGTTGGATTTGGACACCTTTTCAATCAAATATGGCAAGCTGTTCAAAATCTAACAATGCATCCAAATCAATAATCTTCAAGAAAGTTGATTACCTTGATGCATCTGGGAAACCCAAAGCCAAATTGGTTTGGGTTCCCAAGAGAAATTAATTTTCTCTGTGTTTGTGTATGTGCAGGGCAAGCCAAGAAGTTTATGGCATATCGACAGTGGCTGCTCAAGGCACATGACTGGAGATAAGGAAAAGCTACAGAACTTCAAATCATTTGATGGTGGATATGTAGCATTTGGAAGCAATCCAAAAGGTGGAAGGATCACAGGCAAAGGAGTTGTTCAAAGTGCAAAGTTAAGCTTTGAAAATGTTTATTATGTGGAACAGTTGAGGTACAATTTGCTAAGTGTGAGTCAGATCACAGATAAAAAGAACCCTGTTCATTTTACTGACACTGAATGTCTTATTCTGTCTAAGGAGTTCAAAATTCCAGAAAATATGATTTTAATGAGCATTCCTAGGCAAGATAATGTCTACAAGTGTGACTTAGCAAACATGGCACCTCAATCTGATTTAAACTGCTTGATTTCTAAAGCAAATTTAAATGAGTCTACTTTGTGGCATAGAAGGATGTGTCACATGAATTACAAAACCATTAATAAACTTGTCAAAAACAAGCTTGTTAGGGGTTTACCTGAGAAGGTCTATTCATGTGATGATCATTGTGTTTCTTGCCTAAAGGGAAAGCAACACAAAACTTCTTTTAAGTCCAAAGCTGTGAATTCAAACTGTACTCCTCTATCCTTATTGCATATGGACTTATTTGGACCAACAAGCATAAGTAGTATGGGAAAAAGATCTTATTGTCTTGTTGTAATCGATGATTATACCAGATTTACATGGGTTTTCTTTCTTAGAACAAAAGATGAGACAGGTGAAATACTTAGATCATTTATAACTAAGATTGAGAACCAATTAGATACAAAGGTTAAAATCATCAGGAGTGATAATGGAACAGAGTTTAAAAATTCTGAGATGGATAAATTCTGTGATGAGAAAGGCATTAAGAGAGAATTTAGTGCTCCTAGGACTCCTCAACAAAATGGAGTAGCTGAAAGAAGGAATAGAACACTAATAGAGGCTGCTAGAACTATGCTAGCTGATGCAAAACTTCCTATGTCCTTTTGGGCAGAAGCAGTTAGCACAGCTTGCTATGTTCAGAATAGGGTAACAGTTGTTAAACCTCATTTCAAAACCCCTTATGAGCTGCTGTTTAAGAACAAACCACTGGTCAGTTTCTTAAAATCCTTCGGATGTCCTTGTACTATTTTGAATACCAAAGATCATCTAGGAAAGTTTGAAAGCAAAATAGATGAGGGTGTATTTGTGGGATATTCTGTTCAAAGTAAAGCATATAGAGTGTTCAATCAAAGGACCAGAGTCATAGAAGAATCAATGAATGTCACTTTTAATGAGAATATCATTAATCCTGATGGAAAAGGTCCTAAGTCATTGTTTGATATTGATGCTCTTAACAATGCTTTTAGATATGCAACTGTCAATTTAAGTACAGGTACAAGTACAGGTACCAAAACAGGAACAGAAGAGGTAGCCAGTGAGAAAGAAACAGGGGTGTTCACAGATAGTAATAAAGACTACTTGGAATACATTATATTTCCAATCTGGACTCCTGATCCACCTGAGTTGCTATCTTCTAATCTTCCACAGTCATCTCAGTCCATTGAGATAGAAGAGCAAATTGAAACACCTGTCAATGAAAGTTCAGGGCAGGATGGTAACTTTACCAACTTGGAGACTACCATTCCTGAGACATCAAATTCAAACTTTCATGTACACAAGGATCATCCTTTGGAACAGGTGATTGGTGATATAAATGCTGGTATACAGACTAGACAGCAGTCTACTGTCAATGAAGAAGAAATACATACATCTCTATATGTATGTTTTCTATCACAAATAGAACCTAAGAAGGCAGTAGAAGCTCTTAAACACCCTAGCTGGATTGAGGCAATGCAAGAGGAGTTGCTACAATTCAAGATCCAGAATGTGTGGACTCTTGTTGATCTACCAAAAGGTAAAAGGGCTATTGGTACCAAATGGATATTCAAAAACAAGAAGGATGAAAGAGGCATTGTAATAAAGAACAAAGCAAGATTGGTGGCACAGGGATATACACAGGAAGAAGGGATTGATTATGATGATGTTTTTGCTCCTGTTGCAAGGATAGAAGCCATCAGATTATTCTTAGCATTTGCTTCATATAAAGGATTCATAGTGTATCAGATGGATGTCAAGAGTGCTTTTCTGTATGGCACAATTGATGATGAGGTGTATGTGTGTCAACCTCCTGGATTTGAAGATCCTCAATATCCAGATAAAGTTTGCAGATTAGATAAAGCGTTGTATGGTTTGCATCAAGCACCTAGAGCTTGGTATGAGACTCTATCAGTGTATCTGTTAGAGAATGGATTTAAGAGGGGAACCATTGATAAGACACTGTTTATCAAAATGGAGAATAATGACATTTTGTTGGTGCAAATTTATGTTGATGACATCATTTTTGGATCTACAAATGATGGTCTGTGCAAAGAATTTGAGAGGTTAATGCATCAAAAGTTTCAGATGAGTTCAATGGGGGAACTCACCTTCTTCTTAGGACTTCAAGTTAAGCAGAATTCAGATGGCATTTTCATCAATCAAAGCAAGTATGTGAAAGACATTCTTGATAGATTTGGATACTCAGATGCTAAGATAGCTAGCACACCAATGGAGACACACAAGGCATTACATGCAGATCTTGAGGGGGAGGATGTAGATGTGCATCTATATAGATCTATGATTGGATCCCTCATGTATCTCACCTCCTCTAGACCAGACATCATGTTTGCTGTGTGTGTGTGTGCTAGATATCAAGCCAATCCCAAGCAATCACATTTATATGCAGTAAAGAGGATCTTTAGATATTTAAAGGGCCAACCACAATTAGGACTTTGGTATCCTAAGAGTTCTTCTTTTGAGCTTAAGGCATATACAGATAGTGATTATGGTGGTGAGAATATGGATAGGAAGTCTACATCAGGGGGTTGTCAATTTCTAGGAGAAAGATTGGTATCCTGGCAATGCAAGAAACAGACCACTGTATCCACTTCTACTGCAGAGGCAGAATATGTTGCTGCATCCAGTTGCTGTGCACAGGTGCTTTGGATACAGAATCAAATGCTGGATTATGGTCTGTCTTTTCTGAATACTCCTATCTATATTGATAATAATTCTGCAATTAGTATTATTAACAATCCTGTTAAGCATTCTAAGACCAAACATATTGAAATTCGTTATCATTTTATACGAGATTGCAATGAAAAGAGATTGATACAAATTTTTAAAATTCATACTGATAATCAATATGCAGATCTGTTCACAAAGGCATTCGATGTGGGTAGATTTACATTTTTGGTTACCAGTATTGGAATGATCAATCTAACCTAATGTATGTTTGGTCGTAGAATAGATACTAACAGTGCTATTGTAAAAAGAACAGTGCATTATGCTCCAAGTGGTTCCCACTGCTAGCTCATAGTAGGTTTTACATGGTACCACTGGTAGCACATTCTAGCCACTGTTTCTTCTACATTTGCCACTGCTTGCAACTGTGTATAGTTTTGCCACTGTTCTCTAGCTAACCACTGTGCAGGTTCCTCGCTACTGTCAGAAGACAATGTTATTGATTGGTGCTAACCTTTTATTTGTTTTGTTTTCTTTTGATAAAAAAAAAAAAAAAAAAAAAAAAAAAAAAAAAAAAAAAAAAAAAAAAAATTTAAAATAATTAGTATGCTTAGAAAGTCAAAAGCTTGCTACTGCTAGTACTAAGTTTTGGTTACCTTGGTCGGTTGCCACTGCTAGTACTACTAGATGCTGTTAGTTTTCTAAGTAAATTGGAGTGTGTACTAAATTATGTTTGCCACTGTTAAGGTTGTGTATGTCCTCCCACTGTTAGTTATATAGAACGTTGCCACTGCTAGTTCATTTTTCTAGGTCATGCCTCTGTTCTTATGACCAACAGTATATAACCTTAGAACACTTCACTTTTTCATTACGCTTTCATATTTTCACAAACTCACAAATACTCTCTGTAAACCCTCCTTGCAAACTGAACATTTATTTCCTTTTTGATTAATTTCACCATCATGGATTCCACTTCATCTGATCTTACTCTGGGTGTATATGAAGAACACAACATGATAGCCTTTTTGATGAAACCCTCATCGGCGCAAAATTTCACACAAATTGTGGATTTTCTGCGGTCGAGCTACATCTTTCACGCACTTACTATTTCTCCAAGGGTTTCTAGAGGCCATTTGAATGAATTCTGGAAAAATTCTAAATTAGAAGTGATAGAGGGGAAACGTCAACTGATTTCTAGGGTTCAAGGAACTCAAGTGGTGATATCTGAGGAATCTATTCGAGAAGTCTTACTTCTTGACGATGCTTCAGGTATATCTTCGATTGATGACACAGATTTGTATGATAACCTTAGGCTAATGGGTTATGAGGGTGATTACACACGTTTTACATTTTTTAAATCACTCTTTAGTCCTCAGTGGAAATTTTTAATTCATACACTTCTTCATTGTCTGTCATCCAAAAGAACTGCATTTAATGAATTTGGATCCCAAATAGCTTATGCCCTTGTGTGTTTAGCTACGGGTCAAAAGTTTAATTTTTCTAAATATATTTTTGAAGGCATGGTTAGAAATATAACTAAAGGGAAGAAGGATATGTTCATTATGTATCCTCGATTTGTGCAACTTGTTTTAAATAAACAAATTTCTGATTTGGTTGCACAAGAACTTATTATTGGTGTTGGTACTCTTTCTGCTAGAACTTTTACAGAAATGAGTAAGAATACTAATAAGAAGTTTTCTGGGAAGGAAACAGCATTGTTTTCTACAATGCTTCCTGCTCCTTCCACCACAGATGTAGTACCACCAACTACATCTGAACCAATTGATGACAGGCCAGTAGTACCAACTAGGTCTGAACACTCATCAATTGGGGGTACTAAAAGAAAGCAAGGGACCAAACAACCTACCCAACTAAAGCCACAGAAAAGGCAAAGAAAACAGGCAAGTGAGGCTCCTGCTGCTCACTTGTCTCAGCCATCAATTGTTCCACAGCAAGTGACCCCACAGGAGATGGGTGGTCATTCTGGAAGGGCTGCCACTACTCCTTCTAGTCCACTGACAGAGGAGGGCAGTGGTAACATAAATAAGACCCAACCAGAGGCAACTTCTAATGCTGAACCTATGGGTGATGAAGCAGGTGAAGGTCCCAGTACCAATACAAAGGGAACTTCTGTTGATCATGCTAGGCATGAGACAGAAGATGCTTTTGTCAATGATTCATCTAGGAGGTCACACTCTAATGATGATGAGGCTAGTCCTTACATTGAATTAACGAATGTACAACTGACAATGGCTGTGGACAAAATTTGGGAGAGGTTGATGAAGGAGAAGAAGGTGAATAAAGCTCAAGATGCTAAAATTGCAGAGCAAGCTGCTAAGATTATTGAGCAGGAGAAAATTATTTCTGATCTCAAAGACAGGATTGCAGTTATAGAAGCTTTGTTGGTTCAGGGCACTTTCAAAAAGGGGGAGAATTATGCAGAGGAGATATTTAATGATCATATGTTCAATGCTGGTGTGAATGATGATGAAGATGTTGAGCAGACTGAGGTTGTGGGTGATAATACAGATTTAGATAAAGCTGATACTGAGGTCTTGGAGGATGTACAGACTGAGGTTGTTGAAAGTGTGAATAGAACTGAGGTGGTAGATGAGGTTGAAATTGGAGAAGAAGTAGTTCAATCTGTGAATAAGGGTGATGGTGATGGTGCACAGGCTGAGGGGGAGTTAATAGCTAAATCAGAACCCAAATTTACATATGGTAGGAAGAAATCAATACCAGTGTCAAGGGTTAAGGCTAAGAAAGTGAAAACTTCCACTGCTACTACCACTGCTGCTACCACTGCTACAACCACTACTACTGCTGTTACCACTGCTACAACCACTGCAACTGCTGCTACCACTGCTACAACTACAACTGCTACTAAAAAGTCACCCACTGCTAGAACAACTTTCACTCCTACTGTTAGATCAATTGAAGTTCCTTTCACAATAAGAGAATCAATTACATCACCTAAACCTAAGTCTAATCTTTCAAAGATTGATCCAAAAGACAAAGGTAAAGGTAAATTGGTGGAAAAGCCAAAGGTGAAGAAGGTGCAACAAAATATTGAGCATGACATGGAGTATGCTATGAGGTTGCAGGCAGAATTGAATGAACAGGACAGAATTGAAGCTGAACAAAGAGCTGATGAATCTGAGGTAGATGAAGTAGATGTGTTGCTTGAGAATGGGCAAATTGTAAAGATGACTGGAGAAGCAAGCAGAATATATGCAGAGATGAAATCAAAAGGATTAAATGATGATACTGTTTATTATGCTTTTGAAGCAAAGAAACAGGGTGATCCTCTGCAGATAGCTTTGAATAAAAAAATTGAAAGGGAGAAGAAGGAAAAGAAGGAAAAGGAGGCTGCTAAGAGGAAAGCTAGAAAACCAACTAAGTCTGAAATGAAAAATGATTTGGTTTGTAAGCTTAGAGGAGGTAGGATTCCTACTATGAGACTGAGGAGTATGTCACTGGAACAATTGCAAAACTTATATGATAATAATCCTCATGTCAATCCTGCAGCAAGGGAAAGGTTAGAAAAGAAAAGAAAGGATGAGACTGAGATTCAAAGGAGATTACAAGAGAGATATGATTTGATTGATGAGGAGATGGAAGCAGAAAAAGAATTGAGATTAAAAATTGAGGGTACTAGAAGGTCATTTGTTAGACTTCAGGAGTTGGATGATGATGTGTGTGATTTGGATAGAGATGAGGAGATTTTGGATAAAATGTTTGTGATAAAATCAGATAGATCAGAAAATATTAACTTGAATGATGAAGAATTTTCAGAAATCATCAAGTGGGAAGGAGTGTTGATAGCATCCAAAGATATGGCATATGAAATTAGGATTGAAAGAAAAAATGGTGTTGTCAGCTTTCACAGGTCAATGATTGATATTTTGAAGAGAATTCAAAAATTTGATGTTTATGATATGTACAGAATTGGGTTAGAAAAGGACTTGAAAACTGTTAAATCTAGTCTTGAGAAGTATGTGTGGGAATGGATACAGATGATGTTTGAGCCTGAAAAGTATGGAGATCTGTTTTTAGGTGCTGAGGTGGTTGCTTATTGGAGACATTTTGCAAGAGCAGGGGTACATTGTATTGCTCTTAAGAATGGTAAATTTGTATATATGTTGGAAGAAAGAGAATATATTCTGAGCATAGTTTTGTTAAGACAGATTATTGAAAAGAAATTGCAAGTGGCTGTGAAAACTGATAGAGGAAAAGAAATTATTTACTGGATGATGAATCAGTTTAACAAAAGAGATCAAGCCAGCAAGAAAGGTTAAACTTCTCCTATGAAAGATTGAAGATGAATGAAGAAACTTATTTCAATACTAGATTGATAAAGTTTAGGGGGAGATTGTTGGGATCTGAGCAAAACTAGACAAGTATTGAAGACTAGCCACTGTTCTCTTTATTGCTAGCCGCTGTTATTGATGAAGCAGTACCACTGCTTAAAGAGTGCTAGCCACTGCCAGAAGAAGTAAAAGTGCTAACCACTGTCAGAAGAAGTAAAGGTCTAGCCACTGCTAGTATAGTTAAGCAGTGTCACTGTTAGTATGTGTCTGTAAAGGGAACTTACTACCACTGTTGGTACAAAGTAGGTTATTCCCACTGTTAGTATATAGAAATCTGTTAGAGATATTTATGGAATAAATTTGAATTCCATAAATATAGGAGATTGTTTAGCAGGACTCTATGTGTTATAAATAGAGATCCTAAACCTAGTTTTAGGTTAAGAGTTTTAGTGCAGCTTCAAGGTTTTGTAACCCTAATACAAATCAGTGTATTCGTCTTATATCATTAATAAGATTGAAGCTTTTTATATCTCTGTTCTTGTTATTCATATTGATCTTCATTATATTACTAAGTGTTATTCCGCAAACTTCTTAGTAATCATTCAAAACTTTGTTAGTCTAATAACTTTATTAGATCGATCTTGGTTATACAGCTAGAGACTTATCTCAGGCTTTTGTTTTGGCACGTGCTGTTGACAGTGATATGAGAGGTTCTCGTAGGTATCCACCGAGAGATATTTCTACTTTTTCTTCTTCAAGGACTAGAAGCGAGTCTTCTGGTAAGGGTAAATCTAGGTGGCAAGGTAATAGACAAAATAAAAGGTCAAGTGGAATGACTATTTCTTCTGGATCAGTTGGTGGACCTAGTTGGTGCAGTCCGTGTAGATCTAGACATGTTGGTCCATGTACTGCTCAAACCAATAAGTGTCTGAAATGTGGTGAGTTAGGTCATGAGATTAAGAATTGTCGGTATCCTAATTTTGTGTGTTGGACTTGTAAAAAAGAAGGACATCGGGTTGGTCAATGTCCAGAGGCAGGAAAGACGGGGTCGGGTACGGTTGGAAGTTCATCATCTTCCGGTCAAAAGCGAAAGAATCCTCCGCCAGCACTGAGTAGGGCTTTTCAGATGACAGTTGATGAGGCTGTCCACACAGATGATGTGATCACGGGTACTTTTCTTATAAACTCTGTACCAGCTCGTGTATTATTTGATTCTGGAGCAAATTGTTCTTTGATATCTGTGTGTTTCTGTGATAAGTTGAAATTAATCCCTACTGTGATACATAAGCCCTTAGAAGTACAGATTGTAAGTGGCAATTTAATTCCTGTTACCACCTCGGTGACTGGAGTTAATATTGTGATAGATGGTTATACTTTTCCAATTTCGTTTCTATTAATGCCGATTCCAAGTTTTGATGTGATTATTGGCATGGATTGGTTAAGTCAGTTTAAAGCAAGTATAGATTGCCACAGTAAGTTGATTAGGATCCCAATTTCTGATGAGTCATATGTTGTGGCTCGAGGAGAACGGGATAGGGGTTGTATTCCTCTGATTTCTATGATGAAAGCTAGGAAGTCGTTGTCTAAAGGCTGTAGGTCTTATCTAGCATATGTTATTGATGCCAAATTAGAAAAGGAGTATATTTCAGAAGTTCCGGTTGTTTCTGAATATCCGGAAGTGTTTCCCGATGAATTACCTGGATTACCACCGGTTAGAGATGTTGAGTATCAGATTGATCTTATTCCTGGTTCTTCAGCTGTAGCTAAAGCTCCCTATAGATTAGCTCCGTCTGAAATGTGTGAGATGATGAAACAGATTCAGGAATTGTTGGATAGAGGTTTCATTAGACCTAGTTCTTCACCGTGGGGTGCACCGGTTTTATTTGTTAGGAAGAAAGATGGGTTACTTAGAATGTGTATTGATTATCGGGAATTAAACAAAAGAACAGTCAAGAATAAATATCCTCTGCCTCGAATAGATGATTTATTTGATCAGTTGCAGGGATCTTCGGTATATTCTAAAATTGATTTGAGGTCGGGATACCACCAAGTTCGTGTTCGTGAACAAGACATTCCAAAGACTGCTTTTCGTACCAGGTATGGTCACTATGAATTTCTAGTAATGCCATTTGGTCTAACCAATGCTCCGGCAGTGTTTATGGATTTGATGAACCGTGTATGTCGCCCTTTTCTTGATAAATTTGTGATAGTGTTTATCGATGATATTCTTGTGTATTCCAAATCCGAATCAGAACATGAAATGCATTTGAGATTAGTGTTGGAAACTTTGAAAAGAGAACAATTATATGCCAAGTTTTCAAAATGCGAATTCTGGATTCGAGAAGTACAATTTTTGGGTCATATCATATGTAAAGATGGTGTTAAAGTTGATCCTTCTAAAATTGAAGCTATTATGAGGTGGAATGTTCCAAAGAATCCTTCTCAAATCAAGAGTTTTCTTGGGCTAGCCGGATATTATAGAAAATTTATTAAAGACTTTTCAAAGATAGCTGGTCCATTGACTAAATTGACTCGTAAAGATGTAAAGTTTGAATGGTGTGAACAACAGGAAACAGCTTTTCAGACATTGAAACAGTTGTTGTGTCAGTCTCCTGTGTTAGCTTTACCAGATGGATCTGATGATTTTGTTGTATATTGTGATGCATCTATTGTGGGTTTAGGTTGTGTTTTAATGCAGCGAGATTGTGTCATTGCTTATGCTTCTCGTCAGCTCAAAACTCATGAAAGAAATTATCCTACCCATGATTTAGAACTTGCAGCTGTGGTGTTTGCTTTGAAAATCTGGAGGCATTACTTGTATGGTACTAAATGTGTTATATGTACAGATCACAAGAGTCTTCAGTATATGTTTTCACAGAAAGAGTTAAATATGCGTCAGAGGCGATGGTTAGAATTAATCAAAGATTATGATTGTGAGATTAGATACCATCCAGGAAAAGCAAATGTGGTTGCAGACGCCTTAAGTCGAAAAGGTACTTCTAACCAAGTCTATTACTTGAAAATTGATGTTTCTTCTGATTTAGTGGATCAAATTAAAGCTGTACAGTTGGAAGCTTTATTGAATCATAATTTAAAATCAGAGATTATGACAAAAAGAAAAGACTTGTTGATTGATGATTCTAGAGGATTGAAAACTTTTCAGTCACGTGTATGGATTCCTTTGATAGGAGGTCTTCGAGATGTGATTTTGACTGAAGCTCACAAATCTAGATTGTCTGTTCATCCAGGGAGTACTAAAATGTATAATGATTTGAAACCTTTGTACTGGTGGCCTACAATGAAAACTGATATTGCAAAGTTTGTTGGTAATTGTCATATTTGTTCTCAAGTTAAAGCTGAACATCAGAAGCCGTATGGGTCGTTGAAACAGCTTGAGATTCCAGAATGGAAGTGGGAACATATAACTATGGATTTTGTGACAAAACTTCCACGAACTAACCGAGGGAATGATATGATTTGGGTTATTGTTGATCGTTTGACCAAGAGTGCACATTTTCTGGCTACTAATGAAACTGCATCACTGAGTAGGTTGGCACAGTTGTATGTTAATGAGATTGTTACAAGACATGGTATTCCATTATCGATTGTATCAGATAGAGATGCTAGATTTATTTCACGCTTTTGGCAGAATTTACAACAACAGTTGGGTACACGTGTGCATCTCAGTACAGCTTATCATCCTCAGACTGACGGTCAGTCAGAACGAACTATTCAGACATTAGAGGATATGTTAAGAGCTTGTATTTTAGAATATGGAGATTCTTGGGATTCTCATCTTCCTTTGGTAGAATTTGCTTATAATAATTCTTATCATTCGAGTATTGGTATGTCACCATATGAGATGTTATATGGTCGCCGTTGTAGAACGCCTACTTGTTGGTTAGAAGCGGGAGAAAAGCAATTTGCAGGCCCAGACATTGTACAGATTACTGTTGACAAAGTGACTATCGCACGAGAAAAGTTAAAAGCTGCACGTGATAGACAGAAACAATATGCAGACCCACGTAGACGAACTGTTACTTTTACCGAAAGTGAGTTTGTGTATTTGAAAGTCTCTCCATGGAAAGGTGTAATTAGATTTGGGAAAAGAGGAAAATTGGCACCTAGATACATTGGTCCTTTCAAAATTCGACAGTTGGTAAATGATCAATCTGTTACATTAGATCTTCCTCCTGAACTCGTTGGTATTCACGATACGTTTAATATTTGTTACTTGAGGAAGTGCAATGTTGAAGATAAATCTCAAATTCTTCCTTTGCAAGATTTGAAAGTCGATCAAAATCAGAAATTGATTGAAGAACCGATTGAAATTTTAGATAGAAAGATTACTAAACTTAGGAAGAAACACATTCCTATGGTGTTAGTGAAATGGAGACACAGTCTAGGTTCAAATTGGACCTGGGAGACTGAAGAGTTAATGAAATCCAGATATCCTGGATTGTTTGATTAGATTTCGAGGACGAAATCTCCTGAAGGAGGGGAGATTTGTAACATCCTCGCGTCGGCCTGGTAATTTTCTATTAAAATTGAATATTTTATTAATTAGAAATTACTTGTTATTAATTGTTTATTGAAAAAACTTAGGTGAATAAGTCTTAGGACTTATTGTGATTAGTGAAATATTAGTTGTTTTAAATTACTGTAGTTGACAGTAAAATAAAATAATATTTCTCGCAAGTGATTTTACGGTTCCAGACAATAGATTTGGAACGGGTATAAAATACCCAAAGTTGAGTCGGTGTAAATAAGGGATTAACCCCTTTTACTGTCATTATTTTCCCCAATTTTCACTTCCCTTCAAGAACAAGAACAAACTCAAAACCTTACCAAAATTGAAGAATTTGACACTTTGGAACTGAAATTGTGAACTCTTACTTGCTTGCTATCTTCCATCTTCTTCTTGCTTATATCATCATCATCATTTTCATGTAAGTATTGATTGATTATGAACTTCAATATTAGTTAGGTCAAATATGAAATTGATGAATTAAATCAGTTATATGTGTTTAATGTTGTTAAAAGTCATTAGCTAATGATAGTAAACTGATTTCTTAGCTCAATTTGTAATTTGTTTGCCATTGAAATGTGATTCAAGCTCATCTTTGATGTGTAAAGAATTTAGCTTGAAATTGTAGTGATTTGTGTTTGAATAGGTTATTGGATGTTAACTAGTCGATATATGATACTCCTTTGTGATTTGTAGTGTGGTTTGAGTGATTTAGCACTTGAAAATGTGGGTTTTGGAACATATGATTCGAGCTGGAAATGTGCAGCAACAAAAACTGAGTTTTCTGGGTTTCAGGGAATAGCCGATCGGCTATACATAGCAGATCGGCTATGCTAGTGCAAAAACTCAACAGAAATTGACCCAGGAACAAAATGGACGAATTTAACTAAAGAAACTGATCTGCTTTACAAAGCAGATCGGCTACTCATACAAAGCCGAACGGCTATGCTTAGCCGAACGGCTAGCTTAGTTCAAAAATGCAACAGAACTTGACTTAGGTAAAAAGGCTTAAAAATCAACTAAAGAAGCAGATCTGCTAAGGTAAAGCAGATCGGCTTTGGTTCAGAACAGGATCAATTCAGTTTTAATTTGTGTATCAATCACAAATGTACAAGTAATATATATATATATATATTCAAGTTGTGTAATTACTTGTATAATAACATGATTCATCTAAGGTTGATGATTAATGACAAGTTATTAACTTGTGTGTTTTGTGGTATTTCAGATACACCAAAGGCTCAGTGAATAAAAGCTGAGTGTGGAGATTTCAAGGGTGTCGGTGAGTGGATTCAAAGCTCACCATTTGATTTAGTTGAAATCATTTGATTATAACTAGTAATCGTAGATATGTTGATGTTGTTGATTATTTATTATATCTTGTTGATTATAAATCTATGTGCTATGTGGCCTTTGGGCATCAGTTGTTAATGAGGTCAACGAGTTGATGAACTGTTGGTTGGGCTAGCGGGTTGTTGTATGAATGATACAGAGTTGTACTTCATTTGTTGTGTGTATAGACTCTGTATATGAATGTAATAACCGCTAGCTATCGGTCTCGTCCGTATGGCCATACGGATATGGTTGGATAAGTGTTCTTGGGGAGCCTCCCGGGTATTATGGTTATCCCCAGAACCACCGATCCTCATTAAGTATTTGTTGATAGTTGATTGTTGATAGTAGTATTTGCGGATATTAGAAGTAATTAAGTGATGAAGCTAAGTTGAATGTTGTGTGATGAATTTACTCACTTAGCTTCGTGCTAATCCTTCGTTGTTACTTCTTGCAGATTTTGATAAAATGTGGGTAGCAAGAAGTTAATGAAAAAGGCAAGGAATGTTTGAAGATTATGCTACTCTGATCATTTTTGTGTTAAATCAAGTTTGTTTAAGTAATGCCCCGAATAGTGAAGTTGGTTAACACTTTTGAATAAGTATAATGTAACTATAAACTGATTTTGTACATTATAAATGTGATGTAGTAATTAAATGTATGTTTTAAATACTTACGCTTCCGGTTTATTAATATAATATTGTGTTATTAAAAGAGGGGCGTTATAAGTTGGTATCAGAGCATGGTTTTGGGATAATTGAGCATTGAAGAATGTTCAACCCCAAAACTGGAGCATGTTTAGTCAAACATTCCTGGTTTGGGATTTAGCATTGATTAATAATTGTTAGTAGATAGATACTAACGATTAACAAAGTTCAAGTGTTTTGTTGATTTCAGAAATGGCAGATAATGAGCAACCAACCGGCCACCCGAATAATGCCTCTCGGATAGATGCTCCTCAGTCAAACACACAACAAGAACAATATATTCATGAAGGTACATCTGCTCATCACCACTATGAATCAGAAAGAGATGAATATGTACATGAGATGGAGGATGAATTAATTCTTTTGAGGGAATTTAAAAGAAAAGCCGAGGAAGCTGCGGCTCAACAACTTGTATATCAACAACAAACTTCTATTGTTGGTACTGGATCTTCTTCTCAATTTAGTAAGAGATGCTCTTTTAAAACCTTTATGGCTAGTAAACCACCAGAATATCGTGGTAGTACAAATCCAACTGTAACATTGAATTGGTTACGAGATATTGAACGGAAATTTGAGGTGACAAGTTGTGATGAAGATTCTAAAGTAATGTTTGCGGTACAATGTATGAAAGATGAAGCCATGGTGTGGTGGGATTCAGTTACAGGTCATTTAGCTGAGCAACAAAAGAAGGCTATTCGATGGTCTGAATTTCATCAAGCAGTTTGTAATCAGTATTGCTCAGATTTTGATATGGCACGGATTCGACGGGAATTTGTGAATCTTCAATTAACTGATAAGATGACAATTGATGATTTAATTGCCCAGTTTACTGACAAGCTTCGCTTTGTTCAACAGTGGGTCCCTGATGAAAAGACTAAAATTGAACAGTTTGTAGAAACTTTACCCCATGATTATCGTACTTCAGTTCGATTGGCTAGAGACTTATCTCAGGCTTTTGTTTTGGCACGTGCTGTTGACAGTGATATGAGAGGTTCTCGTAGGTATCCACCGAGAGATATTTCTACTTTTTCTTCTTCAAGGACTAGAAGCGAGTCTTCTGGTAAGGGTAAATCTAGGTGGCAAGGTAATAGACAAAATAAAAGGTCAAGTGGAATGACTATTTCTTCTGGATCAGTTGGTGGACCTAGTTGGTGCAGTCCGTGTAGATCTAGACATGTTGGTCCATGTACTGCTCAAACCAATAAGTGTCTGAAATGTGGTGAGTTAGGTCATGAGATTAAGAATTGTCGGTATCCTAATTTTGTGTGTTGGACTTGTAAAAAAGAAGGACTTCGGGTTGGTCAATGTCCAGAGGCAGGAAAGACGGGGTCGGGTACGGTTGGAAGTTCATCATCTTCCGGTCAAAAGCGAAAGAATCCTCCGCCAGCACTGAGTAGGGCTTTTCAGATGACAGTTGATGAGGCTGTCCACACAGATGATGTGATCACGGGTACTTTTCTTATAAACTCTGTACCAGCTCGTGTATTATTTGATTCTGGAGCAAATTGTTCTTTGATATCTGTGTGTTTCTGTGATAAGTTGAAATTAATCCCTACTGTGATACATAAGCCCTTAGAAGTAGAGATTGTAAGTGGCAATTTAATTCCTGTTACCACCTCGGTGACTGGAGTTAATATTGTGATAGATGGTTATACTTTTCCAATTTCGTTTCTATTAATGCCGATTCCAAGTTTTGATGTGATTATTGGCATGGATTGGTTAAGTCAGTTTAAAGCAAGTATAGATTGCCACAGTAAGTTGATTAGGATCCCAATTTCTGATGAGTCATATGTTGTGGCTCGAGGAGAACGGGATAGGGGTTGTATTCCTCTGATTTCTATGATGAAAGCTAGGAAGTCGTTGTCTAAAGGCTGTAGGTCTTATCTAGCATATGTTATTGATGCCAAATTAGAAAAGGAGTATATTTCAGAAGTTCCGGTTGTTTCTGAATATCCGGAAGTGTTTCCCGATGAATTACCTGGATTACCACCGGTTAGAGATGTTGAGTATCAGATTGATCTTATTCCTGGTTCTTCAGCTGTAGCTAAAGCTCCCTATAGATTAGCTCCGTCTGAAATGTGTGAGATGATGAAACAGATTCAGGAATTGTTGGATAGAGGTTTCATTAGACCTAGTTCTTCACCGTGGGGTGCACCGGTTTTATTTGTTAGGAAGAAAGATGGGTTACTTAGAATGTGTATTGATTATCGGGAATTAAACAAAAGAACAGTCAAGAATAAATATCCTCTGCCTCGAATAGATGATTTATTTGATCAGTTGCAGGGATCTTCGGTATATTCTAAAATTGATTTGAGGTCGGGATACCACCAAGTTCGTGTTCGTGAACAAGACATTCCAAAGACTGCTTTTCGTACCAGGTATGGTCACTATGAATTTCTAGTAATGCCATTTGGTCTAACCAATGCTCCGGCAGTGTTTATGGATTTGATGAACCGTGTATGTCGCCCTTTTCTTGATAAATTTGTGATAGTGTTTATCGATGATATTCTTGTGTATTCCAAATCCGAATCAGAACATGAAATGCATTTGAGATTAGTGTTGGAAACTTTGAAAAGAGAACAATTATATGCCAAGTTTTCAAAATGCGAATTCTGGATTCGAGAAGTACAATTTTTGGGTCATATCATATGTAAAGATGGTGTTAAAGTTGATCCTTCTAAAATTGAAGCTATTATGAGGTGGAATGTTCCAAAGAATCCTTCTCAAATCAAGAGTTTTCTTGGGCTAGCCGGATATTATAGAAAATTTATTAAAGACTTTTCAAAGATAGCTGGTCCATTGACTAAATTGACTCGTAAAGATGTAAAGTTTGAATGGTGTGAACAACAGGAAACAGCTTTTCAGACATTGAAACAGTTGTTGTGTCAGTCTCCTGTGTTAGCTTTACCAGATGGATCTGATGATTTTGTTGTATATTGTGATGCATCTATTGTGGGTTTAGGTTGTGTTTTAATGCAGCGAGATTGTGTCATTGCTTATGCTTCTCGTCAACTCAAAACTCATGAAAGAAATTATCCTACCCATGATTTAGAACTTGCAGCTGTGGTGTTTGCTTTGAAAATCTGGAGGCATTACTTGTATGGTACTAAATGTGTTATATGTACAGATCACAAGAGTCTTCAGTATATGTTTTCACAGAAAGAGTTAAATATGCGTCAGAGGCGATGGTTAGAATTAATCAAAGATTATGATTGTGAGATTAGATACCATCCAGGAAAAGCAAATGTGGTTGCAGACGCCTTAAGTCGAAAAGGTACTTCTAACCAAGTCTATTACTTGAAAATTGATGTTTCTTCTGATTTAGTGGATCAAATTAAAGCTGTACAGTTGGAAGCTTTATTGAATCATAATTTAAAATCAGAGATTATGACAAAAAGAAAAGACTTGTTGATTGATGATTCTAGAGGATTGAAAACTTTTCAGTCACGTGTATGGATTCCTTTGATAGGAGGTCTTCGAGATGTGATTTTGACTGAAGCTCACAAATCTAGATTGTCTGTTCATCCAGGGAGTACTAAAATGTATAATGATTTGAAACCTTTGTACTGGTGGCCTACAATGAAAACTGATATTGCAAAGTTTGTTGGTAATTGTCATATTTGTTCTCAAGTTAAAGCTGAACATCAGAAGCCGTATGGGTCGTTGAAACAGCTTGAGATTCCAGAATGGAAGTGGGAACATATAACTATGGATTTTGTGACAAAACTTCCACGAACTAACCGAGGGAATGATATGATTTGGGTTATTGTTGATCGTTTGACCAAGAGTGCACATTTTCTGGCTACTAATGAAACTGCATCACTGAGTAGGTTGGCACAGTTGTATGTTAATGAGATTGTTACAAGACATGGTATTCCATTATCGATTGTATCAGATAGAGATGCTAGATTTATTTCACGCTTTTGGCAGAATTTACAACAACAGTTGGGTACACGTGTGCATCTCAGTACAGCTTATCATCCTCAGACTGACGGTCAGTCAGAACGAACTATTCAGACATTAGAGGATATGTTAAGAGCTTGTATTTTAGAATATGGAGATTCTTGGGATTCTCATCTTCCTTTGGTAGAATTTGCTTATAATAATTCTTATCATTCGAGTATTGGTATGTCACCATATGAGATGTTATATGGTCGCCGTTGTAGAACGCCTACTTGTTGGTTAGAAGCGGGAGAAAAGCAATTTGCAGGCCCAGACATTGTACAGATTACTGTTGACAAAGTGACTATCGCACGAGAAAAGTTAAAAGCTGCACGTGATAGACAGAAACAATATGCAGACCCACGTAGACGAACTGTTACTTTTACCGAAAGTGAGTTTGTGTATTTGAAAGTCTCTCCATGGAAAGGTGTAATTAGATTTGGGAAAAGAGGAAAATTGGCACCTAGATACATTGGTCCTTTCAAAATTCGACAGTTGGTAAATGATCAATCTGTTACATTAGATCTTCCTCCTGAACTCGTTGGTATTCACGATACGTTTAATATTTGTTACTTGAGGAAGTGCAATGTTGAAGATAAATCTCAAATTCTTCCTTTGCAAGATTTGAAAGTCGATCAAAATCAGAAATTGATTGAAGAACCGATTGAAATTTTAGATAGAAAGATTACTAAACTTAGGAAGAAACACATTCCTATGGTGTTAGTGAAATGGAGACACAGTCTAGGTTCAAATTGGACCTGGGAGACTGAAGAGTTAATGAAATCCAGATATCCTGGATTGTTTGATTAGATTTCGAGGACGAAATCTCCTGAAGGAGGGGAGATTTGTAACATCCTCGCGTCGGCCTGGTAATTTTCTATTAAAATTGAATATTTTATTAATTAGAAATTACTTGTTATTAATTGTTTATTGAAAAAACTTAGGTGAATAAGTCTTAGGACTTATTGTGATTAGTGAAATATTAGTTGTTTTAAATTACTGTAGTTGACAGTAAAATAAAATAATATTTCTCGCAAGTGATTTTACGGTTCCAGACAATAGATTTGGAACGGGTATAAAATACCCAAAGTTGAGTCGGTGTAAATAAGGGATTAACCCCTTTTACTGTCATTATTTTCCCCAATTTTCACTTCCCTTCAAGAACAAGAACAAACTCAAAACCTTACCAAAATTGAAGAATTTGACACTTTGGAACTGAAATTGTGAACTCTTACTTGCTTGCTATCTTCCATCTTCTTCTTGCTTATATCATCATCATCATTTTCATGTAAGTATTGATTGATTATGAACTTCAATATTAGTTAGGTCAAATATGAAATTGATGAATTAAATCAGTTATATGTGTTTAATGTTGTTAAAAGTCATTAGCTAATGATAGTAAACTGATTTCTTAGCTCAATTTGTAATTTGTTTGCCATTGAAATGTGATTCAAGCTCATCTTTGATGTGTAAAGAATTTAGCTTGAAATTGTAGTGATTTGTGTTTGAATAGGTTATTGGATGTTAACTAGTCGATATATGATACTCCTTTGTGATTTGTAGTGTGGTTTGAGTGATTTAGCACTTGAAAATGTGGGTTTTGGAACATATGATTCGAGCTGGAAATGTGCAGCAACAAAAACTGAGTTTTCTGGGTTTCAGGGAATAGCCGATCGGCTATACATAGCAGATCGGCTATGCTAGTGCAAAAACTCAACAGAAATTGACCCAGGAACAAAATGGACGAATTTAACTAAAGAAACTGATCTGCTTTACAAAGCAGATCGGCTACTCATACAAAGCCGAACGGCTATGCTTAGCCGAACGGCTAGCTTAGTTCAAAAATGCAACAGAACTTGACTTAGGTAAAAAGGCTTAAAAATCAACTAAAGAAGCAGATCTGCTAAGGTAAAGCAGATCGGCTTTGGTTCAGAACAGGATCAATTCAGTTTTAATTTGTGTATCAATCACAAATGTACAAGTAATATATATATATATATTCAAGTTGTGTAATTACTTGTATAATAACATGATTCATCTAAGGTTGATGATTAATGACAAGTTATTAACTTGTGTGTTTTGTGGTATTTCAGATACACCAAAGGCTCAGTGAATAAAAGCTGAGTGTGGAGATTTCAAGGGTGTCGGTGAGTGGATTCAAAGCTCACCATTTGATTTAGTTGAAATCATTTGATTATAACTAGTAATCGTAGATATGTTGATGTTGTTGATTATTTATTATATCTTGTTGATTATAAATCTATGTGCTATGTGGCCTTTGGGCATCAGTTGTTAATGAGGTCAACGAGTTGATGAACTGTTGGTTGGGCTAGCGGGTTGTTGTATGAATGATACAGAGTTGTACTTCATTTGTTGTGTGTATAGACTCTGTATCTGAATGTAATAACCGCTAGCTATCGGTCTCGTCCGTATGGCCATACGGATATGGTTGGATAAGTGTTCTTGGGGAGCCTCCCGGGTATTATGGTTATCCCCAGAACCACCGATCCTCATTAAGTATTTGTTGATAGTTGATTGTTGATAGTAGTATTTGCGGATATTAGAAGTAATTAAGTGATGAAGCTAAGTTGAATGTTGTGTGATGAATTTACTCACTTAGCTTCGTGCTAATCCTTCGTTGTTACTTCTTGCAGATTTTGATAAAATGTGGGTAGCAAGAAGTTAATGAAAAAGGCAAGGAATGTTTGAAGATTATGCTACTCTGATCATTTTTGTGTTAAATCAAGTTTGTTTAAGTAATGCCCCGAATAGTGAAGTTGGTTAACACTTTTGAATAAGTATAATGTAACTATAAACTGATTTTGTACATTATAAATGTGATGTAGTAATTAAATGTATGTTTTAAATACTTACGCTTCCGGTTTATTAATATAATATTGTGTTATTAAAAGAGGGGCGTTATAAGTTGGTATCAGAGCATGGTTTTGGGATAATTGAGCATTGAAGAATGTTCAACCCCAAAACTGGAGCATGTTTAGTCAAACATTCCTGGTTTGGGATTTAGCATTGATTAATAATTGTTAGTAGATAGATACTAACGATTAACAAAGTTCAAGTGTTTTGTTGATTTCAGAAATGGCAGATAATGAGCAACCAACCGGCCACCCGAATAATGCCTCTCGGATAGATGCTCCTCAGTCAAACACACAACAAGAACAATATATTCATGAAGGTACATCTGCTCATCACCACTATGAATCAGAAAGAGATGAATATGTACATGAGATGGAGGATGAATTAATTCTTTTGAGGGAATTTAAAAGAAAAGCCGAGGAAGCTGCGGCTCAACAACTTGTATATCAACAACAAACTTCTATTGTTGGTACTGGATCTTCTTCTCAATTTAGTAAGAGATGCTCTTTTAAAACCTTTATGGCTAGTAAACCACCAGAATATCGTGGTAGTACAAATCCAACTGTAACATTGAATTGGTTACGAGATATTGAACGGAAATTTGAGGTGACAAGTTGTGATGAAGATTCTAAAGTAATGTTTGCGGTACAATGTATGAAAGATGAAGCCATGGTGTGGTGGGATTCAGTTACAGGTCATTTAGCTGAGCAACAAAAGAAGGCTATTCGATGGTCTGAATTTCATCAAGCAGTTTGTAATCAGTATTGCTCGGATTTTGATATGGCACGGATTCGACGGGAATTTGTGAATCTTCAATTAACTGATAAGATGACAATTGATGATTTAATTGCCCAGTTTACTGACAAGCTTCGCTTTGTTCAACAGTGGGTCCCTGATGAAAAGACTAAAATTGAACAGTTTGTAGAAACTTTACCCCATGATTATCGTACTTCAGTTCGATTGGCTAGAGACTTATCTCAGGCTTTTGTTTTGGCACGTGCTGTTGACAGTGATATGAGAGGTTCTCGTAGGTATCCACCGAGAGATATTTCTACTTTTTCTTCTTCAAGGACTAGAAGCGAGTCTTCTGGTAAGGGTAAATCTAGGTGGCAAGGTAATAGACAAAATAAAAGGTCAAGTGGAATGACTATTTCTTCTGGATCAGTTGGTGGACCTAGTTGGTGCAGTCCGTGTAGATCTAGACATGTTGGTCCATGTACTGCTCAAACCAATAAGTGTCTGAAATGTGGTGAGTTAGGCCATGAGATTAAGAATTGTCGGTATCCTAATTTTGTGTGTTGGACTTGTAAAAAAGAAGGACTTCGGGTTGGTCAATGTCCAGAGGCAGGAAAGACGGGGTCGGGTACGGTTGGAAGTTCATCATCTTCCGGTCAAAAGCGAAAGAATCCTCCGCCAGCACTGAGTAGGGCTTTTCAGATGACAGTTGATGAGGCTGTCCACACAGATGATGTGATCACGGGTACTTTTCTTATAAACTCTGTACCAGCTCGTGTATTATTTGATTCTGGAGCAAATTGTTCTTTGATATCTGTGTGTTTCTGTGATAAGTTGAAATTAATCCCTACTGTGATACATAAGCCCTTAGAAGTAGAGATTGTAAGTGGCAATTTAATTCCTGTTACCACCTCGGTGACTGGAGTTAATATTGTGATAGATGGTTATACTTTTCCAATTTCGTTTCTATTAATGCCGATTCCAAGTTTTGATGTGATTATTGGCATGGATTGGTTAAGTCAGTTTAAAGCAAGTATAGATTGCCACAGTAAGTTGATTAGGATCCCAATTTCTGATGAGTCATATGTTGTGGCTCGAGGAGAACGGGATAGGGGTTGTATTCCTCTGATTTCTATGATGAAAGCTAGGAAGTCGTTGTCTAAAGGCTGTAGGTCTTATCTAGCATATGTTATTGATGCCAAATTAGAAAAGGAGTATATTTCAGAAGTTCCGGTTGTTTCTGAATATCCGGAAGTGTTTCCCGATGAATTACCTGGATTACCACCGGTTAGAGATGTTGAGTATCAGATTGATCTTATTCCTGGTTCTTCAGCTGTAGCTAAAGCTCCCTATAGATTAGCTCCGTCTGAAATGTGTGAGATGATGAAACAGATTCAGGAATTGTTGGATAGAGGTTTCATTAGACCTAGTTCTTCACCGTGGGGTGCACCGGTTTTATTTGTTAGGAAGAAAGATGGGTTACTTAGAATGTGTATTGATTATCGGGAATTAAACAAAAGAACAGTCAAGAATAAATATCCTCTGCCTCGAATAGATGATTTATTTGATCAGTTGCAGGGATCTTCGGTATATTCTAAAATTGATTTGAGGTCGGGATACCACCAAGTTCGTGTTCGTGAACAAGACATTCCAAAGACTGCTTTTCGTACCAGGTATGGTCACTATGAATTTCTAGTAATGCCATTTGGTCTAACCAATGCTCCGGCAGTGTTTATGGATTTGATGAACCGTGTATGTCGCCCTTTTCTTGATAAATTTGTGATAGTGTTTATCGATGATATTCTTGTGTATTCCAAATCCGAATCAGAACATGAAATGCATTTGAGATTAGTGTTGGAAACTTTGAAAAGAGAACAATTATATGCCAAGTTTTCAAAATGCGAATTCTGGATTCGAGAAGTACAATTTTTGGGTCATATCATATGTAAAGATGGTGTTAAAGTTGATCCTTCTAAAATTGAAGCTATTATGAGGTGGAATGTTCCAAAGAATCCTTCTCAAATCAAGAGTTTTCTTGGGCTAGCCGGATATTATAGAAAATTTATTAAAGACTTTTCAAAGATAGCTGGTCCATTGACTAAATTGACTCGTAAAGATGTAAAGTTTGAATGGTGTGAACAACAGGAAACAGCTTTTCAGACATTGAAACAGTTGTTGTGTCAGTCTCCTGTGTTAGCTTTACCAGATGGATCTGATGATTTTGTTGTATATTGTGATGCATCTATTGTGGGTTTAGGTTGTGTTTTAATGCAGTGAGATTGTGTCATTGCTTATGCTTCTCGTCAGCTCAAAACTCATGAAAGAAATTATCCTACCCATGATTTAGAACTTGCAGCTGTGGTGTTTGCTTTGAAAATCTGGAGGCATTACTTGTATGGTACTAAATGTGTTATATGTACAGATCACAAGAGTCTTCAGTATATGTTTTCACAGAAAGAGTTAAATATGCGTCAGAGGTGATGGTTAGAATTAATCAAAGATTATGATTGTGAGATTAGATACCATCCAGGAAAAGCAAATGTGGTTGCAGACGCCTTAAGTCGAAAAGGTACTTCTAACCGAGTCTATTACTTGAAAATTGATGTTTCTTCTGATTTAGTGGATCAAATTAAAGTTGTACAGTTGGAAGCTTTATTGAATCATAATTTAAAATCAGAGATTATGACAAAAAGAAAAGACTTGTTGATTGATGATTCTAGAGGATTGAAAACTTTTCAGTCACGTGTATGGATTCCTTTGATAGGAGGTCTTCGAGATGTGATTTTGACTGAAGCTCACAAATCTAGATTGTCTGTTCATCCAGGGAGTACTAAAATGTATAATGATTTGAAACCTTTGTACTGGTGGCCTACAATGAAAACTGATATTGCAAAGTTTGTTGGTAATTGTCATATTTGTTCTCAAGTTAAAGCTGAACATCAGAAGCCGTATGGGTCGTTGAAACAGCTTGAGATTCCAGAATGGAAGTGGGAACATATAACTATGGATTTTGTGACAAAACTTCCACGAACTAACCGAGGGAATGATATGATTTGGGTTATTGTTGATCGTTTGACCAAGAGTGCACATTTTCTGGCTACTAATGAAACTGCATCACTGAGTAGGTTGGCACAGTTGTATGTTAATGAGATTGTTACAAGACATGGTATTCCATTATCGATTGTATCAGATAGAGATGCTAGATTTATTTCACGCTTTTGGCAGAATTTACAACAACAGTTGGGTACACGTGTGCATCTCAGTACAGCTTATCATCCTCAGACTGACGGTCAGTCAGAACGAACTATTCAGACATTAGAGGATATGTTAAGAGCTTGTATTTTAGAATATGGAGATTCTTGGGATTCTCATCTTCCTTTGGTAGAATTTGCTTATAATAATTCTTATCATTCGAGTATTGGTATGTCACCATATGAGATGTTATATGGTCGCCGTTGTAGAACGCCTACTTGTTGGTTAGAAGCGGGAGAAAAGCAATTTGCAGGCCCAGACATTGTACAGATTACTGTTGACAAAGTGACTATCGCACGAGAAAAGTTAAAAGCTGCACGTGATAGACAGAAACAATATGCAGACCCACGTAGACGAACTGTTACTTTTACCGAAAGTGAGTTTGTGTATTTGAAAGTCTCTCCATGGAAAGGTGTAATTAGATTTGGGAAAAGAGGAAAATTGGCACCTAGATACATTGGTCCTTTCAAAATTCGACAGTTGGTAAATGATCAATCTGTTACATTAGATCTTCCTCCTGAACTCGTTGGTATTCACGATACGTTTAATATTTGTTACTTGAGGAAGTGCAATGTTGAAGATAAATCTCAAATTCTTCCTTTGCAAGATTTGAAAGTCGATCAAAATCAGAAATTGATTGAAGAACCGATTGAAATTTTAGATAGAAAGATTACTAAACTTAGGAAGAAACACATTCCTATGGTGTTAGTGAAATGGAGACACAGTCTAGGTTCAAATTTGACCTGGGAGACTGAAGAGTTAATGAAATCCAGATATCCTGGATTGTTTGATTAGATTTCGAGGACGAAATCTCCTGAAGGAGGGGAGATTTGTAACATCCTCGCGTCGGCCTGGTAATTTTCTATTAAAATTGAATATTTTATTAATTAGAAATTACTTGTTATTAATTGTTTATTGAAAAAACTTAGGTGAATAAGTCTTAGGACTTATTGTGATTAGTGAAATATTAGTTGTTTTAAATTACTGTAGTTGACAGTAAAATAAAATAATATTTCTCGCAAGTGATTTTACGGTTCCAGACAATAGATTTGGAACGGGTATAAAATACCCAAAGTTGAGTCGGTGTAAATAAGGGATTAACCCCTTTTACTGTCATTATTTTCCCCAATTTTCACTTCCCTTCAAGAACAAGAACAAACTCAAAACCTTACCAAAATTGAAGAATTTGACACTTTGGAACTGAAATTGTGAACTCTTACTTGCTTGCTATCTTCCATCTTCTTCTTGCTTATATCATCATCATCATTTTCATGTAAGTATTGATTGATTATGAACTTCAATATTAGTTAGGTCAAATATGAAATTGATGAATTAAATCAGTTATATGTGTTTAATGTTGTTAAAAGTCATTAGCTAATGATAGTAAACTGATTTCTTAGCTCAATTTGTAATTTGTTTGCCATTGAAATGTGATTCAAGCTCATCTTTGATGTGTAAAGAATTTAGCTTGAAATTGTAGTGATTTGTGTTTGAATAGGTTATTGGATGTTAACTAGTCGATATATGATACTCCTTTGTGATTTGTAGTGTGGTTTGAGTGATTTAGCACTTGAAAATGTGGGTTTTGGAACATATGATTCGAGCTGGAAATGTGCAGCAACAAAAACTGAGTTTTCTGGGTTTCAGGGAATAGCCGATCGGCTATACATAGCAGATCGGCTATGCTAGTGCAAAAACTCAACAGAAATTGACCCAGGAACAAAATGGACGAATTTAACTAAAGAAACCGATCTGCTTTACAAAGCAGATCGGCTACTCATACAAAGCCGAACGGCTATGCTTAGCCGAACGGCTAGCTTAGTTCAAAAATGCAACAGAACTTGACTTAGGTAAAAAGGCTTAAAAATCAACTAAAGAAGCAGATCTGCTAAGGTAAAGCAGATCGGCTTTGGTTCAGAACAGGATCAATTCAGTTTTAATTTGTGTATCAATCACAAATGTACAAGTAATATATATATATATATTCAAGTTGTGTAATTACTTGTATAATAACATGATTCATCTAAGGTTGATGATTAATGACAAGTTATTAACTTGTGTGTTTTGTGGTATTTCAGATACACCAAAGGCTCAGTGAATAAAAGCTGAGTGTGGAGATTTCAAGGGTGTCGGTGAGTGGATTCAAAGCTCACCATTTGATTTAGTTGAAATCATTTGATTATAACTAGTAATCGTAGATATGTTGATGTTGTTGATTATTTATTATATCTTGTTGATTATAAATCTATGTGCTATGTGGCCTTTGGGCATCAGTTGTTAATGAGGTCAACGAGTTGATGAACTGTTGGTTGGGCTAGCGGGTTGTTGTATGAATGATACAGAGTTGTACTTCATTTGTTGTGTGTATAGACTCTGTATCTGAATGTAATAACCGCTAGCTATCGGTCTCGTCCGTATGGCCATACGGATATGGTTGGATAAGTGTTCTTGGGGAGCCTCCCGGGTATTATGGTTATCCCCAGAACCACCGATCCTCATTAAGTATTTGTTGATAGTTGATTGTTGATAGTAGTATTTGCGGATATTAGAAGTAATTAAGTGATGAAGCTAAGTTGAATGTTGTGTGATGAATTTACTCACTTAGCTTCGTGCTAATCCTTCGTTGTTACTTCTTGCAGATTTTGATAAAATGTGGGTAGCAAGAAGTTAATGAAAAAGGCAAGGAATGTTTGAAGATTATGCTACTCTGATCATTTTTGTGTTAAATCAAGTTTGTTTAAGTAATGCCCCGAATAGTGAAGTTGGTTAACACTTTTGAATAAGTATAATGTAACTATAAACTGATTTTGTACATTATAAATGTGATGTAGTAATTAAATGTATGTTTTAAATACTTACGCTTCCGGTTTATTAATATAATATTGTGTTATTAAAAGAGGGGCGTTATAAGTTGGTATCAGAGCATGGTTTTGGGATAATTGAGCATTGAAGAATGTTCAACCCCAAAACTGGAGCATGTTTAGTCAAACATTCCTGGTTTGGGATTTAGCATTGATTAATAATTGTTAGTAGATAGATACTAACGATTAACAAAGTTCAAGTGTTTTGTTGATTTCAGAAATGGCAGATAATGAGCAACCAACCGACCACCCGAATAATGCCTCTCGGATAGATGCTCCTCAGTCAAACACACAACAAGAACAATATATTCATGAAGGTACATCTGCTCATCACCACTATGAATCAGAAAGAGATGAATATGTACATGAGATGGAGGATGAATTAATTCTTTTGAGGGAATTTAAAAGAAAAGCCGAGGAAGCTGCGGCTCAACAACTTGTATATCAACAACAAACTTCTATTGTTGGTACTGGATCTTCTTCTCAATTTAGTAAGAGATGCTCTTTTAAAACCTTTATGGCTAGTAAACCACCAGAATATCGTGGTAGTACAAATCCAACTGTAACATTGAATTGGTTACGAGATATTGAACGGAAATTTGAGGTGACAAGTTGTGATGAAGATTCTAAAGTAATGTTTGCGGTACAATGTATGAAAGATGAAGCCATGGTGTGGTGGGATTCAGTTACAGGTCATTTAGCTGAGCAACAAAAGAAGGCTATTCGATGGTCTGAATTTCATCAAGCAGTTTGTAATCAGTATTGCTCGGATTTTGATATGGCACGGATTCGACGGGAATTTGTGAATCTTCAATTAACTGATAAGATGACAATTGATGATTTAATTGCCCAGTTTACTGACAAGCTTCGCTTTGTTCAACAGTGGGTCCCTGATGAAAAGACTAAAATTGAACAGTTTGTAGAAACTTTACCCCATGATTATCGTACTTCAGTTCGATTGGCTAGAGACTTATCTCAGGCTTTTGTTTTGGCACGTGCTGTTGACAGTGATATGAGAGGTTCTCGTAGGTATCCACCGAGAGATATTTCTACTTTTTCTTCTTCAAGGACTAGAAGCGAGTCTTCTGGTAAGGGTAAATCTAGGTGGCAAGGTAATAGACAAAATAAAAGGTCAAGTGGAATGACTATTTCTTCTGGATCAGTTGGTGGACCTAGTTGGTGCAGTCCGTGTAGATCTAGACATGTTGGTCCATGTACTGCTCAAACCAATAAGTGTCTGAAATGTGGTGAGTTAGGTCATGAGATTAAGAATTGTCGGTATCCTAATTTTGTGTGTTGGACTTGTAAAAAAGAAGGACTTCGGGTTGGTCAATGTCCAGAGGCAGGAAAGACGGGGTCGGGTACGGTTGGAAGTTCATCATCTTCCGGTCAAAAGCGAAAGAATCCTCCGCCAGCACTGAGTAGGGCTTTTCAGATGACAGTTGATGAGGCTGTCCACACAGATGATGTGATCACGGGTACTTTTCTTATAAACTCTGTACCAGCTCGTGTATTATTTGATTCTGGAGCAAATTGTTCTTTGATATCTGTGTGTTTCTGTGATAAGTTGAAATTAATCCCTACTGTGATACATAAGCCCTTAGAAGTAGAGATTGTAAGTGGCAATTTAATTCCTGTTACCACCTCGGTGACTGGAGTTAATATTGTGATAGATGGTTATACTTTTCCAATTTCGTTTCTATTAATGCCGATTCCAAGTTTTGATGTGATTATTGGCATGGATTGGTTAAGTCAGTTTAAAGCAAGTATAGATTGCCACAGTAAGTTGATTAGGATCCCAATTTCTGATGAGTCATATGTTGTGGCTCGAGGAGAATGGGATAGGGGTTGTATTCCTCTAATTTCTATGATGAAAGCTAGGAAGTCGTTGTCTAAAGGCTGTAGGTCTTATCTAGCATATGTTATTGATGCCAAATTAGAAAAGGAGTCTATTTCAGAAGTTCCGGTTGTTTCTGAATATCCGGAAGTGTTTCCCGATGAATTACCTGGATTACCACCGGTTAGAGATGTTGAGTATCAGATTGATCTTATTCCTGGTTCTTCAGCTGTAGCTAAAGCTCCCTATAGATTAGCTCCGTCTGAAATGTGTGAGATGATGAAACAGATTCAGGAATTGTTGGATAGAGGTTTCATTAGACCTAGTTCTTCACCGTGGGGTGCACCGGTTTTATTTGTTAGGAAGAAAGATGGGTTACTTAGAATGTGTATTGATTATCGGGAATTAAACAAAAGAACAGTCAAGAATAAATATCCTCTGCCTCGAATAGATGATTTATTTGATCAGTTGCAGGGATCTTCGGTATATTCTAAAATTGATTTGAGGTCGGGATACCACCAAGTTCGTGTTCGTGAACAAGACATTCCAAAGACTGCTTTTCGTACCAGGTATGGTCACTATGAATTTCTAGTAATGCCATTTGGTCTAACCAATGCTCCGGCAGTGTTTATGGATTTGATGAACCGTGTATGTCGCCCTTTTCTTGATAAATTTGTGATAGTGTTTATCGATGATATTCTTGTGTATTCCAAATCCGAATCAGAACATGAAATGCATTTGAGATTAGTGTTGGAAACTTTGAAAAGAGAACAATTATATGCCAAGTTTTCAAAATGCGAATTCTGGATTCGAGAAGTACAATTTTTGGGTCATATCATATGTAAAGATGGTGTTAAAGTTGATCCTTCTAAAATTGAAGCTATTATGAGGTGGAATGTTCCAAAGAATCCTTCTGAAATCAAGAGTTTTCTTGGGCTAGCTGGATATTATAGAAAATTTATTAAAGACTTTTCAAAGATAGCTGGTCCATTGACTAAATTGACTCGTAAAGATGTAAAGTTTGAATGGTGTGAACAACAGGAAACAGCTTTTCAGACATTGAAACAGTTGTTGTGTCAGTCTCCTGTGTTAGCTTTACCAGATGGATCTGATGATTTTGTTGTATATTGTGATGCATCTATTGTGGGTTTAGGTTGTGTTTTAATGCAGCGAGATTGTGTCATTGCTTATGCTTCTCGTCAGCTCAAAACTCATGAAAGAAATTATCCTACCCATGATTTAGAACTTGCAGCTGTGGTGTTTGCTTTGAAAATCTGGAGGCATTACTTGTATGGTACTAAATGTGTTATATGTACAGATCACAAGAGTCTTCAGTATATGTTTTCACAGAAAGAGTTAAATATGCGTCAGAGGCGATGGTTAGAATTAATCAAAGATTATGATTGTGAGATTAGATACCATCTAGGAAAAGCAAATGTAGTTGCAGACGCCTTAAGTCGAAAAGGTACTTCTAACCGAGTCTATTACTTGAAAATTGATGTTTCTTCTGATTTAGTGGATCAAATTAAAGCTGTACAGTTGGAAGCTTTATTGAATCATAATTTAAAATAAGAGATTATGACAAAAAGAAAAGACTTGTTGATTGATGATTCTAGAGGATTGAAAACTTTTCAGTCACGTGTATGGATTCCTTTGATAGGAGGTCTTCGAGATGTGATTTTGACTGAAGCTCACAAATCTAGATTGTCTGTTCATCCAGGGAGTACTAAAATGTATAATGATTTGAAACCTTTGTACTGGTGGCCTACAATGAAAACTGATATTGCAAAGTTTGTTGGTAATTGTCATATTTGTTCTCAAGTTAAAGCTGAACATCAGAAGCCGTATGGGTCGTTGAAACAGCTTGAGATTCCAGAATGGAAGTGGGAACATATAACTATGGATTTTGTGACAAAACTTCCACGAACTAACCGAGGGAATGATATGATTTGGGTTATTGTTGATCGTTTGACCAAGAGTGCACATTTTCTGGCTACTAATGAAACTGCATCACTGAGTAGGTTGGCACAGTTGTATGTTAATGAGATTGTTACAAGACATGGTATTCCATTATCGATTGTATCAGATAGAGATGCTAGATTTATTTCACGCTTTTGGCAGAATTTACAACAACAGTTGGGTACACGTGTGCATCTCAGTACAGCTTATCATCCTCAGACTGACGGTCAGTCAGAACGAACTATTCAGACATTAGAGGATATGTTAAGATCTTGTATTTTAGAATATGGAGATTCTTGGGATTCTCATCTTCCTTTGGTAGAATTTGCTTATAATAATTCTTATCATTCGAGTATTGGTATGTCACCATATGAGATGTTATATGGTCGCCGTTGTAGAACGCCTACTTGTTGGTTAGAAGCGGGAGAAAAGCAATTTGCAGGCCCAGACATTGTACAGATTACTGTTGACAAAGTGACTATCGCACGAGAAAAGTTAAAAGCTGCACGTGATAGACAGAAACAATATGCAGACCCACGTAGACGAACTGTTACTTTTACCGAAAGTGAGTTTGTGTATTTGAAAGTCTCTCCATGGAAAGGTGTAATTAGATTTGGGAAAAGAGGAAAATTGGCACCTAGATACATTGGTCCTTTCAAAATTCGACAGTTGGTAAATGATCAATCTGTTACATTAGATCTTCCTCCTGAACTCGTTGGTATTCACGATACGTTTAATATTTGTTACTTGAGGAAGTGCAATGTTGAAGATAAATCTCAAATTCTTCCTTTGCAAGATTTGAAAGTCGATCAAAATCAGAAATTGATTGAAGAACCGATTGAAATTTTAGATAGAAAGATTACTAAACTTAGGAAGAAACACATTCCTATGGTGTTAGTGAAATGGAGACACAGTCTAGGTTCAAATTTGACCTGGGAGACTGAAGAGTTAATGAAATCCAGATATCCTGGATTGTTTGATTAGATTTCGAGGACGAAATCTCCTGAAGGAGGGGAGATTTGTAACATCCTCGCGTCGGCCTGGTAATTTTCTATTAAAATTGAATATTTTATTAATTAGAAATTACTTGTTATTAATTGTTTATTGAAAAAACTTAGGTGAATAAGTCTTAGGACTTATTGTGATTAGTGAAATATTAGTTGTTTTAAATTACTGTAGTTGACAGTAAAATAAAATAATATTTCTCGCAAGTGATTTTACGGTTCCAGACAATAGATTTGGAACGGGTATAAAATACCCAAAGTTGAGTCGGTGTAAATAAGGGATTAACCCCTTTTACTGTCATTATTTTCCCCAATTTTCACTTCCCTTCAAGAACAAGAACAAACTCAAAACCTTACCAAAATTGAAGAATTTGACACTTTGGAACTGAAATTGTGAACTCTTACTTGCTTGCTATCTTCCATCTTCTTCTTGCTTATATCATCATCATCATTTTCATGTAAGTATTGATTGATTATGAACTTCAATATTAGTTAGGTCAAATATGAAATTGATGAATTAAATCAGTTATATGTGTTTAATGTTGTTAAAAGTCATTAGCTAATGATAGTAAACTGATTACTTAGCTCAATTTGTAATTTGTTTGCCATTGAAATGTGATTCAAGCTCATCTTTGATGTGTAAAGAATTTAGCTTGAAATTGTAGTGATTTGTGTTTGAATAGGTTATTGGATGTTAACTAGTCGATATATGATACTCCTTTGTGATTTGTAGTGTGGTTTGAGTGATTTAGCACTTGAAAATGTGGGTTTTGGAACATATGATTCGAGCTGGAAATGTGCAGCAACAAAAACTGAGTTTTCTGGGTTTCAGGGAATAGCCGATCGGCTATACATAGCAGATCGGCTATGCTAGTGCAAAAACTCAACAGAAATTGACCCAGGAACAAAATGGACGAATTTAACTAAAGAAACCGATCTGCTTTACAAAGCAGATCGGCTACTCATACAAAGCCGAACGGCTATGCTTAGCCGAACGGCTAGCTTAGTTCAAAAATGCAACAGAACTTGACTTAGGTAAAAAGGCTTAAAAATCAACTAAAGAAGCAGATCTGCTAAGGTAAAGCAGATCGGCTTTGGTTCAGAACAGGATCAATTCAGTTTTAATTTGTGTATCAATCACAAATGTACAAGTAATATATATATATATTCAAGTTGTGTAATTACTTGTATAATAACATGATTCATCTAAGGTTGATGATTAATGACAAGTTATTAACTTGTGTGTTTTGTGGTATTTCAGATACACCAAAGGCTCAGTGAATAAAAGCTGAGTGTGGAGATTTCAAGGGTGTCGGTGAGTAGATTCAAAGCTCACCATTTGATTTAGTTGAAATCATTTGATTATAACTAGTAATCGTAGATATGTTGATGTTGTTGATTATTTATTATATCTTGTTGATTATAAATCTATGTGCTATGTGGCCTTTGGGCATCAATTGTTAATGAGGTCAACGAGTTGATGAACTGTTGGTTGGGCTAGCGGGTTGTTGTATGAATGATACAGAGTTGTACTTCATTTGTTGTGTGTATAGACTCTGTATCTGAATGTAATAACCGCTAGCTATCGGTCTCGTCCGTATGGCCATACGGATATGGTTGGATAAGTGTTCTTGGGGAGCCTCCCGGGTATTATGGTTATCCCCAGAACCACCGATCCTCATTAAGTATTTGTTGATAGTTGATTGTTGATAGTAGTATTTGCGGATATTAGAAGTAATTAAGTGATGAAGCTAAGTTGAATGTTGTGTGATGAATTTACTCACTTAGCTTCGTGCTAATCCTTCGTTGTTACTTCTTGCAGATTTTGATAAAATGTGGGTAGCAAGAAGTTAATGAAAAAGGCAAGGAATGTTTGAAGATTATGCTACTCTGATCATTTTTGTGTTAAATCAAGTTTGTTTAAGTAATGCCCCGAATAGTGAAGTTGGTTAACACTTTTGAATAAGTATAATGTAACTATAAACTGATTTTGTACATTATAAATGTGATGTAGTAATTAAATGTATGTTTTAAATACTTACGCTTCCGGTTTATTAATATAATATTGTGTTATTAAAAGAGGGGCGTTATAGGATGTCCCGATGATGTTTTTGGATCTCGTTGATGATCATCTTTGCAATACAATAACCAATGGTCTCCACATTCCAACCACAATTATTCCTGCTGTCGTTGCTACAACTACTACTCCTGCTATACCAGAAATGGTTGTGCCCAAGAGAGAGGAACAATGGTCGGATGAGGATAGACGATTGGTTAGCTTGGATAAACAAGCTAAAATCTACATAGGCATGGCACTCCCTGATGAAGTGTTTGAATCTATTAGACTTTGTAAGATTGATAAAGACATGTGGGACACTTTGAGAAATATCTATATTGGAACTCCTGATATTATTCGATGCAGGGAAGTGAATCTCACTCGCCAGTACGTGTTGTTTGCCATGGAGCCAAATGAGTCTCTATCCTCTATCTATACCAGATACCAGTCGCTGATGAACAAAATGGAGAAGGCTGGTATAGGTAAGGAACAGAGATTTGTTGTTGAGAAGTTTCTGGAGTTGCTGCCAAGGAAAGTCTGGGGAACCATTGCAACATGCACCAGACAAAGGAATGATTATAAAACACCGAATCTTACTCAAGTCTATGGTATTCTGCTCAATTGGGAGCAGTCTGAGAAGCAAGCTGATCAGAGTGAGCATATTAGTGCAACTCTTGGAAGTCAGAAGATATCAAATGCCCTTGTAGCTGAGATTGATGAAATCGATCAGAGACAGAAGTCAAAAACCTCCAAGCTGAGCTCTAAGTTGCTGAAAGTTGATGAAGAAGGTGATCAGGTTGATGATCAACCAAAGTATGAATATGATGAGGGTCTAAATAAGATGGAAAGAGACATGGCCATGATGGTTGCTAATTTCAGAAGGAACACCAGATCAAAAAGATTCGCTCGTGCTCCATCATCTGATAATTTCCAATCAAAAGGTGAATGCTACAAGTGTGGCAAACCTGGTCACTTTGCAACTGATTGTAGATCAAAGTCAGTAAATCCAATCCCTGAATCAAAGCCTAACTTCAGAGATGACAAGTATAACAAGTACAAGGTAAAGTACAAGAAGCTGAAGGCAATGTCCAAATATGGAAAAAAGAAGGAAAAGGTTTCATTACTGAAGAAGGTTCATTCAGTGACTCTGACTCATCCTCATCATCTGACGATGAAGAAGCAATGGTTTTCTTGGACAAGGATTACTGTTTGATGGCTGATGACGCTGAATTCCATGAAGATATCAAAGAAGTAGCTCAAAAATGTTCAGCATCTGGATGGGATCCTGAAACTCTTTATAAAGGCATTCTTAGAGAGACTATCTGGTATCTGGACAGCGGATGTTCCAGACACATGACCGGGTGTAAGTCTTTACTCAGCGACTACCAGGATGAAAAAGGTCCTGATGTAGTATTTGGTGACAACAAGGTTGGCAAGACGAGAGGGTATGGTGTCTTGTCCAATGGTAATGTGATGTTTAAGCGACTGGCATATGTGGAGGGACTGAAGCACAATCTATTGAGCATCAGTCAGTTTTGTGACTCCAAGAACAAGGTACTATTTGATCATGAGGCTGGTGTTGTTTACAAAAAGAAGGGAAGTGCTGTACTTGCTGCTAACCGAAAAGGGAATACTTATGTGGTCAACATGGACTCGGCTCAGTCAGGAACATGCTTTTATTCCAGAACTGTTTCAGAAGAAAAATGGTTGTGGCATAAGCGACTTTTACATCTGAACTTAAAAGCTATCAATAAATTAAGCAAGAATGGACTAGTCACTGGACTTCCAAAATTGTCTTATGACAAAGATAAGCTATGTTCAGCATGTGAGAAGGGAAAGCATCACAACTCCTCATTCTAAAGTAAACAAGTCTCATCAGTGACTGAATGTTTTCACCTACTTCACATGGATCTGTTTGGTCCAGTGAGTACTCCAAGTCTTAGTGGGAAGAAATACTGCTTGGTAATTATAAATGAGTATTCCAGAAACACCTGGGTATTCTTTCTTAAAGCCAAGAGTGATGCTGCCAGCGAGATCATATCCTTTATCAAGAAAATGGAGAACTTAAATGGCATTCTGGTGAAACACTTAAGATCTGATAATGGTACTGAATTTAGAAATATTGAACTTGAAAGTTTTTGTGATTCAAAAGGTGTTTCTCAAAAATTTTCAGCACCTAGAACACCCCAACAAAATGGGGTGGCAGAAAGGAGAAATAGAACCCTTATTGAATCTGCCAGGTCAATGCTCATTGATGCTGGTCTTAAGACCTACTTCTGGGCTGAAGCAATGAGTACTGCTTGCCACACTCAGAATAGGTCACTGATTGTCAAACGACATGATAAGACAGCATATGAGGTGTTAAGGGGGAGAAAACCGGACATAAGTTTTCTCCATGTTTTTTGTAGTACTTGCTACATCTTAAACAAAAGAGACCACTTAGGAAAGTTTGATCCAAAAGCTGATGAAGGAATATTTGTTGGCTACTCAATCATCTCTAAAGCTTTCAGAGTTTACAATAAACGAAGAGAATGCATTGAGGAGTCAATGGATGTTACTTTTGATGAGTCATATGATGAGCCACTCACTGATCCAACAGAATATGAAAAACTTGTTTTTAATGAAATGGATAGTGACTCATCAGTCAAAGGAAAACCAATCAATGAGAAATACAAAAACTTCTCATCTGATTCTGATGATGAAGGTAATGTCTCTGAAAACATCTCTAGCTCTACTTCAGCTGAGAATATTTCAGAAACATCACCCTTACCCGTTGATAATCAACCGTCTGGTAAATCAGTGATTGGAACAAAGTGGGTATTTAAAAACAAAAGGGATGCTGATGGAGTCGTGGTCAGAAACAAAGAAAGGCTAATTGCTAAAGGTTATTGTCAGCAAGAGGGTATTGACTATGATGAAACCTTTGCACCAGTGGCTAGACTTGAGTCGATCAGACTATTTCTGGCATATGCAGCTCACAAGAAATTTAAAGTCTATCAAATGGATGTAAAAAGTGCCTTTCTGAATGGCAAGCTGCAGGAAGAAGTTTATGTCAAACAGCCACCTGGTTTCATCAATTCCAAAAACCCTGGTTATGTGTATAAACTTGAAAAAGCTCTTTATGGACTAAAACAAGTTCCTAGAGCCTGGTATGATACTCTCTCTGATTATTTGATAAAGTGTGGCTATGTCAGAGGTAAGATTGACAACACACTATTTATCAAAAGAGATAAGAGAGATGTCATATTAGTTCAAATTTATGTGGATGATATCATTTTTGGGTCTACTAACAGTGACATTTGCAAGGAGTTCTCTGACGTTATGACAAAAAGTTATGAAATGAGCATGATGGGTTAATTAACTTTTTTCTTTGGTCTTCAAGTAAAACAAACCAAATCTAGAATTTTTATAAACCAAGGAAAGTATGTTAAAGATTTATTAAAGAAATTTGAATTTACCAACTGTTCATCCCTTGCTACACCCATGTCACCTGCAGTGAAACTACATGCTGACCCTGGTGGTAAATCTGTAAACATTACTGCTTACAGAGGTATGATCGGGTCGCTGCTTGTTGCGACACGCACTGGTCGTTTTAGCGTCATTGTGGTTTCTGATGGTGGTGCGGGCGCAACAGGGGTTTTAAAATTTATATTTAGCTGGGCTTAAAGTATACGTACTACCTACTCTCGTTAGCAAGCGGTAAGTATGACCTAAGATCGTTTTATGAATCCAAACGTGTGGGTGATTAAAGCAGGTGCTTTCGGTAGGGGAATATTCAGGATGGAACAAAGTAGGTAGGTTTGGGGGTTTTAAACTAAAGACAAGTAATTAAAGTGCAGGAAAGTAAATTGCAGTAATTTAAAGTGCAGGAAAATAGGTAAAGATAAATATGTGATTGCTGAGACTTCGATAATGTGACACCCGACAAATTAGGGCTAGTAATTAGTGCCTAATCATTTGTAAATACATGTAATTAGTGCTATATTAGGCTAATTGTATGTATCATTTTGTATATTATTATATATACACAGTTACGCGATTAAATTAAATCGTGCATTTACTTATTGGGTGGACTTCGACACATTAATACGGACGTTGGTGAACTCAATTTATTAGATAATGTAAAATTATTTAATTAACATATTTATCTCCAAATATTATTTTGATAATATTTCATAAGTACTTCGTATCGTATAAAATGCTCAGAAACGACCGAAAATGCGCAAAACGCGCCCGACAAATGAAAATTATAAAAATTATATTTTTATAACTTGCTTTAAAGTATTTTGATAAAATACTTCAATTTAAAATTTACGCGATTATGCGCAATCAATTATAACGTTTAATAACGTTACGCGATTTACTCGAACATACAATTAGCTATCGACACTCAAATGAAAACCCAAATATTATTTTGGCAACCTAAAATATGTCATTTGACTAATACAATTGTCCAAAAATATCGAGCTTTAAATCATTTACGAAAACTCACATATAATACGTTTTAAGTTTAATCGGACGACGAAACGATCGGGTAAACGAGCACCGTGCACTACGTAACTTTGGGGGAACAAAAATAAACCAAAAAAGTGAGTCTTTCACACCCTTGTGGGGCCCACTTGAGCTGATATTTCCAGCCCACAAAACACCCTCCATGTTTTTAAGATCTTGTTTCCCTTCTTTGACCATTTAACCCTAACACCTTCTTTTCCATTTTTCTCATTCATTTAACAACTTCATTTCCTTCTCATTTCCTCTCCCTCTCTCTCTATACACGTTCTCTATCTCTCTCTCTAAAAATCAGGCCCAAATCTACCTTCAATCATCATCATCTTGCAAGGAAAAGAGGCGAAGAATAAGGAACACAAAAACCGAGCTCATTCCACTTCATCCGGCTTTAGATCTTTGATCTTCTTGTAAGGATCTCGTTTATTTTTCTAGGTTTACTTGGATTAACTTTATTTACATGTTAGTATGTTCATATAACTAGAAAATGTCCAAAACATAAGTCGAATCGCATTTTAAAACTCCAAAACTGGAGCTTAATCTTCCTGTCCAGATTCTGTTATAACTTCAATGATTTTTACAAAATTCATTTTTACATGAAAATAGATATTTCTTAAGCCTAAAATGTAGTACAAGAAGTAAGATTTCTAACAAAAAAATTTTCGTAACATTTTGACTTTGTTTGCTATTTTAAAATAGTTTTCTCCGGTGACATAGAACTACTGCTCCGGCGGACACAAACTTTCAGTAAATTCTCAAGGCCATATCTCGAGTTCTAGACCTCAAAAACGTGTGAGACCACTTGGGAAATCTTAATAATTTTGTTATGTACAAAAAGTTCTTATGGCCCGACTTGAAAACCCACGGACATAAGTGTAAAAATAGGATCTTTGGACTGAACTCACTTCCGAACCAAATCTGACCACTCCTCATGTTTATTTTTGTTAAATATAGTAAACGAAGATATAAAATTACCATAAAGAGCAGAAATAAACTCGACACCTAGGAGAATATGTTTGATTTTTGGTTAGGCTTGACTCGGGCTAGAAGTTGGTTAAATCGAGAGACTTGCCGACTCAAAAATCTTAAAATATAAAGACTAGGGGCTGTTTTAGTCATTTTGTGAAAACAACAATTCAGGTCAACCATAAAACGTAACGTCAATACAATATTTGGAATAACTCGGAAACATATGACACATATACTTTTGTAAGTATACAACGAGACCAACATAATAATAATGCTTTTAATAATCATTATTACAAAACTCACCAACGGGCCGTACATATTTTCAAAACTCAAACTAATCAATCAAACAACTTAATCATTTGGACATTACTAGTTGAATGAACAACTAGCATAGATAGGCACTCACATTTCCAAACACTTTGTCATAGAGATGGCAAACACACCCACCGAAACATCTTCTACTTCATCCCACTCTCAACAACATCTCTTGGGATCACGAAACTCATAGGTAGCTAGGAGGACCACCGAGTCACTTCGAGCTAGACCTTATCCAACTCACAACAATTTAAATAAACAGGCTAGTCAGCACGCAGTTACTAGTAAGTAGGGATGGTTATTCAACACCTCTTGATTGTTCTATAATGTTGATTGTCATATTGTGATGTTGTATATTACCGCATTTATGTATGTACATCTATGATAATCATCATTTGTGGACAATCTCTCACGAACCCTATCCTTCTATTCCCAGGAAAATCATGCCGCCAAAGTCAAGGACTTACACCGATGCCCAGATGGCATCTCTTATTTCTCAGGTTGTAGCTGAAGCCTTGGCTCGGGACTCACCGCAAAACTCCAGAAGGAGTGATGATACTAAAACCACTCCTGTCACCAAGCCTTGTTCCTACAAGGACTTCATGAACTGCAAACCCCTGAACTTCAAGGGAACTGAAGGAGCCATCGGCCTAATTAGATGGTTCGAGAAGATGGAGTCCGTCTTCCACATCAGTAAATGTGCGGAAGGAGATAGAGTCCAGTTCTCCACATGCACCCTTGCTGACGGTGCCCTCACCTGGTGGAATTTGTATGCCCAGTCGGTGGGTATCGACACCGCCTATCTACTCCCATGGGAGGATCTGAAGAAAATGCTCACGGATGAGTATTGCCTAACTGAAGAACTCCAGAAGCTAGATGAGGAGTTCTTGCATCTCAAGGTTCAAGGAACCGACATTGTTGGATACACTACCAGGTTCCAACAACTTGCAACCCTTCGCCCAGCCTTAGTAAGCACTGAGACCGACAAGGTCAAGAGGTACATCCGCGATCTTCCAGAACCTGTCCGGGGGAACGTCGCCTCTTCCAACAAAACCACTATTCAGGGAGCAATCCGATTGGCCCATGAACTCATGGCTATGCAAGAGAGCCAAGAAACACCTGTCTCATCTTCTGGGAACAACAACAAGAGGAAATGGTCTGGAAATCAAAACCAGCAAACCCTCAAAAAGACTGAGACTGTCAAGAGTGACACATCGGGGTCTGGAGAAAGGAAAGGGTACAGTGGAAGTAAACCCTACTATTCCAAGTGCAACCGTCATCATGATGGTCCTTGTGGTACCCCCTGCAACAACTTCAAGAGGTATGGACATCTTACCAAAGACTGTCGAGCACTTGCAACCAACCCCACTACCAATACTAACAACAACCAACCTCGAGCCTGCTTTGAGTGTGGAAACACTGGACACTTCAGGAATGCGTGTCCGAAGCTGAAGAACAAGGGTAACAACAATAACAATGCTAGGGGCAGAGCTTTTCTGCTGAATGCTGGAGACGCCCGTGAAGACCCTAATGTGGTCACGGGTATGTTTCTTCTCAACAATTTAACTGCTTCAGTTCTGTTTGATAATGGTGCTGATAAGAGTTTTATATCTGAGGAGTTTAGCCCACTATTAGATATTACCCCAGTTGCCTTAGAAACTAAGTACACTGTAGAGTTAGCTAATGGCAAATTAATTGAGGCTGATAGTGTAATACCAAATTGCACCCTAAACCTCGCTAACGAACTCTTTCCCATAAACCTCATACCTGTCGAGATTGGAAGTTTTGACATCATTGTAGGCATGGATTGGCTATCCAAGCACCGAGCTGAAATCGTCTGTTATGACAAAATTGTTCGTATTCTTCTCGTCACTGGTAGTACTTTAATTATCCAAGGGGGGACCGGTGGGACGAGATTGAATATCATATCCTGCATGAAAACCCACAAATACCTGAGAAAGGGTTATCAGACAATCCTCGCTCATGTTTATGAGAAAAAGTCGGAAGAGAAACAACTTGAGGATGTGCCCATCGTCAGAGACTTTCCAAAAGTCTTTCCTGAAGAATTGCCTGGTCTTCCACCACCGAGGCAAGTTGAGTTCTCAATCAACCTTGTGCCCGGAGCAGCACCCGTGGCACGAGCACCATACCGCTTAGCCCCTTCGGAACTTTAGGAGTTGTCTACTCAGTTACAGGAACTCCTGGATAAGGGTTTCATTCGACCGAGTTTTTCACCTTGGGGAGCTCCGGTCCTGTTTGTCAAGAAGAAAGACGGTTCATTCAGGATGTGTATCGACTACAGAGAGTTGAACAAATTAACCATCAAGAACCGTTACCCACTTCCCCGTATTGATGACCTATTCAACCAACTTCAGGGGTCGAGCTTTTATTCAAAAATTGATCTACGGTCAGGTTATCATCAACTGCGAGTTCCCGACGAAGATATTCCGAAAACAGCTTTCCGAACTCGCTATGGTCATTACGAGTTTCGGGTAATGGCATTTGGTTTGACAAACGCACCGACAGTATTCATGGATCTTATGAACCGTGTGTGTAAACCATATCTGTACAAGTTTGTCATTGTCTTCATCGATGACATTCTTATCTACTCGCGCAACGAGCAAGAACACGCGCAACATCTCAAAACCATTCTAGAACTTCTTAGACACGAAGAGTTATATGCAAAATTCTCCAAGTGTGAGTTCTGGATGCAAACTGTCCAATTCCTTGGTCATGTGATTGACAGTCAGGGAATTCATGTTGATCCCTCAAAGATTGAGGCTATCAAGTGCTGGCAAGCACCTACAACGCCGATTGAAGTACGTCAATTTTTAGGATTGGCTGGTTATTATCGGCGCTTCATTGAAATATTCTCGAAAATAGCTCAACCTCTCACGACACTGACTCAGAAGGAGAAGAAGTTTAATTGGACTGATAAGCAAGAGTCAGCATTTCAGCTATTGAAGCAAAAGCTTTGCAGTGCACCTATCCTATCATTACCCGAAGGCAATGAAGACTTCGTGGTATACTGCGATGCTTCACACCAGAGTCTTGGTTGCGTGTTGATGCAACGGAAGAAAGTCATAGTCTACGCTTCTCGACAACTCAAGATTCATGAAAAGAATTACACGACTCACGACCTCGAGCTGGGGGCCGTGGTGTTCGCACTCAAAATCTGGAGACATTATCTGTATGGCACAAAATGTACCATCTTCACTGATCATAAAAGTCTTCAGCATATATTCGATCAGAAGGATCTTAACATGAGGCAACGTCGCTGGGTCGAGTTGCTTACAGATTATGATTGTGAAATCAAGTACCACCCAGGGAAGGCTAATGTAGTTGCCGATGCCCTAAGTCGAAAGGAGCGCACCAAACCACTACGAGTCCGAGCCCTCAGTATTACCATTCATAATGATTTAATCATTCAAATCGTTACCGCTCAACTCGAAGCCTTGAAACCTGAAAAACCTCAAAGATGAGGCCTTGCGAAACATGGAGAAACAATTTGAAATCAAACCCAATGGGGTCAAGTACTTCGCAAATCGAATCTGGTTACCTAAATTTGGAAACCTCCGCAACTTGGTGATGGATGAAGCTCACAAGTCTAAATACTCTATACATCCTGGATCTGATAAGATGTATCATGGTATCAAAGGATTGTCTGGTGGCCAAACATGAAAGCAGAGATTGCCACGTACGTCAACAAATGCCTCACATGTTCCAAAGTTAAAGCTGAATATCAGAAACCCTCCGGCTTGCTCCAGCAACCGGAAATCCCTCAGTGGAAATGGGAGCAGATCTCCATGGATTTCATCACAAAACTCCCTAAAACAGCTAGCGGTTGCGACACCATTTGGGTGATCGTTGATCGGCTCACAAAATCGGCTCATTTTCTCGCCATCAAGGAAACAGACAAAATGGAACGCCTCACACGAATCTATCTGAAGGAGATCGTATCTAGACACGGCGTACCTCTCTCCTTTATCTCGGATAGGGATAGTCGCTTCACATCCCACTTTTGGAAATCATTGGAAAAGTCATTGGGTACTCGTTTGGACATGAGTACAGCCTATCATCCACAAACTGATGGTCAAAGTGAGCGAACTATTCAGACACTAGAAGATATGCTACGAGCCTGTGTAGTTGATTTCGGTGCAAATTGGGAACACCATTTACCGTTGTGCGAATTTTCGTACAACAACAGCTACCACACTAGTATTGGAGCTGCACCATTCGAGGCGCTGTACGGTCGTAAGTGTCGATCGCCTATCTGTTGGACCGAAGTGGGAGACAGCCAACTCACTGGTCCTGAAATCATTCATGAAACGACAGAGAAAATCATTGGTATTCAACAACGGCTGAAAGCCGCACGCGACCGTCAGAAGAGTTATGCTGACGTGAGACGCAAGCATCTCGAGTTCCAAGTTGGGGATCGAGTATTGCTCAAAGTATCACCTTGGAAAGGTGTCATCCGTTTTGAGAAATGCGGGAAACTGAACCCTAGATACATTGGACCATTTGAGATCCTTGAAAGGATAGGTCCAGTAGCATATCGATTGCAGCTGCCACCCGAGCTCAGCAGCGTGCATCCCACATTTCACATTTCTAACCTGAAGAAATGTCTGTCTGATGAGATGCTTATCATTCCTCTCGACGAAATCCATATCGATGATAAACTTCATTTTATCGAGACTCCAGTGGAAATCATGGACCACGAGGTCAAACAGTTGAAACAAAGTCGTATTCCCATTGTCAAGGTCCGGTGGAATTCGTAGCATGGTCCGGAATTCACTTGGGAACGGGAAGACCAAATGCGACTCAAATATCCGCAGTTATTCTCAGACTACACTCCACATCCGACTCAGAACTAAATTTCGGGATGAAATTCTCGTAACAAGGGGAGAATGTGACACCCAAAAAATTAGGGTTAGTAATTAGTGCCTAATCATTTGTAAATACATGTAATTAGTGCTATATTAGGCTAATTGTATGTATCATTTTGTATATTATTATATATACATAGTTACGCGATTAAATTAAATCGTGCATTTACTTATTGGGTGGACTTCGACACATTAATACGGACGTTGGTGAACTCAATTTATTAGATAATGTAAAATTATTTAATTAACATATTTATCTCCAAATATTATTTTGATAATATTTCATAAGTACTTCGTATCGTATAAAATGCTCTGAAACGACCGAAAATGCGCAAAACGCGCCCGACAAATGAAAATTATAAAAATTATATTTTTATAACTTGCTTTAAAGTATTTTGATAAAATACTTCAATTTAAAATTTACGCGATTATGCGCAATCAATTATAACGTTTAATAACGTTACGCGATTTACTCGAACATACAATTAGCTATCGACACTCAAATGAAAACCCATATATTATTTTGGCAACCTAAAATATGTCATTTGACTAATACAATTGTCCAAAAATATCGAGCTTTAAATCATTTACGAAAACTCACATATAATACGTTTTAAGTTTAATCGGACGACGAAACGATCGGGTAAACGAGCACCGTGCACTACGTAACTTTGGGGGAACAAAAATAAACCAAAAAAGTGAGTCTTTCACACCCTTGTGGGGCCCACTTGAGCTGATATTTCCAGCCCACAAAACACCCTCCATGTTTTTAAGATCTTGTTTCCCTTCTTTGACCATTTAACCCTAACACCTTCTTTTCCATTTTTCTCATTCATTTAACAACTTCATTTCCTTCTCATTTCCTCTCCCTCTCTCTCTATACACGTTCTCTATCTCTCTCTCTAAAAATCAGGCCTAAATCTACCTTCAATCATCATCATCTTGCAAGGAAAAGAGGCGAAGAATAAAGGAACACAAAAACCGAGCTCATTCCACTTCATCCGGCTTTAGATCTTTGATCTTCTTGTAAGCATCTCGTTTCTTTTTCTAGGTTTACTTGGATTAACTTTATTTACATGTTAGTATGTTCATATAACTAGAAAATGTCCAAAACATAAGTCGAATCGCATTTTAAAACTCCAAAACTGGAGCTTAATCTTCCTGTCCAGATTCTGTTCTAACTTCAACGATTTTTAAAAAATTCATTTTTACATGAAAATAGATATTTCTTAAGCCTAAAATGTAGTACAAGAAGTAATATTTCTAACAAAAAAATTTTCGTAACATTTCGACTTCGTTTGCTATTTTAAAATAATTTTCTCCGGTGACATAGAACTACTGCTCCGTCGGACACAAACTTTCAGTAAATTCTCAAGGCCATATCTCGAGTTCTAGACCTCAAAAACGTATGAGACCACTTGGGAAATCTTAATAATTTTGTTATGTACAAAAAGTTCTTCTATGGCCCGACTTGAAAACCCACGGACATAAGTGTAAAAATAGGATCTTTGGACTGAACTCACTTCCGAACCAAATCTGACCACTCCTCATGTTTATTTTTGTTAAATATAGTAAACGAAGATATAAAATTACCATAAAGAGCAGAAATAAACTCGACATCTAGGAGAATATATTTGATTTTTGGTTAGGCTTGACTCGGGCTAGAAGTTGGTTAAATCGAGAGACTTGCCGACTCAAAAATCTTAAAATATAAAGACTAGGGGCTGTTTTAGTCATTTTGTGAAAACAACAATTCGGGTCAATCATAAAACGTAACGTCAATACAATATTTGAAATAACTCGGAAACATATGACACATATACTTTTGTAAGTATACAACGAGACCAACATAATAATAATGCTTTTAATAATCATTATTACAAAACTCACCAACGGGCCGTACATATTTTCAAAACTCAAACTAATCAATCAAACAACCTAATCATTTGGACATGACTAGTTGAATGAGCAACTAGCATAGATGGTCTGATAAGACATCTAATCATTATTATAACCTTGCGCGTTTAGGACGTCCGGTAGGTTACAGTCGTTGGAACGACATCATTACTCTTGAACAACATCATTATGGCTTGTTAGCAACTCATTAGGCTCAGGTGAGTCTCATATCCCCCTTTTTAAGTGCTTTTACCTAGGGGTGAGATACATGCTCATTTTGTTTTACATGTGAACACAAGTACAAAATATCATCGTATGCTACATGAGTTGTTTTCATCTAATCAATTTAAAGTCCTCCATCACATAGTTTGTTAATATGATTTAGCATGAATGTTAGTGTATGGTACCATATGGGATTGACAATCCCTGTCCGAGTTAGCAAGCACTAACCTGTCAAACGGACGCATTATCATTTGTTCAGTATGAGTGTTGATTAGGCACTCATAGGGAGGCACCTCGATCAGGTCCTTGAATGTGGATGTTAACCCCCTCAGTTAAGCTCAAACTATGGACTCATGGCTGCATGTACATTCATTATTTGTTTGATTACAAATCATTATATAAATCTTGTGGTTCATAAATCTCATTTACTCATATACACCTGTGAGCTCACCAGCTTTTTAGCTGACCTTTTAGCATGTTATCTCAGGTACTCAGCAGTAGGTTGGACTGCCCATCAGGATACTTTAGCTCGAGTCGCATGCAATCATTAAACATCAAGAGATTTCCTTGCATATCTATATTTTGTATAATTGGAAATGTACTAGAATCTCTCATGGTAATCATGTGAACTCAATATAATGCAAACTCTTATGTTATATCAATGTATTTTGTAAACGACGCATATAGAGTCGTTCATTATATATCTTATGTGCTTGTGATTATTGATTAGTCGCGCCCCGACCCGATTCGCTTCCGCAACCCGAATTAGGGGGTGCGACAGATAATTAATGTTTCGGGATGACAGATTAAACAGGAACAATGCTAAGTGTAATGATTTATACTATCAGGTGTAAACTCTAGAACCATACCAACTAAATTTCCCATTGGCATGTCACTAGGAACTAGGTTATCGTGATTCTGATCGAAGCAATACGCAAACTTTCAATACTTATCTAGTTGAAAGATAAACAACCTATCTTGGCTTAACGCCGAGGTGCATGAATCAGTAGCGTATCGTCTCATAGGTCCGACCTTTCTTAACCCCTAAAATAGTTTAGTATTTCATTAGCATGCAGATTAATAACTTTGTATGTTTTGACCGCTGATTATGTAAGACTTAGGGTTTTAAGGATTCTAGGTCACTAGGATGTTATTCTTATTCCTAAGTCTTGTTTTGTGCATTAAGGCTTGGTTACTTCAACTTATGACTTGAGTTCTCCGTTTCAAACAGTTATACATCCCTGGATTATTCGCAGTTTTTAAAAACATGTTTCATATGCAGGCCATGCCTTTTCAGTAATCGGACAGTGTACTTTACATGGTAGTTCAACTGCTTCTTACATCAGACATGCGGTCAGGAGTAATTGACGGTGAACGTGACACTCTAAACTAACTAAATGTAAAGCGATGCAGAAATGTAAATATAATATGTACAATGAGTGGGTTCACTGTGTCTTACTTGTTGCATGTCATGGGCACAGATAACTAATTACCATAATTAAGGTTGATCAAGTCCTAATTACTAGGTTGCAGTCACGTGGATAACTAGAAAGGGTACTCCATAAATTAGACTCAAGTTCATAAAGTCTTAACGATACAAAGGTCATTAATTCCTATTTTATCTGAACACATTTTCGAACATCATTTCATTGTGCATTGACTTTCGTAGGATATACCAGTTAGTTGTGAAGTTGTATTATCCTTTCGGAATTCCAACTGTTAAACCAGAGCTGATTCCAGTGATGTAACTACCTTCGGTCGTTTATCGATATAACACCCCAAAATTTACTGTTTAGCGGAAGCATACATTGGGTGTTACTAATCAAATATCACAAGCACAAAGATATAATGAACGACCACTATATGCGTCGTTTTACATTTGTATTAATAAAAACCAAAGTTTGCATCAAAAATAGAGTTACATTAGCTCGGTGGAAATTGAGAGATTTAAGTACATAATTAATCTATACAAAATATAATAATGCAGCTAAATCTCTGATTGTTTGCATGCTAACTCGAGCTAATTGATCTTGATTGTGCAATCCAACCTACTGCTGGTCACCTGTGATACATGCTAAAATGGGTCAGCGAAACGCTGGTGAGCTCACAGGTTTGTATGTCAACACATAATTGTATGAACCGCAAGATTTATAATTGAATTTATAAAGCAATTAAGCAAAATAAAAGTTATACAGCCATGAGCACATAGTCTGAGCTTAACTTGAGTGTAGGTCCAATTAAGGAAACCCAACTTGAATGCCTCCTACAAGTGCCTAATCCACATTCGTCTTCCCAAATGCTAATACGTTCGTTTGACCAGTTAGTGCATGCTAACCCGGACGAGGATTGTCAATCCTATATGATATCATATACTAAAATTCACGCTACTACGTATTACCAGACTATGCTATGGAGGGCTTTAAATTGATTAGTTGAAGTAACTCATGTAGTATTTGATTTTGATTTGTACTTGCGTTCAACTTGTAAAAAAAAACGAGCAATAATATCACCCCCTGATTGAAAACAGTAAAATAGGGGCCATGAGACTCACCTGAGCCTGAGAAGTTTATCTAAATAAACTTTGATTGATTAGCCGAGTATCGATGTCCGAAGACTTGTAACCTGAGGGTGTCCACGACACGCGATGGTTATAAACGGGAGTCGGTATCTCAAAGGACTACCTTTGTAGTTGTTACACAACTATATATGTCCAAATTACTACGATTTGGTTGATTATTTGGTTTGTGTTTTGAAAACGTGTACGGCCCGTTGCTGACAGATTTATAATAATAACCTTAACTATTATTATTATACTTTGATTTATCCATTTTTGCGTATTAATCCTATCGTATTTGGTTTGGCTATTGAAAAGTGATTTTTAAACACTTAGAATGTTTTTGACTTCTGTTTTTGGGTTTCTGCGACATAATATGCGACTCAATGCTTGTGTTCCGCAACACAAGGCTTGTGTCTTATGATATGCAACTTAATGCGACACTAAATGCGACACAATGCTTGTGTCACATGTTTTGCGACTCTAAATGCGACACAATGCTTGTGTCACATGTTTTGCGACACTAAATGCGACACAATGCTTGTGTCATATGTTTTGCGACACTAAATGCGACACAAAGCTTGTGTCACATGTTTTGCGACACTAAATGCGACACAATGCTTGTGTCACATGTTTTGCGACACTAAATGCGACACAGTGCTTGTGTCACATGGATGAACACCAGCCCAGAACCCAGCAGCTGTCGTGATTTTTCAACCCAAAACCCAAGTCTAACTCATTTTTAGGCTGCAAAATCGTGTTTTCTTCATACATTTGGACAATACTAAGTTGTGTAAACATTATAACACCGAAATAATACACCAAAATGAGTGAATATAAATATTTAGAGAATTTCTTACAATTGCAAATCGAGACAAACCGAGGAAGAAAACGAGGGTGGTGCCTTTGTTAATCTTGTTCCTCTCTTGATGGTGATTCCGAAAATGTAACTTTTGTTGTCGGTTATGCTAGATCCGAAATTTGGTGGTGATGGGTTTGAGAGTGTTTAGTGGTGTGTGTGTGTTTTTGTTGAAATGGAAATGAAAGAAAGAGGGAAAGAGAGGTGGGGTGTAGGTGAAAGCCTCACCTTTTTCAGTCCTCGCAATCGCGCTCCGTGCGGTGTTCGTTCTCCCGTTCGTTTAAACGTTAAATGTTTATTTTATACGTTTAAATATACGTTTTAAAATACGAATAATTTCCCAATATTTTTGTTGAAGTATTTTTCCAAATACTTAATGGTTGCGTTATAAAATATAACTTTAACTTGTTCCGATTTGTTTGCGCGTTTAATAATCTAATCGTGTAGTCCTTGTTTGTACGATACGAATTTGAATTGAAATATTATCTAAATAATATTTTGGATATAATTGCGTTATTAAATAATATTATATTATTTAATAAAATTGTTCACCAACGTCCGTATTAATTGAACCGAATTACATTCGGTTTGAAACTCGTACGTATTAATTGAACCGAATTATATTCAACAATATGTATTACTTGATACATTAATTAGCCTAACACAGAACTAATTACATGTATTATAACTGATTAGGCACTAATTACTAGTCCTAATTTGACGGGTGTCACATTCTCCCCCCGTTAGAAGAATTTCGTCCCGAAATTTAGTTCGTAGTCGTGTTTGAAGTAGCTTCAGTGAATAACTGAGGGTACTTGAGTCGCATCTGGTCTTCCCGTTCCCAGGTGAATTCCGGTCCACGCCGCGAATTCCACCTGACCTTGACAATGGGAATACGACTTTGTTTGAGTTGTTTGACCTCACGGTCCATTATTTCGGCGGGTTCTTCAACAAAATGGAGCTTGTCGTCAACCCGGATTTCATCGAGTAGAATGATAAGTGTCTCGTCAGACAGACAATTTTTCAAATTTGAAATGTGGAAAGTGGGATGCACGCTGCTGAGCTCGGATGGCAGCTGGAATCGATATGCCACTGGACCTATCCTCTCGAGGATCTCGAAGGGTCCAATGTATCTGGGATTTAACTTCCCGCGTTTACCGAATCGGATAACACCTTTCCAAGGTGAAACTTTGAGTAGCACTCGATCCCCAACCTGGAACTCGAGTGGTTTGCGTCTCACGTTAGCATAACTTTTCTGATGATCACGTGCGGCTTTGAGTTTGTTTTGGATCTCGAAGATTTTCTCGGTTGTTTCGTGAATGAGTTCGGGACCAGTGAGTTGACTATCTCCCACTTCGGTCCAACAAATCGGTGAGCGGCACTTACGACCGTAGAGTGCCTCAAAGGGTGCAGCCTTTATGCTGGTGTGATAACTGTTGTTATATGAAAACTTGCACAACGGTAGGTGTTTTTCCCAGTTTACACCGAAGTCAACTACGCAAGCTCGTAGCATGTCTTCCAGTGTTTGAATCGTTCGTTCACTTTGGCCATCGGTTTGAGGATGGTATGCGGTACTCATACCAAGACGGGTACCCAATGATTTTTGAAGTGATTGCCAAAAGTGAGAGGTGAATCGAATATCCCTATCGGAGATAATCAAGATTGGAACACCGTGTCGAGAAACAACCTCTTTGATGTAGATTTGTGTGAGGCGTTCCATTTTGTCGGTTTCCTTGATTGCCAGAAAATGAGCAGATTTTGTGAGACGATCGACGATCACCCAAATGGTATTGCAACCGCTCGATGACTTTGGTAGTTTGGTTATGAAATCCATGGCAATTTGTTCCCATTTCCATTCAGGAATGCTGGGTTGTTGGAGTAACCAGAAGGTTTTTGGTATTCAGGTTTGACTTTCGAGCAAGTAAGACACTTGCTGACGTATGTAGCGATTTCAGTTTTCATATTCGGCCACCAATAAAATTCCTTGATGCCGTGATACATTTTGTCAGATCCAGGATGGATAGAATATTTGGACTTGTGAGCTTCATCCATTACCAAGTCTCGTAGATTTCCAAAACTGGGTAACCAGATTCGGTTTGAGAAATACCTAATCCCGTTAGGCTTGATTTGGAATTGTTTGTCCATGCCTCGCAAGGCTTCGTTTTTTATATTATCGGGTTTCAGAGCTTCGAGTTGAGCAGTAAGAATTTGAATGTTTAGATCATTTTGAATAGTCATGCTGAGGGCTCGGACTCGAAGGGGTTTCGTTCGTTCTTTTCGACTGAGGGCATCGGCAACAACATTCGCTTTGCCCGGATGGTATTTGATCTCACAATCGTAGTCGGTAAGCAACTCGACCCACCGGCGTTGTCTCATGTTGAGATCCTTCTGATTGAATATGTGTTGGAGACTTTTGTGGTCGGTAAAGATTGAGCACTTAGTGCCATAGATTTAATGTCTCCAGATTTTGAGGGCAAAGACGACAGCTCCTAGCTCGAGATCGTGGGTGGTGTAGCTCTTTTCATGAATTTTGAGCTGTCGTGAAGCATAAGCAATAACATTGTCTCATTGCATCAGCACGCAACCGAGACCTTGATGAGAAGCATCGCAGTATACCACGAAGTCATCGGTGCCTTCGGGTAAGGATAGAATTGGAGCACTGCAAAGCTTTTGTTTCAGAAGTTGAAATGCCGACTCTTGTTTGTCAGTCCAATCAAACTTTTTGTCTTTCTGAGTCAGGGTTGTGAGTGGTTGGGCTATTTTCGAAAAATTTTCAATAAATCGCCGATAGTATCCGGCAAGACCCAAGAATTGACGTACTTCGGTTGGAGATGTTGGTGCTTGCCAGCACTTGATGGCCTCGATTTTTGATGGATCGACATGGATTCCTTGACTATTAACAACATGTCCAAGGAATTGAACGGATTGTATCTCCTCGTGTCTGAGTAGTTCTAGGACGGTTTTGAGGTGTTGCGCGTGTTCTTGTTCGTTTCGCGAGTATATGAGAATGTCGTCGATGAAGACAATGACAAACTTATCAAGGTAAGGTTTGCACACCCGATTCATAAGGTCCATGAATACAGCCGGTGCATTTGTTAAACCGAAGGGCATCACTTGAAATTCATAATGCCCGTAACGAGTTTGGAAAGCAGTTTTCGGGACATCGGTGTCGCGAACTCGAAGTTGATGATAACCTGACCGAAGATCGATCTTTGAATAAATACTCGACCCTTGTAGTTGGTCAAACAGGTCATCAATGCGAGGAAGTAGATATCGATTCTTGACGGTCAACTTGTTCAACTCTCGGTAGTCGATACACATTCTGAACGAACCGTCTTTCTTTTTCACAAATAAGACTGGAGCTCCCCAAGGTGAAGAACTCGGCCTAATGAATCCTCTCTCCAGGAGTTCCTGTAATTTGTTGGACAACTCCTGAAGTTCGGATGGGGCTAAGCGGTATGGTGCTCGGGCCACAGGTGCGGCACCTGGCACAAGGTCGATTGAGAACTCAACCTGTCTTGGTGGTGGTAGACCAGGTAGTTCTTCGGGAAAGACTTCTGGAAAGTTTCGAACGATGGGAACATCTTCAAGTCGCTTCTCCTCCGACTTTTTCTCCATGATGTGTGCGAGGATTGCTTGATAACCCTTTCTCAGAAAGTTCCGAGTTTTCAAACAAGATATAATATTGAGTCTCGTCCCGCCGGTCTCCCCCTGTACGATTAAAGTTCCACCGGCGGTGAGGGGTATGCGAACGACTTTGTCATGACAGATAATTTCAGCCCGATGTTTGGACAACCAATCCATACCAATGATAACGTCAAAACTTCCAATTTCAACAGGCATAAGATCGATTGAAAAGGTTTCGTTGGCTAGGTTTAAAGTGCAATTAGGTATCACACTATCGGTTTCTATTAGTTTGCCATTTGCTAGCTCTACGGTGTACTTAACATCTAAGGCCACGGGGGTGATGTCAAGTAGCGGGTAAAATTCATCAGAAATAAAGCTCCTATCGGCACCAGTATCAAATAGAACAGAAGCAGTTAAGTTGTTGAGGAGGAACATACCCGTGACCACATTCAGGTCCTGACGGGCATCCCCGGAGTTGAATACGAATGCTCTTCCCTTAGCGTTGTTGTTGTTGTTGTTGCTACTTCGTTTAGGACACTCATTCCTGTAATGTCCAGCCTCTCCACATCCATAACAGGATTTGGGTTGTTGGTTGTTGTTATTGTTGGATTTAGGGGCTCGGCAATCCTTAGATGAATGCCCGTACTTCCTGCAGTTGTTGCAGGGAGACTTGCATGGACCATGGTGATGATAGTTACACTTGGAACAGTATGGCTTGTCCCCAGTGTAGCTACGTTTGGGCTCAGAATTGGTGTTATAAACTTGGATGGTATTGGGCTTTTTGCTTTGGCTGTTATGAGGTTGAGAGGATTTGCGTTTGTTGTTGTTGGAGGAGTTGTTGGATGTCTCACGGTTGACAACTAGTGCCATGAGTTCATGCACTAGCCGGATAGCACTTTCGGTAGTGGTTGGTTTGGCCGAAGCGACATTGCCTTGAATGCTCTCAGGAAGGCCGCAGATGTACCTTTTGATGCCTTTTGTCTCCAGTTCAACCAATCCCAGACATAGGAAGGCAAACTGTTGGAACCTGGTGGTATAACTCTCAATATCGGTACCCTGCACCGTCAAGTGCCAAAATTCTTCCTCCAGACGGTGTAGGGCTTCTTCGGGACAGTACTTCTCCGTTAGCTTCTTCTTCAATTCAGCCCAAGGGAGTCGGTTTGCTATTTCGATGCCCACAGAGTTGGCGTGGGTGTTCCACCACGTAAGAGCACCTTCCTGAAAGGTGTATGCAGCAAACTTGACTTTGTTATCCTCCGTACAGTTACAGAGGTTGAAGACGGATTCCATACGTTCAATCCATCTGATTAGACCAATAGCACCTTCCGTGCCCTTGAAGTAGAGTGGTTTGCAGCTGAGAAAATCCTTGTAAGAGCAAGGCTTGATAACAGGGGTATTGACTGGGGTTTCATCATTACTTTGGGAGTTTCGAGGTGAATCCCGAGCAGCCAAAGCATCGGCCACTGCTCGAGATACGATAGCAGCAAGTTCGGCATCACTGTAACTTTTCTTCTTTGGCGGCATGATTCTTCAAAAAAGAAACAAGAGGTACATGAGAAGTTGTACTGGAATGATAATTCAATAGATGTATATATATTTAAGCGGTAATATACAACATCACACAGTGAAAATTAACAATGTAAAATAGTCGAGAGAAATTGCTGATTGATATTACGATGTTAAATGATTACAGACAATTCCAAATCACGAGTTTCAAAAGCTACAGACTTAGAAGTTTTACAAAAGTTCCGGGAATTGTTACATCCGGTCGAATTACATAGGTCCTATGAAAGCATAATAGAGTACAGGTTCAGCCTAAGCTAATCCTGACGTAGATTGGGTTGTGGTAGCAGTGCGGTGAGACGGTCCACAGATTCCGCAAGTTTGCTAACCATTCGAAGGGCGTCCTCGGTTTTCCTTAGACGTGTTTCGCACTGATGCAGCCTTGATTGTAAGACAGAGATTTCATTTCGGTTGCCAATCACTTGGTTGTGGACAACCTCCATGGTGTCGATGGTTTCTCCCATTTGATTTTGAAGAGTACCCATGGTGTTGATAGTGTTTTCGTGGTCTTCGGAGACTTGATTGATTCGTTCGAGTGAAGTGAGTCTCCAGTTTTCGTTGGTTTCTTGAAGTTCGATATCCATAGCGTTAAGTTGTTGCTCGTGGTAGTGTACTCTAACGGCTAAATCCGGTAGGGTAAGGTGAGCAGGATATGGGCTAGCCCGAGGCGACCTGGGGTCCCTCCTAGCCACTCTTGGGTTTCGTGATCCATACGGATGAGAGCGTGATGAATTGGGTGGTGTGTTTGCCATTCTTAGACAAAGCGTTTGAAAGAATGAGGCCTATATTCATATAATACATATATAATATAGCCTAAGATATTGAGCGTGAGAGAGGCCTATCTATGTATATATACATATATCACATAATAGCCTAAAGTGTCTAACACACACATGTTTGAGTCCCGGTTTCTCTCGTGGTCAGAGTCAACTAATGTATCCTGTTCAGTCATGACTCTTTTCAGGTCTCACATCATATTCTTTTAATTGTACATAGTTGATTAGGCTATGTTAAATTAAACCAATATCATGTAGTCACTGAACCTAATCATACTTAGTAAGGAATACTGCCTAACGGTCATAGTCTAGGCCCACTAAATGCAACCTAGTTCACTATAACCTTATGCTCTGATACCAATCTGTAACACCCCCAAATTTATTGTTTAGCGGAAGCATACATTGGGTGTTACTAATCAAATATCACAAGCACAAAGATATAATGAACGACCACTATATGCGTCGTTTTACATTTGTATTAATAAAAACCAAAGTTTGCATCAAAAATAGAGTTACATTAGCTCGGTGGAAATTGAAAGATTTAAGTACATAATTAATCTATACAAAATATAATAATGCAGCTAAATCTCTGATTGTTTGCATGCTGACGCGAGCTAATTGATCTTGATTGTGCAATCCAACCTACTGCTGGTCACCTGTGATACATGCTAAAATGGGTCAGCGTAACGCTGGTGAGCTCACAGGTTTGTATGTCAACACATAATTGTATGAACCGCAAGATTTATAATTGAATTTATAAAGCAATTAAGCAAAATAAAAGTTATACAGTCATGAGCACATAGTCTGAGCTTAACTTGAGTGTCAGGTCCAATTAAGGAAACCCAACTTGAATGCCTCCTACGAGTGCCTAATCCACACTCGTTTCCCAAATGCTAATACGTCCGTTTGACCAGTTACTGCGTGCTAACCCGGACGAGGATTGTCAATCCTATATGATATCATATACTAACATTCACGCTACTACGTATTACCAGACTATGCTATGGAGGGCTTTAAATTGATTAGTTGAAGTAACTCATGTAGTATTTGATTTTGATTTGTACTTGCGTTCAACTTGTAAAACAAAACGAGCAATAATATCACCCCCTGATTGAAAATAGTAAAATAGGGGCCATGAGACTCACCTGAGCCTAAGAAGTTTATCTAAATAAACTTTGATTGATTAGCCGAGTATCGATGTCCGAAGACTTGTAACCTGAGGGTGTCCACGACACGCGATGGTTATAAACGGGAGTCGGTATCTCAAAGGACTACCTTTGTAGTTGTTACATGTTGGGAAATAAGATTTCTACTGTTACTACTGTTGATTACAGAATGCACAAGGCATTAACACTGTTAGTGTTAATGTTACTACTGGTATTAACACTGTTAGTGTTAAGGACTACCACTGTCTTCACAAGTTACAACTGTTAGTTCAAGGCTTCAAAGATTATCACTGTTAGTGATGGTTACCACTGTTATCAGAAGATTACAACTGTTATTGAAGATTGAAGTGAAGACAAGAGTTTCAACTGTTAGTAATTGTTTCAACTGTTAGAGTGTTATTACTGTTAGCTTGTTTACAACAGTTAACACTGCTTAGGCTAGTTACCACTGTTGGTATATTAGTCTAGTAAATTGTACAAGTGTTAACACTGTTATAGGAATTACCACTGTTTGTATAGTTGTGGTAGTTAACACTGTTTATGTATAGAATAGGCGGAAAAGTAAAGTTTAAATAATTATGGAATGTAACTGTTTCCATGATTATAGGAGATTGTTTAGCAGGACTCTATGAGATATAAATAGAGATCCTAAACCTAGATTATGTTAAGTAGTTTTTGCGCAGGTTCAAGGTTTTGTAACCCTAATACAATTCAGTGTATTCGTCTTATATCATTAATAAGATTGAAGCTTTCTATTAGTCTGTCTTGATATATTGTTATTTATCTTCATTTTATTACTAAGTGTTATTCCGCAAACTTCTTAGTAATTATTCAAAACTGTGTTTATCTAATAGTTTATCAAAGCAGTGGGTTTTGGTCTAACAGTGTTAACTGAATAACCATAGTTATAATGCCTAACAGTGTTAAACCTGTTATAACTGTTATTATGTCTAGCAGTGGTACAATAATTAACACTGTTAGTACTCCTCACAGTGTTATTTACTCTACCAGTGGTAACAGTTGAATTAACTGTTCTAACAGTTTTAAAAGATTTACCACTATTTACATTATACTCTTTTTCCACTGTTTTAGCCTTTTTATTGTTGGCTAAATCTGTAACTTTTGTTCCTGCAGTGGAAACTTTTGCAGTAACCTTAGCTTGATTTGCCTTATTGTTCATCTTTCTTGCAGCAGTTTTATAATTAACTTTAGATTTAAAATTTTGTTTGTTAATCATATTAGCTGCTGTCCATGGCTGTATCATCTTCTGTTGAACAGATTTTGGATTATGAAAACAGTCATGTTGAAGATGATTATTTCTGCCACATATAAGACATAACTTTTCTCTTATCACTGTTACATTATTTCCCAGTTTTTGAGTTACCATTTGATTCCAATTTCTTTGATTACCTCTGGGAATATGTTTTTGAAAATTTTGTGAAGTAGAAGAGTTATCCTTACATTTGCAATGATCACATTTATTCAATGCAGATACATGATTCACAGAAACAGATGATTTCACTGCATTTCTAATCTTCCTTTGAACATTCCTAGGAGTGTTAGGTGTGGCTCTTACATTTTCTATCTTATGTTTATCCTTTTCAATGAAAATTCTTTTACCCTCTTCTAGCTTTTTATCCTTAAGATCTGATGCTAGACCAGTAACTTGATTGCTACACTCACTAGGTGTTGTAACAGATTTATTCATTACATTACCCTCACATTCAGATGTAACACACTCTTCATCATCTTCCTCACTCCACTCATGAATTTCAACTCCATCAATGTTCACATCTTCTTTTAAACTGTTAACTGGGTCAACCTTTTTAACATCATCATTCAATCCTTCTTTAAGTAAATTTAAATCAATTTCAGTTTTTGAAGGAAAGTAGTTGTTGTTATAAGGAGGAGGTACATTACTGTATCCTAACCCAGTCTTAAGTTTATCATGAATCTGTGAATTGATAAGTTTATGGACACTCTTAGATGCATTTTCTAAATTACTTACATTAAGTCTTATGCTATCTCTTTCACATGTGACCTCAGCAAGTTTCTTAGTTAATACTTCTACCTTATCTTTAAGAGTATCTCTCTCCCACCTAGCATACTCAATGTCATACTTAAACTGTGTTGCATTTTCTTCAAATGCCAAAATCTGTTTTTCAAGATTGTCTATTACAGAGATTGTGTGTCTACTTTTGATTTCACATTGTTTTAACTCATCACACACTTTCTGGTTATGATCCTTATAATGTTTCACAGTTTGTTTACACACAGTTGAGCACAGTTTTATTTGTACCTCATAAGGAACCTCAGATTGCTTATCTGATTCAGCTGTTGCCATGAAGCATTGATTCTTCACTGCATGTTCTTCCTGATCACTCCAATCCCATCCACATCCATCAACAGATACCAGTGCATTTGATGAAATATCTTGGATTGGCACATTCTTCTTTTGTCCCACATTTACTCCACTTCTCTGGCCATTTCCTCTCTCATTCTGATCAACCTTTGGGTTTCTGCATTCCCTAGCAAAATGTCCCAACTTGTGACAGTTGAAACATTCAACTTTGCTCTTGTCAAACCAGCTAGCATCCTCCTCTTCTGAGCAAAATTATTTCTACCAGTTCTTTGCATAAACCTTTTTGCTCTTTGTGTGATTAAGGCAATTTGTAGCTTAATATCCATCTCTTCTAGATCATCTGATTCAAATTGATCTAAGTCTTCATTAGTAAGTGAAGAGTTCACATTACTAGCAAAGAAAGATTCCAAAATTTTATCATTAGAATGAATTGATGATGATCCACATCCACCAGACCCATAAGAAGAACCTTTCTGACTTGATTCTGCATTAGTTCCAACCATTGACATAAATGCAGAATTGTTGTTGTTACTTCTTGATCCAATCTTCTTGTTCTCCACTTCAGATTCAAAGTTCCTCAGATCATTATATATATCTTCTAATTCCTTGACTTCCAGATCTGCACTCTGTCTTAACCCAACAGTATACATGGTCCATTCATCACCCAAGGACCTCAAAAACTTCCTGTTTAAATCATCTCTATCTATCTTCACTTGATGATTTTCCAGATCTCCAACCAGTTTAGAAAACCTATCAAAGGTTAGGGTCAACGTTTCTGACCTTGTAGAATTAAAATTCTCATACTGTTGCTTAAGTAGAGATCTTTTATTCTTTTTGGTGTTATCATTACCACCAAACCTTTTTTCAATTGCTTCCATTAATACTTTAGCATCTTGACATGCCTCAAACCGCCTCTGATATTCATTTGGTATAGCTAGTAATATGGTACTTAAAGCTTTGTACTCTATTGATCTGATCTTCCTTTCTGCCTCAGAAGTTGGTGGTGATCTTGCCTGTGGAACACCATCACTGTTAAGTGTCACTGGAGGACCATTAACCACTACTTCCCACATCTGATAATCTGTGAGAAGCATATATTGTCTGATTCTGTTTTTCCACAGATCAAACTCATCTGGTCTAAGCATTGGGATCTTAGTGACCTGAATTCCTTCACTACCTTCTGCCATTGATTTGATTTGTTGATAAAAAAAATATGATCAATAAAATAGTGAAAATTGATCTTCCTGGATTCAAAACTAAACCCGCTCTGATACCACTTGTTGAAGCAAGATCTATCAAATAAACTATTAGATAAACACAGTTTTGAATAATTACTAAGAAGTTTGCGGAATAACACTTAGTAATAAAATGAAAATCAATAACAATATATCAAGACAGACTAATAGAAAGATTCAATCTTATTAATGATATAAGACGAATACACTGAATTGTATTAGGGTTACAAAACCTTGAAGCTGCGCAAAAACTACTTAACATAATCTAGGTTTAGGATCTCTATTTATATCTCATAGAGTCCTGCTAAACAGTCTCCTATAATCATGGAAACAGTTACATTCCATAATTATTTAAACTTTACTTTTCCGCCTATTCTATACATAAACAATGTTAACTACCACAACTATACAAACAGTGGTAATTCCTATAACAGTGTTAACACTTGTACAATTTACTAGACTAATATACCAACAGTGGTAACTAGCCTAAGCAGTGTTAACTGTTGTAAACAAGCTAACAGTAATAACACTCTAACAGTTGAAACAATTACTAACAGTTGAAACTCTTGTCTTCACTTCAATCTTCAATAACAGTTGTAATCTTCTGATAACAGTGGTAACCATCACTAACAGTGATAATCTTTGAAGCCTTGAACTAACAGTTGTAACTTGTGAAGACAGTGGTAGTCCTTAACACTAACAGTGTTAATACCAGTAGTAACATTAACACTAACAGTGTTAATGCCTTGTGCATTCTGTAATCAATAGTAGTAACAGTAGAAATCTTGTTTCCCAACATTACACAACTATATATGTCCAAATTACTACGATTTGGTTGATTATTTGGTTTGTGTTTTGAAAATGTGTACGGCCCGTTGGTGACAGATTTATAATAATAACCTTAACTATTATTATTATACTTTGATTTATCCATTTTTGCGTATTAATCGTATCGTATTTGGTTTGGTTATTGAAAAGTGATTTTTAAACACTTAGAATGTTTTTGACTTCTGTTTTTGGGTTTCTGCGACATAATATGCGACACAATGCTTGTGTTCCGCAACACAAGGCTTGTGTCTTATGATATGCAACTTAATGCGACACAATGCTTGTGTTACATATTTTGCGACACTAAATGCGACACAATGCTTGTGTCACATGTTTTGCGACACTAAATGCGACACAATGCTTGTGTCACATGTTTTGCGACACTAAATGCAACACAAAGCTTGTGTCACATGTTTTGCGACACTAAATGCGACACAATGCTTGTGTCACATGTTTTGCGACACTAAATGCGACACAGTGCTTGTGTCACATGGATGAACACCAGCCCAGAACTCAGCGGCTGTCGCGATTTTTCAACCCAAAACCCAAATCTAACTCATTTTTAGGCTGCAAAATCGTGTTTTCTTCATACATTTGGACAATACTAAGTTGTGTAAACATTATAACACCGAAATAATACACCAAAATGAGTGGATCTAAATATTTAGAGATTTCTTACAATTGCAAATCGAGACAAAACGAGGAAGAAAACGAGGGTGGTGCATTTGTTAATCTTGTTCCTCTCTTGATGGTGATTCCGAAAATGTAACTTTTGTTGTCGGCTATGCTAGATCCGAAATTTGGTGGTGATGGGTTTGAGAGTGTTTAGTGGTGTGTGTGTGTTTTTGTTGAAATGGAAATGAAAGAAAGAGGGAAAGAGAGGTGGGGTGTAGGTGAAAGCCTCACCTTTTTCAGTCCCCGCAATCGTTCTCCCGTTCGTTTAAACGTTAAATGTTTATTTTATACGTTTAAATATACGTTTTAAAATACGAATAATTTCCCAATATTTTTGTTGAAGTATTTTACCAAATACTTAATGGTTGCGTTATAAAATATAACTTTAACTTGTTCCGATTTGTTTGCGCGTTTAATAATCTAATCGTGTAGTCCTTGTTTGTACGATACGAATTTGAATTGAAATATTATCTAAATAATATTTTGGATATAATTGCGTTATTAAATAATATTATATTATTTAATAAAATTGTTCACCAACGTCCGTATTAATTGAACCGAATTATTCGGTTTGAAACTCGTACGTATTAATTGAACCGAATTATATTCAACAATATGTATTACTTGATACATTAATTAGCCTAACACAGAACTAATTACATGTATTATAACTGATTAGGCACTAATTACTAGTCCTAATTTGACGGGTGTCACAATCGACTTCCATACATTTGTACTCCGTGTAAAACATTTCCAGTAGTATATCAGATATACTGTCAAATAGGGGCCATTACATCACTTTTACAATTGTCGTACACTTAATTGTATAATGTCATCCTTACTTATAATTATCTACATCATCAACAATCACAATAATAAACTATTCGCAATTCATGGCAATAGACAAATCACATACAAGGCAATAATACATAATTAAAGTATGAAATAAAGCAAGTATGATAAAGGTTTCGATATCACCCGGAAAGAAATGCGTAGCAGCGTATTATTATGATTGACAACTCGTTCACACGTACAAAGATGAATCTCTAAACTCCTAACGTTCGCTCTAACCTCTATGTTAATCTGTAGATTAATTACAATAACCCTAGACTAAAATATAAGAGACTTTTAGAGTGAGAAAGTGGAAATGGAAGAGTGAGAGTATAAGTATGAGTGTGAATATGAGAGTGTGTTGAAATGAGAGCTAGGGGCTGCTATTTATAGTAGAGGCTTGGCTCAAGTTAGCATCCCAAAGCTCACAATAGTAAAAGGTGGAAAAGGTGGTGGCACCAGGTACGAAAAGGTGGAAAAGGTGGTGGCACCAGGTACGAAAATGTGGAAAAGGTGGTGGCACCAGGTGTAACACCCCCAAATTTACTGTTGCGCGGAAGCAAGCTTTGGGTGTTACTAATCAATAATCAAGCACCAAAGTAAAGCAAACGACATCTATATGCAACGCCGTACAATAGTACAAAAGTATTACATTGTTGAATCGTAATAACAAGCTTCGAGCTCGAAGATGATTTCCTAGAGATTCTAATACATAATTGATATACAAAAAGTAATGCAAAAGAATCTCCACAAGTTTGTATGCATGCGACTCGAGCTATCAGTCCTGGGGTAATCCTACTCCGTTTTTGTACCTGAGATACAAAGCTAAAAAGGTCAACCAAAAAGGTTGGTGAATCTCACAGGTTTAGTAATAAAGTAATCATTTATGAACCACAAGTATGTACCAGCGTTGCTATTAAGCAAAGTAAGTAAATCAGTATGTACGCACAGTTGCCATGAGCTCATAAGTTGAAGCTTAACCGTGTAATGTGAATATATCACGTACCCCCGTGAGTGCTATCCGCACACTCATATGTAACAAATACTAATATGCCTGTTTCTACGTGTAAATCAGTACGTGGTGGCGCTACCACCCCAGGCAGGGATTGTCAATCCCAAATGGATCCATTTACTAGTAATCGCGCTTAAGTCCATAACTAACAACTTATGATAGGAGGATTTCAGTGGATAAAAGTAACTCATGCAAAGTTCGTGTAAAAGCAGTAGTAAAATCAGTACAGTACATTGCGTTCACATGTAAAACAGTTGCTAAGTATCTCACCCCAAAGTATAAAAGCAGTAAAAGTGGGGCTGTAAGACTCACCTGAGTTAAGCAAGCAAGCGTTTAACTTAATAAACGTAAAGTTTGAAAGCAGTAGTAATCCGTAGGTTCCGCGAACCCGCAACCTTCTAATGCCCTAAGCATATAAGGTTGTATATATGACTGAATGTCTCAAAAGATCATTCATGAGTTATCCACTCAACTAGTTATGTCCAAGTATTTGTTTGTACGTTTGTGATCATTTTGTAAATAAGTATGGCCCGTTGGTGACGGAGGTGTAATAATAATTCAAGTATTATTATTATGTAATTCATTGTGCTTGTATATCTTGTAAGTGTAGTGTTTTATGTATTCAATACTTAGTATAAAAAGTATTTTAAAGTTTCCATTTCATGCGACAATATGTAACCCGACAATGCCATTCACGGACACTGTTCATGCGACAATCATATTCTCGGAATTTTGTTCATACGACAATAGCATTCACGGAGTACTAATCATGCGACAATGGCATTTACGGAATTTGTTCATACGTTAATAATATTCACGGAGTACTATTCATGCGACAATGGTATTCACGGAATTTTGTTCATGCGTCAATAAGGATTGACGGAATTCTTTCAAGTATGTTAGTGTTTATGCGACAATATATTCACGGATTATTTGTGATTTTTATCTAAAACAGTAAACGTTATCGAATCGTTCTGAAATTTTTAAACAAGGTTCCCACATATGTTATGTACTTCCTGTAATTTTTTATGACTTTTGGAGGTCGTTTGATATTTTATAAAAATTCACAGAGTGTCAGTGTTCAGTTTAATCCGAGATTAGACCACTTCTTACAAATCTAATTTTCTGGAGAAATGGGTGTATTTCTGAAATGAGCTAAAGAAGAACTTTTTATAGATAACGAATTTACCAAGATTTTCCAAATGGTCTCACACGTTTTTGAGGTCTAGAACTCGAGATATAGTCCCGAGAAATTACTGAAAATTCCTATCTGCCGGAACAGTAAACCTATGTCACCGGAGAAAAATGTTTTCGAGTAGCAAACGGATTCAAAGAGTCACGAGACTAATCTTTTTGGAAAGATAACTTCTTGTACTACATTTTAGGCTTAAGAAACGTCCATTTTGGTGTCGTAATGATTTTTATAAAATTCGTGGAATTGGAAACAGAATCTGGACAGGAACATAAGCTCATAGTTTTGAGGTTTAAATTGCGTTTTGATTACTTATTTGGACATTAACAAGTTGAATAAGCAACATAACATGATAATATACATATTATAAGTAAAACACTAGAGTTTTGAAGTCTCACAATGGTGTATGAAGAAACGGAAAAGATAGAAACGTAGAGCTTCACGATGCGATTGTTTTCTTCCAAATGAACCAAGCCTCTTGAGATGGTTTGATGATGTTTTTATGGTGAATAAGTGGTATTATTGGGAGGTGGTGGTGATGCCGTGAGGTTCACCAAGAGAGGGAGAGAAGAGTTGTTGATTTTTGTTTAAAAATGAATGAGGGGAATGTGTGAGAGTGTAAGGAGGTGTGGGGAATGCTTTTGAGTGTGGGATTGGTCAAGAGAGGCATGGGAGCCATGCTCTCTTGACTTGGCTGGTTTATTGGGGGACCCACAAGGTGTGGTCTCTCAAATTTTTGTTCCAAAAGTTGCGTTAAGTCCCGTGTTCGTTTACCCGAATCGTGTAATGTTTTAAAGTACTTTTATTGTACGCGTGTAATCGTGACATTTCTAACCGAAGTATTTTATCAAAATACTTATTATGAAGTTATAAAAATATAACTTAAGTTTATAAAATGTGTCGGGCGCGTTTCACGCATTTTCGTTGCGTAAAGTTACGTTTTAATAAAACGTATAGTCGTGTAATATATTAAAGTAAATAATATTTTTTTGGATAAATCCACATTATTTTTAACAGTTTGTCACCAACGTCCATAGTAAATAGTGTCGGACCTCGTCCGGTTCAAGTGTGTATGATTTAAATAAATCATATAACGTGTATGTAATTACACAGAAAGTTACATATATTTAGATTAATATAATACTAAATACATGTAATTACAAGTAGTTAGGCACTAATTAAAGTCCTAAATTAGCGGGTGTTACACCAGGTACGAAAAGGACAAAAAAGCGTAATCCATGCGGGTGAGTGGAGGCCGGTGGCGGCTAGGTGGCTGCCGGCGGCGGTGGGGTGGCTGGCCGGCGGCTGGCAATCCTCACAAGTGGGTCACTTAAATCACTCAAGTGTTTAGGGTTTCCTACTTACTAGTGTCAATCATTGAGATAGCCTGTCATGCAGCATTCTCGTCATAGGCTTGATCGAGAATCAGATCTCCATCACTTTTGATGAGGACGGTACTATCCTTTCGAGATATCTTGTGAGGAATCGGATGTTTTGGGTTGAAGAAGGTGTGAGAGTTTTCCTTGTATTTTCTCAAAACTTTTCTTGAGAGAGTTTCTTTGGAATTTCTCAGATTTTGAAAGGACTACATAGCCTTTTTCTTTCTTTTTCTTTGGAATTTTTCTTTTCTTGGCCCTTTTTCTTGATCCTTGGGCTTTTAGGTTTCTTCCGACAGCTTTTGCTGAATTTTTTTCTTGGAGCTCCTTTTACGGATGATTCTCATCCTTTGGGGAACGCTCCGATATATTTTATGGCTTTGTATTAGGCTGCAGAAGTCTTGGAAAATCAAGAGTATCTTTGAGAGTTTGTTGGAAAATGAAACTTCTGTAGGTTCGGGATGAATATTAGGAGGGTTTGATTGGGTGTGAAGAGTGAAGGTTGAGTGGGTGGATGTTTGATGGTGGACGGGTATTTGGATTCCTTAGAAGTTATCAAGATAGGTTGTACCTATGCCACGTATGGTACTCATCGGTGTGATCTCAAAATGCATTATAAGAGCAAGTTATAATTCAAATGCATACATCGGCGCACACATGAAATGAAAAGTAAAGCATTTTAGAGATGAATGCTAATGATGGGCTCAATCCTCATGAATCGAATGTTTTGGTCAATGTGTGCCTAGCCATGTGTTGCCTTTTTCGTCCGTATCTTATTCTAAAATAGTTTTGTTTCATTGTCAAAACTCGTTTCTTTCTGTAATTTATAATTTTGAAAGATAGGATTTCTAAAGAACGATGTTTTTGAATCTAAAAATTTGAAAATTTATCCATTTTTAGCCTTTTAATAAAAATATTGTTTGACTTACGGACAAGAGGTAAAAACTTACGGTTGAAGGCCGTATATCCCACACTTAGAGGAACATTGTCCCTAATGTTCGAATCTATTCGTTGAGTACCTCTTGTTGAAGTATCCCACACTTAGAGATTCTACTTATTTTTGGATTGTTTCGTAAGTGTAGTGTGGTTTTGATTATCCCACACTTAGTGTTTGGAATATCGGACGAGATAATCAATTCTTTAAACATGTAGAGGGTTTTGGAATGGTGTACCACTTTTACTGTGCACGTTGTTGGCTTCTCGTTAGAAGTTTGCTGGTCCGTGTCTTGTAGCTTATGGCTCTCGACATTCTTCATTGTGTGGTCCACAGTTTTCCCTTGCTTCGGTCTTCAATAGTTTTTCAAACAAACCACTCAATTCAATCAAGTAATAGCTGCTGATAAGAAAAGTAAAGTAATAGCTTAATAAAGTAATAGCTGGATAGATGTGATGGTCTATGCATCCACAGTACATCAAATACTCACAATAATAATAAAGTCTTGGTATAAAATAGAAAGAAGTCAGAAAGCGGAGCAATCTAGTGCTCGGCTGGTGGTGATACTGCTACTGAAGATACTATAGGTCCAGGAGATGTCTCATCTGATGAGGAGTCATCGTGCTGATAGTGGGTGCCTTCGTCTGATGCATCTCGATCAGCCTCTGCTTCTGGTGTACCTGTAGTGAATACTCCATGCTGTATCAAATGATCAACGAAGCCTGCAGGCATGTCAAAGCTATCCAGTGGAATCTCTGGTGTCCTCTGCTGAGAGTGTCCTCCAAATAAATCAGTCTGTCTATGAGAGGATACTGGATCAATCGGTGAGGGTGGCTGACACTCCTTAGAATCCTATGACTCTGAACAATGGTGGCTCGTGTGGAGACTCTGGATATTCTGCTGCTTTGCGAAGTATGCCCTCTGACCGAACCAAAAGTTGAGGGGACATGCTGTACTGGAGTAGGATCCTGTGCTGGTGGTGGTCGTGGTCTAGGTGGAATCGTGCGAGGTGGTAAACCATGGCCACGAGCTGAATGTCTATGAGGTGCTTGAGTAGGAACTGGATGTCTAGGAGCTGCAGGTGTATATAAGTGTGGTGGGGCTTGGCCCATTCCGCACGGTATGTCCAGAAGTGGGCTCACTGAAATCCCTGCGATCTGCTGCCTCATAGCTCTATAGCATCTGACTTGCATCTGCATCAACCAGTACCAGTAATCGGGTCCTAGGGGTGTCCCGTAATGGTATATGTAAGCTGGTATCTGGGCTCTAGGGGCCGGGACAGAGGGTCCTGGCCTATTAGGTTGTGGCAGTGCAACTGGGTCATCAGAATCTTGTGCATCCTCATCTGAACTGGAGTTTGAATTGCGGGGCTCTCTTGGTTGTTTCCTCTTCCTGGATTCCCTGGGTAAGACTAGACCTGCTACCAATGTATCAACACTCTCAGGGTTTGATGACTGTGTCCTAATGTAAACGGTGCCATCCCTCAGTATCCGAAGTATATCCATGCTCCTTAGAAAATTGTAGTCTATCGGTTGGGCACTCCATTCTGGAAGACTCTTGAATTTCTCTATCTCTATCGTCCTAATTAACCCCATTTTCCGAATCAACCTAGTAATCACTGGGACCATGAATGATCTTCTTGCACCAAACTCTTTTTCTTCCAAAATCCGCTGTGCAACTAAATGGGCGACCTGAATGTTCCTCTTCTCGAGGATACATGCCATCATGATAACATCAAACTCAGACACTCGACCATTAGACGTATGTTTCCCATCAAGCGAACAAGCCAGTAGTTTGTGCAAAATCTGCATAACTGGGTCTGTGAGCTGGGTAGCTTTACGAGAAATATGGTTTTGGTGACCAATGACTCCATGCCTCTGCGGTAGTAGTCGTGAGAGAAATCGTGGTGGCTCCACTAGTAAACAGGGGTGAATCGATCTCTTCTGGAGTATAGAGATCTAGGTGACGTACAAACTGAGCCAATGACAAGGTGAATAGGCTTCCCATATATCTAAATGTGATTATCCCATCTCCAAATCTACTCCCTGGCTCGAATGTATAGGTGGTCATGAACTCGGTGATCATCTCCATATATACCGGTTCGTCAATGCTGAACAATCTCTTGAAAGGCTCAAACTGCTGACCCTCTATTGAGTAACTGAGTAGACTCTGTAATCTCTGTCTGAATCCTAATGTCTGCAGCTTTTCCCAATCTACATATCTAAAACGGCCAAAAGATTTATCTCTCCATATTCGTGCCATCTGGTCGTATGCTGGTGTTGCACTAAGGTATGCAAGAGATCCTGTAAGTGGATGTGTTGGGTTTAGCTTCTTCTTCTTCGGCGACATAGTACCTGAGAACATGAGAGATTTCAAGTAATAGGTCTTAAGAAAGGGGAAATTTAAAGCGCTTCCCGAATTTTCTAATGGAAAATTCGAAATGAGGGCTTTAAGTTCTTGACAGTCCAAAGATTACAGTAAATATCAAATGCCCCCAAGTGACTAATAATCAATCTTAACAATAGTAAGGCAATCATCAATGTGCGAAAACATATAGTCATGGGATGGCGGTAACTTAACTTGTGAAGTAATGTCGTTTACAAAGTTTGGTATTTAGCCAAGTTTGAAACGTCATTATTTCATAGTTTATAGTCCCATTGCAGGTTTTTGACTTTTTTTTTTTATAAAAAAGTCCAATTTGAAGTAAGGTTTTTGAATTAATTTGTTTTAAAAGTGCAATACTTCAAGTTGACTTTTTAGGTCAAAACTTACTTCGGACGATAATTCCAATTTGTCCGCATACGAAAATTATAACCTAAACATGTAAACATTATTTTAGACATTTTCCTAATTGATAAACAAGCCAGGTCATGCACAAAAAGTTATGTCATCCATGTGTTTGGTTTTATTCAAGACTTTTGTTTTTAATGATGATTCTCTATTGCCTATTTTGACTAGTCAAGCAAGTACAAGTGTCCTAGTAAACAAAAGTTGTCAAGTAACCTTAATTTACTATCCTAATCATGCATGCTAGTTAACTTTTTTTTTTGACTTTCAAAAGTCAAACTTGCTAATCCTAATGTATCCGCATTGTGCAATTAGCATAGAGCTATCAATCAAAACACCACAATTACTTAAATGTTTAACAACTAACACTTAATCAAGCTAAATTCTAGACTTAATCAATAGGTTAAAGTATATCTTCTTGAAAGAGCCAAACTAGTGTGAATTAGCATGGGTAAGTGGTAGTAGCATGTAGTTCCTAAGCATTTAACCAAGAAAAATACTAATTCCTAGTTACTATCTTAGCTAACTTCATAAAATGAGATACTTTAAGCTTAAAGTAGGTTTCTTATGATCATACCATGTTTTAGTGCGTAAAGCTTCAAAACGAATGTACAACTGAGAATATCATGCAATGAGGAGTTCAAAAGGACATGAAATTGGAGAGTTTGGTGAAGATTGGATGGTGATTCATGGAGGTATGGTGGCCGGTTTTTAGGGGAGGGAGGAAGGAGAAGAAAAGTTTTTGTTTTTGAATTATAGGATCATATGGAAGGTTGGTGGTCCATGGGAATATTTGTCATGTTTCTATGTACCATTTTCCTTACATGGTCCCCAATGTACATCTTAGTACTAAGCCTAATATCCTAGATTAATTTCTAATGTCCTACTAATAATGATTACGAATCCTAAATGTATTTATTGTAACTAGTTACTCGTTACGCTATAAACAATTTAAGAAACGCGTGAATTTTTGCGGAACAATTAAAATCAATCCTAAAATATTAAACTTAAATTATTTTTGGTGTTTTAAAAATTATTTGTCTGACGTGGACTTGTTGAATGTACATGTTTCGGCTAAAAGCTTGACGTTGTACGTTCTCGTTGTCCCGCATGTGTTTTCAGGCAAAAACTTAAAAAAAACAGTTTTTTCTTTTAAAGGAAACTTTCAAAATTTTTATTATATTACTATATTTATACTAAAATATGCTCATTTAAAGTCGTGAGCCTTGACCTTTTTCGGAAGGGATTGTTTTAAGATTCGTTCCGATCCCTCCATAGGGAAAGGGTCGAGATTTGCTCCCTTAAGCGAACGTTTTTCAGCACAAAACATTTTGAAAGTTCCAAAATGACGTTATAAACTAAATAGAAATGACGATTCTATACTCCTAGGACTTCTCATTCTTCGTATCCTAAATTGACAAGATCACCAATTAACTTATTGTACGCTTTCCTTACCTTTTTAGGGTTTGACAAACTGACGCGTGGCCCTTGGTCTTTGTAATTAAGATCGTGAGTGAGTTTATTCATGACTTCTAAAAATGCGTTCTCTTCCTGTGAATCAGGGTCTCCGGTTGTAGACTTAACTATCCTATAGAGTTCACTGATTGTGGATTTTTGTACGGAATCAGGCAAAGATTCGAGTAAGCTCGATGTGAAGGTTTTTTCTTTTTGCGAAGAAAACTGTGTCGATTCTTTCCTTGGTGGAATCAGGAAAAACGTCTCATAATTTTGAGATTAGGTAGGAGGCGGGGTCAACAAAGAAAGGAATTTTACCAGGAATGACGATATAAATAATCGGATCTTGTTCTTCCCAGAACTCAAGTTTGTTGATCATTGCGGCGACATTGTGATTGATTAATATCATAGATGTTGGAAGAAAATCCATGTCGGCGAGTGATTCAAAAAGTAGATCTAAATCTACTATAAACTTTAGTTCTTGGTCTCTGAAATTTGTGGAAGTGCTTTCGCATTCATGACTTGACAGGCGAAGAAGGAATTCTATTTGTTTTTCTAATGTGGCGATCGTTTCTCGTTGTTCGTAGGAATACGGGAGGTTGGCATAGGTTAACTGTCTAACGAATGCTTTATAGACATCTACCCTACGGGAAGGATTGAAAGAAGCACCGAGGTGGCGTTCTTCAAAACAAGGTTGTTCCGGCTCGACTGATGGAGCCTTATCCACCACTCGATAAATGGTGTATTGGTGTTTGTGTGAAATGAATGGAAAGATGCCGTTATTCTGAGAATCGGGCGTAGTTTGGGTATACACCGATATTTCAGGAATGAGGGTGATTAAGTCACAAGACTTCGGAAGTTTTTCTTCAGAATTATCTTCGGGAAAATAAACGAAGTGGGAAGAATTTGGTAAACTAGATTGGTGTAAAGTTGGCGAGTGATCTTCTGGAGATGATGCAAGGTCAGGTAACTGGTCCGTGTCATCAAAATCCAGGCAATGTTTTGGAATTGAAAGTGAGGTCCTATATTCTTCTTGGGTGTCGGAGATTTCCTTAGTTTTAGAGGAAGAAGGTGAAAAGAAATCAGATCCAAACTCTTTTTCTAAGTAGTCAAAGAATTCCGTATCATCCATTGAAATGAGGCAAGAATTGGATTTTCGAGTTGTCATCTTAATGCTATCCTAACTAACTAATACTTAATTAAAACTAATTATTTAAATTAACTTTCGAAAGATTTCTAAGAAGATTTCAATCGGAAGGGTCTCCTAAATATCACTACTTAAGGCGGCTTTGAATCGTACGTTTGTGACTCCCCGGCAGCGGCGCCAAAAAATTGTTGCGACACGCACCAGTCGTTTCAGCGTCGTTGTGGTTTCTGATGGTGGTGCGGGCGCAGCAGGGGTTTTAAAATTTATATTTAGCTGGCTTAAATTATACGTACTACCTACTCTGGTTAGCAAGCGGTAAGTATGACCTAAGATCGTTCTATGAATCCAAACGTGTGGGTGATTAAAGCTGGTGCTTTCGGTAGGGAAATATTCAGGATGGAACAAAGTAGGTAGGTTTGGGGGTTTTAAATTAAAGACAAGTAATTAAAGTGCAGGAAAGTAAATTGCAGGAATTTAAAGTGCAAGAAAACAGGTAAAGATAAATATGTGATTGCTGAGACTTCGATAATTAATGTTTCGGGATGACAGATTAAACAGGAACAATGCTAAGTGTAATGATTTATACTATCAGGTGTAAACTCTAGAACCCTACCAACTAAATTTCCCATTGGCATGTCACTAGGAACTAGGTTATCGTGATTCTGATCGGAGCAATACGCAAACTTCCAATACTTATCTAGTTGAAAAATAAATAACCTATCTTGGCTTAACGCCGAGGTGCATGAATCAGTAGCGTATCGTCTCATAGGTCCGACCTTTCTTAACCCCTAAAATAGTTTAGTATTTCATTAGCATGCAGATTAATAACTTTGTATGTTTTGACCGCTGATTATGTAAGACTTAGGGTTTTAAGGATTCTAGGTCACTAGGATGTTATTCTTATTCCTAAGTCTTGTTTTGTGCATTAAGGCTTGGTTACTTCAACTTATGACTTGAGTTCTCCTTTTCAAACAGTTATACATCCCTGGATTATTCGCAGTTTTTAAAAACATGTTTCATAGGCAGGCCATGCCTTTTCAGTAATCGGACAGTGTACTTTACATGGTAGTTCAACTGCTTCTTACATCAGACATGCGGTCAGGAGTAATTGACGGTGAACGTGACACTCTAAACTAACTAAATGTAAAGCGATGCAGAAATGTAAATATAATATGTACAATGAGTGGGTTCACTGTGTCTTACTTGTTGCATGTCATGGGCACAGATAACTAATTACCATAATTAAGGTTGATCAAGTCCTAATTACTAGGTTGCAGTCACGTGGATAACTAGAAAGGGTACTCCATAAATTAGACTCAAGTTCATAAAGTCTTAACGATACTAAGGTCATTAATTCCTATTTTATCTGAACGCATTTTCGAACATCATTTCATTGTGCATTGACTTTCGTAGGATATACCAGTTAGTTGTGAAGTAGTATTATCCTTTCGGAATTCCAACTGTTAAACCAGAGCTGATTCCAGTGATGTAACTACCTTCGGTCGTTTATCGACTTCCATACATTTGTACTCCGTGTAAAACGTTTCTAGTACTATATCAGATAAACTATCAAATAGGGGCCGTTACATCACTTTTACAATTGTCGTACACTTAATTGTATAATGTCATCCTTACTTATAATTATCTACATCATCAACAATCACAATAATCAACTACTCGCAATTCATGGCAATAGACAAATCACATACAAGGCAATAATACATAATTAAAGTATGAAATAAAGCAAGTATGATAAAGGTTTCGATATCACCCGGAAATAAATGCATAGCAGCGTATTATTGTGATTGACAACTCGTTCACACGTACAAAGATGAATCTCCAAACTCCTAACGTTCTCTCTAACCTCTATGTTAATCCGTAGATTAATTACAATAACCCTAGACTAAAATATAAGAGACTTTTAGAGTGAGAAAGTGGAAATGGAAGAGTGAGAGTATAAGTATGAGTGTGAATATGAGAGTGTGTTGAAATGAGAGCTAGGGGATGCTATTTATAGTAGAGGCTTGGCTCAAGTTAGCATCCCAAAGCTCACAATAGCAAAAGGTGGAAAAGGTGGTGGCACCAGGTACGAAAAGGTGGAAAAGGTGGTGGCACCAGGTATGAAAAGGACAAAAAAGTGCAATCCATGCGGGTGAGTGGAGGCCGGCGGCGGCTAGGTGGCTTCCAGCGGCCGTGGGGTGGCTGGCCGGCGGCGGCTGGCACCCCCCGCACCGGTTCGTCGCATGTTGCCTCGTTTCTCGATTCGTGCGTGTTTTCTTCGTTATGCGTCCGTTTGCGTTGATTCTTTTTGCGTTGGATTCGTAATTCAAAAATGAAGCTTTTGATGAAAAGAAATACTAAAAATATATCTTTGAACTTTAGATGTGTCGTATGAATCGTTTGGATCTTCCAGTGTACGTAGAATATTCATTCTTTGTCCGTTTTAGTTGATTCTTCTTCTGTTGGATTCGTAATTTGAAAACGAACATCTTGGATGAGATAGATGTTGGTGATGGGCTCTTTTGTCTTGAATTCTCGTTTTGATGTCTTGAATCTTTAAACGTGCGTGGAATCTTCGTTTTCTATCCGTTTTGCTTGATTTTCATCGTGCAACCTTGTTTTTACCATCTTGACATAATACTACTGATTTGTACTGAATTTGGGTTAGAGTGCCAAGAATCGTTCTAGAATGAGAGAGATATCGGAAGTAAAAACGTGACTTTTTACGCGATATCACTGCTGTATCTAACTGCAAGTAGACCAGACATTATGTTTGCTACAGGTCTCTGTGCTAGGTATCAAGCTGATCTAAAGGAATCTCATTTACTCGCTGTTAAAAGAATATTCAGATATATGAAGGGTACACCCAATCTTTGTCTCCGGTACCCATCTGGTTCAGATTTCTCTCATAAAGGATATTCAGATTCTGATCATGCTGGATGCAAGCTGGATGGAAAAAGCACTTATGGTAGCTGTCAATTTCGTGGAGAAAAGCTTGTAAGCTGGTCCAACAAGAAACAGAATTCAGTTTCAACCTCAACCGCTGAAGCTGAATATGTTGCTGCAAGTGCCTGCACAACTCAAATTCTCTGGATGAGAAATCAGCTCGCTGACTATGGATTTAACTTCAATGAAATACCAATCTACTGCGACAGTCAAAGTGCCATAGCCATTTCCAATAATCCAATAATGCACTCAAGGACAAAGCACATTGATGTACGATATCAGTTCATCAGGGACCATGTGATGAAGGGTGATATTGAACTTCATTTCATTCCAACTGATTATCAACTCGCTGATTTGTTTACAAAACCTCTGGATGAGAAAAGATTTAATTATCTCATCAGCGAGCTTGGTATGTTAAACATCAATGAATGAATAAACTCCCTGAGCTCATTTATTTATCGTTGTTTAAATTACTTTTATGCTTTAAAATAAAATGACTGTGTGAAATATAGCTTTAGCAGAGCACATTCACTGATCGATTTACATCAACTGATTCAATCAGCAAGTATAATAGTCAGTTAGGTATGTTCAGCTAAGTTTATAATTTAAACAGTCGCATGATGTGACACCCGTCAAATTAGGACTAGAAGTTAGTGCCTAATCAAGTTTTAATACATGTAATTAGTTCTGTGTTAGGCTAATTAATGTATCAACATATATATTGATGAGTATATATATACAAGTATGCGATTTGATTAAATCGTACGAGTTTCAAATCGAATGCAATTCGGTTCAATTAATATGGACGTTGGTAAACTATTTTATTAAATAATATAATATTATTTAATAATGCAATTATATCCAAAATATTATTTAGATAATATTTCAATTCAAATTCGTATCGTACAAACAAGGACTACACGATTTGATTATTAAACGCGCAAACAAATCGGAACAAGTTAAAGTTATATTTTATAACGCAACCATTAAGTATTTGGTAAAATACTTCAACAAAAATATTGGGTAATTATTCGTATTTTAAAAAAAAAAAACGTATATTTAAACGAACGGGAGAACGAACACCGCACGGAGCGCGATTGCGGGGACTGAAAAAGGTGAGGCTTTCACCTACACCCCACCTCTCTTTCCCCCTTTCTTCCATTTCCACTTCAACAAAACACACACACTTCCTAAATTCTCTCCCAAGATTTCATCAATTTTCGGATTTGTAAGCCAACCAACAAAAGTTGTATTTTCGGAATCACCATCAAGCAAGGAACAAGATTTACAAAAGCATCATCATCATTTTCGGCCTCCTCTAGCTTCGATTTGAAATTGTAAGAAATTCTCTAAATAATTAGATCTACTCATTTTGGTGTATTATTTCGGTGTTATAATGTTTACACAACTTAGTATTGTCCAAATGTACGAAGAAAACACGATTTTGCAGCCTAAAAATGAGCTAGATTTGTGATTTGGGTCGGAAAAACGCGACAGGCGCTGTTTCTGGGCTGGTGTTCATCTTTGCGACACAAGCCTTGTGTCGCAAGGTTGTGTCGCATAAACCCATTGACGTCGCATTTTATGTCGCATCAACCCTTGTGTCGCAAGGTTGTGTCGCATAAACCCATTGACGTCGCATTTTATGTCGCATCAACCCTTGTGTCGTAGATTTTGCGACACAACGATTATGTCGCACCTTGTGTCGTATACCCTATACGACACAACCCTTATGTCGCTATTGATTTAGCACCGAAAGCTTATGCGACACAACCCTTGTGTCGCAAAGCTCTTGTGTCGCATATCTGACCTTGTGTCGCATGAAACAGAACTAAGAAAACACAGATTTTACTAAGTGTCGAGACCTAAAATTTTATCACCCGATTTCGCCCAAATTCAAGTCGAGGTGCGTTTTTCACCAAAGCTCGACCCCAGCCAGGGGCTCTGCCCCTTGGACCCTGCCAGGGGCTGCCGCCCCTTGGACCCCGCTACCAGGGGCGCTGCCCCCGGACCCCCGTCATTAACGGGCTTCGCCCTTACCCTAGGTTCACAAGTAACGGTGTTACATCTAAACTTTCACACAAATTGTTAAACTTGTATAACATCAAACACGGATGCGACACAACTTCTAAAACACATTGGAACTTAGTTTTAGGTATAACACTTCAAAACCATCAAAATAATAATGTGGGATTATTGTTACAAACAAGCACCAACGGGCCGTACACATTTTCAAAGACTTAAACAAACAACCAAATCGAGGTAATTTGGACATTCTAAGTTGGACGAAAAATTACAAGGACAATCTTTCGAGATGCCTACTCATGTTATAACCATTGTGTGTCTTGGACACCCTCAGGTTTCAAGTCTTCGAACATCAATCCACCGCTAATCAATTCAATTTTATTGATTTAATCACTCAAGGCTCAGGTGAGTCTCATGACCCCTATTTTACTATTTTTCAATCAGGGGTGTGATATTATTGCTCGTTTTGTTTTACAAGTTGAACGCAAGTACAAATCAAAATCAAATACTACATGAGTTGTTTTCAACTAATCACTAAAGCCCTCCATAGCATAGTCTGGTAATACATCTGTAGCGTGAATGTTATTATATGATATCATATAGGATTGACAATCCTCGTCCGGGTTAGCACGCACTAACTGGTCAAACGGACGTATTAGCATTTGGGAAGACGAGTGTGGATTAGGCACTCGTAGGAGGCATTCAAGTTGGGTTTCCTTAATTGGACCTGACACTCAAGTTAAGCTCAGACTATGTGCTCATGGCTGTATAACTTTTATTTTGCTTAGTTGCTTTATAAATTCAATTATAAATCTTGCGGTTCATACAATTATGTGTTGACATACAAACCTGTAAGCTCACCAGCGTTTCGCTGACCCATTTTAGCATGTATCACAGGTGACCAGCAGTAGGTTGGATTGCATAATCAAGATCAATTAGCTCGAGTCAGCATGCAAACAATCAGAGATTTAGCTGCATTATTATATTTTGTATAAATTAATTATGTACTTAAATCTCTCAATTTCCACCGAGCTAATGTAACTCTATTTTTGATGTAAACTTTGGTTTTTATTAATACAAATGTAAAACGACGCATATAGTGGTCGTTCATTATATCTTTGTGCTTGTGATATTTGATTAGTAACACCCAATGTATGCTTCCGATAAACAGTAAATTTGGGGGTGTTACACATGAGTATTTATTATGTGTTTATATGAGTTTTATATCATTAAGCCATGTTTTCTCTAACTGATCTTGTTAGTATTCTAAGTTGTAACTAGATCAGTGAAAGTTAATACAGTAATATGCTATACAACTTATGATCAACATAATCTATACTCATTTCTGCTTAATAAATAATGTAAGTATTCAAAATTGATAAAATTGATTTATATCAATGCTGTGACTACATCTCAATGATTTATTCAGTATTCTAAGTTGTGTTAAAATCAGCAAGTTAAACTCGCAGCCAGATAGAAGATTATTTTTATTTCTCTTTGATACTTACATTTCTTTCTGGTAGATAATCAACTCTTGTTGATTATATATATCAGTGACTCCCTGATATATTGGCTAATGGCGGTTTGATTACGGATTTCAAAACTAATTATTTTGAGGTACAACGCAAAAGTCGTACATTCTGACATTCTCTCTCTTACGTCAGTGCATTTTTCCGGCACACCTCTCCAATCACCATTAATGCAACTAGTCCACCATCATTACCCCTACGCCACTACCACCGCTACTCACCATCATCATCGACCACGTTGATTAAGTTTTAACCACAAGAAAATTAAGAAGTGCCTCTATAAATCAGAAACTTAATCCCATTTTAATCTTTACGTCTTCTTGATTTTCATAAAACTTTTTCTCTCAAACACTTTAAGCGAAAATTCTTCTTTTCTGTATTGACGAAATCAAGATCTTCTCACAAAACTTAGTGACACTAGAGAAGTTAAAACTCTTTGAACTTCTCACAAAACAGAGTATGTGGAGATTCTAATCTTTTTGAGCAAACATTTTATTCTCCCTGCTCTTACAAATCACAAATGCCCTGCTTGCAAATATTATTCACTTTTTTGGGCACAGATTAACTGGTCACTAATCAACACTCTTAGAGTTGATTATGCAAGTGTGACCTTTGAAGAACTAATTTATAGAGTCACTGAGGCTACCAGGGTTAAATATGCACCTTATTATAAGTCCCTTTCACTGATCCTTAAAAATCAGTTCTAGACTTATGATAAACTTTCTTTCAAATTTTTTGAAACAACCCTGGTAGACAGTTAAAACTTTTCTAAACTAGTGACAATGTCTCTATCTGTTTTCATAACAACACAGGGGATACTTGCACCCGAGCCTGTAACTGCTTAAGAACTGTCAGATCATGCCCCCCAATTGGTCAACCACCAAAGAAAAATCCGCCAACCACCAAAAGAAAATCCAAAGAAAAATCCGCCAACCACCAAAAGAAAATCCGCCAAAGAAAAATCCGCCAACCACCAAAAGAAAATCCAAACTAGGGTCCCTGACATTAAAGGATCAGGGACATAGCAAAAAGAAGACGTCTAAGGATGCCAAGGGTGAAACAAAGACTGAACGTTCAGTCTCTGTGGGCACTCTTGCTGACCCTAAACCTTCAACTGCTACACTGAACTCCCAAAAGTTTAATGACTCTAAAAAGGGAAACCTACAGGCAGCTACAATGACTCAACCCATTGCTAGCAGTGATTCGGGTGCAACCCACACCCCCTTATCGAGTCATCCCATTAGCCACTCATCATTCTCACAAATGGATGGTGTTGTAAAGAAAGGGCAAGTGGCATCAGTAGGTGATAACACACCTATCGCTGATGTCACATCACTGGCTACAGACCCATGCCATCTCTCATCTAACACTGCACCAGCTGTCAATGTCTCTCTCTAGTCACAGGGAGAGACACATGCTGAACTTTCTGTATCCAATTATCCATCAGCTAAAACACAAGCTAGTGATGATGAGGATACCCAATCCAATGATATAATTCAACAAGTTTTTAACAAAAGCATTTCGTGCTACCATCAAGGGGGAGAAAACGTGCAAATGAATGCAAAAACCAATGTTGCTCATGAGCAAAAGCTGCTGATGTTACCAGAAATGCTTGAAACCACTAGAAACATATTCATCCTTAGGCTCTGGTTTGCATTCTCCAAAGTCAAACAATGCCTGAGCAACAGATATCTCAAACTCAGTGGGTTCGACACCCTCCCTGAATGTGTAGCAAGTCACTTGCATTCTACAAAGTCAAACGATGCTTGAGCAACATATCTCTCAAACTCAGTGGGTTCGACATTCTCCCTGAATGTGTAGCAAGTCTCAAGATGTCTTATGTTATCAAGGATCGCTGAAGATAGCAGGTTTGATATGTCAAGAGTCACTACAATTCATGATCGCTGAAGATAGCAGGTTTGATATGTCAAGAGTCACTATAACTCATGATCGCTGAAGATAGCAGGTTTGATATGTCAAGAGTCACTACAATTAATGATCAATTGAAGATAGTAACTTAAAGCACAACAAGATGTTCTACATAAACTTGTTCACTTTTATCATTGAGGAAGCCATGACCAGACAGTTCAGATACCTTTCATCCACAGAGAAATACGAGCTAACTGATGAACTTAGTATTATGAAAGAAAAAGAAATCTGGAGCAGCTTGTAAATAACTTTTGTAATAGATTAGATAAATTGTAAACTGATCTCACTTGTAATATCTTTCATTTACAATATCAATAATATCTGATCTTTTGAGAAAACCAAAGTGCAAAACTCAGATCAGGTTAAAAGAATCCAAAAAGGAAAATGAATGGATCACATGTATAAGTCACTAAATGCTTTAATTCTTAAAGCACTGACTATAAATTTGTAAAGCAACAAGTTTGTCTAGGGAGCTTCGATTACAATCATTTAGGGGGAGATTGTTGAGTCATTGATCGCTGATCAAATGATGACTAACTCATTGAAGAAAATGATTAAATCAAAGTTGTTGTTGCTAAAGTTATTACTTGCTGGTCTCTGAACACTCTAAACTTCATCAGCAACAAGTTTGTCTAGGGAGCTTTGATCACAATCATTTAGGGGGAGATTGTTGATTTACTGGTCGCTGATAAGTCATCAGTTGCTGACCAACTCAATAAAACACAACTTAATGAAGAAATGATTTGTGTCAAAGCTGTTGTTGCTGAAAGTGAACAATTGATGATCGCCATTCATTCTACTCCAGGATTTAACATACTGAGGAAGATTAAAACTCAACTTTGTGTGTCACTGATACAAGCAGTGAGAGTTTTATATCTTCATATTGAATAAGGCAAAAGTCACTGCTCTGATAACAGCTAGTCACTGAAGAACAATATTTCAAGTCATTCTACAAGAGCATGTTAGCTCGCAGTGAGTGAGGATAGTTACTACTTCTTCAGTGACTATTCAATAACCTATGAAGTGCTCCTCTTATATGTCAGCAAGTGTTCTTCATACTTGAAAAATGTTTGAAGGATCACGTGGTAGTGAATGATTGGTTTTGAGGAAGACGTGATATCGAGGTAACAGAATTTGGGACCACAGAATAATCAAGGATCAGAGATCAAACCAATCAATCAGTGACATGTGTCATTCCAAGATCATGATTCTCCACAAGACATTTGCACTATAAATAGAGCAGTACTATGTACTTAGAAGTTTTTCGTTGATACGTATTATTCACTTGTTTGTCAGTGAATACAGTGTGTCTAAGTACGTATCCTCGAGCAGTGAGTAAATAGTTAGCGTGTTTGTCCACTACTGTTTAGCTCAATTTGTAATAGTTTAGCACAAGTGTTTGATTTGGATTAGCCTTGGCTAGTTCATTCTGCAATCAACACTTAGTGAGTTTATGATCAATAAAATTATATTCTCAGCTATTATCTATTACTTGCTTTGATATTGCTTTGAAATGCTTAAACAAGGCAATGATGTAGGTTCTAGTAGTAAACCTCCTTTGTTCTTAGCTGATATGGACTATACATATTGGAGATCTAGATTTGAACAGTATGTTGATTTTCATTACCCAGAATTATGGGTTCTCTCACTGAAAGGTATGAGCCACCGGTTGTTGAAGGTAATTATAGAGGAATACCTCCAGCTAAAACTTATAAAGCTATGACCCCTGAGGAAAGGAAAGAATATGACATAGAACTTAAGGCTCACTCTACTATCTGTATATGTTTGACTCAAGACGTTTTACGACTTTTCAAAAATCATGACATCACTTATGATCTATGGAAAGCCATTGAAACAAGATGTGGTGGAAATGAAAAATATAAACAGGCAAAGATGGAGTTACTTAAAAATCAAATTGATTTGTTTGACATAATTCCAAATGAAACTGCATCTGGGCTCTTTACACGATACTCACAGTTGGTGAGTGAATTGACAGAAGGTGGTTACACCTTTCCTGCTCTCGAAGTCAACAAGAAGCTTTTAGATGTTTTGCCAGCTGCTTGGGATGTGAAAGTTCAAATTCTAATGGAAAGTCAGGAATTAGCAACCATGAAGTTAGATGATTTGATCGGAATTCTTCAGGCTCATGATATGGAGTTAAGAAAAAAGGAATGTAAGTCTAGTGGATTTGTGCAAGACCCGTCCCTGTATGGAGGAAAGGTTAACTCTGGAGTAGCATATGGAGGGATGGCCTTTATGTCTGATATCAAGTCTCAATCGAATTCTACTGGAGCTAATCACTTGGTTTATTTATCGGGTAGTTCCCAACAATAGCAGGTTACAGTTTCACCTGCCATTGCGGAGCAAGCTGCAATTTATACAGCTTTTCTTAGTTCCTACAAGGATTTGGTTTAACAACCAAATACTACTTTGCAATTGGCTGATGAGGACTATGCTTAATTGGATGAAGATGATCTTGAGCATATAGATTTGAAGTGGAACATTGCTATGATTACAAGGAGGGTCAAGAAGTTCTTGCAAAAGACTGGTCGCAAAAACTTAGATGGAGACGGTAAATCTGGGATTGGTTTTGAAAAAAGAAATGTCCGTTGCTATAACTGTCAAAATCTTGGTCATTTTGCTAGGGAATGCGAGAAACACAAGTTACCGGCTTCAGGCATTACAACTCCCTCTAAACCGGAAAAGGCGCCAGTGAAGACTGGGGCTCCTGATAATGCCTTAATCATTTTCGAGCCAACAAGTACTGATTGGTCTGCACAAGCAGAAAAGTTCAATACGGCTCTAATGGCTCATATTACTCCTGAGGTTAGCAAAGAACCTTTCTCATGCACTTCATGCATTAAATTATTTGCTTCTTTAGATGGTTACAAAGTAGATAATGATAATTTAAGAGATAAAATTGAAAAACTTATGGAATCTAACAAGTTTTTAAAAGCTAATGAAAAACTTTTTGAACAAAAGTTGGAAGCTCATAAGTTAGATACTCAGACTTTTAAGGCTAAGGTATTTAGCTAGCAAGATGCTATTAACAGTTACTTAAATGAAATCTCTTTATTAAATAAAGAGCTTGTTGAGTTAAAGACTGAATCCGTAAATTTCAAAAGAAAAATCTCAAATTACTCAACATCTTCTTCCATCTTTGATGAAATCGTTAACAAGAAACGGACATATAGTAAGAGTAAGGCTGGGATAGGCTATGCTATAGTGCCACCTCCCACTAACTATTGTCCCACACCAGTTAAGGAGGGTACCGAAGATCTTGTAGTTGACTATTCATCATGGTCAACTACAAAATCTAAAGAAGCAAATAACAAAAAGCAAGCAAAGTAGAAAACCAAGATGTCAGAGTATCCTTTGCCTACTTTTGTCAAGCCTGAGTATACATCTCCAGTTAGTCTTAAGGAGGTTGTGGAGATTGAGGATATTACTGATCAAGAGTATCCTAAGGTTGAGAATGTTGAAGTTAAACCTGAAAATGTTATTTTGACTAATGAACTGGTTGCTAAGGTTCAAACTGTTAAAGGAAAAGAAAAGGTTATCAAAGAAACATCTAAATCTCATTCACATATTCCTGTGAATTTTTTTTTTAAAAAAGTTAAAGATGAACAAGTTTCAGTTGAAAAACCTTCCTCTTCGACTTCTAAACCTATTAAAGCATCCTTGAATACTTGTCCACATAAGTGTGCATGTTTTGAAAGTGCTTTATCCACTCGATCAGTAAGTCCTCAACCTCAACACTCTATTGAAAATCGTTCTTGTTTCTACTACAAAAGACAAGGACTTTTGATTAGAGAGTGTCCTAAACTTTCCTATCAGCGCTATGGGAGAGACATGCCTAGAAAATCTTATTATCGAAATTCATTTTCAAGTTCACCACCTAGGCATTACTCTACCTCTCCCAAGTCTGTTGAGAAGCCGAGTATGGTTGGGCAAAAACCTTTGAAAAACAAAAGTTTGACTGTACTCCTAAACCATCTTCCGAATCTTTAAAAGTCAGGAAAACAAAAGAATCTACTGTTGATTCTTCTATCGTCAATAATAACACATAAGATAAAAATTCTGATATGTTTAAAAATAAATTTTTTTCTGATGTATTTATTGTTGATGACTTCGGTAGACCTAAGTCTGTAAAGGCTTGGGTCTCCGTTACTCACTAATACTCTTCTATTTATGTGTCGAAGCAGTCGGAATGTATTAAGGACAATGAATGGTACATGGATAGTGGTTGCTCACGACACATGACAAGTGATGTGTCCCTTCTGACGGATATTAAACCTTTTGACGGTGGATATGTTGCTTTTGCAGGAGATACTGGTGGGATGATTTCTGGTGTAGGAACACTTACTAATGGAAAAGTAAGTTTTGAGAAGGTCAACTATGTGGAACAGTTAAAGCACAATTTGCTTAGTGTTTCACAAGTTTGTGATAAGGAATACACTTCTGCTTTTACAAAGAATGAGTGTGCAATTTTGAAGCCTGGGTTCGTCATACCAGAAGAGTGGGTGCTTATTCGTGCCCCAAGAAGAAATGATACTTATATTTTGAATATGCGAACCGTTGAGACTCTCTCTAAATATACGCGTCTCTTGTCGAAGGCTTCAGAGAAGGAATCACTGCTTTGGCCCAGATGAATGAGACATATTCATTTTCGCAAAATGAATTGTTTGATAAAGAATGATTTGGTAAACGGAGTTCCAAAATAGTCTTTTTCGATAACAGACGACTGTGTTTCATGCCACATGGGCAAACTTCGTAAGAAATCCCATAAGTCTAAGTTAGTGAATTCCATTAAAGCTCCCTTGGAACTGATTCATTTGGACTTGTTTGGTCCTATTTCTACTAAGAGCATGGGTGATAGATCGTATTATTTGGTTATAACGGATGACTACTCAAGATTTTCTTGGGTATACTTTCTTGCTATTAAATATGAGACAGCAGGGATTTTGGTGTATTTGTTTGATAAGTTATCAAATTTGAGCAACTTACCTGTTAAGAGATTGCGAAGCGATAACGACACCGAATTCAAGAATAAGACTCTCGAATTGTACTGTGCTTCAAAGGGTATTGATCATCAATTCAGTGCTCCAAGGACTCCTCAACAAAATGGAGTTGCAGAATGCAAGAACAGAACTATCATCGAGACAGCTCGGACTATGCTATCCGACTCGAAGTTACCTATTATTTTCTGGGCTGAAGCAGTTAACACTGCTTGTTATGTTTTGAATCGGGTGCTCACTGTGAAAAAGAAGAACAAAACATGTTATGAACTTTTCAATTATGGCTATCCAAATCTGCAATTTATTGAGCCGTTTGGGTGTCCATGTATGATTCTGATAACAAAAGATAAAGTCTCAAAATTTGGGGCTAAGGCTGTTGATGGATTTTTTCTCGGTTATTCAGTCAACTCACCAAACAAAAGAGTCTACAATAAATCGACGTATCAGATTGAGGAACATTTTGAAGTCAAATGTTTACATTACACTGATCCTCCTCAAGGAAAGGGTCCTGAGTGGTTCTTCAATTACAAGAATGTGTTCAACTCTTTTAATCTTCCTGAGGATGATCTAGTTGAAGAAGTAGTAACTTTGCTTCATTGAATTGATCTTGCCACTGATAGTTCATCTCCATCACATAAAACTTCATCCACTCCATCATCGGACCCTACTCCAACACCGACACCTACACATGCTCCTTTACAAACACCTAATACTTTACCTGTCTCAACATCTGAAACACCTTATGTACCACCTCAAACAGTGATGAAAACTGTTCATGTTCTATCAAAACCGTCAACTGCAGCACCTTCTACTTCCGGAACAGTTCCTGATTAGAGTGATATTCCTATTTTTCCCGATTTACCTCTGATGTCTGATGACGAGGAAGAAGAATCAGAAGATGACAATGCCCCCAAGAGACTATCGTTTACTGAATATAGCATTATCCTTAATAAGGAAGATGTCTCGGAACACGGGGGAGATTCAACAGATCTGGATTTGGTCATTGTACCTGATGCGATTCCTCAGACTCGTGTACATAAGAATCACCCCACTGATAATATCATTGGTGATCCTAATGCGGGTATTTTTACACGTAGTCAAGCAGCTAAACAACTCTCTAGTCTTAAAGCACGGGTTCATTCCTGCTTTCTATCTCAAATGGAACCCAAGAATATTAAAGAAGTGTTGAAAGACCCTAACTAGATTATGGCTATGCAGGAGGAACTTCAACAATTTGAAAAGCTTTCTGTTTAGAAGTTAGTTGAATCAGCAAAGGATGCATATCCTATTGGTACCAGATGGGTTTATCGAGTTAAGCGAGATGATCGAGGAGTGATTGTTAAGAATAAAGCTCGATTGGTTATTCAAGGTTTCAAACAAATTAAAGGTCTTGATTATGATGAAGTATTTGCTCCTGTTGCTCGTTTGGAGTCAATTCAACTATTTCTAGCCTATGCTTCATATATGGGAATTCGTGTTTTTCAGCTAGATGTGAAGTCTGCATTTTTATATGGAGATATTGGTGAAGATGTGTATGTTTGTCAGCCTCCTGGTTTTGAAGACTCTGTACATCCTGACTATGTCTATAAATTAGACAAAGCATTGTATGGTCTTCATCAAGCTCCTCGGAAGTGGTATGAAACACTATCGAACCATCTACTTTAAAATGGTTTCAAAAGAGGTACTATAGACAACACCTTGTTCATCAAGAAGTCTGGAAATGACTTACTGATTGTTCAAGTATATGTGGATGACATTATCTTCGGGTCTACCAATGAGGTGCTCTGCAAGGACTTTGAATATCTTATGAAAAGGAAGTTTGAAATGAGCTCAATGGGAGAGCTTAAGTTCTTTCTCGGACTACAAGTTGAGCAATACGTAGATGGCGTCTTCTTACATCAATCTAAGTATGTAAAAGACATTTTAACAATATACGATATGTTAAATTGTAAGTCCTTTGGAACTCCCATTGACGTGAATCACAAGCTTGGTCCTGCAGAACATGAGGATGATGCAGATCTACGCACCTATCGGTCAATGATTGGTTCACTGATGTACCTTACTGCCTCATGACCCGATATTATGTTTGCAGTCTCTATGTGTTCATGATTTCAAGCAAAGCCTAAGGTTTCTCACGACAAAGTTGTCCGGCACTTTTTTTAAGTTATTTGAAGGATAACCAATCTCTTAGGCTATGGTATTCTAATGAGAAAAACTTTGATCTTACGGCTTTTTCAGATTCGGATTATGGTGGTTGCAATGTGGATAAAAAGTCAACTACAGGAGGGTGTCAGTTTTTAGGTAATCGGTTAGTCTCATGGCAATGCAAGAAACAGACGACAGTTTCAACTTCTACAGCGGTAGCTGAATATATTGCTGCTGCCAGTTGCTGCTCACAAATCCTTTGGATTCAGCATCAAATGCGTGATTACGGGTTCCTTCTAACCTTTAATCCAATACACATTGATAACAATGCCGCAATCTCAATCACACGCAATCCTGTTCAACATTCTAAAACAAAACATATTGAAATACGATTTCATTTCATATGGGATTGCTTTGAGAAACGTTTAATAGACTTAATCCATATCGACATTTTAAAACAAAAAGCAGACATTTTCACAAAAGCTTTTTCGAAGTCTCGATTTGATGAGTTAGTCTCTATGATGGGATGAAAAATCCCACTCGTAAATAATTTGTGGCTTGGGCATTTTTGTATATTTACTCATTTTTATGTGTGTTTTTATTAAAAAAAAATTGCAACAACCGCTCTTTATACTTATTAGTATTAAAGAAAAGCACAGTTGCTACATTTTTAAAATGGACATTGAGTTGCGTCTGTAAACAACTTGGGATATGATAGTACATCGGGTAACATGTACAACATGGAATTTTAAGGTTTATCTTTAATGTGTCAGTAGGTTTATCTGACATATTTAATACAGTTTCTATGAAAATTGTTTTCATCATATGATGTATTGGTAGGCATGGTACAAACCGATCTTTGAGCTATTAAAAAGTAATTTAAATACGTGTCTATCAACTCGTGGTAAAAACCTTGTGATGTATGACTTTATGTCTTAATTCCTCAACATAGCTTGACGTACTTCTATTTTTGGATATTTTATCTGGAATCATTCGGGGATTTATGTTGTCTGTTTCCTTTGTTGTACGTAAGTACAGACCTGGCTTCAGGCATCATAAGCTCAAAACTAAGCAAACACAAGTCAATGTACTTCAAAAGTCGTAAAATATTGAGATACCGAACGAGGTCACCAAAAGGTTTGACCAAGATTGGTTTTGCTTAAACCTGAATCAAGTTAAGGTGCTTTGTTGTACGTCTGTACAGACCTGTCACCGCTGGTTTGATTCTTAAAAATGATTTTCTTATATTTTATCTCGATTTAGAAGATATGTTCATGTCTATGTCATAGGAATATGTCTATGGTGGACATCACAGTGAAATATTCACACTAACAATAAAAGGTTAGCTCATGGATACAGATGTAACATGTTTAGGTGGACAAACAAATACCAATAATCGTCTTGAAATAATTTTTTATAGAAAGAGTTTTAAATGTGCCACGTAAATTTAAAGTGGACAAATATACTGATGATCGAAATAACACTTACTATTCCTAATAATTGCATGTTATTCCGATATGATCCCTAACCAGACTCAAACAATTCCGTCACCAAAAATAATGTATTCGATATGTTTAAATTTTTCTTGTTCATTTTATTTTTATTCTTACTTTTATTTTATTTTAATTATCCAAGTTACATATTATTTTTCAAATCGTAATTCGAAAATTAAAAATCGAAATCGAAATCAAAATTTTCTAAGTCTGATGCTGCGACATAAGCATTGATGTCGCCACCCATGTCGCAAGCAATGTCGCATCTAGGGTTTGAGTGTATATACCCATCGTATGCGACGTAAACTATCACACTATTTCAAATTACTTTGCGACATCCCTTGCGACATCAGCTGCGAGACTGCGACATCATGATGACCGAGGATTTTTCGATTTGATTTTGATTTCTAGCAGCTTTCTTTCCGATCCACTCACGTTTTCTTGTTCTACAAGCTTTACTTGACATTTAGGTACCCTTTTTCCCTATTTTCACCGCATAATTTTCTTTTATCATTGATAATATATTGCGATTTTAGGGGTTTCGGTTTTCGGGTAAATTAGACACGATAATGACTGTTAGATGCGGTATAATATGTGTTTTGGTGTTCACCATTGTTAGCCGCATAGTTTAGTTTGTGCAAATTTGAAAAACCCCAATTTTGATTCATACGATTTTCTGGGTTGGGCATGGTGTTCATAAGTGCGACGTCGGCTGCGACGTAGCAACCTATGTCACATTTATTTGGTAATTTGCAGATACACTGCGACCTCACATGCTATGTCGCATTTTCTACGACCTCACATGCTATGTCGCATTTTCTGCGACCTCGCAAGCGACAACTTACACAAGGTCGCGTTTTTGAAAAATGTGATTAATTTCACAAATAATTGCAAAATGCGACATCACCTGTAACATCGCTCAAATTTGGTGCGACATTATGGTCGATGTCGCTTATGTTTTCGTACCTATTTCTTGCGACATTGTTACAATGTCGTTAGTATGAGAGCGACATCAGCGTTGATGTCGCATATCACAACAACTTTGAGACATTCTGTACAAATAGTTTGTCGTTTATTCTAACGTCTTTCGAGTATATATTTTGTACTATTTTTTAGATATGGCTTTAGCATATGAGCCTCATCATAACACCGTGGCTTTCATAGATGATACTCACAAGAACGCTTTTCCGTTTCGCCTGATCATTGCATTTCTACGTCGTTCGAGGATTTTTCATGCGATTTCGGATACGACAGTGGTCTACAAGAATTTGGTTGGACCATTCTGGAGAAACGCTTTAATAGTAACTGAGAACAATGTGCCTCACATTGTGTCTACAATGTTGGATACATAGATCGTTGTGACTGAGCAAAGTATTCGCGAGTTACTGCAACTAAATGATCAGCCTGATATGCCAGTGAATTTCGAGAACACTTTCATAGTGGGTGGAATGGATAGGTTGGGATATCCGGGGGTTCCGACTGATCAACATCGAAAATCCAATCTTACCAAGGTCTGCAGATATCTTATGCATATCTTTATCAATTTCTTATCCACCAGGAAGGCCGGAACAGATGGTATTAGTCATCGTTTAGCTTCCGCAATGCTTGCGCTTGTGTACAATAAGCCTTAAAACTACTCTGGCTTTACTTCAAAGCTATGGTTGACAATGTGAATGCTAGGAATGCTAAATGGGCGTTGTATCCAAGATTTGTTCAGCTTTTTCTCAATTGCCATCATCCGGATCTTCAACAATAGGGTGATGTGGATAATATTTTAAAGATTACGCCCATGATGAATAGGATCTTTGCAGTCTGCGCTACTCAAGAAAAAGGGGTTCAGGCACCACCGGATACTCCTTTGTTCGGTGCGGTTATCGATGAAAACTATGTGCCACTACCTGATCCTTAGTATATGGATGCACCAGCTCAGCAACCACAACAGCCATTTGTAGAGATACCTGTTTAGGCTGTGGAGGAGCAGGTTGACGATATTTTGGTACAGGTTGAGCAGTTTGGACTCGTTGAGGATGTTCAAGCGGATTCCGGTTCACATAATACCACCGAGGATTCTGATTCTGATGATTCAATCCCTATTCAGCCAAAGGACGGCGGTGAGACTCCTTCTGATTCTGATGGTGCGGTACCTCACCCTTCTTAAATGGAAACAGTTCGACGCCTAATTCCAGAACGTTACAAACGGATTAAGTGTCACATTCAACAGGGTAGATGTTATGTTCCCCGGGACACTGGTAAGCGTATTCGGGCGGTGATGATCCCACTGATGTAGATTATCAACCTCATCGTCGCTGCGCTTGCCAATCTTCATCTTTTTGAGTTCCGGTGGACCCGCCACAACAAGCATTAGCAGTTGAGCCTACTCCAGCAATTCTGCAGAAAATGATGGATGATATGAGACAGATACAGCAGCTGATGCGGGAACAGGCAGAGAAAAATGCTTCACAGGCTGCTAATATCGAGGTTCAATCAAAGCAGATATTTGAACTACAGTATAGGGTTACCGTTCTAGAGGGCAGGTCTATTGCCTCGGGGGAGTCTGGGTCCGGGGTACCCAATCTAGAGTCAATAAGACCTGAGTATGTAACCCCAACCCCTGTAATTTAAAATGTTTCTAATGAAAATGTACATCGTTTAGATTATTTCTCTGTTGATGATATTTCAGGCCAGCTGAGACCTGTAGCGGTTGATTATTCGTTTGCTAATTTGTCGTATATTCAGAGAATGGTCAATGAAACTAGTTCTGAGACCGAACAAGGTTATGTGTTTGATATGGACGATGATGTATCAGTTGAAGATGAGCATCTGGGCGATGATGAGTATTATGATGATGCACCAGTTATTGAAACTGACTCTAGTGAAGATGAGGAAGAGCCTACTAAAGCTATTCATGGAGAATCAAGTACTTTTCAAGCAGAGCATGCTCCAGAATCTACATCGACAACAGTTCCAAAGACTGAATATGTTCCAGAAGTTGGTGGCCTCTTGGACGTTCCGCGGAACCTGTTCCTGTTACCTGCAAATCTTACAAGGTATGTGGCGATTATACTGGTATTATTAAAAGTTGGAAAGTGCAACAAAAGAGGTTTATGATCAAAAGATTGGATGGCGTTCAATACTTCAAGATTAGATTTAAGCAATTGAGCATGCTGCCAAAAGGGGAAATTAATCAATTGGCTCAACTACAGTTAATTAATCCATTTAAGGACGATTATGCTAAGTTTATCCAGAGATCCTTGCGTCAAGAGGTTAGAAGTAAAAGATACAACAAATTGAAGCCTACGCTTGGTACTCAGTATACTTTTAAGAAAAAGTTAGATCCAATAACAGGGCATCCGTTTGTCAAAGTTCATTATCCGCCAGCTGACTGTTCAACTGATATACCTTTGGAGCCAGTTTGTAAAACCCCCAAATTTCATTGTGTTTAGCGGAAGCAAGCTTTGGGGGTGCTACTAATCAAGTATCAACAATACAAAGTATACAACAAATGACCTCTAAATGAGATGTTTAAAAATAGTTACATTTCCATATATAAAAGGTATGAAAACATAGTGTTTTCGGTTACAAAAATGTAGTTCCCTAGTGTCCACGCGTATAGCGGGATATTCTATTACATAATCGTAATATACAAAAGATAATGCTAAGAATCTTCATTAAATGCAATATAGAAATCATGCAACTCTAGCTAGTATCCTGGGGTAATCCTACTCCATCTGTGTACCTGAGATACAAAACTAAAAAGTGTCAACCAAAAGTTTGGTGAATCTTACAGGTTTAGAAGTAAAGTAATAGTTATGAACCACAAGTATGTACCGATATTGCCATCAAGCAAAGTAAGTAAATCAATAAGTCAGCATAGTTGTCATGAGCTCATAAGTTGAAGCTTAACAGTGTGTAAGTATGAATCAATTAAGAATCATATAAAGTACCCCCGTGAGTGCTATCCCGACACTCATATGTAACAAATACTAATATGTCTGTTTCTATGGTGAAATCCGTGGTAGCGCTACTACCCCAGGCAGGGATTGTCAGTCCCACATGGATCCATTTACTAGTAATCGCGCTTAAGTCCATAACTAACAACTTACGATAGGAGGCTTTTACCGGATAAAAGTAACTCATGCATCGTTTGTACAAAGTAGTGTAATCAGTTCAGTACATTGTGTCCATATGTAAAATAGTTGCTAAGTATCTCACCTCAAAGTAGAAAAACGGTAAAAGTGGAGCTATAAGACTCACCTGAGTCTAGAAAGTATGATGTGAAGTATGATGTGAAATCAACCAACTAAAGCGGATGTAAGTCCGTATATCGGTTCTCAGAACCCTGCAACCTTCTGGCTAGGGGTGAGCAAAGAAACCGATTAACCGACCTATAACCGAATTAACTGATTAACCGAAACAAATTAACCGACCCAAACCATTAACCGACGGTTCGGTTATTGATTTTCGATTAACCGAAATATTTGATTCGATTACGGTTAATTGAGTGATAACCGAACCATTTAACCGAACCGATCCACCCTTTAATAATACATGTAAACTTTAGACATTATTATGTTTTTTATATTTTGGTGGGCTACATGTTACGTTTAAAAAACTATATATGGGCTTAGGCCCAACTTTTAAAAACCATATATAGCATGTATAAGAACCAAACCCTTTCCACTTCTATCTGCTATTCATCTTTTTTCATACAGGAACCCTAGCCGCTATTTCTTTTCTCTGTGTATCTCCCTTTTATCTTATGAAAACTAACTACACAGATAGTCGAGTAACGCATGATCAACAAATAAAGTCATTGGCTACAATGGTATCAACAGAAAACGATGTTGATGGTGACTACTAAATGGTGATATGTTTCTATACATGTTCCACTCGTTTTTAATATATCCTTTTCGTGGTGTTGTTTGATTCCTGGTTAACCATCGATTAACCACTTCACCGACCTGGAGATAGCCTGAAAACCGATTAACCGACCCAATGAAAACCGAAACCGATCGGTTTCTATATTGCATTAACCGAAATTTCGGTTATCGGTTCGGTTTTGGGTCATAACCGACCCAAACCGACCCATACTCACCCCTACTTCTGGCATCCGAAACTCACAAGGTTGTAAGTAAATAAGTAAATAAGTTGGTATCTTGAAAGATCACCCATGCTAGTTGTCTACTCAACTAGGAAATGTCCAAGTGTTTGTTTAGTACATCATTTGTAGTTTGAAAACAAGTATGGCCCGTTGGTGACCGTTTGTAATAATAATAATCCAAAAGTGTTATTGTTATATGTATCGTTGTATCAGGTTTCATTATTTGTAAGTGTTCGACACTTAGTGTGAAAAGTATTTATAAGTTCCTGGATGACGGGGGTCCGGGGGCAGTGCCCCTGGTAGCGGGGTCCAAGGGGCAGCAGCCCCTGGTGGGGTCCAAGGGGCAGAGCCCTTGGCTGGGGTCAAGCTTGGAAATTTTTTATTTCTACTACATAGCTTTGGTAAAAATCGCATCTGGAATTTAAGATCGGGAAAAATGACCTAGTCTGGCTGCGGGCTGAAAAGGTGTTGCGAACCGAGTTCGCCGTGCGAGCTGAGTTTAGGCTCGCAAAGCAGGGTAGGCTGCGAACCGAGTTCGGTTCGTAGAACAAGGTTCGGCTCGCAAAAACTCAACTCGCAGGTCAGTTCGTAGGTCGACTCGCAAGTCAGTTCGCAGGTCAACTCGTAAGTCAGTTCGAAAGTTGACTCGCAAGTCAGTTCGGTTTGCAGTTTGACTTCGCGAGTCAAAGTCAACTCGTAAAACTCAGTTCGCAGATTAGGGTTGCGAACTGAGTTGGATCTCGGTTCACAGAACGAGCTGTTCATGAATTTTGTGTGGATTTCGGTTTTTAAATGGTTTTCAAGGGGATTTTTGGGCATAATCTTGTTGAGTCAACGTTCTAGCATGTAAATCAAAGTCTTACAAGTGATTTAAAGGGTTAAAAGTTTCTTACCAAAAAAATGAAAATCAAAGAAGTTGAAGATGAGGATGATGATGATCCTTGTGCTTGTGTCTTGATGATGATGATGAACGATTATGGTGATGATGTTCTTGTTATCTCAGTTTTTAGAGAGAGAGAGATGAGAGAAAGTAGGTATTGGTGTGTGTGTGTGTAAATGGAAGAAAATGAAGAAGAAATGGAGTAAAAGGTGGAGTTGGACCGCGGGTCGGTTGGGTTGGGTCCGTGGGTCTGGACCGACCCACTTGCGGGCTCGGCTCGTGGACTCGTTCCTCAATTTGTGTTACCTTCCGCGGTTGATTAAATGTCGTTGTGCGTTTTATGTTAAGGTTTATCCAAAATATTTTTACCGAAGTAGTTTATCAAAATACTTGATAATGAGTTATAAATTGTAAAATTATAAATTGGTTATTGTTTGTTTGTTGAGGTATGTATCGCGCGATTTCATTGCTTAGAATATGTATTAAACAAATACGAAAATTCGTGTTAATATTATCGTAATATATTATAGTAAATAATGTTTGTTTGGATAATTCCACACTATTTAATAACTTTGTCACCAACGTCCATATTAAATACATGTCAGACCTCTTCCGATTCATAAGTGTACGATTTAACAAATCGTGAACGCGTGTATGAAATTACACGAAATGTCACGTATATTTATATTAATACAAAACTAAATACACGTAATTACAAGTAGTTTAAGCACTAATTACAGTCAGAATTTGGCGGGTGTCACACAGTTCCCTATAATTTTCTTCGTAGATTTATTCATTGGGAACTTGATTCACATACTGGTGAAGCGGTGATTGTATTTGTTCCTGATTTAGAACCGGAGCAACAATTTGGAGGTATTTAGGATTTGAGAAAGTCTACATTCAGAGTCTTTGATCCTATGAGTTTGATAAATCTTCATGAAAAGGATTTAAGAAAACTCTTCGATAATAGGATTAGGGTTAATGCAAATAATGAATTCAACAAGAAGCTTGCAGATAAATATCAGAAAGTTGTTGAAGTTTGTGTTACACATGGTATACATGCTGATGGAAAGTTTCTTGCGGGCTGGGTTTGATTGGAAATTTGTTTTGATGACCAAGCTGAAGACACGGGGGAGTTTGTTGATGCATTTGAGTGTGTCTGTTAGTTGGTCTAGCTCGTAGTTTGATTTTGTAATAGTTTGAGTTTACTGACTCCTGCGACATTGTGTGTAATGTCGCAGGTGCGACGTCAGTTAGTTGGGCCTGCGACATTGGCTATGTCACATGGGCTTGGGCCTGCGACATTGCATGTAATGTCGCAGGAATCGGTATATAGTATATAAATACGTTTTGAAATAAGTTTTAGGGTTGACAAAAAACCCAAAACATAATCTGTAGAAATTACCTGTAAGCTGGTCGATTACAATCAATAAAATAACGTTACGTTTATTCAATTTTGAGTGTTGGTTGTTTGTTTGATTTGTTTAAGATTCAATTGTTTATTCCACAAGCAATTGGATTGATTCGATTCGATCAGATCCTGAGTAAGGGACAAACACTCTCGTTCCCCTCGAGCCAAATCATTTGACTCATCCAAGACAAAGTTAATTATCAATTTCCTATATCATATCACATTAACTTTATTTGACTTAACTAAATATTTTGTATTAATCAATACATGTCAAAAATCTCATTAAAATAGTAATTGACATTGATAGAAGACAACTAGAGAATATGACTCCCTACCCAAATACTAACACTAATTACCTACATGGTAACAGGATTATCTTACTATTAGTTATCTCTACTTTAATAGAATTATAATCACAGTTCGGTCAATCTCAGTTTATCACATAAGAAACCAATATATAGGAACAATTAGCTTCAAATCATGCTAAACATATGATGGCATAGAGTCTATACAAAAATACTTGTAACGACGTCACCCGTCCTAATAATTTCATCAGCTGTCATCTGGAAGGCTCTGCCAGCTACTGATGGTGAATTCTTCCGCTTACGGCCAGAAGATGATGATGCCCCGACCAAACCCAATCCCCGTATCGTCGCTTCTAGACATTGCCCCAACCGATGACCCTCTTTCTGATAATTCCAACAAACATGATTAGGATAAATACAATCCTTAACCTCATGTCCAAATACCCCAAAGTTATTACGGCTAACAGTCTGAGGAGTACATTGTCCTGTATGTTTGGATTTACATTTATTACACCAATATCTATCAACTGAACCACTACTGGAATTAGATCTCTTATTCTGATGGTTACTTTGCCCTTTCTTTTTACCATGATTCCCAGAAGAATTACCTTTAAACTGTTGCACAAATAGTAACTTTTCTAAAAACTTTCCCTGCTGCCGTGGTGGTGAAAACATTGGTATCGAATAACCATAAGGTCCCGAAGATTAATACGGAACTGATATTTGATAAAAAGTACCACAAGGTTGCTGCTGCTGTTAATAAAAAGGTATAGATGTCGATATCTGAGAAGATGACACTAGGGTAGGTGGATCAGGTCTCATAATAGGATACTGTGAATGAGAATGTTGTTGAGAAGATCCTGCCTATAAAATTCTCTGTTTAAATCCTCTAAGCTACTGTAACTCATATTCTAACTGTAATATATATTCGTCTTTGCTAACATCATCACCCGTTGACAATAATGTACCAGGCTGACCATGTCTCTCTGCATTCATCTCTGTAGGAGGGGCATCCGGTCTAGGGAAACTGTTGAGGGTACTGGTCGGGTGTTCATGTTCTGCCATATTTGTATTCAAAACAACATCTCACAACTTGTTAATCGTTAGTACATAACAAACTAACTAATTCCCATACAGTACTAAATCCTACACTATGGAATGTTTGACAAACACAAGTCATATTTAGGATTGAACACCTTATCAATGTTCAATTCACCAAAACTGATACTCTGATACCAACTTATAATACCCCTTATTTTAGAACCATTTTTTTATATACACATATCGGAAGCGTAGGTTAATACATATATTAATTATTTACATTATCCACGAACATAAAGGTTATACTGTGTGACATCCGATAAATTAGGACTAGTATTATTGCCTAATTATTTTGTAATTTCATGTAATTAGTTTAGTGTTAGGCTAATTACGTGTACTAATATCTATATTTGAATATATACACACACGATCGAATTAAATCGTGCATTTCATATCGGATGGATTATGACTTACCTGACCGTTGGTGAATCATCTTATACTCTACATAAAACCATTTTTGTGATGAAATGGCCGTCATGAACTTAGCATTATTATTGTATATTAATATGCTCAAAAAACTTATGTGATTGAATATAAAATGTAATAAATACGAGAAAACGTGCAAATCGAGCCCGATACCTGACAAAAGCCAAAATATATTTTGGTAACTCCAAATAAGTATCTTAAAAATGTTTAGTCATTTTAAACATCGCTTACATATTCAAATCATTCACGAAAAATCATACGACAAAACTTAACTTCAAACATACGCTATTAACATTCAAATTATTAATGAAACATACCCCAAATCGAGAAATGAGATTCACGAGCCCAACCCATGATGGGTCATGCCCCAAAACCACGGCCCAAGGCCCCATATGCGGCCCAAAAGCCCATAGAAACTCAGCCCTAAGTGTTCCATATATAAACCACTTAAACCTTAATCCTTTTCACTTATCACATAACCACACACACTTTAACCACCAAAAGCCCACCACCTCTCTGAGATCCAGCCTTAACCACGACCACCACAGCCTTTCCTCCATCACCTCCAAGTACTCTAGTAATCATCATCATCATCTACCTCGACAAGAAGAAGGAGAACAAGCGGAAGAACACGAACCGAGCCAAAACAGTCCTTTTTCTCTCGTTTCAGCTCAAACTCGACTTTTCTTTGTTAGTTTTCTCTAGAAATATATGGATTTCGGCTTAGAAATTGATTTGTGCATTTAGGTACTAAAACGGGCTTATTTGACCTCTCAGACTTCATGACTTTATTGTAAGAGTTGTAGGTGACTAAGAGACTTGTAAAAATATGGTAATTAAACCTAAGACATAACCCTACAACCTACAATTTTTATAGATTCTATATCGACTTAAAACCGAGTCAAAATAAGCACCGAAAATAACCGAAATCTAGTAAAAACAAACGTAGGGACTGTTTTGTAACACGTTTAAAACCGACACTTTCGAGGTTCTCACAAAACATGGAAACTATTTTATTTTGGTTAGAAAACATATTTGAGACTTGTGTAAAAGTCTTGGATCAAACCGAGCACGTTTGTCCACCAAACCAAACTCCAAAGAATCATCAGCCCTTAGTGTCGCTTTGGGAAAAATCCGATAGCGACACTAACCCTGTGTCACCAAATCATATTGAGTGTCGCCATAGCGTCAATAACATAGTGTCGCTACCATCAATCGAATGTCACAGTAGAGACACTAACCTTGTGTCGTCAAAAACCAATTAAATGTCCCATATAGCGACACTGACCTTGTGTCGCCGTAATTAGCTTTAGTGTTGCTAATCTAGTGACACTACATCCTGTGTCGCTATAATAGACCAGTGTCGCCAAACCAGCGACACTCAACCTAGTGTCGCTATTCACAGATTTTTTATAAATACATATTTTCACTAAGTCTCAAGTTCATGCAACATCTACTTAGCTATATACGGCACTACTTGAGGCACATTATTTCATATACTTAAAGAGTGTACCTTAAATGAATATAATAATAATAATATCTTTTTGAGTTATTATTACATAACGTCACCAATGGGCTGTACATGTTTGCTAAACACAACGATAATAAACCTTGGACATAACTAGTTGAGTGGACAACTAGCATGAATATAATGATCTTTCGAGACATTCACTCATACATACAACCTTATATGTCTAGGACATTAGAAGGTTACGGGTTCGGAGAACCTACTTGATGATTTTAGCACACGGATACGTTTATTGATTTAAACACTCGCTTTCAAGGCTCAGGTGAGCCTCATAGTCCCGCTTTTTACCGATTTACCTCGAGGTGAGGATACATGCTCAGTTTTATTTACATGTGAACACAAGTACGAAACACGATATATTAACTGCATGAGTATTTGACTAATCATGAAAGTCCCCCACTACAAAGTTTGTTAATATTATTTTAGCGTGAATGTTAGTGTATGGTACCATATGGGATTGACAATCCCCGTCTGGGGTAGTCGCGCTACCACGACTAGGGTCGAATGGATGCATTATCATTTATTCATACGAGTGTAGATTAGGCACTCACAGGGAGGCACCCTCGATCGGGCACTTGATTGTGATCTCGACACCTCAGTTAAGCTCAAACTACGGGCTCATGGCAGTAATATACACACGTTTGATTGGTTTCAAACATATTAAATCTTATGGTTCATACATATACTTTATCATTTACACCTGTGAGCTCACCAGCTTTTAGCTGACCTTTTTAGCATGTATTCTCAGGTACTCAGTAGTAGTAGGACTGCTCAGGATATCAGTAGCTCGAGTCGCATGCAAATACTAAAATATCAAGAGATTTTCCTGCACTACTACATTTTTTACAAACTAGATATGTATTAGAATCTCTCAGGGAATTCATTTGAACTCAATATTTTGTAAACGGTATGTAACTTTAACGTAATTTGTTAAAACGACGCATATAGAGTCGTTCATTATATCTTTGTTCTGTGATTACCAGATTAGTCATGCCCCAACCCGAATCGCTTCCGCACCATGAATTTGGGGGTGCGACAGATTGGTATTAGAGCCCAAGGTTATAGTGAACTAGATTGCATTTAGTAGGCCCAGACTATGACCGACAGATTGGTATTAGAGCCTAAGGTTATAGTGAACTAGATTGCATTTAGTGGGCCTAGACTATGACCGTTAGGGAGTATATCCTTATTAGGGATGACTGGTTCAAAAATTACATCATACGACTTTAATTTAACATAGCCTGATCAACTATGTACAATTAAAGGAAAATGAGGTGAGACCTGAAATGGTTATATTGAACAGGGATACACTAGTTGACTCTGACCACGAGAGAAATGGGACACATACATGTTTGTGCTAGACACACTAGGCTATATTATATGATATATATATATATAAATATAGGCCTCACTTACTGAAACATTCTTGCCATAGAAATGGCCGACTCGTCATCTAGACAAACTACACGTACTCCACTATCTCTCCGCTCTCGTCACAGCCACTCAGAACCGCTTGTGGCTAGATGAACTGGTAGCTCACACCAAGCAAGCCCTTATCACAATCCTGCCATCACTAGTAACGTCTCTGCTTTAGATCGCCAACGGGAAATCACCCACCGATGGAGCTGGTTACCTATGGCTATTGCCACCTGGAGGATTGAGGAAGACATTGAAATCCCCGCTGATGTCGGAGAATATTCAGCCATGGATCTCTCCCTGTACACCCCAAGAACTAACACACATTACCGTACCAGTGGTAGCTGTTAACTACACTGTCACGAAACACAACTCAGAGATATAGAATTATCACAACACAAAACTCGCTCAAACTGGAAGGAACTAGCTCAAGGCCGCATTGCACAAATGTACTTGGATCAGGAAGACATCTCAGACACCGTAAACTGTACTCAAGATCAAATGGGGGACGCTGTGCAAACCATGGAGATTGTTCACAACCAAGTAATTCATAACCGAAACGAGATGTCCGTTTTACAAACGAGGCTGGAAAAATGCGAAACACGCCTGCGGGAAACCGAAGATGCTCTCCGCATGGTTAGCAGACTTGCAGAATCTTTGGACCATCTTACCTCTCTGCTTCCACAACTGAATCTACACCGAGATTATTGTAGTATCTATCATGTAAACTATTAGCCATCTGTGTAAAACTCATGTAATTCATCCGGATGTAACAATTCACCGGTACATTTTGTCAACTCTATGTTCTATAATCTTTTGAACTCATACCTTGTACGGTATCCAAACTTATTATCTAAATGAAATACCATTATCACTACGTGCTGTTGTATATTACCTCCTTATATATATATATATATATATATATATATATATATACATATGTGATATATCATAACCCTTGTACATGCGTCTCATATATCTTTTCTTTAATATTTATTCAAGAATCATGCCGCCGAGACAACAAACGTATTGCCAAGCTGAAATAGCCCAACTCATTGCTCAAGGGGTAGCTGACGCCCTAGCTGCTCAAGAAGCACTCCGAAACAATGGTAGCGAGGATACCACAAACAACAACACACCTCCAACCCAACCCTGCTCGTACAAGGATTTCCTAAACTGCAAGGCTCTGAAATTCAAGGGCACTGAAGGTGCTATAGGCCTGCTACGTTGGATGGAAAAGATGGAGTCAGTCTTCAGAATCTGTAACTACCCAGAAGACTAAAAAAGTCAAATACTCCACCTACACCTTCATGGACGGTGCATTGACATGTTGGAACACTCATGCTCAGACTGTGGGCATTGAAAACGCGTACCAAACCCCTTGGGAAGACATGAAGAAGATGCTGAAAGATGAGTATTGCCCGCAGGAAGAGCTACAACAACTGGAGGTTGAGTTTTGGGACCTCGTAGTCAAGGGTAATGATATCGCTGGGTACACAACCCAATTTCATCATCTGGCACTCTTGTGCCCAACCATGGTGGATCCCGAGTACAAACGGATTGAACGATACCTCTAGGGACTTCCCCCATAAATTCAGGGAATGGTGACATCATCCAAAGCCGGCACCATACAAAGTGCTATTCGAATGGCACACAATCTGATGGCCCAGGTAGTTCGACAAGGAACTCCTGCGGCAAAGAATATTGGAAAGAACTCATGAGATAATAAAAGAAAGTGGACTGGAAACCCCGACAACAACTAACAACCCGCCAAAAGGCTTGAAACTGTTAAGGCCTACACCTCTGGTATTGAAACGAAGAAGGGTTACATTGGGAATAGACCAGACTGTTCTAAATGCAGCTGTCACCATGAGGGTCCTTGCGGTACACCGTGCAACAAATGTCAACGGTATGGGCATATGGTCAAGGACTGCAGGTCTACCTACACCAATACCAACCCCAATACCAACACCAACCCCAACCAACCAAGGGCATGCTTTGAGTGTGGCAAAACAGGGCACTTCCAAAGTGACTGCCCCAAACTGAAGAGCAAGGGCCACAACAACAACAACAACTCATGAGGAAGAGCTTTCGTTCAAAACTCTGGGGATGCCCATCAAGACCCGAATGTGGTCACGGGTATGTTCCTTCTCAACAATTTAATTGCTTCCATCTTTTTTGATACTAGTGCTAATAGGAGTTTCATATCGGATGAATTTAGTCCACTTCTCAACATTTCTCCTATTACCTTAGACACTGTATACACTGTAGAGTTAGCTAACAACAAATTAATTGAAGCTAACAGTGTGATACCTAATTAAACTATGAACCTAGCCAACTAACTCTTTTCCATTAACCTAATACCTGTCGAGATCGGCAGTTTCGATATCATTGTTGGCATGGATTGGCTATCCAAACACCGTGCTGAAATCACCTGCTTTGAAAAAATTGTGCGTATTCCTCTCGACATTGGTGGTACTTTAATCAAACAAGGGGAGACCGGTGGGACGAGAAAGAATATCATATCATGTATGAAGACCCGTAAATACTTGAGGAAAGGGTACTAGGAAATCCTCGCATACGTTATGGAGAAAAAGTCAGAGGAGAAGCGACTTGAGGATGTGCCTATCATTCTCGACTTTCCAGAAGTCTTTTCCTGAAGACTTGCCTAGCCTTCCGCCACCTAGACAAGTCGAATTCATGATCGACCTTATGCCCGGAGCAACACTCGTGGCATGAGCACCTTATCGTTTTGACCCATCCGAACTTCAAGAGTTGTCTACTTAGTTGCAAGAACTCCTGGACAAAGGGTTCATCCGACCAAGTTCCTCACCTTGGGGAGCTCCGGTCTTGTTCGTGAAAAAAAAGGTTCTTTCAGAATGTGTATCGATTACCGAGAATTGAACAAGCTCATCGTTAAGAACTGTTATCCACTCCCCCGTATTGATGACCTGTTTGACAACTTCAGGGATCAAGCTTTTATTCTAAGATTGATGATATCCCTATAACAGCTATCCGAACTCACTACGGGCATTACGAATTCCAAGTAATGCCATTTAGTCTAACCAACGCATCGGCTATATTCATGGACCTTATGAATCAGATGTGCAAACTTTATCTCGACAAGTTTGTCATTGTCTTCATCGATGACATTTTGATCTATTCGCGCAACGAGCAAGAACACGTGCAACACCTGAAAACCATCCTAGAAATACTCAAACATGAGGAGTTATACGCCAAATTCTCCACGTGTGAGTTCTGAATGCAAACCGTTCAATTCCTTGGACATGTGATTGACAGTCAAGGAATTCATGTTGATCCTTCAAAAATCGAGGCTATCAAGTGCTGGAAAGCACCTACCACACTAACCGAAGTATGACAATTCTTAGGTCTCGCTGGATACTATCGGCGATTTAACGAGAATTTCTCAAAAATAGCCCAACCTCTCACGACACTGACTCAGAAAGAAAAGAAGCTCGATTAGACTGATAAACAAGAGTCAGCTTTTCAACTTCTGAATCAGAAGCTTCCCAGTGCACCAAACCTATCCTTTCCCGAAGGCAACGATAACTTCGTGGTATACTGCGATGCTTCGCACCAAGGTCTCGGTTGCGTGTTGATGCAACGAGACAAGGTCATTGCCTACCCTTCCCGACAGCTCAAAATCCACGAAAAGAACTACACTATACATGACCTCGAATTAGGAGCTGTCGTTTTCGCACTCAAAATCTGGAGACACTACCTCTACGGTACTAAATGTACAATCTTCACCGATCATAAAAGTCTCCAACATATTTTTGATCAAAAAGATCTTAACATGAGGCAACGTCGATAGGTAGAGTTGCTACCCGATTACGATTGTGAAATTCGATATCATCTGGGTAAGGCAAATGTTTTTGCCGATGCTCTCAGTCGAAAATAATGCATAAAACCTCTTTGATTCCAAGCCCTCAATATGACTATACACAACGACCTTATTATTAAGATTCTTACCGCTCAACTCGAAGCACTCAAACCTGAAAATGTGAAAAACGAGGCCTTGCGCAACATGGATACATAGTTCAATACCAAACCTAATGGGACCAAATACTTCTCGAATCGAATCTGGTTACCAAGTTTTGAGAACCTACGAGACTTTGTGATAGACGAAGCTCACAAGTCCAAATACTCTATACACCCCGGTGCCGACAAAATGTATCAAAGCATCAAAGAGTTGTATTGGTGGCCCAAATGAAAGCCGATATTGCCACATACGTCAGCAGATGACTCACGTGTTCTAAGGTTAAAGCTGAGTATCAGAAACCTTCTGGTTTGTTGTAACAGCCAGAAATCCCTCAATGGAAATGGGAGTAGATCACCATGGATTTCATCACTAAACTTCAGAAAACACCGAGCGGTTGCGATACCATTTGGGTGATCGTCGATCGTCTCACCAAATCTTCTCATTTCCTAGCCATCAAAGAAACCGATAAAATGAAACGGGGTTAATGTACAAATTGGTTACTGTACTGTGACACCCCTCAAAAATTTAATACGCGTAGTATTGCTTAATTCGTAATTAGTTATAATTACGCACAAAACATTCAGAACGAACCCGACAAAAGTACATGACCGTTGGGGAACAAAATATTAAATAATACGAGATTATTTAATAAACTAAAAAACTTATAAATATTATGCAGATAATATCTAACGAATCATTCGCATCATATAAAATAACTCAAACGCGACAAAAACGTGCGGAACGCGCCTGACAATCGAATGAGAACCCAAATATATATTATGAATTTAAAATATATTATTTTAAGTAAAACTTTTACTTAAAATATCGTACTTTGAATCGATAACGAAAAAGGTCTGATTAAAACGTTACACGATTTAACCTCCGTAAAATGAACGCGCAAATCGAGACAGATAAATTAACAGAACCTTTTTATAAATGTTTTCAAGTATTTAGAATAAAGATATCACATAAAAATATCGAATTTTAAATCGTTACTTAAACGCGCATATTAAACATTTAACGTCTAAATTAACGTCGAAACGATCGGGTAAACGACCACGGGACTTAACGTAACTTTGGGGAATTAAAATTTGACCAAATCTTGTGTGGGACCCATGAGAAATCTGCTGATTTCTCATCACATGCCACCCCTTTTTTTGACCACTCCCACACCATGCAAAATCAAATGATGACATTTTCACCTCCATCCACTCCTAATACATGCATTTGCATCATTCACACTCTAACTCTCAAACTCATTTTCTCTCTAGTCCCCTCTCTCTCTAAAAACTCAGAGAAATACTCAGCCCTTTTCCACCTCCATAAACCACCATCAACCATCATAATCCACCATTACACCACCACCATTTTCTTCATCCAATTTCAAAGATTTTTGCAAGGAATTGAAGCTCAAGAATATCTCATCTCATTCTATCCTTCTATCTTCAAATCATCATTGTGAGGACTCATTTATACTTCCATATATGTTTATTTACATGTTATATTGTTCATCTAACTCGATTATGTCCAAAATCTTTGATAAATTACGTTTTTATAAAGTATACATGCACATGCATAATCTGTCTTCAAAAAGTCAGTTTGGTAAATTGGCCATATCTTGAGTTCTAGGAAGAATTAGATAACTATTTTGTTTTAAAAGTTGAGTATTGAAAAGATCTACAAAAAGTTCTTCTTTGGCTCTTTCCAGATATGTACGGATTTTTATATATAACCAGATCTTTGAGCCTGGTCTGAAGGTTTTCGAAAACCGAGTTCGATTGCTTAGCAAAATTAATTACCTATGTAAATGCACACTATAGTTGCTATAAAAGTTATATGTTAGTCTAGAAACCATGGTGATCAGTTAGTAAAATTTGTGAGGCTTGATTTAGATCAGAAGTTAGTAAGAACTATGGCGAAACTAACCGACAAAAGCCGAAAACATAACTAGGGACTGTTTTGGAACTATTGTAAAAACCGACACTTTTGGTGAACTCTGACATGAACCGACAATTTATTTGGACTCTATAAACTGATATATGGGTTGGGTGAATGTTTCAGGTCAAACCGAGTAAGTTTGACCAAGTCAACAAAAGTGGCTCGATTTCTAAAAACTTACTATTTTTGGAAATTGGTAACAAAAATGGGTTTGGGTGACTTAGTTGGTAACTTTGACCAACTTTGACCACCTTTGACCAGTTTGACCAACTTTGACCAACGGTTTAAGGTTTTTACAAACTAAATAATCTGTTTGCAACATACGATATGTACTAATAAATGGTATACAACAAAACAAACTTAATAATAATGTCTAAATGAATTATTATTACAAACTTTCACCAACGGGTCGTACATTTTTAATAAATGAACTTGAACAACTTATTTGGGCATAACTAGTTGATGAACGGTAACATGGATGGTCAACTATGACATCCACATACTTACACTTGTAATCTCATACGTTTAGGACGTTAGAGGATTATTGACTTGAAACATAATTGCATTAGAGACACTAACAACCACATGTGAGTTCACAGCCCCTACTTTTACTGTTTTCAATACTTTTCTCTAACAGGGGTGAAGGACATAGCTACTACTTTATTGTTTTGATACAAACGTACAACGATTATTATAAATGCATTCATACTATTACTTGAACTGTTTACGAAATGACTTTTCACACTATTTTGGGAACATGACAACGAATCTTGGTACGGACCTAGGTTTACGAGAGGTAGTTGGGTGCACAAAAGTCCCAGTGTACGCAGCCTATAACCATTAGCTAGGTGACTCTAGCCACTAGATATACGGATAGTACTATCGAGTTGATAGCCCTCCCACTATTATATCTTGTTGGTCGCGCCAACCGCACGACGGCAGTCGTAACGAGGAGCGTATATTTAAAATGTTACTGTGGCAAAAACGTAAAATGTCGTGCATTGGTTATAGCACTAGGGGTCATTACTATAACTCATAAGGTCTAGCTAACCTTTGAGGGATCACCGTCTATATCTCCCAACTATTATGAACATTTTTGGAAAAAACATTTTCCTACGCTTGATTACATAGGAATGCGTTCCTACTATTTATACAACTAAATTGTTTTCTTTCCAAATGTATACAATTGGATGTGTTGACATCACTAAAATGAGTGATACTTTTGGATGACGTTCCAACTAAAATGAAACATTATTTGACTTTTGAGTCAACGAACTTACAAACAAAAATTGGTTTTTCGAACCATACTTATAAAACATAAAACTTGTGAATTCACTCAACATTTTGTTGACTTTTTGCTATGTCTTTCAGGAAACTAGCAGCACCAGTAAGACTGCACACATTCTGGATTAGGCAACCCATGAAGAATTAGGATGCCACGTTTTGGGACACTAAGAATTTCCTTTGTATTACTGATTTCCGTTAGTCATACTTGTGAAATCCTCTTTTGAAATATGTAATCTTAAACTATTTGGATCTTGCAAATACTATTCCTACGACTCTGACGAGTTGTAGCTTTTGTAACAAATGCTTACTTAAATGGCATCTTAATTTACTGTTCAGCAATAATCATATGCTCTGATATGCGTGATTGTCCTACGTTAACGTCGGCACCCCTACTTAAACAAATGCTTCCACTAACCACGATTAACGAATTTGGGGGTGCGACATGTACTTTGTGAAAATATTCATGTGGGTTACTGTACTTTTAAAATGTTCAGTTGGATTACTGTACTTTCAAAAATGTTCAATTAGGTTACCAAACTTTCACAATAGTTCAATTAGGTTACTGTACTAGTAAAAATGTACATAACAATGTGCAATTGGGTCACTGGGTACTGCAGCAAAAATAGGCGTGAAAACACTTTTTTAAAAGTACAATATGAAATTGAACATTTTTAAAGTTTAGTAACCCACATGAACATTTTCGCAAAGTACAGTAACGAATTTGTACATTAACCCAAATGGAACGCCTCACATGAATCTATCTCAAAAAAATCGTATCCCGACACTGTGTTCCCATCTCGATTATCTCTGACAGAGTTAGTCGTTTCACATCTTGCTTTTGGCAATCATTTCATAAATCATTGGGTACTCGTCTGGATACGAGTACTACATACCATCCATAAACCGACGGCCAACGCGAACGACCATACAGACACTAGAGGATATGCTACGCGCCTACGTAGTTGACTTCGGTGCAAACTAGGAACATCACTTACCATTGTGCGAATTTTCGTACAACAACAGCTACCATACCAGTATTGGAGCTGCACCCTTTAAAGCACTGTACAATCGTAAGTGCCGATCACCTGTCTGTTGGACCGAAGTGGGAAACAACCAACTCACTAGTCCTGAAATCATTCATGAAACCACCGAAAAGATTTTTGGTATCCAAAATTGGCTGAAAGCCGCACGTGATCGTTAGAAGAGTTATGCTGACGTGAGACACAAACATCTCGAGTTCCAGGTTGGGGATCAAGTATTGCTCAAAGTATCACCTTAGAAAGGTCATCCAATTCGGCAAACGTGGGAAATTTAATCCCAGATACATTGGGCCTTTTGAGATCCTGGAAAGGGTTAGCCCAGTGGCATATCGATTATAGCTACCACCCGAGCTCAGTAGCATGCATCCCACATTTCACATTTCTAATCTTAAGAAATGTCTATCTGACTAGACACTTATCATTCCTCTCGACGAAATCCAAATTGATGACAAACTTCATTTCATCGAGACACCAATGGAAATCATGGACTGCGAGGTCAAACAACTGAAACAAAGTCGTATTCCCATCATTAAAGTCCGGTGGAATTCATGGCGTGGTCCAGAATTTACTTGGGAATGGGAAGACCAGATGTGACTCAAGTAACCACACTTATTCACAGACTCCACACGTACCACAACATCGAATTAAATTTCGGAACGAAATTCTATTAACAAGGGGAGAATGTGACACCAGAAAAATTAGGACTAGTATTAGTTCCTAATCATTTTGTAATTTCATGTAATTAGTTTAGTGTTAGGCTAATCACGTGTACTAATATGTATATTTGAATATATACACACGCGATCGAATTAAATCGTGCATTTCATATCGGATAGATTCCGACTTACCTGGCCGTTGGTGAATCATCTTATGCTCTACATAAAACCATTTTTATGATGAAATGGTCGTCATGAACTTAGCATTATTATTGTATAATAATATGCTTGAAAAACTTATGCGATTGATATAAAACGTAACAAATACAAGAAAATATGCAAATCGAGCCCGATACCCGACAAAACCCAAAATATATTTTGGTAACTCCAAATAAGTGTCTTAAATTGTTTTGGCATTTTATACATCACCTACATATTCAAATCATTCACGAAAAATCATACGACAAAACTTAACTTCAAACGTACGCTATTAACATTCAAATTATTAATGAAACATAACCCAAATCGAGGAACGAGGTTCATGAGTCCAACCCATGATGTGTCAGGGCCCAAAACCACAGCCCAAGGGCCCATATGCGGCCCAAAAGCCCAAAGAAACTCAGCCCTAAGTGTTCCATATATAAACCACTTAAACCTTAATACTTTTCACTTATCACATAACCACACACACTTTAACCACCAAAAGCCCACCACCTCTCTGAGATCCAGCCTTAACCACGACCACCACAGCCCTTCCTCCATCACCTCCAAGTACTCTAGTCATCATAATCATCATCTACCTCGACACAAAGAAGGAGAACAAGCGGAAGAACATGAACCGAGCCTAAACAGTCCTTTTTCACTCGTTTAAGCTCAAACTCGACTTTTCTTTGTAAGTTTTCTCTAGATTTTCTTTAAAACTCCTTGTAACCTGTTATATTACATGCTAGTGCTTCATCTAAGCTCGTTTATGTCCAAAAACATACCAGAAATCACAACTAAAACACGATTAACCGTTGGGTAATGACATTACCCACTGGATAATAAACTATATCGGTTTAGATTGAGCATAACCGGACCATTTCTTAACCAAATCTTACGTTTCTTATATCAAAATTCAATTTTAAGATGTCTACTTTTGATATATCCAGGCCTCACGAATTATGGAGGTAAATTTCTATTTTTAAGAAATGTTTTAAAGGTACATATACAGACTGAAACATTCTTACCAGAAAATTGACCGACTTTGGAAGAGTATATCTCGACTTGTGTTTCAAATTAAGACCTCAAATTACTTGGAATGTCTTTGTTTTTAAGTTTATCTACAACTCTCATGAAGGTCACTTTCACTATAAATACATGGATTTTGGCTTAGAATTTGATTTGTGCACTTAGGTACTAAAACGGGCTTATTTGACCTCTCAGACTTCATGATTTTATTCTAAGATTTGTAGGTAACTAAGAGACTTGTGAAAATATGAGAATTAAACCTAAGATATATCCCTACAACCTACATTTTTTCTAGATTCTATATCGACTTAAAACCGAGTCAAAATAAGCACCGAAAACAACCAAAATTTATTAAAAACTAACATAGGGACTGTTTTGTAACACGTTATAAACCGACACTTTCGAGGTTCTCACGAAACATGGAAATTATTTTATTTTGGTTAAAAAAATATTTTAGACTTGTGTAAAAGTCTCGGATCAAACAGAGCATGTTTGCCCACCAAACCAAACTCGAAAGAATCATCAGCCCTTAGTGTAACTTCGGGCCAAATCCGATACTAACACTAACCATGTGTCGCCAAAGCATATTGAGTGTCACCATAGTGAAACTAACCGAGTGTCGCTACCTGTCACACCCACAAATTCAGTCAATGCGGTCAACGTGCAGTTAGCAACTGTTTAGTGGAAGCATTAGTGTAAGCGGGGGTGCTGACGTGGACATTCATGTAGATCAGAGCATATGATTACTGCAGAACAATCAAATTAAGATGCCATTTAAATACGTAGTTTGTTACAAAAGGCTACGACTAGTCAAAGTCATAGAAACATGTTATAAGATACAACCAGTTATAAAGTACATAATTCAAAAGAAGATTTCATGAGTATGACTGATGTATATCAGTTATACAAAGGAAATCCTAATTGTCTCAAAAGATGGAATCCTAATTCGTCTTGGGTCACCTAACTCCATAATGCGAGTATGCTTAATTGTGCAGCTAATTCCCTGAAAAACATAATAAAAAGGTCAACAAAATTGTTGAGTGAATTCACAGGTTTTATATCGTTTGTTATAGCAAGTTCGTTTATAAGTCGTTGACATACGAGTTATAAAGATAATCAAACAATTGATTGAATATAGTTTTCGTAATTCGTTGGAAGAATTATTCAAAAGTTTCATTGTTCAAATAATAGTTGTTGAAATAGTAGTCAGCCTATGACTAAATCGTTGTCAAAATAGTAGTCAGTATCTGACTAAATCATTGTTAAAATAGTAGTCAGGTTTTGACTAACTCCTTGTTAAAATAGTAGTCATGTTTTGACTAAATCGTTGCTAAAATAGTTGAATCCTCGCTTGTAAATCAGTTGTCCAAATCGTTGGACGTCGTCCATTTTTAAATCGTTGAAAATGCATTTTCAATAAATAAATCATTATCGTAATGTAAACACATCCATTCGTATACGTGTGGAAAATCATTCCAGTGTATAACTAGTATTCGTGTGGAAACAATTTCCAGTGAATATATAGTATTGTAAACAGTTCAATATAGTTAATCGTTGGCAAAGATAAACGTGAATCCCTCGAAGATTAGATAGATCTTACGATTAAAGTACTACCTAATTCTATAACCAATACACAACTTCGTTATGTTGTTGCCTCTAGGACTATGTAAATATACACTCCGCTCTTCTTTGGAGGGATGTCACCCTGATAGTATTATCCGTATATTCCGTGTCTAGCGTCACCTACCTAATGGTTATAGTTTGTAGCCATGAGGTCTCCATGCACTACAAAGTTGTACAACTAGGTCCGTACCAAGATCATTTCATAAATAACTAGTTTCAAGTACACTAGGTAAGTCTTTACGTAAGTAAGTAGTTTGCGAGTAAAGTATGAAAATCATTTCATGAGTAACAGTTTGCATAATAATATGAACATATTCATTGAAAGTTTGTATAAAAGCATGAAAGTATTTATATATAAAGTTATCGCATATAGTAGTTAAACACTTGCTATGTTTTCTACTCCTAGTTTGAAAGCAGTAAAACAGTAAAAATAGGGGTTGTGAACTCACCTCGTGATGTTTCCAGAAAGGCGTGATGTTTCCATTGTGGGGTTTTCGGTTGTCGCAAAAGTCATAACGGCATGCGTATCGTTCAGTTTAGTGGATTCTATATCCGAAAGTGATCTAAGCTTTTTAGACATGAAACTCTAGTCGACGCTAAGACTATATAACATTTAGACTTAGTGATTGTTTACTAGAAACGTACCAATGGCGGCGTAGGGGTCCTGATGTGCCCATGCTCCAATGTTGTAAGCACATCCACGAGCTGGTTGATTGTTGTTGTTGGCCCGGTTGTTGTTGTTACCACGATTGTTATTGTTGATGTTATGATTATTGAGCTTTGGGCACTGATTTCGATAGTCTTTTGGGTCACCACACTCGAAGCACCTATTGTTTTGGCACTCATTGTTGGCCAGGTGGGGAGGGTTGGTTATGCAAAATTGGGTTCGATGACCCCACCGCTCGCAGTTACCACTGAGGGTACACTCTCCCCCGTGGTGCCTTTCACATTTCTTACACAGAGGTTTATTTATTTAAATAGGGTCTTAGTTCAGCTGTGGTGGCAGTGTACGCCGTAGGGTTTCCTGAATACCTCTTGTTTTGTTGTCCCTGACGGTCATTCCCTTCACTGTTCCACTTTCGTTTGTCATTTCCAGAATTACCTGCGTCAGTTTGGGTCAGTTCACTCTTTCCCGATGCAGCTTTCTCTGTTAAAGTACCCATCCTAGCTGCATCATCGGTTAAACTCTATCTAAGATCCACAGTGCTTCTGAAGGTAGCTGGTTTGGAAGACATTACTAGACTCTTGATCTATGGTGCTAACCCCCAGTTGTACCGCTCAATGCATTTGTATTCGGGGGTCACCATGTGAGGAACTAGTCGTGCAAGCTCCCGAAACCTTGTAGTGTAGCCAGTGATGTCAGAACCAATCATCTTAATGTCCCAGAGCTCTGTTTCAATCTTCTGGAGCTCACTGCGGGGACAGAACTCTTCTACAATCATCCTTTTCAAGTCTTCCCAAGTGATGGAGTTGGCGGTTGTTCGTCCAATGGTCTGGACTTAAGCATTCCACCATGTTAGTGCCTTCTCAGTTAGTGTGCAAGTGGCATACTTCGCCATGCATTCGGGTGCACAGTCGCTAATATTGAGCACCGACTCCATCTTTTCTATCCAGTGGACAATGCCGATAGCTCCCTCAGTTCCGTCGAAAGTACTCGGTTTGAAAGATAGAATGGTTTTGTACGAACACCCTCACTGGGTATTGTCAGGTTCTCTATCCACAGGAGTCCTTACTCCAGTTCTGCTGTCAGTTCCTACATCATTGCGTATGTGACTTGCCTCGTACTGGGCAATAACTTCAGCTACTCGTCGTTCGATAATTTGTTCGGTGGTTTCCACAGCAGGTGGTGTAGTGGCTCATCGACTGTTTCTGGTCTTTCGTTGCTTTGGTGACATGATTGCGTTTTGCGATAGATGAAATGCAGAAGTCAATGCCAACGTAAAGAATGTGAAGAATGATGTCTCATGTAGTTCAATTATTGAGTAATAAGAATGATTAACAATATCCCCATCACATATCTTACGACTCCAAAACGCCCATATATACTTAGTATAATATAATCACATTGGCCAGGCATCATTATATGATGCTAACCACATACTTCTTTTCATCGTATTTAATACGATCAGGTTCATACGAAATCAAAGTAAGAATGAACGAATTGGATGTAGTATGGTTTAAGGAATACAAGGTGAAATCAACCATACATTATATAATAAAACAAGAGAAAATGTTCGTATGATGAACACGTAGATTAAGTGTGCGATAGTGTCGGTCGGCGGGTTCTCGTGTGCCGACGTGTCGTTGTTAGCATAATTACGTTCGTAGAGTTCCTCGTAGGAATAGTCCATGAAAGCAGAGAAATTTTTCTAAGCGCGTCATGACAATAGTTATCGTACGGTGAGTTAGATGTATGAAAATGTATGAATGCATGAGTGTCCTAGACAAGGCTATAGTCTAGATCTTTAAGGCTCCTAAGACACTAGAGACTACTAGTTCGCTATAACCAATGGCCTCTGATACCAATCTGTCACACCCCCAAATTCGGTCAACGCGCGGTTGGCAAGTGTTTAGCGGAAGCGTTAGAGTAAGCGGGGGTACTGACGTCAACATTGGACATTCATGTAGATCAAAGCATATGATTACTGCAGAACAATAAAATTAAGATGCCTTTTAAATAAGTAGTTTGTTACAAAAGGCTACGACTCGTCAAAGTCGTAGAAACGGTGTTATAATATACAACCAGTTATAAAGTACATAATTCAAAAGAAGATTTCATGAGTATGACTGATGTATATCAGTTATACAAAGGAAATCCTAATTGTCTCAAAAGATGGAATCCTAATTCGTCTTGGGTCACCTAACTCCATAATGCATGTATGCTTACTTGTGCAGCTAATTCCCTGAAAAACATAGTAAAAAGGTCAACAAAATTGTTGAGTGAATTCACAGGTTTTATATCGTTTGTTATAGCAAGTTCGTTTATAAGTCATTGACATAAGAGGTAAAAAGATAATCAAACAATTGATTGAATATAGTTTTCGTAATTCGTTGGAGAATTATTCAAAAGTTTCGTTGTTCAAATAATAGTTGTTGAAATAGTAGTCAGCCTATGACTAAATCATTGTTAAAATAGTAGTCAGGTTTTTACTAAATCGTTGTTAAAATAGTAGTCAGGGTTTGACTAAATCATTGTTAAAATAGTATTCATGTTTTGACTAAATCGTTGTTAAAATAGTTGAATACTCGCTTGTAAGTCAGTTGTCCAAATTGTTGGACCTCGTCCATTTGTAGATCGTCGAAAACACATTTTCAATAAATAAATCATTATCGTAATGTAAACACATCTATTCATATACGTGTGGAAAATCATTCCTGTGTATAACTAGTATTCGTTTGGAAAACAATTTCCAGTGAATAAATAGTATTGTAAGCAGTTCAATATAGTTAATCGTTGGCAAACATAGACAGGAATCCCTCGAAGATTAGCTAGATCTTACGATTAAAGTACTACGTAATTCTATAACCAATACACGACTTAGTTATGTTGTTGCCTCTAGTACTATGTAAATATACGCTCCGCTCTTCGTTGGAGGGATGTCACCCTGATAGTATTATCCGTATATTCCGTGTCTAGCGTCAGCTACCTAATGGTTATAGTTTGTAGCCATAAGGTCTCTATGCACTACAAATTTGTACAACTAGGTCCATACCAAGATTCGTGGTGATGTTCCAAAAAAATAGTATGAAAATCATTTCATAAATAAGTAGTTTCATGTACACTAGGTAAGTCTTTACGTAAGTAAGTAGTTTACGAGTAAACTATGAAAATCATTTCATGAGTAACAGTTTTCATAATAATATGAACGCATTCATTTACAGTTTGTATAAAAGCATGAAAACATTTATATATAAAGTTATCGCATATAGTAGTTAAATTGTTGTTATGTTTTCCACTCCTAGTTTGAAAGCAGTAAAAACAGTAAATATAGGGGTTGTGAACTCACCTCATGAGTTTGGTATATGAGTGCTAGCAAAGCTTAAGCCCAGGTATACTCCTAGCTAGTAATCTCCTAACGCCCTAAACGTATGAGAGTATAAGTATAAGTAAGTGGATGTCTTAGTAGACCTTCCATGCTAGTGTTCATTTAACTAGATTATGTCCAAAGTATCTGTTTAGTGTTTACATTTGAAGTTTGTAAAACGAGTACGACACGTTGGTGACCGTTTGAAATCATGATTTCAAAAGTATTATCATGTTTGTTTCATATATGTATACTTATATAGGTTTCGTTTATTGTGTAAATATTCATCTGTAAGTATATATATACATGTAATATTTGTCATTGTGTGTGTATATATATAAAAATAAAAGTTAAATTTTGAAATAACATTTGTGTACATTGAATCGTACCTCTGTAACAAATTCGAACTAAAATACGCGATCAAGTATTGTTTCTTAACTTTTAAGCTGCACCCAATCGGGTAAGGAACTCACCCAATCGGGTAAAGTCTTCACCCAATCGGGTATGCAGCTCACGCAATCGGGTAAATTCACCCAATCGGGTATGCAGCTCACCCAATCGGGTAAATTCACTCAATCGGGTATGAAAACTCACCCAATTGGGTGAGGACTTTGCTCAGGGCTGTTCGTATAGATTTTAGTGTAAACAAGTTTTTGGTTCAAATTTTGGACATAATAAGCCGATAGAACACTAAAACATGATGTAATAAGGTTTCTTAACACGAAATTAACAGAAAAAAAGGGAAGTGTTCTTACGGAAGAAAAATGGAGACCGAGAGTGATGATGATGATGCCGAGATGATGATGAAGAAGATGGTGATGATGATACTCGTGTTGCTGCTGATTGTTGTTGTTATTGATTTTTTTATTGTTGTTTCTTGATGATGAACCGAGAGAAAAAGAGAGGGAAGAGATAAAGATAGATGAGAAAAAATGAAATGAGATAGAGGAGTTAAGGGTGAGTTTGGTGTTGAAATCTCACGGGGCAAGATCCACAATTTGTGGATCTTGTCTGGTTCTTGTATACACAAAGGGTACGGGTTGTCTCCAATTTTTAGTATTTAGCCCGTGTTTATTTACCCAATCGTTTAAATAGTGTAATATTTTTAAATGAATAATGGGTTAACACTTTTTTGAATATATTATTGTTCAAAGTATTTTATAAAAATACTTTAATTGAGTTATAAAATTATAACTTTGTTTTAATTCAGTTTGACTGATAGGTTCGCGTAGTTTCGTCGTGTACAATATGTTTTATACGATACGAAATATTTGTTAAATATTATCGACATAATATTTAGTAAATAATAATGTTATTAAATAATTTCATATTGTTTAATAGTTTTATTCACCAACGGTCGTATATATATATATATATATATATATATATATATATATATATATATATATTGTCGGATTCGTTCCGAATATTTGGTATGCAATTATAAGTAATTACGAAATGCGTAATATTACGCATATTAGCTAGTTGGGCTTTGCTAGACTTATCTCTTAAAATTTATGTGAATTCCCTTAAGTAGGGAATTAGCCTAATAATGCACGTATTTAATGTACGTAATTATAATCAAAATTGGAGGAGTGTCACACTACCATCAATCGAATGTCACAGTAGCGACACTAACCTTGTGTCTCCAAAACCAATTCAATGTTGCATATAGCGACACTGACCCTTGTGTACCCGTAATTAGCTTTAGTATCACCAAACTAGCGACACTACATCCTTTGTCGCTATAACTGACCAGTGTCGCCAAACGAGCGACACTCAACCTAGTGTCGCTATTCACAGATTTTTTAAAAATACATATTTTCACTAAGTCTCAAGTTCACGCAACATCTACTTAACTATATACGACACTAGAGGCACACTATTTCATATACTTAAAGAGTGTACCTTAAATGAATATAATAATAATAATAATAATAATATCTTTTTGAATTATTATTACATAACGTCACCAACGGGCCGCACATGTTTGCTAAACACAATGATAACAAACCTTGGACATAACTAGTTGAGTGGACAACTAGCATGAATGATCTTTCGAGACATTCACTCATACATACAACCTTATATGCCTAGGACATTAGAAGGTTACGGGTTTGGAGAACCTACTTGCTGATTTTAGCACACAGATACGTTTATTGATTTAAACACTCGCTTTCAAGACTCAAGTGAGTCTCATAACCCCGCTTTTTACCTTTTTACCTCGAGGTGAGGATACATGCTCAGTTTATTTACATGTGAACACAAGTACAAAACACGATATATTAATTGCATGAGTTATTTGACTAATCATGAAAGAACTCCACCACATAGTTTTTTAATATTGTTTTAGCGTGAATGTTAGTGTATCCTTGACAATCCCCGTCCGGGGTAGTCACGCTACCACGACTGGGGTCGAATGGACGCATTATCATTTGTTCATACGAGTGTAGATTAGGCACTCGCAGGGAGGCACCCTCGATCGGGAACTTGATTGTCATCCCGACACCTCAGTTAAGCTTGAACTACGGGCTCATGGCAGTAATATACACACATTTGATTTGTTTCAAACATATTAAATCTTGTGGTTCATACATACACTTTATCATTTACACCTGTGAGCTCACCAGCTTTTAGCTGACCTTTTAGCATGTATTCTCAGGTACTCATCGGTAGTAGGACTGCTCAGGATATCAGTAGCTCGAGTCGCATGCAAATACTAAAATATCAAAAGATTTTCATGCATTTCTACATTTTGTACAAACTAGATATGTATTATAATCTCTCAAGGAGTTCATGTGAGCTCAATATTTTGTAAACGATATGTAAACTTAAATTACTTCAATGTAATTCATTAAAATGATGCATATAGAGTCGTTCATTATATCTTTATGCTGTGATTACCAGATTAGTCGTGCCCGACCCGAATCGCTTCCGCACCATGAATTTGGGGGTGCGACATACTGTTCACAACCAAAGTATATCAGACCGGGTGTTATATAATACAAAGCATAAAATTAAGTTATTAAAAATATATAAGAATGAGCGAGTTGTTAAACATTCCATCCAGTGCCACCCTTCTTGCCCAGCCCGTCATATCCAAAAACTATAACCTGCAAGAAGTATTAAGATGGTGGGATTAACTCAAAGCTAAGTGAGAAGACATGTAACCGACAGTCTAACTTGGTCATAATAAATCTGTTTACAGCAAAGCATCATAAACACATAATATCCCTGTTTACAGCAAAAACATCGTAAACACAGAATATCATAGAGGATTAGTGGTCCTTGAGGAACCCTACTGTCACGGTGGCCCCCAAGTAACACTTAAAACCAATTGCAGGACAATACATCCGTTAACCGACATCTTGTTGCTATCTTCACTGAACACGGGTTCCTATCAACGATGTGTACAAGGAAACCCCCACCAACCCAACAATAGCAACTAAGCCCAACCAGTGTTGACCTCCGTACACATAATGCCCAATGAATATGTATCACATAATCACATAATCCATAATCGTCATGGAATCATGGAATCATGTCAAACTAAATAGTTTATTAACATTAATAACATCATGGCACACTAAACAGTCTAGAATCATCATACTAGACTAAACAGTCTATCAACGGTAAAACTACGTTTACCCGTAGTAACCAAATCTGTTAAAACTAAATCACACTGAGGATTATAGATCCACTCACCAATACCTCGCCGTCCACTCAGACTTCTAATATTACTGAGTCTTCGGTTGATCTGAGAATACAACAGAATATAAGTTAGTATTCTAGATCACAAAGTGTATATTTTAATTAAAGTGCATAATATCCAACAATTAGGCATTACATGTATTAAACTAAATACAAAACTTAAATATCGCAAATATTTGAGTTATAAAAAAGTCTCCATATCACATGCTAAGTATTACGCAATTACCATAAAAAACATTAATCATATTAGATTACAAATTAGTAACCCATTCATAGTGGTATAACTTAGTTAAATTACATAACTTTAACTATTAAATACTACATATTTATATAACATGTCCAACCTTGTCTACTTACTTCAATATACTACATAGTATTATTCATACCATAATCAGATTATAAATAATAGTCATAAATACTCATTCAAACCATGCTTCAATAATGATAAACTAATCATTTATAAATATTCAATTTATTTAATACTTTATTTCGAACTTGTGAATGCTCGTTTGCAAATTAAATCAAACATCTAAATATACCACATCAACATGGAAAATAGTAATCGAATTTCAAATAACACTTACATAATCAATAACATCATTATTTAGCTCAATTTATCATCATAATATGTCAATTACATAACAATTCATTAATCCAAACAAGTTCAATCATTAACTACTCAATTAGAACACGTCCTTAATAATCATAATTGACTTAAGTGATTTACTTCTCAATTCTTACTTAAATTCTAATTTGAAATCATCATAACAGCTTATCACTTCCAGTTATAGTATTTTTTTTCCAGATTAAACAAATAAAAACAAAACATGTCCAGGGCAGATTGAAATCGCATGGCGATTTCTATAAATCGTGTCACCAAAATCTGTAAATCGCATCCCATTTTTCTAATAATCATGTCGGGTTTCTAATAGGACCGCATCGTGACCATGAAGGTTTCTGCACCTCCACTTTTGCAAATAAACTCAGAATTCGAAATTATCAACTAAAACCACAACTCAAGTTCTGCTGTAACTAATACAACAACCATCATCAAACAAGTATAATATAATATCAAATAACACTTTCATGCATCAAATTCATTCTTATATCATCAAATATCGACTTCCATCTCAATAAATTTTAGAGAAGAAACTAAAACAATTAAACAACAAGTAACCATCATGAAATTACTTACAATTAGGAGATAAGAAACAAGATGATGATGATGATGATTGATGGCATCCGAAAGCGTCGGTGTCGTTGATGGTAACTAATCGGGCGCCAACATGGGTTTTAAATTTATATTTAGAGGGGCTTAAACTATATGTACTACCTACTCTGGTTAGTAAGCGGTAAGTATAACCTAACATCGTTCTATGAATCCAAACGTGTGGGCATTTAAAGTTGGCAATTTCGTTAGGGAAGTATCTAGGATGGAACAAAGTAGGTAGGTTTGGGTGTTTTAAACTAAAGACAAGTAATTAAAATACAGGAAATTAAAGTACAGGAAAGCAGATAAAGATAAATATGTGATTGTTGAGATTTCGGTAATTAATATTTCGGGATGACAGAATAAATAGGGATGATACTAATGTGGCAACCAAACTACTAGGCGTAAACTCTACAACCCTACCAACTCGATTTCCCATTGGCATGTCACTAGGAACTAGGTTATCATGATTCTTATCGGAGCAATACGCAAACTTCCAATACTTATCTAGTTGAAAGGTAAGCAACCTATTTTGGTTCTAAACCGAGGTTCATGAATCAGTAGCGTATCGTCTCATAGGTCCGACCGTTCTTAACCCCTAACATAGTTTACTGTTCTATAGCATGCAGATTAATAACTTTATATGTTTAGACTGCCGATTTTATAAGACTTGGTGTTTTAAAGATTCTAGGTCATTACGACTTTGATCTTATTCCGAAGTCCTGTTATCATTCATTTAAGCTCTAGTTACTTCGACTTATGATTCAAATCTCTCCTTTTCAGACAGTTATACATCCCCGGATTATTCGCAGTTTGTTAAAACGTGTTTCATATGCGGACCATGCCTTTCAATGATAGACAGTGTACTTTACGTAGTAGTTCCACGGTTTCTCACATCAACATGCGGTCAAGAGTAATTGACAGTGAAAGTGACACTCTATCTAACTAAATGTAAAGCAGTGCATAAATGTAAACCTAATATATACAAGGAGTGGTTTTCAATGTGTCTTACTTATTGCATGTCATGGGCACAGATAACTACTTACCATAATTAAGGTTGATCAGGTCCTAATTACTAGTTTGCAGTCACGTGGATAACCAGAAAGGGTAATCCATAAATGAAACATGAATTCATAATGTCTTAACGCTACAAGGGTTACTAATTCCTATTTTATCTGAACGTATTTTACGAACATCATTTTATAGTGTTTTGACTTTCGTAGGATATACCAGTTAGTTATGAAGTTGTATTACCCTTTTGGAATTCCAACTATTAAACCAGAGCTGATTCCATAGATATAACTACCTTCGGTCATTCACCGACTTCCATACATTTGTACTTCGCCTTAAAGAGTTTCCAGTACTATATCGGATAAACAGTCGAATAGGGGCCGTCATATCTCTTTACGATTGTCGTACATTAATTATATAATGTCATCCTTACTTATAATTATCTACATCATCAACAATAACAATAATATACTACTCGCAATTCATGATGACAAATATATCACATACCAAGCAATAACACATAATTAAAATATGGAATAAAGTAAGTATGATAAAGGTTTAGATATCACCCGGAAATAAATGCGCAGCAGCGTATAATTATGATTGACAACTTGTTTAGACGTACAAAGATGAATATTCAAACCTCCTAATGTTCGTTCTAGCCTCTATACTAATCCGTAGATTAATTACAATAATCCTAGACTATAAGATAAGAGAATTTCTAGAATGAGAAAGTGGAAATGGAAAAGGAGTATGTAAGAATGTGTGAGTGTATTAGAATGTAAGAGTGTGTCTTCAAATGAGTTCTAAGGGCTGCTATTTATAGGTGAAAAGTGGCTCACGTTAGCATCCGTAGGCTCACATTAGAAAAAGGGTGAAAGGTGGTGCACCGGGTACGAAAAAGTAGCGAAAGGTGGTGCACTGGGTACGAAAAAGCATGGAAAGGTGGCTCACCAGGTACACGCAAGTACCGAAAAGCGGAAACGAGACGGGGAGAGGGGGGCCGCGCCGCCCACCAGCAGGCCGGCGGCGGCTGGCTGCCACCCGTCCCGGTCCGTCATCTTTCGCTGCGTTGCTTAATTCGCGCGTATCTTCTTCGTTATGCGTCCATTTGCGTTGATTCTTTTTGCGTTGGATTCGTAATTCAAAAATGAAGACTTTGATGTAAAGATATCCCAAAAATATGTCTCCCATATTTGGATGTCTCGTACGAATCTTTTGGATCTTCCGGCGTACGTATAATCTTCATTCTTCGTCCGTTTTTGTTGATTCTTCTTCTGTTGGATTCGTAATTTGAAAATGAACATCTTGGATGATATGGATGTTGATGATGGGCACTTTTGTCTTGAAATATTGCTTTGATGCCTTGAATCTTCAAACGTGCGTGGAATCTTCGTTTTTCATCCGTTTTGCATAATTTTTGTCGTGCAACCTTGTTTTGACCATCTTGGCATAATATCACTGATTTGTACTATTTCTTAGTTTAAAATGCCTAGAATTGTTCCAGAATGAGAGAGATATCGGTAGTAAAAACATGACTTTTTACACGATATCAAGTATCCCACACTTAATACTTTGCTTGTCCTCAAACAAACTCATTCTTAAAAAGTTTCTGGAAGGATTCTAATCGCATTAGTTTTTAGAGATACCATTTCCAAAGAATATAAAGTTACAACTATGAAAGAGTTTTTATCGGAAACTAAGGGTTTATAGAATTTCATACCTTCTTCGAGCAACATATATGATGATCATGACTAGGCAATCCTTACAAGTGGGTCACTCAAATCACTCAAGTGTTTAGGGTTTCCTACTTACTAGTGTCAATCACTCAGATAGCCTGTCATGCAGCATTCTCGTCATAGGCCTGATCGAGAATCAAATCTCCATCACTTTTGATGAGGACGGTACTAACCTTTCGAGATATCTTGGAAGAAATCGGATGTTTGGGGTTGAAGAAGGTGTGACGGTTTTTCTTGTATATTTTTTTTTTGAATTTTTTCTTGAGAGAGTTTCTTTGGAATTTCTCAGATTTTGAAAGGACTACATAGCCTTTTTCTTCCCTTTTCTTTGGAATTTTTCATTTCTTGGCCCTTTTCTTGGTTATGTCGGCATAATACTTTTGATTTCTTTGTTTTCTTTTCCTATGCTGACCTCACCGATATATTTTATGGCCTGGAAGATTCCTAATGGTATTAGGTTGCAAAAGTCTTGGGAAATCAAGAGTGTCTCTTTGAATTTGTTGAAACTTCTGTAGGTTCAGGACGAATAATAGGAGGTTTTGATTGGGTGTGAAGAGTGAATGTTGAGTGGGTGGATGTTTGATGGTGGAAGGGTGTTTGGATTCCTTAGAAGTTATCAAGATGGGTTGTACCTATGCCACGTATGGCACTCATTGGTGCGATCTCGAAATGCATTACAGGAGCAAGTTCTAATTCAAATGCATACATCAGCGCACACATGAAACGAAAAGTGAAGCATTTTAGAGATGAATGCTAATGATGGGCTCAATCCTCACGAATCGAATGTTTTGGTCAATGTGTGCCTAGCCATGTGTTGCCTTTTTCGTTCGTATCTTATTCTAAACAGTTTTGTTTTGTTGTCAAAACTCATTTCTTGCTATAATTTATAATTTTGAAAGATATGATTTCTAAAGAACGATGTTTTTGAATATAAAATTTTTGAAATTTTATCCATTTTTAGCCTTTTAATGAAAATATTGTTTGACTTACGGACAAGAGGTAAAAACTTGGGGTTGAAGGTCGTATATCCCACACTTAGAGGAACATTGTCCCTAATGTTCGAATCTATTTGTTGAGTACCTCTTGTTGAAGTATCCCACACTTAGAGATTCTACTTATTTTCGGATTGTTTGGTTTTGATGATCCCACAATTAGTTTTTTTGGAATATCGGATGAGATAATCAATTCTTTAAACGGGTAGAGGGTTTTGGAACGGTGTACTGCTTTTGTTGTGCACGTTGTTTGTGGCACCCGCCAAATTAGAACCAGTGATTAGTGCCTAATCAATTGTCAATACATGTAATTAGTTTTGTATTAGGCTAATTAATGTAGCGAAATATATATTGATGAATATATACAATTATGCGATTTGATTAAATCGTACGCGACCCAAATCGAATGTAATTCGATTCAATTTATACGGACGTTGGTGAACAATTTTATTAAATAATGTAATATTATTTAGTACAAACATTATATCCAAAATATTATTTTAATAATATTTCGTAATTAGTTCGTATCGTACAAATAAACGTCCACACGATTAAAATGTTAAACACACAAACAAACGAAACCATTTAAGTTACTAAGTATTTGGTAAAATACTTCAATATAAATATTGAATAAACATTCGCATTTTAAAATTTATATTTAAACGTATAAAATAATTATTTAACGTTTAAACGATCGGGAAAATGAACACCGCACAGAGCGTAAACGCAGGGATTAAAATTTGTGAGATTCCCCTCCCCCTTTCCCCCCCAAAAATCTGCCCTCCCTCCCCCCATTTCCCTCATTTTACATTCACCATCTCTCTCTCCTCTCTTCTTTTTCTCTCTAAACACCCATCAACCACCATCACCTAAATCTATCAAATAACACCACCAAACAACATTAAATCATCTAGCTCGTTTACAAGAAAAGAACCACCACGTAGCGATCTATATTCCTACCTTTTCGAAATTCTCCGACATTAAGTTTGTAAGTTTCCAACAAAACCCGAAACACTCCGATTCCATTATTTTCACTTGTCTATGGGTTATTTAAGCTTATAATGTCCAAATATGGGTTGGGTAAAAGTTTCAAGTCAAACGGGAACCGGAAAACACCTTTTCGGCTCATTTTCCGGCCAACAGCTCGTTGTGTCGCAGAAGCTCCAGACCACCTACGACACAAGGCCTTATGTCGCAAAACCCTCACTTATGTCGCATATAGCGACACAAGTGATTGTGTCGCAGAACTCATTCCCGTCGCACATAGCGACACAACACCTTATGTCGCATTAAATTGCGGGTGTCGCACTTAGCGACACAAAGACTTATGTCGCAGACATGATCTGCGACACAAAAGACTTATGTCGCAGACATGATCTGCGACACAAAAGACTATGTCGCATCTAGCGACACAAGCCTTATGTCGCACACTGTGTCGCATGAAACAAAACCAAGAAAACACAGATTTTACTAAGTGTCGAGATCAAAAAAATTATCACTTGATTTCACCCAAATTCAAGTCCAGGTGCGTTTTTTACCAAAGCATCTCGACCCCAACCAGGGGCCAACCCCTAGGACCCCGCCAGGGGTTGCCACCCCTGGGACCACGCTAACCAGGGGCGCTGCCCCTGGACCTCCGTCACCTAAAGTTTATAAATACTTTTAAGTATAACACCTTTCGAAAATCAAAATAATAATGTGGGATTATTATTACAAACAAATCACCAACGGGCCGTGTACATTTTCAAAACTCAAGATTAATCAACCAAATCGTAGTCATTTGGACATTCTAGTTGGACGAGCAACTACAAAGGTAGTCTTTTAAGATACCTAATTAATTAATAACCATCACGTGTCGTGGACACCCTCAGGTTACAAGTCTTCGGATGTCGCACCCCCAAATTATGATGCGGAAGCGGGTCGGTTCGGGGCGCGACTAATCAAATATCAAGCACACAAGGCATACAATGAACGACTCTATATGCGTCGTTTTACAAAATACATTGATATTATAAAAGTTTTACACTGTTATAATATAGTTTACAAAAGCTCTTGAGCCAAATGGTAGAGATTCTATGGCATAACTAAATTATACAAATAATAGTAATGCATGACAATCTCTTGATGTCTGAATGCGACTCGAGCTAATGGGCATCCTGAGTGAGCAGACCTAATGCTGCTGCGAACCTGAGAATACATGCTAAAATGGTCAGCTAAAAGCTGGTGAGCTCACAGGTTTAATGATAAAGTGTACTGTATGAACCGCAAGATTTAAGTATGAATATTTGTAATTAAACAAATAAGTAATTGATAAATGATGTATATAACTGCTATGAGCACATAGTCTGAGCTTAACTGAGGTGTCAGGATCACAATTATGTGCCTGAGCGAGGGTGCCTCTATGCGTGTGCCTAATCAACACACGTATGAACAAATGATAATGCGTCCGTTTGACCAGTTAGTGCTTGCTAACCCGGACGGGGATTGTCAGTCCCATATGGTACCATACACTAACATTCACGCTACAAAGTATTACCAAACTATGCTTGGAGGACTTAAAAGATTAGATGATAAACTCATGCAGAATATAGCGATATTTGATACTTGCATTCACATGTAAAACAAAACGAGCATGTATTCCCACCCCTAGGTTAAAAACAGTAAAATAGGGGCTATGAGACTCACCTGAGTCTAATGAGATGCTATCAAGCACAATTGATGGTTTACAAGAGAAATGATGTCGTCTCCAACGACTGAAACCTGTTGGGCGTCCTAAACGCGCAAGGTTTTAATGATTAGATGTTGAAACCTGCCGGGCGTATTAAACGCACAAGGTTTAATTGGTTAGATGTCTCAAAAGACCATCTATGCTAGTTGTTCTATTAACTAGTTATGTCCAAATCATTTGGTTAATGTTTATGTTTGAAGTTGAGAAAGTGTATACGGCTCGTTGGTGACGGTTTGTAATAATAATTTCAAACTATTATTATTATACATGATTTGTTGTACTTATAAAAGTATATGTGTTTCGTGTGTAAGTCGTATCGTATAAGTTTAGTTGTTACTCAAGTTCGTTATATCCGTTACATTTTATTTCATAGGTTACAAAATTTGGTACGGGTCCGAAAACTGAAATATGCCATTTTCGACCCCTAGACGACCCCGAAAGGCCTAAAACCATAGCCTTGATCATTGGGCCGTTTTCGAGTGACCGTGTGACTTTTAGCCCAATCCGTTATAATAAATTTTTCATCGAGAAGCTACCCTGAAAACACTTGTGAAATTCTTCGGCATTTTTACAAAAATTGTTCCGTTTGAGTAATCTAGCCGTTCGGCTATAAAGCTCTAGCCGTTCGGCTATGGAGCACCTAGCCGTTCGACTGATCAAGTCCAGCCGTTCAGCTCATCTAGTCCAGCCGTTCGGCTCATCAAATCCAGCCGTTCAGCTCAGGGACCAGTTTCAGGTCTGTTCGTGAAATCAGTTGGGAAAACGAGTATAGGTTCGATTTTTGGACATAATCTACTTGATAGAACACTAATACATGATGATATATGTTATTTAAACACGTAATTTGAATAAAAAGTGAGTGATTCCTTACGTATTAAAAATGGAGACCGTGGATGGAGGTGGTGATGGTGATCTGAAGATGATGATGGAGAAGATGATGAAGATGGTGATGATGTATATCACAAGCTGCAGCTACTCTTTGTTGTTGTTATAAATTTGATGTTATTGTTGTTGAAGATAGAGAACCGAGAAATAGAGAGGAGGAGATGGAGAATGATGAAGATGAAATGAAGGAGAAGAAGAAGTATAGGCCGACCAACTCCAATTATTGGAGTTGGTTGGCTCCCACGCGTAGCACAAAATACCCGTATTTTTGTACCCGATCGTAAAAGTAGTATAATATTTTCAAATGATAAATTTCTAAAATTGAAATCGTATATACTTTTAATCGAAGTATTTTATAAAAATACTTTTAGTGAGATATAAAAATATATCTTTGTTTTAAGTTTGAATGACGGATATGGTTCGAATGGTTTTGTCGCGCTTGAGTAAGATTGAATAAAACGAATATGTTTTCTTTTTGTCTAATGTAAATAATAATAATTATTTTCAATAATAATACATTATTTATAAGTTTTATCGTGAATGTTTTTACTTTGTACGATACAAATACTTTATATATTATCGAATTAATATATAATAAATACTGAGTATATTAAATAATAGTTTCATATTACTTAATATTTTTTTCACCAACGCCCGTGTAAATGAATCGGATTTTGACCGATTTGAAAAATGCACGATTAACTTTAATCGCGTACTGATATATATTCAACAATATATATATTGATACATACAATTAGCCTATTACACAACACTAATTACATGTGTTTCTAAATGATTAGGAACTAATAACTAGTCCTAATTTGACGGGTGTCACATCGGACATCACTACTCGGCTAATCAACTCAAGGTTATTTAGATAAACACTTCAAGACTCAGGTGAGTCTCATAGCCCCTATTTTACTGTTTTACTCAGGGGTGTGATATCATTGCTCGTTTTATTTTAACTATATGAACGCAAGTATGAAAACAAACGATTACTACATGAGTTATCTCACTAATCTTTCAAAGCCCTCCTCAACATAGTTTGGTAAAACGTTGTAGCGTGAATATTAGTATATGGTACCATATAGGATTGACCCTCCTCGTCCGGGTTAGCATGCACTAACCGGGTAAACGGATGTACTAATATTTGTTCAGACGAGTGTAGATTAGGCACTCGTGGGAGGCACCTCGATCAGGATTCCTTAAATGTGGACCTGACACCTCGAGTTAAGCTCAGACTATGTGCTCATGGCTGTAAAACTTTTATTTTGCTTAATTGCATTTTAAATTCAACTAAATCTTGCGGTTCATACGATATATGTGTTGACATACAAACCTGTGAGCTCACCAGCGTTTCGCTGACCCATTTTAGCATGTATCACAGGTACTCAGCAGTAGGTTGGACTACCATTCAGGATATCATTAGCTCGACTCATCATGCAAAACATTCAGAGATTTAGTTGCATTATTATATTTTGTATATATTATTTATGTATGTAAATCTCTCAATTCCAAACTGAGCTAATGTAAACTATATTTTGATGTAAACTTTGATTTTATCAATACAAGTTGTAAAACAACGCATATATAGTCGTTCATTATATCTTTGTTCTGTGATTATTGATTAGTCGCGCCCCGACCCGATTCGCTTTCGCAACCCGAATCTGGGGGTGCGACATTGTTTGTTACTCGTTAGAAGTCTGCTAGTTCGCGGCTTGTAGCTTATGGCTCTCAGCATTATTCATCTTGTGGTCCACAGCTTCCCTTGTCTTGGTCTTCTATAGATAGTTTCTCAAACAAACCACTCAATTCAATCAAGTAATAGCTGCTAATAAGAAAAGTAAAGTAATAGCATAATAAAGTAATAACTGGATAGATGTGATGTCTATGCATCCACAGTACATCAATTACACACAATAATAATAAGGTCTTGATAGAAAATAGAAAGGAGTTAGAAAGCGGAGCTGAAGATACTATAGGTTCAGGGGATGTCTCATTTGATGAAGAATCATCATGCTGATAGTGGGTGCCTTTGTCTGATGCATCTCGACCAGCCTCTGCATCTGGTGTACCTATGGTGAATACTCCATCCTGTATCAAATGATCAACAAATTCCCTTGCGGGCATGTCAAAGCTGTCAAGTGGAATCTCAGGTGTCCTCTGCTGAGAGTGTCCTCTGAATAAATCAGTCTGTCTATGAGAGGATACTGGATTAATTGGTGCAGGTGCAGGGCTGGTGCTCCTGAGAATCCTGTGACTCTGAACAATGGTGGCCCGTGTAGGGACTCTAGATATCCTACTGCCTCTCGAAGTCTGCCCTCTAGCCGAACCGATAACTGAAGGAACATGCTATCTCTGAATAGGAACCTGTGCTGGTGGTGCTCGTGGCCTAGGTGGAATTGTGTTAGGTGGTAAACCATGGCCACGGTCACGAACTGGATGTCGGTGAGGTGCTGGAGTAGGAACTACAGAGGGATATAAGTGTGGTGGTGCTCGGCCCAATCCATAGGGTAGGTCAAGAAGTGGGCTCACTGGTATCCCTACTGTTTGCTGTCTCATAGCCCTATAACATCGGACCTGCATCTGCATCAGCCAATACCAATAGTCTGGCCCAGGTGGTGTCCCATAGTGGTATATGTAAGGGGGTACCTGAGATCTAGGAGCTGGGGTGGAAGGTCCTGCCCTAGTAGGTTGTGGCACTACTGGTGGTGGTGCAACTGGGTCGTCATTATCATCCCTATCTTCGTATGAATCTGAGTCTGAATCTGAGTTATTTGGCTCTTTTGGTTGTTTCCTCTTTCTTCCCTCTCTTGGTAAAACTAGACCTGGTACTAATGCATCCATACTATATGTGTCCGATGATCGTGCCCTGATGTAAACGGTGCCGTCTATCATAATCTTGAGTATATCCATGTTCCTAAGAAATTCATAATCTATCGGGTGGGCACTCCATACTGGCAGGCTTTTGAATTTTTCTACCTCTGCCGTCTTAAGCAATCCAATTCTGCGAATCAGCCTTGTAATTACTGGACCCATATATGATCTCCTTGCACCAAAATCCTTTTCTTCCAGAATCCGTTGGGCAACTAAATGGGCAACCTAAATATTCCTCTTCTCGAGGATGCATGTCATCATAGCAATATCAAATATGGTAACTCGACCACTCGTCATGTATTTTCCATCAAATGAACAAGCTATCAGCTTGTGTAGGATTTGTAAGACTGGATCTCTGAGTCTGGTAGCTTTTATACCTGAGAAATATCTTGCTGATGATAAATTACTCCATGCTTCGGATGGTATGATCGAGATCGATATCGAAGTGGCTCTACTAGTGAACAGAGGGGAATGTATCTCCTCTGGTGTGTATAGATCCAAGTGTTGTGCGAACTAAGCCAATGACAGGGTGAATGAACTTCCCATATATCGAAATGTGATCAAACTGTCTCCAACTCTACTCCCTGTCTCAAATGTGTAGGTGGTCATGAACTCGGTAACCATTTACATGTATACCGGTTCATCAATACTGAACAGTCTCTTGAAGGACTCGAACTGCTGACCCTCAACTGGATAACTGAGTAGGTTCTCTAGTCTTTGTCTGAATCCCAATACTTGCAACTTTTCCCAATCCACATATCTAAATCGCCCGAACTTCTTGTCTCTCCAAATGCGTGCCATCTGGTCGTGATCGGGTGATGCACTAAGATAGGTGAGAGATCCTGTAGGTGGTCGTGTTGGGTTTAGTTTTTTCTTCTTCGGCAACATAATACCTGAGAACATGAGAGATTTAAAGTAATGGATTCTCAAGATGGAGAAAATTTAAAGCACTTATTGAAATTTCCAATGGAAGATTTGAAATGAGGGCTTTAAATTTTTGACAGTCCAAAAATTACAGTAAATATTAAATGTCCCCAAGTGACCAATAATTAGTTTAAACAAATAATAAGGCAATCATTAATATGTGAAAAATATATAGTCATGAATTGGCAATAGGTTTATTGTGAAGTAGTGTAATTTACAAAGTTTGGTGTTACCCAATTTTGAAATGTCATTATTTCACAATTTATAATTATCGGTAGGTTTTGACTTTTAAAAGTTCAAGTTGAAGTAAGGTTTAAAATTTCAATTGATTTGTTTTAAGAATGCAATACTTCAAGTTGACTTTTTAGGTCAAAGCTTACTTCAAATGATAACTTCGTATGTCAAAATTATATCCTATGCATGTAAATATGACCTAAACTATTTCAAACATTTCCTAATCGGTAAACAAGCTAGGTCATGCAATAAGAGTTATGTCATCCATGTTTTTGATTTTATTCAAGACTTTTATTTTCACAATAATGATTTTCTAGTTATTTTGCCTACTTTGACTAGTCAAGCAAGTACAAGATTCTAGTGAGCAAGAATTGTCAAGTGATCTTAATTCACTATTCTATTCAAGCAAGCTAGCTAATCTTTTGTTGACTTTCAAAAGTCAACTTGCTAATCCTAATTCATTCGCATTGTGCAATTAACATAGAATAATCATTCGAATCACCATGATCATTTAAATACTTAACAACTACACTTAATCAAGCAAAATCATAGACTTAATTAACAGGTCAAAGTTCATCCTTTTAATAAAGTCAAAGATGCGTGAATTAGCATGGGTAAGTGGTAGTAATATGTAATTTCTAAGCATGTAACCAAGAAAAGTAGTAATTCCTAGTTACTTACTTAGCTAATTTCACAAAATAGGATATTCAAAGTTCAAAGTAGGTTTCTCATGATCATACCTTTATTGTAGTGCGTAAAACTTCAAAAAAAATGTACAACCGAGGATAATATGCAACGAGGAGTTCAAAAGGACGCAAAATTATAGAATTTGATGGAGATTTAATGGTGGTTCATGGTGGTGTGGGGATGGCCGGCCCATGGGAGATCAAAGGGAGGAAGAAGGTGTTTTATGTTCTTTGTTTTTGAATTATGAGAGTGCATGGAAGTTTTAATGGTTCCCTAGGAATATATGTCATAGTTCCAAGTACCATATTCCTTACATGGTCCCTAATGTACTTCTAGTACTAAGCTAATAATCTAAGTTAACTTCTAAAGCCCAATGATTACGAATCCTAAGTGTATTTATTGTGACTCGTTACTTGTTAGTTTCTTGTCACGTTATAAATAATTTTGGAAACGCGCAAATTTTTGCGGGACGATTATAATCAACCTAAAATATTAAACTTAAGTTATTATATATATATATATATATATATATATATATATATATATATATATATTAACAGAAACTTTCAAAAATTTAATATATATATATTAAATATTAAAAATATGTGCATTTAAAGTTGCGAGCCTCGACCTTTTAGGAAATAATTGTTTTATCATTCGTTCCGATTTCTCCGTAGGGAAAGGGTCGAGATTTGTTCCCTTAAACGAATGTTTTTAGGCACAAAACATTTTGAAAGCTCCCAGATGACGTTATAAACTAAATAATGACCGTTCTCTATGTCCCCTAGGGTTTCTCTTACTTCATATCCTAAATTGACAAGATCACTAATTAACTTATTATATGCCTTTCTTATCATCTTAGGGTTTGACAATCCGTCACGAGCTCCTTGATCTTTATAAATTAGATCGTGATTGAGTTTATCCATGATTTCCATAAATGCTTTATCTTCTTGCGAATCAGGTTCTCCAGTTGTAGAATTGACTATTCTTACGAGTTTACTGATTAGGGCTTTTTGTGTGGAAGTGAAGGGGTATTTGGTGAAAGCGAAGATTTGAACAAGATTAACGTGAAGGTCTTTCCGTTTAGCAAAGAAAGCGGTGTCAGGTCTTTTGGTGGAATCAGGAAAAACGTCTCACAATTTTGAGATCAAGTAAGAAGCGGGGTCAACGAAGAATGAAATTTTACCAGGGATGATGATAGGAATCATCGGGTCCCGTTCTTCCCAAAACTCAAGTTTATTGATCATTGCAGCAACTTTATGATTGATTAATATCATAGATATTGGATGGAAATCCATGTCGGCAAGTGATTCAAAAAGTAGATCCAAATCTGCTATAAACTTTAGTTCTTGGTCTCTGAAATTGGTGGAAGTGCTTTCGCATTCATGATTTGATAGGCGAGATAAGAATTTGAGTTGTTCGTCAAGATTGGTAATCTTTTCTCGTTGGTCATATGAAAAGGGAAAGTCGGAGGAGTCTAATTTCCTAACGAATGCCCTATAGATATCTATTCTGCGAGAAGGAGCAAGGATGCGCCGAGGTGGCGTTTTTAAGAACAAGGTTTTTCTGGCTCGACTGATGGAACTTTATCCACCACTCGATAGATGGTGTATTTGTGTTCTTGTGAAAGGAATGGAAAGATGCCGTCATTACGAGAATTTGACAAAGTGTTGCCATACACTGACGTTTCAGGAATGAGGGTGATTAAGTCACATAATTTCGGAGGTTTTTCTTCATAATCTTCTTCGGAAGGACTATCGAAGTGGACATAATTTGGTATTTAAGGCGAATGCAAAGTTGGAAAGTGATCTTCTGGAGATGATGCCAGGTCAGGCAACTGATCCGTGTCATCAAAGTCCAGGCCATGTTTTGGAATAGAAAGTGAGGTCCTAAATTCTTCTAGGGTTTCAGAGGTTTCTTTAGCTTCAGAGGAAGAGGGTGAAAAGAAATCAGATCCTATTTCTCCTACTAAGTAGTCAAAGAATTCTGTATCGTCCATTACCGTCAGTTCGTCTTTTGAAATGAGGTAAGAAGTGGGTTTTCGATTTGTCATTTTAAACTAATACTATCCTAATTAACTAATTAATAATTAATACTAAATTACTCAAATTAACTTTCGAAAGATACCTGGAAAGGTTTCGTTCGGAAAGATCTCCTAAATACTACTACTTAAGGTGGCTTTAAATTGTACGTTTGTGATTCCCCGGCAGCGGCGCCAAAAACTTGATGCACCCGAAAGCGTCGGTGTCGTTGATGGTAACTAATCGGGCGCCAATAGGGGTTTTAAATTTATATTTAGTGGGGCTTAAATTATATGTACTACCTACTTTGGTTAGTAAGCGTAAGTATAAGCTAAGATCGTTCTATGAATCTAAACGTATGGGCAATTAAAGTTAACACTTTCGGTAGGGAAGTATCTAGGATGGAACAAAGTAGGTAGGTTTGGGGTTTTTAAAATAAAGACAAGTAATTAAAATGCAGGAAATTAAAGTACAGAAAAACAGATAAAGATAAATATGTGATTGTTGAGATTTCGATAATTAATATTTCGGGATGACAGATAGGGATGATACTAATGTGGCAACCAAACCACTAGGCATAAACTCTAGAACCCTACCAACTCGATTTCCCATTGGCATGTCACTAGGAACTAGGTTATCATGATTCTTATCGGAGCAATACACAAACTTCCAATACTTATCTAGTTGAAAGGTAAGCAACCTATTTTGGTTCTCTACCGAGGTTCATGAATCAGTAGCGTCTCGTCTCATAGGTCCGACCGTTCTTAACCCCTAAGATAGTTTACTGTTCTATTAGCATGCAGATTAATAACTTTGTATGTTTAGACCGCCGATTTTATAAGACTTGGTGTTTTAAGGATTCTAGGTCATTACGAATTTGATCTTATTCCGAAGTCCTGTTATCATTCATTTAAGCTCTAGTTACTTTGACTTATGATTCAAATCTCTCATTTTCAAACAGTTATACATCCCTGGATTATTCGCTGTTTGTTAAATCGTGTTTCATATGCGGACCATGCCTTTCAATGATAGACAGTGTACTTTACGTAGTAGTTCCACGGTTTCTCACTTCAACATGCGGTCAAGAGTAATTGACAGTGAAAGTGACACTCTATCTAACTAAATGTAAAGCAATGAGAAATGTAAACCTAATATATACAAGGAGTGGTTTCAATGTGTCTTACTTATTGCATGTCATTGGCACATATAACTACTTAACATAGTTAAGGTTGATCAGATCCTAATTACTAGGTTGCAGTCACGTGGATAACCAGAAAGGGTAATCCATAAATGAAACTTGAATTCATAAAGTCTTAACGCTACAAGGGTTACTAATTCCTATTTTATCTGAACGTATTTTACGAACATCATTTTATAGTGTTTTGACTTTCGTAGGATATACCAGTTAGTTATGAAGTTGTATTACCCTTTCGGAATTTCAACTATTAAACCAGAGCTAAGTCCAGAGATATAACTACCTTCGGTCATTCACCAACTTCCATACATTTGTACTTCGCCTTAAAGCGTTTCCAGTACTATATCGGATAAACAGTCGAATAGGGGCCGTCATATCTCTTTACGATTGTCATACATTAATTATATAATGTCATCCTTACTTATAATTATCTACATCATCAACAATAACAATAATATACTACTCGCAATTCATGGCGACAAATATATCACATACCAAGCAATAACACATAATTAAAATATGGAATAAAGTAAGTATGATAAAGATTTAGATATCACCCGGAAATAAATGCGCAACATCGTATTATTATGATTGACAACTCGTTTACACGTACAATGATTAATCTTCAAACCTCCTAACGTTCGTTCTAGCCTCTATACTAATTCGTAGATTAATTACAATAATCCTAGACTATAAGATAAGAGAATTTCTAGAATGAGAAAGTGGAAATCGAAAAGGAGTATGTAAGAATGTGTGAGTGTATTAGAATGTAAGAGTGTGTCTTCAAATGAGGTCTAAGGGCTGCTATTTATAGGTGAAAAGTGGCTCACGTTATCATCCCTAGGCTCACATTAGAAAAAGGGTGAAAGGTGGTGCATCGGGTACGAAAAAGTAGCGAAAGGTGGCGCACCGGGTACGAAAAAGCATGGAAAGGTGGCGCACCGGGTACACGCAAGTACCAAAAAGCGGTAAAGAGATGTGGGGAGGTGGGGCGCCGCCGCCCACCAGAAGGCCGGCGGCGGCTGGCTGCCACCCGTCCCGGTCCGCCGTCTTTCGCTGTGTTGCTTAATTCGCACATATCTTCTTCGTTATGCTTCCGTTTGCGTTGATTCTTTTTGCGTTGGATTCGTAATTCAAAAACAAAGACTTTGATTAAAGATATCCCAAAAAAATGTCTCCCATCTTTGAATGTCTCGTACGAATCTTTTGGATCTTCCGGCGTACGTAGAATCTTCATTCTTCGTCCGTTTTTGTTGATTCTTTTTCTGTTGGATTCATAATTTGAAAGAGAACATATTGGATGAGATGGATGTTGATGATGGGAACTTTTGTCTTGAAATCTTGCTTTGATGCCTTGAATCTTCAAACGTGCGTGGAATCTTCGTTTTTCATCCGTTTTGCTAAATTTTTGTCGTGCAATCTTGTTTTGACCATCTTGGCATAATATCACTGATTTTTACTGTTTCTTAGTTTAAAATGCCAAGAATCGTTCCAGAATGAGAGAGATATCAATAGTAAAAACATGACTTTTTACGCGATATCAATGATGATGATGATCTGTTGTATTAAAATCAAATCTCAGCCCTATTATAGCTAGAGTATTGTTTATGGTTTCTTTCTTTTGTGTGTGTTTAGGTTTGCTTAAGAAAGAAAGATAACCCATTTGGGAAAGTTGGGGGAGTCAGAGAATTAAGGTCGGTTTCTCCCTTGACCGACCAAGTGTCTAGTTTTAAATTAATCCCCTTCTAAACTTATTGTCTGAAATCCAAAAACCTTTTGCGATTCCAACAATTTTATTTTTCTTATAACTCTATAAATTTAAAAATAAGTTATAATTTACCAGTCACAATATATTATATGGCATTTTATCTAATTTTACGATAAAACATGATAATATAAAATTTATTCCTAACACATTTAAATATCAATTTAAAGTTTAGGAAATTACAATATTACCACTAGACCCCTAAAGTAGGTGTTACACTTTCGGATGAGTCGCCCATTGTTTATCAATATATGTTGTAACATCCCAAGATTTGAAATATAAATGTTAATAAGTAAAGAAATATTATTGTAACACCCCAAAAATAGTGTTATTTTGGTAAAAGTAAAAGTGATTCCTTTAAGTTATTACTATTCTAAGTGGTATAAAATAGTAGTCCCTCCGTCCCAAATTAAGTGTCCTGGTTTGACTTTTTAAGTCTTCCCTTTTCAACTTTGACCTTAAATATTTATGTTTGTGTTATATAATACTTAATGCAAAATATATGTATGGATTGGATTATAAATATATTTTAATTCGTATAATTTTCATAAAGTAATATATAACACAAACAAAAATCTTTAATGTCAAAGTTGAAAAGGAAAGACTTCCAAATCTGATACAGGATACTTAATTTGGAACGGAGGGAGTAATAATTATAAATGGTTTTTAAGTTCTAGACAATATGGTTTAAAGGGAATAAACTTAAATAGATATGTACGTATGATTAGTGTTTATCTTATTTCATTTTCTCAAAATCTCTGGATACATCCCAGAGACTAGTTCACGAGGGAGAAACCATAGGAACGATTCATGTATCAAATTCAAGGTTTCAACCTTCAAATGCTGCAAGTGCGTCACTGTCAGGAACGGAAGCAGGTGATGTGGCAACAATGGGACCAGGCATCATGGTTCGAGTAGGAAGATCAGGAGATATCTCAGCATCAGTAGGAAGAGTAGGCTCTGAAGTGGAGGCAGCTGGGAAGAATGACCATGGTGGGAGAGGTTGTCTAGGACCTTGACCAAGTCTGAATGAGTGGTCAGGAAGTCTCGGAAGTCCAACCATCTCCTTGATGTCAGAGTGAGAGTCATGCTGGATGGAGAGCTCTTGGAGAATCGCCCAGGTCACAACTAGATCTACTGTGGTGATCCCATAGTCGAGCACTTGGGCAGACACCGGGGTGGTCATCACATCTGTTGCATGCTCCTCTGGAACAATGTTCTTCTTCATTGCTCTACAATTTTTCTTCTTCTTTTGTTGTGTCTGAGCAATATGTCCTGAGGTCTCAGCTGAAGCGTCCATCCTGAAACATAAAATAATTAGGTAATGCTATAGTTTATAAGTTTATACAAATGCAGCAGACTTAAATGACTTTTGTTAAAAGAATTTTATTTGTAAGTTCGAATAATCTGAATTGTTGCATCTATATAAGTCAAATAAAACTTATCTCCAATGTATATGTAAGAGTGCGGTGCTATCGGGTATTTTAGCTTATCCTGCATATTAGTTCAGAGATGATAGTACTAAGCAAAACTAAATTCAGAAACTAAAAATAAATCTATTCTAAGATAAGCAATGGGGTGCCTCCCAAGAGCGCTTATTTAACAAGTCACTAGCTTGACTCTTTTGCCTACTTTGTTGGCTCAAGGTGGTTCAAAGATAAAGACTTCCTCACTGGAAGGAAAGTCTTCGATGTAATGCTTTTAGCGGTAGCCATTGAATCTAAATTTACCATCTGGCGCCTCCAATTCGACTGCTCCGAAGGTAAAGTCCTTTGATATTATGAATGGTCCACTCCACCTTGATCTGAATTTGCCTGAGAATTTTTTTAAGTGCGAATTGTAGAGAAGAACTTTATCTCCAGGGTTAAACTGAGAATACTTAAATTTAGCATCGTGAGTATTTTTGGTTCGCACCTTAAAATGTAGAGAACTGTGATAGGCTTGGTCCCTCTATTCTGCTAGTTCATTCAGCTGCATCTTGCGATGTAATCCTGTTGTGGAAGGGTCTAGATTGCAATCTCTCAACGCCTAGTATGCCTTGTATTCCAACTCTATCGGTAGATGACATGCTTTTCCATAGACTAGTCTGTAAGGCGTGGTCCCTAATGGTGACTTATATGCAGTTGTTAATGCCCACAGAGCATCGTCTAATTTATCGGCCCATCTTTCCTTATGATTCACCACTGTTCATTCTAAGATCCTTTTGAGCGCTCTGCTAGTCACTTCGGCTTGCCCATTCGTCTGCGGGTGGTAGGTCGTAGAGGTCTTATGGGTGAGACCATAATATTGTAATGTTCTCATAAACTGAGCATTACAGAAGTGCATGCCCCGATCACTGATGATCGCATTTGGAGTTCCGAAATGAGAAAAGAGTTGCTTGAGGAACTTGGTCACTACTCATGAGTCATTGGTAGGAAATGCTTGTGCCTCAGCCCATCTGGAGACATAGTCGACAGCTACTAGAATGTATTCTTTTCCGAAGGACTTTTGGAATGGTCCCATGAAATACAAACCCCATATATCAAATATCTCGCAGGCTTGGGTGTTGGTAAGTTGAATTTCACTCCTCCGTGAGATACTTCCAAACCTTTAGCAAGCATCACAATGTTCTACCAAGTCGAGAGCGTCTCTGAAAATGGTTGGCCAGTAGAATCCGGAATTGTATACCTTCCTTGTGGTCATGTTTTCTCCATGATGTCCTCCAGTGGGTCCGTGATGACTCTAGTTGAGAATGTTTCTTGCCTCCCTCTCGTATGCACATCTTCTGATGATTTGGTCCAGACACACTTTGAACAAGTATGGATCGTCCCAATAGTAATTTTTAATGTCTCTAAAGAATTTTCGCTTTCTAGAGGTGGGCATTCCTATTGGTATAATTCCTCCGACTAGATAATTAGCGTAGTTTGCGTACCAAGGGTTATAAGTGAAATTTGATCGCTTCTGGTGGCCTCCGACATTCATGAGTTGTTCTTCAGGAAACTGGTTTTGAATATCTTTGTCATTAAGCTTTTCCATCGATGGATATTCCAAACGACTGAGATGATCTGCTGCAACATCTTCTACTCCCTTCTTATCTTTGATTTCTATGTCGAATTCTTGGAGAAGCAGAATCCATCGAAGTAGTCTTGGTTTAGCGTCATGCTTTTTGAAAAGATACTTCAAGGCTGAGTGATCTGTATAGACAATAGTTTTGGACAAGATTAGGTAAGAACGAAATTTATCAAAAGCAAATACTACCGCAAGCAGCTCCTTGTCTGTAGTAGTGTATTTCTCTTGAGCATCAGTAAATGTCTTGTTGGCTTAGTATATCGGCTGAAATTGCTTATCCCTCCTTTGCCCTAGGATAGTTCCAACAGCAAAGTCACTGGATTCGCACATGATCTCAAATGGGAGACTCCATTCGGGAGCAACCATGATTGGTGCATGTGTGAGCTGATCCTTCAGAGTGTGAAAAGCTTTTAGGCAGTCATCTGAAAAGACAAACGGAGTGTGCTTCTCGAGAAGGTGTGTCATAGGTCTAGATATCTTAGAGAAATCCTTAATAAAAAGACGGTAGAATCCGACGTCACCTTGAAAACTGCAAATGGCTTTAACAGTTGTAGGTGGTGGAAGTTAGGCAATGGTCTCAACTTTGGCCTTGTCAACTTCAATACCAGACTTTGATATTCGGTGTCCTAAAACTATTCCTTCCTTCACCATAAAGTGGCACTTCTCCCAATTTAAGACAAGATTCGATTCTTCGCATCCGGTTAACATTCGTTCAAGGTTGGAAAGACAAGAAGTGAAGGAATCTCCAAAGACTGAGAATTCATCCATGAATACCTTCATGCATTGTCAATCATGTCATGGAATATCGCTACCATACACCTCTGGAATGTAGCAGGTGCGTTGCATAGCCCGAAAGGCATGCGTCGGTAAGTTAATGTTTCATATGGACATGTGAATGTTGTCTTTTCCTGGTCCTTTCGATCGAGAGGAATCTGAAAATAGCCAGAGAAACCATCAAGGAAACAGTAGAATTCATTTCCTGATAATCTCTCTAACATTTGATCAATGAACGGTAAAGGGAAATGATCCTTTTGAGTGGCTACGTTCAACTTTCGATAGACGATGCATACCCTCCAACCGGTGATGGTCCGTGTTGGAATAAGTTCATTATCATCGTTAGCGATAACCATCATTCCTCCTTTCTTGGGGACAACCTGAACTGGGCTTACCCATGGGGAATCTAAAATAGGATAGATCAAGCCAGAATCCAAGAGTTTGATAACCTCCTTCTTGACCACATCTTGAATCTTCAGGTTAACTCTCCTTTATCTCTGTACGGGAGATCTGAAGTCAACTTCCATGAGTATCTTGTGCGTGCAATAGTTTGGACTGATCCCTTGTATATCAGAGATTTTCCATGCAATCGCCTTCTTATGTAACTTCAAAACTTGGATGAGTTTTGCTTTCTCTTCGGGTGTATGACCTTTTGCAATTATAACATGTAAGTGCGAGGTTCCTTCAAGAAAAGCATACTTCATATGAGAGGGTAGTTACTTGAGTTCCAATTCTGGAGGTTCTTCAATGAAAGGCTTCATTCGAGCGATCTCATTTCTTTGTAACTCATCATACTCCGTTTGGAATTATGGTTCGTTTACAGATGAGTCGGCTGCAGTGGCTGATGCTATTTCTACTAACTCCGTCTCATTAGAGAGTGCATTCTTCTTCAGCTCGTATTTCCTTGTAGATGATGAGGAGGTTGCATTATCTTCGGTAAAGATGATATCGTTGTTGTCGGTGAATGCAAACCTCTAAAATTGAGCTGTTGAAGAAGTACTTAGGGTGATTTCAGGATTTTGTGGCGCACAACCTTCAGAGAATTGTGGCTTAGCTGAGATTCCTGATTCCATCTTCTAAAAAGATTTGAGAATTTCAGCTACTGAAGGAGATGAATCGGAAATAGATTGATTTCTCTTTAAGAGAGGAATAGGGATGCTTTTGCCTAAAGGAACAACAACAAAGGAGTTGTTCATGAAAGTGCTGATAGGCGGTGCAAGAGGATACTTCGTTTCAGATAAAGGATATAGCAGCTCCCTAGAGTGTGCTGGTTTGTCAGAGATAGCTGAGCAAAGCCCGTCATCTTCCTGGCATAGTCTTATTGTAGTGATGACTGTGTTGGGAAGAGGGTCATGACTGTTAACTTCTAGAATCTCCTTCAAATGCTCGTCATATACTTCCCGCATGGAATCCATAAGACCAAGATCTTCTCCCACAGGTTGTTTCATTTTATCGACATTAAAGGTGACTTCCTCCGTTCCGACCCTCAGTTTTAAAGATTTTTCGTTTACGTCAATAACAACCATGGCAGTGTTTAGGAAAGGTCTGCCAAGGATGACGGGAACGTGAGCATCTTTCTCAATATTCATAATGACAAAGTCAACTGGGAAGATAAATTTACCAACTCGTAACACGATGTCTTCAGCAATCCCCTGAGGGAGTTTAACTAATCTATCGACTAATTGGATGGGTAGCAGTTCACCTAATCCTAGTTTCTTATAAAGTGAGTAAGGCATAAGGTTGACACTAGCATATGGGTCAGCTAAGGTATTACTAACTTGGGTATTTTGAAGGTAACAAGGAATAGTGAAACGACTAGTATCTCCTAGTTTTGGTGGAAGGCCATGTAGCATGATTGCAAAGCATTCAGCATATAAGGGTATATTCACTATTTGCCTTAATTTTTCATTATTTGAAAGAAGTTCTTTGAAGAATTTTGCGCAACTAGGCATTTCTACTAAAGCATCTAATAATCTAACGTTTAAGTGCAGGCTTTTAAATATCTCAAGATATTTCCCAAACTGAGCTTCTTGCTTCTCCTTCTTAAGCCTACCAGGAAAGGGTATTCGCGTACGTGGAATGATTTCTAGAGCTTGAGAGGGCACTGAATCTGGTGTAGTGACATGAGTATCACTGGGCACTGGATTAGTGGATAGTTTAGAAGTGGGAAGTTTGTTTGAAGAATTATTTGAGGTTTGTTCAAATTTAGTTTCTTTACCTCCTCTAGTAACAACTAGGATAGCATTACCGATCGCAATTTCTCTTTGGCTCTCCTCAACTTTTGAAAATAATTGTTTTAAGACTAACTTCCAGGTTTTTGATTAAATCTTCAGAAATTCTAAGTAAAGCATCAATTTTTTCTTGATAAGCTATTACTTGTCTGTTTACGTTCATTTAATCAATCATGAAGTTAGTCAAAGTTTCGCTATATTGTTGTTGAGAGTTGACAGAGGAATCGGATAGAGTGGTGGATAAAGTAGACAGAGGTTGAATAGGTGTGGGCCACTGAACAAAAGATGTAGAATGAAAGTATGGTTCAGGGCTTTTAATGGTTGTAACAAGAATTTCTTCCTTACCTTTAAGAGCGGATGATCTTTGGAAATCAATCCTTTAAGAATTTCTTGTAGACCTTCGAACACTTTGGTAAGATTTTGGGTTTGAGCTTGCAAAGCTTCTAGGGTAGGATTGGAAGTCTTCCTTACTTCCTTGGTAGTTACTCCAGACTCTCAGTCATGTTGATGCATCGCCATCGTCTCAACTAGCTTCCATGCTTCTTCTGAAGTGTGTGACATGAAGTTTCCTAGCAAAGCAACATCGAGGGTTGATTTGTGATGTGGCGATAGACCGTTATAGAATATGCAGATAATATGCATTTTAACCATCTGATGATTCAGACTTCTATGAAGTAATATCTTAAATCGTTCCCATGCTGAGGATAACGATTCATCATTTCCCTGGTAGAAGTTGATGATGTCATCTTTAAGCTTGGTTTGTTTGGAAGAAGGGAAAAACTTAGCCATATACTTACTAGCCAACTCCTCCCAAGTATGAATCAAATTGGGTTCGAGTTCATCAAACCATACCCGAGTACGTGAAGATAAAGAGTAGGGAAAAAGATAGAATCGGATGATGTCTCTAGGAGTTCCTAATTGTTCATAGGAGTCAGAAAGATTGATGAATCTGTCCAAATGTAAGTTTGGATCATCAAGTGGAAAACCGTGAAATTGGCAAAACGTTTTAAGTAATTTGATAATGGTCGGCTTAATTTCGAAGTTTCCATCAGGTGGTAATACGATAGGTCCTCCTCTTCCCTCCAATAGTGGTATGCAGGTTGATGCGAGAGTGATACGGTTCGTCATGACTGATGGAAGTTTGGGTTTGATACAAAAGAGAGTTTTGCAAAGGAAAGGGTACTGAAAGGGAAAGAACGGAAAAGGAACTTTCAGATGATATTGATCTTCCGAAAGGATCGCTAAATAACTAAGATAACTAAAATCCTAAATCGGTCATCATAGTCCCCGACAGCGGCGCCAAAAACTGGATGCGCGTCGAACATTCAGTTTTTAGGAATCACTTCCTGTCATTGCGAACCTTCCACTTGGCTGCGATCAGTGGGTTTTTAAAATTTATGTTTGTGAGGCCTAAGTATATTAAAGCTATGGGTGAGTACAGCGATAGGTATGACCTAGGGTTGTTCTTCAAACTACAACGGGCATAAGATCTAGTCTTTCAATTATCTTTTGTAATTTAGCTGGTTTTATCAAGAGTTGATAGAGGTTTTTGTTTTGTTTTCTAATTAACTAATTAAAACTATGGTAAAGTAAAGGAGGTGAGGTGGCTATGAGAACTACAGATTAAACGCGTGTGTTTACTATGACAATCGTGCAAGCTATTTAGGGGTAGTTATTTTATTTAAAGCCTTGGTTATGATGAAGGTTACAGGATTAAACAGACGCACTCAGAATATCCAATGATAACAAAGTATTCTACCTACAACCTTTCTTTGGCTTCCACTTATATGTACTACACCAAAGGTGTTTCCAACGCTATACCAGGTATTCAGCTGTTTTACGATATTTCCGTTGCTACATTAGAAATTCCTTGTTATCAATCCTGGATTTGGTCATATAGTTCCTAATGAGCCATAACTCCTAGCCTATTATCTATCTAACATAGAGTTGTCCGCAATCAGATAAATAACATGTCACATGGATAACAGCTATGGAGAGTACACTACACCAGAAGTTGTCCCAAATGTAGTGAATCAACAATCAAACAAGAACATGTAGTAGAGCAGTATTCAGGGATCAGTTTATTCATGCAGAGTAACTAGATAAATGGTTAAGTCACAAATCTTCTGAAAGTTCTCTCTAAAACATTTGTTCTACGTTTTTGTGTACAATCATTGGAGCTACCGAGGACTTTTGACTATTTAGTAAAAATGAAATAATCATTTACTTGTATATTATGTGTGTAAAATGTGCATTTAGATAAATTCTAAACTATTTGAATTTATTTGATTACAGAAAGAAGTAATTAATAGTAAAATGGAAAACATGCAATTAGATGAGATGGAATTTAAAGACATTGAAGTAGATTATAACTCTTTCATGCCAAATAAGAAGATGAGACTTTTTGATACAGAAGATGTGATCTTTTATTCGGACTTTTATCAAGGTTATCTTAATCTAATTATGGATATTATTAGGAGAACCACTTTTAGAATTCTCAGATTATCATAAGGAGTTAATTAGTAAAATGGAACAATTTGAAAATTTTGTGATTGATCTTAAAGAAGATATGATTATGCAACCGATATTTAATCCTGAATTCTGTGAAAAGCAAATGTTGTCTTATTCTTATATTCACAAAAATTTTGAGAAATCTTCATTTCCCTATTCTGAGAGGCATTTGAATTTGCAAGAAGTTATTAAACATGATCTGGAATTTGCTACTGGGAACGTGAGAAACCATTATGATGAGGTTGTGTTGGAAGAGTTCCAAGATTTTCTTAACCTGATGAAGACAAGAGAACACATTAACTTTCATAAGTTTTATGTTGAAACTACCATGGAATATCATGTTCAAGAAATCATTGATGAGCTCTTTTATGCAATCCCTGATGAATCAACAAGAAGCATTCCCGAGCACTTTGCAGATGAACCAATGACTAATCTTGCAACATATGTAAAAAAGGAATTGCAATTGGCCTACATTGGAGTTCGTTATGAATCTCATATAGATCTTTCTCATTTAGAGTTGTCTGACATTTACTTTAGACTGATAGATATCTTTAAGTTTGCTGAACTTTTGACTGATCACCAAAAAGAGTTGCTTATTTGTACATTTGAGGAAATCGGAACTGTTGAGAGATCTAGAGGCATAAGTAGGTATGAGGATTTACACTTAGGTTTCTTTGGGTTTATGGATTCTTTGAGGCGTAGTCATAAGGAAAGAGAAACCAAAATAGTAGATGGGTATAAGGTGACTGATGAAGATGGGACAATTTCTAAGAAAGTACAAAAGGTTGTAAAGAATTTGATTGAGGTAGAAAATACTAAAAAGATACATCATGAATGTTTTCCTGAATATACCTCAACAATTCCTGAGATAACTAACAAATTATTTCGTCAATTTCGTCGTATTTTTCCCGAACACGCTTCTGAACCTGTCATAGTGCACCTACCCAATGGATATTGGACCTGAGAAGATTCCATCCATTTCTAAGAACCTTTCAATTTCCATTTTATTATTAGTTATTATTTCTATTATTTGTTTCTGTTTACAAGATATGCATTATTAATTAAATTTTGGTTTATTAGATTTTAATGGATTTTGCGTTTTTACTTCATTTATAATTTTAATGTTTATTTGAAAATATTCTTAATAAATTATGAAAAAGTTTAGACAGGTATATTTTTTTTGGATGACTTTTGTTATTTGCACAAATAATTTGATTGGGATAAATTGGAGGAATACACAAATAGACAAAATTTGTGATAATCAGGTAATAAACAACATTTGGATTAACACAGTCGACAGTGTAAATTCAAAACGGTGGTTGAGTCGACTCAATCAACGGTTGTACGATCTGAAGACACAGGTTTGTTGTTTTGAGTATAATGAGCAATAAATAAAGCAGAAAGCAAAAAGAGAATTATTCATAGTTAGAAATTATAAAAATATATTTAAGATTTATAAAAATTTAAAATGTTGCGATATGTAACAATCACTTAAAATTTATAACGGGCTAAATAAATATGTAAAAGTTTCCCAATAGAATTGAAAATGGAATAAACCCAATAAAAAATTTTGGGCCGAGTTTAAGTTTTGGGCCTGTTCATACCAACCGGCGGTTGGGTACTTTTTCGATCAATACCCGAATAACTGTCAATTCTGCCATTTTACACAGACAAAAAACACACACTCACACTTGAAAAATCGCCACACATCTGAAAATCATATTATCATCATCATTTTACTTCGCATTCGTGATTTAATACATCCAAGGTAATACTTAAACCTAGTTTTTCTATATTTAAATTATAATTCTGAAATTATTATGATAATTGTGTTTGATTATGGTTATTGATTTAATACAACCTATTGCTTCGGTTTAGATGATTAGGAACATTTAGAAACTAGTTTTTCTTAGTTAGGTTACGATCTTTGCATTTCAAGGTTTGATTGCGGATTGAAAAAATTATTTGCGGATTATGTCAATTAGGTTAGCAGCTTGATATTTGGATGAAATATTCTTAATATTAATTAGAAAAAGTTACACTATAAAAGAATACGTTTACAATATAAATTATAGATAACAACAAAATTTATATCTATTTTAAGATAAACCGACTAAATTTTTGATTCAACAAAATTTAGTAACAATAATTCAATTTCATATATATGTGACTTTGAATTCAATAATAGAAATTTATAAAAAATTTAGAAAATTTCGAAACGACAAAAACATATCATTACATTTAATAAAATGTAATTTTAAATATATTTTCATTACTGATTCGATATTATTTTAGAAACAAAAATTTAAATTATTCAATTTCTCATATAAATGTGATTTTGAATTCAAAAATATAAACATTTTATAAAACTTTAAAATTAGATATATATTCGAAACAATAGATTATCTAAATTATTCATTTTCATATATGAATATGGTTTTGATACAAAAATATGACATTTTATAAATTTTTAGATTCGTCATAACTTCCGAGACAAAGACTATTTCCTTATTAATATGTATTAATTTCTTTCTTTATAGCTTAGCATAATATTATTTAGGTTCAAAATGATTTAGAAATTATGCAGGTGGTTATCATATTTTAAGAAGGAATTATTTTGCATGGTATTCATACGAACTGGCGGTTAGAATATCCAACCGGCGGTTGAACCAAATTTACAGCAGAATCATACACCCGATTAAATTTTTATTTATGTACTCACATGTTTTTGAGTTTTATTTAACAGCCATGACGACTAGATGCCAGCGTGGACGTGCACTTTTGGACAGAGAGGATTTCCAGCTACGTCCTTATTTACTTTTTGAGCATGAGTCCATTTCTGAGGAGCGTAGGGCAGAGTACACTGATAGATTGACAGAGTTGATTGCACAGCCTATTGAGACACCTGATGTACTGGATTGATCAATGATGGAGAGAGTAGTGGATCCACGTAGAGATCGAGAGGCAGGGGATTTTACATTCAGGAGGTTTATGACTCAGAGCTATGTTTAATCATCAGGTGACATCGGATTTGTTTCTCTTGCTTGGTTATGATTATTTCAGATACGTGAGATTATATATAGGGAGTTAGTGATAAAGTTTTATACTACCCTTAGGTTTGATTCCACCTCTAGACAGTTTGACCGGCCCTCGATTTCATTTTACCTTGAAGGCCAGCCTAGGTCTATGAGCTTGTTAGAGTTTGGAGTTATTGTGGGGCTCTATACACTAGATTATCTCCACAATCCTTATTTTGTAGAGCATTTGACATCAGCAGTTTTAGATCAGTATTCTTCGATTGAGGTAGCTCAGTATTGGAGACGGATTGCTACCATAGAATATAGAGAGAGAGCACCTTTTGATATCCATATGAGGAGTCCTGTGCATAGTCTTTTACATTGATTGATAGCATTTTCTATCTGTGGGAGGCATACGGGACCTGAGAAGGTCTATCAGCCTGATTTCTTATATTTACATGCTATGATTCAGGGGACGCTGATTAATTTCCCTTGGAGATTTGTTCATTGGATGACCACAACTGGGATTAGGTTTAGAGTTAGTAGTAGTATGTGCGGTGGTCAGTATATTACGAGGATAGCTAGGTATTATGGTATGGGAGCTGCTGTTTTTTGTCTTGCACACCAGTTACACCAGGGATGTCCTTGTTAGGCGAGGACAAGTTGATTGCGTTTGGTATTATCCAGGAGGGTGTATAGGAGGGGATTCTATCATGGACACCTGAGTTAGCACCTGTTCAGCAGCCGATTTAGAGAGCTCATTTGAGAGGACCACCTGTTCCACCACCTGCATCACCGAAGATTCCACTACCACCAGTTGATCCACCAGTAGGTAGAGGCAGAGGTCCTGGTAGAGGTCATGGTCGAGATGATTTGTATGAGGATATTCAGCAGAGGTTGAAGAGGATTGAGATTGCTCATGGCAGGAGATTTGATATGATTGGTCAAATGTTTGGTAGACTTGAGCAGAGGTTTGAAAGGTTTGAGAGATAGTCTTTTCACAGATCTGATTATCAGCATGGATTATTACAGAAATTGTTGACAGATAGGTCTATTGCATTCCAGCCATACGTTCCGATATTTGTTGATGGAGCTGGACCTTCCAGACAGCCAGGGCAGGAGGATTCTGATGACGATTAGCTTTTCTGTGATTATATTTTTGATACATTTAATACCTTTATGTTGGATTACTGTACTTATTACTTATTACTTCTTATTATTATTGTTATGCTAATATGGTTGTTTATTTTTGATAGCATAAGACTGGAAGTAAGTTCATCACTTTATTTAATAAGTTTAGCTTATTTATGAATTTTGTGGGTGTGTTCCCTGGAAACCCTCACGAGACTATAACTCGTCCACTCGGGATACCGAGGGGTTTAAAGGCTTATTGCATATGCTAAATGCAATCGTGATTAACTACGAAAGTGTGGATGTTGTATATTATTTTTAAATAAGACAAGGAGACAATCAAGATATTTTCTACAAGCCGATGAAGAGATATTTTTCAACAAGTCAGGGAGTTTTTCATTCTATTTTTTCTTTTTCTTTTCCCTTACTCACTATGTTTATCATTAATATACAATGAGGGCATTGTATACATTAAGTGTGGGGATGGGGTTCGTAAGGAAAGAAAATTTCTTTAATTTTTTATTTAAGTTTTTATTTGTCTTCTAAAAGTTGATTATATTTTAAATTTTTAAGTAAATAACTAGGTATTTATTAGTTGGAATTCTTTTATTAAAATTTTTGTTTTATATTTAAAAGTTTAGACTTTAAAGTGGATTAACTATTTTATACATATAACGTAAGCAATTTAATAATAAAGTGATATATAGTTACATGATATGATGTATTAATAGGCAATCTATTTGAGGATTTCTGAATTTTAAGAAACTAATTAAATAACTTGTATATTATTTTATGATACATAATATGATGTATGACATAAAAAGTCTTAATTCTTAGATTTATTATACAATAATTTTGTATATCTTGATATTTATGTGAAAATATTTGGGGGTTTACTAATTGTTTCCTCTGTTGTACGTAAGTACAGACCTGGTCTCTAATTAGTATTCTTAAATAAAGTAAAAAGAAAGAAAAATCTTTCAGAAATAAAAAAAATAAAAATCAAACTATGTTGCTCTGTTTTACGATTGTACAGACCTATCAACGCTGGTTTGATTAAAAATAAAATTGCTTTACCTGAATCAAGTTATATCGCTCTGTTGCATGTCAATGCAGACCTGTCACCAATGTCTTGATTTTTAAAAATAGATTTCATATACTTATTTGGAATATAAAAGAAATTGTATAAATAAGTTTAAGAGTATATTATATATGGAAATTATAAAGTAATATGCATACTAACAATAAAGGATGTATTTAGAAAAATGAGTATAGATTGTTTAAATTGGATAATCATATTAGTAATCATTCATGAGCTATATGTTACATAAATAATAATAATTTTTATTTGTACATTATAGTTATCCATGTTAATTAAATTATTAAAATTTTTAATTTATGAAACATATTTTTAATTTAAGTATTCTGATTATTAAATATTAGTTTGATGTTATCAATTTTTATTAAGTTATTCTACTTGAGGACAAGCAGAACTTAAGTGTGGGGATATTTAATAACATCAAATAATATCATATTTATATACTTATTATCCCTATATTTATATATACTTTTAGTGCATTTCTATGGATTTTGGTACTTAATTCGTTCATATTTGCAATTTAGGTATAAAATACGAGTATTGAAGAAAAGGAACGAAAAAGGAGCTAAAATGAATAAAAACTCAAAGAAAATGAAGAGTTGAAGAAAACAAAATCAAATATGAAGACTTAAACCATATTATTGAATATTGGGCCAAGAATAGAGTAAAGATCCGAACAAATAAAGAGAAGAGCAAAAAAGAAAGCCTGGCCTGAAGTTGGAAGATTCTGGAAAGAAGACCCAACCGGCGGTTGGAAAGCCCAACCGGCAGTTGAATATATTTAATCAAAGGCGGTTCGAGACTCGGAGTTGGACTTTGAGACCAAGTTAACCCAACCGGTGATTGGGAGCTTCAACTGGCGGTTGGACTGGCGGTTTTGAAAACGATAAATATAGGCCACACTTTAGGTTAAGGGAGATACGAATTTTAGAGGTATAAGTCGATTATTAGGGTTAAGGAATGACTCTAAGTCGAATTTGTAGGCTAGGAGGCTAGGGATTGAAGACCTTCAAACCTAACGAAGGGTAATTCAATATCATTGGTTTGTATTCTAAGTCCTTTTACTTGAAAAATGACTGTTTACTTGTATTTGGAATCTTGTTTATATTATCAACGATTATTGATTATTTCTTTAACATATTTGTTTAGATGAATGATATTTGTATGATTATTTAAATACATGTTTATGTTAATTGTATCTATGAATGTTATTAAGGTAGTATCTATATCGATTATATGATTATGATATTCATATTATATAGAGAACTCTTGTGTGGATTGACTTAATAATTTAGGTTTATGTTTTGATTATACCTAGATAAACGAGAACTTGGTGATAGGTTATAGTCATTACTGGATTAAACTATGATTGTTTAGATAATAATATTCGAGACCTCGAAGTTAGTTAACCTTAATATACGTTGAAGCACTTAATCTCAGGGTATTGAGCTGGACCAAGGCCTTTACCTACTTTTATATTTCAACATAGATCAATTAGCTGATAAAGATAAACATATATGAGAATCTGAATACAACTTAGCTAGTCTAGGTAAAATATATCTTCTATCTACCTTATTCAGCTTAGATAATTCTTTAATTACTTTAATTGTCTTGTATATCCTCGTTCGGTATCAAAAGTAAATATAAATATATATTCATACGGAATTAAAATGTTCCCCCTTATCTGTAATATTATATGTAAATAATCGTAATTGTAATATTGATTGTGGAATAAATTAATTATTATAATACACGTTCCCAGTGTTCGATACCTGGACTTACTTGTAAAAGCTATATTATACGAACGGGTTATTCTTGCCTAAATTGTGTGATAAAGTATTATTAGTATTTCTTTGATTTAAAACTTGCTATGAATATATTTGCATATACTTCACGCACATCAGCTAAAAAGGTGAGAATAATGCATGTAAAAACTTGACTTTTTGCATGTCATCACAATCCTATCAAATCTAATTTACCAAGAAACTAGTTAGAAACATGTTGTTCATAGGACTTGGATAGGGGTGATACCCGACAAGCACGTGCACTACATCCATCGTATACTCTTACGCTCAATTGTGAGTTTTCACATCCCCCTTTTACTTGCTTACTATTTTGGGGTGAAAAGCATGATCCTAAACTTTAATTAAATTGGTTGTACTCTTTATGAACTTGTTGAACTTTTGCTATACTTTCTATGCAAATTGGTGTATACTATTGTTATGCTTGAGTACTATCATGCTAAAGTCCCCAGAAATACCTTTTACACTACTTATTAACTCGTCCGAGAGTCAGACGAGCCATTGATATCTATGGATAGCGCTATTTAGGAGGAAACCACTCCTCACTTACACTACTCGTGAGTGCATAGTATCACCACTTATCATGTTAGCGATAGAACATGGAGCTTGGGGCATGTGTCGGTTGAATTGGTTTTGTAGTGGCCTCAATTGCATTAACACTTATGTATACTACCTTTCTATTCGCTACAATTACAACCAATCATTTATATTTATGTCATTGATGAACATAGCTTTTAGTTCATTTGTTTATAACATTAAACCTGTGAACTCACCAACTATGATCATAGTTGACCCTTTTGTTTTATCATGCTATTTAGGAGAATGACAGTGATGTGTAGCACACCATTCGTTGAGATTTCCAATGGTAATGCCAGACAACAATGGGTTTTAAATTTGTAAGGCTGGGGCCTAGGGTTACTATTATGCTAATCAAAGGGCTAGTAAAGGATAAATATGACCTAGGATCATTCTTCAAAGCGCGACAAATTGAAGCTAGGAGATTTGGAAACTTTTATGTATTTAGCTAGGGATAAAAGAGTTGGTTTTGGTTTTGGGTTTTCTATCCTAAATTAAATTAAACTAAACTAAACTAAACTAAAGAGTGGAGGTTACTTTGGGCGTTCAACAATTAAAGCGATTGTCTACTATGAACTAGTTTAGGAGTTGTTAAATATGGGGAGTTCTAATGGGGACAAGTTTGTAGGTTCCAACTATTCGGACCTAATCGAGTAGTTTGCTTGTATGTAAATGCGGAAATTAAACACAACAAGATATGCAAGATTGAAGCTAAATATCAACTCAACACAAAGATGTATGTGTATATATATTATCAACAAGTAACCATACACTTTGACAAAACACACAAGGAACAAAATAACACTACAAGAGTAATTTTCTTTCTGGACAGTAGGTTATGTGTGTGTGTTCTCTCTCCTTTAACAGAAGCTGGCAAGCTTCTATTTATAGTCTAAATCAGGCTTTCTGCGACACAACCCTTGTGTTGCATAGACTGATTCTGCGACACAATACATGTGTCGCATCCAAGGATTCTGCGACACAATACTTATGTCGCACAGAATGATTCTGCGACATAATCCTTGTGTCGCAAGATTACAAAAATTGTAATTAAACTATATCTAAACTATTCAATACGTAATTACAATATTGACACAATTACAGACTGAGACCAACTGACAGACACATTTAGATCAAGCCCTTCTTGCTCAACCTCAACATCATCATCATCATTTGCAGCCTCAAAGTCAAAAGGCTCTTCAGGCACAACCCCATCGTCATTAACCGCAGATTGAAAGTATGTCAAATCACAATAAGTGTAGTCTACAGCTAACGGTTTCGGTTGCCCTGGTAACTCAAGAATATAATCCAAAATCAAAGGAGTTTCATTAATTGATGAATCAGTTACATTATCAGGATTTACATTTTCATCGCCCTCGGCGGAAACCCTAGGTGTTGATTCTAAAGCCGGTTGGCTTGGCTCCCCCGAAGCAATAGCTTGGGTTTCCAGCTGCAGAATCTTTGACTTCAGCTCAGCGTTCTCCTTTTCCAGGTTAGAGATTCTGGCATCTTGAGCTTCAAACACGGTCAACTGAGCATCCATATCATGCTGCATTTTGTCAAGTCGGCGCAGGAGCTCTTGAATAACCGCTGGGTGAGGGGTGATTGGAGTTTCAGTCCTCGGCGGCTCAGAAGATGTGGAAGTGGAAGTGCGAGAACGCCTGACCAGGGGATCCAAGATGTCAGTATCTGAGGGATCACGAGGCCTTTTACCTCGGCTGGAAGATTCAGGAGGTGGAGAAGGTGGCTGATATGCATCGATCTCACGATCGAGATCCACAAACTCCTGATCCAGAGGATCTGGCAACACTGGCGGTTGCTGAGCAGCAGGTTGTTGAGCTGGGGTTGGTTGTTGAGCTGGGGGTGGAACTGGAGTTGGTGGAACAGTAGGCCTAGGAGCTGGATCATTAAACTGTTCACCAGGAGGACCAACATATGCAGGATCGATGATATGTCCGAACAAGGCAACCTCCCTTTCCGGTGCCTGACCCTGCTTGGCAAAAGTGGTACAAATGGTATAGATCCTGGTATTCATCGGTGTCTGCTTGAAGGTAAACGATGCAATCACTGGAAGATCAGGATGCAAGTGATTGAGCAGCAGTTGAGTAAACCGAGGATATAACGCCCATTTGTCCTTCGTATCCAGAGCGTTATCAACGAAGCCCCTCCAGATATAACCAGAAAAGTTATAAGGTTTGTTGTAAATTAACGCGAGAATGGCAGAGGCAGTTGTGTAGCTCATCCCTTCCAGACCTGCCCGGCGACTGGATAAACAGACAATGACAATATGAGCCAGATACCTCCAGACCTTTGTCATGTAGGTCTTCTTGTACTGGTCAACAGGGATATCCTGATATCCAATCGAACGCATCCCTTGAGCAATAGCAGCAGCAGCAAACTGAGTAATCATATCCGAGGAGTCCCCGAACTCGAAGAAATCCCGAATAAGTTGCTCAGAGAAAATAACCTGATGTCCACAAACAGTAGAGATAAGACGAGTATCAGGTTCGTCTTTGTTGACAACAGCGTTGTCCCAAAACTCCGTAATATGATTTCTCAAAATCCGAGTATCAGCAGAGATAGCTTTGTAGATTCGGGAGCGGCGAAGAAAAGCGATCATAGGTCGATACGGTCTCGACGTCTCAACCGTAGTATTCATAAATGCCACGATATTGTGGCGCGGCTCCCAGAAGTATTTGGTCACATCAATTTCAGGGAGTGGAGCAGCTTGGGCAGGTTGTTGATCAGCCATATCTGAAAAAATAGCAATAATACAACAAAAACTCGAGCTGCGTTAGCGTTAGTACGCAAAAAATAATCACGTTTCATTTTACAAATGATCTGCGACACAGCAGTTGTGTCGCACAGGAGAGATACGACACAATAATTGTGTCGCAGCAGTATACTACGACACAAGGCTTGTGTCGCATGACACGTGTCACGCGGACAGCATTTCCCTTGCATTTAGCATTATTTGAGAAATTAATCTCAGATGCGACACAAAGTTTGTGTCGTATTTAGTGTCGTATAAAATGGTACGACACAAGAAATGTGTCGTATATTGTGTCGTATATAAATACGACATAAGCATATAAAAGCAATACGACATAAAATGCTTGATCTGTGCGACACAACGACTGTGTCGCAAGTTGTGTCGCATTGATGAACATTAAACCAACCCAGATTTAAATTTGAGAGAAATTTTGGGGTTTTCGAAATCTAACCATACCCTAGGGTTCGCAAACAGTACGGGATCAATAATATACGTCTATCTAACCCTAGAAACCCCTAAACCCTAATTAATTTCGAGTTTAACCCGAAACCCTAAAAACCGAACGGGAAGGATCAAAACAACAGCAGATTAGACGGTGAATGAACGAGATAATCATACCTATTAGTGCACAAAGAGACGAGGAACACGAATCAAGCGATGGATTGCAGTGAAAAAGCTTCGAAAGCACGAACGGAATGGGTATACGCTTGTGTCACAAAATCGCCTATGTGTCGTACAGTATGTGTCGCTAAAATTTAGGAAACGTAAATGATTATGTCGCATGGTGTGAGTAATTAACCCCGACACAATATGCGACACAATATGCGACACATCATGCGACACTGTATACGACACAATTCTTGTGTCGTATATTTCGGATACGACACAATGCTTGTGTCGTATATAACACTAAGCAGATTTTGATGACACGAAAAAAAATGATTTTAAACCCGATTATTATTGTGATAAAAGAATTTTCGCGATGAAGACGATTTGTAACTTAATAATAAAGATAAAGTAAAGCAAAATACAAAGATAAAAATATAACAAAGACAAGTAAAGCATAATATTTTTGGTGACGGAGTTGTGATAATTCTGGTTAGGGATCATATCGGCATAACGTACAATAATGAAGAACAGTAAGTGTGATTTCGATTATCAGTATATTTGTCCTCTTTAAATTTACATGTCATGTTAGAAACAGTTTTTGTAAAAGTTATTTCAAAACGATTATTAGTATATTTATCCACTTTAAACGTGTTATACGCACATCTAGGAACTAATTTTTATTATTCGCATGCATATTTCTCTGTGGTCACAACCATAGATATACATCTTAACTTAAGACATAGACCATATGTCCATTTTACAGAGAGAATATTAGAATATCAAATTTAAGAATCAAGGCAGCGGTGACAGGTCTGTACTTGCGTACAACAGAGCGACATAGCTTGATTCAGGTTTAAGCAAAACCAGACTTGGTCAAACCATTTTGGCGACCTTGTAAGGTATCTCAATTTTAAAGATTTTGCAAGTACTTTGACTTGTATTTGCTTAATTTTAAGTATATATAGACGGAAGCCAGGTCTATACTTACGTATAACAGAGGAGACTGTCAATATATACCCCCAAATGATATCAAATAAACTTCTTTCAACGAACACATGTCTAGTATAAGTAATAAATTAAGACACTTGTCATACATCTAATGATGATGAACCATTTTGAAATAGGCATTTAATGTTAAGCTTCTTAAACAGTTTCTAGAAGTGTAGTATAACAAGCCTACTAATATATCGTATGATGAAGACAACGTTTATAGAAACTGTTTTTCAGCATGTCAGATAAATCTACTGACACATCCAAGATAAATCTTAAAATTCCACTCAAAGCAAGTTACCCGATGTACTATCATATCCCTAGTTGTTTACAGACACAACTTCAACGTCTATTTAAAATGTAGCAACGCTGCATTTCTTTAATACTAAAAAGTATAAAGAGTGGCTGTTGCGAATTTTTTTTTTTTTTTTTTTTTTTTTGTTTTTTAATCCAAAGCAAATAGACTATACAAAAATCAAGTCACAAATCATTTCATGAGATCAAGGGAAATCATCCCTATCATATCTACAAGTTCGTCGAAACGAGCACGCGAAAAAGCTTTTGTGAATAAATCGGCTTTTTGCTTAAGGGTATCTACATGAATGAGGTCAATTAAGTGTTTCTCATAGCAATCTCGTATGAAGTGAAACCTAATCTCTATATGTTTGGTCTTAGAGTGTTGAACGGGATTGCGAATAATAGATATAGCGGCAGTATTATCAATATGAACAGGAGTTAAGGTAAGAAGTAACCCATAATCACGCAATTGATGTTGAATCCACAGAATCTGGGAACAGCAGCTTGCAGCAGCAATGTATTCAGCTTCCGCTGTTGAGGTGGAGACTGTGGTTTGCTTTTTACACTGCCAAGATACCAATCGAGAACCGAGATATTGACATCCTCCTGTAGTTGATTTTTTATCTGAATTGCAGCCACCATAATCAGAATCAGAGTAGGCAGTGAGAGCGAAGTCCTTCTCATTCGAATACCATAGACCAAGTGATGGTCTATACTTGAGGTAACCAAAGATTCGCTTCACCGCCTTCATGTGAGAAACCTTGGGCTTTGCTTGATACCTGGAACAGATAGACACAGCAAACACAATATCTGGTCTGGATGCAGTAAGATACATCAGTGATCCTATCATGGATCGATAATCTCTTTCCTTGCAGTCTTCCTCATGTTCAGCAGGTCCGAGCTTGTGATCTATTTCGATAGGAGTACCATATGGTTTACAGTCATGGAGTTCGTACCGAGTCAACATGTCATTGACATATTTAGACTGATGAATGTAAAGACCTTTATCAGACTGTTCAACCTGGACACCGAGAAAGAATTTAAGTTCTCCCATGGCACTCATCTCAAACTCGGACTTCATGATTTTCTCAAAATCTCTGCACAAAGAGTCATTTGTTGATCCAAAAATTATGTCATCCACGTAAACCTGTACCAGTAACAAATCCTTTCCAGCCCTTTTTATGAAGAGAGTGCTATCAATTTGGCCTCGTGTAAAGCCATTTTTCGTTAAGATGATTTGCCAACCTCGCGTACCAAGCTCTAGGAGCTTGATGAAGACCATATAAAGCTTTACCTAACTTGCAAACATAATCAGGATGATTTGGATCTTCAAAACCAGGAGGTTGCATGACATACACATCCTTCAGAACCTCTCCATACAGAAATGCGCTCTTGACATCGAGTTGATAAACCCGAAAACCTTTAAATGTCGCGTACGCCAGAAAGATGCGAATGGATTCCAATCTTGCAACTGGAGCAAACACATCATCATAGTCCAAACCCTCGATTTGAGTAAAACCTTGAACCACCAACCGTGCCTTATTTCGAATAACTACGCCTCTGTCATCCTTTTTCACACGGTATACCCAGCGAGTTCCAATTGGATCGACATCTTTGGGTAAAGGAACTAAACTCCAGACATCAAGCTTCTTGAATTGATTTAATTCTTCCTGCATAGCCTCAACCCAGTACGGGTCTTTCAAAGCTTCAGAGATTTTCTTCGGTTCAAGCTGGGATAAGAAACATTCTTCTATTTCTTCTTCAATACAGGCAAAAGAGGCAGTTGAAGATTCTTCACGAGATTCATTAGCAGCAACTTGACCTCTAGTTAAAACGCCTTGTTGAAGTTCACCAATGATATTATCAGTAGGGTGGGAAGAATGAATTCGAAGCTGAGGAATCGGATCAGGCACAATGATCGAATCCAGATTAGAAGGAACGGCTTCTGAATGTTCAATAGCAACTGAGAGATCAGTGGCACAACTTTCATGGTCAACTGGTAAGAAGATATCAGTTTCAGTTACAGGATTGGATTCAGTAGCCATCTGTTCAGCGTCGAAGGGAATATCATCATTGACAGTATTCTCAGGTGGTATAGCTCTAGAGGTTGAAGTAGAGACCTCAGAAGAAAGATCTAAGCCATGAAGTAAAGATACCACCTGATCTTCTTCACTAAATTTGGGAAGATTAAAAGAATCTACCAACTTGTCATACTCAAACAAGGATTCCGGTCCCTTCCCCTTTGGAGAATCAGTATACTTCATGAACCTTACTTCAAAATGTTCCTCTATTCTCCCAGTAGACTTGTTGAAAACTCTTTTATTTAGCGAGTTCACAGAATATCCCAAAAATAGACCCTCGACCACCTTTTCATCAAATTTGCCTACGGAGTCCTTGGTAATTAAGATGGTGCAAGGACACCCGAAAGGTTCAAGAAACTTCAAGTTTGGTTTGCGATTATTCAGCAATTCATAACATGTTTTGTTTCGCTTTTTAACCATGGAGACCCGATTTAACACATAGCAGGCAGTGTTAACAGCTTCTGCCCAAAAAGTAGTAGGCAGATGTGCGTCAGACAACATGGTTCTAGCTGTCTCAATAATTGTCCTATTTTTTCGTTCGGCTACTCCATTTTGCTGAGGAGTACGAGCAGCACTGAACTGATGAAAGATTCCCTTTCGAAGACAATACATTTCCAAGGTTCTGTTCTTGAATTCTGTTCCATTATCGCTGCAAAGTTTCTTAATTTTCAGATTACACAGATTTTCCAATCTGTCGAACAGATAAGTTAGAGTATCAGGCGTTTCATCCTTTCCCGCCAAGAAATATACCCAGGAAAACCTTGAGTAATCATCAGTAACGACTAGACAATATGACTTTCCTCCAATACTTTTCTTATTCACAGGACCGAACAAATCCATGTGAAGCAACTCCAATGGAGATTCAATAGAGTTCACCTGCTTAGACTTATGGAACTTCTTGTGTTGTTTCCCTTTGAGACAGGAAACGCATTCATCATCTATTACAAATGATTTTTTAGGCACACCTAACACAAGATCATTATTAATAAGATAATTCATTCTCCGAAAATGAATATGTCCCATTCGTCTGTGCCAAAGCAGTGAATCTTTAGAAGATGCTTTTGATAACAAACACGTATGCTCCTTGGTAACCACAGTTTGCATATCCAAAATGTACGATTTGCATACACGAGGTGCTCTCAGCAACACCCATTCCTCGGGAATGACAAATCCCGGCTTCACAATTAAGCATTCAACATCTGTAAATGCAGTAGTGAACTTCTTGTCGCAGACTTGAGAAACATTGTTTAAATTGTGTTGCAGTTCCTCGACATAATTCACGTTATCAAAAGTTACTTGCCCATTAGAAAGAGTACCCTGACCAGTTATGTTACCACCTGTGTCTCCCGCAAAAGCAACATGTCCTCCTCGATATGGTTTAACATTTGACAAAAGAGACATGTCACCAGTCATGTGCCGTGAGCAGCCACTATCCACGTACCATTTGCTGCTTTGTACATGTCCTGACTGCTACAACACAACATAAGGAACAGGTTAGATAGAAATGGAGACCCAGGCCTTTACAGACTTGGGTACTCCAGAGATCTCATCAGTTAAAACTTTGTTCTTCAAGAGATCAGATGTATTTTCTGATGCAGTATTACTTGATGATGAGTCATTTGATGACTCTTTTGGTCTCCAAACTTTCACAGGCACAGTATAGGGTTGCTTGTTAACAATGTTAGGCTTTTTAACCGGTGGTTTACTGGGCCTAACAACATTAACTTTTGGGAAAGAGGTTTGAGCAAGTGAATCCTTCTTTGAAAATAATTTAACAGTGGAATTTTTGGAGACACCTTTTGATAACTTCTTTCTCAAAAGCAACGGACATTGATTAATCAGGTGACCTTGTTTCTTACAGTAGAAACATGATCGTCTTTCTCTAAAAGTTTGGTCGTCACAGTCTAGAAATTGAGGTGAGGTAGACACCTTATGTGAGCATGTGAAAGTGGATGTCTCAGACTGTGAAACAGAAGATTTAACAGAATTCTTGATTGATTTGTCATTAATATTCTTTAAACCTTTTCTTTTAAGTTCAGCCTGAGTCTTAGCATGTCTTTGAAAACTTTCATCAGTTAACCCATAATTAATGGTGTGATGTTCAGGCTTAATATTTTTCTTTTCACATTGAGACACACACTTACAAGGAATATCCACACACTCAACCTCTTCTTCAATAGTTTGTAAGGGAGCAGGCTGAAAACTACCAAAGGGGTTGAACTTGACAGTTCCTGAGGATACAAACTTAACAGGCTCAAAAGGCTTCACTGGTTTAGCCTTGATTATTTTAGTTTTCTTTCTATCATGTCTGACCTCTATATCAGCTTGATAAGATTCAGGTAGCTTAACAGCAGGCAAACTAATAGATTCAACTACAGGCATCTCTACTTGCTTAACAACAGATTCATTAACTGGCAATTCAACAGGCGTTATATCTACTAAAGTAGTGGGCACAAAGTCTTTAATTTCATCCTTAGATGGTCTACACAAATTTACATCTAAAGATGGAGGAGGTTGATTATGATAACCCAAACCTGACTTGTCTTTGGTGTTAGACCTACCCGTCTGCAGAATCTCGGTAAATACCATGGAAGAAGTGTTGATATTCTTGAGTTTTCGTTTGTAATCAACGACTTCGGCTTGGGAGACAGCCAATTCCTTTTTTAAATGAGCAATCATCTTTAAGTAACTGTCAATTTCATCTTGATTACTGAAAATAAGAGCTTTTAACTCCTTTTTATCTTCTATAAATTGATTAATGTTACTTTCAAAATGTTTCTCATTATTTTTCAAAACTTTGTTTGCCTCCATCAAGTTCAAGATATCAGACTTCAGGTTGTTATTATGTTCCATAAGCCCATTTACTTTACCAGTTAAACTAATGCAAGAATCACAAGAAAACGATGCAAATTGTACCTCATTGTTGATGGCCATGAAGCATTGCTCTTGAGCCTCATGAGCAGAGAAATCATAAGCATCACCATCTTCAATCAATAATGCAGCCTTAGCAGTAGTGTTCTCAATCTGTTTTGGAGCAACAGATGGCTTTGTGAAACCAGTGGCAGGCTGTCGACCTTTCTCACATTCTCGGGCGAAGTGTCCAAGATTCTGACACTTATAGCATTTGATTTTGCTTTTGTCGAATCCCATTGGTGTTCGGTCAGCTGCATCTTCAAGAGATCTCTTTCCAGTTCTTCTTAGATAGTTCTTGGCTCTGCGAGTCAGCATAGCCATATTCCATCTAATGTCTATTCTTTCTAACTCATCTGGATCAACCTGATTGAAATCTTCATCAGTCAGTTCTAAGGTACTGACTCTCTTAGAGAGAAAGTCTTCATAAGATGACTGAAAAGTAGTGAACATTGCAGCATGCTCATCTGTGGTGGCAGAGGAAGGAACAGACGATGATGAACAAGGTTTACTTGAAGAAGCAGTATAAGTTGGGAGGGCTGAAAATGTTCCTACAGCAGGATTACTGTAAGAAGAAGATCTCTGAGAGTTAGCCTCAGATGAGATGAAAGCGATTCCACCATTACTTGATTCTGATGTACGAGCAGTGGATCTTGTTTCCTTCTTTTGAATATCCAAAGCACCAGCTTCAAGCTTTCCAACAAGATCATCTAAAGACAATTGCATTGTCTTAGGATCATTTTCCAACAGCAAAACTCGCGTTTCCCAACTTGGAGGAAGAGCAGCTAAAGCCTTTTTGTTAATCTCAGAATTTTTTAGATTATATCCTCCAGCTTGCAGTTCATTTACAGTACGTGTAAATCTGCAAAGCATGTCTCTGACAGTCTCATTCTTCTGGATATAGAAGTAATCGAACTGAGTTTTAACTAATTCCAGTTTGCTCTCGATGAACTCTGAATTGCCACTAAATCTCTTCTCAATTGCAATCCAAAGATCATAAGCGATTGTTTGTGGAAACATATCCAAAACGTCAGTTGGAAGTGACATAGTGATAGCAGAATGAGTTTTGCGTTCAATTTCCCATGCTTTTCGTTCTTCGGGAGTGTATGAACGAATGGGTTTGGGTGGAGGAACGCCCATGTGTTCTCCAAGAGCAACCGGAGCTTCATATCTTTCAAGAAGAGCCAATTCCATGACAGGATCGGTGAATAAAACAAAAGATATAAAACGCTGTTTCCAAGCTCGATATTCCATCCCTGGTGCAAAATAGGGAGGTTTATTTGCACTACCGATTGTAGCATTATGTTGTAGAACTGCATCAACACTTTGAAGAGATATGTTGAAAATCTGCAAGAAAAGTTAGAAAATATTCCACAAACAAGCTGAAATTTTTGTCTAAGTCTGGGAAAATGCGACACAATGGTTGTGTCGCAGACGATCAATACGACACAAAGGTTATGTCGCAGAACTTAATCCGACAGAAGACAAAAATGCGACACAACAATAATGTCGTATGTTATGTCGCAACTTGTGTCGCCGACCAGTTAAGGTCAAAGAAGATTGTGTCGTAGGCTTATGTCGCACGTTATGTCGCACACTATGTCGCAGACAAGTTAATGTCGTATGGTTGTGTCGTATAAACAGTAGATACGACACAGTGCTTGTGTCGCAAAGTCACGCGTGCAGACAGCCTTGAGCCCACAAAAATTTCAATTTTCAACACAAATAATAATAAACAAATAACCCATACTTTGCATCAGTTCTGAATACTAGTTTTTTAAGCAAAAAACTCACCAACTTTTGGTCAACCAAATCCCAAAGTTTGACAAACACAAACACTTGAAGATTAAACACCAAGATAAGCTCAAAATAAACCTTTGTTTGACCAAGAACACCAAGAACACACAAATAAAAATTATCACTTTTTAGACTAAAATCTTGCAAAAACTAACTCGCAACCACAACTCAAGAGTATGTGGCTCTGATACCAATTGTAGGTTCCAACTATTCGGACCTAATCGAGTAGTTTGCTTGTATGTAAATGCGGAAATTAAACACAACAAGATATGCAAGATTGAAGCTAAATATCAACTCAACACAAAGATGTATGTGTATATATATTATCAACAAGTAACCATACACTTTGACAAAACACACAAGGAACAAAATAACACTACAAGAGTAATTTTCTTTCTGGACAGTAGGTTATGTGTGTGTGTTCTCTCTCCTTTAACAGAAGCTGGCGAGCTTCTATTTATAGTCTAAATCAGGCTTTCTGCGACACAACCCTTGTGTCGCATAGACTGATTCTGCGACACAATACATGTGTCGCATCCAAGGATTCTGCGACACAATACTTATGTCGCACAGAATGATTCTGCGACATAATCCTTGTGTCGCAAGATTACAAAAATTGTAATTAAACTATATCTAAACTATTCAATACGTAATTACAATATTGACACAATTACAGACTGAGACCAACTGACAGACACATTTAGATGTACCAACAAAGTTCGTAAGTTAATGTGAGCTATTACTACAATCTTTTTATCGGGCTAACGCGGAAGTGTCCACAATCAGGCAAATAGAATGTCACGTGGGTTGCAGAATATATTAAAGCATACACCGAAAGTTCTCTCAAATATGTACCCATATTATCCGATAGTTAATCTCGAATCCTATTCCCCAATCTCGGTCGTCAGAGATGTCCGAATCATGGCATAGTTTGTTGAATAAACAGTCTTATGAGCGAGGTTTACCCTCACCTGAATAGGTTGAACTAGCTGGTCTAGGAGGCCGGATAATATGTCATTCCTTATTCGTATGAATTATCGACATTACTCAGGTATGCAAGAAAACAGGGATGATTTGTACTACAAATGGAAACTTAAGTAATACGTTTGTTATTCGATTCATAATATCACTACCTTCGGTCGTTTATGACTTCCATACATTTGTACTCCGCCGTAAGCGTTTCCAATACTATATCAAAGAACAGTCGAATATGGGCCACTATATTATTTCACAATAATTTATGCCGTTTGTATTTTACTATTATGTTAATCCTAAGGCAACAATCAAACAAGAACATGAAGTAAGATGATCAAAGCAACAGTTCAATGTTAGCATACAAAGGTATTATATAAGTCGAGGATATTCTGAAAGTTGTCTCAAAAATATCTTCTATATGAATTTAATCTTAATCTACCTCTATTCTCATATTTTGTGTCTCTTGGATCCTATTTTGGTCTAGAGAACACCGGCCATGCCGAGTTTAATGATTCAATCTAATATAGTATAACTATGTGACCTATACCCTATGAGTTAGCTAAGTTCATTTTTGGATAAGGTTTTAGTCACAACATGATTTGGGCAGATAAACGATAAAGATTTACTTCCTACATCTATTTGTAACATAAGTCATCCGCAGTCTCATAACTTACAACACAATTGCATACTTAAAACTTTCTAAACGACTATTATAGCAGACAATTGAGTTATCTAGTTAACCATGGCAATTCTAGCATGCATATTTAAATTTATAAAATAAAGAACAAACATATTTAAATATGGAAGATAGATTAAAACCTGGAAAGGTGTACAAATAACTCATAGCTACAATGCGTCCCGGAGCACCTCCGTATAAATCTTCCTTAGTTAATTAATTAGCTATTCGAATTAACTAGCCTAAAGGAAAAACTACAACCAATTTTACAAGATAAGAAAGGTGTGAATGGTGTAGAAGTTGGTGTATGAGGTGTGTGTTTCAAATGAACCAAAGGCACCTATTCATGTTTTCATTTGAAGAACCTTCCCTTTGGCATTAAATGATCCTTGGGTTTTTTTTAGTTCTTGTGGTTCCTTCTGGCAGCTTTGTTTTTGTTGGATCATGCTTTTCTTCGGAGCTCCCCTTCTCTTTTTGGATGGTATTTTTATCCTTCAGGGATTTCAATGTGTTTTTTGCAGTAATTCTTCATGACAGAACAGAAACTTAGGCTATGGCCAAGAGATGTAAAGGAAGGGTTGGTTTCTTGAAGTGAGTTTTTGAAAAGGCTAAGGCTCAACATGTTTTCTAGTTGATCTTCAATGCTGAAAGTGGGCATTGGTTAGGTTAGGCTTGAAAACAGGGGTTTTTATGAGAGGGTTTTATCCTAAGAAATGTCAAGATCCTCTTATTGCACCTTTATCACGTATGACGCCCATCTTTGTAGTTTCGAAATGTATTGCTCGAGCAAGTTCTAACTTAAAAGACATACATCGGCACACTCTCAATCGAAAAGTGAAGCATTAAAGATAAATGCTTTTATATGGCTCAAGATTCCTCACTTATTTTGGTGGTTTAATGCCTAGTCATGCGATTGCTTGTTTTGAAACTTAGTTTGAAATTTTTTCAAAGAGTTTTACCCGTTATTGTCGATTTCCCAAATCTTTGAACTTTCGTTGACCACAAATACCCTTTTTTTGGACTTTCCTTTGAGTTTGCTAAAAACATTGATCAAAATTTTATGTTGCATTTCAGTAGTGAATACTACTGTTATCCTACACTTAAAAGAACATTGTCTCTAACGTTCTATTTCTAAGTTGGGTTAATCCCACACTTCGATTTTTTAATGAGGGTCAATATTTCCGAAGTCATTCTCTGTTTGTGGGGCATAATCCCACACTTAGAGTTTTACTTAGAATTTCTGTGTGTTTAATCAAGCAAAGTAAGGTTAGAAGAGATACTTCCTTATGTTGCGTGCGTTGCCACTGGATTTTATGGACCAGATGCAAGTGTGTAAATTCGCTAGAAATGGACCAGGCTCATTAAAAATGAACTTGTTCCATAATATCCACGCCGAGTTCTACGTAATAAATATCCTTCAGGAAACACAAATGTCAATACACGTTAATACTAAACATAAATAACATAACTAATAATAGCTAATCCATAGCAGCATAGAGCGCCTCCCAATCGGTGAAGTCATCATCCATAAAGATCGTGTTTTCAACGACCGATGTAGGTGATGCTGACTCCACGATGGTATAGACTAGAGATGTAGTGCCATCTTCTGGATCCTAAATCCAAGCATCTACTGCAGCGATCTCCTCCTCTAGTGGGTCCGTAATAGTGGGGTGGTCCTGCGTAGTCAGTTTCTAAGGTGGTAATAGTTCCCACAGTGGAATGTGCGGAGTGGGATCAGGTCCCTTCTGAAAAGGGCACACAGGTGTGGAAGGAAGGCCTAGAGCAGTGTGGATCTTAGTGATGGTAGTGTGCTGGACCTAGAGGGCTCTCAGTATCGACCAAGTGACAGCAGGGTCCATGGTAGTCACCCCATGATGAAAGGTGGGTACTCTGGAGGTCCCTGCGGTCTGTCTCTCTGATCGGAGAGATGAAGGTAACCTGGCATGGAGGGAACGTAAAAGGGATGTCTCCTGAACGTTCACCTACACCAAGTCTGCCAAGGTCTCATCCAATCGACAGGGCGGTGACTGCGATCCCATGATGGTCCTCATGCTACTACCCGGTGATGAACTCCATGAGTGATACATGGCACGTGAGTGTCTCTGACTGGGGGCTCGTGCTCTAGCTATCTGCGAACTCATCCTGCAAAATACAAAAGGTTAACATAATCAATTGCCTTTTATAAGGCGAGCAACTACATAAGAATGGATTAGATCAAACACAAAAGAAAAATTAATGCTGAAAATATAAGATAGGCTTGGGTGCCTCCCAAGAGCGCTTCATTTATCGAGTCTCGTAGCTTGACTCATTCATACCTACTATTCTATTAGGGTGGTTCGTAGTTATAGACTTCCTCGGTTGTGGGAAAGTCTTCTACGTAGTGTTTTAATCGGTGACCATTTACTTTGAAATTCCCATCTGGAGCCTCGAGTCCGATGGCACCTTAAGGATATACTTTAGAGATTGTGAATGGACCGCTCCACCGTGTATTGAATATACTAGAAAACTTCTTAAATCGGGAGTTAAAGAGTAGAACTTTATCACCTAGATTGAAGCGTGTGGGGCAGAGCTTTGAATCGTGGAGAAACTTGGTTCTTTCCTTGAATTTATAGGAGCTTTCATAAGCTTGAACTCTTAACTCTGCTAGCTCGTTCAGTTGCATTTTCTGGTGCGTTCCCGTTATCATAGGATCTAAGTTACAGTTTTTCAACGCCCAGTAAGCTTTGTATTCAAGTTCAGTCGGGAGATGACATGCCTTTCCATAAATGAGCCTATAGGGGGTTGTTCCTAATGGCGTTTTATAAGATGTCCGAAATACCCATAAAGCATCATCTAGCTTATCTACCCATCTCTCCTTGTGTTAACCAACTGTTCATTCCAAGATCCTTTTTAGTGCCCAATTTATAATTTATGCTTGCCCATTCATCTGCGAGTGATAGGCCGTAGAGTTCTTGTGGGTAACACCGTATTGTTGCAATGGTTTCATAAAATGAGTATTGCAAAAGTGCGTGCCTCGATCGCTGATGATCGCTCGAGGGGTTCCAAACCGACAGAATAGGTGCTTTAAGAACTTGGTTACGACCCTTGAGTCATTTGTTGGAAAGGCTTGAGCTTCAGCCCATCTGGATACGTAGTCGACAACTACTAGAATGTATTCTTTTCTGTAAGATTTCTAAAATGGTCCCATGAAAACTAATCCCCATATGTCAAATATTTCACATGCTTGGATATTCGTTAACGGCATTTCATTACGCGTTGTGATATTTCCAAACCTTTGGCAAATATCGCAGCATTTCACCAAGTCTTGTGCATATCAGAAAATAGTAGGCCAGTAGAATCCTGAGTCGTAAAATTTCTTTGTTGTCAAATTGGTTGCGTGATGTCCTCCGGTGGGTCCGTGATGGCTTTAGTGGAGTATGTGTTCGGCTTCTTTCCCATCGACACATCTTCTTACAATTTGGTCGGGACAGACCTTGAACAAATATGGATCATCTCAAAAGTAATGCTTGACGTCGCGGAAGAATTTTTGTCTTCGCGATGATATCATCCCTTTCCTTGTGATCCCTCCAACTACGAAATTGGCAATGTCTGCAAACCAAGGATCGTTAGTGAATTGCGAACCTTTCATTTTATCTGCTAAACTCATTAACTGCTCCTCTAGAAACCGATCTTTAATGTCTCTTTCTGCAAGTTGTTCCATTGACAAATTTTCAAGTCGACTTAAATGATCTGCGGTGACATTTTCTGCTCCTTTCTTATCTTTTATCTCGATGTCGAATTCTTGTAGGAGTAAAATCCATCGTAACAATCTGGGCTTTACGTCTTGCTTTTTAAAGAGGTATTTTAGAGCTGAGTGATCCGTGTACACTATTATTTTGGACAGTATTAGGTAGGATCTAAATTTGTCAAAGGCAAACACTACGGCTAGCAGCTCCTTCTCGGTGGTTGTGTAGTTCTCTTGAGCGTCTGTGAGTGTTTTGCTAGCGTAGTAGATTGGTCAAAAGTGATTATCCTTCCTTTGCCGTAGAACTGCCCCAACTGCGAAATCACTAGCGTCACACATGATTTCAAATGGTAGACTCCAATCTGGAGCGACCATGATTGGTGCATCGGTTAGCTCCTTTTTCAGGTAGTTGAAAGCCTTCATGCATTTCTCATCAAACACAAACTTGATGTCTTTTCCTAGTAGGTGGGTGATAGGTCGAGAAATCTTGGAGAAATCCTTGATAAAACGACGGTAGAACCCAGCGTGTCCTAGAAAGCTTCGTATGGCCTTAACGTTGGTTGGTGGTGGTATTTTGGCAATGGTTTCAACTTTTTCTTTGTCTACTTCGATTCTTGACCTTAATATTCGATGTCCTAAAACTAATCCTTCCTTCACCATAAAGTGACATTTTCCCCAATTCAAGATGAGATTTGATTATTCACACATATCGAACATTCTATCGAGGTTGGATAGACGTGATGCGAAAGAGTCTCCAAAGACCGAAAAATCGTCCATAAAGACTTCCATGCATTGCTCAATCATGTCATGGAAAATTGCAACCATGCATCTCTAAAATGTCACAGGTGCGTTGCATAATCCAAACGGCATTCTTCGGTATGAAAATGTTCCGTATGGGCATTTGCACGTTGTCTTTTCCTGGTCCTTCGGATCGAGCGGGATTTTGAAATACCCGGAGAAACCATCAAGGAAACAGTAGAATTTGTTTCCTGATAGCCTTTCGAGCATTTGGTCAATAAACGGAAGTGGGAAGTGTTCCTTACGAGTTGCTTTGTTTAACATCCGGTAATCGATGCAAACCCTCCAACCGGTAACCGTTCGAGTTGGTATAAGTTCATTTTCTTCATTTGTAATGACTGTCATTCCTCCCTTCTTCAGGATGACTTGAACAGGGCTAACCCAAGGTGTGTCAGAAATTGGGTAAATCAATCCAGCATCCAAGAGTTTGATAACCTCTTACTTGACCACGTCCTGAATCTTAGGATTTACCCTTCTCTGCCTTTATACGGATGGTTTGAATCGTTCTCCATAAGTATCTTGTGTATGCAATAGTTGGGACTGATTCCTTGTATATCAGAAATTTTCCATGCGATTGCCTTCTTGCGCGATTTCAAAACTTCGATGAGTTGAGCTTTCTCCTCGGGTTTTAACTCTTTGATATTATCACCGGGAGTTGTGATGTTCCATGGAGGTAAGCGTACTCAAGGTGGGGTGGTAATTCTTTTAATTTGAGGTTTGGTGGTTCTTCAATAGACGACTTCATTCTAGCTATCTCGTCTCTGTTAAGATTCTCATATTCAACTTGGAATGGCGCATCGTTTATCTCGGGTTCAGATTTGGAGATTGATGTTATTTCAACCCACTCGTTTCTATTTGAAAATTCGTCCATCTTTAGCTCGTATTTGTTGACTGATGATGAAGAAAATTCGTCATTTCTGGTGAGGGTGATCTCTCCGTCGTCTTTGAATTGGAATTCTTGAAATTGAGCGGATTAGGATTAGTTTATGGTGATTTCGGGGTTTTGAAATGGTATTGGTTCGGGTTGGTTGGCTAATTGTGGTTCAAATGGCGGTGGCTCAACACTCATTCCTTTGAATGAATCTAGGATTTCTTCAATTGAAGGAAATGGGTTTGGTCCGTTGAATATGGGTTTATCTCTTTTTAGCCAAGGTATCGGTGTACCGCATCCTAATGGAACAGCGATTATTTTGCCATCGGTGCGAGGAGATTTCTTTTCGAACAGGGGAAATATTAGTTCATCGGATGTTGTTGGCGAAGTGATTGCGGAATGGAGTCTAGGGTCCTTATTATATAGCTTCCGAACGGTGATTATGGTGTTGGGTATCGGATCCCGGCTAGATAGTACTAGTACTTCATGGAGATGTTCATCAAATATATCCTGCATGGTATCACACAAACCAAGCTCCTCTTCCAGAGGTTTCTTCAGTAATCGATCGACATTAAAGGTGACTTCCTCTTTCCCAACTCTTAATTTTAAAGATTTTTCGTTAACGTCAATTACGGCCTTGGCAATATTTAGGAATGGTCTGCCTAGGATGAGCGGGATATGGGTGTCTTCCTCTATGTCCATGACAATAAAGTCTTCTGGAAAAATGAACTTATCGACTTTGACCATGACATCTTCAGCAATTCCTCGAGGGATCTTAACTGATCTGTCAACTAATTGGATGGTCATACGAGTAGGTAATAGGTCATCTATTCCTAATTTCTTATAGAGGGAATAAGGCATAAGACTAAAACTAGCACCTAGGTCTGCTAAGGCGTTACTAATTTGAATTCCTTGGAGAAAATAGGGTATAGTAAAGCGTCCAGTATCGCCTAATTTAGGTGGGAGACCAGGTTGTACAACTAAAGAACATTCAGCATTCAAGGGTAAACTTACTATTTGCCTAAGTTTTTCTTTATTTGAAAGGAGTTCTTTAAAGAAGTTTGCACAGGAGGACATTTCTACTAAAGCATCCAATAATCTAACATTGAAGTGTAGGCTTTTAAATATTTCCAGATATTTACCTAATTGAGCTTCTTGCTTTTCCTTTTTTTACTCTATCAGGTTAAGGTATTCTCGTGTGAGGTACATTATCTGGAGTTTTGGATGGGTCAGATGTTGTGACAGGGATGTCAATTGACATATTTTCACTAGGTGTAGGTGTGGGCAAAGAAGTGTTTCGAGGGCATTATCTGGTGGTGGTGAATCAACTTTGGTTACTTTTCCTCCTCTGTTCACGATTAACACATCATCACTTGGTGGATTAGTGATTGACGACGTACTTTCCTCAATAAAACTTAAGTCTTTCAGAATAGATTCCATGTTTGAGATTAATTTTTCTGAAATTTTTATCATGGCGTCAATGTTATCTTGAAATCCGGTTACTCTTTTGTTTATAACATTTTGTTCGAACCTAAAATCTGATAAAGATTGTTTTGAGGAAGGTAAGTGGTCTATAGGTGAGGAAACGGCCAAAAGTTGCGTTAAAGATTCATTTGGTGTGGGGATAGTCCAATCAAAATAGGTTGTTGAATGTTTGGTCAAATTTAAACTACAACTAAACTAATCCTAAAGGCAAAAAGGTAACTTTTGATCGATGTTGATCTCTCAAAAGGATCGCTAAACACTAAAGTAGCTAAATTCCTAAAATTGTTTGCTGACGCTCCCCGGTAGCGGCGCCAAAAACTTGATGTGTAGCACACCTGTCGTTGAGATTTCTAATGGTGATGCGAGACAACAGTGGGTTTTAAATTTGTAAGGTTGAGGCCTAGGGTTACTATTATGCTAATCAAAGGGCTAGCAAAGTACAAGTATGACCTATGATCGTTCTTTAAAGATCGGCAAATTGAAGCAAGGGGATTTGGAAACTTTTATTTATTTAGCTAGGGATAAAAAAGTTGGTTTTGGTTTTGGGTTTTCTATCCTAAATTAAATTAAACTAAACTAAAGAGTGGAGGTTACTTCAGGCGTTCAACAATTAAAGCGATTGTCTACTATGAAGTGGTTTAGGAGTTGTTAAATATGGGGAGTTCTAATGGGGATAAGTTTCTAAGTTAATGTGAGCTATTACTACAATCCTTCTATCGGGCTAACGCGGAAGTGTCCACAATCAAGCAAATAGAATGTCACGTGGGTTGCAGAATATATTAAAGCATACACCGAAAGTTCTCTCAAATATGTACCCATATTATCCGATAGTTAATCTCGAATCCTATTCCCCAATCTCGGTCGTCAGAGATGTCCAAATCATGGCATAGTTTGTTGAATAAAAAATCTTATGAACGAGGTTTACCCTCACCGGAATAGGTTGGACTAACTGGTCTAGGCAGCGGGATAATATGTCATCACTTATTCGTATGATTTATTGACATTACTCAGGTATTCAAGAAAATAGGGATGATCTGTCCTACAAATGGAAACTTAAGTAATACGTTTGTTATTCGATTCATAATATAACTACCTTCGTTCGTTCTCGACTTCCATACATTTGTACTCCGCCGTAAGCATTTCCAGTACTATATCAAAGAACAGTCAAATAGGGGCCGTCATATTATTTCACGATAGTTTATGTCGTTTGTATTTTACTATTATGATAAAAATAAGGCAACAATCAAACAAGAACATGCAATAAGATGATCAAAGCAACAGTTCAATATTAGCATACAAAGGTATTATTTAAGTCGAGGATATTCAGAAAGTTGTCTTAAAAATATCGTCTATATGAATTTAATCTTAATCTACCTCTATTCACATATTCCGTGTCTCTTGGATCCTATTTTGGTCTACAGAACACCGGCCATGCCAAGCTCAATGATTCAATCTAACATAGTATAACTAAGTGACCTATACCCTATAAGTTTGCTAAGTTTATTTTTGGATAAGGTTTTAGTCACAACATGAGTTGGGAAGATAAACGATAAAGATTTAATTCCTACATCTATTTGTAACATAAGCCATCCGCAGTCTCATAACATACAACACAATTACATATTTAAAACTTTCTAAACCACTATCATAGCAGACAATTGAGTTATCTAGTTAACCATGGCAATTCAAGCATGCATATTTAAATTTATAAAATAAAGAACAAATATATTTAAATATGGAAGATAGATTAAAAACGGGAAAGGGGTACAAATAACTCATAGATACAATGCGTCCCCGAGCACCTCCGTACAAATCTTCCTTAGTTAATAATATAACTATTCTAATTAACCATCCTAAAGGAAAAACTACATCTAATTTTACAAGATAAGAAAGGTGTGAATGGTTAAGAAGTTGGTGTATGAGGTGTGTGTTTCAAATGAACCAAAGGCACCTATTTATACTTGAAATTTAGTGCATTTTAGCAACTAGGATCACATGTTAGCAAAAGGTGGTAATGTTGCTAGCACATGTACCCTAAAGCGCGAAAACGTCTAGCACGTGTACCCTAAAGTTGTCGAAAAGGTCTAGCACGTGTACCCTGCGAGTACGAGAAAGGACGGAAAAGTGGCCAGGGGACAGGGGGAAGGCAGCCGGCGGCGCCACCCATGCTGCCTGCGGCGGCTGAATGGTGGCCGGCGGCGCCTGGCAGCCTGCCGCCCTGGTTCGCCGTCTTTTGCTTCGTTTCCTGATTCGCGAGTATCTTCTTTGTTATGTGTCTGTTTTCATCGATTCTTTTTGCGTTGGATTCATTTTTCAAAAATAAAGACTTTGATGAAAAGAAATGCCTGAAATGCATCTCTGATCTTTAGATGTCTCGTACGAATCGTTTGAATCTTTCAGCGTACGTAGGATCTTCATTCTTCATCCGTTTTTGCTGATTCTTCTTCTGTTGGATTTGAATTTTGAAAACGAACATCTTGGATAAAATGGATCTTGGTGATGGGTAATTTGTCTCTAAATATTGTTTCGGATGCCTTGAATCTTCAACTGTGTGTTGAATCTTCGTTTTTCGTCCGTTTTGCTTGATTTTTCTCGTGCAACTTCATTTTGATCTTCTTGGCAAAGTTTCTTTGATTTGAGTATCTTTTGAGTCTAAATGCCAAATATTGCTCCAGAATGAGAGAGATATCGTTGGTAAAAACATGACATTTTACACGATATCAGACAGTAAGGTGCACTCTAGGAGTACATTAGCATGGATGCATGTTCACACGTGTTTGCTTTATTTTGAAACTATGACTCTCTTTTGTAAACTTTAAGATCTTATTGTAATTTCTTTGGTAATTGTGGTTTGAACTTGTAGTAATGTGTAATATTTTCTCCAAATTATGTATGGTGTTTCTACTATATCTTATGCATTGTTACCCGGTACTGTTACATCTTGTGTTTCCGCTTTAGCTGGGTGTGGCAAGTTTGGTATCAGAGCCTAAGGTTATAGAGAATGCCGGTTTTTCAAATAAAAATCCCAACTATAACCAAAACTTTTAAATAATATTCTCTTAAAACACCAAAAATTACCAGTTCAACTAAATTGAACATATTACTACTATAGCTAACCCATGTATTGCATTATTAGACCTCAATTAGACATAGCCTGATCACATATGTTTAATTTAGGTAAGATTATGTGAGATACGGAGTAGGTATACTACGATTATGTTCAATTTCCTTTTCTACTTAAATCTTTGAAAAGCAAATTTTGCGTGTGTGCATTTCATATCATAGGTATCCATGTAGCACTGTTAGTAACTAAGTATACCTCCATTTTAGTCTTATCATTTCAAGGTTAACACGTTAGTGTATAATGTCAAAGTAGATTGTTTAAGGTGTTAGTCAAATCTTGTGGTCTTTGTAAAGATACACTAAGTACAGGATAGCAACACTTGGGGTGTTGCATTAGCTAGTGTATGTATATAGTGGTTGTGTCTTGATTTGTAACAATCCGTTATGTCTATGTTCCACCCAGATTCGGTAATATAGTCATCGTTCCTAATTGAGAATAAAGCAATAGTTTTACATACTCTTGCTTAGATTATATTGTATTATAATTTTGCATACCTAAACTCGTTAAACTATATTCCACACGATTAACTAGTGATTCCAACCTAAAGATTAGTAGATTGGGAACTACACATCATCTTCCCACACTGCTTACTCGGCAATGCGCCAGGACACGTCAGTAATCGTCCAAGGAACTAAATCTTCTATTTGTAGGCTTACCTTGTCGCAATCCTCGTTCCACGCTGCTATATCATCGGTCTCCCTCGTGACAACCCTCCTAGTACCGAGGAGGAGAATCTATCCGAAAAAGGACCCACTTGAGGAGGTTCTTCCCGAGGATGAACCAATATAACTGGAACCACATGAAAACTCGTCACCTAGGCACGTTACATCTAGTTCTTCTACATCACACTCTTCCTCCCACTCTTATCGAAGACCTATGAATCGCGTGAGTTATACATGACTAGAAGGACTGACAGACCACCTCGAACTAGACCTTACACTATCTATACTACTACTGATACTCAAACCACTAGGACCCATCTTCCGCCAGATGTCCGACAATGGAATTAATTACCCTCAACTCTTGAGACTTGGAGAATTGAAGAAGGAATACAGATTCCTACAGAGGGCGAAGAATCTTTCTACATGCAAATCCCTCTATACGCACATGAACTCGCTCACTATAGCTGCTAGACTACTCCATCACGAGAAGAGGATAGATACTATGGAGTTAGAACAACATGAAACCCCACTACGCCAAAAATGGGCTTTGGTCACACATGCTCGAAATCAAATCGTCACACCTTAAAAAATTTATGTGACTAAAGATGCCAAAATAAAATTCACGTCATTATTCGGTCACACATACACTTTAATCGTGTGACCATTCTGAAATGTATTTACCACACCTTCATACATTTATGTGGCTAAAGGGAACTGATGTTTTTTTGCTGATTATTTAGTCACACATTATTTGGAACGCGTGACCAATGAAGAGTAAGTTTGAAGCATTAATCACGTTAGACACATAAAGTGTGACAAAAACTGCGCCACACACTTGAACAGTGTGACCAAATACCACTATATGGTCACATGAAGTAATTGTTTATGTGACTAAATCATGAAGTCGAGTTTGTCACACATAATTTCAGTGTAGCCAAAAACAAGTACATATGGTCACTATATGGTCACACACTTGAACACTATGACCAAATGCCACTATATGGTCACACACTTGAACAATGTGACCAAATACCACTATATGGTCATATGAAGTAATTTTTTATGTGACTAAATCATGAAGTCGAGTTTGTCACACATAATTTTAGTTTAGCCAAAAATAGGTACAAGTAGTCACTATATGGTCACACATTTGAACAGTGTGACCAAATGCCACTATATGGTCACATGAAGTAATTGTTTATGTGACTAAATCATGTAGTCGAGTTTGTCACACATAATTTCAGTGTAGCCAAAAACAGGTACATATGGTCACTATATGGTCACACACTTGAACACTGTGACCAAATGCCACTATATGGTCACACACTTGAACAGTGTGACCAAATGCCACTATATGGTCACATGAGGTAATTGTTTATGTGACTAAATCATGAAGTCGAGTTTATCACACATAATTTTAGTGTAGCCAAAAACAGGTACAAGTGGTCACTATATGGTCACACACTTGAATAGTGTGACCAAATGCCATTATATGGTCACATGAAGTAATTGTTTATGTGACTAAATCATGAAATCGAGTTTGTCACACATAATTTTAGTGTAGCCAAAAACAGGTACATATGGTCACATAACTTATTATGTGTCTAAAGTTTAGTGGTTGTTAGAATTTCAAAAACTAATCTGTATAGTCACATTAATTTTTAGCAAGATCATGTGACTATATTGTATATAATAGTCACACCATTTCACAAATGTGTATCTAAATAAAGTTTATGGCCACATTTTAGGTGACTATATGTGACGAATATATTGACAACAGTCACGTTGTGAAATATTCATGTGGCATTCTTCTGAGCCAAAATGGGCAAAAAAGATTATCATTAAGTTTGATATTAGTCACATTAAGTGTTAGTTTGTGTGTCTAAATCAGGTGCCTTTATATGGTCACATGAAGTAATTGTTTGTGTGACTAGATCATATAGTCGAATTTGTCACACATGATTTCAGTGTAGCCAAAATCAGGTACATATGGTCACATAACTTATTATGTGTGTCTAAAGTTTAGTGTGTGTTAGAATTTTAAAAGCTAATGTGTATAGTCATATTAATTTGTACCACGATCATGTGACTATATGGCATATAATAGCCACACCATTTCACAAATGTATATCTAAATAATATAGTATTTGGTTCATAGTTGTTACGCTCCGAAAGTCTTTTTGTCGATACCAATCGCATTATTAGTAATTCATTCAACTCAATTCAATATACAAAATATCAATTCAAATCAAATTTCATTTATTCTCCATGAGTTTGAAACAAACAAATATATGAACACCTTAAAAACCAAGTCATATTACTAAGTGAAGTTCGTGACAAACTAAATATTCAAATTCAATGATAAAAAGTACGCTAAGCAATTCAAAATCCAATAAGTCTTCTTCTCCCAGCTTCATATATCCTACATAATTTAAAATTCATGCATTAGAAGTAGAAGTGAAGCATTTACAAAATAGAAATAAAGAATAAAAACAAGTTAAAATGGGTCAAAGGGGTTAATGATTATATTCAAAATGTTATCCAAGTGCTTCCATTAGTATAGTAACCAATCTATCCATCATTTTACTTTAAGCTGGTCAAATTAATGGTTTAAAAGTTGTCAGAAGTGTTATTCTAATAGTTTCAACCTCTTGAGTTAAAAGAGGTCTAATGGGTTGAAAGTTTTCATCAATGATACTCAACCATTTTCAACCTCTAATTTGATAGAGCTCTAAGGGTTAGAAGATTGCCGTATGTTTCAGCAACTATGAAAATATGAACACAGATAAGCGTCCTATGTGTAATCTCTTGGCTCGAATCTCATTTGAATCTCTTAGCTCAACTCTCATTTGAATAACTTCGAACCTATAGTCCACAAAAACTTATCAGATATATGTGGATCTACCGAAATACACTAAATCTTTATGGATATCAATTTATACTTACCTGTCAAGAAGATGCCACTCACTTTTTTTTCCAAAGACAAAAAGCTAAAGCTAGGCTACGTTGACACTTCACATATAGCAGTTTGCGCCACACCTACTATTGCAACTGGTGTTTGATCGAGCACCCCTACCTCTAGTACCAGGCATCTTAATGTAATATAAACCATATCGAAACAAACTATAACATACGTTTAACTATGTAATCTTTGGAAACAACTATATTAAGTTATGTCAAGTTTGCATTCACGCCATGTGGCTTTGTGATCAGAAACTCCTATGGCCAGTATATTCTTTAGCTGTAGATGTATAACAAGAGATGTTATAAGTAAACAAATCAAATGCCATAAGTCACCTACTATAAAAACCAATTAATGCTTATATTTGCACTGTATATGAGAAGTTCATCTAACCTGCCATGAATCAAACTTATAAAGTAGTTGTAGTGACACTCACCATTCAGTCTGGTAAGACCGAGACTAATTTTGAAAGTGCAAGCTATCCATGATGGTTTATAAGAATAGAATATTTAAGAAGTTTATTAGAGATGATAAATTAAAGGATAGCAGCAAAAGTAAAAAAGTAAAAGAGGATAAGAGAGGTACATATGTCTTAATAGCATTCACACAGAAGCCTTCAATGTGAGTTGTTCCTATAATCGTTTTCCTGGTTATGAGATAAAAATGTTAATTATAAGAATCGTGTGATTACTTCACTCCTGAAGAGCCTAAACTGCAGGTTTGGTGTAGCTTGTTTGCGGCACATTAGTGTAGTATACAATAGTACCTCAAGTTATATCTAGTTCTGCCCCAACCTCGATAGCTTAACTCATATGTATGGTGGAGCTTGTTTAATGTACATCAATATTACAGTACTACATTACATATTTGTATCCTAATCCCACCTCATGTTCGATATAATGAGTGCATATGTATTAAAAAGGGGATGATTATTTCCACACAAAAAAATACATACCCAAAAATGGGTCAGACGTGATTTCTTATATATTTTAAACGGCAACTTCCCGACTCCCATTTTCCACTCTGATTACCTACTGACTCGGACAATGAACAGAACAGATATAACCAACTCAAGATCAAATTAAATAACAACAATATATTCATTTGCACAAAGTCAATATTAATTCATGAAAGTAAAGGGGAACACATTCTATAACCCTAACATAGCTAATATATAAAATTGAAGAGCTATGAATCGATAAATTAGTAATCGTTCGTTTCTATAAGCGAGATGTAGAATTACGAGTAACGAGACTTCACGAGCGTCATGAATACGATACAGATCTCATCCGAAATTTACAGAAAGTCAATCTTCGGATCTCCCTTGCGGCGTGATAAAATTTCTGGTGTTTCAGTTGAAAGAGCAATTCTGATTAGGTATAGTTTGATTTGAGAGAAATAACCGTGAGTTTGTTTTTGGTGACAAATTTTGGCGCTACATTTTGAGTTTTTGGTGAAAATACCTAGCGCTAAAACTTGTGTGACCCATACATGTAAATTGGGTTAGATTGAAAATTAATCTTATTCTAAATTCAAGTTTGTTAAGATTATAATTTTTGTTAACCAAGTGTAAAAAATTTATCAATCATCAATAAAATGTTTAATTATAGAGTATAATACTAAAAGAAAAGGGAAAACATGATAGATTATTTAATCTGGGAATTACAGAGTATATCACATATGTCACTATTAAACTTATGATAAACTTAATTCATCATTTGAGCATATATGACATTATCTTAAGTTTAATAATAGAATATATGATATATGACATTATTAATATCACATATGTCACTATTAAACTCAGGATAAAATTAATTCATCATTTTAGAATATATAACATCATTCTAAGTTTAATAATAGAATATAAGATATATGAAATTACCAATATCACATATGCTACTATTAAACTTAGGATAGAATTTATTCAACAATTTTTAATATATAACATCATCCTAAGTTTAATAATGGATTATATGATATATGACATTACCAATATCACATATGTCACTATTAAACTTATGATAAACTTAATTCATCATTTGAACATATATGACATTATCCTAAGTTTAATAATAGAATATATGATATATGACATTATTAATATCACATATGTCACTATTAAACTCATGATAAAATTAATTCATCATTTTAGAATATATAACATCATTCTAAGTTTAATAATAGAATATAAGATATATGAAATTACCAATATCACATATGCTACTATTAAACTTAGGATAGAATTTATTCAACATTTTTCAATATATAACATTATCCTAAGTTTAATAATGGATTATATGATATATGACATTACCAATATCACATATGCCACTATTAAACTTATGATAAAATTAATTCATCATTTTTGAATATACGATATTATCATAAGTTTAATAAGGGTATATATGATATATGACAATACCAATATCACATATGTCACTGTCAAACTTAGGATAAAATTAATTCATCATTTTGGTATATATGACATTATCCTAGGTTTAATAATGAAATATATGATATATAAGATTACCAATATCACATATGCCACTATTAAACTTATAATAAAATTAATTCATTAGTTGATCATATATAATATTATCCTAAGTTTAATAATGTTATATATGATATATGACATTACCAATATCACATATGCCACTAATTTTTAAACATAGGATAAATTAATTCATTATTTTGGCATATATGACATTATCCTAAGTTTAATAATAGAATATATGATATATGACATTACCAATATCACATATGCCACTATCAAACTTAGGATAAAATTAATTAATCATTTTTGAATATTTGACATTATCCAAAGTTTGATAATGGAATATAGGATATATGCCATTACCAATATCACATATGCTACTATTAAACTTAAGATAAAATTAATTCATCATTTTTTGAATATTTACCACTATCCTAAGTTTAATAAGGATATATATGATATATGACATTACCAATATCACATATGCCACTGTTAAATTTGGGATAAAAGTAATTCATCATTTTGATCATATATGATATTATCCTAAGTTTAATAATGATATATATGATATATGACATTACCAATATCACATATGCCACTATCAAACTTAGGATAAAATTAATTCATCATTTTTGATTATTTGACATTATCCTAAGTTTAATAACTGAATATATGATATATGACATTACCCATATCACATATGCCACTATCAAACTTATGATAAAATTAGGTCATCATTTTTGAATATTTGACATTATCCAAAGTTTAATAATGGAATATATGATATATGACATTACCAATATCACATATGCCACTATCAAACTTATGATAAAATTAGGTCATCATTTTTGAATATTTGACATTATCCAAAGTTTAATAATGGAATATATGATATTACAAATATCACATATGCTAGTATTAAACTCATGATAAAATTAATTCATTATTTGGAATATATGAACTTATCATAAGTTTATTAATGAAATATATGATATAAGGCATTAGTTATGTCCCATATGCTACTATTATACTTAGAATAAAATTAATTCATCATTTTGGAAAATATGATATCATCATAAGTTTAATAATGGAGTATATGATATATGACATTACCAATATCACATATGCTACTATTAAACTTAGGATAAAATTTATTCATTATTTGAAATATATAACATCATCCTAAGTTTAATAATGTGATATATTACCAATATCACATATGCCACTATTATACATAGGATAAAATTAATTAATCATTTGGAATATATAACATTATCCTAAGTTTAATAATGTGATATATTACCAATATCACATATGACACTACTAAACTTAAGATGAAAGTAAACAACTGGTTTACATGATTTACATTTCCCTCAAATATTTCAAAGCTATTTTATTTTCCCCTCAAATATTTCACTGCTATTTGAGTTCCTTTTTCAAAAAAATTCAAAAAATTTCACAGCTATTTTATAGTGGTCAAGCAGTTCATATCTATTCCCCCCAAATATTTCACAACTACGGAGTACTTTTTTTTCCCTTTCCCTCTTCAATTCCATATTTTCACCAATTCACAAACTACACATATAGTCTGTCATTCCCAGATTGAAACCCTATCGACCTCTCTTTCATTAAGGTATCACCAAACGGTTGTAGCTGATTTAGAACTCCCCTTGTTAATCCAGGTATTAGAACCTTTCTATAATATAATGTTTCGTCTGAATCCCTCTCAATTCTCATCTCCCTCAACTCTATTATTATTTTTCTGGATCGACTTCCTACCAAGTCCCAATTTCGTACCGCTGCCATCTCTAATACGAAGTAACCTCTTTTCCTTCATGTTTAATTCTTACAACCATCGCCTCTCCATCTTCTTCACAGGTTAGATTTGGGTATAATTTGGGTATATTATTAACGGAATGCATTAAAGAAATAATGAATGTATATAAGAAAAAAATATGGAGTAATGTATTTTTGGGGCTAATCGAATTCTTTTTTCTGTTGTTGAAATTTGACAGGTTTTAGGATGCACACTAACTGCTCGATAAAATGGCTGAACTAACAATGTTTGATTTCACTATTAGTGCAAATATTTTCTTTTGCCTCTTCGTCAAACATTCAGAGAGGTACAACCTACTATGCATATAACTAATGTATAATTGTTTTCCTGATGTTCAATGAAATTGAAATGTTACTATGTGTTACTACGTCCAAAACTTTTGCAATTATGGTTATGATGTATAAAGTTTGTACTTTTTGTTAAACTCTTTAAATAATCAAGAGTACATTAGGTTAGTGGATTGTAACATTTTGAGGAGTTGGAATATCTTGCCAAGTTTTCGATTCTATATTTGTTATTTATTAATTTCTGTAATCACTTGTCTTGTTTATTGTGTATAAACATTGATACATTTTTTATATAAATAATGTAGTGGTAAGTATTATACTACTTGCTGGCTATCGCTAACCACATTGAAGATGATAAGAAGACAACAGTTGTGGTAAGTATTATACTGCTTGCTGGCTATCACTTGTTATTTGTAGTGTTTATGATTAACTTTATAATTAGTAAACCCTTCCAAAACTAATTAAGATGATCCTATAATAGACTCATGAGTCTATTTTGAATACTCATTAAAGTGTATCACTGCCCTTTACTCGGAACTTTACCACAACCTACAAATGGTGTGGAGTTTTTTTATTTACTCTGTATATTCGCAACTTGGGCCAAATGTGTTTGGGTATGTATAATTTTTCCAGAAATAAATTGTTATGTGGTCTATGAAGTTGTGCATTGAAGTTTTAAAGACTAAAGACTTATCCTTTCAGTCAATCGATAATTAAAGTGATGAATGAAGAGATGGTGGTGAAAGGTTCTCCTCTGGTAGCCTTCAAGTCTTGGTTTCTTTTATTAATTCATGCTATGTATATTTGCTACATTTATTTAATCGATTCATTGATTTCATATTATGTTGGCAGTACAAAAATATAATGGTTGCAGGAGTAATCAAATTCTATCATCTTTATTTTCAGGTAAACTTATAAGACAGGTGCTACTACTTTTCTAGTCATGTATGCATCATTATAAGTACCTAAAACATGTAATTGAGTAGTGTTTGGTAACTGGCGTAGTCATCTGTCAAATTACCTTATTAATCATGAATTTTGCTAATGAGCCCACTTAACTAGAAGTATTTGGTTAGAATACAATTTGGAAACATATTTTGATTTGGATAGGTCAACTTTGCAAAGTCCAGTTGCTGCTGAATGATCACAAGCTCTTTCTTGCATGATTAGCAACCGCATTGTTGAATGGTTGCAGGCCCCTCGCGGCACTTGGGTAGGCTTGATTGCAGGGATGATTTGCAGCAAAATAGCAGGCTGACTTGCACCAGAATTCAGCCTACTATGGCCTGATTCGCAAATTGTTCGCGAATGAACTCAGCCTTGTTCGAGCCTCCTGCCCAGCCACTCTTGGGCTTGGTGACAGCCACCATTCTAATTTGATTGTAGCCACATTCAAGGTTTAATTGCAGGTGGCATTCTAAGTTGTATCTCCCAAAATTCACTTGATGCAGATGGAACGAAACAACTTCGTTTGTGAGAAATCAACAGCCGAGTTTGAGGGATTACATAATGTTTGTTTTAGAAATCGACAGATGAGTTTGAGAGATGAATATGTGTAATGATATCAAGTGATAGATGGAATTGTTTGTGAGAAGTGTACCTGTAGGCTTAAACAAAGATGGAGAATTTCCAAATGATGAGATTATATTAGTTGGTTCAATTATGTACATTCCAATTTTGTCATAACTGAATTTGTTATGTGTATTTTCTTTTGTTTTGTTATATATTGCAAATATATAATATAATATAATATAATTTATATTGTGACATAAATTATTTATTTTTAAATATGGCTAAAAGATTCATTTACATAATATGGTCACATTATAAACTCTTTTGGTCACTGTTTGCTAAGTTCGTTGTGTGACTAAATGATACAAAACACCACATAAACATAAAAATAAAGTGGCTATTGGATGACAATAGTCACACAAAATACAAGTTTACTTGACGTTACAGCCCATATGATCACACTTTTTATCACCTACGGCCACTTTTGATCTAATTTTTTGTGACCAAATCCCAAAATAAATCACTCTTTGTGTGACAAAATGATACAAAAAGCCACACAAATATAAAAATAAAGTGGCCATTGGATGTCAATAGTCACACAAAATACAAGTTTAGTTGACATTACAGAGCTTATGGTCGCACTTATTATCACCTACGGTCACTTTTGGCTAAATTTTATGTGACCAAATCCCAGAATAAATCACTCTTTGAGTGACTAAATTATACAAAACACCACATAAACATATAAATAAAGTGGCCATTTGATGGCAATAGTCACACAAGATACAAGTTTACTTGACATTACAACCCATATGGTCACACTTTTTATCACCTACGACTACTTTTGCTCTAATTTTATGTGACCAAATTCAAGAATAAATCACTCTTTGTATGACTAAATGATACAAAACGCCACACAAACATAAAAAAAAGTGGCCATTTAATGGTATTAGTCACACAAAATACAAGTTTACTTGACATTGCAGCCCATATGGTCACACTTTTTATCATATACGATCACTTTTGGCTTAATTTTGTGTGACCAAATCCTAGAATAAATCACTCTTTGAGTGACTAAATGATACAAAACGCCACACAAAGATAAAAATAAAGTGGCCATTGGATGACAATAGTCACACAAAATGGTATGTGTACAGAGCATATGGTCACACTTATTATCACCTACGGCCACTTTTGGTTTAATTTTATGTGACCAAATCCCATAATAAATCACTACTTGTGTGACTAAATGATACATAACGTCACACAAACATGAAAATAGGGTGGCCATTGGATGAACAATAGTCACACAAAGTACAAGTTTACTTGACATTAGAGAGCATATGGTCACACTTATTACCACCTACGGCCACTTTTGGCTTAATTTTATGTGACCAAATCCCAGAATAAATCACTCCTTGTGTGACTAAATGATACAAAACGTCACACAAATATGAAAATAAAGTGGCCATTGGATGGACAACAGTTACACAAAATACATGTTTTACTTGACATTAATGAGCATATGGTCACACAAAATACAAGTTTACCTTACTTTAAAGATCATATGGTCACACTTATTAACACTTTTGGTCACATTTGGCTTAAATTTATGTAACCAAATCCCAAAATAAAGAACTTGTTGTGTGACTAAATGTTACAAATGGTCACACAAACATACAACTCAAGTGACCATTGGATGGAAAATAGTCACACAAAATATACTTTCACTTGATTTTAAAGAGCTTATGGTCACACATTTTATGGTTTTGGTTACTCTTTTTAAATGGATACGGCCACTAACCAGCTAGTGTGACCGTATGGACCCCTTTGGTGGCGCGACCTTTAGTCACACACAAGGTGAAAAAACGAGTGTGACCATATGGTTTTAGTCACGCTTTTCTGGTGTGACCAAATCGCAGATCTGTACTAGTGCCCGTTTAGGCTAGGTGCACCTCGCACAAGGCTGAGTTGTACAAATCAATGAAGATCAACAAGGTCTTAATGAAACCATAGAAACTACCCATCTCCAAGTGATGGAGACCAGAGGCAAAATCGTTACCTTGTGATTAAGACTAGTATCCAAAATAGAACTCACTTAAGACTAGTAGAAATTCCACTAAACATATATAGTGTGTGCGAAACGGTTTCAACTAAATTTTCATCAGACATTTTCCATGGATTTTTCACAAACATAAATCTTCTAACAGATTTTAATAAAACATAACTTACAACACCTTTCAATGACCAGAGCTTTCAACGTATATTATCGACTCAAGCCTTCAACGGATTTTCATCGGACATATAACCAAAAGTTTTCACAACTTCAATCTTTTTGAACGGATTTCGTTAAACAGAATTTTCAAAACGATTTGTCAGTGACAAGAGTTTTTAATGTATTTTGATTGACTCAAATTTTTAACGAACTCTAAGTTGTCAAACAAATTTTCAACGTAAAATTTTTTCAATAGACTTTACGACAACTCTTCCACAAAATGTTTTATAAAATATTCAAATCCATAGATTATTAACAAAGTTACCGAAATTACGATGATGTTAGTGATAGAAGAGACGACGCCAATTTAACAAGAATTTGTACCGGCAATTTTGTGTTAAAACTTGAGATAGTTAGAAATTCCTTTCGTATACAAGAAATTTTATATATCTTTAGAGACTAAACTCTGATGCATCAAGAGCTTGTTACGAGTGTGGAAATACTGAACATTTTAGGAGAGCACATCAGAATCCCAATGTGGTCACAGGTACGTTTCTCCTTAATAACCACTACGCATCAGTACTTTTTTGACTCAGGGGCATATAAGAGCTTTGTCTCACCTCAGTTTAGGCCCCTAATCCATAGGGAATCACAACCTTTAGGACCTCCGTATGCGGTAGAACTTGCTAGTGATTACAAATTGATTGTTAGTGAACTAATATGAGACTGCTTACTAGAACTAGAAGGTGAATCCTTCAGTATAGACCTTATTCCAATGAAAATAGGAAATTTTGATGTAGTAGTCGGCATGGACTAGTTAGCCAAAAAAAAATCATGTAGACATAAGTTTTCATGAGAAGATTTTATGAGTACCCATGTGAATGAATGAGATACTATTAGTACGTGGAGAAGGACCTGGAAGAAATAAGAAGATAGTGTCATCCAAGAAAATTCGCAAACATCTGACTGAAGAATGTCTCGCTATTTTTTGCAAACGTTGTCAAGACAAAGCTAAAGAAAAGACACATACAAAATGTCTCGATGGTATTTAACTACCCCAAAGTATTTCCAGATGATCTACCAGGATTGCGACTGCATAGGCAAGTTGAATTTCGAATCGAAGATCTATTCGATCACCAATTAGGATTTCCAAAACGGCGTTCCAAACACGATATGGGCATTATGAGTTTATGCTTATGCCCTTCGGCCTAACCAATGCTCCTACGTAATTCATGAAGTTAATGAACAGAGTCTACAGAGCATACTTGGATAAGTTTGTGATTTATGGATGACATACTAGTCTACTCGCGAAGTAAAGAGAACCACGAGCAACATTTAGGAAAAGTGTTGCAACCACTCAAGGAAGAGAAGTTGTACTCCAAATTCTCTAAGTGCGAGTTTTGGAATAGAGAAGTACACTTCCTCGGTCATATAGTGAACATAGAAGGGATCCATGTGGATCCATCTAAAGTTGAGGCGATTGAGTACCACGAGCAACATTTAGGACTCCTACAAAAATCCGTCAATTTCTAGGATTGGCCGGATACTATAGAAGGTCCATAGAAAATTTTTCAAAGATCGCCAAGCCCTTGACAGAACTGACCCAAAAGGATGAAGGAATAAGTTTCGGATATTGAACAGGAGAAGGCATCCCAAATGCTAAAGGAGAAACATTGCAATGCGCCAATCCTATCATTGCCTGAAGGAACGGATTGTGGTATATTGTGATGCGTCACACTTAGGATCGGGCTGCGTTCTGATGAAGAAGAATAAAGTAATTACGAATGCTTCCTGGCAGCTCAAGAAAAATGAGGTGAACTGTACTACGCATAAATTGGAACTAGGAGCAGTGGTTTTTCACTTAAGATCTGGAGACATTACATATACGGTACCAGATGTACCGTGTTTACCAATCACAAGAGCCTCCAACACATACTCGAGCAGAAGATGCTCAACATGAGGCAATGAAGGTGGATGGAGTTACTTAATGACTATGATTGCGAAATTATGTACCAAAAGCCGTTAGGGTCATTACAACAACCCCAAATACCCCAATGAAAATGGGAACAAATAACAATGGACTTCGTCACCTCGAACTTCCAAAGGTCACGACTCCATTTGAGTTATCATCGACCAGCTAAAAAGATCTGTGCGTTTCTACTTATCTGAGAGGATTACATAATGGAGAGACATGATCAAAGCTGTATTGAAGAAATTGTGTCACATCACGGAATGCCCATTTCAATTATCTACGACAAAGATTGTCATTTTACATCACAGTTTTGGCTATCAATGCAGAAGGTGTTGGATACCCAACTAAACCTGAGTACAACTTATCACCGTCAAGCAGACGGGCAAGTGAGTGATAAATTCAAACCTTAGATGATATGCTATGAGCTGTGTACTAGACTTCGGAGGAAGTTGGGATGTACACTTACCCAGATAAAGATCTCTTACAACAACAATTACCAGACTAGCATCAAGTGTGCACAATTTGAGGCCTTGTATGGACAAAAATGCTGATCACCGTTGTGTTGGCACGAAGTCGGTGAGAAGCACTTGACAAGGCCATACATCATTAAGAAAAGCTACGTTGACAATCACATAAAGCCACTAGAATTCCAAATGGGTGATAGAATGTTCTTGACAATCACAGAAAGCCACTAGAATTCCAAATGGTTATTTCTATCCTTATCTATCATAATGTTGCATGCTATTATTATGTTAGATTTGGGATATATTGCCATAATTAGTGAGTAGATTAGCTATTGTGTTTGTTATGATGTAGTTAGCTTTTTAATATTTAAGGTGATGTTACTTTATGATTGAAAACTCGGTGTACTATTTAACTATACATTTATGTTTGAAAACTAAACTATCGCCTTTCCTCCAATAAATGTGGTTACAACATTTATGACAAGGAGTCACGAACCTTGTTCAAACGGTCACTACCTATCTATGTTTTCTAAATATGAACATGGTCTGATTCTGAAGCTGTGGAAATACTGCCTAACTTATCGTATAGTTCACCACCAATTAATCAGGGATTTATTGGGACTGAGTTATTAAAGTGAATGGGTTGTTTAGCTATCATAGATGGTTTTACTGTATGTGACAACCATCAAAATCTCAGGTCATTACCGCACTCAAATCTCAAATTACGTTTACAACATTTCTTAAATCCTAGTGAAATTTCTAGGTTTTGACACTACTACACAATCCACGATAGCCCACCCCCAATAGACCACGGAAATGGTGAAAATCACATAAAACCTGTGATCCATTTGCAAAACTTCGCACATTTTCACTTTCCTTTCCTGTGGTTTCCCGTACCTTTGATCTAACGGATCGTTTAATCAACCAAATGTGCGGAATCCGTTTGGTTAGCGATTATTGAACGAATAAACAAACACACGATTTCTATAACGTTTTCTTTGTATTCACAATTGAGTATAAACGTTACAAGCTTTTTCTCCTCTCTCTCTCTCTCACAAAACGCCTCACACTCTCTCTCTAATTGACCAACCCTAAAACTGAACCATAACTCTCTATTTATAGGCTGTTCAAAACCCTATAGCGACACTAGCCAAGTGTCGCTATATGCGACACTTGCTTAGTGTCGCATAAACACTAATTTGTCTATATTTTCTATTTCACTATTCGTTTACAGACTTGCATATACACACTAAACATTATACATACGCAGACTAATTGTCTTTAACGATTACAAACGTTTGACCAACTGACTGACACACAAAATGCACCAACAAACTCCCCCATGTCAGCAGCTTGGTCAAATAAGTCTTCAATTAGTCTTCATCAACAAACTCTTTCATGTCAGCAACAATCAGAATCTCCCCCATTGAAATAGCATGGTCTTCAAAGAAATCTTGATGTCCAAATTCATGTGACTGACACAAATTCATCATACAATAAGATCTTCAAACTAGGTGACCATCTCTCAATCATCAGCAGCTTCTCCGATAGAATTTATCTTCACAATCTTTGGAGAATAACCGACATCCTTTACATCTTCAAAATTTGACTTTAACAAGATATGTGATGTTTGAAGAAAATAATATAGAAATAAAATCTTTTTGTATTTTCTTTATAAAGGAAAAGTAAAGAACAAAGATTGAAACAAATTTGGGGATAGGATTGTTTTACGTCTGCTTTGAGATCATATCAGGCCAACATACAATTATTAGGAAATAGTAAGTGTTATCTCGATTATCAGTATATTTATCCTCTTTAAATTTACTTAACATATTTAAAGCACCTTTTATAAAAATTATTTCAAGACGATTACTGGTATTGTTTGTCCACTTAAACATGTTACATCCGGGTCTGTGAGTTAATCTTTTATTGTTAGTATGAATATCTATCCATGGTCCCCACCTATGACATACCCCTGTAACCCAGACATGAGCATAGCTTCCTAATCCAGAGAGAGTATAAGAATATCATTTTTAAGAATCAAGTCAGCGGTGACAGGTCTGTACTTACATACAACAGAGCGACATAACTTGATTTAGGTTTAAGCAAAACCAAACTTGGTCAAACCATTTTGGTGACCTTGTTAGGTATCTTATGATTTAAGACTTTTTCAAGTTCATTGAATTGCGTTTGCTTAACTTTTAAGCATATACTAATTTAGACCAGGTCTGTACTTACGTACAACAGAGGAAACAATCAGTATAGACCCCCAAATGATTTCAAATAAACCTCAGGTATAGAAATATGTCATGCTATGTTAAGGAATTAAGACATTTAGTCGTACATCATATGGTGTTTACCACAAGATCATAGACACGTATTAGAATTACTTCTTAAGAACCCAGAAACCGGTGTGTATCATGTCTACCAGTACATCATATGATGAAGCTAATGTTTATAAAAACTATTTTAAACATGCCAGATAAACCTACTGACACATCAAACATAAACCTTAAAATTTCCATTTTGTGCATGTTATCTGATGTACAATCATTTCCCATGTTGTTTACAGACACAATCCGATATCTTTTTGATGAATAAGAATCTTGTTGTTCACATTTCTGATCCAAATAATCAGAATTTTAATTACTCCCCCTGAACAACAAATTCTTTTCAGAAATTCAATTTAAATGTACTCCCCTTAAACATTGAACATATTTTTGTAATTTTTTATTTAAGATATTTCGCAACATTGCATTTCTTTGATACTAACAAGTACAAAGAATGGTTGTTGCAATAATAATAAAATTTAAAAGAAAAATATCAAAATCACATATCAAGTCAAATCAAATGCCTTTTAGCACTTTTACCACCTTAACTTCAGAAATTTCAGCAATCCAGTCATCATTCTTCCAACACTACCCACATTCATGCAGTCACTAAAAATATTGGCTAACAAGAAACTGACTGCATCACCACAAACAATCTAACATTAAAGTTTATGGGACACCCAAGCCTTGATAAACTTGGGTTGTCCATTATCATCCATAATCATCACATCCATGAGTTTATGATATTTTAAAAACTCAGTTGATTTCAAAGATGTGTTGTTTGTGGATTTTGGTTTCCAAACCTGTTTAGGTTCGGAAGATTTGTTTACAACAATGTTGTGCTGTTGAACTTGAGGTCTACTAGGCAGAACTTTGTTTACTCTAGCTGTAGGTTTTGGAGAATTTGATGCACAACTAGATACAGGCGTATACGAACGACGCCTTGAAAAAGGTTTTGAAAAAGAATTCCTGAAAGAGGAAGTTCTTGGCATCCCTCTACCAAACCTATCTAGGGATAATAAGCTACAATCCCTAATAAGATGGCCCTGTTGACCACAACGATAACAAGAATGACGCTCCACAAAAGATGTAATCCAATGAGTTCCCTCAAAGCGTTTCGGTGGAGGACAATACACATAAGGTCTATTAGCAGGAACATTTCTTGAACATGCACTCTTAGGTGTACATGTTGAAGTAGATGTTCCTGAGGTTGAGTTAGTAGATTTAAAATCCCTTTTAACATTTTTAACTTTGAAAGATTCATTATCAACTTTAGCTTTGCCTTTGCATTTAAAACAGTCAGGTTTAACAGCTATTTTCTCAACCTGAATGGTAGAATCTTCTGGTATATCTTCTACCTCAACAATCTCCTCAACACTAACTTGAGATTGACTTTCAGGTTTAACAAACTTAGGCAAGGGATACTCTGGCCTTTTCGTTTTCTCCTTTGCCTGTTTGTTTTGCTTAGCTTCTTTAGCTTTAATACCATAAAGCTTCGTATAATCAACTGGAATTTCTTCAAGGCCTTCCTTAACAAGCGCAGGACAATATTCGGCATGAGAAGGTGGTGGAACTTGGTGATAACCAAGTCCTTCCTTCTTTTTACCGCTTGTCCCTTGTTTGTTAACGATTTCATTAAAGACAAACGTTGCAGATGAAGAACTTAAAATTTTGCTTTTATGGTTATCGTACTCACTTTTTAAATCAGAAAGCTCCTTTCTTAACAGTTCTATTTCAGTAAGATAACTTTTAATTGCATCTTGCTGACTAAAGACCTTTGCTTTAAAAGTTTGAGTATCTAACTTGTGAGCCTCAATATGTTTTTCATAAAGCTTTTCATTTTCTAGCAAAAACTTATTAGATTCTGTAAGTTTAACAACCTTTTCCCGCAAGTTTAAGTTGTCTTTTTGATAGACCTCAATTGGTTCATTTTGTACCTCAATTGAATACAGGTAGCACAATTAAAAGGCTCAATTGGTTCATTTTGTACCTTAGGTGCATTAGAATCAACGTTTTTTTTCGAATCCACCATTGCACTATGTTGAGGTTATTCTTCCTTTTTATAGCCAACACAACGCTTTTCAATGGCAGCCCAGAGATCATACGCATTTTCGTAATTCTTAAACAACTTTAAGATCTCCGTAGATAAAGATCCTTTAATTGCGTTGAGAGTCTTCTGTTCATTATCCCATGCTTTGCGTTCTTGGAGAGTCATTGATCTATATGATTTTTCAATATTTGTTCCTTCCAAGACTGGTATTTCATATCTCTCAGTCAATGTAATCCACATGTCTGGATCATTAAAAGAGATATAGTCTTCAAAAGCTCTTCTCCAGCTTGAGTAGTATGTGTTTGGAGTTAACATCGGAAGGTTGTTGCCAACACTATGCAAGCGTGACATCTTTTAAACAAGAACTTTAGCAAAACCCAGACAACCAGATTCTCCCACCAAAATTTGATTTGAAAATATTGAAAATTGGGCGAGCACAACTAAACTTTTCCCAAACTAGAATTATGAACTTTTAAGCTCAAAAACAAAATTTGGTACTACAAATTTTTTGCGAATTTCCCGCCAAAAATTCAACCGAAAAAGTCCAAAAAATGACCGGGTAAAATGAAACTTTTTCCAAGGTAAAATTGAACACTTTTAAGTCTATGAAACTTTTTTTTTTTTTTTTTTTTCGAATCTAGAGCGACACTAGGTAAGTGTCGCTAAAATTCACAAGTGACGCTATGAAGTGACGCACAACAAGTGACGCACTGAAGTGACGCTAGAAGGTAAGTGACGCACTAAGTGACGCTCTTAGTGACGGCAAGTGACGCACTAAGTAACGCACTTGAGTGTCGGCAAAACCCTAGTTGGAACTTACGAAGTGACGCACTTGAGTGACGCTCGAAGTGACGCTTGAAGGTAAGTGACGCTATCAAGTGACGCAACGAGTGACGCAAAAACGCGGCTGTCACCTCCAAAAACCCTAAAAATCGAAATTTTCGAAAGCCTAACGAAAATTGACGAACGGCGGATGAATTTGCACCAAAAATCAACCCAAAACTCAATATAATCAACACAAATAACCTAGAAACTGATTATAATCGATTAATACCTTCGCGAATCAACCGAAAACGTTCAAAACACGATCCGAAACCGTCGAATCCTTGATTCACGGCTCTGATACCACTTGTGGTTTCCCGTACCTCTGATCTAACGGATCGTTTAATCAACCAAATGTGCGGAATCCGTTTGGTTAGCGATTATTGAACGAATAAACAAACACACGATTTCTATAACGTTTTCTTTGTATTCACAATTGAGTATAAACGTTACAAGCTTTTTCTCCTCTCTCTCTCTCACACAAAACGCCTCACACTCTCTCTCTCTAATTGACCAACCCTAAAACTGAACCATAACTCTTTATTTATAGGCTGTTCAAAACCCTATAGCGACACTAGCCAAGTGTCGCTATATGCGACACTTGCTTAGTGTCGCATAAACTCTAATTTGTGTATATTTTCTATTTCACTATTCTTTTACAGACTTGCATATACACACTAAACATTATACATACGCAGACTAATTGACTTTAACGATTACAAACGTTTGACCAACTGACTGACACACAAAATGCACCAACATTTCCGTTATCCACGGTTCAAAGATTTAGTGGAACACGGATCTAGATTTAAATCCATGGTCCACTTCTTTTAAAAAAAACCACGGTTAGAATTGACGAGGGGTGGTCTATGTTTTTGACACGGAACACGGTTCCTATTTTCAAACCCTAGTTAATTTAATCAGAATACGGTGTTTTTGAATAACCCATGGTTTTTTCGAAATAATGATCAGTAAACAAATTTATATTGTATTGTAAAATGCATTTCCATCTGGGCCTTGGGGTGTGGGCTGTGTGTTTTGAGCCAAGATGTAAGTTGTTTAGAGCACTACCTACCGTCTTCAATTAATTTTGAAACCACATGAAAAATACATGAGAGTTTTTATTCTGTCACATTGTCATAGTGTGATATTTAAAGCTTCAAGTGTTATATCATCACCATCCAAAACAAAAATAAAATAAATAATTTTCTTATCATCGCAATAACAAATAAATTTATTAAACACGGAAATATCGATTGTTAAATAATTGTTACTTCTTTTGTCAAACATACGATAAGTAGAGGAAGTGATCAATAACTTCATGTTTTTCCCCCTTATTTACTATTTGGGTGCATGTTTTGTCCCAAAGCTACATGACTAAGTCTTATATATATAGTGAGTATATATTTACTCAGAATATATAACAACATCATTAGCCCCGGTCATCAAGAGTTGAGTATCTAGAGATTATCAAGGTACCGAGAAACGAAGGTATATGTTGTAGCGAGTAACGTAATATCAAGAGAACCATAAGTTATTAGTCATTATCATACATTTCCAGACTTTGAACCCTTCCCCTACAAAATCTTTAATTCACTTGAGAGGTGATATCTTACCCATACATAATAGTATAATACAAAAACAAATAATCTCTCATCAACGATATCGGCGAGTTAGGTACCAAGCAACGAACGTATATTTTGTAGCGAGTTACGTACCAAAATCCGAGAAATTTGAGGTCCATGTTGGGACATGACTTTTCATGATCATTCTCTAACAATGCCAGGAATATACAACGCTTAAACAGAAGAGCATAAGCACAAAAAGATAGCTGGCATTGAAGCAAAAAACCAAAAGCCTAGAAATTTGAAAAGATGACCTTTTCAAAACACTACTACAGCCAAGCTCAGTGCTTCAACGATATGATACTAAACACAAAAATGCTTACCACCAGATAGGAGTGACGAGGGAAAGAAATTATGTTTATAAATTGCACTTGTGCGGAACACTTTAATAAACAAGGCTTTCTTTAGAACGTTCTGACTGTTGGTCATCATCCTTTACTTTTTGTGCCAAAGAAGACACATTATATTCACCAACAAAAAGCAAAAGTTTTGGAGGAACGAACGTTGTTCTGTAAAACTAATCCATCGAAGGAACGAACACTGATTCAACTCGAGACGCAAGTTCAATCAGTGGAACTAAATGATAACAGAACAACGGGCAAGTTCCACGATCTAATATATTTTCTAAATCTATGTGGTTAATGGTTATAATAATAAAAGATGATCATAAATAGTGAAATCGCGGTTGCGAAGGAACCATCATGGGAATTAAGAAATACATGATCATAGAAAAGGGAGTGTCTCATATTGTTACTTTGTTTGTTTATGTGCAAAAAGGTCATGGCTAATTTGTGTATTTATACATGTAAACATTGCACTTCAATTTATGAAATAGACCACAGTTTCTATTTAAAAACCGTGGTCTCTTTTTTCAACAGCAAATGCCGAACAGTACATTCCCCCATATCGTTATCATTGGATCCACAAAGATCTCAAAAAATTGTTCATAAGTGTAGTTGAATATCCCTTCGATCAATCACCAAACAACTCGTTATTCAAGCTCCTAATAGTTCAACAAAATTGGAAGGTATGATGCATGCATTTTAAAACTTAGCTTTTTTAATATGTGACAATTTCTATCTACAACAATGTATATGCTCATATTCAATTGAATATTTATAACAATTTCAATTTAGTCGCTTTCATTGTCGCGGGTCTTGAAGCTAGTCATTCCATTTTATAAATTATAATACTTTATCGTTAATAATATTAGATGAGCCTACTGATATCGCGTAAAATGTCATATTTTTACCATCGATATCTCTCTCATTCTGGAACAATACTTGGCATTTGGACTCAAATAATGCACAAATCAATGAAACTTTGCCAAGGAGTTCAAAATGAAATTGCATGAGAAAAATCAAGCAAAACGGATGAAAATGAAGATTCCACACATAGTTGAAGATTCAAGGCTTCCGAGACAAGATTTTAGATAAAGTACCCATCACTATGATTTCTCTTATACAAGATCTTCTTCTTCAAATTACGAATCTAACAGAAGAAGAATCAACAAAAACGGATGAAGAACGAAGATTCTACGTATACCAGAAGATTCAAACGATTCGCACGAGACATCTAAAGATTAGATAAACATCTCAGAGATTTCTTTTCATCAAAGGCTTTGTTTTTGAAAAATGAATCCAACGCAAAAAGAATCGACAAAAACGGACGCATAACGAAGAAGATACACACGAATCAAGAAACGAGCAAAAGATGGCGAACCGGGGCGGGTGGAGGCCAGCCGTCGCCGGCCACCATGCTGCTGCCGCCGGCTACTGTGACACCCGCCAAATTAAGACTAGTGATTAGTACCTAATCAGTTATAATACATGTAATTAGTTCTGTGTTAGGCTAATTAATGTATCAAGTAATATATATTGTTGAATATATATAATCATGCGATTTGATTAAATCGTACAAGTTTCACATCGAATGTAATTCGGTTCAATTAGTACGGACGTTGGTGAACAATTTTGTTAAATAATATAATATTATTTAATAACGCAATTATGTCCAAAATATTATTTAGATAGTATTTCAGTTCAAATTTGTATCGTACAAACAAGGACTACACGATTAGATTATTAAACGCGCAAACAAATCGGAACAAGTTAAAGTTATATTTTATAACGCAATCATTAAGTATTTGGTAAAATACTTCAACAAAAATATTGGGTAATTATTCGTATTTTAAAACGTATATTTAAACGTATAAAATAAACATTTAACGTTTAAACGAACAGGAGGACGAACACCGCACGGAGCGCGATTGCGGGGACTGAAAAAGGTGAGGCTTTCACCTACACCCCACCTCTCTTTCCCTCTTTCTTTCATTTCCATTTCAACAAAAACACACACACACCACTAAACACTCTCAAACCCATCACCACCAAATTTTCGGATCTAGCATAACCGACAACAAAAGTTACATTTTCGGAATCACCATCAAGAGAGGAACAAGATTAACAAAGGCACCACCCTCGTTTTCTTCCTCGTTTTGTCTCGATTTGCAATTGTAAAAAATTCTCTAAATATTTAGATCCACTCATTTTGGTGTATTATTTCGGTGTTATAATGTTTACACAACTTAGTATTGTCCAAATGTATGAAGAAAACATGATTTTGCAGCCTAAAAATGAGTTAGATTTGTGATTTGGGTCGGAAAAGCGCGACAGGCGCTGTTTCTGGGCTGGTGTTCATCTTTGCGACACAAGCCTTGTGTCGCAAGGTTGTGTCGCATAAACCCATTGACGTCGCATTTTATGTCGCATCAACCCTTGTGTCGTAGATTTTGCGACACAACGATTATATCGCACCTTGTGTCGTATACCCTATACGACACAACCCTTATGTCGCTATTGATTTAGCACCGAAAGCTTATGCGACATAACCCTTGTGTCGCTAAGCTCTTGTGTCGCATACCTGACCTTTGTGTCGCATGAAACAGAACCAAGAAAACACAGATTTTACTAAGTGTCGAGACCTAAAATTTTATCACTCGATTTCACCCAAATTCAAGTCCAGGTGCGTTTTTCACCAAAGCAATTTAGTATAAATAAAAATTTTCCAAGCTCGACCCCAGCCAGGGGCTCTGCCCCTTGGACCCCGCCAGGGGCTACCGCCCCTTGGACCCCGCTACCAGGGGCGCTACCCCCGGACCCCCGTCATCCAGGAACTTATAAATACTTTTCACACTAAGTGTCAAGCACTTACAGTAATGAAATATGATACAACGATACATATAATAATAACACTTTTGGCTTATTATTACAAACCGTCACCAACGGACCATACTTGTTTTTCAAAACTACAAACGAAATACTAAACAAACATTTGGACATTTTCCTAGTTGAATGGACAACTAGCATGGGTGATCTTTTGAGATACCTACTTAATTGATTACTTGCTTACTTACAACCTTGTGCGTTTTAGACGCTAGAGGGTTGCAGGGTTCGGAGAACCACGTACGGAGTTACATCCACTTTACTTACTTGATTACACCTTCATACTTACTAGACTCAGGTGAGTCTCACAGCCCCACTTTTACTGTTTTATACATATGGGGTGAGATACATTGCTTACTTTTCTTGAACACAAGTACGAACAACTTATTTTACTATACGGGATTGCATGAGTTACTTACTTTTACTGAAGTCTCTCCATCATATATCGTTAGTTATGGACTTAAGCGCGAACACTAGTTAATGGGTCCATTAGGGAAATGACCCTCCCCGCCCGGGGTAGTAGCGCTACCACGAACCATTCTGTATAAACGGGCGACTATTATTCGTTACTTATGCTTGCTCAGTTACGAGCATGTCATGGGAGCAACTTATTACTTACGGGTTAAGCTTCGATTATGAGCCTCATGGCAACGGTATAACTTACTTACTTTACATTTGCGGGGTTGCAAATACCTGATTTACGCCTGCGGGCATTACTGATGAAATCTTGTGTTCAAATACTAAAACTATTTACAAACCTGTGAGATTCACCAACATTCATGTTGACCTTTTTAGCTTTGTATCTCAGGTACACATACGGAGTAGGATTCCCTCAGGATACTACCTAGAGTCGCATGATTTCTACAACTGCATTTAACGGAGATTCTTAGCATTATCTTTTGTATTTATTATGGTTATGTAATAGAATCTCCCGCTTTACGCGCGGACTCTAGGGAACTTCATTTTGTAACCCAAAACTCTATGTTTCAAACATTTTATGTATGAAAATGTAACTATTTTACAAACGTTGCATATAGATGTCGTTTGCCTTACTTTTGTGCTGTGATATTAGATTAGTAGCACCCCAAAGCTTGCTTCCGCAAAACAGTGGTTTTGGGGGTGTTACAGCCACAGTGGTGGCGGAGCCGGCCACCTGTCCCCTGTCTCCAGGCCACTTTTTCGTCCTTGCTCGTACTCGCCTGGTACTCGTGCTAGACCTTTCCGCAACTTTAGGGTACATGTGCTAGACCTTTCCGCGCTTTAGGGTACATGTGCTACCACCTTTTGCTAACATGTGTCCCAAGTTGCTAAAGTGCACCAAAATTCAAGTATATATAGGTGCCTTTAGTTCATTTGAAACACACACCACACACCATTCTTATCACACCTTTCTTACACCACACACCTTCCTAGCTTATTTTCTCTCACTCTAAAAATAAGCTCCAATTTTCTCACTCCACATTCTTTTTCTAGATTAGTTTTAACTAGTATTTAAACTAGTTTAGAAATTTAATTAGGAATAGAAGGAAAGTGCGGAACGCATTGTAATCTTCGGTGTATGCTCGGAATTGTGTCAATTAATTCAAGTCTATTATGTCTCATTTAATCCTGGTTCTTTCTATCGTTATCTATCTTAATTAATTACGTTTATATTGATTATGAAAGATTTAGTTATTGCAATGATTAGAGAGTAGTATACTTGTTGTGTTTGTTTGCGATGTAGTTAGTTAATTATGGGATGATTTATAATTAAATATTAAAGTAATATGAAGGCCCCTATTCGACTGTTCTTCGGTATAGTACTAGAAACACTTCAAGGTGGAGTACAAATGTATGGAAGCCGAAAAATGATCGTAGGTAGTCATATTACGAAACGGTACAATATTACAAAGTAATATGATGGCCCATATTCGACTGTTACGCAGATAGCGTTGGAACCACTTTGGGAGTAGTACAAATACGTGGAAGCTGTGTAACGACCGAAGGTAGTTATATTACGGACTAATATATAAAATGAGAAACCTAGTTTAATTAACCTTTCTAAATAGACTTTTAAGCTTTAAATTAATCCATCTCCTTTCCACCAATAAACATAATTACAACACCTTTTTAATGACGTCTAGTTAAAAGGTAGTCAGTCATCTGTGTCAATATAATTTGTCAAAGGTATGAACTATGGAACCGCAAGGCTACATGGGGGATTACCGTAGGACAAGACATGGCCAAGGTTTGAAGCGGCGGAACCACTTTATGTGAGGAACGTTATGGATAATTAGGGCATTTATTGGGTAGTCTTAACCAAGGGCTCGTTTAAAGTCATAAATGAACTTTTGAAATATACGAATTTGTTAGAATGATGAGGAATCGTTATATGATTCAGTTACGTCTAGTACCTTTAGATTTTGTCTCCGTTCATAAGAAAGTAAAGTTAAACTTAAATAAAGATCTTTCTTATTATTCTAAATAATTTGTGATGTCACCAAAACCTAGTTCCTGGTGTTGCATGCTAATGGGACTTTAATTAGTAGGGAATCTAGTGTTTACATCACAAGTATTCAAGAATAACAATTAACAAATATCTTTCAAAACAGTTCTCCAAGCATCATCCCATAACTTAATTAACGAAGTCTCAACAAACACGATCTTTATCTTATCTGCTTTTTCTTTTATTTTTAATTTCGCTTTTATTTATTTACTTTCCTAAGTTAGTTAATAGAAAAACCAAAACTCCCCCACTATTTTATAAAATCTTCACTAGTTTGAAACCCCTCATCTGCCATGCCTTAGCTTCAATTCAGTCGGTTTGAAGAACGACTCTAGGTCATACCTACCACTTGCTCACCCTTAGGATTAGCATTGTTAGGGAAAACTTAGGCCCCACAATTACAAATTTAAAACACCCACTGATCGCCATCGCCAGTAGCCGGTGCAACGACAAGGGTAAAATCCTTACCGACTGCTGGTGACGCATCAAGTTTTTGGCGCTGCTGCCGGGGATCGAAATGTACAATCCTTAGGTGTAAAGACGAAATTACTTACTAGTGAACCTTTAGGATTCCTTAAACCCCTATGTTTTTCTTTGTTTTTCCTTCCTTTTACTACTTTTAGAAATTACCACCCCTCTCTACTTTGCTAGTCAACCAACTGCTGATGAGACTATGACAACCGCACGTATCACTTTGGATGTTGACTCTGAACCTCTGATTGAAGGTCGAGGAGGACCAATTGTCTATCCGAAAATTAGTAGAGGATCATTTGAGTTAAAACCATACATTGTTCAGTTAGTCCAAAACCTCTGTCAATTCCATGGCCTACCAAATGATGATCCCAACTCACACCTTGACAAATTCATTTCCTTATCCAACTCCTTTAAGCCGACTGGGGTTAATCAGGACATAGTCTATCTATACCTATTTCCCTACTCACTCATTCTTCATGCAAAAAGCTGGTTTGAGGGATTAGAGATTAACTCTATAACCTCTTGGGTGGAATTAGCAACCAAATTTTTGACCAAATATTTCCCCCCATCAAAACAAGCCACGTTCAGGACCAACATCATAAACTTCCGTCAAGTGCATAATGAATCAATCTACGATGCATGGGAACTCTTTAAGGTATTGCTTAAGATATGTCCAAATCATCGATTTGAGTGTTCAGACCAATTGCGTATTTTCTACAATGGTCTCTTCCAACATCACCGTATTTACTTGATACCGCCTCTCGATGTAGTTTCATGAATTGTACGACCAATGAAGCTTGGAGCCTTATTGAAGAAATGACAAAGCACAACCATGATTAGAACAGTGAAAATCACCACTTAATAGTGAATCCACCTACTACAATCGGGAATGAAGCTATCCAAACCCTCACTCAGCAAGTGGCAGACCTAACCAAGGAGATTAAGGAATTGAAAAGTCAACAACAAAAAGTCTGTCAAGTTTAAACCTGCCTTAATTGTACTAATCTGAACCACTCAGCCCAAATTCCTCACTCTCATCTAACTCCGCCCAATACTAACTCTTCCTTTAACGCACCTAGGAATAGCCCACTAACTTACCAACCCGGACTGTCTGAACCCTCTTCCTCACAAACCTCTAGTTTTGACGACACCCTGATACAAGTCATTCAAGGAATCTCGGCTAGACAAGACCAAGTTGATCTCATCTTAAGAGGTCAACTGACTATGTTAAAAGCTTTCGAATCCCAATTAGGACAATTAGCACAACATATTAGCGTTAAACCTCAGGATAGTCTAACTAGTTGCCATAAGGAGGCTTCTCATATTCAAGACTCTCAGGTAGCACATAGCCCACCTACGATTTCATCTCGGGTGAAGGAACCACCTATTGTCCCATCGAATATAGAATTAGAGTCTACATCAAATAGGAAAATTCCATTTTCGGCTCATCTTAAACAACGACCCGACAAGCTTAAGTCTTTTAAACTTGATAGGAAATTCCTAGATACCGTATTTGAAGTTCCTTCCAAAAAGTACTGCAGAAGGCTTCTTACAACCAAAGATAAGGTACCCGAAGTACCCAATGTCCCGCTAAATGAGGAATGTTCAGCTATCTTAAAAAATACCATTCCAGAAAAACTCAGAGACACCGGACGTTTTACTCTCCCCTATTCTATCTACAATTCAGGCATCATCTAGTCTCTTGCCGATTTAGGAGCTAGTGTTAACCTTATGCCATACTCGCTTTTCAAGAAGCTTGAGTTAGAAAATCTTCGACCTACCAAAATGACCATACAGCTCGTTGACCACTCGGTCAAATACCCTAGGGGAATTGCTGAAAATGTTTTAGTTAGAATTGACAAATTTCTTTACCCAACAGATTTTGTAGTAATGGATATGAAGATGTACACATCCCAATCATACTAGGAAGACCTTTCATGAATACGGCCAAGGCAATCATCAACGTCTTCGCACAAACCATCAGTTTGCAGTCTCAGGGAGAAACCGTCACTTTCCATATCGACAATCCTAATGCTGGAGACAAAGCCGATATGTACATGATCTTCATAAACAAGACCACAAGGTCAACAAGTGAAAGTAAATCTAGTAAGGAAATGGCGATCACAGCATGATATCGCGTAAAAAGTCACGTTTTTACTACCGATATCTCTCTGATTCCGGAACAATACTTGGCAAATAAACTCAGATAATGTACAAATCAATGAAACCTTGCCAAGAAGGTCAAAATAGAGTTGCACGAGAAAAATCAAGCAAAACGAATGAAAAACGAAGATTCCACACATGTTTAAAGATAAAAAGACATCAAGACAAGATTTAGAGATAAATTACACATCAATGAGATTTCTCTTATCCAAGATATTCGTTTTCAAAATAAGAATCTAATAGAAGAAGAATCAACAAAAACGGATGAAGGATGAAGAATGAAGATTCTACGTAGGCCAGAAAATTCAAACGATTCGCATGAGACATTTAAAGATCAGAGAAACATTTCATAGATTTCTTTTCATCAAAGTCTTCGTTTTTGAAAAAAAAATCCAACGCAAAAAGAACCAATGAATGTTGGTGCATCTTAGTGTGTCTGTCAGTTGGTCTAACTCTGTAATGCGTTTGATATGTAATTACGTTAATTATAACGTTTGTATTAATTACATTTTGTGTTTTGGCGACACAAGGGTTTTGTGTCGTAATAGTTAACTTGGTGACACATCTTGTGTCGCATGAGTCGGCTTGGTGACACAACTTATGTCGCATAGATCAGATTAGGTCTTAAGTATAAATAGTCGAGATCGGCTCAGTTGTGAGGGTTGACAAATTTAGGATTGTGAGAGCATATTGTACTCAGGCTATTCAAGTTAATCTGATTGGAAATCAATTGAGTATTTATATACTTTGTGTTTGTGTTGTTTAATTCGTTAAACGTTTATATATTCAATTCTTGGATTCCGCACTTGGATTGGATATTTGGGTTCAGTTTGGTCCGACTACAGGGGTCCTACAAGTGGTATCAGAGCCCAAAATCTACGGTTCTCGGGAAAAACAACTTGTTTTTTGGTTAAAATCTTTAACAAAAGGTGCTTCAAAGTTAGTATTTGGCCTTTCTGGAAGATTTTGGGTTTATTATTCGTCCTCCATTCGTGACATTTCGTTAGGTTACTGAAAATTTTCGATTCTAGGGTTTTTTGTCACTGCTCAGCCGTTTCTGCGACACAATCTTGAGACATATCTTTTGTGTCGCGACTAGGGTTACTGTGACATACGCCTTTACTTAGGCGACATAAGCTCGTGACTCAAGCTTATTCTGGTTTGCGACATAAGCCTTCACTTAGGCGACATAAGCTTACGACTCAAGCTTATTTTGGTTTGCGACATAAGCCTTCACTTAGGCGACATAAGCTTGCGACACAAGCTTGCAACATATGACACATTTTTCTTCCGTCGCAGTCATTGTGCGACACTACTTTTGTGTTGCTAGACACTCTGGAACTTCACTTCTTCTGCGACATAATCTTTCTGCGACACATTCTTGTGTCGCATAACATTTTGTTCTTTGTGTCTTTGATTGTTTTTCAGGTACTTTACAATGGCATCATCTTCAGCACATTCTATTTAATCAGTTGGAGCAATGTTGAAACAGAATAATGAGGTCGGCTCCGGAAACAAACCTCCTATGTATATACCTGGAATGAGTTATTCTGATTGGCGTCAACGCTTTGAGTCATATGTTGGACTCAATGATCCTGAAATGATGATATATTTACAGGAAAGATATGAACGTCCTCTAAGAACATGAGTCTTTAATGGCCCAGTTACTGAAAAGTCAATTAAATCAATGACTTCTGAGGAACGTAAGGCTTTTGATATGGAATGAAAAACTCATGCTGCAATCATTATGGCATTGCCTCAACCTATCATGAGACAATTGAGGCAACATAAGATTGCTTATGAACTCTGGAAAGCGTTTGAAAAGAAACGTGGTGGTAGTGATCAATACAAGAATAAGAAGATTGATTTGATCAAGAAGCAGTACGAGGTTTTCGATATGCTTCAAGATGAATCATTGGAAGATCTGTGTAGCAGATATTCCCAATTGGTCACTGAATTATTGGAAGGAGGTGTAACCCTGGAACGGAATGATGTGAACAAGAAACTTCTTGATTCACTTCCTAAGAAGTGGCATACTCGGGTTCTCTTGATGGAAAGAGATGAGGATATCATGGACATGGAGCTCGAAGATCTTGTAGGTCACATTGAGGGAGAGCTTCTTGAGATGTAAAGAAAGGAGACCAAGGCCACTTCCCATCTCCAGAATCCAAAGTTGTATGGTGTGGATGTTCATGTGTCTTCAAGCAAGTCTACAGGTACTGCATTTATCGCTAGCAATGCTAGTGGAAATGCATCTACAAGTATTCCATCAGGTGGTACTTATTTTCAAAGTTCGGGCATGTCTTCTGGTGAAGATTATTCTTCTACGTTTTCAGCATTTTTAGCCTCTGCTGTTGACTTTTCTGATGAAGACTTTGGTCAAATTGATCAAGAGGAATTGGAGAGGTTAGATTTAAAATGGAACATGGCTATGCTAACAAAAGGGTAAAGAACTTCTTGCAGAAAACTGGGAGAACCTCTGTGAACAAACCAGGTGAAAAAGGCTTGGGTTTTAATAAAGGCAAGGTAAGATGTTATAAGTGTCAGAACTATGGACACTTTGCTTGTGAGTGTGAAAAGCATAAGATGCCACCTTCGGATCTTACCAAGGCTTCTCCAACAAAGGCAGAAGAGAAAGCTATGGTGTCAGCTGCATTAATGCTGACAGAAACTCCATGGGTCAACAGCTGGCCAGATGCAGCTGATGATGAAGAAGAAAACACAGCACTAATGGCCGAGGTTCATGAGGTAGATGATGAACCTTTATCTTGTGTTTCATGTATTAAACATACTAATAAGTTTAATAGGTGTAGAGAGGACAACGAACGCCTTAATGTTACTATCTCACAATTAACAGAAAATAATGAAATGTTAAAGGAAAGTTATAAGGCGTCTAAAAAGAAATTAAAGGCTATTTTTGAAGAAAAGAAAGAACTTAAAGCCAAAAATTTTGAACAGCAAGATGAAATAGGAAGTTATGTAGATATGCTAACTTTTGTTAAAAAGGAACTTGTTGATTCACATTCTTAATTTAAATCGGAAATTATCAAATTTTTCGACGTCCTCTCTCGTCTTTGATGAAATTCTTCAAAAACGAAGGACAGATACTAAAAGTAAGGCAGGACTTGGTTATCACCATGTCCCACCTCCAAAAGATTATCTGGATATGCCTCAACAAGAAATCATCAAAAAATTTGTACCTATTGTTCCTCAAGTAGATATGAAACCTGTTAGACCTGTTAAAGTAAGGATAAGTAGGCCTGAGGTTGGGAAGGAGGGACTAGGTTTTCATCAAGTCCCACCACCAACAGAGTATCATTAGGAAGATACGATCGAAAATGTTAAAGATGAGTCTGAAAAACCTGTAACTAGTATGCCTGAGCCAGTTAAGGCATCTACTAGTGAGCCTGAAAAATTGAAGGCTCATAAGGTTGACTCAGTTAAGAAGCTTGATGTCAGGGTTGAGCCTTTTAAGCCCATGACTAATGAATCCGTTGAGAAACAGGAAACTAAGGCTTAGCCTATTAAGCCTATTGTAGTTTCCAAATCTGAGAAACTTTTTGATAAGTCGATTCCTCCAGTAAGTTTGAAGGAGGAAATTGAGATTGAGGATATAACCGATGAAGAATACGGTTATTTGAAAAAGAAGAATGTAACCAACGACCATCATATCTTCACCAGTGAAGGTTATGATGAGATTTATCAAATGAAAGGTAAAGCCAAGGCTAAACCTACAAAGAAGATTTCTCAACCAGATAATTACAAATCTAATAAAAAATCATCTGAAAATAAATCTCAAGATTCAACTTCTGCTTGTACACATCAGTGTACATGTTCAGCACATCCATCTTTTGGCCAAGTTCAAAGGTTTATACCTCAATCTCATGATATCGTTGAGCAACGATCTTGTTTCTATTGCAAGAAACTAGGTCATTTGATTAGTCAGTGCCCGTTGCTTGCTAAGAAGTATGGTCGATGGGGTGATCCACGAACCTCTCATTCTCAAAATTTTTCAAAAAAATCTATGAGAGGTTCTGCAGTTCCACCAACTACTTCTGAGAATAACAATATTGAGCCAAACAAAGTTAAACATGATAAAGTCAATAATGTTAACAAGCAACCATCCAAACCTAAAAAGGTTTGGAAGATCAAGGAGTCATGTTCTGACTCTTCATCTGACAATGATTCATCAGGCAATGATTTTGATTTGCTAAAAAATAAAATTCTGACTGATGTAATCATTGTGGATGATGCTACTGGGTTACCCAAGTCTATTAAGGCTTGCGTCTCCCTTACTACTTGATCTCTTTGTTTGTGATGTCGCAGCAATCTAAAGCAGTTCAAAATTGTAGATGGTATATCGACAGTGGTTGCTCGCGACATATGACAGGCGACTTATCTCTGCTATCCGAAGTCAACAATTATGATGGGGGATATGTTGCTTTTGCCGGTGATAAAGGAGGAGTTATTACCAGACAGGGTACACTCACTAATGGGCAAGTGAGTTTTGAAAAAGTTAACTTTGTGGAACAGCTTACCCACAATCTGCTCAGTGTATCACAAGTGTGCGATAAAGAGTACACTACGGCATTTACCAAAACTGAATGATGTATTTTGAAACCAGGATTTGTTATTCCTGAGGAATGGGTGCTACTGAGGGCACCTCGGCAAAAAGACACGTATATTCTGGATATGAAGACTGTTTAAACAACCCAACATACGTGTCTACTATCAAGAGCTCCTGAAAAAGAATCACTATTGTGGCACATACGTATGGGTCACCTGCACTTCAGAAAGATGAATTATTTGGTGAAGCATGATCTTGTGCGTGGAGTTCCGAAGTAATCCTTTAGAATCAATGATCATTATGTTTCCTGTCAAAAAGGGAAACAGCACAAGAAGTCCCATAAGTCAAAAGTGGTGAATTCTGTTTCAAGTCCATTGGAGCTATTGCATATGGATCTTTTTGGACCAGTAAGTAAGAAGAGTATGGGAGGTTTTAAAGACTGCTAGGTAGTAACTGATGATTACTCTTGCTTTTCGTGGGTATACTTCTTAACTACTAAGGATGAAGTTCCTGAAATTCTCACTTATTTGTTTGATAAGCTCGAGAACCTGTGCAATTTGTCAATCAAGAAACTGCGACCGGATAATGGGACTGATGTGACAACTCTCCAAATTAGGTACTGATTAACATTTAAGCATGTGCATTCTTACGCTAATTTCCTGATTTAAGTTTAAAAACAAAACTTTTGATGTGATGTAAGCCTAGCAGCCCAGTACTTTCAAACAAAAAGTATTACTAATACGTGAGTATTTAAAGTTACGTACAAATGTATCGGAACGAACCCGACAGAAAAATACAGCAAAAGTTGATGACATAATATAATTATTAATTCAATTATTAATTACGAGTACTATTGCATCTATAACCTATAGATAAAACGAGTTAAATATACGTTTAACATAAAACGTATTATAAAACGAACAGAAACAATTTTAAAATGCATTCAAAGATCAAGATGAGGAAAATTCAAATTTTCTCATTCATTCGGAAACGTTTGTAACATTACCTCAAAATATGAACCCGAAATTCGACTGAAATTTAGCACCCAATTGAATGATAGCAGTCCAATGCACAAATTTGTACAACAGTCCAAAATAATGAAAACATCATTTTTCCAAATTTAAATAACGAACCAGGAGAGCATCTACAAAATAAAAATATAAAATGTTTAATTTTATATTGTTATAATTATACCCGTACCCGAAATTAACGGGCTAAATATCCCACCACCTCAAATAATTGAGGAGGCAGTATGATTATATACTGCAACACTCGTTGAAATATTTCACTCCCTCCTCATTTCATCCTCAGAAACACACACACATCTACCATCATCATCATCATCTATCTTCCTCTTCTTCTTCTCTTGACATAAACAAACACCAAGCAGCAGCAGCAAGAGGTGTAGGAGAACAACAAGCTAGAAACATCATCCATTCAACATAACATCATTATCCTCTTCGTACATCATCGCCACCATCAACTTCACTTTGTAAGGAACTTCAATTTCTTCGAATTTCATAATTAAATTTCGTTATGTAACATGTTTATATGTTATAATCTATGTATATAACACCACAACTTGATGATTGTTTGAGATGTTCTTGAAATGGGTTATATGAAACCAAACTTAAAATCACAAAACATGTATGTGAAAGTTGATATAAATGTGATATAACATTGTATAAAGATATTATGATGTTAAAAATGGTGTAAAAATGAGCTAAAACTCGTAACAAAACACGTATATATATATACATATCGAACACATACAAGAACAGAGTGCGAATGACAGGGACGAACCAACCCGATTGGTTGGCTTGGGCCAGCCGATCGGCTAGTGAAGATGAACCAAACGGCTAGCTTAGTTGAGCCGAACGGTTTGTGATTTTTCACCCGAGCGGATGGGTTAAGATGTGGACTGGACCGAAGCGAATAATGGACTAATTAAATTGGACTGGATCGAGTGGGATTTGGATTGGGCTGGAACCACCAGCCGAACGGCTGAAGGCCCAAGCCGAACGGCTGGTCCAAGCCGATCGGCTGGGCTGGGCTGGGATGCAAACTGGGTTTTGGTCGCGAGCTGGGCCGGACATTCCTTTGGCCTAAGACTTTGGGTTTGGACCGAGAAATTTAAAAACAAATGAGTTAAATTAAATAAACGGGCCATTGGGCCAAAACTTGTAAATGGGCCAAAAGGACTATGTAATCGGGTTAAGTTATTGGGCCAACAACAAAACTAATCAGGCCGAGCCCAATAAACTTCCAAAACATTTCAAACATAAGACGCGATCCGATTTATTTCACGGAACGAATATTTATAAAACGGAACGTTTATGATGCTATATATATATATATATAGATATATATATAAATATATGTATACATACTTAATAACAAACGACAAACCTATATGTATACTTCATATATACATACAAATGACGACTTTCCAATGACGATAACATTTATTTATTTATTTTATAAACGGAAATAAATACAATAAGAAGTTTTATAACAAATAAAACTTATATACGTTTTAATACGTAAACTTTATAACTTATATATATATATATATAAATGTATATATACATGCACGCGACAAATTCAAAATGTTGAATCTATAACAATATTTCAACACAACGTTACCAACAAATTTAACGACTTACATCATTAAGAAATCAAAAATTTCTTCAAACATACAAACCATTAACATAAGTTGATTAAACAAATCAAACGTACTTATGTTAATACATTTATTGTATATAGGTTAACACACCTTGGGCTATTAACAGTCGGCTGCTAGCTTTCCTTGTCGAGCACATCACAGTGAGTTTACAGCCCCTACTTTTAAATGTTTTCTGCTTTTAAACACAGGGGTGTTAAACATAGAAATTGCATGCCAACACATGCAATCAAACTATAAATGCTTTATTGCTTTTATACAACTGTTGATTTGTGATATTACATATTCACTGTTATTTTGGGAATTTAGACAAAGTATCCTAGTACGGACCTAGACTTGGATGGTGTGCATGAAAGACCTCATGACATGCTACTGTAACCATTAGCTAGGTGACTCTAGCCACTGAGTATACGGATAGTACTATTGCCGTGACGACCCTCCTACGGTGGAGCGTATACTTAAATGTCCGTTCAGGCAAACAACATAAGTTCTGGTTGTGGTTTGGTTATAGGGTTAGGTCGCGTTACTTTAACCTGCGAGGTTTAGCTCACCTTTCAGGGGATCACAGTCTAAAAGAATTCCCACATACTTTTAGGAAGAACGAATCCTACAACTGTTAAACACCGGAAAACATACCAGTATCCTATTTTGCACTGGTAAACAATCAGTAACACACTTTGGGACGACATCCCACGTATAACAATACTTTAGGGTGACAACCCTACATAACTTGTACTTTATATATGAATAACCAATCATTCGTACAAATTTGGTTTAACTAACCACATACATATACAAACCTGTAAATTCACTCAACATATTTGTTGACAATTTTCTCTATGTTTTTCAGGAAATTAGCTGGGTAAGTAATCGCATGCATTCAAGATGGACAACCCTGGACTAATTAGGATGCCACATACTGTTGGGACCGCTTTTGGGGATTTCATTTGTAGAAATGTAGACATTGCGGTCATACTTATGAAATCTTATTTTAAACTTATGTATTATTGTTAAAACAAAAATGTTATAAACTCCACTACTACTGTTACGACTCACATAGTCGTACTACTTTTGTAACAAATGTTTGAACTGGCATCCTTATCTATTATGTTGTGCAATAACCATATGCTCTGAGTATGTATGTATCTGTTGGTTGAAAATACTGTTCGCAGCCCCGCCACGTCATTTAAGCTTCCGTAAACTAAACTTAACTAATTTTAATTACCGTTTGGCGGGATGTGACAACTGAGTTTAAGAATTCGACAATTGAGTTGTACTGTCTAAGAAAAGGCATTGATCATCAATTCAGTGCTGCATGAATTCCTCAACAGAATGGAGTTGCTGAACGTAAAAACAGGACACTCATTGAAGCCGCACGAACAATGTTGGCAGACTCTAGGCTGCTTATCTCTTTCTGGGCTGAAGCGGTGAATACTGCTTGTTATATTCTTAATCGGGTTTCCGTGGTTAAAAAGCACAATAAAACGTCTTATGAACTGCTTAATAATTGGAAACCTTCACTATAGTTTCTTGAACCATTTGGCTGTCCCTACTCTATTATGTACACAAAAGAGAGAGTTGCTAAATTTGAAGCAAAGTCTAGTGAAGGTTTATTTTTGGGTTTTTCAAATAACTCTCCAAATAAACGTGTCTACAATTTGGCAACTAAGCGCATGGAAGAACACTTTGTTGTCACGTGCTTTCGATACTCTGAAAATCCGGAAGGAAAGGGACCAGCACATCTGTTTAACTATGAGGCAATCTTTGACTCATTTAATCTTCCTAAGGAAGATGATGAAGTTGATCAGGTGGTCACACTGCTCCATGTCCTTGATTTGTCTTCCAATTCTTCACAGTCATCAACATCAAAGACACTGACTGTCTCTGCTACTCCACCTCCTTCTCAATCAAATGCTGATGTTCCTGAATCATCAACAAGAAATCCTGAAACATATATTGATGTTCCTGAGCTGTCTGATGATGAAGATGAACCGTTTGAGAACACGGGGGAGTTTGATTCGGCACAGGAAGCCGATTTCACAAACCTGGACTTTGTCATTGTGCCTGACGAGATTCCAAGTTCTCGCATTAATAAGGACCATCCAGTGGAGAATATTATAGGTCCTTTGGATAAGGGGATTCAGACAAGAAGTCAAGTTATTTGCTGATGCACCCCCTGCATCCCCTTCTGACTCTTCTGAGTCTGCTTCTCTTGCATGTCTTGCTGCTGAGGTTAAATCATGTTTTCTATCTCAGGTGGAGCCTAAACGTACAGAAGATGCTTTAAAAGATCCACATTGGGTTGAAGCAATGCAAGAGGAGTTGCAGCAATTCAAAAAGCTGCATGTTTGGGAATTAGTGCCGCTACCTAAGGGTGCACATACTACCTGCACTCGATGGGTTTATCGAATCAAGAAAGATGATCGAGGGGTAGTTATTAGAAACAAAGCAAGGCTAGTAGTTCAAGATTGGAGTCGATTCGTATCTTCTTGGCCTTCGCGTCCTTCAAATAATTTATTGTTTATCAGCTTCATGTAAAGAGCGCTTTTCTGTATGGACAGGTTGATACCGATGTTTATGTGAAGCAGCCTCCTGGTTTTGAAGATCCTTTACATCCAAAATATGTTTGTAAACTTAATAAGGCATTATATCATTTGCATCAGGCGCCACGACTGTGGTATGAGAGGCTTGCCACTCATATTGTTAAGAATGGATTCAAAGGAGGTAGTATTGATAGCACTTTATTCACAAAAAGAGATGGAGACGACTTATTGCTGGTACAGGTGTATGTCGACGACATCATTTTTGGCTCTAGAAAAGATTCCATGTGTAAAGACTTCGAACATCTCATGAAGTCTGAATTTGAGATGAGTGCAATGGGGGAACTCACGTTCTTTTTGGGTGTTCAAGTTGAGCAGTCTGCCAAAGGAATTTACATTCATCAGTCCAAATATGTCACTGATATGTTAACTAGGTATGACCTGCTTAACTGTAAGACCTATGGCACCCCCATTGAAATTAATCACAATCTAGGGCCGGCCATTGATGACGAGGATTGTAAAGAAAAGGACTATCTCTCAATGATTGGTTCTCTCATGTATCTGACCGTATCCAGGCCGGACATCATATTTGCTGTGTCTATCTGCTCAAGATATCAAGCTAGGCCAAAGGTTTCTCATATGAAAGTAGTAAAGCGTATTTTTAGGTACCTTAAACATAGGCCAACTCTTGGTCTATGGTACTCCAATGAAAAATCATTTGCACTCACTGCTTACTCGAATTCTGATCATGGCGGCTGCAGCATAGATAAGAAGTTAACAACTGGTGGATGCCAGTTCCTTGGATCGCGTTTGGTCTCGTGGCAGTGCAAAAAGCAGACAACAGTGGCTACTTCCACTGCGGAGGCTGAGTATGTTGCTGCGGCTAGTTGCTATTCCCAGGTTCTGTGGATTCAGCATCAATTACGCGATTACGGGTTACTTCTTACTATGACTCCTATACATATTGATAATACTGCTGCTATTTCCATTACACGCAATCCCGTACGGCACTCTAGAACTAAACACATAGATCTTAGGTTTCACTTTATACGGGATTGCTATGAGAAACACTTAATAGACCTTGTACACCTAGATACCCTTAAGCAGAATGCTGACCTATTCACCAAGGCCTTTTCTCATGCCCGATTAGATGAACTAGTCAACATGATTGGTTTGCGCTTATTTCAGCTTAAGAAGTAATTTTTTGGACTTGGACTATTGTTTATTTAAAAAAAAAAAAAAACGCAACAGCCACTCTTCATACTCTTTAGTATTAAAGAAATGCACGGTTGCAACATTTGTAAAAAGACGTTTAGTTGTCTGTAAACAACTAGGGAAATGATACTACATTAGGGTACATGCACAAAATGAAAATTTTTAAGATTTATCCTTGATGTATCAGTAGGTTTATCTAGCATACTTACCACAACATTCATAAATATTAGCTTCATTATATGATGTATTGGTAGGCATGATACACCGGCCTTTGAGCAATTAAAAAGTAATTCTAAATACATGTCTATTATCCTGTGGTCAACATCCTGTGATGGATGACTAAGTGTCTTAATTCCTTAATACAGCTTGGCACACTTCCATTTTAGTTTATAATATGAAATACTTTGGGGGTATATACTTCTTGTTTCCTCTGTTGTACGTAAGTACATACCTGGTTTCAAGTTGTATATACTTAAAAGTTAAGCAAACGCAAGTCAAAGAACTTGAAAAAGTCTTAAATCGTAAGATACCTAACAAGGTCGCCTAAATGGTTTCAAGTTGCTTAAACCTGAATCAAGCTATGTCGCTTTGTTGTACGATGGTACAGACCTGTCACCGCTGACTTGATTCTTAAAAACGATTTTCCTCTATTCTATCTATCTTGGAAGATATGTTCTTGTCTAAATTATAGGGATATGTCTATGGTGGGGACCACAGATAATTATTCATACTAACAATAAAAGGTTTGCTCATAGCAGCAGATGTAACAAGTTTAGGTGGTCAAACAATATCAGTAATCATCTTGAAATAATATTTATAAAAGGTGTTCTAAATATGCTAAATAAATTTAAAGAGGACAAATATACTGATAATCGAGATAACACTTTCTATTTCCTAATAATTGCATGTTATCCTAATACGATCCCTTAGCAGACAAAATAACTACGTCACCAAAAAGAAAATTAATTTAAGTTTTATTTTAGGTTTAATAATTAAGTTATTTTAGTTAATTTTACCTTCAAGTTTGTATATTTATTTTTACAAGTCCATTAGTTACTCTTTCATCGGGTTACAAAACTTGAAATTAAAAATCAAGTTTTCTGGGCACTGCGACATAATATTGTCCTGTGACATAACTTATGTCGCCTTCTATGTCGCTAAATTATGTCGCTAGGTGCGGCGGAGGTATAAATACCTCACCCCAGTCGCTTTCTCTGTTCACACTTTTAGCGACACAAAATCAAAAACCTGCGACGTAAAAACCAATCTTGCGACACAAAAGCTGCGTGTGAATTCGGTCTTTGATTCCATTCTTCTGGTGTTTATCTTGGCAATCGATCACTAGTTTCTTGTTCACCTACTTCTACTTGATCGATAGGTACTAGTTTCACCCTATTTTACCGTATATTTAAGCATTAATCATTGATTTTAGTTACGGATTTTTAATGGTTTCGGGTTTAAGTTAATTAGACACGATAATCTCACTCTTAGTTGTTCATATCTATTTTTTCGTGCTCCTGGTTTGATGGCGTACCCTAGGGTATGTCTCGTTTTTGAAAACCCCAAATTAGTGTTTAGGGCTTCTGGGTTGGGACTTGCTATTCGTCACTACGACATAACCTGTGACATAAGTTTTTATGTCGCAGAGTTTCTGAATTTCAATTTATGTCGCTGACATTTGCGACACAATATTTATGTCGCTGGCTTTTGCGACATAATTATTATGTCGCTAAATAACAATGCGGCATATCTTATGTCGCTTAATTCTGTTTGGCCTATTCCACACTTTCGTCGAATTATGGTATAGCCATGGTAGGTGATTTCGTTCACTACTGTGTTCACTGCTTCTGCCCAAAGACTATCATGTCTTGCACTTCCGCGACTTCGAGGATCACCTTTCTGTCTTGGAAGCTTATGTGCACTCAGGTGTCGTGATAGCAATCTTGCTTGATCGATTACCTTTCTTTTTTGGTGGTCTGGTGGGATCCCCTCATTATCCTGGATCTTTGCCTGTCCTTGTCTTGAATTTTGGCCTTTTATGTATTAATAGTATTTGAGGATATTATTTAGGTTTAAGGTTTAGGGTTTAGAATGTATTACTTTGTAATCATAACAATGTATTTATCTTTATCAATTAAACCTTTAATTTTTGCAAATTTGATCTCTTTACTTGTTATATATGTAATTTTGCACTCTGTTGTGCGACACTACTTTTGTGTCGCCTCATCTTTGCGACACAAATGGTTTATGTCGCATAAAATCGATTAAATTCAATTTAATTTCAAAAAGTGACACAACTCTGTCCGTCACATTAGTCATTAGCGACACAATTCCTTATGTCGCTTACTTTGTCAAAAATCAATTTTGTTCTGTTAGCGACTCAATCCAATTATGTCGCAGCTTTTCTGCGACACAATACTAAATTGATTTATTTGTTTCGAATGAATCTGCTTACGCTAACCGTTTGCGAGTTTTATTGTTATACTTTGTACAACAATGGCAGATGGTGATATTCTTTGGGAACCACATCACAACATTGTGGCATTTTTGGATGATTCGAAGGAGACGGCTGCTCCGTACAGGCCAATGGTAGCATTTCTATGTGGGTCTCGTATTCTTACTGCAATCACCGCAACCACCAACATTTACAAGGATCAGGTGGGTCAATTTTGGGAAAATGTAGTGATCAACTCCGAGTTGCTATTCACCAGAATTATCTACACTTTGGGTGATCGTCAACTCATTATCTCTGAACAGGCTATTCGGGAATTCTTCCACTTTGGTGATACTACGGAAATGCCTACTCTTTTTGGAAATGAGTTTATTGCTGGGGCTATGACACGTCTCGGTTATCCAGCGTGCCTAATGACCAATACCAAAAGGCGAATCTTCCTAAGGTTTGGAGATATTTGATGCATGTTCTTATCATCTGCCTTTCTCCTCGTAAGGCAAGTTTTGACGATATCAGTCATTCTACGGCCTCTGCCATGCTAGCATTGGTCTACAACAAGCCCTTTAACTTTTCTGGGTATATCTTCAGGGCGATGGTCGACAATCTTAACGCCGGGGACAAGCGTTGGAATCTATATCCACGTTTTATTCAGCTTTTTCTTGATAACCTGCTTCCCGGCCTTCCACAAAATGCCCGAGAACGCTTGCGTCCAACTCCCATGAACGTCCGAATCTGGACGGTTTGTGCGGCAGGTGCGAACGCAAACTACAATTTTCCATTGTTTGGGCACATAATTGATGAAGCTTATGTTGCGCCGCCCAATGACGGTTTTATGGATGTTTTGGCTGCACCGGGGCAGCAACCTCAGGAGGAGGAATTACACCTCCATGATGCACAAATACAGGTCGATGACCTGTTACAGGAAATTGATAATTTCCAAGCTGGAGAACCGGCTGATCAGCCTAATCTTGAAGATCCAGTTGTTGAAGATTCGGATGGAGGTTCTACTCCTGAGACTTCTCCGAGGGATGTCCCCTCAGAAGATGCGTTGAGGAATATTCAACGCTTTGACCCTCGTTGGTTCAAACGAATCCAGCGTCCTATTCGTGAAGGTACAAGTTCAGTGCGCCCTGATCAGGGCAAACGACTAAGAAGTGATGATCTTGCAGATGAAGATTGGGTTCCACCTCAGTCTATTTGTCGTACTTCTACGTCATCTTCGAGGCCACGGGTCGACATTCCCCGTGTTGAGGTTCCAATTCAACCTCTGCCTTCGGTTATCCAGGAACTTTTGAAAAGGATGGATTAGATGCAGCAGACCATGGACAATCAAGCTCAATTTATTCAGTCTCAGGCATCGGTTTTGGAGGTTCAAGCTGCTCTGATTAAAGCGTTAGAAGAACAGGCAACTTTAGTTCCTACTTTGAACACTAGGGTTTTAGAATTAGAATCCCTAACTGTTGTTCCGGGGGAGTCAGTCCTGCGTGCTATAGAAACAACATCTAGGGCTTCAGCCGGAACACAGACTGACAATGTAAATGATAATGTAAGCATTTCTGATGATAATGAATCTCTTCGTTTGGATTATTTCTCGGTCGATGATTTTCCAGGTCAACCAAGACCGTTAGCTGTAGATTATTCAAATGCTAATCTATCTTTTATTCAGCGAATGGTTAATGAGGAAAGTCAAGCATCTGAACCTGAATTTGAAATCAATGATGATGTCGAGATTGAGGAAGAGGAGATGCGTCCTGATGAATTCTATGATGATGCTCTGACAATTGAGACTGATTCTTCGGAAGATGAAGCAGAGCCAGCTGGAACTTCGCAAACTATTCCAGAAATTACACCGGCTTCTGATACTGCTTCTACTTCAACTTCTGAGCAACCTGTGATAAGTTTTGTTCCTGGTGAACCTATTCCTGTTACTTGCAAGACATATAAAGTTAGTGGGAATTACACAGGAATAATCAAAAGCTGGAAAACCTACAAAGGTATTTTCATGATTAAGAGAAGCGATGGTGTTCAGTATTTTAAAAGATCATTCAAGAAGCTGAGTACATTGCCAAAGGGAGAAATAAATCGTCTAGCTCAACTGGAACTGATAAATCCAACCAGGGATTCAAGAGCTGATTTTGTATAGACGGTTTTGCGTCGTGAAGTGAAGAGCAAAAGATATAACTTTATCAAACCGACGCTTGGAACGAGATTCGTATTCAAGAAGAAACTTCATCCAGTAACAAGGCAGCCGATTTGCAAAGTCCATTATCCGCCAGCTGATTGTTTGACTGAGATTCCACTTGAGACTGTTCCCTTTAACCTTATTAGAAGATTTCATCATTGGGAACTTGATCCACCTACGGGCGAAGCTGTGTTTATATTTGTTCCAGAATCTGAGCATCCAGAGAAGACTTCGCTCTATGGTTTGAAGAAAGCTCAATTCAAAGTTTTTGATCCTATGAGCTTGATCAATTTGGCACAGAAAGACTTGAGGAAGTTGTTTGATAATCCAATTCACTTCAACGTAAGAAATGTTATGAATTCGATTCTTGCTAGACGATTCCAGAGAGTTGTGACTGTGTGTGTTACGCATGGGATTCATGCTGGAGGCAGGTTTCCTGCAGGCTGGGCTTAATTGAAGAAATTTTGAAGACCAAGCTGAAGACACGGGGGAGTTTGCTGGTGCATCTTAGTGTGTCTGTCAGTTGGTCTAAGTCTGTAATGCTTTTGATATGTAATTACATTAGTTATAACGTTTGTATTAATTACATTTTGTGTTTTGGCGACACAAGGGTTTTGCGTCGCAATAGTTAACTTGGCGACACATCTTGTGTCGCATGAGTCGGCTTGGCGACACAACTTGTGTCGCATAGATCATATTAGGTCTTAAGTATAAATAGTCGAGTTCAGCTCAGTTGTGAGGGTTGACGAATTTAGGTATTGTGAGAGCATATTATACTCAGGCTATTCAAGTTAATCTGATTGGAAATCAATTGAGTATTTATATACTTTGTGTTTGTGTTGTTTAATTCGTTAAACGTCTATATATTCAATTCTTGGATTCCACACTTGGATTGGATATTTAGGTTCAGTTAGGTCTGACTACAGGGGTCCTACAACGAAAATGGATGCATAACGAAGAAGATACGCACGAATCGAGAAACGAAGCGAAAGATGGCGAACCGGGGCGGCAGGCTGCCAGCCGCTGGCGGCCACCATGCAGCCGCCGCCAGCAGCATGGGTGGCGGCGCCAGATGCCTCCCCCATCTCCCCTGGCCACTTTTCCGTCCTTACTCGTACTCACAGGGTACACGTTCTAGGCCTTTTCCACAACTTTAGGGTACATGTGCTAGACCTTTTCTCGCTTTAGGGTACATGTGCTAGCAAGTTTTCCACCTTTTGCTAGCATGTGCTCCTAATTGCTAAAATGCACCAAATTTCAAGTATATATAGGTGCTCCATGGTTCATTTCAAGAAACACCTCAAAAAACTACTTCTATACCATACACCATACCTCTCAACTTGTTATTTCTTTCATAGTTTGTTAAATTAACTTTCTCATTCTATTAAGCTAGTTTAGGAAACTTGTTTAGAATAGAACGAAAGCAAGGAACGTGCTTGTAATCTTTGGTGTAAGCTTGGAGCTACTCTTATTAATTCAAGTCTATTCCTTCTCGCACATTAATATCGGTTCTTTCTATCCTTATCTATCTTAATTAAATATGTATACTTTAATTATGCTAGAGATAGTTTGTGTCATTCTTAACGAGTAGATTACTATTGTATTTATTGTGATGTAATTAACATAAATAATTATGAGATGACCTTAAATAGGGGTGTTAACGAGTCGAGCATTTAACGAGCTACTCGAGTTCGAGCTCGTTTAACTCGAATTCGATTTTGATAATATTCGAACACGACTTGGCTCGTTCGAAAGCTCGTTTAGTTTCGAGTCAAACGAGCTATTCGAGTCGAACGAGTCGAGTTTATATAATAAATTTGTCTATTTGGAACTTTAAATGTATGTAACTAATATATTTAAACCTAAGACATCAAGTATAAATGAGATTACTCGAGCTTGATTTCGAGTTATGGAATGAGTTTAGCGATCCAGAGCTCATAAACAAGCAAAATTGCCCTTGGAATTTTGATTCATAAAGACACTTTCCAATCAAAAAAACGAGCATCGAACTCGAGCTCGAACAACAACAAATAATTCGAACTCGAGCTCGAACACAATTTTTAAAACTTACTCGAACTCGAGTCGAGCTCGAACCGGATAATTAGCAAACGAGTCGAACTCGAGCATCCTGGTATTTGACTCGATTCGGTTCGTTAACAGCCCTAACCTTAAATATGTCGTGAAATAATATGAAGACCCCTATTCGACTGTTTACTTGATATAGTACTGAAAACGCTGTTAAGCGGAGTACAAATGTGTCACACCCCCAATTTCATGATTTGCGGAAGCGGCGATTTTGGGTGTGACTAATCAATAATCAAACACAGAGGTTACAAGCAAACGACTTTACATGAGACGTTTATAAATATATTACAAAAGTAGTACAAAGTTTTAAGTCATAAGTTATAAGTTTACAATAACAGCGAGTTCACATTTGATTTTGAAGATTTTAATACATAATCATTAATACAAAACATAATGCAAGAAAATCTCCATGTCCAAATAGATGCATGCGACTCGTAAGTAGATAGCTTATCCTGAGGGCCATCCTACTATTACTGATCACCTGATAATACAACACTAAAAGGTCAGCTATAAAGCTGGTGAATCTCACAGGTTTAACATAAACATTGATGTGATCAACATGATTATCCGACGATTTAATACCGATAAAGATTAAATAATACAACCGAATAATGATAAACCAATTAAGGTTTCTGAACAATAATTAAACCATCAAGGTTACCGAACTATGATTAACCAATTAAGGTTACCGACTAGATTTACCGACAATGACATTTGTATTGCATTAAGCCATGGTTTGAGGCCTAACCCGATTTGTGCCTCCCGAACGGTGTCAAAACCCATAACAATTACTAAAATGCCCGTTTGTACATGGTTGTAGCTAGCAACCCTGATGCGCTCCCCAGCGTCCGTATGAAGACGGCTCGGACCGCGATCGGTTTGTTTTAAATTTGTATTTGCTGGGGTCTAAGTGTGACTTACTGATACTGAACCAAAAGGCTAGTGGATGGTAAGTATGACCTAGAGTCGTTCTTAAAGAAAAACTGAATTGAAACAGAGGGGATCCAATCAATCTTTCTTTTCTAGTAAAGGTTTTAAAAGAGTGCGTTGGGGGTTTTGGTTCAGTTAACTAATTAAACTAATTAAAGCGAATAAAAGATAATTGTAAATCAGATAATAAAAGGAGTATTTGTTGTGAGTTCGTTAGCTTATAATGTGGGACGTTGACTTGTAGGAATAACGTTTACTAACTTTGGAATGTTCACTAGACTTAGTAGCTTATGGTATAACCGATAGATTCCCTATAAGTCGGTTATCAACTAATATGTCATGAGGAACCACGGTGTCATGATTCTGATCAGACAGACAATGCTCAACTCTCCACACTCTCCTGTGAGGGAGTCAGTGGCCCTTGTTATTGAGCACATTTACTCGTGGGTGAAGGAATAGAGTAGCAAGTCTACAACAAGTCTAACCGTTCTTAATACCATGGAGACTATAAGTTTAGCAAACAACTAGCTTAGCAAATATCTTCGGACTTAGTTGATCAATTCCTATTAATGAATATTAAGCATGGTAAGCAAAGGAAATTGTTGAGGTTTCTTGCGTACCTTACTTTATAAAGTTTAAGGAAAAGTATCAATTTAAATTGGATTTTAAACTTTCCTTTCTCAATACAATTAACAAACCCCTAGGTTTTCGTAAATGGTTATTTAGCCTATAGCCTACCTAATCTAATCTAAACTAATCTAATCTAATTAAAGCAATAATTATAATGCTGACGGCTTTTTGCATAGAGTTAAACCCAGACCATGTCAGAAAACGCTATGGTAGTCCACAATGTATTTAAACGTTTACCGATGTTTCCATTGTGGATTCAATTGTTTCACGATGTTTACATGATAAGTACATTGTGATTTCAAGTGTACAATACTCATGGCACTTCCACATAATCACATTGCATTTTATGATGCTCGCATAATGTTACAATCGAAACCATAGTTTTACACAGAAAACTATTGACCAAGTAGTAAGGTTCGCGACTCCTCTTTATAAGGTTACAATCATGGTTGTTAATCGAAAGGCGAATGTAAGTTTTAGGTTTTAAATCATAAGATAAGTCCCTTCATAAAGTTTCTGTTTTATAATGTTGATCCATAATACAACTACCTTCGGTCGTTACCGGCTTCCATACGTATGTACTTTGCTTAAAAGCATTTCCAGCACTATACCGAGTAAACAGTCAAATAGGGGCCATCATATTATTTCACGACATATTTAAAGTCATCCCACAATTATATATGCTAACTACATCACAACAAATACAATAGTAATCTACTCGCTAATCATGGCATAAACTATCTCTAGCATAATTAAAGTATACATATTTAATCAAGATAGATAAGGATAGAAATAACCGAGATTAATATGCGAGAAGGAGTAGACTTGAATTAGTAAGTGTTGCTCCAAGCCTACACCAACGATTACAAATGTGTTTCTCACCAAGGATTACCAACACGTTCCTTGCTTCTATTTTAACTAGCCTAATACTAATTTAAAATAATAAAAGAAAGAAAAGTTAGAAGAAAGTGCCTAGGTATGTAAGTATCCTAGTGCCCTTGGTGTGTTTTGAGGTGTGTTGGTGTGTCTTTCAAATGAGCCTCATGCCTCCTATTTATAGAGGAGTTTTGGTGCATTTTAGCAAATGGAAGCACACATTAGCAAAAGGTGGAAAAGGTAGTGGCACCAGGTACAATAGGCGAAAAAGGTAGTGGCACCAGGTACGAAAAGCATGTAAAGGTCTAGTACCGGGTATGAAAAAAGACAAAAAAGCGCAATCCGTGCGGGTGACGGCAGCCGGTGGCGGCTTGCTACCAGTCGGCGGCGGTGGGGTGGTGGCCGGCGGGGCTGGCTGCCACCTGCACCAGCCCGCTGTCGGTTGCTTCGTTTCTCGATTCGTGCGTGTTTTCTTCGTTATGCGCCCGTTTGCGTTGATTCTTTTTGCGTTGGATTCGTAATTCAAAAACGAAGCTTTTGATGAAAAGAAATCCCAAAAAATGTCTCTGAACTTTAGATGTGTCATGCGAATCGTTTGGATCTTCCGGAGTGCGTAGAATCTTCGTTCTTCGACCGTTTTAGTTGATTCTTCTTCTGTTGGATTCGTAATTTGAAAAAGAACATCTTGGGTCAAATAGATGTTGGTGATGGGCTCTTTTGTCTTGAAATCTCGTTTTGATATCTTGAATCTTCAAACGTGCGTGGAATCTTCGTTTTTCATCGGTTTCGCTTGATTTTTATCGTGCGACCTTGTTTTGACCATCTTGGCATAATACTATTGATTTGTAATGTTTTCTGAGTTAAAGTGCCAAGAATCGTTCCAGAATGAGAGAGATATCGGTAGTAAAAATGTGACTTTTTACGCAATATCAAGTATCCCACACTTAGAACTTTGCTTGTCCTTAAGCAAACTCGATTTTCAACATGTTAAAAATAAAATAATTTTAAGGTGGAACTTTTTTACTAAGGGGTTTTGGGAGAGTAAAATACTTGTTCTTGGGAAAAGAAGGATTGTAATCTTTAGGAGCATGCTTGTGATCTTGGATACATGACTAGGCGATCCTCTCAAAGTGGTCACTCAAATCACTCAAAGTGTTTAGGGTTTCCTATTCTAATATTATCAATCACTCAGAACGCCAGTCATGTATCGTTTATCGTCATAGGCTTGATCTAGAATCAAATCGTTACCTCTTTGGTGAGTGTGAAGTCGATCTAGCCACAATCATTCAAGGAGAGGGGATGTAAGGTTTTTGAAGTGAAAGGTTGGTGGTATGAGAGGAGGTTTGGGTTTTTGATTTTCTTTTTGTCAGAGTTGGGATTTTTGGGGGACTGACGCCTTTTGATATTTGCGGAAGAAGTCTTTTTCTCCTATTGATTTCCTTTTTCTTCGGATTTTTCTTTTTTTTCGACATCAGCCCCTTGCGATTTCTCTTCGATCATCTTTGAAACTTTTTATGAAGCTTGAAGGATGCTTTTGAGTAGGTGAGGGGCAACGTATCTATTTTTCTTTAGGAGTATGGGTGTATGGCTGGGTTTTAGAATGATGTGATTCGATCTCCTTTTCACTGACCAATCTAGATTCGAAATGCATAACAGGAGCAAGTTCTGATTCTAAACGCATACATCGGCACACTCAAGAATCGAAAAAGTGAAGCATTAAAAGTGAATGCTTTTTCTATGACTCAAGATACCTCATAAATCGAAAGTTGGGTTGTTGTGTGCCTAGTCATGCGATGCTCTTTATGGGATTACAAAACTAATTTTTCAAAAGAATTTGTATTTTAATTATCCTTTTTCCCAAAGTAAATCATTCTTTGTCTAAAGTTTTTCATTTTCAACACATTTTTGAAAATTTTGTTTACTTTTTGGAGAAATATGGTCTTGTAAAGAGCAACGATTTTAGAATCAAGCATATACCATTATCTATTTGACAGTAGTGCAACTACTGCTATCCACACTTAAAGAAATATAATCATCGATGTTATACTAAGCTCTGAACGGGGTAAAATCCCACACTTAGGGTTTTAAACATCTAAGGTGCATTCTTTTAGTGTGTGTTGGGTTTGAATCCCACACTTAGTGATAAGCATATTGGATATGGTATATTTAAAATGAATGAAAAAGACGGTTTAGAAGTACTCCCCGATGGTTGCATTGTTCCTTTGGTGCATGTGCCAGATTTCGTCTTCCTTGGTGCAGTCTTGATCAAGTCTTCTTGTGATTGGTCTCGTAGGTGTGAACACGTCGGATATACTTTTCTTCTGGTCTTGATGCTTCCTTGCAGGCTGGAGCATGCTTTGTATGATCCGAGTGTGAAAGATAGTCGGAGATTTCATCATTTCTTGGAAAGTAAAATTGCAGAAATGTAAAAACACGGGTTGCCTCCCGAGAAGCGCTCTTTTAAAGTCGAGAGCTCGACTTAGTACTTTCTTCTTCAGATGATGCTGGATGTGTCCGTGGTGCTGGAGTGGTCACTGTGGTTCTTAGGTAAGCTGTAGCGTGGAGGAAAGTATCACAGGAATTGCTCTATCATATCGGCAATGAGAGTTGGCGGAGTGGTGGATTCCATCCTGAAGCTCTTGAAGTGATCAGTGGCCAGTCTGTCGAGGATTGCCATCCCATAGCTGATGTATCGAACTGCCCTTGTGACTGGTCCATTAGGATCGATTCGAGTGCAAGTGTGAGTTCGAACAATTTCACTCTGGGGGTGGTTTCTGCCTATTGAGGTGATCAAAGCCATGAATTGAGTCTTCACTTCTTGAAACTCTTCAGCTAAAGGGTCTCCTCCAAAAGATCGTGTTGCTTGGCTTACTTGTCTGATGAGTTGATGTTTCTCACGGTTGAAGGGAAAATCTGAGTCCGTGAAGACATAGATTAACTTGCTGAATATTTCGCAATATCCGTTGCGGTAAGCGTCAATTTTTATGTCTTCTTCCTCGTACATTCCACGCAGTCGATCTATTACATAGGATGCTAAGTTGACTGGTGACATATTCCAATATCGTGTTGGAATGTCACGAGTGTTTTCTTCAAATGCTGCCTGATTTAGCTCATCAACTATTAGTTCGACGTGATGACCAATGGTGGAGTGAATGACGATCCTGAAATTTTCTGGAGTTGTAAAATGTTCTCCAGTTTCGATGAGATCTAGAAGGGTTCTAAGATCTCCCACCATTCTTATGTCAGCATAATTCTGTGGATTTCCAGTAGCTCTTTCAAGATGGGTCCTCATTGATGCTAGTGTAGCCTTTTGACTTGATGAGTAGGGAAAGGCTGATCCGGCCAAGGCACAATATACTTTTTGGTATATTTGCCTTTGGTTGTTGCAGAACTCGATTTCTCCCATTGGGTAGTCTGGTCTTTCTGGCTGTTGAGCTACTCTGGTGACTTGTTCTTGAAGGGAATCGGAGAATTCTTGGATATGTCTGAGCAAAGTCTGGGGTACTGGTTCTCCATAGTTGGCGAGATATGAATCGTATTCTTGTTCAATCTGCCTTATCAAGTGTCTCTGAGCGGTGTTGTATTCATTGGTTGACTCTTTGATAGCCTCCACAATGATGCGTACATCGTCATTTTCATCAATCAGGTTAATCATCTCTTCGTGAGTGTCGATTAGGGGAATCTCTAATCTCTCAGCTGTGATGACGGGTGAATTTGGTGGAGCAAGAGGAGTTTTTGGAATAGAGCGTTCATCGATAGTGACGTCAACAAACTCGCCGTCAAATTCGACACTCTGGTAGTCAGAATCTTCATCTCGTGAATCTGGGAATTGGTGGAATTCTTCACCTGAGGGTGCGTTGTTGAAAGGTTGGGTGCTGTCGACTTTGACGGTTCTGACTTCCGTGATGGTGTTTTGAAGGTTTTCCTCAGCAAAGCTTCCTGGTTGTCGTGCCTTATATGCAGAAATTCTCTGTAGGAGTTTAGCATACAGGTCAGGGTGCTGTGATGTTCGGAGTTCTTCTTCGAAAGTGTCTATGTCTCGGAGTTGGGTTCTGGTGAAGGGCTTTGATGGATCGAGATAAGAGTCGAGAATGTTTCCCATTCTTTTGAGATGAGTGGATCTAAGCTCTTGGTGGATGGCTCCGTAATCAAAGGATTCTTCCGATGAAGTGTAGTCTTTGCAGTCCTGTATTCTCTTGACTTCTGCCATCTGTGGTGAATCAGTTTGATATTCATCTTCCTCCATTTCTTCCTCTTCCTCAGGTTCTTCTTCCATTTCTTCTGTTCTTTCGTCTTCCTCAGCAGGTTCTTCCTCTTCTTCCTCAGGTTCTGATTTATCCTCCTCAGATTCTTCTTCTCCCTCAGCGTCCTGATACTCCTTGTCCTTGTCTCGGTCTGTCTCAGTATCGTAGATTAAGGTTGTTGGGCGAGTGAAGCATCGTTCCTCTTCGGGGTCTGATTCGTCATCGGAACATATTCTGCCTGTTGATATAGCATGGCATTCTTCTTGCTCTGGTGTATAGTTTGGTTGGTCGATCTTGTAAGTGATGCTTTCACCATGTGCTCGTAGAACAATCGTATGGTTATACACATCAATCACTGCTCTGGCTGTGTTTATAAATGGTCTTCCAAGGATAATCGGGATGTTTATGTCCTCGTGGATATCCATTACCATGAAATCCGTCGGAAAGAAGATTTTGTTAACTTGAACTAAGACGTTCTCAGCTATTCCCTTTGGGTATCTAACAGATTGGTCAGCTAGCTGGACAGTCATCTTAGTGGGTTTCAAATTTTCAAGTTCTAGCCTCTTAAATAGGGAGTAGGGCATAAGGTTAATGCTAGCTCCTAGGTTGGCTAAGGCGCTAATATATCCGGATTGGTAAATAGAACAAGGGAGTGTGAATCTACCGGTGTCTCCTAGTTTTTCTGGAAGACTATTCTTAAGTAGGGCTGATGTTTCAGAACTAAGGGGAATGTTGTTTACTTCGGGCAGTTTATCCTTAGTGGATAGCAATTTCCTCATATATTTATTTCGACCGGGGACTCTAGACATGGTATCGAGAAATTTTCCGTCTAGCTTAAAGGATGATAATTTCTTAGGTTGGTCTTTAAGTTTAGCGGGATAAAGGATCCTGACCTCTTTGTTCATGGTCGGAGTGGTTTCCACAACTGGTATCTTATTTTTGGTTCTTCTTTTACTGGTACAGCAGCAGGGGGTGGAGTGGCTGCCTCATTTGCGGTAGTGAGTTTCTTTGCTTCCTCAACATGTGGGTTGTGAACCGTGTTGCTAGGCAAACTTCCTCTGGGTCTGTTATCAAGACGTTGTGCCAATTGTCCAATTTGGGCTTCAAAATTCTTTAGCACGGCCAATTGGTTTCTCATAAAGAGGTCGACTTGATCTTGTCTAGCGGACGTCTTTTGGTTGAGTAGGTGTTGACCTTGCATGAATTGGGTGAAGGCGTCATCTGAACTTGAAGCTGGGGCATTTTTCTTTGCAGGTTGTTCAACGGTTTGGTTTGTATCGGAAGTGGGTGCAGGAAGTGCGAGGGGTTGGTTATAAGAAGGTTGTGATTGTTGTGGGTAAGGTGGGTATCTAGGTGGGTATCGGGGTTAGTATGGTTGGTTGGCTCTCTGTGGGAATGGAGGTCCTCTAGGTTGGTTATTGATTTGGTTAAAACCGGGTGGAAAATTCTGTGGTCGAGCGGGAAACTGAGCATAGTAGAATGTGCCATCTGCTTCTTCGTATTCCACTTGTTATTCACCAGATGGTTGTGGGTTGGTACAATGTTGACAGACTTGCACTTGGTGTACTTGGTGCTGTTGTTTCTTAAGTTCTCCAAACTGTTTGACAAGTGAATCCATTTTCTCCGTTAATACTTTAAGTGCTTCAACTGGAACTGGATTTGATGCAGCGATAGGTGCTGAAGATGTTTAGTGATCTCCAGAGTTCCAATCATGGTGATGCATAGTCATGTTCTCTATCAGGTTCCATCCTTCTTCGTCGGTCTTTACCATGAAGCTTCCTTGTGCAGCAGCATCGAGGGTGGTTCGGTGGTTGGGGTCTAAACCATTGTAGAAGGTACACAATTGTGCGGATTTATCGAGATGGTGATTGGGGCACTTCTTCAGGGCTCCTTTGAATCGTTCCCATGCGGTGTATAACGACTCATCAAAAGCTTGTCGGAAATTCATGATGTCATTTCGAAGTTTGGTTTGTTTAGAAGGCGGAAAGTATTTGGTTAGAAACTTTGTCGCCATTACCATCCATGAAGGGATAGAGCCAGTCTCTAAATCTTCAAACCATGTTTGCGCATGATGAGTGAGCGAATAAGGGAAAAGATACAAGCGGATCGTGTCTTGGCTAATTCCGTTTTGTTTGTAGGAATTCGAAAGAGATATGAACTTGTCGAGGTGAGAGTTGGGATCATCACTTGGCAATCCATGAAATTGACAGTAGTTTTGGATTAGTTGGATGATGTGGTGTTTAAGCTCGAAAGATTGACCAGGGGTTTCAGGGTAGAGAATTGGTCCTCCTCTTCCTTCGATAGAGGGTTTACTGTTGTCAGCGAGAGTGATGCGTTCAGCCATTGCTTGTTCAAGCGCGGATTGCTTTCTTTCTCGTCGAATAGTACGTATTATAAGTTCTGGATCAGGGAAATTAAATAGTGGTGCAGATCTAGGGGAACAGGTCATACACTAAAGAGAAACAGAAAATAGAGGTGAAACTAATAATAAAGAAAATATATATATATTTTTTAGAAGGTTTTATCCTAAGGGTTTACTAGAATTGGGATTGGTTGGGCCTCTATATCGGACAGTTAGTCTCCCCGGCAACGGTGCCAAAAACTTGATGCGCTGCCCAACATCCGTATGAAGACGGTGCTCGGACCGCGATCGGTTTGTTTTAAATTTGTATTTGCTGGGGTCTAAGTGTGACTTACTGATACTGAACCAAAAGGCTAGTAGATGGTAAGTATGACCTAAAATCGTTCTTAAAGAGAAACTGAATTGAAACAGAGGGGATCCAATCAATCTTTCTTTTCTAGTAAAGGTTTTAAAAGAGTGCGTTGGGGGTTTTTGGTTCAGTTAATTAATTAAACTAATTAAAGCGAATAAAAGATAATTGTAAATCAGATAATAAAAGGAGTATTTGTTGTGAGTTCGTTAGCTTATAATGTGGGACGATGACTTGTAGGAATAACGTTTACTAACTTTGGAATGTTCACTAGACTTAGTAGCTTATGGTATAACCGATAGATTCCCTATAAGTCGGTTATCAACTAATATGTCACGAGGAACCACGGTGTCATGATTCTGATCAGACAGACAATGCTCAACTCTCCACACTCTCCTGTGAGGGAGTCAGTGGCCCTTGTTATTGAGCACATTTACTCGTGGGTGAAGGAATAGAGTAGCAAGTCTACAACAAGTCTAACCGTTTTTAATACCATAGAGACTATAAGTTTAGCAAACAACTAGCTTAGCAAATATGTTCGGACTTAGTTGATCAATTCCTATTAATGAATATTAAGCATGGTAAGCAAAAGAAAGTGTTAATGTTTCTTGCGTACCTTACTTTATAAAGTTTAAGGAAAAGTATCAATTTAAATTGGATTTTAAACTTGCCTTTCTCAATACAATTAACAAATCCCTAGGTTTTCGTAAATGGTTATTTAGCCTATAGCCTACCTAATCTAATCTAAACTAATCTAATCTAATTAAAGCAATAATTAAAATGATGACGGCTTTTTGCATAGAGTTAAACCCAGACCATGTCAGAAAATGCTATGGTAGTCCACAATGTATTTAATCGTTTTCCGATGTTTCCATTATGGATTCAATTGCTTCACGATGTTTACATGATAAGTACATTGTGATTTCAAGTGTACAATACTCATGGCACTTCCACGTAATCACATTGCATTTTATGATGTTCGCATAATGTTACAATCGAAACCATAGTTTTACACAGATAACTATTGACCAAGTAGTAAGGTTCGCGACTCCTCTTTACAAGGTTACAATCACGGTTGTTAATCGAAAGGCGAATGTAAGTTTTATGTTTAAAATCATAAGATAAGTCCGTTCATAAAGTTTCCGTTTTATAATGTCGATCCATAATACAACTACCTTCGGTCGTTACCGGCTTCCATACGTATGTACTTTGCTTAAAAGCATTTCCAGCACTATACCGAGTAAATAGTCAAATAGGGGTCGCCATATTATTTCACGACATATTTAAAGTCATCCCACAATTATATATGCTAACTACATCACAACAAATACAATAGTAATCTACTCGCTAATCATGGCATAAACTATCTCTAGCATAATTAAAGTATACATATTTAATCAAGATAGATAAGGATAGAAATAACCGAGATTAATATGCGAGAAGGAGTAGACTTGAATTAATAAGAGTTTCTCCAAGCATACACCAACGATTACAAATGCGTTCCTCACCAAGGATTACGAACACGTTCCTTGCTTCTATTTTAACTAGCCTAATACTAATTTAAAATAATGAAAGAAAGAAAAGCTAGAAGAAAGTGCCTAGGTATGTAAGTATCCTAGTGCCCTTGGTGTGTTTTGAGGTGTGTTGGTGTGTCTTTTAAATGAGCCTCATGCCTCCTATTTATAGAGGAGTTTTGGTGCATATTAGCAAATGGAAGCACACAATAGCAAAAGGTGTAAAAGGTAGTGGCACCAGGTTCAAAAGGCGAAAAAGGTAGTGGCACCAGGTATGAAAAGCATGTAAAGGTCTAGCATCGGGTACGAAAAAGGACAAAAAAGTGCAATCCGTGCGGGTGACCGGCAGCCGGCGGCGGTGGGGTGGAGGCCGGCGGCGGCTGGCTGCCACCTGCACCAGCCCGCTGCCGGTTGCTTCGTTTCTCGATTCGTGCGTGTTTTCTTCGTTATGCGCCTGTTTGCGTTGATTCCTTTTGCGTTGGATTCGTAATTCAAAAACGAAGCTTTTTATGAAAAGAAATCCCAAAAATATGTCTCTGAACTTTAGATGTGTCGTGCGAATCATTTGGATCTTCCGGAGTGCGTAGAATCTTCGTTCTTCGTCCGTTTTAGTTGATTCTTCGTCTGTTGGATTCGTAATTTGAAAACGAACATCTTGGGTCAAATAGATGTTGGTGATGGGCTCTTTTGTCTTGAAATCTCGTTTTGATGTCTTGAATCTTCAAACGTGCGTGGAATCTTCATTTTTCATCCGTTTCGCTTGATTTTTATCGTGCGACCTTGTTTTGACCATCTTGGCATAATACTACTGATTTGTAATGTTTTTTTGAGTTAAAGTGCCAAGAATCGTTCCAGAATGAGAGAGATATCGGTAGTAAAAACGTAACTTTTTACGCGATATCAAACCCGGACGGGGACGTCACTCCCATGATTTTAGTAATCGCGCCTTATTAAGTTAACGAACCATGCAATGATGAGGACTTTCCCGTATTAAAACACCCATGCAATACCCGAACAATGAAAATTAAGACCGATAATGATAACCAACATGTTTAACAGAGTTAACAATTAAATTAACTAACCGAATAACAGTGATCACGAAAACAAGTAAGCATTGTATCTCACCCCAAGTTTAAAAAATAGTAAAAGTGGGGCTGTGAGACTCAACTAAGTCTATCCGAGCAATGAATATGTCAGACGTGGAATAGACAATCCCCGAATCTCCTAGTGTCCTAAACACGCGAGATTCTAATGAGCATTTGATTATCTAATATTTCTCCGTATTAATGTTTATCCATTTTGATTATGTCCAAGTGATTATATTTGTACTTCCGATTAAAGTTTATAAAATGTACGGCCCGTTGGTGACGGATTGAAATTATATTCTAGAGATATATAACGTGTGTTTTTGCATTTATATAACTCGTTCATGGATGTATCGTATTGTTTACAATTATCCTTATATTCGTTATATTTTATTTCATAAGTTACGAAATTTGGTACGAGGTCCAAAAACTAAAATATGATTGGTCCGTTTTCGAGTGACCGTGTGACTTTTAGCCCAAACCGTTATAATAAATTTTTCAACGAGAAGCTACCCTGAAAACACTTGTGAAATTCTTTGGCATTTTTACAAAAATTGTTCTGTTTTGAGTATTCCAGCCGTTCGGCTGAGAAGGTCCAGTCGTTTGGCTATGGAAGACCTAGCCGTTCGGCTATGGAAGTCCAGCCATTCAGCTATGGAGGACCTAGCCGTTCGGCTAAGGAAGACCTAGCCGTTCGGCTGATGAAATCCGGCCGTTCGGCTGATGATTTCCAGCCATTCGGCTAATGCTTTCTAGCCGTTCGGCTCAGGTACCACTTGCAAGTCTGTTCGTGCAGTTCATCCCCAACCCAGTTTTTAACTTCATTTTTAACCAAATTCTCATATATAAAACACTTGTATGTGATAATATAAGTATTATAAACGCGAAATTAAAGTAAAGTTTGAGTTTTCTTACGAATTAAAATTTGGACCCGTGAGGATGAGGATGATGATCCGGATGGTGATGATGATCAAAGAAGATGAAGATGAATGTGATGATGATGATGATTGTTACTGATGTTGTTGTTGATGATGATCAATATGATGATGATTTTGAATCCGAGAGGGATAGAGCGAGAGACCGAGAGATAGATGGAGGGAAGAGATGAAGAAGAAAATGAAATGAAAGTGAGGGGTGTGTTTTGTGTAGTCGACCGGCTCCAATTATTGGAGTTGGTTGGCTCCCATTCATAGTACAAAATACCCGTGTTTTTGTACCCGATCGTAAAGTAGTATAATGTTTTCAAATGATAATTTTCTAAATATAAAACTATATATATTTTTATTTGAAGTATTTTATAAAAATACTTTTAATGAGATATAAAATTATTTCTTTGTTTCTCTTTGGTTTGACGGATAGTTTTCAGTGTACGAAATGCATTTAAATTTGCAACCAAGTAAATAATTATTATTTTCATCGATAATACATTATTTAAAAATGCTTTGCACCAACGTCCGTATTTGAGATTGTGTGTTCTTTCAGATTTGATGGTATGTGATTATTAAATAATCATTTTAATGTTATATATATATATTTATATATATAATATCCGAAATTTTTTGTTTAATCCCGTATTGAGTACGAATGATTTAGGTTTAAATTAGGGGCTAATTTTGGCCCTTTTTGACCGGGTGTCACATTCTCCCCTTGTTAGGAGAATTTCATCCCGAAATTCAAGCAAAACCTAAATACGCGTGTTTCTAAGGCCGACTAAATGACATGTCTAATTCTAAGACATCCGAATCTCCTCTCCCCTTGTTAGACTTAAGCCTACCGATCATTTAAAGGAATGAGGGAGAGTTCTGATTTCCATTCGACCGTTGTCTATGTGACAAGGTCAATCCGTATCATCAAGCATTACCACGTTTTGGATCTATAATCCACCGAACTATGTAGACCTTATTGTGTCCTTAGAGTTTAGCATAACTATAGCTACCGTACTAGATGTACAACCGTTCTATATTAGCAAATATAGATTTCCGATACAGATCCGGATTTATATCACCAAAGTGATAACCATATTCCGATTAGATCACCGAAGTGATACCCGAACTAGATTACCGAAGTGATAACCGAATTATATACCGTCTTAGCACACCGAATACAATAGCACACACTATCACTGATTTATCCGTGATTAGGAAAATGATTAGTTTTCACCGAATGAATGATTCCGACAAGATGGCCGATTTGCCAATGTATATCATCAATGATATCCGAGTTACCTATCTCAACAGAAAGTCTAGCCATTGAATTTTAAAGTTTAATTACGTATTACACTACCAAATTCGATAATCCACAATTTGCTAATCTAATTGTATATTTACCGTCAAGGAATAGGATAGACATTACGCACAAAGTACCTACCAGTGTCAAGGTCTGGTTGAGTGTTCCTTGCATTCAGCACAAAGAACCTTCCTTTAGCAGTTTTGTTATTTTTCAGCTTAGGACAGTCATTTCGGTAGTGTCCTAGGGTGCCACACTCGTAACAAGCTTTTACTCGACAATCTTTAGCAAGATGACCATAACGCTTGCACTTGTCACAGGGGGTGCCACAAGGCCCGTCATGGCGGCGTTTTCATTTTGAGCAGAAGGATTTGGTTCCGGTATACTCCTTCTTGTTTTCAGATCCAGAGGCATTGACCTTAGTGGTTGCAGGCTTTTTGTTGGTTTGTCCTTGGTTGTCAGGGTTTCCATCAGATTTTCTTTTGTTGTCCTTCCCTTCACGGACAACTTGTGCCATGAGGCTGTGAGCCATACGAACAGCACTTTGAATGGTTCATGGTTTGGAAGCAGTCACCATTCCTCTGATGCTTGCGGGGAGTCCCCATATATACCTCTCGACCCTTTTGTATTCAGGGTTGACCATAGCTGGACACAAGAGGGCTAGTTGATGAAAGCGGGTAGTGTATCCAGCTATGTCATTGCCGTTGATGGTGTGATTCCAGAATTCTGTTTCTAGTTGTTGTATTTTCTCTCTAGGACAATACTCCTCGGTCATCATCTTCTTCAAATCATCCCGGGGAAGTTTGTAAGCAACATCAATACCCACAGTCTGGGCATGAGTGTTCCACCAGGTAAGTGCACCTTCCATCAGTGTGCAGATAGAGTACTTGACCTTACAGTCATCTGGGCAGTTGCAGATTCGGAAGACAGACTCCATCTTCTCGATCCACTGCAGTAGGCCGATGGCTCCTTCCGTGCCCTTGAAGTTCAAGGGTTTGCAGTTGAGGAAGTCTTTGTAGGAGCAGGGTTTGGTTGGTGGGGTGTTGTTCGGAGTTTCATCGCTTTCCAGATTTGGGCCTGACCTGCTGTTGGGAGGTGTCTGTCGAGCGGCCAGAGCTTCAGCTACTCGTTGAGTGATTAGTTGTTCAAGTTCAGCAGGAGTGAAGGATTGTCATCTCGGAGGCATGTTCCTTCAATAAAGACAAGGGACATGTCAGAGTTTTGAATCGAAGAAAGTGATTATCACAATTGTATGAACACTGAATAATGAATTGATGCATGATGCGTCAAATGAGAAAAATAGAAGGTAATATGATTGTAATCATTTAACAAGCGTGTCCAAAAGATTACAAGAGTTAAAGTTTACAGAAGTGCCGGGAATATCACATCCGGATAGATATTTAGAATTTGTTCGTTATCCGAAGCAGGGTCATCCGTTGTGGGGTTTGCCGTTTTAGTTCCAGGGAATTTGTTAGGAATGATAGGAAAAGATTTCAGTCCTTAGAGGAATACCGATTCCGAACGTTAAGCATGATGACGAGTGAATGATGAAATTTTCTAACCTTACCAGGGTAAGTCTAACTCAAAGAGATGACTCTCTAAAGCTAGGGTACATCCCGGTACTATTTTTCCCGATTCGATTAACTTACGGCCGGTAAGTCCTATGATGTATCCGAATAGTGGGTATGTTACCGAGTATCCAAGGTATAATAGCATATATACTAAGTATAATTCTGAATATCCGTGACTTATGTATATATATACAATATATTTATATAAACACCGAGTATTTTAAAGAATATCCGAGGCCTATTCATATACATACAATATATATAATAGCCTTATCATATACGCATATACTATGTACACGTATATATCCGCCTAGTTGTGTCTAGCAAAAAACAAATACGAGTCCCGGTTCTCTCGTGGTCAGAGTCAACTAGTGCATTCCTGTTCAATATAACCCCTTTCAGACATCACATCATCTTTATTTAATTGTACATAGTTAGCTACACTATGTTAAATTAAACACGTATGATGTAATTCCTGAACCAGTTATACCTAATGAGGAATACAACCTAACGGTTATAGTCTAGGCCCACTAAATGAAACCTAGTTCGCTATAACCTGAGGCTCTGATACCAATCTGTCACACCCCCAATTTCATGATTTGCGGAAGCGGTGATTTTGGGTGTGACTAATCAATAATCAAACACAAAGGTTACAAGCAAACGAATCTACATGAGACGTTTATAAATATATTACAAAAGTAGTAAAAAGTTTTAAGTCATAAGTTATAACTTTACAATAACAGCGAGTTCACATTTGATTTTGAAGATTTTAATACACAACCATTAATACAAAACATAATGCAAGAAAATCTCCATGTCCAAATAGATGCATGCGACTCGTAAGTAGATAGCTTATCCTGAGGGCCATCCTACTATTACTGATCACCTGAGAATACAACACTAAAAGGTCAGCTATAAAGCTGGTGAATCTCACAGGTTTAACATAAACATTGATGTGATCAACATGATTATCCGATGATTTAATACCGATAAAGATTAAATAATATAACCGAACAATGATAAACCAATTAAGGTTTCTGAATAATGATTAAACCATCAAGGTTACCGAACTATGATTAACCAATTAAGGTTACCGACTAGATTTACCGACAATGACATTTGTATTGCATTAAGCCATGGTTCGAGGCGTAACCCGATTTGTGCCTCCCGAACGGTGTCAACACCCATAACAATTACTAAAATGCCCGTTTGTACATGGTTATAGCTAGCAACCCGGAAGGGGACGTCACTCCCATGATAGATCTATCTTTTAGTAATTGTGCCTTATTAAGTTAACGAACCATGCAATGATGAGGACTTTCCCGTATTAAAACACCCATGCAATACCCGAACAATGAAAATCAAGACCGAAAATGATAACCAACATGTTTAACAGAGTTAACAATTAAATTAACTAACCGAATAACAGTGATCACGAAAACAAGTAAGCATTGTATCTCACCCCAAGTTTAAAAAATAGTAAAAGTGGGGCTGTGAGACTCACCTGAGTCTATCCGAGCAATGAATATGTCAGACGTGGAATAGACAATCCCCGAATCTCCTAGTGTCCTAAACACGCGAGATTCTAATGAGCATTTGATTATCTAATATTTCTCCGTATTAATGTTTATCCATTTTAATTATGTCCAAGTGATTATATTTGTACTTCCGATTAAAGTTTATAAAATGTACGGCCCGTTGGTGACGGATTGAAATTATATTCTAGAGATATATAACGTGTGTTTTTGCATTTATATAACTCGTTCATGGATGTATCGTATTGTTTACAATTATCCTTATATTCGTTATATTTTATTTCATAAGTTACGAAATTTGGTACGAGGTCCAAAAACTGAAATATGATTGGTCCGTTTTCGAGTGACCGTGTGACTTTTAGCCCAAACCGTTATAATAAATTTTGGCTATGGAAGACCTAGCCGTTCGGCTATGGAAGTCCAGCCATTCAGCTATGGAGGACCTAGCCGTTCGGCTAAGGAAGACCTAGCCGTTCGGCTGATGAAATCCGGCCGTTCGGCTGATGATTTCCAGCCGTTCGGCTAATGCTTTCCAGCCGTTCGGCTCAGGTACCACTTGCAAGTCTGTTCGTGCAGTTCATCCCCAACCCAGTTTTTAACTTCATTTTTAACCAAATTCTCATATATAAAACACTTGTATGTGATAATATAAGTATTATAAACGTGAAATTAAAGTAAAGTTTGAGTTTTCTTACGAATTAAAATTTGGACCCGTGAGGATGAGGATGATGATCCGGATGGTGATGATGATCAAAGAAGATGAAGATGAATGTGATGATGATGATGATGATTGTTACTGATGTTGTTGTTGTTGATGATCAATATGTTGATGATTTTGAATCCGAGAGGGATAGAGCGAGAGACCGAGAGATAGATGGAGGGAAGAGATAAAGAATAAAATGAAATGAAAGTGAGGGGGTGTTTGGTGTAGTCGACCGGCTCCAATTATTGGAGTTGGTTGGCTCCCATTCATAGTACAAAATATCCGTGTTTTTGTACCCGATCGTAAAGTAGTATAATGTTTTCAAATGATAATTTTCTAAATATAAAACTGTATATATTTTTATTCGAAGTATTTTATAAAAATACGTTTAATGAGATATAAAATTATATCTTTGTTTCTCTTTGGTTTGACGGATTGTTTTCAGTGTACAAAATGCGTTTAAATTTGCAACCAAGTAAATAATTATTATTTTCATCGATAATACATTATTTAAAAATGCTTTGCACCAACGTCCGTATTTGAGATTGCGTGTTCTTTCAAATTCGATGGTATGTGATTATTAAATAATCATTTTAATGTTATATATATATTTATATATATAATATCCGAAATTTTTTGTTTAATCACGTATTGAGTACGAATGATCTAGGTTTAAATTAGGGGCTAATTTTGGCCCTTTTTGATCGGGTGTCACAAAATGTTTGGAATTCGGAAAACGACCAAAGGTAGTTGTATTATGGATCGACATTATAAAAATGGAAACTTTATGAACGGACTTATCTTATGGTTTTAAACATAAAACTTATATTCGCCTTTCAATTAACAAACATGATTGTAACTTTGTAAAGAGGAGTCGCGAACCTTAATACTTGATCAATAGTTATCTGTGTCAAAACTATGGTTTAATTGTAACGTGATGTAATCATCATAAAATGCAATGTGATTACGTGGAATTGTCATGAGTATAGTACACTTCTAATCACAATGTAGTTATCATGAAAACATTGCGAAGCAATTAAATTCACAACGAAAACATCGATCAATGATTAAATACATTGTGAACTACCATAGTATGTTCTGATATGGTCTGGATTTAACTTTATGCAAAAAGCCGTCAGCATTTTAATTAGATTAGTTAGTTTAAATTAGAGTAGGTAGGCTATAGGCTAAATAACCATTCACGAAAACCTAGGGATTTATTAATTGTATTAAGAAAGGCAAGTTTAAAAATCCAATTTAAGATGATATATTTCCTTAAACCATGAAACCTAGAGTAAGGTACGCAAGAAACCTAAACACTTTCCCTCGCTTATCATGCTTGAGGTTCACTAATAGGAATTAATCAAATAAGTCTGAACATATTTTCTAAGTTAGTTTTTTTGCCGGATTTGTAGTCTTGTGGTATTAAGAACGGTTAGAATTGTTATGGACTTGCTACTATGTTCCTTCGCCCACGAGCGAATGTGTTCAATAATAAGGACCACTGACTCCCTCATAGGAGAGTGTGGAGAGTTGAGCATTGTATGTCTGATCAGAATCATGATACCCTGGTTCCTCGTGACATAATTAGTTGATAATCGACTGATAAGGAATCTACGGGTTATACCATAAGCTATCGAATCTAGTAAACATTCCAAATTTAGATAAATGTTTTCCTCTAAAATGTCATCATTCCATATTACGAGCTAATGAAATCACAACAAGTACTACTTTCCATTATCTAATTTATTATTATCTTTTATTCGATTTATTTAGTTTATTTAGTTAGCTGAACCAAAACCCTCAACGCATTCTTATAAAAACATGTACCAGAAAAGAACGATTGATTGGATCACCTTCGTTTCAATTCAGTTTCTCTTTAAGAATGACTCTAGGTCATACTTACCATCTACTAGCCTTTGTTTCAGTATTAGTAAGTCACACTTAGACCCTAGCATTTACAAATTTAAAACACCCACCGATAGGCGTTGTGGTCACTCGCGCTTGTGACGATTCGACAACCATCACACCATATTGCCCAATTGACCTCCAACGAATAGGACAAGAGATGAAAAACGCATTTCTATCAGTGAAAAACTCAACGATGGAAGAAATTGGGATGAGAAAGATGGAAGAAGAAAACAAAAGAAGCATACCGCCAACTAATCCGTTTACCACTGAAGAAAAGGCGGGAAGTAATCACAACCATCCCACGAGAGGAGAAACCTTGGAAGAATATTCTAAACGCACTTGATACCAACCACAAACCATTGCAGATCCCAAAGTGCTCATCCAAAGATTCGACAAAGCAGTAGGAGGAATAAGCAGCAAAATCAACATGCTTACCCTTTCCCCTGCTGAACTGCAATTCTGTCAACAACAGAAACGGGCGTATACTAGGATCTACAATGCCCTTAAAAGATCAAATATCCCATTCACCTCAACACAATGGGAGATGTTAGGATCCATTAGAGCGCATATGAAAGAGACTATTGAACATCCGAGTAGTCGTGCCGACATCTTGATGATGAATGACCTCATATCAGTACTCGACTTGCTAAGTAGAGGAAATCACCTTAGTCCTAAAGAAAGCGGATCTATGGTTATCAACTCCACTATTGAAAAACAAATTGAATTATTGATTGAAGAACTTAGTGATCTCGTTTGGGAGGAATCAAGGCGCGAACAACCCTTTAGGGTTACATATGAATCACCACTTGATATCGCTACTTTTGTTACGATCCATCTATGGGAGATTGAACAACAGAAAAGTAACTCCAGAAGAAAGTTCATATTCCACTCAGGATGCAAGGAGATACTTCGTCTGCTTACTCTAGTTTTCTCATAATCCGACTTTCCATTCAACAACCATCAGCACCGGCAAATAGAGGATCTGTGCACATCCATCAGAAGATTCAACGGAGACCCCAAGACCGAGAATTATGAAGACATAAAACTGCAACTATTGGCGTTTGTATGCTCTCTCTGGAAAACCCACCAACCAGAGAGGCTGTTAAGACAAACACAACAACCATGACTGACTCTAATGGAACTGTCACTAAAGCAGTTGAATACATCACCTTCGGACTTTACGGACTTGTGAGGATAACTTTAGAGCATCTTCGGAACTACAAGGCAGAATCGAGAGATAGTCCGTTTGAATTGATTACGACAATAGTCAATCATTTCATGAGAATCTATCCACCTCGATATACTTTCCTGCAACCTAGGGCCTACAACATCAACACAGGGATCCCAGGGATGCATCCATCTCCATCTAGCTAGGAGAAAAGAAGTCGATCTCTCGACTTTAAAATAGCGCTTATGGGGAGGCAACCCGTGTTTTACATTTCCGCAATTTTACATTCAAAGAAGTGATGAAGTCTCCGACTATCTTTCACACTTGGATATACGAACAAGTTTTTGCCCGACGCATCAAGTTTTAGACATCGGAAATAAAGAAAGTATATCCAACGTGTGCACACCTACGAGACCAATCACAAGAAGACTTGATCAAGAGTGAACCCAACAAGATGAAGTTAGACAAATGCATACCATAGAACACTGCAACTAATGGGGAGTACTTCTATACCAATCTCCTGTTATGCATTTTGAATCCGAACTGGTGAATAAAAAGGAGATCGAATCACATCATTCTTAAACTCATCCATACACCAAAAAAGAAATACGTTATCCCTACCCTCTTAAAAGCATCCCTCAAACTTCATAGTAAGTTCCAAAGATGAAAGAAGAGAAGTTACAAGGATATGACGTCGAAAAAAATCAGAAGAAAAGAAAGTCAAATGGAGAAGAAGACTCCTTCCAAAAATCATAAGAAAAGGACGTCAATCCTCCCAAAAATTCAAAATTTCAACTTTCCTCTTCACCAAAAAGAAACCCATGAAAAACCAACACAAACCCCTCTCATATCACCAACACTCCACTCCAAAAACCTTACATCACTCCTCCTAGAATGATTGTGGCTAGATTGACTTTGCTCTCACCTAAAAGGTAATGATTTGATTCTCGATCAAGCCTATGACGATAAACGATACATGACTGGCATTCTGAGTGATTGATAATATTAGAATAGGAAACCCTAAACACTTTGAGTGATTGGAGTGACCACCTTGAGAGGATCGTCTAGTCATGTATCCAAGATCAAAGATCAAAAGCATGGTCCCAAAGATTACAACCCTACCTTTTAAAAGCATGAATATTTTATTTTTCCAAAACCCTCGCAGTAAAAATTTCCGCCTTAAAATATTTCTTTATCTATTTATCTGTAATTATGCTTGAAATTCGAGTTTGCTTGAGGACAAGCAAAGTTCTAAGTGTGAGATACTCGATATCGCGTAAAAAGTCATGTTTCTTCTCGGTTGTGTTGCTATTTCGTAAAATCAAAGCTACTTTCTCAATCGACTGAACTTATTAATGTCCAAGTATGTTTTGATTTTTCCAATCAATTCAAACACTGCCCTCTAATAAACCCTAACAAGAGTTTAGTAGGGTTTTAGAGTTAATTGCATGGATGGTCCATGTGATTTACACACAGTAACACACTTTGTCCCTATACTTTAGTTTTTGCAAGGGCCAAACCTAAAAGTTGTTGCGCATTTAGACCCTCATCCGTTAATTTTAATATTTAAGTGTTAAATACAACCCAATTCATTCATAGCACCGAAACAACAACAAACGGAGATAACTCCTCGGTGTCACCACTAACGATGTTATAACTCGAATGTGAAGAAACTCCGGCCAATGTTACCATCCGGCCATCATCTTCGGTGCCGTTTAGGCCCAATATTTTCGGCTTGGTTAGAACGATGTTGGTGTTATTAACTAAAAACAGAATAAACTACTCGTATAAATTAAAAAATAAAGGTATTATGGTCATTTCATTGTATTTAACACTTGACCATCCATGTAATTAACTCAGGGTTTTATTTTTACTTTTATTCTTCTCATTTAATTAAGATATTAATGGTTGGTTATGATATTGTATGTATTATTAGGGTTTGGCACTAGTACAAAAACGAGTATAAAGAGCGCAAGGTTAAGTTATAGCGGTTTTAAGTGAAAACCACTATATTAAATATAAAATTAACTTCCCAATTTGATAATATGATCAGCATCATTCAAATATAATATGATCAGCATCATTCAAATATCTAATGGTCAGAGATAGATCTTCTCCCTTTTCTCTCATATAATTCTCCAATATATATCAAATTCATTTTTCGTGATTCAGATGTCTCAAAAAGAAAGTAACAATATTACTTAATAACTCCTCAACCGAGATTTCCCTGTTTAAAATTTTCATCATACTTAGAGGAATCTACCCTTTTATGCAGTAGTTTGAGCGTAGTTTCCCTTCTTGAACTCAAGAGTATGTGATGGTAGATTCTCTATTATTGGTATTGAAATTAAGAAACAATAGGAGACGTCGGTCAAACTTATTGTATATACACGTATGAATACTATCGGAAACCCATTTTCCAATGTACGTACGTAACAGGATCATAAAAAAAAGAAAAAATATGTCGAGAAAAGGGAGAAGCAATATGATTAAGCATTTTTATTACTGTGATTCATTTTTTATTATTATAATTCAACTAATAAAAAGTTGAATCATAGTAATAAAAATACTGAATCGTATATATTTGCTTCTGGCTCTTCTCCACCGAAATTTCCTTCTCCATTGAACCAACTCCTAGTACTAATAAATAATGTATTTAGATGTTTTTTAAAGATTGTATTTGTATATATTATGCCCCAATATCTATAAAAGCTTTTTTTTAAAATTATATTGAATTTACCGAAATACCCTGTATTAATATACTTTGACCATGTTTTTACTACCTCATTTGGGGGTTAAGTTACTACCCCTATCATGGTTACGTATATTTTTAGGATATTAAAAGTTTAGAATTTGGATATTAACCGAAAATAACTGAATTGAATTCGAAAAAACCAATAAACCCAACGATTAGATTTAAGAAAACAAAATATTCGATTCCGTTCGATTTTGCCAAAAACCTAATCAAACCGAACAGTGAACGCAATATATAAACTTGATTTACAAGGTTATTTGTGATATTTTCTCAAACTATTTTGCTTAATTTTAAACTAAATCTAGATCAATGTTAACATTTAATTGAATCATTAAATATGTTAAAATCTCTATAATTTAAAAGTTCTTGAAGTTCGATCTACCTTTTTGGCTCTTAGTTGAACATTTAGCTATATATAGTGGAAATGTGGAATGATCCATATATATATATATATATATATATATATATATATATATAGGGTAGTGATCAAGGGGGAAGTGACAAAATAGGGGGAAGGGGGAAGTCAATCCGAGCCATCAATTTCATCAGCTAGAAAAAAAAGGTGGAGGGGAAGTTTCGTCCATTCAAAAGAAGAAAAGAAAAAGAAAATAGATACTGGATGAATATTACGCTCTTTACTTAACACAAACAAGAATTTAGGGGTTTTATTTTGCAAAATTGAGTGCATGAAACAACAAATTCGTCAAATAAACATCATCTGGTAAATTATAAAGAGATGAAGTATAACTCAAAATCCCCAATTTCAGCAAAATTAGGGTTTCAAAATCAAATTCAGTCAACAAACACCAAACATAAGGTCGATTTATGAATCGATTGAACCAAAATATATCTTTGAAGATTCGATTGCATCATGAAAGATGAGAAGAACTGAAGAAAATATACCAACATTGATCAAAAGTCGATGAATCATCACTCAAAAGTCTATGAAGTTCAAATTGTTAAGAAATACAAACATCAAATTGTGACACTCCTCCAAATTAGGTATATATTTATACATAATTTCACGTGTTAATTACGATAATCCCCTACGAATTTAAACTAAACCCCTAATGTGAGATAAATCTAGCGTGCCCAAAACTTTTGGACAAATAGCATTACGAAAATTTATAATTGTTTGTAATTATAAATTAAACGAAACGAAACAATATCAGAATGAATCCGACAAAAACAAATACAATCGTTGGTGATACAATCTTTAGAAATAACGCAAAACTATTTCAAATAATTATCTGTTTAAAAATATTATGCGAACGATATGAAATAATAATAATATGTAAATTATTGTACATTTCATACAAAATGTACCATACACGACAAAAAAAACACATCAAACAAAGCCCACAACCAAAATAATAAAAATTATTTTTATTATTTCAAATTAGTAATTGGAAAATATTATAAAATAAAATTTTATGAAAAATTGAGTGGGACACGGGGTACAAATAATTGGACCCGTACCCGAAATTAACGGGCAAAATACTTACACTTATACTACTTTAGAATATCTCTAGACACTTTATGTTTAAAACTCATACCGTTTCAATATTATATATATCATCTCCATCTCTCGGTATGATGAAATACATAAAACACTGCACCAACAAACTCCAATTATTGAGCACCAAACTCTTTTCTTCTTCTCTGGAAACTCATGACAGAGGCAACATCAGGAGCCAAGAAAGAAGCAATTCACCTTCTTCTTTATTCTTCACCATTAACTAACAACTAAAACACTTGCACAACAACATCATTATCACCATCTTGTGAACATCATCATCATCGTTCCATCATCATCAATCCGAATCATCATTATCATCAAAGTGAGAAAACTTTCTATCCTTAAATTCTTTGCTCAAATTTCATTTTATATAGTGTTATTATAACATAATTTATGTATATATATTGTTAGTTTGATGGATTAAATTCTTAATATAAATTTTGAGTAAACAAAACTCATGAATACAAAATTTGGTACATATAAACTTGTTAGTATGATAAAAACTTCATGTTATGTTGTTGGATATAACACTCCTAAATATGATTAAAAAAAAACGGACTAAAACTAAGCTAGCTAATTTCATATGAAAAATGAACTGAGAATGAGTTCGAACAGAGTCTGAACTGAAAACAACCATACCCGATCGGCTAGGATTGAAATAAGCCGTACGGCTAAAAAAAAACCAAATAGATGACCGGTTGTGTTGAGATAGCCGTATGGCTAATGTTATTTAAAGGTACTTATATACTACAACTATAAATAGAAATTACTATTTATAGTAAGTGCCATTATGTATATAATATCATTATAATTAATATTAATTATTATTATTATTATTATTATTATTATTATTATTATTATTATTATTATTAATATTATTATTATTATTATAATTATCATTAATTTTATAAACATATATATATCTATACATATATATACACCACGACAAATAATACGGGTATAAGTATATATACATTCGGATAAATGAATCTTACGTATTTGTACATATACTCGAATCAAATGAAAATATATTATTACGACAATAAATGATTTTTGGAACGATGACAATTAATTGATATATAAACGGAGTATGTACGTGATAACGAGTAAAAACGTTTGATACAAACTTTATAATTTGTATGTTTATATATATATATGGACAATGACTATTATATATATATATATATATATATATATATATATATATATATATACTCAAACGACGATAATTTACATATGTTTATATATATACGGCAACAACGACAAATTATGTTTTCAAAACGACAATGACAATCATGTTTTCAGAATGACAACAACAACGACGACAACGACAAAACTATGTATATATATAAAGAACAAATACTATATATATACGACAACAACAAAATATATATATACGAAAATATATATTTAACTAATAAGTATATATATATGTATATAGTTACACGCAACGAGTGTTTAAACGATAAACATAACTCAAGAAATAATATCTATTTTCCAAACGCATTATCACCAACAAATCATACAAAACTTTGAGAATCAATAATCTATCAAGACAATCGAATTGTTAACACGATTTGACAAGTAGTCAAACACTCATGTTAATATCCTTTTTGTTTAGGACATTAAGGGACATCCATCTCGGCAACAATCTTATTTTACCAGCTAGCTCTCACATCGCAGCCACACATCAGACTCCGGTGAGTCCCATAGCCCCACTTTTACTTATTTAAACTGTTTTGGGGTGAGAAAACATGCTCAATCTGTTTTCATATTACGCAAGTATCAAATTATTGCTTATTCTGCATGAGTTGTTTATCTAATCACTCAAAGCCCTCCACAACATAGTTTGGTAATACTTTGTAGCATGAATGTTAGTGTATGGTACCATATAGGATTGACAATCCTCGTCCGGGTTGGAAGCCCCAACTGCTTAAACGGACGGATTAGCATTTGTTTATTAGAGTGTAGATTAGGCACTCTCAGGGAGGCACCCTCGATCAGGTCCTTGAATGTGGATCCTGACACCACAGTTAAGCTCAAACTATGTGCTCATGACAGTGATATATACATTATTTATTTGCTTGATTGCAAATCATTATACTTAAATCTTGCGTAACATACATTAATTTATATCAATTAAACCTGTGAGCTCACCAGCTTTTAGCTGACCAATTTTTACATGTATTCTCAGGTGATCAGCAGTAGTAGGACTGCCTACTCAGGATAACTTAGCTCGAGTCACATGCAAACATGTAACATCAAGAGATTTCACTGCATTTCTATATTTTGTATAAATTAGATATGTATTAGAATCTCTCAAAGAACTCATGTGAACTCAAATCTTTTGTAAACAATATGTATCTTTTATGACATTAACGTATTTTATCAAAACGACACATGTAGATGTCGTTCATTATTATCTTATGTGCTGTGATTATTAATTAGTAGCACCCCAAAGCATGCTTCCGCCAACAGTAAATGTGGGGGTGTTACAGATTGGTATCAGAGCCTACGTTTATAGTGAACTAGGTTGCATTTAGTGGGCCTAGACTATGACCGTTCGGCGATATTCATTATTAGGTATAACTGGTTCAGGGATTACATCATACAAGTTTAATTTAACATAGCCTGATCAACTATGTACAACTAAATAAAGATGATGTGAGGTCTGAAAGAGGTTATATCGAACAGGAATGCGTTAGTTGACTCTGACCATGAGAGAACCGGGACTTATACATGTTTTGTGTTAGATGCACACTAGGATATTATGTGATATACGTGTATATACATACATAGGCCTCACTCATTTACTGAACTGTTAGGCTATTATATATTGTATGTATATGAATAGGCCTCACTCACGTACTACTCTTTAGGCTATGATATATTGATATATATATATATATAGATCTCACGCGATAATATACTCATTAACGCTCGCACCACCGAAAACGACAAATATAGCTACCACAATATCACTCGATATAAAGAACAAGACTTTGTCCTCATCTACTACCATCTATCTATTCATACACACATGGTGAATGATGACACGTCCTGCAGTACCGGCTCATCCTCATTAGGAAGATATCGCCTCATAATCTTCCTACCATTCTCATCCTTCGGGATCACGATTAAAACATACTACTAGGGGAACCTCTAGGTCTCCATAAGCTGAGTCTTATCCCGCGCACACTGTTGATAACATCACTTTCATCAGGATGAATTCCTAATCTTGACGTACTTATTCCCGACATCTTTTGTAACTCTATATTCTGTAACCTTTTGAAAACTCGTACCTTATAATCTAAATCTTATTATCTAATGAATCATGATTATCACTTCGAGCTATTGTATATTATCACATGTATACATACATCTATGCTGATCATTTCACTCGTATAGAATCTCACGTTCCTTTCATTTCTTTCTTGAAGGAACATGCCGCCAAGGAAACAAACCTTCACTGCCGCTGAACTCGCCCAATTCATTTCTTAAGGAGTAGCCGAAGCTCTAGCTGCTCAATCATCACGGAGAAACGGAAGAAGCGATGACACTGTTAACGATGCTCCTGTTGCTAAACCCTGCACCTACAATGAATTTCTCAACTGCAAACCCCTAAACTTTAAGGGCACGGAAGGTGACATTTGATTAATCAGGTGGTTTGAGAGAATGGAGTCAGTCTTTAGAATCAGTAACTGCCCGAAAGACTACCAAGTGAAGTATTCCACCTATACTTTCATGGAAGGTGCTCTGACGTGGTGAAACTCGAATGTTCACTCTGTGGGAATTGATGCTACATATCAACTTCCATGGGAAGAATTGAAAAAGAAGTTGAGGGACGAGTATTGCCCCAATAAGGAACTCCAAAAATTAGAAGATGAGTTCTAGCATCTGACTGTGCAAGGAACCGACATTACTGGCTATACCACTCGCTTCCAGCAACTTGCCCTACTTTGCCCATCCATGTTTGACCCTGAACGCAAACGTATCGAGAGATACATCCACGGACTTCCTGAGAACATTCAGGGGAATGTCACTTCGTCAAAACCTAGAACAATTCAGAGTGCCATTCGTATGGCTCATGAACTCATGGCTCAGGCTGTTCGTCGTGGAACACCTGTAACATCTACTGGAAACAACTCTGGAAGTAACAAAAGAAAGTGGTCTGGAAACTCAAACAAGAACCAACAAACCTCAAAGAAGCCTGAGACTATTAAGGCTTACACTACTGGGTCTGGGGAGAAGAAAGGCTACATTGGGAACAAGCCTTACTGTTCCAAGTGTAACCGTCATCATGATGGTCCTTGTAGTACTCCTTGGAACAACTGCAAGCGGTACGGACATCTTACCAAGGACTGCAGATCACCCAAAACCAATACCAACAACCAAACTAACACCAACCAACCACGAGCCTGCTTTGAGTGCGGCAACACAGGGCATTTCAGGAATGAATGTTCGAAGCTGAAGAACAAGGGCAACAACCAACCAGCTTGCGGAAGGGCATTCGTGATCGGAGCACAGGAGGCACGCCAGGACCTTAACACCATCACTGGTATGTTTCTAGTAAACAACCATTATGCCTCTGTGTTAATAGATTCGGGTGCTGATTTAAGTTTTGTGTCTACTGAGTTTAGACCACTATTAGAACTTGAATCTCGTAAGCTAGATAACAAATACATTGTAGAATTAGCCGATGGTAAGTTGATCGAGTCAGGAGAAATAGTACCGGGATGCACCTTAGAGTTAGAATGTCATCTCTTCGAAATAGACTTGCTACCAGTTAAGTTGGGAAGTTTTGACATCGTAGTTGGTATGGATTGGTTGTCAAAGAACCACGCTGAGATTATCTGTTTCGAAAAGTTGGTACGCCTACCGTTACTGACAAGAGAAATATTGGTAATACAAGGTGAGAAACGGAAGAGTGCCACTAAGATGATTACTTGCTTGAAAGCCAGTAAGTATCTCCGAAAGGGATACCAAGCCTTTTTGGCACACATTGTGGAAAAGAAACCCGAGGAGCGACATATAGATGATCTACCTATTATGCGTGACTATCCAGGAGTATTTCCTGAAGAGTTACCAGGATTACCACCACCGCAACAAGTCGAGTTTCACATCAATCTGGTGCCTGGAGCTGCACCAATCGCCCGTGCACCCTATCGTCTAGCTCCATCAGAGATGCAGGAGTTGTCTTCACAGTTGCAAGAACTCCTAGACTTAGGATTCATCTGACCGAGCTTTTCGCCTTGGGGAGCTCCGGTTTAGTTTGTCAAGAAGAAGGATGGATCTATGCGTATGTGCATCAATTACCGAGAATTGAATAAGTTAACTATCAAGAACCGATACCCGTTACCACGTATCGACGATCTGTTTGATCAACTACAAGGGTCAAGTTACTATTCGAAAATTGACCTACGATCTGGTTATCATCAACTGAAGGTTCGAGAAGAGGATGTACCGAAGACTGCGTTTAGAACTCGTTATGGTCATTACGAGTTTCTAGTCATGCCTTTTGGGCAGACAAACGCACCAGCGGTGTTCATGGACCTCATTAACAGAGTATGCAAACCATACCTTGATAAGTTCGTCATCGTATTTATCGACGACATCCTAGTATACTCACGAACGAAAGAAGATCACGAACAACACCTAAAACTCATCCTCGAACTACTTGAGAGAGAGAAGCTATATGCAACATTCTCTAAGTGTGAATTTTGGATGCGAGAGGTTCATTTCCTTGGTCATGTGATAAATGACAAGGGAATACATGTAGACCCATCCAAAATTGAGGCAATCAAAAATTGGGAAGCACCGAAAACCCCATCCAAGATCCGACAATTCCTTGGTCTAGTTGGCTATTACAGGCGATTTATCGAGAGCTTTTCAAAAATAGCTCAACCCCTTACCACTCTAACACAAAAACACAAGAAATTTGAATGGGGTGAGAAACAAGAGAACGCTTTCCAATTGTTGAAATGGAAATTGAGCACCGCACCCATTCTGTCATTGCCCGAAGGGGTAGAAAACTTCATAGTATATTGCGACGCTTCGCATCAAGGATTGGGTTGCATCCTAATGCAAAATGACAAAGTCATTGCCTACGCATCTCGTTAACTAAAAGTGCATGAGAAAAACTACACAACTCATGACTTAGAATTGGGGGCAGTCATTTTTGCATTAAAGATTTGGAGACACTATCTGTATGGCACCAAGTGTACCATATTCACTGACCACAAGAGCCTCCAACATATATTCGACCAAAAAGAACTTAACATGAGACAACGATGTTGGGTCAAATTGCTAAACGATTAAGACTATGAAATCAAGTATCACCCTGGCAAGGCTAATGTTGTAGCAGATGCCCTGAGTCGTAAGGAAAGAGTAAAACCCCGTAGGGTTCGAGCCTTGGGATTGACCATCCACTCGAACCTCATTACTCAAATTCGTGACGCACAACAAATTACCTTCACTCCAGAAAATCTGAAGAACGAATCCCTGAAGGGGATGGAAAAACAACTTGAAAAGAAAGACAACGGAGTGTTGTATTTTATGAACCGAGTTTGTGTTCCATGCGTAGACTGATTTTGGATGAAGCTCATAAGTCCAACTATTCGATACATCCTGGTGCGGATAAAATGTACCACGACTTGAAAGAATTCTATTGGTGGCATGGCATGAAACAAGATATCGCAACCTATGTTAGCAAATGTCTAACTTGTTCAAAGGTCAAGGTTGAATACCAAAAGCCATCTTGGCTACTACAACAACCCGAAATGCTCACATGGAAATGGGAACAAATAACGATGGACTTCATCACAAAGTTACCTAAGACGACATCTGGAGCAGATACCATATGGGTGATTGTCGATCGACTGACGAAATCAGCCCATTTTCTTGCTATTAAGGAAACTGATAAGATGGATAAGTTGACTAGAATTTATCTGAAGGAAATCGTTTCCAGACATGGTGTCCTATTATCTATTATCTCTGATAGAGATACCCGATTCAGTTCTCACTTTTGGCAATCACTTCAAAGGGCACTTGGTACTCGATTAGATATGAGTACTGCCTACCATCCTCAAACCGACGGCCAAAGTGAGCGAACGATACAAACACTCGAAGACTTGTTGCGAGCATGTGTGATAGACTTTGGAAGTAGTTGGGATACTCACCTCCCTTTAGCAGAATTTTCATACAACAATAGTTATCACACTAGTATAAAGATGGCACCATTCGAGGCGTTGTGTGGACGTAAGTGCCGATCACCACTCTGTTGGGCAGAGTTGGGTGACAGACAACTATTTGGACCTGAGATTGTCCAGGAAACCACTAACAAGATAACACAAGTACTTCAACGATTGAAAACGACACGAGATAGACAAAAGAGCTATGCTGATAACCGCCGTAAACCTCTTGAATTTCAAGTAGGAGACAAAGTCCTACTCAAAGTATCGCCCTGGAAGGGGATAGCACGATTTGGAAAACGCGGAAAGCAAAATCCACGTTACGTCGGACCTTTCAAAATCCTTGCAAGGATTGGTCCTATCGCCTACAAGCTCAAACTGCCACAAGAACTTAGCAGTATTCACGACACTTTTCACGTTAGTAATCTCAAAAAGTGTCTTTCTGACGAAACCCTAATCATCCCCCACGACGAAGTTTTCGTTGATACGAAACTCAATTTTGTGGAGGAACCTATCGAGATAATTGATCGAAAAACACACAAACTCCGACGTAGTCGAATCAAACTTGTCAAAGTTCGATGGAACTCGAAACGCGGCCCAGAGTCTACATGGGAGCGCGAAGACGAAATGTGGAAGAAATATCCTCATCTTTTCTAGCACGCGGTTGTGACCCACAACTCAACTTAAATCTCGGGATAAGATTTCGCTAACGGGGGGAGAATGTAACACTCCTCCAAATTAGGTATATATTTATACATAATTTCACGTGTTAATTATGACAATCCCCTACGAATTTAAACTAAACCCCTGATGTGAGATAAGTCTAGCGTGCCCAAATCTTTTGGACAAATAGCATTACGAAAATTTATAATTGTTTGTAATTATAATTAAAACGAAAAGAAACAATATTGGAATGAATCCGACAAAAAAAATACAATCGTTGGTGATACAATCTTTAGAAATAACGTAAAACTATTTTAAATAATTATCTGTTTGAAAATATTATGCGAACGATATCAAATAATAATAATATGTAAATTATTGTACATTTCATACAAAATGTACCATACACGATAACAAAAAACATATCAAACAAAGCCCACAACCAAAATAATAAAAATTATTTTTATTATTTCAAATTAGTAATTGGAAAATATTATAAAATAAAATTTTATGAAAAATTGAGTGGGACACGGGGTACAAATAATTGGACTCGTACCCGAAATTAACGGGCAAAATACTTACACTTATACTACTTTAGAATATCTCTCGACACTTTATGTTTAAAACTCATACCGTTTCAATATTATATATATCATCTCCATCTCTCAGTATGATGAAATACATAAAACACTGCACCAACAAACTCCAATTATTGAGCACCAAACTATTTTCTTCTTCTCTAGAAACTCACGACAGAGGCAACATCAGGAGCCAAGAAAGAAGCAATTCACCTTCTTCTTTATTCTTCACCATTAACTAACAACTAAAACACTTGCACAACAACATCATTATCACCATATTGTGAACATCATCATCATCGTTCCATCATCATCAATCCGAATCATCATTATCATCAAAGTGAGAAAACTTTCTATCCTTAAATTCTTTGCTCAAATTTCATTTTATATAGTGTTATTATAACATAATTTATGTATATATATTGTTAGTTTGATGGATTAAATTCTTAATATAAATTTTGAGTAAACAAAACTCATGAATACAAAATTTGGTACATATAAACTTGTTAGTATGATAAAAACTTCATGTTATGTTGTTGGATATAACACTCCTAAATATGTTTAGAAAAAAAAACGGACTAAAACTAGGCTACCTAATTTCGTATGAAAACTGGACTGAGAATGAGTTCGAATAGAGTCTGAACTGAAAACAACTATACCCGATCGGCTAGATAATGATAGCCGATCGACTAGGATTGAAATAAGCCGTACGGCTAAAAAAAACCAAATAGATGATCGGATGTGTTGAGATAGCCGTATGGCTAATGTTATTTAAAGGTACTTATATACTATAACTATAAATAGAAATTACTATTTATAGTAAGTGCCATTATGTATATAATATCATTATAATTAATATTAATTATTATTATTATTATTATTATTATTATTATTATTATTATTATTAGTAGTAGTAGTAGTAGTAGTAGTATTACAATTATCATTAATTTTATAAACATATATATATATCTATACATATATATACACCATGATAAATAATACGGGTATAAATATATATACATTCGGATAAATGAATCTTACGTATTTTTACATATACTCGAATCAAATGAAAATATATTATTACGACAATAAGCGATTTTTTGAACGATGACAATTAATTGATATATAAACGGAGTATGTACGTGATAACGAGTAAAAACTTTTGATACAAACTTTATAATTTGTATGTTTATATATATATGGACAATGACTATTATTATATATATAGATACTCAAACGACGATGATTTACATATGTTTATATATATACGGCAACAACGACAAATTATGTTTTCAAAATGACAATGACAATCATGTTTTCAGAACGACAATGACAATTATGTTTTCGAAACGACAACAACTATGTATATATATATATGGAACAAATAATATATATACGACGACAACAACAAAATATATATATGAAAATATATATTTTACTAATAAGTATATATATGTATATACTTACACGCAATGAGTGTTTAAACGATAAACATAACTCAAGAAATATTATCTATTTTCCAAACGTATTATCACCAACAAATCGTATAAAACTTTGAGAATCAATAATCTTTCAAGACAATAGAATTGTTAACATGATTTGATAAGTAGTCAAACACTCATGTTAATATCCTTTTTGTTTAGGACGTTAAGGGACATCCATCTCGGCAACAATCTTACTTTTACCCGCTAGCTCTCAGATCGCAGCCACACATCAGACTCCGGTGAGTCTCATAGCCCCACTTTTACTTATTTGAACTGTTTTGGGGTGAGAAAACATGCTCAATCTGTTTTCATATTACGCAAGTATCAAATTATTGCTTATTCTGCATGAGTTGTTTATTTAATCACTCAAAGCCCTCCACAACATAGTTTGGTAATACTTTGTAGCATGAATGTTATTGTATGGTACCATATAGGATTGACAATCCTCGTCCGGGTTGGAAGCCCCAACTGGTTAAACGGACGGATTATAATTTGTTTATTAGAGTGTAGATTAGGCACTCTCAGGGAGGAACCCTCGATCAGGTCCTTGAATGTAGATCCTGACACCACAGTTAAGCTCAAACTATGTACTCATGACAGTGATATATACATTATTTATTTGCTTGATTGCAAATCATTATACTTAAATCTTGTGTAACATACATTAATTTGTATCAATTAAACCTATTAGCTCACTAGCTTTTAGCTGACCAATTTTTACATGTATTCTCAGGTGATCAGCAGTAGTAGGACTGCCTACTCAGGATAACTTAGCTCGAGTCACATGCAAACATGTAACATCAAGAGATTTCACTGCATTTCTATATTTTGTATAAATTAGATATGTATTAGAATCTCTCAAAGAACTCATGTGAACTCAAAGCTTTTGTAAAAAATATGTATCTTTTATGACATTAACGTATTTTATCAAAACGACACATGTAGATGTTATTCATTATTATCTTATGTGTTGTGATTATTGATTAGTAGCACCCCAAAGCATGCTTCCGCCAACAGTAAATGTGGGGGTGTTACACAAATCTTTCTAGATTTTGTTTTCAAGTCTTGTATTAAAATATGATTGTGATGTTGCTTAGATAATGAATTGAAGATGATTACTGTTAATTTTACATAGGATGAATATTATGTGTACTGAGATATTGAAATTAGCTACTGTATATATTATAAGATTGTATTGATGTTGAGATGATGAATTTTGTAGTAGTAATAAACTTATATTTTGAATATAACTCATGGATGTATTGCAAAATATGATTTAGGGACTATTGTTTGAAGTGTTGATTTGGTAGATTTGCATGAATCTGAGTTACTACTATTTGTAAATCAGTAAGTTGAGCTAGAAATTTTCAAGATGAAAAGTAAGCCAAACTTGGATCTCAAGACTCCGTTTATTGTTGCTATCATTTTTGAAAGCATTAGATGTTTAGTTTTAATTTGCTAGATTGCATGAATCTGAGTTGCTTAAGCTTGAGGCTAATTATGCAGATATGAAGTTTCACCATGAAGAAGCTGGCGATCTTTTGTTGATTTAAAAATTTTACAATCACTTGGTAGTGTGGTTCATCATGAAGAATCAAAACTAATAACATAATGTTACTGATAAACTTTCATTAATGATTGATAATTAAGTTTTTTGATGAACTAATAGTTAATATGCTTCAAAATGAATATTAATTGTAAACTGACATAAATGATACATAGAACATTGCAAAGTTTATTTATGTTGATTCATACAAAGACTATTTGAGACTTACTAACTTTTTTGTTAGCATGGCATGGGCTGATATGAGTGAAGCTAGGAATGAAGTTGCATGGCATAAATTGATTTGGTTTTCACAGAATATACCTAGACATGCTTTTATGCTCCGGGTGGCTATTTTGGGCAGACTTAGAACACAAGATAGGATGGAAAGATGGGAATTGCAATATAACCAAGTTTTTTTTTGTAAGTAGGTTAGTGTTTGTTGCCGTTATCTATTCTATATGGCAGGAATGAAATACTAGATTATTTCAAGGTAAAGAAAGAAGTTCGGGTCTTCTATGCCATGTGATTACTGAAATTATAAGATTGAGATTGCTTGGATTGAAAATTCTGTCGAGTCAGCAGTCTAAAATGGCTGCTGATATATGGATGTTTGGGTTGCAATATATAACACTTCCTGGTTTGCAATGATTGTACATAATAGAAGTTGTTGTGGAAGTCCCTATTGTTTTTTGAATTGGGTTAATGGTAATTCTAGAAGAAGTAAATGGGTTTACAGTGGGTCAAAAGTTGATGAAAGTGATATCAGGATTAATGGGTGTATTTTTGGAAATGGGCTTGATTAGTGGTTGGCATATAAGTGGGCCTATTGGGATAAGAATACTTGTAGATGGATAAAGTTGACTTTTTGAGTCAATTTAAAAAGTCCAATTGCATGTTTCTTGATTCACGGTTTTGTAATGAATTGGTAAGGATTTAACAATTCAAAAATGTGTGGGATGTGTTATTTCATTTGGTCATATGGGCTTGAGTGTGTTGACCGAGCCTTGTTCTATTGACCTTGTTTTGGGTTTAATAGTCAATGCGATTGGGCAGAAATTTGATGTTATTGATAGATATGGGCTTGATGTTGAAAATGGTTGGATCACATGTATTGAAGACTGAGTGCAAGCCTGTTTGGGATTGGGGTGGTGATTGTGGACTTGAAGACATGAAGATGCAAGTGCTTGAAAACCTGAAGACGTTTTGTTTTTTTTTCTAGGAAGTACTATGATCACGGTTGTATAAATGATCATTTTAGTTTAAATTTTGATAATAGATATGGGCATTTTAGTTTTGTTAGTTTTGGATGTACAAATGACCATTTTAAGTCTAGTAGTAGTATAATAGTAGTAATAGGTTATTTTGTAAGTGTTTGGGATGTTCACTAAAAATATCCCCTCGGGCATGCCCGTTGTAAATGTGTAATTATTTATTTTTGGTTGGTATAAATTTTTTCTGAGGTACCGTCCCCTTTACCAAAAAAGGACTATTTGTATTCAACCATCTACTTATAAAACTATGATGTCTTGTATGTTGCATATTTTTATACACTTGATTTTAGAATTAAATATGTGTGATATCCAGATGAAGCAATTCATAAAAAAAGAAATATGTTTCCACATATACTACATTGATGGCTTCTTTGGTATGTTCTATCCATTTATGTTAATCTAGATTCATAATCAATTTCTTCCAAGATATGTATCATTGTTCTATCCATCACAATATATGCTAACATGTATCGATATGCATCACTACAATGTGAACTAATACTAACATGCATCGCAATGCATACTATTAGTACTCATCATATCGTATGTTAACATGTATCAATATACATCAATACGATGTAAACTTATGTTAATATACATTACAGTGCATACTATTAGTACTCATCATCTCGTATGCTAACAAATATCGATATATATCACTACGATGTAAACTTACGTTAAGATGCATCACAAGGTATACTATTAGTACTCATCAGCTCGAATGTAAACATGTATCAATATACATCACTGCAATGTGAACCAATGTTAATATGCATCGCAGTGCATACTATCAATGTTCATCAGCTTGTATATTAACATGTATCAATATACATCAATACGAATTAAACTTATGTTAAGATGCATCACATTACATACTATTATCACTCATGAACTCGTATGTTAACATATATCGAAATACATCACTACATTGTAAACCAATGTTGACATGCATCGTAGTGCATATTATTAGTACTTAAGACATCAGAAACGGTGAGATCAGCCGAAACTATAAAGGCAGCGGAAACTTTGTATCAGCAAAAACTATCACCAGCAGTTAAACACTTAGAGCAGCAAGAAATATACCAACAGCAGAAACATAGAGAGCAGCGGAAACAAGAAAATCAGCAGTAACTTTATAGCAAATGAAATAACACAAATAGCATAAAACAAGAAGATCAAAAAATCGATATACAAGATGATCATCCTAGTGATGTAAACTTATGTTAAGATGCATCACAATGCATATTATTAGTACTCATCCGTGTGAGTGTGAACATATGTTGATATATATCACTACGATGTCAATCAATGTTAACATGCATCACAATGCATACTATGAGTACTCATCAGTTTGAATGTAAACATGTATCAATATACATCACTACAATGTGGACCAATATTAGCATGGATTGCAGTGCATACTATTAGTACTCATCAGTTTGTACGTTAACATGTATCAATATACATTAATACAAATTAAACTTATGTTAGGATGCATCACAATACATACTATTACTACTCATGAACTCGTATGTTTACATGTATCGATATACATCACTACGTTGTAAACCAAAGTTAACATGCATCGTAGTGCATACTATTAGTACTCATCAGCTCGAATATAAACATGTATCAATATACATCACTACGATGTGAATAAATGTTAACATGGATTGATGTGCATACTATTAGTATTCATCAGCTCTTATGTTATCATATATCGACATACATCAATATGATGTAAACTTAGTTAAGATGCATCACATTGCATATTATTAGTACTCATCTGCTCGAATATTATCCAATTCATTAGTGCTGCTCATGCAATATTAATGATGATACTACATTGTTACTACTGCTCGTACAAGACTACTACTAATAGTACAATATTAGTGATGCCAAGTGTACTTCAAGATTAGTGCTGCTAGTGAAGAATCAATTATTGATAATGCTTATGTAACAGTTAGTGGATTGTAAAAGGAATAATATATTATTATTCCTTTAGATAGTGAATCGTGGGCTATAAAATGCAGCATGAGTTATATATTTAAATTCGAAATCCACTATAGAACCTGATGGTTTTTCCAAACAGTAGCAGAAAATCGATCACCGTGTCTTTGTTATTCGACGAATATTCTTTATTTTTGAATGTGAGATTCAAGACATATGTTTCTACATTGTGTAAAAATTTCATCATGATTGGATGTTTCTATAGGGAGATATGAAAATTCAAAGTTATTGCTGTTAGTTCGTGTTTGTTTTCGCGCAGCAGAAGTCAAAGATTTACTGTTCATTTGTTAGCTGTTGGATCTACCTAATTTTTGGCTTTGTTGTTAATGAGACGTTGATAGACTTTATGTTAAAATTTGAGCTTCATTAGATGTGTCATCAAAGAGATATTTACTTTAGAAGTTTATGTTGTTCGACGTAGTTTCTACTGTTTGACATAGTCTCTGTTGTTTGACATAGTTACTCTAGTTCGACATAGTTTTTGCTTTCTCTGATCGACATAGTTTCTGTTGTTCGACGTAGTTACTATTGAATGATATATTTTCGGTTGATTCGAAGAAGTTACTATTGTTCGTGATTTAGTGCTGATAGTGCAAAATTAAAATGGCTCCTTATGTGGTTAGTACTACAATGTAAACCAATGTTAACATGCATCATAGTCCATACTATGAGTACTCATCAACTTGAATGTTAATAAATATCAATATACATCACTAGGATGTGAACTTATGCTAAGATGCATCAAAATGCATACTATCAGTTCTCATCTACGTGAGTGTTAAGTGTTAACGTATATCGACACATACAAATATTAAAAACCTTTTAAATAGATTTATACATTATTTAATACTAATATTACCATTCCAACTTGACTTTGTTTTAAGAAATTCTAAATATAACAAACCGACCTAATTAGACAATAGAATTCAAAATACACCCAACCTAGTTAATTAGCTTTCTAGCTGTTCATTTTTTGCCATCAACGAGGATCTCATTTTATTCACAAAAGGGAATCTCATTTTCTGAACTCAAAAAGAACACCTTTATATTTAAACCGTCTTCTAAGATGTAAACATATGTTAAGATGCATCGCAGTGCATACTATTAGAAATATACAAGGACAGCAGCAGAAACCATCGTAACCAAAATATACAAGGACAACAGTAATTTAATGCAACAGTAATCATTGTATCCAACAGTAGAAACTACTTGAGCAACAAAAATAGTGAAGAAAGCAGAAACGATGAGATCAGCCGACACTATGAAGGCAGCAGAAACTTTATTTTGCAGAATCTGTCACCGACAGTTAAACACTTAGAGCAGCAGGATATAGAGAGCAGTAGAAACAAGAAGATCAATAGAAACTATTAAAATGCATCATAGTGCACACTATTATTATTCATTAGATTACAAAAAACAATAATTGGTAAGATGTCGATTATGGTTGGTTTTTAAATGGGCTAATTGCCTACTCAAAATTAATAGAAGCCCATGTATTACAATGTACATGGGCCAGACTCATAGAGGGTCTTTCATCTTACCTACAACATATAGTCATACGTACACTCTTGTATCCATTCGATAGTACTCATCACAATGCATACTATTAGTACTCATCAGAGTGCATACTATTAGTATTTGTCACTTTAACAATAAAACAAAATATAAATAAATAAAGTGTAAAATATAAATATAATTAGGGCTTAAGATGGCTACATGTCCATTTAGTTTCCTTGGATACAAAAATATCAAAAATAAAAAAATTTTGATCTTAAAAAATTATAAAATGAGTTAATTATATCGAATAAGGAGAAAATATATGTTTTTACTTTCAATTTCACTTAAATATTGGACTATACATAAATAAATATATTTATTAAATGTTAACATCAACATCACAAACCCTCATTTTATTTCAAAAAACACTTACTCTTTATCAAAAAACACTCTCTTCAAATCGAGAAACCCTCAAAATCGAAAATCATATAACATTTTCCAAAATGATGTGCAAATGATCTGTCAGTAGAAAAATTATATTACAAATAGACGGAAAATGATCGGTAGAAAAATGAACTATCAGCAGAAACTGAACTATCAGCAGAAACTGAACTATCAGCAGAAACTGAACTATCAGCAGTAACAAAGCAGATAGCATTAACTATCTATAGAAAAATGAACTATCAACAGAAATAACCAAGCGGACATCATTAACTATGACAATCAGTAGAAAAATGAACTAGTAGTAGTAATTGCAGTAACAACACAAACTCACAACTAACATGCATCACAGTACATACTATCAAAAGTCAAACACATGAATGTTATTTTGTATCAATATACACCTGTACGATGTAAGCTTAGGTTAACACGCATTTAAAACTCATAGTAATCATTAGAATGAACTATAGAAAATGTGAACATACGTAACTACAATGTAAGAATAAGTTTGCATGCATCAAACTTATATTAATTAAGTGATTCCCACACATTAAACCAATATATATGACCACAATATAAACCTAAGATACCACGATTCATAGTGCATACTAATAATAAACATAATACCAACTTATCAGACTTAAAGAATTAAGTCCAACCAAGATGTTCAAGTAACATTGAAGAAAATACAATAAACTGAAAGTAACGAAAAAAATCAGATTTCATCGGAAACTTCTTCATCAGAATCTTCATTGTCAAGATCTTCTTCATCAACATCTTCATCTTCTTCAAGTTGATCATCATCATCGTCATCTTCAGATTATTTCAATTCATCTTGAATTCTAGCTTTGCAACTCCTAATATTATGACCAGTTCCAAAACAATATCGGCATTCGCTTCTCTTAACCTGTTGTTGACAGCCTTTTCTCGTGCACAAGCATAAAAACTAATACAATAACATAAAAACAAATAATTTACATTGAAAGGAACGATCAAAACAATTAAGAACTGCATAAAGACTAGAATATCGGCCAAGGGATCACAAATTTATGAACTTTCTATAATCATTGGACTTTTCGCAAATGTTAGTTGTAACTAAATACTTATTAATGAACATATTAAATAACAACGACAACAACAAACCATATAGGAACAATGAATTATGAATACATAGAAGCTAAACCAAGTTAGAAATATGTATTAGTTAATATCAATAAGGATGAATATCTTAAAAGCACTCTGGCAAACACTATGAAATTTATTATACGTTAGAATGAATGTTAACTTAAAATCTACTCATGCCTAAAAGTAACATATCATTTATATGAACGTAGAAGTTAACAATCAATATGAAACAACACAATACAAACAAAAAAAAAAGAAAGAAAAAAAAAACCCAGTAAATAGAACATATAATTAGCGTAATTCACGAATATGATCTAAATTGTAATTCTTGAGGTCAATATGAACATCTGATTATTATTAAAAACCTAAATTGCAATTTCTGATGGCAAATGTGATATATACTCGAATTATAGTTATAATTCATGATTATTGAATATACGTATCACCTTTTAAATGCATTCACCACATGAATAATAGAATTACAAAATCAAACTTTTTTAAAAATACCCTACAAATGAAATACTGAATAAAAATTGAGGATTCAAACCTAAAGATGAATGATGCAAATTAAAGAAAGAATGAGAATCGTAAGTAGAATTATATTCATCACTTGATAGAAAAATTGTAAACGTATTTCGTGATTAATGAAGAAACAAATTTCTGTAGATGTATTCATTACCTGAACAAAATTTCAAATTGAATAACTAATAAATGAAAATAATATATTGAATATGAATGATTCGGATAGAAGTTGTAAATGGAATTTGAATTGAAGATGAAGATAACCTAATTGCTGATTGAAGAATTAAGAAGTGTGTGCATCTTGGGGGAGAATAAAGTAATTGACCAAAAAGCCCTTCTCCCTGTAAATATAATGAAATGCAGGTGTAGGATAATACAGTGGGATAGAAAAATTAAGATGAAATGGATGGTGAGATGAGCACTTCCCCCCTTCCCTCAAAATATCTACTTCCCTCTGGATCATCCCACTATATATATATATATATTAATTAATTAATTAATTAATTAATTAAGAACTTAACATCGATTTAACTATGTGGTGATAGATATCAGTTTAATTTATACTTTTATTTGTATATACATATAAACTGAAATATATACATACACTTTTAAATAACATATAGCGAAACATACATAGCTGCATCATATCAAAAAAAGGAAAAGATCGACAAGGCATATACTATGCATCGATAAGTTAATATGAATCTTCTCAGATCAAATTCGGTGACATCCATCAGCAAAAGCTCTATTTTTAGGTTCGTTTCCTATTATCATTTCGTATTTTTATTCATATATGCGAGTAATGTGGAGAAATAAATTATGTATTCGTATTTTAAACTATGTGAGAATTTTGAATCTCGTATAGTGTTCAAAAACTCGAATCAATGTTCGTATGTGGTGAGATTAAAAGTTAGGATAATATTAATGAAATAATAATGATAATTAATACTATAATATGAATATAATAATAATGTAATGGTAATAATAAAAGGATAATAATTAATAATTGACAATTGATAATAATAATTACAATAAAGAAGGAAACGGTGGAGGTAAAGTAAATAATTAATAAAATAATAATCAAAATGAACTTAGCAAATGGTCTTGTTTGTCGAAATTTTTGGTGAGATCAAAAATTATAAACCGACTCATGAAGTCGGCTAACTCCAATCTTATTCTTTATTTGTTTCCTAATTACAATATATCTCTTTATTTACCCTTCAAGAAATTCTCTACCTATAATTATAACATTTAACTTAACCCTAAAAGTTTTCTTATCACTCTCATAAAATCGCCCCTGGGGTTTTATTTTGGTTGTTGTCTTTTGCCGATCCAAACCCAAAGAAAGAATCAAGTCGAGTTGAGTATTGTTTCATGTATCACGTGTTCGTGTGTTTTTATAGGTATAATCATAAACTTTAACCCATAGATTTCCTTTATATTTTTCCGGAAAGGATATATATTTGGGTTGAACAATGCGTTTGAGGATTTAATATATTGAGTTTAAGGTGTTTTGAATTTAAAAAAGTTATATACCGTTAATCGCAATTTCTGTCCAAATTTTTGTAGTAGTAATAAATGGCTGTTTTGACCTTGCTACGTAAGTTTTCAGGCTTCGGCCAAAACTGAAAAGTTGTAGATCTCGAAATTTTAAATGGGATTGCGAGATTTAGGCCTCTGAAACTAAAGATATGATTTTATACAAATTATTTAGTAAACTGCTGTAGTGAAATCCGAATTTTCTTAAAACTTTGGATAATTTAAATTGAATTGGTTAGTTATTTTCAAATCGCTTTGGGACTTATGAAATTCTATTACAACAAGAACTTTTCTGTATAAACTTATATTTTTATAATCTTAAATTGGGTTTAGTTATTGTTTTAGTTGAACGTGTTAGTTAAGTTAGTGCAGTTTATCTAACATGGTTTGTAAAGAATGTTTAAGGAGATACTTTTCTGTAAACAAATTACGTTTTAGAATTTTAAGATCTAATTTATTTATTCAATTTAAATAGAATGGGTTATGTTGTGGTTTATGGTTTGAAATTATGGTATATGATTTTTGGTACGGTTTGAGTCATGGGATTAAATTATTAGTGTAAACCATACTAAATTCATGCGAGAGGGCTTATATTAGAATCAACATACGAAGTAAGGGTTAAGGGTGATTTAATATTTGATAATGGTACATCAAGTGGGAAGATATGTAAGGGCTATTCAACCTATTTAAAATTAGTAATCAATAAATATGTGTATAGGTATTGTGGACTAACGTGCGGACATAATTGGACTTATTTGGAAGATTAACCTGCTTTGCTATTTAAGGTGAGTTTTGCGGCCCCATTTTCTTACTTATATTCAAATTGAGGGAAAAGTATGCTCGTACGTTTTATTACCATTTTCTGCTGTGAAACGTATTTATTTTCATTTTTGGACATTTGCATGAAATGTATGACACTATGTGAAGTATGTTGTTGGACTCATTATCATTGTAAGGCCTTGCTCTTTTAAGAGTGAGTACCTGATGTATACATTATTCTTGATATACATTAAAGCCATGTTGTTTCACAAGGCCTTGGTACCTAATGTTATACGTTATGTATACATTAAAGCCATTATGGGTAGCTACTGCATTCACAGGGTTTGTTTGGTCATACTTCTTCGTGGGGTGATGACAGTGTGTTGAGGTGTTTCATTTACATTATTTCACTTATGTGTACATTTTCATTGCATTATCCTAACTTGTATCTTTATCACAGCAAATGTTTATTTGTGTCATTTATAAACCTACGGAACTCACCAACCATTGTGTTGACATTTTCGAGCATTTCTTTTCAGGAAACGTCAATGGCACTAAGATCGAGGACAAGAAAGCTTAGTGGACCTATTAGGTTGCATTAAGTATTGCTGCAAGATGATATTTTGATTAAATCACAGGGCATATTGTCTTATCATTTGTTGAGTACATTTATTGTTTGTGTCACATTGTTTCTTTGTTGGCGTGAATGCTTTGACACGAACCGTCATTCGTGTTAATGACATCACAACACATTATTTGATTTCATTTAGTAATCTCTTTATATTAATATGTTGTGATTCTATCATGGTTGCATTCCGTTATTTCTGCTTTAGACGGGGTGTGACAGATTGGTATCAGAGTCATTGGTTATAGAGAATTTGGTGGATTGATCTAGACTATAACCTAAGAACCTTCATATAGATGCTATGCTAGGAACTACGTGTGCATTAAATGACGTGTACTCCTTTCATTTTCGGTTCTCGAGCAAGACATGCTCCGTTGGTGGTTCCGTACGTGCCCGCGTACCCATGAGGGTTATTTAGGCTTAGCGGTGGAGGATCATTAATGTCATCTATTGGTACTATATTGATCATAGTATCATTTTCTTATAATTCGTGCCACTTTTAGATTTCAATATGTAGAAACAAGGTTAAACATTGTGATATAGGATTTGGTAATAAGTATATATATGAAAGGATACCCTAACAATTATGGCGGCCGACATAATTGCAAAGGTATCACGACATATATGTGTTTATATGACCATATTCGAGTGTCCAATGTGTCGCCTTCAAATTCGCGTGAGGACATCAAATCTCGACTCTATTAATGATGGAAATCATGATCATTACTCATTAGTTTGGTGCATACATCTGACATGATCCAAACTGTTCATTTATTTTTAACTCATACTTACTCGGAATCGTAGTAAACTTGCCGCCAAGACATTCTACTCGAAATGTTAAATGTGAAATGTGACGGGAGCGAAATGTGATGAATGTAAAAGTGTAAATTATGTAGTAAGTAAACGTCATTATAAGAGATGGAATCCGTATCATGAGAATAATAGATGTGGATAATAACCCACTAATAAATAACCGTACAAAGCTCTATTAAATCATTACTCACTAGAAACAAAATAATTGGCTCATTATCCCTCTAATTCCTTGGTCATAATTATCAATTATATCTTAATTTTCCTTGGAAACTTTTAATTTCAACCACGTATAATGCAAAAATCGTTGCCTTTCTAGTCAGTGATGCATTCGCTTACTTGACCACTTCTACCCCCTTGCAACGAAATTTTCAAATCCCTTATGGAAAGCTATCCCGTGATCTTGGTATCTTTTGGACATGCACTTGATTCTCCGTATTGCTTGGAAACTTCACCTCTATATAATGAAGGCTTCAATGCCTCGTGCTACATTAGAATGTAATTGAATAAGTTCATTCTTAATAGGAATTCTAATCTCAGTTTCTTCTAAAACTACTTGACTATAACTTCCGTAAGAATTTAAGTCAACCTAAAACGTACTTATACCATATCTTCTATAAATATCACGATTGCAACTCGGGTCGATCAAACCTTTTCCTTAGAGTCCTATTATGAACACCACTAGTTTATATATTGGTAAATTCAGAAACTTGGAAATAATTCTCAAACTAAAGGCGTTTGAACGAAAAAGAAAGATAAACCTACCTATTAAATTACCTCTCAACTAAAACATTTATCTACTCGTGATCAATTAGATTATTGAATAAAGCCTCAAAATTCTCCTACTAAGACCCTTGGTACCAAAAAATAAATAAATAAATAAAAATAATAATAATAATAATAATAGTTATATCGTTATGAAATTCTCTATGCCTTGGAACATAGTTGCGTAAAATAAACTGAAGTAATAAATAAATAAATAAATAAATTTTATTACCATTCAAAATCTAAAATAAATCAAACAACATAATATAATACACTCCATTGCTTTTAAAGTTTTACATCTAAAGATTTAGTGCTTCAAACTTTGTAATGTATTTCACTACTACATGACATACCACTGGATAAGCTCTCAAGGGGAAAATTCACTCATAACTTTCGTATAAAATAAGAAAAATTCCCGGTTATAACTATTATACGACATGCTCAAATAACGAGACTGATGTTAAAACTCGAGATTGATATACGCCCAACTCCAATGATAAAACCACTTCCCTGCATCATGTAATATCAAGAACTTAATCAAAGATAACTTTTTGATTACCCCTAAGTCAAAAGAGAACACAAAACCACCGAGCTTTCATAGCCACCAAAAACATAATGAACTCACCGATGAAATGGATAAGGGAAAATCATGAGGAAATCATTTGGTTGACACGTTAAAATGAATTCACGTATCTTATGCGATATTGTGAATTAACATGGGAATGGTTCCCTACTAATCCATACGAAATGAGACAGTGTATCTTAAATAGTGTCTCAAAAATGTTCAGCCAAATAATCTCGAGACCTAATCAAAAACAATTACAAAGTGAAGATCAAGATATCCACATGAAGAGAATCAATAGAATAGTTCACATAAGGTATCGGTCTTAAATCCAAATATGTAACGCATAATATCTCCGATTAATGTTCTTTCGCTCGATTCAACATTACATTGTATCGTGCGGGTATATTACTAGCATTATTAGATCGATACATAGAAGAAGACTACTCCAAACTAAAGAAACAATTCTACCTTCAAACAGAACCAAACTCTAATTATATTTCATCATCAAAACATCACTAAAGCTTGAGCTAAACAATACATTTTTTTCACCAATAGTTATGACAATTTCTGAAAAACACAGCATGAGCCTAAACGTGGGGATAAACTATGTTGAAAACTTGCTATAAATAATGCAAAATGACGTGAAGTAACGCATATACGCGATGAAACACGTGGTTTGGCACTAGCCTGCCAACACCCAACTTTAAGACTCTTCTTTATCTATACTCCTTTTAAAAAATTAATTTACTCATCTTCTTTACAACCTTTTTAAACTTCAAAATGCGTAAAGATCCAACTTTCCTCACTAGGTTAAAAAAATTTTATTACATTTCTTCTCTCATTAATAAATATTTAAAAAGCTTTGACCAATATAAAATTTAAATTTGGTAAATATTCATTCAACAAGTTTGGAAACCACTGTCTTTGAGATTTAAGCGGGTGACCAAATAGTTACTTCACCTTACGTTGGTATATGGAGATTTCTCATAATTAATTTAAACATTTTTTGAACTCTATGGTGTCACTTATTAAGATAATCCTTTTGTATACTATTTCACACCGTACACTTAACAGTATTGATGACCACCACCAACAACTATTATCATTCATTCGTTCACATTATGGACAACTATTAATATCGATCACTATTACATATTTCTTATTTGTTTATCGCTGCATAGAGCATATATTTTCTAGTCCTTAAATAATGGGATTTTGATGCGAGAGAACATAGACTGCGAGATTAGCCCATATCCAAGCCCCTTAAGATTTTAGGATAAAATCTAGGTGCACACTTATTTACTCCTTATAAAACAAACTCTTATAACCTCGCAAGGAAATGTTCTTGTACCTATGAACTTTTCTTCCTTGGTGATATTGTGGATTGATCCTCCTCGACGACACGACCATTGCATATATATCGTTACTCTCATCTACAAAAAAAAAATGGAATCAACATCTAAAACACAAAAGATTTAACAATCAACAAACTCCCTTAAACAGTAAGAGATCAAAAATTTAATATACAATATATGTAGGAAACATTGAGAACACTATAGAAGTTTAAATGATTGAGACCCATTTACGCATAATCTAAATTTCAATACGTCAAATTGAACCCAACAGTAATTGTTCCACGTTAAACGCAAATTTCAATGTGAGAACCTCATGCAAACTCCGTAGAATCAAACAAATGTATGCTTGTATAGAGGACAAATATTTTTTTCAATTAGTTGGTCATGACCATTCCTTAATAATTGTGTATTCCTCCGCGCCTACAATTCAGCTACAAGCTATGCGTGTGTAAGCCACATATGGATTGCTATTCGATAAATCAGAGTCTAGTACAAAATCATAGAAATTAACCACACGACGGGATTTGGAATCAAGAAAGAACCTTTTTGATGTTGAGAACGCACCATTTACAGACACCAAATTTCTTTTATTTTCTTAACGGACCAAACAAAATCGTATTATATGTTTAACAAATAGGTTCGATAACCTATCAATCGAAGGGATGGATGGAGCGAACGAGATTCACGATACATAATCAGTGATGAGTCTCTTATGAGTAAATTGTAATTGAATAAAATTGAGATGGACTTGAAAACAATACTCCGTCACGGAACCGGTAAAGATAAGATATAACGTTAGGCGAGAATTTGAAATTACATAGGAACGAGAGGATCATAAGAAACTCGAAAACCATGTCCATTACATAATAACGTTTTCAGTAATAATTTCGATTGAATTTCGGGACGAAATTCCCTAAACGGGGGGATACTGTGACATCTGTCACCAAAAGCTCTATTTTTAGCTTCGTTCCCTATTATCATTTCGTATTTTTATTCATATATGCGAGTAATGTGGAGAAATAAATTATGTATTCGTATTTTGAACTATGTGAGAATTTTGATTCTCATATAGTGTTCAAAAACTCAAATCAATGTTCGTATGCGGTTAGATTAAAAGTTAGGATAATATTAATGAAATAATAATGATAATTAATACTATAATATGAATATAATAATAATGTAATGGTAATAATAAAAAGATAATAATTAATAATTGATAATTGATAATAATAATTATAATAAAGAAGGAAACGGTGGAGGTAAAGTAAATAATTAATAAAATAATAATCATAATGAACTTAGTTAATGGTCTTGTTTGTCGAAATTTTTGGTGAGATCAAAAATTATAAACCGACTCATGAAGTCGGCTAACTCCAATCTTATTCTTTATTTGTTTCCTAATTACAATATATCTGTTTATTTACCCTTCAAGAAATTCTCAACTTATAATTATAACATTTAACTTAACCCTAAAAGTTTTCTTATCACTCTCATAAAATCATCCCCGGGGTTTTATTTTGGTTGCTGTCTTTTGCCGATCCAAACCCAAAGAAAGAATCAAGTCGAGTTGAGTATTGTTTCGTATATCACGTGCTCGTGTGCTTTTGTAGGTATAATCATAAACTTTAACCCATAGATTTATTTTATATTTTTCCGGAAAGGATATATATTTGGGTTGAACAATGCGTTTGAGGATTTAATATATTGAGTTTAAGGTGTTTTGAATTCGAAAGGTATATACCGTTAATCGTAATTTCTGTCCAGATTTTCGTAGTAGTAATAAACGGCTGTTTTGACCTAGCTACGTTCGTTTTCAGGATTCAGCCAAAACTGAAAAGTTGTAGATCTCGAAATTGTACACAAGATTGATAGATTTCGGCCTCTAAAACTAAAGATATGATTTTATACAAATTATTTAGTAAACTGCTGTAGTGAAATCCGAATTTTCTTAAAACTTTGGATAATTTAAATTGAATTGGTTAGTTATTTTCAAATCTCTTTGGGACTTATAAACTTCTATTACAACATGAACTTTTCTGTATAAACTTATATTTTTATAATCTTAAATTGGGTTTAGTTATTGTTTTAGTTGAACGTGTTAGTTAAGTTAGTACAGTTTATCTAACATGGTTTGTAAAGAATGTTTAAGAAGATACTTTTCTGTAAACAAATTACGTTTTAGAATTTTAAGATCTAATTTATTTATTCAATTTAAATAGAATGGGTTATGTTGTGGGTTATGGTTTGAAATTACGGTATATGATTTTTGGTACGGTTTGAGTCATGGGATTAAATTATTGGTGTAAACCATACTAAATTCATGCGAGAGGGTTTATATTAGAATCAACATACGAAGTAAGGGTTAAGGGTGATTTAATATTTGATAATGGTTCATCAAGTGGGAAGATATGGAAGGGCTATTCACCCTATTTTAAATTAGTAATCAATAAATATGTGTATAGGTATTGTTGACTAACGTGCGGACATAATTGGACTTATTTGGAAGATTAACCTGCTTTACTATTTAAGGTGAGTTTTGCGGCCCCATTTTCTTACTTATATTCAAATTGAGGGAAAAGTATGCTCGTACGTTTTATTACCATTTTCTGCTGTGAAACGTATTTATTTTCATTTTTGGACATTTGCATGAAATGTATGACACTATGTGAAGTATGTTGTTGGACTCATTATCATTGTAAGGCCTTGCTCTTTTAAGAGTGAGTACCTGATGTATACATTTTTCTTGGTATACATTAAAGCCATGTTGTTTCACAAGGCCTTGGTACCTAATGTTATACGTTATGTATACATTAAAGCCATTATGGGTAGCTACTGCATTCACAGGGTTTGTTTGGTCATACTTCTTCGTGGGGTGATGACAGTGTGTTGAGGTGTTTCATTTACATTATTTCACTTATGTGTACATTTTCATTGCATTGTCCTAACTCGTATCTTTATCACATCAAATGTTTATTTTGTGTCATTTATAAACCTGCGGAACTCACCAACCATTGTGTTGACATTTTCGAGCATTTCTTTTCAGGAAACGCTAATGGCACTAAGATCGAGGACAAGAAAACTTAATGGACCTATTAGGTTGCATTTAGTATTGCTGCAAGATGATATTTTGATTAAATCACAGGGCATATTGTCTTATCATTTGTTGAGTACATTTATTATTTGTGTCACATTGTTTCTTTATTGGCGTGAATGATTTGACACGAACCGTCATTCGTGTTAATGACATCACAAAACATTATTTGATTTCATTTAGTAATCTCTTTATATTAATGTGTTGTGATCCTATCATGGTTGCATTCCGTTGTTTTCGCTTTAGACAGGGTGTGACAAATTCTAACTGACAATGATTTGAATCTTCTGGATTTAATCCTCTATGCTCTATTGAGCATATATTCCGAAATTCCTTCATGAATGCCTAATCTTGACATTGACGATGATGTCACTTATGGTTTTTTTCCCTCAGACTCATCAACAAATACCTTTTTGTTAGATCCATATACATGTTTTCACAAACCCTAGATTTTTCCTCAGACTCAACATTTTTATTTTTCAAAGCTTCAATTTCAGTTTCTTTTTCATCATTTTTCTTTTTCAATGCTTCAGTTTCTTTTTTCTTTAAATATTTCTTTAACTTCATATTTTCAGAAAGCTAACCATTTCTTTTCTTCTTCACACTTCTTTTTAAGCTCATTATACTTTCTTTTCATGACATCCTCATGCTCTGTAAATTTTGTTGCTATATTTTTAAAATCAGAAGCAAAGAACGATGATTGTTGCTATGCTTAATCTTGACTTTGACATCACTGATGGTTTAGGGTCGGAGGGTTTGACTTCCAGAGGCAGACTAATTAAACCCTCCATCATAACAGATCTGCGTAAAAGAAGTGGATGTAAACAGAGAAATTACGATCACGAGGACGTACGTATTGTTACTTTTGTTGTGAAAACTGCGATCACGGAAAGGGAATCTGATACTCATTTTTAGGGTTCGGATGTAAACGATGAACCCTAACTATGTGTGTGTATATATTTATATTGGAATTGAACGAGAACATGTACCTGCCGTTTTTAATAATGAATTTAATTAAGGTGTAAATTGTAAAGAATCAACACAGTTCTATGTAACTAAACCGTGGTTAATTATCGATGTTTTATAAATGAACAACATAATTACCTAAGCAATGAAAACGGCTCTATGACAATGAACCGTGGTTAAGTTAGAATGGAACCGGGGGCGACAATATAATCATAATTTTACATTATTATAGTACTTAATTACTTTTACTATTTTACAATGCGAAGCAACTCTTCAATCAATATACAGAAAAATTGATATTCATTTGTGTTTGTGTTTAGTTAATCGTTCAATACTCGTTTAAAAATAAAACTTTTATTTAAAATACAATTGTAATGCCTTTTTTATAATTCTTTTTATACGATTTTTAAAAACTGTAAATTCCTTTATTTTATAAAATATCAAATTGATAAAAAATTATTTAAATAAACAATTTTATGGGGACAAGAATTAAGGAGAAACAGTATATTTATATAGGTTTTTGCCTTTTTGGGGGTTTAACCAGTACTAACATTTGACACAAATATTAATAGTAATTTACTTTTTGGCAATCACTTTTGCATACCAACATCCGGCACAATCACCTATATTAGTAACAAACTAACAATTAGTATCATCTAAACAACAAAATGAAGCAGTTCCATATGAAGTTCTCACGTTTTGGTGATCTTCTTTCAGAACAATGTTCATTCACGATCGCAATTTTTCTGTTAATATCTTTCGTCAATCATTTTCGGTCATATCCTTTGAAGCTCGATCATGAAGTTTTGAAACGCCGGCCCTTGCCTTATATATTGTTGATGATGGTTTTAGTTGCCATTTGACCGTTTAAAATACACATGATATATCGATCCCTTTATTTTCTTAATCTTCCCAACCCACCATCCATCTTTATCGACGGAAACCACCTCTGATAAAGGCTGATAAAGGCTGCATTAGTCGTATCTTTCTCGATTACATCTCTGGATCATTACAACACCGAGATGCGTATACATTTCTTCGAGATTCCATCATGGTAAGAACAGAATCTAGTATCCAGAGAGAGTATCAAGTTTTTGACACTCTTTGAAGTGATATCGAGACACTCATAACTAATTAAGAGCTTGATATTACTTACAGGAGTCCGGAAGTTTTAAACAGAGAAATGGCGGTAGTGACTAGCGAGGGAGTATTGTTCTAATTTTGATGTGAAAAATGTGATCACGAAATAATTATTCTACAGTACTCCGTATATCATAATTTATAATAAGTGGAATATTTTTATTTAATACCTTTGTCACATACTCAATAACCAATTTGGAGGAAAGGTATTAGTGGGTGGTCCCCCTTGTGTCATTTTATATTTCGTTCAAGCTGCAATACACATATTCACAAATCACAATTGTTTGCACGTATATTCATGTGACATAAAAGTACAACTTGAATGCTCAAACTTGGAGCGCTAAGGATGTTGGTCTAATGACCACGGTTTGATTATAGTGACTGTGTTCCAAACTATCTATATACAAATTAATAACATTGTATATTTTATATAAAAAGAAATTAATTTTATATAAAAAGAAATTAAATGATCATAGACTTAATCAAATATAAATGGTGAGAACATTCTAGGGAAAATCACAAAAATGATCCAATCATCACACCTATTTTAACAAAATAATCCTTTGACCAACACTTTTCACAAACTAATCCATTGACTGGCGCCCCCGGCGCCCCACCCTATTTATTCCATTTTTAAACTTTAAAGTCAACAAAATAATGGGCCCGGTGCCCCTCGGATGTCACATCGGCGCCCCACCCTCTCACACATGTCACCATCGGCGCCCCCCTCACACATATCACATCGGCGCCCCACCCTCTCACACACGTCACCATCAGGGGCGCCGAGCCCATCATTTTGTTGACTTTGAGGTTTAAAAACGGAATATATAGGGTGGGGCGCCGGGGGCGTCATGTTTGGCGCCAGTCAATGGATTAGTTTGTGAAAAGTGTTGGTCAAAGGATTATTTTGTTAAAATAGGTATGATGATTGGATCATTTTTGTGATTTTCCCTTTCTATACTTATACTTATTTGTGACACATTTGACAAATTAATATCAAATTCGTTGAATCAACCACATAAATCTTCATAACATGTATGCAAAAGTTACAACACCCACAACTTTACTTTGGAACACTACACTTTTAAACGGGGATTTTAAACGGTTCCATGAAGGTAGAAAGACCAATTTGCATCAGGAAATGCAAACAAGTCTTTATACCATCAATTGTGTCAAAATAGTTTGCATCAATTTTATATCATATGGCCTCATCTTCCAACTCCTTTATTTCTGGCTTTCACGTTCATAATGATGTACATGAAAGTGATTGACTTCGAGAGTAATGTAGTAAGGACTAGCATGGAAGAAGAACAACCATTATTATTGAAGACTCTTAGCCTCCCTATTTTATACCAAACAAGCCCGCCAAAAGAGGTACTCTTGAAAAATGTGAATTTAATATCGACAGAGTAAACTCCTTCAACAAGATTATTAAACAGAGAAATCTCAGTTGAGAGGAAGTATTGATACTTTTGTTGTGAAAAAATTGATAACGAAAATAAAATATTATGACCATATCGGAGAAGAAATCGCTTGACGATCATGATATTAGGGGGTTGAAGATCATATTGATTTGATGAAAAAGAAGATACAGACATAGTCAGAAGCTGGTGATTCATCTTGACTTTTCCTTTTAATTTCTTCCCTTTGTTATATCATATCTGCAAAGGTTTTATCATGGAATGATTTAAATAGAGAAATTGCGATTATATATTGAAGGTTGTCGTTACTTAGCTGCATTAAAGAAAGACACATGGTATCGATAAGTTAATTTGAATTTTTCAGATTTTGTACCCATGTTCAACAGATCGAATTCCTTGACCATCACCTAATGATGATGACTTGAATCTTCCAGATTTGATCCATGGTTTTAGATGTGTTAGAGACAATGTTTTAACCCGGATTTGTGCCCGTTTCCGGGTAAACCGGTTGATCCAGAGTGAATCCGAGTCTCGATCTAGCATTTAGTAACGCCTTCCTGCTTGATCATGGCCTTTATGTCTTCAATTGTGTGTGAGTATTTGACAACCAAAAAGATCAACCTGAGGAAGAGGGTGATCAATTTAGAATGCAAAGAGAAATTCCACACTCAAGGTCAAACAGAGAAATTGTGGTCACGAAGAAGTACGTACATATTGTTACTTTTGTTATGGAAAATGTGATCATGAAAAGGGAATTTGATGATCATGTTTAATTGTTTAGGGTTTGGATGTAAACTGTGAACCATAACTATGTCTGTGTGTGTGTGTGTGTGTGTGTGTGTATATATATATATATACTCCATATATTTTATAGGGAAAGAGAGAGAATATATTCTATGTGGTTATGTTTCTTGGGAACCATGGGCTACGAGCCTACGATATTTTGTTGAAGTGATTTAACACTAACTTATAAATACTCCTTAATTTACTACCTTTTTCTTAATATATTAAGTTTTACATAATGAAAAATATTTAACGCATTGGATCTTAAAAGAATATATTTTAATTTTATCGAGATAGATTTATCAATATGACCAAATATAATATTCACTTGACTATACAACAATTAATCACAATATATACTAAACCCGTGGTCTAACAAAATATATCAAAAAAAGAAAATGATTGAAAATTGAAACAAGAGATCGAGAAGGTTCGAAACAATGACCTTAACTTCATTCGAAATTGATTAAAGTTTTGAATTAATGCGAAATTTTTAAATATAACCTAAAGTGATCAAGTCTAAAGGAAAAACACCGTGCCACGGTCTCTTAGAAAAGAACCCTGGTCCTTTCAACATTTTAACACGGTCCTGTTAGTTAAACTCGTGACCTAAAGTGATTAAGTCTAAAGGAAAAACACCGGGTCACGATCCCTTATAAAAGAATCGTGGTCCTTTCAACATTTTAGCACGATTATGTTTGTTAAACCCGTGGTCTAATAGCCAAAAAATTCAAGCAACCCGCCATAACTTATAACGCATCCCCCTTTTCACCAAAAATCCAAAATTTTCATATATTTCATCCATTTGGGCATAACCTAGCTAAGCTACCACCGAAAACCATCCCCAATCGTTAATACCACCTCCAAAATCCATCATCGTTGTCCATAATCTTTTACCAAGTTAGTCAGGTTATGTTCATTTGTTCCCCGATTACAATTTATTAGGCCGTTAGTGTTGGGATCTGAGCAAAACTAGACAAGTATTGAAGACTAGCCACTGTTCTCTTTATTGCTAGCCGCTGTTATTGATGAAGCAGTACCACTGCTTAAAGAGTGCTAGCCACTGCCAGAAGAAGTAAAAGTGCTAACCACTGTCAGAAGAAGTAAAGGTCTAGCCACTGCTAGTATAGTTAAGCAGTGTCACTGTTAGTATGTGTCTGTAAAGGGAACTTACTACCACTGTTGGTACAAAGTAGGTTATTCCCACTGTTAGTATATAGAAATCTGTTAGAGATATTTATGGAATAAATTTGAATTCCATAAATATAGGAGATTGTTTAGCAGGACTCTATGTGTTATAAATAGAGATCCTAAACCTAGTTTTAGGTTAAGAGTTTTAGCGCAGCTTCAAGGTTTTGTAACCCTAATACAAATCAGTGTATTCGTCTTATATCATTAATAAGATTGAAGCTTTTTATATCTCTGTTCTTGTTATTCATATTGATCTTCATTATATTACTAAGTGTTATTCCGCAAACTTCTTAGTAATCATTCAAAACTTTGTTAGTCTAATAACTTTATTAGATCGATCTGGGTTATACAAGTGGTATCAGAGCAGTTGGTTAAGTTTTGAATACAGGAAGATCTAGAATTACTGTTTGATTGATTATTTTCAAGATTTGTTATTAAATCAATGGCAGAAGGCAATGAAGGAATACAGGTCACTAAGATTCCATTGCTTAGACCTGATGAGTTTGATCTATGGAAAAACAGAATCAGACAATATATGCTTCTCACAGACTACCAGATGTGGGAAGTGGTTGTTAATGGTCCTCCAGTGACTCTAAACAGTGATGGTGTTCCAATGCCAAGATCACCACCAACAACTGAGGCAGAAAGAAAGGTCAGATCCATTGAGTACAAAGCTTTAAGTACTCTATTGTTATCCATTCCCAATGAATATCAGAGACGGTTTGAAGCATGTCAAGATGCTAAAGTATTGATGGAAGCAATTGAAAAGAGGTTTGGTGGTAATGATAACACCAGAAAGAACAAAAGATCTCTACTTAAACAACAGTATGAGAATTTTAATTCTACAAGATCAGAAACTTTAACACAAACCTTTGATAGGTTTTCTAAACTGGTTGGAGATCTGGAAAATCATCAAGTGAAGATAGATAGAGATGATTTAAACAGGAAGTTTTTGAGGTCCTTGGGTGATGAATGGACTATGTATACTGTTGGGCTAAGACAGAGTGCAGATCTGGAAGCCAAGGAATTAGAAGATATATATAATGATCTGAGAAACTTTGAATCTGAAGTAGAGGGCAAGAAGGGAGGATCAGGGAACAACAACCAAAATTCTGCATTTATGTCTATGGGAGCATTTGGATCTAAAGCTGAGTCATGTCTTAAAGAGTCATCCTATGGGTCTGGAGGAAGTGCATCATTATCTAAGAATTCTAATGATCAAATCTTAGAATCTTTCTTTGCTAGTAATGTGAACTCTTCACTTACTAATGAAGATCTAGATCAATTTGAAGGAGATGATCTAGAAGAAATGGATATTAAACTGCAGATTGCTCTAATCACACAAAGAGCAAAAAGGTTTATGCAAAGAACTGGTAGAAATAACTTTGCACAGAAGAGGAGTGATGCTAGCTGGTTTGACAAAAGCAAGGTTGAATGTTTCAATTGTCACAAGATGGGACATTTTGCTAGGGAGTGCAGAAGCCCAAGGGTTGATCAGAATGAAAGAGGAAATGTCCAAAGAAGTGCAGGTAATGTGGGACAAACTAAGAATGTGCCAATCCAAGATACTTCATCAAATGCACTGGTATCTGTTGATGGATGTGGATGGGATTGGAGTGATCAGGAAGAGCATGAAGTGAAGAATCAATGCTTCATGGCAACTGCAGAATCTGACAAACAATCAGAAGTTCCATATGAGGTACAAATTAAATTATGTTCAACTGTGTGTAAACAAACTGTAAAACATTATAGAGATCATAACCAGAAAGTGTGTGATGAGTTAAAATTATGTGAAATCAAAAGTAAACACACAATCTCTGTAATAGAAAATTTTGAAAAACAGATTCAAGCATTTGAAGAGAATGCAACACAGTTTCAGTATGATATCGAGTATGCTAGGTGGGAGAGAGATACACTTAAAGATCAGGTAGAAGTACTAACTAAGAAACTTACTGAGGTCACATGTGAAAGAGATAGCATAAGACTTAATGTAAGTAACTTAGAAAATGCATCTAAGAGTGTACATAAACTTATCAATTCACAGATTCATGATAAACTTAAAACTGGGTTAGGATACAGTAGTGTACCTCCTCCTTATAACAACAACTACTTTCCTTCAAAAACTGAAATTGATTTAAATTTACTAAAAGAAGGATTGAATGATGATGTTAAAAAGGTTGACCCAGTTAACAGTTTAAAAGACGATGTGAACATTGATGGAGTTGAAATTCATGAGTGGAGTGAGGAAGATGATGAAGAGTGTGTTACATCTGAAGGTGAGGGTAATGTACTGAATAAATCTGTTACACAACCTAGTGAGTGTAGCAATCAAGTTACTGGTCTAACTTTAGATCTTAAGGATAAAAAGCTAGAAGAGGGTAAAAGAATGTTCAGTGAAAAGGAGAAATCTAAGATAGAAAATGTAAGACTCACATCTAATATTCCTAGAAAAGTTCAAAGGAAGATTAGAAATGAAGTGAAATCATCTCTTTCTGTGAATCCTGCATCTGCATTGAATAAATGTGATCATTGCAAATGTAAGGATAACTTTTCTTCGTCACAAAATTTTCAAAAACATATTCCCAGAGGTAACCAACGGAATTGGAATCAAATGGTGACTCAAAAACTGGGGAATAATGTTACTGTAATTAAAGAAAAGTTATGCCTTATATGTGGCAGAAATAATCATCTTCAACATGAGTGCTTTCATCATCCAAAAACCTATCAAGCAAATGTGAAAAAGCCATGGACAGCAGTTAATATGGTTAACAAACAAAATTTTAAATCTAAAGTTAATCATACAACTGCTGCTAGGAAGATGAACTATAGGGCAAATCAAGCTATGGTTGCTGCAAAAGTTTCTACTGCAGGAACAAAAGCTAAAGATTTAGCCAACAGTGGTACGACTAGAACAGTGGAAAATGCGTTTAAAGCCAACAGTGGAAAGAATTATACCAGTGTTAATCCCTTTACCACTGTTAGACATAACAACAGTGTTTATCCTTTTACCACTGTTAGACATAACAACAGTGATAAGACTAGAACAGTGGAAAAGGTTTTTAAAGCAAACAGTGGAAAGAATTTTACAACTAGTTATGTTAACACTGGTAGAGTAAATAACACTGTCAGGAATACCAACAGTGTTAATTCATTTACCACTGGTAGAACAAATAATACTGTTAGGTACTATAATAGTGTTAATCACTTTGCCACTGTTAGACATAATAAGTATAATCGTGACACTGTTAGGCATTATAACTATGGTCCTCCAGCTAATACTGTTAGACCAAAATCCACTGTTGAGTCTAAAATTAGTTGGATTTGGACACCTTTTCAATCAAATATGGCAAGCTGTTCAAAATCTAACAATGCATCCAAATCAATAATCTTCAAGAAAGTTGATTACCTTGATGCATCTGGGAAACCCAAAGCCAAATTGGTTTGGGTTCCCAAGAGAAATTAATTTTCTCTGTGTTTGTGTATGTGCAGGGCAAGCCAAGAAGTTTATGGCATATCGACAGTGGCTGCTCAAGGCACATGACTGGAGATAAGGAAAAGCTACAGAACTTCAAATCATTTGATGGTGGATATGTAGCATTTGGAAGCAATCCAAAAGGTGGAAGGATCACAGGCAAAGGAGTTGTTCAAAGTGCAAAGTTAAGCTTTGAAAATGTTTATTATGTGGAACAGTTGAGGTACAATTTGCTAAGTGTGAGTCAGATCACAGATAAAAAGAACCCTGTTCATTTTACTGACACTGAATGTCTTATTCTGTCTAAGGAGTTCAAAATTCCAGAAAATATGATTTTAATGAGCATTCCTAGGCAAGATAATGTCTACAAGTGTGACTTAGCAAACATGGCACCTCAATCTGATTTAAACTGCTTGATTTCTAAAGCAAATTTAAATGAGTCTACTTTGTGGCATAGAAGGATGTGTCACATGAATTACAAAACCATTAATAAACTTGTCAAAAACAAGCTTGTTAGGGGTTTACCTGAGAAGGTCTATTCATGTGATGATCATTGTGTTTCTTGCCTAAAGGGAAAGCAACACAAAACTTCTTTTAAGTCCAAAGCTGTGAATTCAAACTGTACTCCTCTATCCTTATTGCATATGGACTTATTTGGACCAACAAGTATAAGTAGTATGGGAAAAAGATCTTATTGTCTTGTTGTAATCGATGATTATACCAGATTTACATGGGTTTTCTTTCTTAGAACAAAAGATGAGACAGGTGAAATACTTAGATCATTTATAACTAAGATTGAGAACCAATTAGATACAAAGGTTAAAATCATCAGGAGTGATAATGGAACAGAGTTTAAAAATTCTGAGATGGATAAATTCTGTGATGAGAAAGGCATTAAGAGAGAATTTAGTGCTCCTAGGACTCCTCAACAAAATGGAGTAGCTGAAAGAAGGAATAGAACACTAATAGAGGCTGCTAGAACTATGCTAGCTGATGCAAAACTTCCTATGTCCTTTTGGGCAGAAGCAGTTAGCACAGCTTGCTATGTTCAGAATAGGGTAACAGTTGTTAAACCTTATTTCAAAACCCCTTATGAGCTGCTGTTTAAGAACAAACCACTGGTCAGTTTCTTAAAATCCTTCGGATGTCCTTGTACTATTTTGAATACCAAAGATCATCTAGGAAAGTTTGAAAGCAAAATAGATGAGGGTGTATTTGTGGGATATTCTGTTCAAAGTAAAGCATATAGAGTGTTCAATCAAAGGACCAGAGTCATAGAAGAATCCATGAATGTCACTTTTAATGAGAATATCATTAATCCTGATGGAAAAGGTCCTAAGTCATTGTTTGATATTGATGCTCTTAACAATGCTTTTAGATATGCAACTGTCAATTTAAGTACAGGTACAAGTACAGGTACCAAAACAGGCACAGAAGAGGTAGCCAGTGAGAAAGAAACAGGGGTGTTCACAGATAGTAATAAAGACTACTTGGAATACATTATATTTCCAATCTGGACTCCTGATCCACCTGAGTTGCTATCTTCTAATCTTCCACAGTCATCTCAGTCCATTGAGATAGAAGAGCAAATTGAAACACCTGTCAATGAAAGTTCAGAGTAGGATGGTAACTTTACCAACTTGGAGACTACCATTCCTGAGACATCAAATTCAAACTTTCATGTACACAAGGATCATCCTTTGGAACAGGTGATTGGTGATATAAATGCTGGTATACAGACTAGACAGCAGTCTACTGTCAATGAAGAAGAAATACATACATCTCTATATGTATGTTTTCTATCACAAATAGAACCTAAGAAGGCAGTAGAAGCTCTTAAACACCCTAGCTGGATTGAGGCAATGCAAGAGGAGTTGCTACAATTCAAGATCCAGAATGTGTGGACTCTTGTTGATCTGCCAAAAGGTAAAAGGGCTATTGGTACCAAATGGATATTCAAAAACAAGAAGGATGAAAGAGGCATTGTAATAAAGAACAAAGCAAGATTGGTGGCACAGGGATATACACAGGAAGAAGGGATTGATTATGATGATGTTTTTGCTCCTGTTGCAAGGATAGAAGCCATCAGATTATTCTTAGCATTTGCTTCATATAAAGGATTCATAGTGTATCAGATGGATGTCAAGAGTGCTTTTCTGTATGGCACAATTGATGATGAGGTGTATGTGTGTCAACCTCCTGGATTTGAAGATCCTCAATATCCAGATAAAGTTTGCAGATTAGATAAAGCGTTGTATGGTTTGCATCAAGCACCTAGAGCTTGGTATGAGACTCTATCAGTGTATCTGTTAGAGAATGGATTTAAGAGGGGAACCATTGATAAGACACTGTTTATCAAAATGGAGAATAATGACATTTTGTTGGTGCAAATTTATGTTGATGACATCATTTTTGGATCTACAAATGATGGTCTGTGCAAAGAATTTGAGAGGTTAATGCATCAAAAGTTTCAGATGAGTTCAATGGGGGAACTCACCTTCTTCTTAGGACTTCAAGTTAAGCAGAATTCAGATGGCATTTTCATCAATCAAAGCAAGTATGTGAAAGACATTCTTGATAGATTTGGATACTCAGATGCTAAGATAGCTAGCACACCAATGGAGACACACAAGGCATTACATGCAGATCTTGAGGGGGAGGATGTAGATGTGCATCTATATAGATCTATGATTGGATCCCTCATGTATCTCACCTCCTCTAGACCAGACATCATGTTTGCTGTGTGTGTGTGTGCTAGATATCAAGCCAATCCCAAGCAATCACATTTATATGCAGTAAAGAGGATCTTTAGATATTTAAAGGGTCAACCACAATTAGGACTTTGGTATCCTAAGAGTTCTTCTTTTGAGCTTAAGGCATATACAGATAGTGATTATGGTGGTGAGAATATGGATAGGAAGTCTACATCAGGGGGTTGTCAATTTCTAGGAGAAAGATTGGTATCCTGGCAATGCAAGAAACAGACCACTGTATCCACTTCTACTGCAGAGGCAGAATATGTTGCTGCATCCAGTTGCTGTGCACAGGTGCTTTGGATACAGAATCAAATGCTGGATTATGGTCTGTCTTTTCTGAATACTCCTATCTATATTGATAATAATTCTGCAATTAGTATTATTAACAATCCTGTTAAGCATTCTAAGACCAAACATATTGAAATTCGTTATCATTTTATACGAGATTGCAATGAAAAGAGATTGATACAAATTTTTAAAATTCATACTGATAATCAATATGCAGATCTGTTCACAAAGGCATTCGATGTGGGTAGATTTACATTTTTGGTTACCAGTATTGGAATGATCAATCTAACCTAATGTATGTTTGGTCGTAGAATAGATACTAACAGTGCTATTGTAAAAAGAACAGTGCATTATGCTCCAAGTGGTTCCCACTGCTAGCTCATAGTAGGTTTTACATGGTACCACTGGTAGCACATTCTAGCCACTGTTTCTTCTACATTTGCCACTGCTTGCAACTGTGTATAGTTTTGCCACTGTTCTCTAGCTAACCACTGTGCAGGTTCCTCGCTACTGTCAGAAGACAATGTTATTGATTGGTGCTAACCTTTTATTTGTTTTGTTTTCTTTTGATAAAAAAAAAAAAAAAAAAAAAAAATTAATTAATTAGTATGCTTAGAAAGTCAAATGCTTGCTACTGCTAGTACTAAGTTTTGGTTACCTTGGTCGGTTGCCACTGCTAGTACTACTAGATGTTAGTTTTCTAAGTAAATTGGAGTGTCTACTAAAATCTGTTTGCCACTGTTAAGGTTGTGATATGTCTTCCCACTGTTAGTTATATAGAACGTTGCCACTGCTAGTTCATTTTTCTAGGTCATGCCTCTGTTCTTATGACCAACAGTATATAACCTTAGAACACTTCACTTTTTCATTACGCTTTCATATTTTCACAAACTCACAAATACTCTCTGTAAACCCTCCTTGCAAACTGAACATTTACTTCCTTTTTGATTAATTTCACCATCATGGATTCCACTTCATCTGATCTTACTCTGGGTGTATATGAAGAACACAACATGATAGCCTTTTTGATGAAACCCTCATCGGCGCAAAATTTCACACAAATTGTGGATTTTCTGCGGTCGAGCTACATCTTTCACGCACTTACTATTTCTCCAAGGGTTTCTAGAGGCCATTTGAATGAATTCTGGAAAAATTCCAAATTAGAAGTGATAGAGGGGAAACGTCAACTGATTTCTAGGGTTCAAGAAACTCAAGTGGTGATATCTGAGGACTCTATTCGAGAAGTCTTACTTCTTGACGATGCTTCAGGTATATCTTCGATTGATGACACAGATTTGTATGATAACCTTAGGCTAATGGGTTATGAGGGTGATTACACACGTTTTACATTTTTTAAATCACTCTTTAGTCCTCAGTGGAAATTTTTAATTCATACACTTCTTCATTGTCTGTCATCCAAAAGAACTGCATTTAATGAATTTGGATCCCAAATAGCTTATGCCCTTGTGTGTTTAGCTACGGGTCAAAAGTTTAATTTTTCTAAATATATTTTTGAAGGCATGGTTAGAAATATAACTAAAGGGAAGAAGGATATGTTCATTATGTATCCTCGATTTGTGCAACTTGTTTTAAATAAACAAATTTCTGATTTGGTTGCACAAGAACTTATTATTGGTGTTGGTACTCTTTCTGCTAGAACTTTTACAGAAATGAGTAAGAATACTAATAAGAAGTTTTCTGGGAAGGAAACAGCATTGTTTTCTGCAATGCTTCCTGCTCCTTCCACCACAGATGTAGTACCACCAACTACATCTGAACCAATTGATGACAGGCCAGTAGTACCAACTAGGTCTGAACACTCATCACTTGGGGGTACTAAAAGAAAGCAAGGGACCAAACAACCTACCCAACTAAAGCCACAGAAAAGGCAAAGAAAACAGGCAAGTGAGGCTCCTGCTGCTCACTTGTCTCAGCCATCAATTGTTCCACAGCAAGTGACCCCACAGGAGATGGGTGGTCATTCTGGAAGGGCTGCCACTACTCCTTCTAGTCCACTGACAGAGGAGGGCAGTGGTAACATAAATAAGACCCAACCAGAGGCAACTTCTAATGCTGAACCTATGGGTGATGAAGCAGGTGAAGGTCCCAGTACCAATAAAAAGGGGACTTCTGTTGATCATGCTAGGCATGAGACAGAAGATGTTATTGTCAATGATTCATCTAGGAGGTCACACTCTAATGATGATGAGGCTAGTACTTACACAGAATTAACGAATGTACAACTGACAATGGCGGTGGATAAGATTTGGGAAAGATTAATGAAGGAGAAGAAGGTAAATAAAGCTCAAGATGCTATCATTGCAGAACAAGCTGCTAAGATTAGTGAGCAGGAGAAAATTATTACTGATCTCCAAGATAGGATTGCAGTTATTGAAGCCTTGTTGGTTCAGGGCACTTTCAAAAAGGGGGAGAAGTATGCTGAGGAAAATGATAGTATGTTCAATGCTGGTGTGGATGATGAGGAAAATGTAGAGCAGACTGAGGTTGTGTGTGATACTACAGAATTAGATAAAGCAGATACTGAGGTCTTGGAGGATGTACAGACTGAGGTTTTTGAAAGTGTGAATAAAACTGAGGTGGTAGATGAGGTTGAACTTGGAGAAGAAGTAGTTCAATCTTTGAATAAGGGTGATGGTGATGGTGCTCAGGCTGAGGGGGAGTTCAAAGAAAAATCAGAACCCAAAATTACATATGGTAGAAAGAAATCAATACCAGTGTCAAGGGTTAAGGCTAAGAATGTGAAAACTCCCACTGTTGTTACCACTGCTAAAAATACTGCTACTACTGCTACCACTGCTACTTCCACTGCCACTGCAACTGCAACTGCTGCTACCACTGCTACAAATACAACTGCTACCAAGAAGTCACCTACTGCTAGAACAACCACTACTCCTACTGTTAGACAAATTGAAGTTCCCTTCACTATAAGAGAAACAACTGCTACGTCTAAGTCTAAGTCTAATCTTCCAAAGATTGATCCAAAAGAAAAAGGTAAAGGTAAATTGGTAGAAAAGCCAAAGGTGAAGAAGGTGCAACAGAATATTGAACATGATATGGAGTATGCATTGAGGTTGCAGGCAGAATTGAATGAACAGGATAGACTTGAAAGTGAACAAAGAATTAATGAACCTGAAGTAGATGAGGTAGATGTATTGCTTGAGAATGGGCAAATTGTAAAGATGACAAGAGAAGCCAGCAGAATTTATGCAGAAATGAAATCAAAAGGTTTAAATGATGATACTGTCTATCGTGCTTTTGAAGCAAAGAAACAAGGTGATCCTCTGCAGATGGCTTTGAATAAAAAGATTGAAAAGGAGAAAAAGGAGAAGAAGGAGAATGAGGCTGCTAAGAGGAAAGCAAAGAAGCCAACTAAGTCTGAAATGAAAAATGATTTGGTGTGTAAGCTTAGAGGAGGAAGGATTCCTACTATGAGACTGAGGAGTATGTCACTTGAACAATTGCAGAACTTATATGATAATAATCCTCATGTCAATCTTGCAGCAAGGGAAAGATTAGAAAAGAAAAGAAAAGATGAGGCTGAGATTCAAAGGAGATTACAAGAGAGATATGATTTGATTGATGAGGAGATGGAAGCAGAAAAAGAATTGAGATTAAAAATTGAGGGTACTAGAAGGTCATTTGTTAGACTTCAGGAGTTGGATGATGATGTGTGTGATCTGGATAGAGATGAGGAGATTTTGGATAAAATGTTTGTGATAAAATCAGATAGATCAGAAAATATTAACTTGAATGATGAAGAATTTTCAGAAATCATCAAGTGGGAAGGAGTGTTGATAGCATCCAAAGATATGGCATATGAAATTAGGATTGAAAGAAAAAATGGTGTTGTCAGCTTTCACAGGTCAATGATTGATATTTTGAAGAGAATTCAAAAATTTGATGTTTATGATATGTACAGAATTGGGTTAGAAAAGGACTTGAAAACTGTTAAATCTAGTCTTGAGAAGTATGTGTGGGAATGGATACAGATGATGTTTGAGCCTGAAAAGTATGGAGATCTGTTTTTAGGTGCTGAGGTGGTTGCTTATTGGAGACATTTTGCAAGAGCAGGGGTACATTGTATTGCTCTTAAGAATGGTAAATTTGTATATATGTTGGAAGAAAGAGAATATATTCTGAGCATAGTTTTGTTAAGACAGATTATTGAAAAGAAATTGCAAGTGGCTGTGAAAACTGATAGAGGAAAAGAAATTATTTACTGGATGATGAATCAGTTTAACAAAAGAGATCAAGCCAGCAAGAAAGGTTAAACTTCTCCTATGAAAGATTGAAGATGAATGAAGAAACTTATTTCAATACTAGATTGATAAAGTTTAGGGGGAGATTGTTGGGATCTGAGCAAAACTAGACAAGTATTGAAGACTAGCCACTGTTCTCTTTATTGCTAGCCGCTGTTATTGATGAAGCAGTACCACTGCTTAAAGAGTGCTAGCCACTGCCAGAAGAAGTAAAAGTGCTAACCACTGTCAGAAGAAGTAAAGGTCTAGCCACTGCTAGTATAGTTAAGCAGTGTCACTGTTAGTATGTGTCTGTAAAGGGAACTTACTACCACTGTTGGTACAAAGTAGGTTATTCCCACTGTTAGTATATAGAAATCTGTTAGAGATATTTATGGAATAAATTTGAATTCCATAAATATAGGAGATTGTTTAGCAGGACTCTATGTGTTATAAATAGAGATCCTAAACCTAGTTTTAGGTTAAGAGTTTTAGCGCAGCTTCAAGGTTTTGTAACCCTAATACAAATCAGTGTATTCGTCTTATATCATTAATAAGATTGAAGCTTTTTATATCTCTGTTCTTGTTATTCATATTGATCTTCATTATATTACTAAGTGTTATTCCGCAAACTTCTTAGTAATCATTCAAAACTTTGTTAGTCTAATAACTTTATTAGATCGATCTAGGTTATACAGTTAGGGTCTATATCCAACTACAACTATAATGGAAAAGTATCTATTTATCTTCTTCTTGATGTTAAATTTTTAATTTTTGAGTGATTATATATTTATATGTATGGTTTGTATGAACCAAATGAATGTTATACCTCAGGGGTGGAGCCATATAGAAGTTAGGGGTAGCACTTGCTACGGGTTCGTTTGTCATACGAAGTGTAATTTTTATGGAAAATGTTGATTTTATTGCTATTACTCCATTTTATATATTATTTATTCTAAAAAATACTACTCCCTCCGTCCCAAATCTATTGTCCCCTTGTTGACTTTGGAGTCTTTCTTTGACAACTTTGACCTTAAATATTTTTATTTGTGTTATATAATACTTGATGCAAATTATACCAATGAAAATACATTCAAAATCCAATCAATTCATATATTTTGCATCAAATATTATATAACACAAACAAAAATATTGAAGGTCAAAGTTGAAAGAGAAAGACTCCAAAGTCAACAAGGGGACAATAGATTTGGGACGGAGGGAGTAATTTCTAATAAAATCGTACATGTTCATGAAAAAATTATCTATTTAATACTATGAAAAAAATTGTGCTACGGGTCACTTGGATTTCTGGATCTGCCATTGGTGCTTATACATGTGTTAATTTGGTGTTTCTGCTTCAAATACGTACCGTAATTGTAGTTGAACTAATTAATCGAGAGTTTGTAAATTGTTTAATTATCCATGAGTTTAATTAGTTGATGATTTTTTGTATCATAACCAAAAAGTGAACATTATCCCGCAATATGTCATCAACTCTGTGAAATGTTCATACAATTTTGTTTTTGAGTGTGTTTATATCTTCGATCTGTGATTTAAATGAACCATTTGTTATGTTTATGTGTCTAGACTCTAGAGGTGTACGTGTTGTTGAGTATCTCCATTATTTAACCAAAAAGTGAATATTTGTCGTTTGCTGTTTAATATACCAAGAAGTGTCATTTTCTGTCGCTTAATGTGGAGAATATTAATAATAGTATGCGGGGATCAATTTTTTTACCACTTTTTATATGATATCTATGATTAGTTAATTACCTTGTGGGGACCTATCTGATGATGTTTGGTAGGCAAGTTTATTTATCTATGTATTGTGGGTGTAATGTACCTATTAATTATTATTGAATGTTAGATTATGTTTGATCTTATATATTTTTTTATAAATAACTTATTTATAATCATTTGTAAGATAATCAAGATAATGATCTCTTTTCTCATTCGGAAGATGATTATTTGAATGATTATACTGAAAAAGGTGTTACGAGTGATCATCAATAACCTGATCTTCATGCAAAGGATCAGATGTCAGATATTCCTGAACCGAAAGAAGACAATCATGTTGGAGAACTAGTTAATCAAGAGTGTAGTACAAGTACTCCATGAAAAAGGAGAAAGAGTAGGGCTACTTCATATAAGGAGAAGGATGAAAAGGCCAATGTGCTTCACGATAGGGAAGTTAACTTCAATGTGTTTGGACTCAACATTGGGCCGGGACAGGTTTCATTTAGTAAAATGGTAGGTCTTGTTGCTAGAGGCCGGGTTTGTATTCTAATTGATTCGTGGGATAAGGTTGATGAAAAACTGAAAGATTCACTATGGGAAGAGGTTAAGGTAAATGTTGAACCGTTAAAATAATTTTGTAGCAACTATTTCCCTTTCTCAAAGATGATATATCTACAGAAGGCTACTAATATATACTTATGTATTTCAGCAAGCAGTTCCTGATATTGAGGGTGAGGAGACCAAGAAGGCTGTTACTGCGCAATGCAACCAGGCCCGTAAAGAATTCAGGAGAAATTTGAGGGAGAATTTTGTGAAAATTGGGAAAAGCCCCTTTTTGAAATACCCATATCTTAACAAAGAAGAAGGACTGTGGAAGAAATTATGTGAGAAGGTCAACAGTGAAGAATTTCAGGTATAAATTTTTTTTATTATTAATTATTATTATTATTATTGTCTTAAATAAAGTCAAGCATAAATTTTCAATGACGAGATGCGCAATAATGCATTCTCATAATAATACGTAGCGTGGTGACGGCAATAAGTTTTGTTGAGTTGGTAGTATTTAGTCCATTACCACTCACAGTTTTATGCAACACTTATTGATAAAAGAGTACTACTGGGGCCAAGGCCATCTCGACTACTGTTTTTCATTCCCATTTTTCTGTTCAAACTTGTTTTTGTTATTTGAAGAGATTAAGTGAGACAGGTAGAGAACTAGCTAGTTTGAACAAGAATCCGCCTAAGCTAGGACCTAAAGGGTATCGTGGATACGAAGAAGAGTGGATGATGGAGAAAGAAGAAATTGTCAAAGTCTTGGATACCACATCTCTTGCTGGTCGTGTATATGAGGTTCACAATAAGCGGGTGTTTATGTACATCAGGCTCGTTATGGATGCAATCAAGGACGGTTGATTATACCTGAGGCTATTGTTCCAACTGTGGAAAAATTGGTATGATCACCTATCTTTACTTTGAAATTGTATTACTTATTTATATTCCTGGTAAAATTAGAAAATAAACTTTTTATTGGTTCAAACAGATCAAGAAGGACGAGGAATTGCATGAGGTTCTAGATCCCTAAGGAAAAGATGCCATATGGAAAGTTGTAGGAAAAGAGCACCCCGGAAGGACAAGGGTGGTGGGGCACACTATCGGCTTCACAAAGGAAATATATGGTTACGGGAAGCAACCGTGATCGTGCCACAATGGTCGGTCAAGGAATTGCTTCCCTGTCGTTGCGGACCTTCCAGTCAGAGGCGGGTGATCAGTGGGTTTTTAATTTATAATGCTGGGAAGCCTAAGTTTTATTACTCCCTACTGCTCTTGTTAAGGGTAGTAAGTGGTAAGTCTGACTTAAGTGTCGTTCTTAAAATCGGAGCGAATCGAAATGAAGTGAATACCTTAAACAATAGAAGCTAATAGGATGGGTTTAAAAGAGTAGGTAGGGTTTGTTTTCTAAATTAACTATGATATAGAAAAGTAAATACTAAACTACAGATAGGGTAAGCAGATAGATAGAGATTGTGATTGCTGAAGTTTCAATATTTAGGTTTTGGGATGATGTTCATTATAAAAGATTACTGAAGACTTCCCTTTAATAAAATTAACAGAGGTTTGATGTCAACACTAGCATCCTACGAATTAAGTGAAAACCCTAAGTCGCATGTCACTGAATACTAGGTTATCATGAGTCTAATCAGATCAGGCTGCTCAGTCCCTCAACACTGTTCGATGAGGACTAGTGACCCGTCTTGAAGTTAACTCCTGGGCGCATGAATAAGGCAACATACCGATATTTAATTTCTAACCTTTCTTAACACCTAATTCCAATTGATTTAATTAAGGGTCGTACTATTGCTTGCTAATGTATGTTAAACTGTCAGTTATGTTGGATCAAGAGGTTTAAGCATCCTACACTACAGCTGAATGTTTGCTTTCTTTTCAAGATCCCTTAGATTTAATCGAGGTGCACAAATACTTCTGTCAAGGTGTAAACCCTCCTTTGCGATCAAACATTCATCCCTAGGTTTGTTTCACGGTGTATACTACGTTTTTCAGCAGTTCCACAGCTTTTATATATACCTAGACCATGTTCAGGAAGGGTGACTTCCAGGTATCCACGGTGTCATATGCTTATGACCGGTCCGTAGCTTCCACGCATTTGTACTCCACGAGCGGTGTTTCCAGCGCTATACTAAGTACTGGGCTGTTTTACAGCATGTCCCAGCTTCATACAAAAACACAGATAACTATCTACCGATACTAGGGTTGATCAGGTCCTAATACTAAAGTAATAGTCACGTGAAAGCTTGGAAAGGGTGGAATGGTTGGTTTAGATCTACCGCTTGAAAAGTTAAACCCGATACATAACATAACAATTTCCAATCACATATTTAATTAAATATTAATTTAACATCATCCCTACTCCTAAATATCTACATTTCAACAATCACAATATTACACTACTCAATAAACATGGCAATAAGTAAAGCACATACCATAGTATTACTGTTGAGTCCTGAGCCACTGCCAGATTTGCTCAGAAGACAAGTCTTGTGCCACTGCTAGAAGAAGTCTACCACTGTTAGTTAGTTTTGTATTGACAGTGCCACTGTCAGTTAGAATTAGTCTAACAGTGCCACTGTTGGTATAAGTTTGTATTTTGTATCAAGTACTTAACCACTGTTGGTAATACGAGTACTACCCCTGTTAGCGTATAGCTAAACCACTGTTAGAAGTCGGTTAGAGAGAAATATGGAATAGATAGAATTTCCATAATAGTTTGATTCTGTAAAGGACTCTATGTGATATAAATAGAGATCCTGTAAAACCCTAGAATATAGACGAATTCTAGTTATTAGCTTCAAGGTTGTAAACCCTAACACAAATTGTGTGTTCGTATTATTGATAATAATAATATTGAAGCTTTTGATTAATATTATGTGTTACAAGTTTAGTTCTTCAAGTTATTAATAAACTATTCCGCAAGCTTATTAATAATTAATCAAAGTAATACATATTAAGATCCTGACTGGGATCAACAAGTGGTATCAGAGCTAGATATTGCTTTGATCTTGAAGAATTCTATTGAAGTTTGCAGCTTTCTCTTCAAATACCAAGATGTCTACTTAAACAATGGAAGGAATACAGGCAACAAAGATTCCTATGCTCAAACCTGATGAGTTTGAGTTATGGCAGACAAGAATAAGGCAGTACATGCTTCTCACAGATTATATGATGTGGGAGGTGGTTATCAATGGACCTAATTATCCAAAGGGTCCAGATGGTGAAAAATTGGAGAGACCACCACCCAAGACAGATGCTGAGAGAAAAGAAAGAGCCACTGAATGGAAGGCATTGAGTACATTACTCTTGTCAATTCCCAATGAGTATCAAAAGAAATTTGATAAATATGTGGATGCTAAGGTACTCATGGAAGCAATAGTCACAAGGTTTGGAGGTAATGATAATACAAAGAAGAACAATAGGTCTCTTCTCAAACAACAGTTTGAGAACTTTGCTGGAGTAAAGTCAGAAACTTTAACTCAAACCTTTGATAGGTTTCAGAAACTGGTGGGAGATCTTGAAAATCACAATGTTAAGATAGACAAGGATGATCTTAATATAAAATTTTTAAGATCACTTGGTACAGAATGGAACATGTACACTGTGGGACTAAGACAAAGTGCAGACCTTGATCAGAAGGAAATTGAGGATCTGTACAATGATCTGAGAAACTTTGAGCCTGAGGTTTTGGCTATAAAACAGTCCACTGGTAGTTTTAATAATACTGCTTTTGTGTCTGTTGGTGAAGCTGGAAGTAGTAGCACATCTGGTGCTAATGATAATGTGCTAGAAGCATTCTTTGCTAGCCATGTGAATTCATCATTAACTACAGAAGATTTGGAGCAGGTCAGTGAAGAGGACCTTGAGGAGATGGATTTGAGATGGCAAATGGCTATGATCACCATAAGGGCAAAAAGGTTTATGCAGAGGTCTGGTAACAGAAACTTCACATTCAAGAGAGATGGTGTAGCTGGTTTTGACAAAAGCAAAGTGGAGTGTTTCAACTGCCACAAGTTGGGTCACTTTGCAAGAGAATGCATGAACACACAGGATGGAGGATCACAGAATACAGTTAATGGAATAATGAGAAATAGTTCTGGTCCTCCAAAAAGATTGGTACCTGTATAGAACACCACTTCAGACTCATTGGTAGCACAAGATGGAATGGGAGGATTTGACTGGAGTGATCAAGAAGAGCTTCTGGTAAAAAATCAAGCTTTGATGGCTGTCACAGAAGAACCAGAACCTTCAGACATTCCACATGAGGTACAAGTTAAATTATGTTCACCTGAATGTAAGAAAATGGTTAAATTTTACAGGGATCATAATGTTGTTGTGTGCAATGAGTTGAAAGCATTTGAGGTCAAAAGTCAACATGCAACCTTAGCTATTGAAAATCTGGAAAAACAAATTAAAGCTTTTGAAAAGAATGAATCACAATTTCACTTAGATATTAAATATCTGAATTGGGAAAAGAAAGCTTTACAAACAAAAGTTGATATGCTAAGTGCAAAGTTGGCTGAGGCAATTTCTGATAAAGAGTCTATAAAGTTGAAAGTTGATGAATTGGAAAATGCCTCAAAAGGTGTTCAAAACTGAATCAAGTCTCAGATTCATGATAAATTGAAAACTGGATTAGGTTACAATCTTAATGCTGTACCCCCACCTTATAATCATACTTACTTCCCAACTAAAATTGATTTTGACTTAGAAAAACTTAAGGTAGGTGTGTCTGAGGAGGTTAAAAAGGTAGATCCAGTAGTTAATTGTGCTGATAATATAAATTTTGATAAAGTGGAAATATCTGATTGGACTGAGGAAGATAAGAGTGATAGTGATAGCTCATTTAGTGGTAATTCTATGGATGGATGTGTTAAGTCTATTACTGGTCTAGTTTCAGAACTTAAGAGTGATAAACTAGAAGAAGGCAAGAAGTTGTTCATGGAGAAAGCTAAGGTTCAGCTTGAACAAGTGAATAGGACTAACAAATCTAGAACTGGTCTAGGTTATGTGAATAACAAGGTTAATCATGAGTCCAATAAAAAGGCTGAATGTGTTAAGTGTGCTAGCAAACATGATAAAAATCCTGCAAAGAAAATAATCAAACCTACACCTAGAGGGAATCAAAGGAATTGGAATCAATTGGTATCACAAAGGCTGGGTAATGGGTTTGAATGTGTGAAAAGAAAATCATGTTTTATTTGTGGTAGGTATAATCATCTTCAACAGGACTGTTACCATAATCCTAAAAATAATAGGAACAGTGGTACAGGATAAGTGTTGAGAAATCAGCCTAACAGAGGCAAGGCTGCAGCCACTGTTAATACTGTAGCAGTGCCACTGTCAGAGGCTAACAGAGGTAAGACAAGAACAGGGGAGGGTTTAACCACTGTCAGGCATGGTACCTCTGTTGGTATTAAGCATTTGCAAAGAATGTTTATACCAAGTAAAGCTACCACTGCCAGGGTAATAAATACGAATTTGAAGGTGACCACTGTCAGACCATTAACCCCTATCAGGTCTAAAACAGATTGTTTTTGGAGACATAAGAATGCATCTACATCAAAAGTATCCAAAATCAATGAGGCATTGAGATCAATCACCTTTAAGAGGGTTGATGTCTAAAATGCTCAAGGGAAACCCAAAGCCATATTGGTTTGGGTTCCCAAGAGAAACTAATTATTTCTCTTTTTATATGTGCAGGGCAAGCCAAGCTTATGGCATATTGATTCAGGATGCTCAAGGCACATGACTGGAGATAGGGAGAAACTGCAGGATTTTAAAGCTTTTAATGGCGGAGATGTGGCATTTGGCAGTAATCCTAAAGGAGGAAAAATCACAGGTAAAGGCAAGGTAAAAAGCAGTAAGCTCACTTTCAATGATGTTTATTATGTTGAACAATTGAGATATAATTTGCTAAGTGTGAGTCAAATCACAGATAAGCAAAATCCTGTTTATCTCACTGACACAGAATGCATTATACAATCTGAAAAACTCAAAATACCTGAAGATAAAATTTTAATGAGAGTTCCAAGAAAGAATAATGTATACTGTAGTGATTTAAACAAAATGGAATCTCAAAATGTTAACTGTCTTATATCTAAAGCTACTGTTTCTGAATCTGAATTATGGCATAGGAGGATGTGTCACTTGAATTTCAAGACCATGAATAAACTTGTTTGGAATAGGCTAGTGAGAGGCTTACCTGAAAAGTTATTTGAATGTAGTGACCACTGTGTAGCTTGTCTCAAAGGCAAGCAACACAAGACTTCTTATCAGACCAAGCTTGTGAATACAAATACCACTCCCTTACACCTGTTACATATGGACTTATTTGGCCCTACCAATGTAGCTAGTCAAGGGAAGAAATCTTACTGTTTGGTGATAACTGATGACTATTCTAGGATGAGTTGGGTATTCTTTCTTAGAACCAAGGATGAGACATGTGAAACACTTAGCTCCTTCATAACTAGGATTGAAAATTCAACTAATCAAAAGGTTAAGATCATCAGGTGTGATAATGGGACAGAATTTAAGAATCATGAGATGAATAAGTTCTGTGAGGAGAAAGGTATAGAAAGACAGTTCAGTGCCCCTAGGACTCCACAACAAAATGGAGTAGCTGAAAGGAGGAATAGGACACTAATTGAGGCTGCTAGAAGCATGCTAGCAGATGCTAAACTTCCAATGTCCTTTTGGGCAGAGGCAGTCAGCACTGCTTGTTATGTTTTGAATAGGATTTTGATAGTCAAACCTCATAACAAGACACCCTATGAGTTATTCTTTAAGAGAAAACCTTTGGTTAGCTTTTTAAAACCATTTGGATGTCCTTGTACTGTCTTAAATACCAGAGATCACCTAGGTAAGTTTCAAAGTAAGGTAGATGAGGCTGTCTTTGTTGGATACTCTATTCAAAGCAAGGCTTATAGAGTGTTTAATAAAAGGACTAGGATCATAGAGGAGTCCATGGATGTGACCTTTAACGAAAATACACCAAATGTAGAAGGAAAAGGTCCAGAAGTATTGTTTGATATTGATGCACTAACCCATGCTTTTAGATATCCAGATTTGTCTACTAGTGCAGGTACAAGTGCAGGTGATCTGCAAATGGAGATAGCAGCTCAAGTCAGCCTACAAAGGATACTTTGGAGTATGTATTATTTCCAATTTGGTCTCCAGATCCACCAGCAGTCTTTCAACAGGATCAAACAGAAACTGAAGGATTAACTCCAGAAACAAATGGATCATTTGCAAAGGATGATTCAGATAAGGGTACACATGGTGTAAGGGGTTCACATGAAGATTCAGAAAGTGAATTAGAGATACCTAGACTATCAGATGAAGAGCAGAGATCCCCAAAGAACTATGAACAAAGTCCACCATTTTAAGTTTTGGAAAGAACTTCTTTGTCAGATTCTGAAACAACTCCAAAGCTTTCAAAAGAAAGAAAGGAAAGAGATTCTTTTTCAGAATCAGAAATGGATAATCTTGTGGGTCCTAATTTGGAAAGAGAATTGCTTGGGCATCCACATCTAAGTATCTGGTTCATAAAGATCATTCCTTGGATTTGGTCATTGGTGATATTGGTTCACATGTTCTGACCAGACAACAGTCAAAGATAAGAGAAGAAGATTTACACACTTCTTTATATGTTTGTTTTCTTTCTCAGATGGAACCAAAGAAAGCAGTGGAAGCTCTCAAAGATCCCAGCTGGATTGAAGCCATGCAAGAAGAATTGCTACAATTCAAGCTGCAGGATGTATGGGATTTGGTTGATTTACCAAAAGGAAAGAGAGCTATAGGCACCAAGTGGATTTTTAAGAACAAGAGAGATGAGAGAGGGATTGTCATCAAGAATAAAGCCAGGTTGGTAGCACAGGGGTATACACATGAAGAAGGAATTGATTATGATGATGTTTTTGCCCCTGTTGCTAGGATAGAAGCTATTAGATTGTTTTTAGCTTATGCGTCTTATCAGGGTTTCAAGGTTTATCAAATGGATGTGAAAAGTGCTTTTCTTCATGGTCTAATTGATGATGAGGTGTATGTATGCCAACCTCCAGGGTTTGAAGATCCAACATATCCAGATAGAGTGTGCAGATTGAAGAAAGCTTTGTATGGTTTACATCAAGCACCAAGAGCTTGGTATGATACACTATCTGAGTATCTGCTTAAGAATGGATTCAAGAGAGGTACTATTGACAAGACTTTGTTTATCAAGAGGATTCAGAAAGATATTTTGCTGGTACAGGTCTATGTCGATGATATTATATTTGGATCTATAAGTGATTCACTTTGTAAAGATTTTGAGGGGCTAATGCATAAGAAATTTAAGATGAGTTCAATGGGAGAACTCACTTTCTTTTTGGGATTGCAGGTTAAGCAGAAGCCAGATGGAATCTTTATTAACCAAGGGAAGTATGTGAAGGATATTTTGAATAAATTTGGTTATAAAGATGTAAAGATAGCTAGCACTCCCATGGAGGCACACAAACATCTTAATTCTGATCCTGAGGGGGAGGAAGTAGATGTGCACCTGTACAGGTCAATGATTGGTTCTTTGATGTATTTAACTTCATCTAGACCTGATATTATGTTTGCAGTGTGTCTTTGTGCTAGGTACCAAACCAATCCAAAGCAGTCACACATGTATGCTGTGAAAAGGATCTTTAGATATTTGAAAGGTCAACCAGATTTGGGACTTTGGTATGCTAAAGGATCAGATTTTGAGCTAAAGGCTATTACAGATAGTGATTATGGTGGTGAAAACATGGATAGAAAATCAACTAGTGGAGGATGTCAATTTCTTGGAAGTAGGCTAGTGTCATGGCAATGCAAGAAGCAGACCACGGTTTCCACATCTACAGCAGAAGCAGAGTATGTTGCAGCATCCAGTTGTTGTGCACAGGTGCTCTGGATTCAGAATCAAATGATGGACTATGGTTTGACTTTCATGAACACTCCTATTTACATTGATAATACATCTGCTATTAGTATCATACAAAATCCTGTTAAGCATTCAAAAACCGAACACATTGAAATCAGATATCATTTTATAAGAGATTGTTATGATAAACGATTGATTCATATTTTCAAAATTCATATTGATAATCAACTTGCAGATCTTTTTACCAAATCATTTGATGTAGGAAGGTTTACATTTTTGATATCTAATATTGGTATGATCAATCTCACTTAAGTGTTTTGGTCAGGATTTGATACTAACAGAGGTGAAGTATATTGTGTGTGACAGGGTCAAGTGTTGCCACTGTTAGCTTCATCATGATAACAGTTGGTTCCACTGTTAGTTTACTTATGCCACTGTCAATTCATATTGATAATCAACTTGCAGATCTTTTTACCAAATCATTTGATGTAGGAAGGTTTACATTTTTGATATCTAATATTGGTATGATCAATCTCACTTAAGTGTTTTGGTCAGGATTTGATACTAACAGAGGTGAAGTATATTGTGTGTGACAGGGTCAAGTGTTGCCACTGTTAGCTTCATCATGATAACAGTTGGTTCCACTGTTAGTTTACTTATGCCACTGTCAATGTATTTTCAACTTCTGCTGTATATTTGTGTAGTTTAACCCCTGCTAGTTGTTTTTCTTAGTTTAATATTGCAGGATTCAGCCACTGTCAGGAGACATTAGGAGAGCTGGAGTCTAATGTTTTATTTGTTGATTTTTCTTATTTAATTAAAAAAAATCGTGTTATTTTATGAAGTCTATGACCCTGCTAGTTCTAGTGTACCCCTGCTAGTACTACTACCCCTGTTGGCTTTATTGAGGATTATTAATGGTTGAATTTGATCAAGTGAGGTACCCCTGTTAGGCTTAAGTGTTAGTTGTGCCCCTGTTGGTGCATAACTGACAGTGCCACTGTTAGTTCTATTTACTAGGGCTTGGCACTGTCATCACATAAGTACCCAAACACTTCACTTTTTCAATTACGCTTTCAAAATTCTCAAAACTCTTTAATAAACGCTCTCGTTTGTGTTTCATCATTGTAAACTATTCTTCTTTCTTTCATCAATTTCATTCATGGCATCGTCCTCTTCATCTGATTCTGGTAATTCTACTTTGAGTGTTCATTCTGAACACAACATGAGGGCTTTCTTGGACAAAGAAGTCGCAGATGAGTATTTTCATCCGATTATTGATTTCTTGAGTAACTGTCCAGTTACATATGCTCTTACTGTCGCTCCAAGATTGATCAGATCACATATTCAAGAATTCTAGAAGAATGCAAAGGAAGGGAATGTTAATGGCATTACTCACATTCATTCCACTGTCAAGGGCAACAAAGTAATGGTGACTGAGATTGTTCTTAGAGAACTTCTGCAGTTTGATGATGAAGGAGGAGTTCTGGAATTGTCAAGAGAGGATCTATTTCAAGGAATAAAAGATATGGGTTATGAAGGTGCTGGAAAAGCAAGGTCTGAATATACATTCTTGAAGTCATGGTTCTGTCCTCAATGGAAGTTCTACATTCATACCTTTCTGGTATGTTTATCTCAAAAGAGGACTAGTTTTAATGAATTTAGTTCTAGTATTGCATATCCTATAATCTGCTTGGCACAGGGTCTTAAATTTAATATGTCTAGGTTTATCTTAGATAATATGATCAAAAATGTAAAGGGTGATACATTTATTATGTACCCTAGATTTGTTCAACTTTTGTTGAATAAGCAGTTGCCAAATTTGCCAGCAGATAAAAGTGTAATAGTTAGTTCTACTTTATCTTTGAAAACTATTAGAGCCATGTATCAATATCAAAACACCTTTTCCAAGAAGGAAACTGCATTGTTTTCTACAATGTTAGTTGCTCCTTCTGCCACTGGTGGTGTATTACCAACACCACTTGGACCAAATGATGACAGGACAACAAAACCAGTTGGTTCTGAACACACATCAGGAGGTGGCACAAAAAGAAAACAAGGGAACCAACAGCCTACCCAAAGCAAAACCAAGAGATCCAAGAAAACTAAACAGGCTATGGAGATTCCTGTTTCTCCACAGTCTTAGTCAAATGAGCAATCACAACAGGTGAACATACTTGATGAAAATGTTCATTCTGGAAGGGTTGCCACTACTGTTTCTAGCCCACTGGCAGGACAGGACAGTGGTAACATCAATCAGACCCAACCAGAGGCAACTTTGTTTGATGAACCTGTGGGTAATGAGTCAAATGAAGGTCCCAGTACCACGAATCAAGGGGCATTTGAACATCTTGCAGGGCAAGTGACAGATGTAGTCAATGATTCATCTAGGAGGTCACACTCCAATGTTGATGAGACTAGTCATATAACTAAGGAATTGACGATTGATGATTTGGTACATGATGTCAGGCTGATATGGACAAAATTCGAGAGGGAAAGAGAGTTGAGAAGGGAGCAACAACTTAAGTTGGCTGCCCAGGATGAATTAATTAAGAAGCAGCAGGAGGAAATCAATGATTTAAAAACCAGATTGGCTCTGGTAGAGGATGTGGTGTTACAGGTCTTACAGCCTGCTGCAGAATTACAGAAATCTTCAGGCAAGGGGGAGAGAAAAGATAAAGATCAAGGGAATGATAATGTGCCTGAAGATAAGGGAGATGATAATGATGGGTCTGATGGGAATAATGATGATAATGATGGAGGTGCAGGTGGTATTAGCTTCATGGATACATCTGAAATTAATGAAAATGTTGAGGATGAATTGAATGTGTCAGATTATGTGGTTAATGATGGCATGAATGATGAAATGGTGAATACTGAACTTGATAGAAGTATGGTGGTGTATGTGGGTGAAAATGTGCAAACAAATGTTTCTGAAGGTGAGAATGTGAATGTTGCAGAGGATAATGCACAAAGAGGTCCAGCTTTGAATGTTTTTCCATTAAACAAAGGATTACCTTTTGAGGCTGTGGCTAATTTGTATTTCTGGGATGTTATGGGAGAAAGTATTGATATGAGCAAAAGAGTGAGCTTCAGTGATAGGATGGTGATTGATAAATCTGTTGAAACAGAGATGGAAGGTGGAAATGTAGAGGTTGAGGGGAGTGTTTAGAGTCCAAATCTGCAGTTGAAGAGGAGGTAAGAGTAAAAAATTATAATAGAAAGAAATCGATTCCATTCAGAAAGTCTTCCTCTGTCAAGAAAAATACAGTTATAACTCAACCTATAACCACTGTTAGCAGTTTGGTTTCTACCACTATTGAGGTATCTACCCCTGTTGGTACTTCAGCAGCAACCACTGTTATACTACCTACACCTGTTATCACAGAGTCAACCACTGTTACATCAACTCCTGTCAATACTTCAAATATTCCCACAACTGTCATAACAACCACTGTCACCACCACTACACCAAGATCTATTCTACCCCCTGTTATTATTGAAGAACCCTCATCATCACCCAAACCTAAGTCTGATCTTCCAAAGATTGATGCTAAGGACAAAGGTAAGGGAAAATTGAAAGAAGAAAGAAAGATTAAGAAGATTGTAGAGCCTCAAATTGATTTAGATGAGGCCAGGAGAGCTCAGGAGGAGCATGATGAGAGAATGCTAAGAATGGCAGTTGAGTCCAAGAGACTAGAAGGTCCTGATGTTGATGTTGTACTGGAAGATATGAGTGTGGTAACCTTATCTCAGAAGGCTGCAAATATGCTCAATGATATGGCTGTAATTGGTAAAGGGTTATCTGCACAGAAGATTCATGAAATGATCAACAAAAAGGATGGTAATGATGATTTGGATCCAGGCTTTGCAAAGCTAAAACAAGCAAATGAAGAAAAGGAAAGAAGGAAAAGACAAGCAGAGCTTGAAAAGAAAAGAAACAAACCACTAACTGCTGCTCAAAGGAAAAAGGAATTGATCAGAATTCTTGGTGGTAGATATGCACCAAGAAGTATACTAGAAGGATGGGATTTAGAGAGGTTGGAGAAAGCTTATGCTAGACATCAAAATGAAGGAAAGATGGATTTTGAAAAGAAGCTCATGCAAGACAAATTCACTGAGAAAAAGTTGTCTGAGGATAGAAAGAAGATTGTTGAGCAGGTAAGAAAAGAGGAACAAGACAGAATTGAAAAGGAAGAGCAAGAGAAAGCAGAAGCTGAAGAGAGAGAATTAAAAAGGCTTTCTGATAGGAATCTAAAGATTAAATGGGATGGAGTTCTTGCTTGTGATAATGTAGTTCCTGATTTGGAGAAGGATGCAGCAGAATTGAGAAAATATATCAAAGAGGTGAAGGACAGCAAAGAAAATATTCATATTAATCATGATAGATCATCAAGAATAGTTGAATGGGAAGGACAGAAATCAAAGGTTGCTGATGTTGTTAAAGAACAGATAAAGATTGTCAGAGAGGATGGGAATGAGCAATACTTGACATCTGTAGCTGATGTGCTCAAAAATGTGAATAGGTTAGACATTTTAGATTTGTATGAGCTGAACAGTCAAAGAAACAGGCAGGCTTCACTGGTGATAATGGAAAGAGATTTGGGAAGATGTTTGAATATGCTGTTTGAGCCTGAACCATTCACTAATTTGTTCTTAAACTGCATTGAACATGTGAATACCTGGAGACACTTTGTTAGCTGGAGTTCACATGATTTTGTTCAGAGATGGAGTCACAATCTACATGCTTGACGAAAGACAATATGTTTTAGGGACTCAGATTTTAAGAAATGTGCTTGCATCTCAACAAGAACTACAGTGATCTCAGAAGGTGCATTCAATGCGTTATATATGGTGTTCAATCAGTTTCATAAAAGAATGGAGTTGGAAAGATTAAGAGAGGAGGAGAAAACAGAATCAAGCTCCTAAACATGAGAAGAAAGATGAAGAAACTTGATTCATTGCTGAGAATGATCAAGTTTAGGGGGAGATTGTTGAGTCCTGAGCCACTGCCAGATTTGCTCAGAAGACAAGTCTTGTGCCACTGCTAGAAGAAGTCTACCACTGTTAGTTAGTTTTGTATTGACAGTGCCACTGTCAGTTAGAATTAGTCTAACAGTGCCACTGTTGGTATAAGTTTGTATTTTGTATCAAGTACTTAACCACTGTTGGTAATACGAGTACTACCCCTGTTAGCGTATAGCTAAACCACTGTTAGAAGTCGGTTAGAGAGAAATATGGAATAGATAGAATTTCCATAATAGTTTGATTCTGTAAAGGACTCTATGTGATATAAATAGAGATCCTGTAAAACCCTAGAATATAGACGAATTCTAGTTATTAGCTTCAAGGTTGTAAACCCTAACACAAATTGTGTGTTCGTATTATTGATAATAATAATATTGAAGCTTTTGATTAATATTCTGTGTTACAAGTTTAGTTCTTCAAGTTACTAATAAACTATTCCGCAAGCTTATTAATAATTAATCAAAGTAATACATATTAAGATCCTGACTGGGATCAACAATTACGCATGGATAAATCAGACATAATAACAGTACAAGGGAATAGATATCACCGGATAATAGAGCAGCGTAACAAGAGAATAGAACTTGCAATCCTTGAATAAAAGCTTGAACACCAATACTCCTTGATTACAAAAGCTAATCTCTACTCTAATCTACTAGCTACCCACTAACTACTCTCTAACCCTCTTGAGAGAGAAGTTAGAGAGAGAAACTAACTAAGAAATGAAAATACAAGAGAAATGTGTGTGAAAGTGTAAGAATGAATTGTGTTGTGATGTATTTGAATTGATGAAAAATGAGGAGGTGAAGGCCTCTATTTATATGCTTACAAGTTACAATTTTACACTCAACACCCTCGCTTCCATTTAACACTAAAATACACCCCCGAGCTATGAAATTCGACACCAAAAGGGGCATATTCGATACCAAAATGGGCGTATTCGGTAGCAAATAGGGTGTATTCGATAGCAAACGGGGCGTATCCGGCACCATAGAGGGGGTATACCACCCCTAGAAGGGGGTATACCACCCCAACAAGGGCGTATACGGCCCTGTAGAGGAGGTATACGGCCCCTTTAGGGGGGTATACGGCCCCTAGAGGGGTGGTGAACCCTGGGTCGTGGTCTCGTGTGCTGGATCGTAAGTCTTGTGTGTTGGATCGTAACTCCTTTAGCCCTATCTTCTTCGTTCTTGATCTGTTTCTGACGATCTTTATATCTACACGTTCGTATTCTCCAGACCTACATTTTAAGATACTTATTAAGTCCTAGATCGGATTTTTACGATAAAATAGCGTGTCAAACGAATTATTCCTTTTTAAGTGTGTTTTTCATTCATTTACCGTTGTTTTTGAAATACTTATAAAGTTTTGACCTTTTTAACAAAATGTGGTAAATGTGGACTTTATTGGCATGATTTTGTTAATTAAATGCTAAATATGAGGTAAAAGATGTGCGTAAAACATGACTTTTACATCAAATCAAATATCCCACACTTAGAATTTGCTTGTCCTCAAGCAAACTGTATCTCACTTCGCTCAAGGTTTTGAGAAAATGGATCAGTTGATGAGAACATATATTTCCTAAGGACATCAACTCCTCAAAATAGGTAAATTATTTCAAAAAGTAAGCATCAATAGAATAAGAAATCTTAATGCTGAACTGGCTGTCCCTTTAGCATACTTTGCAACTCTCTAAATGTAGAAGTATATGACTGGGCGATCCTCACAAGTGGTCACTCAATTCACTCAAGAAGTGTATCGGGTTTCCTAACATTCTAAACAAACGAAATCGCTCAAAGCCAGTCATGCAGCGCTTATCATCATAGGCTTGGTCGAGAATCGCATCTCCACCACTCCAAATAAGGACGGTGCTAATTATCCCAAGGCATTTTTGTTGGGTTGTAATGTTCGGGTGAGGGTTAAATGGGTATGAAAAAGGGTTGTTTCAAGGTTTAAAGAGTATGCTTATCTTAGGAATTTTCAAATTTTATGAAAAAATTTATTTAGATATGCTTTTTAATGAAAATGGAAACGGTTAACAGTAAGGAAGGAAGATAGCTATTTTGACTTCTATCTTCTTGAAAACACACGGAAGATTTACGTCTTTCACAGATCAGAGTTTTCGGGAGATTTTGAAGCACTTAGCTTTATTTAGATGATAAATTTTTGTTTAGAATTTCTTTTCCTAAGAATTTCTAAGGCTTTTTCTTTCTTATTGCCTTTTGAGATCCTATCATATTTTCATTTTTCACACTTTTTTTTTTTGATATTTCGAATTTCGCTTGGTGCCAATTTTTCGCACCTCAAGATTCTCGATCTTTTAAGATATGATTTCTGAAACGCACGCGAGAAGTTTTTGAGTAAAACACGGACTTTGTGATTTTTTAGAGTGAAAGCAAAAAGAATATCTAAATAGCATTTTTCAAAATTCAAAAATTTTAAGATAAGGTTTTGGTGGGTATGAAAGGTAATGGGTTTTACAATTTGGGTTTTTTAAGAACAGAAAAATTTAAGGCTCAACAGGGTTTACTAAGAGGATCATCGATACTAAAATTGAGAATCGGTAGGGTTAGGCTTGAAGAGATATGAGAAAAATGGGTTTAATCCTAATAAATGGCAAGATCCTCTAATTGCACCTATACCGCGTACGGTACTCTTTGGTATGGTCTCGAAGCGTATACCAGAAACAAGTTCTAATTCTAAGACGTATGCATCGGCACACACACAGAAATGAATGGTGAAGCATTAAAAACGAATGCTTATTAAAGGCTCAAGTTCCTGACACAACAATATAGGGTGTATGCGCCTAGTCATGCGATGCTTCGAAGATGACCATTTCATTTTTAAGGGATCCTTATTCTGACTTATCGTACTTTCCAAAGTAATTTATTTATTCTGAAAAAGTGATTATCTTAAAAAGTATTATTCTGAACAAAAGATCAAAGGATTTACAAAAGTTGACAGATAAATCAGTCAAGTTTGGGAAAAAATTTTGAGCAGGAAACGAGTTTCAAGTTAATTTTGGAGGACAAAAGGTCAGAAAACTTTACGGCATAACATACCGTGTATCCCACACTTAAAGGAACATTGTCCCTAATGTTCACTACTAAGGCGGAGATCTTTTAGGGGATCCCACACTTAGAGTTTGATTATAGGATATGCTCACTTTATCGTGTTTTGAAGATGGTGGAATAAAATCCCACACTTAGAGATTAGGCATAAAGGATATGGTATGAATATTTTGGAAAGACAACGGAAAAGAACGAAAAACTTCCCTCATGGATTCATGAGATGAAAATGATTTGGCTGAAGAAGGATGAATTGCTTGCTAGATATTTCAGCTTGTTTCCGTCTAAGAACAACCTTCTGATTTAGTGTGTGTCATCTAGTCGTGAGTCCTTCCCATCATTCTCAACAATCAATTCAACCATATTTTATTCTACTAAAATAAATCAAGAAAACGTAAGCATAAAGATAAATAGATAGATCATCCAGCTAAGTAGCAAGCTAGGTAAAAAGTACCAAAAGATCAAAACAAGTTCACAAGTCATCCCACCATAATAGTTAGTGCTAATACAGACCAATAATAATAATAATAAAGTACTGGAGATGAGAAAGTCTAAGGACGAGGAGACCCCTGATCAGTCACATGAAGATCAAATGCAGAAGTGGAAGGGTTATTTCCTGCAACCGAAAGCTCTCCACTAGTGGCTCTCCCTGATACAGTCTCTGATGTAATAAGCCTGTGTTGCCTCAAAAAATCCCTCAAGACATTTTTCAGCAAGTCATCTACAGATTCAAAACCCCACTCTTGTAGGCATTGAGTTGTCATGTGTGCCTCCTCAAGTAATATCAAGCAACCTCTTCTAATGTCGTTCTCATTTGGAAGCTCATTTTCTGGAGTAGCATCAAAGTTGAACATCCCTGAAAATCTTGAGAATGTAAGGCCGTCAGCACTAGTGGTGGGCATGACTGGGCGATAAACATTTGGATCATCAGGCCTCGAAATCTCATAAATCGGAGATAAGACATGGGTAGCTGGGGATGGCTGCCATTTTAGATGGAGTAGCTGAGGTGTGTATGTAATATACTAGCTCATAGCGAGATGTGGTGGGCATGGTGTATGATGGAATAGTGGTGGTAACTGGGGCAAAGGTGGTGGTGACTGGTGGAAATGTGGCTGGTGGTGTCGCACATCTATACATCAGTGGCTCTGGTATCGGCAATTCAAATCTGGGAGCTACATTTATGTCATGAGCATGTCTAACCTGAAGTGCATGAAAAGTCCAATACTGAGAAAGTGGAGTCACTAGTGTAGTCCAGTCAACAACACTATGAACCCTAGATGTAGATCCAGGTGCCCTAGTATCCTCCTGTGGTACTCTAACATCTCTATCATCATCTAGTATCTCAATTGGCTCCTCATCCTCAACATCCCTGTCTCTCTTACTACTCCTCCTCTTAAGAACACAACCAGGAATGGCCTATTTGGTAGCTCTCCAGAATGCCTGCCCGCTCGAATCAGTAGATATCTACCATATAGTGTGGAAGTACTCTAGATCAAACAGCAGGGATCGAACATAAGCCGAGCTAGTGTACTCGCTCATGTGATCCTCTGTGAGCAAACCCATACGGCTACAAATCTTGGTTATGAAAGCTCCCATATAAATATACTTTGTCATCTCAAATGTCGTCTCTCTTTGAATCCTCTCGGCTACTAAGAAAGCTACATTCACATTCTTCTTCTTAATCATGGCATTCATCACAAAGAGATCATCAGCTCCAACAGCTCCTCCTGTTTCTTTCTATCCAAGTAGTGATACAGCTAGTAGCTTCTGCAGGAGTCGATGCTCAACTTTGAAGAACGCAGAGGCTTTTACATTTGAATGAAAACTAGTACCCGTTAGATTGTCCCAAATCAGCCCATGGTCTTCATTACATGAAACACCCCGTGAACTATCGAAGAATATCTGAGAATGTGTCTGCTCCTCTGTGTAGAACCCAAGATATATGGCTAGCTTAGCCAAAGACACATGCTGCTTCAACCCTCTATAATTAAAGCTGATTAATCGCTTATCTGTAATATTGGAGATGCAAGGGTTGAATTTGTAGGTCAATATGAACTCAATAACTAGCTCTCGGTAAATGTCTTCATTGAGGGCGAACATATTGTACCAAGCATCCATTTTCTCATCATTGATCTTGTATTTCACTAACTTCCTCAACTCACTCTTGTACCAAGTGCCTTTACATCTCTCCAGACGATAAATCTGTTCTTTCCAAATGGCCGGTTCATCCAATCCTTAATTAGTTTCTTCTTTTTGGCGGAAGTGGCCAAGTATTCCAAAGTAGGATGGATATCTTCAGAAGCAGACTTCATCTGTCAAGATAAAAGACAATTAGTGCGCATCATGATCATAGATATATGGATTTACTATGTTATCCCAAATTTTAAATAAAAATTCAAAATGTAGGCTTTAAAAATCGAATAATCCGTAACCTAGAAAGATACATTTTTAACCAAACCGCAATCACCCAACCACAAATTTATCACCAATAAGTTTCTTAAGCTATGGTAAATATCATAAGCATTTTTTTTAGGACAAAAGGTCTTATTTTATGAATGATTCCTAGAAAAGGCTTTAAACAATGAAAATGCATTATTAATTAACTAAGTAAGCATTAAGATTTTAAAGAAACCTTGTAATTACCTTACTTTAATCAAAACTTTGCAATTTACCATAAACTTACAAAACTAGTGATGAAACTTTGACCATTTTATATATTTAAAGATATTAATATCAAGTATTAGTCAAATTTTGAAAATTGGTGTTTTATGATTTAAAATTGACTAACAACTTAACATTCCATCGTTAAATGATATTATTATAATATTGGTTCCTTAGAAATATGACTTGCTATTCGAAAGTCTCAAACACTTTATTAACTAAAATGATGCAACTTTCATATTGCAACTAGTCATTTTAATCTTTTTAAGAACAAGATTCAAAAAATCAAGTAGGCTTTATCATGCCAATATTTGCAGAAGTATCATTTGGTTGAAAAATTTAATTAAAATAATGATACTTCACAAATATTCATAAAAATGCTTACTTTAATTCTTGAAAGTCATCAAACCAATTATCTAACTAATTAAAACTAGTTTACTCATGTTCAACACATTATTATAAGCAACTTTCATCAATAGAAGTCAAACATAGGCAATTCTAGCTAAAAAGTCAACAAAAAGTCAAAGTTCATTACTTTGAAAATCAAAATTCATGAATCTCACATGTAATCACTAGTTTACGTTCATATATCATCATACAATCACTTATAGGAAAGTAATAACACAAAAAGCACTAACTTTAACCACTAATTTATAACTTTCAATTTGAAACCCTAGCATTTGGGGAAATCATAAATTAGGGTTTTTGAGTTAGGGATTTACCTTAAAGATGATGCAAAGATGATAAATGAAGCACACAAGCAAAGAAAATGGAGAATGTAGAGCTCAAGATCTTCTAAAATGGTGAAAAAATGATGGAGTCATGGTGGGGTGGTGGAGGTCGGCCGAACAAGAGAGAGGAGGGGTAGAAGATGAGTCAAAATGTTTGAATTTGTGCATTTTAACCTCCTCCCCATTTTATCTTTTTACCATTTTACCCCAAGTGATAATTTAGTTAAAGTAAATGGTTATTAGGTTAAAAAGAGTATTAAAAACTTAAAATATTTTTGTGTTCTTAAAAATTTAAATCTCGTTTAAAAGTAGTTAAATTTTGCTAATTGTTTAATTGAAGTTAAATGATTAAACAAAATCTAAACTTTGCGTGATTAATAATGAGATAAAATTTTAAAGAACATTTTTAAAGACATTTTAAATTAAAAAGAAAATTTTAAAATTTAAAATTTAAAATCCTAATTTTTATGCAGAAAGTAAATAAACTGAAAATTTAAACTAATACGCGATTAACTAAATTACCTACTTAATTTATTTATTAAAATTGGGATGCCTCCCAATAAGCGCTTTGTTTTAAAGTCAACGGCTCTACTTTTTCAAACAATTAATTCAGGGCCCGAGGCTGAGGAAAAGTATAACGAGGAATAAATGAAAATCGGAGCACTTTAGTGATATGATAAATTAGGTCGGCAGAGTTTAAGAAAAATAATTCAAATTCATTTAGAAAACTTCTCTCTTCGTGTCCTAATTTTAAAAGTGCATCAACGAAATTATTAAATTCCCGTTTAACTTTCTTGGGATTTGAAATTCCATCTCGTGGTCCGTCGTCTAAAAAGTTAAGATCATGAAGTAACTTTTCCAATATTTTCAAAAATTCCTTTTCTTCTTTTGAATCAGGATTTCCGGTAGTAGCGTGAACTGCTACCATAATTCTACAAAAAGTAATTTTTGTTGAAGTGTGAAAGGAAATTTTGATTTTTGAAATAACTGAGTTAGCTTAATGTGAATTTCTTTCCGATTTTCACAGAAATATTTCTCAATAGCCTCCTTAGTTGCATTTGAAAAAAATTCTATCAGTTTAATGATTAAATAGACGGCAGGATCGACAAAGAATGATATTTTCCCAGGGGGTAAGATTGGAATTATAGGGTCACGCTTTATCCAAAATTCAAGCTCACTAATCAGATCTGAAATATACCGATTAATCCGTGTTGATAAAACATGATGGTAATCAGTTTTAGCAAGTAATTTCATTAACAGGTCTAGGTCTGATATTAGTAGTAGCTCATCTTTTCTAGGGTAATTAGCCCGGAGTCCTAAAATTCTGTTATCGATAGTCACGAAGGTCTTTCTTTGGTCAACCGAAAAGGGGAAGTCTGATATTTTAAGGTATTTAAGAAAGTTGGCACAAATATATATCCTCCTATCTGGTTTAAAAGAATTTCTGACATAACGCTCGGTTTTAGTCTCGGGTGGAATATCTATGATTTCAATGATGTCAGTGGGCGGTCCTTCTAGTATAGTTTTAGCTATGGTGTACTTAGGTGGGACTGGACATCTTTGAAATGGTTCATCTATGTAGGGGGTTCCTGATTTGAGTGTATGATTTTCCGAACATGAAAGATGCTTATCTTGTGAATAAATTCTCAAAATGTCAGGGAGATCATATTCAAAGTATTCATCTAAGCAGTGAACGCGTTCATTTCTATCTAATCCTAACATGGGTGGATAAAAGTAAACCTCGGTGCCGAATGGTACTTCTTTGGGAAGGTCAAGTGGCCTAACATAGTGTGGGTATTTGGCCAAAAGTGAAGAGATCTCGGGGTCAAGGGTAAATTGACTACTTGAAGTGTGAGTAACAGAAGTTGATATCTTCTGTTGAGATTTCTCTACTTCTAGGTCAAAGTGTTTTTGCCTGATATCAATTTCTTGGACGTTTAAGATTTTCTTGACTTTGGGGTATGAAGAACAAGAAGAGTTATCCTCTAATTCTTTTTCCATAAAATAAAAAAATTCAGAATCATCCATTGCCATCATCTCATCTGCTATCTTGTAAGAGAAAAGATAGACGGGGCTAGAAACTGAATCAGATGGTTTTTGATTTTTCATATTTTTAGGGTTTTTATGTTTTAATAACTAAACTATTCTAAGAAAGCAGTAACTTTCGAACAAGTTAGGATTGAACGAAAGGTTCTGCTAAGGGATTCTAACTTAAAGGTATGTTTTTCAAATCACAACGCTCGTCGATCCCCGACAGCGGCGCGAAAAACCTGATCGCGCCCCAACGGTCGGTCAAGGAATTGCTTCCCTGTCATTGCAGACTTTCTAGTCGGAGGCGGGTGATCAGTGGGTTTTTAATTTATAATGCTGGGAAACCTAAGTTTTATTACTACCTACTGCTCTTGTTAAGGGTAGTAACTGGTAAGTCTGACTCAGGTGTCGTTCATAAAATCGGAGCGAATCAAAATGAAGTGAATACCTTAAACAATAGAAGCTAATAGGATGGGTTTAAAAGAGCAGGTAGGGTTTGTTTTTGGTATTTTCTAAATTAACTATGATTCAGAAAAGTAAATACTAAACTACAGATAGGGTAAGCAGATAGATAGGGATTGTGATTGCTGAAGTTTCAATATTCAGGTTTAGGGATGATGTTCATTATAAAAGATGATTGAAAACTTCCATTTATTAAAATTAATAGAGGTTTGATGTCAACACTAGCATCCTACGATTTAAGTGAAAACCCTAAGTCGCATGTCACTGAATACTAGGTTATCATGAGTCTGATCAGATCAGGCTGCTCAGTCCCCCAACACTGTCCGATGAGGACTAGTGACCCATCTAGGAGTTAACTCCTGTTCGCAAGAATAAGGCAACAGACCGATATTTAATTTCTGACCTTTCTTAACACCTAATTCCAATTGATTTTATTAAGGGTCGTACTATTGCTTGCTAATGTATGTTAAACTGTCAGTTATGTTAGATCAAGGGGTTTAAGCATCCTACACTACAGCTGAATGTTTGCTTTCTTTTCAAGATCCCTTAGATTTAATCGAGGAGCACAAATACTTCTGTCAAGGTGTAGACCCTCCTTTGCGATCAAACATTCATTGCTAAGTTTGTTTCACGGTGTATACTACATTTTTCAGTAGTTCCACAGCTTTTATATATACCTAGACCATGTTCAGGAAGGGTGACTTCCAGGTATCCACGGTGTCATATGCTTACGACCGGTCCGTAGCTTCCATGCATTTGTACTCCACGAGCGGTGTTTCCAGCGCTATACTAAGTACTGGGCTGTTTTACAGCATGTCCCAGCTTCATACAAAAACACAGATAACTATCTACCGATACTAGTGTTGATCAGGTCCTATACTAAAGTAATAGTCACGTGAAAGCTTGGAAAGGGTGGAATGGGTGGTTTAGATCTACCGCTTGAAAAGTTAAACCCGATACATAACATAACAATTTCCTATCACATATTTAATTAAATATTAATTTAACATCATCCCTACTGCTAAATATCTACATTTCAACAATCATAATATTATGCTACTCAATAAACATGGCAATAAGTAAAGCACATACCATAATATTACGCATGGATAAATCAGACATAATAACAGTACGAGGGAATAGATATCACCGGATAATAGAGCAGCGTAACAAGAAAATAGAACTTGCAATCCTTGAATAAAAGCTTGAACACCAATACTCCTTGATTACAAAAGCTAATCTCTACTCTAATCTACTAGCTACCCACTAACTACTCTCTAACCCTCTTGAGAGAGAAGTTAGAGAGAGAAACTAACTAAGAAATGAAAATACAAGAGAAATGTGTGTGAAAGTGTAAGAATGAATTGTGTTGTGATGGATTTGAATTGATGAGAAATGAGTAGGTGAAGGCCTTTATTAATAGGCTTACACGTTACAATTTTACACTCAACACCCTCGCTTCCATTTAACACTAAAATACACCCCCGAGCTATGAAATTCGACACCAAAAGGGGTGTATTCGATACCAAAATGGGCATATTCGGTAGCAAATAGGGTGTATTCGATAGCAAACGGGGCGTATCCGGCACCATAGAGGGGTATACCACCCCTAGAAGGGGGTATACCACCCCAACAAGGGCGTATACGGCCCTGTAGAGGAGGTATACGGCCCCTTTAGGGGGGTATACGGCCCCTAGAGGGGTGGTGAACCCTGGGTCGTGGTCTCTTATGCTGGATCGTAAGTCTTGTGTGTTGGATCGTAACTCGTTTGGCCCTATCTTCTTTGTTCTTGATCTGTTTCTGACGATCTTTATATCCACACGTTCGTATTCTCCAGACCTACATTTTAAGATACTTATTAAGTCCTAGATCAGAGTTTTATGATAAAATAGCATGTCAAACGAATTATGCCTTTTTAAGTGTGTTTTTTGTCCATTTACCATTGTTTTTGAAATACTTATAAAGTTTTGACCTTTTTAACAATATGTGGTAAATGTGGACTTTATTGGCATGATTTTGTTAATTCGGTTCTAAATATGAGGTAAAAGATGTGCGTAGACCTGCCGCAAGTCTAGATATGAGGAGGGGTAGTGATGGGGCAGAGTTTCATCCTTTTGAAGATTTTTTGGTAATCAAATTTAATTACTATGATATGTTTTTACCACAAATCATTTTACATAACCTAATATATATTCGATCCATATCATTGTCGGAACCCACCGCATGCAAGTTGTTCGTGGAATTCGGGTTTCAAAGGAAGCTTGTTGCGAGAGGAAAGGCTCATCCTCGGGGGGACGGGCGGGTACAGGGTGTTAGGAAAATTATGTTGTCATAATTTCCCTACATATTAATTTGATGAGACAAATAGTACAACTGAAATTAGAAGGGCTAAATTGAAATATTAGGGGATTTAGTTTCCTAATACAATTAGGTTTCTTTGTAAGTCTAGATGGACTCTATATATAAAGAGATCCCTAGACATTTAGTTTTTTGTGTGTTACCATTAGGGTAAAACCCGATCTCATAACTTGAGATCGTTTCCCCCATGTACCCCTAAGGTTCTTTGTAATCCTGATACAAAGTTGTATCCGTCTTGTTGATTATATTAATAAGATTAGGGGTTTGGCTATTATAATCTTCTTTGTGTTCTTCGTATTATTCTTATTGTGTTTTAATCTTTTGCTTGGTGATTTATTGGGAATACACAAGTGGTATCAGAGCACGTAGAATCTATTCAAGATTTGTAAAGATCCAATTCAAGCAAGAGAAGTCATATCGAAGAAACCCTAGAAGATTGCAAGAAAAATTCATAATTCGTCATGTTCTGCGCAGCGATGGTAAAAAATTCGGATCTCATTCGTTAACCGTTCAATCGTCGTGAAATTTGAACGGTAGGTTTATAACACATAGACGCACAATCTGACTGGAGGAATTTTCGATCTGAGGTTTTGATTGAGAGATATATAAAGTCGAAATCTGCTACTGAAACCGTATGGTTTTTTCGAACAGCTGCAGTAAATCAATCACTGTGTCTTCTTGTTCAACGAATATTCATGATTTTTGGATATGTTATTCAAGACATATGTTTCTACATTTTGTAAAAATTTCATTGTAATCAGATGTTTCTACATAGAGATATTAAAATTCAAAACTGCTGCAGTAAGTTTATGGTTTTTTTCGTGCAGCTGAAGTCAGAAAATTACTGTAGATTCGTTAACCGTTGGATCGACTTGATTTTTGGATATGTGGTTAAGGAAACATTTATGGACTTCTTGTTAAAATTTGAGCTTCATTGGATACGGCATCAAGGAGATATACAGTTACAAAGTTGCCACTGCTCAAACTCAACCGTTGCTAGGTTTGTACCACTGTTTGTATAACGTTGCCACTGCTAAAAGGTTTGTACCACTGTTAGTACAGGCTTACCGCTGCTAGTACAATCTTACCACTGTTAGTACAACCTTCCCACTGCTAGTACAAACTTGCCACTACTAGTAGAGCTTGCCGCTGTTAATGTAATTTTGCCACTGCTTCAACAAGGTTACTACTGTTCAACCATTTTAATGATGCTCTTCATTGTTACTACTACTTAGTATCAATTACCATTGTTAGTCATTTTTCAAACACTAATGCGGAATTAGTGATGCTCGTCATGGATGGTACTACATGGTACTCGTTACTACTATTGGTTAGTTATTTGTACAGCTTTTATGGTTGATTATATATCTTTTGGTAGTGAGATGTTTAATACGACTTCAAACTCATACAAAATCAGACCCAAAGGTTAGCTCAAATCTACTCAACATTTATGACATCATTGATGAAGTTTTCAATTAAAAGGTTCGACATTTATACATTTATACGTTCAGAGTGATGGGTTGATATTCTGTAACGGGTTTTCATGCTTATGTTCAAGATAGTTGAAGATTTTTCAATGGGTAATAAGTGTTGTTGAAGATAAGAGTTGTAAGAGCTTAAATTATGTTCAAACCAAATCATACAAACTTTCTTTTACAATATTAGAGATTTTAGTAGATTTCTCTAAGGTTTTTTTTTAACCCTGATACATAGAATTTGTATCTGTCTCATTAAAGAAGAGTACGATGAAATAGGGGGAGAATCATTTGACATTGGGTTGCCGATATTGAGGGGGAGAATAAAAAGGTGAACAGTTATGAAGTTGAAGAAGAAAGAGTTGACGAATTATGCAAGATGTTATGAGCTGTCAAGGAGAAGATTTTACTTTTTGTTTAATCTATATGTATCATATTGTAATCAGTTTACTAGTTGTTTTGTCATCATCAAATAGGGGGAGATTGTTAGGAAAATTATGTTGTCATAATTTCCCTACATATTAATTTGATGAGACAAATAGTACAACTGAAATTAGAAGGGCTAAATTGACATATTAGGGGATTTAGTTTCCTAATACAGTTAGGTTTCTTTGTAAGTCTAGATGGACTCTATATATAAAGAGATCCCTATGCCAGTAGATCACCTACGGGTACAAATTGGGAAAATTAAGGATGGATTCGGGGTGATGAGACTTCCTAAGCCAGCTGCTGGAATGACTTTCTTACGGGAAGCCAGTAACAGTTTCGTTTAGTGGCCACGTTCGTTTATTGAATTTTCCGACGTACATACACATTGATTATCTTTAAGTATCGTATGCTAAATATTTCTATGACTGTCGTAACAATAAATGCTTTCAATTTAATCTGTTACAAGGATGCAAGAGAGTCATCCTCGGAGTCTAATGTTGTCCCAAGTCCGAAAAGGTGCAGTCCTAACCCTGTACGGGATGAGGTGCCAAGTGAGGAAACTGTTGTGCCCGCCAAACAAGCACCCCTCGCGGTGCCAGAATCTGTTGTGACACCCCAACAACACCCCCCCCCCCCCCGATGCCAGAAATTGTTGTGCGAGTCCAACAAGCACCACCACCATGCCCATCCGTACGTACCGAGCATGTTTTAACAGAATCTCAAAGTTGAATTTTAAAGTCGAAACCGGTGGTTGTGAAAAATGTTTGGAATAGAGCAACCATGTATCCCAACATGAATTTATTTATCGAGCCCAGAGTTTTTGTGGATGACGTTATCGAGTTGAAGATTGTTGTTGCTGATCTTAAGGAGTTTGTGACAAATGGGGAAGCCGACATCACCTTACTTTTGTTTTTCATGCAGTAAGTATTATTTTCTTAATATACTACTAGTCAGAGACCCACGCTATACAGCGGTAAACCGATAATAAATAAGAAATTCTAGTGGTCTATGATGATGATGATCAGTGCATCGCTAATGGTTATACAAATTTAATAATTTCTATTGTTGCAATCATGATAATTGTGTCTATTCTTTATTTTTGCAATCATGATAATTTCTGATATTCCACTATGCTTAATAAGGGATAACATAAGATTAAGATAACAATGATCATATCACATGTGAGAGTGCCCTTTGACGTGGATCTAGATGACAATTGATTACAATTGAAAGGCGGAATCAATCAATTGCGTGTATAACCAATAAACACAAACCGAAACAAATGTAATTAACAATGTAAACGAAGATATCAGCTTGTATTATGAATTGGGAACGATTACAATGTTGCTTAGTCGACAAATGGTGCTAGGGTTTCGTCAACCCTAGCCGGAAACCCGTAGGTTTGTATTTATACTAAAATTCAGCCGACATGCGTCACTTATGGAAGTGTCGCATGTGGCCGCCTTCATGCGTCACTTACCTAAGTGACGCTATGCGTCACTAAGGCAAGTGACGCCTAACCTAAAACTTAAGTGTCGCATATAACAAAAACTATATATTTCACTATACAACTAACGACACTTATTACAACTCGATAGACCAACTGACAGACAACCTAATATGTATCAACAAACTCCCCCGTGTCTTCAGCTTGGTCTTCAAAATCTTCAAAATCTTTGAGTCTTTATTTCCAGCCAGCAGGAAATACACCACCAGCGTGTACTCCATTGGCTACGCAGATATCGATAATCTTTTGAAATTTTATCGCTTCAGCTCTATCTCTTTCTTTGAACTGAATCCTATTCTGATGTAATCTTTTCATATCTTGTTCCGAGAGATTAATCAAACTCAAAGGGTCAAATACACAAAATCTATTTCTCTTCAGACCCCAAGTAGACCTCTTTTTAGGTTGAACAACATCCCATGCTGTTATCTCTTCAACCCCCAAATCTGCATCTAAAGACCCCTAATCCGTAGGTGGTTCTGATTTTGGAATAAAAACAATTACAGCTTCACCAGTAATATCGTCATATTCCCAGTATAACAACCTATTCAAAAAATCCAAAGGAATGATCTCTAGAGGTATCTTCTGTAAGCACTTTGCTGGTGGATAGATCATCCTTACAATTGGTTGTCGTGTAACCGGATCCAACTTCTTCTTAAACTTATATCTCATACCCAATGTCGGTTTAATCAGATTATACTTCTTGCTGTTAATCTCCCGACGAATAACCACTTGAAAGAAATCGGCACGTGAATCTCGAGCACGGTTAATCAAGGGTATTTGAGATAATCTCTGAAGCTCACACTTTGGCAAAGTACTTATTTTATAAAACTTTAAGTTGAAGTACTGAATGCCATCACTTCTTTTAATCATAAACACCGAATTATTCTCGTCAAACTTCCAGCTTTTTATCAAACCCGTGTAATCAGTTCTGACTTTGTAGAATTTACAAGTAACTGGTACCTCAACTATAGGTTTGAGCACTATGTCAGGCTTTATCATTGAAGATTGAGCTGTAGAAGCTGATTGCTCATTGGTCTCTGTCTCAGAATCATGACCTAGTTCATCTTCTGAAGAATCCGATTCGATAATAGGAGCATTGTCATAACATTCATCACTTTGAAGTTGCTCCTCCTCAACCTCAACTTCGTCATTTCCTTCAAAGAAATAATCCTCTGCCACAGGATCATTCATCACCTCTTCCTCAGGTATCGGTGCATTATCATTCATCAAATTTTGCAGATATGTAAGATCTACATACGAATAATCAACCGCTATTGGTCTTGCTTGACCTTGAACCTCAACGAAGTAATCCAAAGATATGTTTTCATTAATAGTAGAAGGAAGTACATTTTCTGGTTCCGGGGAAGGAGTTACATTTGTTTCTAACTCACTAGGACCTACCTCCCCCGAAACATTTGTAACGGATTCCAGCTCTAACAACCTAGATGACAGATTCGTCACTTGAAGCTGTAGAGTGTCAACCGTAGCAGCTTTAGCTTCCAATTCCTTGATCTGAGAGGCTTGAGCTTCAATAATAGCCTTCTGATCATCAAACCGCTTCGCCAAAAGCTCCATCTGAGCAAAAATCATTTGTAATGACGGCATATCAGATGGTGATGGTTGTTGTTGTCGTTGAGAGGTCGGTTCCTCTATAACCACTGTCGTCCGCTGGCGTCGACGTAGAGGTAAATCGGCGTAAGAGGGTGAAGACCCAGCAGGACGTTTGCCCGGATTCCTCGGGACATGGACCCTGCCAGCAGAGATCCGTCTCAGTATACGCTTGAAGCGTCGAGGATCGGCAAATTGAATTCCATCAAGGGCGGTTGGTGGGGGCACGTCACCCTCAGAATCGGGTGGAGTAGGCCCACCATCATCAGAATCAGCCTCAACTCGGTCAACACGATCAATATCGTCTAAGTCTTGAGCTATATCAGCATCAACCAAGTCGTCCTCGTTGACCGGAGGAACAACCTCATCCTCAAAACCATGATCGCGCTGCGCAACATAGTTTTCGTTCACTATGTGCCCGAAGAGTTCACGATCAGCCAAAACTGGCTCGCCCTTTGGCGCGAGCTTGCAGTCATTGAAGAATCGCAAAAGCATGGGCGTCGGTACCAGAAGAGACCTTTGATCCGGTGCAATCTCAAGGTTGAGATCTTTCAGTAACAGCTGCACAAACCTCGGATACTGCAGCCATTTATCCTTACCAGCTCGGATATTCTCCACCATGTTGCCGAAAATGTAACCGCTGAAATTGTACGGTTTGTTGTAAACTAGGGCCAACATGAGAGATAATGTGAGGTGGCTGGCAGCATCATATCCCCCCTTTCTCGGAGATAAACAGACGATCACAATATGGCAAAGATACCTCCAAACCCGGCAGAGGTACTATTTCCTGAAATCAGAGAGCTGGTTTGCCGGATAACCCATCCTCTGAAGCCCTCCATAAATAAATGTAGTTGGGAAGATAGTGGGCATCGTAGAGTTGTCAGTGAACTGGAGAACCCGTCTAATCGAGTTCTCGGTGATCTCGATTTCCTCACCAAACATAGTGGAAACAATCCTAGGAACATCGCCCTGAACTCTTATCACCACATGATCATAAAACTCCTCAATTTGGTTCATATAAACCGGAGTCGATGCGGTAATAGCGTAGTGAATCCTGGAACGGCGAAGAAAATCTATCATCGGCCGGAAAGGCGCCGAATTGGCGTGCGTTGATTCCAGAAACGCCGTGATGTTGTAACGGGTGTTGGTGCGGCGGTAATAATTCTGTAGCTCAGCCATCTGTAAGCTAAAATACAAAGAAAAATAACCGAAATCTTTATAGAGTTAGCCCGAACACAGAAGGGTTAAAAAACGAATTTTGACTTTAGGCGTCACTTATGGTAAGTGACGCATGGCCACTACCGTCACTGAGGAAGTGTCGTAGTATACAGTGTTTAAAATCAAAATTAAAGTATAGTGTCACTTAGGTTAAGTGACGCGATCAAGCGTCACTGATGTAAGTGACGTTTGTATTTAGCGATTAAAAGTATACGACACTTACGAAGTGACGGGTGAAGAACATGCGTCAGTTAGCATAGTGACGGTATCCTAAGAGAGTCACTTAAGAAGTGACGGTATAAGTGACGTATAGAAGTAAGCGTCACTTAGACAGTCACTTGGGGAAGTGACGCATTTAGAGGCGTCACTAGGAAGAGTGACGGTCTTAATAGTTAAAGCAATTATATGCGTCACTACACGAGTCACTTAAGAAGTGACGCATGAATAAGCGTCACTTATTAAGTGACGGTATAAGCTTTCAAAATTACCAAACAGCGTCACTTGAGGTAAGTGACGCACGAAGTGACGCAACGATGAAGATCATCGTGTCACTGTTCATACCCAGATTTGAAAATTAGGGGTTTTCAAAATCGAAGTAAGGGGATTGTGCGTATGGTAAAAACGAGTAGAACACACCCTTTATTACAAGAAAATATTATCTAAACATGCATTAAATCAAACGATTTCAAGTTACCCAAAATCCCGTAACCCTAATTTAAAATTACAGCATGAATAACAGGAATTAACGGTTAAAGTAAGTACCTAATAGTTCGTGTGAATGTGAGGAACAAGAATATGGGACTGGAATGCAAGCAAAAGCCGCAGAATGCACAATCAAATCGAAGAAAAACGCACAGAGCTAGTGACGCAGAGACAATCGAAGTGACGGTATGTCAGAGTGAGTGTCGGTATAAGTATTTGAAAAGTGGTGAGGTTGAGTGTCGTGGGGAAGGGGTATTTATACACCGACCCTAGTATGCGTCACTCAACCCGGCACTTATAGCGTAGCTTACCCCGGCACTTACTGCGTCACTAAAGGGAGTGACGCAATATCGTATGCGTCACTGGCAGCGTCACTTATGAAAGTGACGCGCAGTTCACTTTTAGTGAAAAATTGGCGATTTTATCGATTTTCGCGATGTGATGTCGGTACTCAAATTTGAAAATGTAACTGTAACTTGGATAATAACTAAAATTATACGAACTTAGATAAAATAAAAGACATACAAGAATGTAAATTTATAACTAGAAAAACTAACACATTCTTTTTGGTGACGGAGTTGATATAGTCTGGTTAGGGATCATATCGGAATAACATGCATTTATTAGGAACAGTAAGTGTTATTTCGATCATCAGTATATTTGTCCTCTTTAAATTTACTCGACATACTAAAAGCACTTTTTATAAAAATTATTCCAAAACGATTATTAGTATGTTGATCCACTTAAACATGTTATGCTCACATCTAGGAGGTATTTTATTATTATTGGTATGTGCATTTCGCTGTAGTTCCCACCATAGATATACATCTCAACTTAAGACATAGACCATGTTTCCATTTACAGATAGAATATAAGAAAATCAATTTTAAGAATCAAGTCAGCGGTGACAGGTCTGTACTTACGTACAACAGAGCGACATAGCTTGATTCAGGTTTAAGCAAAACCAGACTTGGTCAAACCATTTTGGCGACCTTGTAAGGTATCTTATTTAGAAAGACTTTGCAAGTACTTTGACTTGTGTTTGCTTAAGTTTAAAGTATATATTAATAGAAGCCAGGTCTATACTTACGTATAACAGAGGAAACTATCAATATATACCCCCAAATGATATCAAATAAACATCTTTCACGAAAGCATGTCTAGTATAAGTAAGAAATTAAGACTTTTGTCATACATCTAATGGTGTTATACCACTTGAAATAGACAATTAATGATTAAGCTTCTTAAGACTTCTCAAAGAGGTTTGCATACCATGCCTACTAATATATCGTATGATGAAGACAATGTTTATAAAAATTGTTTTCAATACGTCAGATAAATCTACTGACACATCCAAGATAAACCTTAAATTTCCATTTTTATGCATGTCATCCAATGTACTATCATATCCCAAGTTGTTTACAGACACAACTTCAACGTCTATTTGTAAAATGTAGCAACCTTGCATTTCTTTAATACTAGAAAGTGTAAAGAGTGGCAGTTGCGTTTTCTTTGTTAATTACGATTTGGTTCGTGGAGTTCCGAAACAGTCCTTCGCCTTGAAGGATGACTGTGTTTCTTGCCACAAGGGCAAACTCCACAAGAAGTCCCATAAGTCTAAGGTTGTGAATTCCATTAATGCTCCGTTGGAATTACTGGATATGGATCTTTTTGGTCCTGTTTCTACAAAGAGCATCGGTGGTCGCTCTTACTGTTTGGTAGTGACGGATGACTACTCACGATTTTCGTGGGTATACTTTCTCGCAACAAAGGATGAGACAGCGGGAATTTTGGTCTACTTGTTGGATAAGTTGGCAAATTTGTGCAACTTAAAGGTGAAGAGACTGCGAAGCGACAATGGAACCGAATTCAAGAACTCAACTCTCGAATTATTCTGTGCTTCTAGGGGTATTGATCATCAATTCAGTGCTCCGAGAACTCCTCAACAGAATGGGGTTGCAGAACGGAAGAATAGGACCATCATTGAAACTGCTCGCACTATGCTCGCAGATTCCAAGCTGCCTATCATCTTCTGGGCCGAGGCAGTCAATACTGCCTGTTATGTTTTGAATCGGGTACTTTCGGTAAAGAAAAGGAACAAAACATGTTATGAGCTATTCAATAACCGCAAGCCAAATTTGCAGTTTCTGGAGCCATTTGGATGTCCTTGTTTGATAATGATTACCAAAGAACGTGTCTCTAAGTTTGGTGATAAATCCGTTGAAGGGATTTTTCTTGGATATTCGGTCAACTCTCCAAACAAACGAGTATACAACAAATCAACAAACGAGATAGAGGAACACTTTGAGGTCAAATGCCTAAGGTATACGGAACCGCCTCAAGGAACGGGTCCGGATTGGTTCTTCAATTATGGAAAACTCTTCAGTTCTTTCAATGTTCCGGAGGACGATGAAACAGAAGAGTTAATTACAATGCTTCATGGACTCGATGTTTTTCAACAAACATCCGATTCTCCTCCTACTACATCAAATCCGATTCCCGATACGACATCCACTCCTGCACCTACTCCAACACAACAAACGTCTGTATCTACATCCACTACCTCTACTGCATCCGTACCTACTCCTACACCACCAGCTATTGCCATCCCTTCTTCTTCGAAAACTGTCAATGCTGAGGATCTTCCACATGATCCAGATATGCCTCTCTTAGAGGATGAAGAAGACATGGTTTATTCTTGTTTCTTCACTAATGAAGAGAACGAAGATGCTTCTGCCACTGAAGGCGATTTGAACAACTTGGAATTAAATCTTGTGCCAGATGCTATTCTAGTTACTCGGATTCATAAGGATCACCCAGTTGAAAACATAATTGGTGATCCTCATTCTACTGTTCAAACGAGAACTCAGGCAAAGCAATCCGCTGAAGAAAGCATACTTCAGCTGATCAGGTTTTGGGATTTATGGCTACCATCAATTCTTGCTCTGATACCACTTGTAGGTGCCCTAATCTCTGATCTATCAGATCGTCTTAATCAACCAAACGTGCGAAATCCGTTTGGTTAGCGATTATTGAACGAATAAACAAAAACACGATTTCTATAACGTTTTCTTTGTATTCACAATTGAGTATAAACGTTACAAGCTTTTTCTCCTCTCTCTCTCTTACACCCAAAACGCCTCACCCTCTCTCTCTCTCTAATGACCAACCGTTGAATCCTTGATTCACGGATCTGATACCAGTTGAGAGTGCCCTTTGACGTGGATCTAGATGACAATTGATTACAATTAAAAGGCGGAATCAATCAATTGCGTGTATAACCAATAAACACAAACCGAAACAAATGTAATTAACAATGTAAATGAAGATATCAGCTTGTATTATGAATTGGGAACGATTACAATGTTGCTTAGTCGAAAAATGGTGCTAGGGTTTCGTCAACCCTAGACGGAAACCCGTAGGTTTGTATTTATACTAAAATTCAGCCGACATGCGTCACTTATGGAAGTGTCGCATGTGGCCGCCTTCATGCGTCACTTACCTAAGTGACGCTATGCGTCACTAAGGCAAGTGACGCCTAACCTAAAACTTAAGTGTCGCATATAACAAAAACTATATATTTCACTATACAACTAACGACACTTATTACAACTCGATAGACCAACTGACAGACAACCTAATATGTATCAACAACATGTTTTCTAACTCTTTAGATATGTGTTTTAGTGCGCTTTACTTGCTTTGACAAAAATCTGCATACCCGAACAACAAATGTGGATTTATGAACCCATCTGATATTCAATGTCAACAAATAGAAAGAGAGGTGGCAGCAAGTGTTGCAAACTTTATCTGTCAGTCGGTGGAATATCATACAAGGAATTCAAAAAGCATTGTGTTAGCACCGTATTGGCAGGGGTACGATGTTAACTTAATTTATAGTGTGTGTGTGTTTATTGTCACATACTAACAATGTATACTTAAATTTCAACAGTAAACACTGGATATTGTTCATTTTACACCTTGAGACAAATCAGGTTTACATACTCGACTCCATTGCGCGCCGTTTCAAATCTGATGTGACAACACATTAAAAAATCATGAAGTGTCTTAACAAGTAAATATTCTCTCAAATATATAATGTGACACCCGCCAAATTAGGACTAGTGATTAGTGCCTAATCGACTGTTAATACATGTAATTAGTTCTGTGTTAGACTAATTAATGTATCAAATATATATATTGTTGAATATATACAAGTATACGTTTTGATTAAATCGTATTCAATTCAAATCGAATGTAATTCGGTTCAATTAAATACGGATGTTGGTGATCAATTTTATTAAATAATATAAAACTATTTAATAAAGATATCATACCCAAAATATTATTTTGATAATATTTCAATTACATTTTGTATCGTATAATAAACGTCTACGCGATTAAAACTTAAGCGCGCAATAAAACGAAACAAAGTTAAATTATATTTAATAACTCAATCGTAAAGTAATTAATGAAATACTTTAACAAAAATATCGAGTTAATAATCGTGTTTTAAAACTTATATTTCAACGTATAAGATAAACATTTAACGTTTAAACAATCGGGAAAATGAACGTCATGCGGAGCACGAATGCAGGAAAGAAAAATGGGTGAAGCCCACACCCGTGGACCCCACCCAAAATCAGCCAAAAAGGGATGAGGTCACCACCTCCCCACCCCATTTTTACCTATTCTCTATCTCTTTATCATCTCTCTTCTCTTTTTCTCTCTAAACTCCACCACACCACCACCTCCATTAAAACCACAAAAACACCATCAAAGACTCATCATCCTCCAAGGTTCATTTAGAAGAAAACGATCACCACGCAATGATCTACATTCCCATCTTTTTGGTTTCTCCACGCGCAAACTTGTAAGTTTCTGACAAAATCATGAAACTCATCGATTTCCATTATTTTTGACTTTTTGTGGTTTATCTAAGCTTAAAATGTCCAAATATGGGTTGGGTAAAAGCTTCGGACCAAATGGAAGTCGTCCGGCTGTTTTTCCGGTCACCGAGACCTGATCAGACGCCGATGTCGCATCTGTCCCAGCGACATTGCGACATCAGCCTCAATGTCGCAAATACCTATCACAATGTCGCAGGTGCGACATCAGTTTCAATGTCGCCTAAAATGGCTAACGTCGCACATAGCGACACAGACCCTTACATCGAAAGAACCAACAATGTCGCATATAGCGACGCAACCCCCAACGTCGCATTAAATTGTGGACGTCGCACATAGCGACGCCATAGTCAATGTCGCAGTCACAACCTGCGACACAACGCCTAATGTCGCACCTAATGTCGCAGATAACAGAATCTAGAAAACTCAGATTTCACTAAGTGTCGAGACCTGAAAATTTATCACTTGATTTTACCCAAATTCGAATCTCAGATGCGTTTTTCACTATAACAATATGATAGAAAACTCAGATTTCACTAAGTGTCGAGACCTGCGCATCTCGACCCCAGCCAGGGGCCAGCCCCTTGGACCCCGCCACGGGTTGCCACCCCTGGGACCCCGCTTACCAGGGGCGCTGCCCCCAGACCCCCGTCACCTAAAGTTTATAAATACTTTTAAGTATAACATCTTTCGAAAATCAAAATAATAATGTGGGATTATTATTACAATCAAATCACCAATGGGCCGTAAATGTTTTCAAAACATAACCAAATCAACCAAATCGTAGTAATTTGGACATTCTAGTTAAAAGAACAACTACAAAGGTAGTCTTTATAGATACCTTCTCACATTTATTATCATCGCGTGTCGTGGACACCCTCAGGTTACAAGTCTTCGGACATCGATTCTCGGCTAATCAACTCAAGTTTAATTAGTTAAACTCTCCAGACTCAGGTGAGTCTCATAGCCCATATTTTACTGTTTTACTCAGGGGTGTGATATCATTGCTCGTTTGATTTGAACTATATGAACGCAATACGAAAACAAATAATTACTACATGAGTTATCTCACTAATCTTTTAAAGCCCTCCTCAGCATAGTTTGGTAATACGTTGTAACGTGAATATTAGTATATGGTACCATATAGGATTGACCCTCCTCCTCCGGGTTAGCATGCACTAACTGGGTAAACGGATGTACTAATATTTGTTCAGACGAGTGTAGATTAGGCACTTGTGGGAGGCACCTCGATCAGGATTCCTTAAATGTGGACCTGACACCTCGAGTTAAGCTCAGACTATGTGCTCATGGCTGTAAAACTTTTATTTTTCTTAATTGCAATTTAAATTCAATTAAATCTTGCGGTTCATATAATATGTGTTTACATACAAACCTGTAAGGTCACCAGCGTTTCGCTGACCCATTTTAGCATGTATCACAGGTACTCAGCAGTTGGTTGGCTGCCCAAACAGGATTCCTTAGCTCGAGTCTTCATTCAATCAATCAGAAATTTAGTTGCATTATTATATTTTTGTATAAGTAATTATGTAATGCAAATCTCTCAATTTCAAGGAACTGAGCTAATGTAAACAATATTTTTGATGTAAACTTTGGTTTTATCAATACAATGTAAAATGACGCATTTAGTGGTCGTTCATTATATCTTTGTGCTTGTGATTATTGATTAGTCGCGCCCCAACCCGATTCGCTTCTGCAACCCGAATTTGAGGGTGCGATAGATTGGTATCAGAGCCTAAGGTTATAGTGAACTAGGTTGCATTTAGTGGGCCTAGACTATAACCGTTAGGCAGTATTTCTTATTAAGTATGATTAGGTTCAGAGACTACATGATATTGCTTTAATTTAACATAGCCTGATCAACTATGTATAATTAAAAGAGTATGATGTAAGAGCTGAAAGGAGTCATGACTGAACAGGATACACTAGTTGACTCTGACCACGAGAGAAACCGGGACTCAAACATGTCAGTGATTAGACACTTTAGGCTATTATGTGATATATATATATATATATATACATAGAGAGGCCTCACTCTCGCTCAATATCTTAGGCTATATTATATATGCATTATATGAATATAGGCCTCATTCTTTCTAACGTTTTATCTCAGAATGGCAAACACACCACCCAATTCGTCACGCTCTCATCCGTATAGATCACGAAACCCAAGGGTGGCTAGGAGGAATACCAGGTTACCTCGAGCTGACCCATACCCCACTCACTTCACTTTGTCGGACTTAGCCACTAGGCTACACCGCCATGAGCAATGACTTAATACTATGGATATCGAACTCCAAGAAACCAACGAAAACTGGAGACTCACATCACTCGAGCGTATCCATCAAGTCTCCGAAGATCACGACAATACCGTCAACCACATGGACGCCCTTGACAACCGTCTGGGTGAAACCATCGAAACTATGGAGGTTGTCCACAACCAAGTGATTGGCAACCGAAACGAAATCTCCATCCTACAATCAAGGCTGAATCAGTGCGAGACACGTCTAAGGGAAACCGAGGATGCCCTCCGAATGGTTAGCAGACTTGCAGAATCTGTGGACCATCTCACCGCACTACTACCACAACTCAATCTACGACAGGGTTAGCTTAGGCTAAATCTGTACTTTATTATGCTTTCATAGGACCTATGTAATTCGACCGGACGTAATAATTCCCGGCAGTTTTGTAAAATTTCTAAGTCTGTGACTTTTGAAACTCCTAACTAGAAATTGTCTGTAATCCTTCAACTTCGTATTATGAATTGACAATTTCTCCCGTTATTTCTACATTGCGATTTTACCATGTGATGTTGTATATTACCACTTTTATATATGTACATCTATCGTGCTAATTATTCTGGTACCACCTCTCATGTACCTTTTATTTCTCTCTTGAAGAATCATGCCGCCAAAGAAGAAAAGTTACAGTGATGCTGAAATTGCTGCCATCGTTTCCTGAGATGTGGCCGAAGCCCTAGCTACTCGGGATTCACCACAAAACTCTAGGAGGAGTAATGATACTCCAGAAATTACTCCAGTCTTCAAGCCTTGTTCTTACAAGGATTTTCTCAGCTGCAAACCACTAAATTTCAAGGGCACGGAAGGTGCCATCGGTCTAATCAGGTGGATCGAAAGGATCGAATCTGTCTTCGGTTTGTGCAACTGCACAGAAGACATCAAAGTCAAATTCGCTGCTTACACCTTTCAAGAAGGTGCACTCACATGGTGGAATACTCATGCCAGTTCTGTGGGCATTGATGTAGCAAACCAACTCCCCTGGGCAGACCTGAAGAAAATGCTAAGGGGCGAATATTGCCCCACCGAGGAACTCCACTGGTTGGAGGAAGAATTCTGGCATTTAACTGTTCAAGGCAATGATATCGCTGGTTACACCACCAAATTTCAGCAACTCGCCCTTCTATGTCCGGATTTGGTAGACACGGACGAAAAATGCATCCAGAAATACATTCGCGGCCTCCCAGTGAACATCCAGGGAAATGTCGCCTCATCCAAGCCAACCACCATCCAAAGTGCTATCCGGCTTGCACATGAACTCATGGCGATGATTGTCAGCCGTGAAGCATCCACCACCCCTTCCAACAACAAACGCAAATCTACTGAACACCACAACCAAGCAAACAAGAAACCCAATGCCATCCAAGCTTACACCTCCAACACTGAACCCAAACGCGGGTATACGGGGAACAAACCTTATTGTTCCAAGTGTAACCACCACCACGAGGATCAATGCAATACCCCTTGCAACAACTGCAGGAGACATGAGCACTCGACCAAAGATTGCCGAGCTCCCAAATCCAACAACAATACCTCCAACAACAACAACACCAGGCCGCCTAGAGCCTGCTTCGAATGTGGTAACACCGGGCACTTCAGGAATGAATGCCCGAAGCTGAAGAACAACAATAACAGCAACAACAACGCTAGAGGTAGAGCCTTCGTACTCAACTCTGGGGACGCCCGCAAAGACCGAAATGTGGCCTCGGGTATGTTTCTCCTCAACAACTTAACTGCTTATATTCTATTTGATACTGGTGCCGATAGAAGCTTTATTTCTGATGAATTTTACCCATTGATTGACATGACCCCTGTTGCTCTAGATGATAAGTACACTGTAGAACTAGCGAACGGTAAACTCATAGAAACCGATAGTGTGATACCTAATTGCACTTTAAACCTAGCCAACGAAACCTTTTCAATCGATCTTATGCCCGTTGAAATTGGAAGTTTCGACGTCATCATAGGAATGGACTGGTTGTCCAGACACCGAGCTGAAATCGTTTGTTACGATAAGATCGTTCGCATCCCTCTCGCCGCCGGTAGAACTTTGATCATATAAGGGGAGACCGGTAGGATGAGACTAAACACGATCTCTTGTTTGAAAACCTAAAAATTTCTAAGAAAAGGGTATCCGGCGATCCTCGCACACATCATGGAGAAAAAGTCGGAGGAGAAGCGACTTGAGGATGTGCCCATCGTTCGAGAATTTCCAGAAGTCTTTCTCGAAGAACTGCCTGGTCTGCCACCGCCAAGACAGGTTGAGTTCTCAATCGATCTCGTGCCAGGTGCTGCACCCGTGGCTCGAGCACCATACCGATTAGCCCCATCTGAACTTCAGGAGCTGTCCACCCACTTACAGGAACTCCTGGATAGAGGATTCATTAGACCGAGTTCTTCACCCTGGGAAGCTCCGGTCTTATTCATGAAGAAGAAAGACGGTTCTTTTTGAATGTGCATCGACTACCGAGAGTCGAACAAATTGACCATCAAGAAGCGATATCCACTCCCTCGCATCGATGACCTGTTTGACCAACTACAAGGGTCAAGTATTTATTCAAAGACCGATCTTCGGTCAGGTTATCATCAACTTCGAGTTTGCGACACCGATATCCCGAAAACTGCTTTCCGAACTCGTTACGGGCATTATGAATTTCTGGTGATGCCCTTCGGTTTAACAAACGGACCGGCTGTATTCATGGACCTTATGAATCGGGTGTGCAAACCTTACTCGCGAAATGAACAAGAACACGCGCAACACCTCAAAACCGTCCTAGAACTACTCAGACACGAGGAGTTATATGCCAAATTCTCCAAGTGTGAGTTATGGATACAATCCGTTCAATTCCTTGGACATGTTGTTAATAGTCAAGGAATTCATGTCGATCCATCGAAAATCGAGGCTATCAAGTGCTGGCAAGCACCAACATCTCCAACTAAAGTACGCCAATTCTTGGGTCTTGCTGGGTACTATCGGTGATTCATTGAAAATTTCTCAAAATTAGCCCAACCACTCACGGCACTGACTCAGAAAGACAAAAAGTTCGATTGGACTGACAAACAAGAGTCAACATTTAAACTTCTGAAACAAAAGCTTTGCAGTGCTCCAATTCTATCCTTACCCGAAGGCACCGATGACTTCGTGGTAACTGTGATGCTTCTCATCAACGTCTCGGTTGCGTGCTGATGCAACGAGACAAAGTTATTGCTTATGTTCGCGACAGCTCAAAGTTCATGAAAAGAACTACACCACCCACGATCTCGAGCTAGGAGCTTTCGTCTTTGCCCTCAAAATCTGGAGACATTACCTCTATGGCACTAAGTGCACAATCTTTACCGACCATAAAAGTCTCCAACACATATTCAATCAGAAGGATCTCAACATGAGACAACGCCGGTGGGTCGAATTGCTCACCGACTACGATTGTGAGATCAAGTACCATCCGGGTAAAGTAAATGGTGTTGCCGATGCCCTCATTCGAAAGGAAAGAACGAAATCACTTCAAATCCAAGCCCTCAGTATGACCATTCACAATGATCTAAACATTCAGATTCTCACTGCTCAACTCGAAGCTCTGAAACCCGATAACATCAAAAACGAAACCTTGCGAGGCATGGATAAACATTTTGAAATCAAACCTAACGGAGTTAGGTACCTCTCTAACCGAATCTGGTTGCCCAGTTTTAGGAACCTGTGAGACTTGGTGATGGATGAAGCTCACAAGTCTAAATACTCTATCCACCCGGGATCCGACAAAATGTATCACGACATCAAAGAGTTCTATTGGTGGTTGAACATAAAAGCTGAAATCACCACATACGTCAGCAGGTGCCTTACTTGCTCAAGAGTCAAAGCCGAATATCGAAAACCTTCTAGTTTACTCCAACAGCCCAATATTCCTGAATGGAAATGGGAACAAATTGCCATGGATTTCATAACCAAACTACCCAAGTCAATGAGCGGATGTGATACCATTTGGGTGATCGTTGATCGTCTCACAAAATCTGCTCACTTCTTGGCAATCAAGGAAACCGACAAAATGGAACACCTCACACAAATCTACATCAAAGAGGTTGCTTCTCGACACGGTGTTTCAATCTCGATTATCTCCGATAGGGATAGTCGTTTCACATCTCACTTTTGGCAATCACTTCAAAAATCGTTGGGTACCCGTCTCGAAATGAGTACCGCATACACCCTCAAACTGACGGCCAAAGTGAACGAACAATTCAAACACTGGAAGACATGCTACGAGTCTGCGTAGTTGACTTCGGTGTAAACTGGGAAAAACATCTACCATTGTGCGAGTTTTCGTACAACAACAGCTATCACACCAGCATTAAGGCTGCACCTTTTGAGGCACTGTATGGTCGTAAGTGCCGATCACCTATATGTTGGACCGAAGTGGGAGACAGTCAACTCACTGGTCCTGAGATCATTCACGAAACAACTGAAAAGATCTTCGAGATCCAAAACAAACTCAAAGCCGCACGTGATCGTCAGAAATGTTATGCTGACGTGAGACGCAAACCACTCGAGTTCCAGGTTGGGGATCGAGTGCTACTAAAAGTTTCACCTTGGAAAGGTGTTATCCGATTCGGTAAACGCGGGAAGTTAAATCCCAGATACATTGGACCATTCGAACTCAGCAGCGTGCATCCCACTTTTCACATTTCTAACTTAAATAAATGCCTGTCTGATGAGACACTCATTATTCCACTCGACGAGATTCGCGTCGATGACAAACTTCACTTCGTTGAAGAACCCGCTGAAATCATGGACCGTGAGGTCAAACAACTCAAACAAAGTCGTATTCCCATTGTCAAAGTCAGGTGGAATTCGCGACGTGGGCCGGAATTCACCTGGGAACGGGAGGACCAAATGCGACTCAAGTATCCTCAGTTATTTACTGATGCTACTTCAAACACGACTTCAAATTAAATTTCGGGATGGAATTCTCCTAACAGGGGGAGAATGTGACACCTGCCAAATTAGGACTAGTGATTAGTGCCTAATCGACTGTTAATACATGTAATTAGTTCTGTGTTATACTAATTAATATATCAAATATACATATTGTTGAATATATACAAGTATACGATTTGATTAAATCGTACTCAATTCAAATCGAATGTAATTCGGTTCAATTAAATACGGATGTTGATGATCAATTTTATTAAATAATATAAAATTATTTAATAACGATATCATACCCAAAATATTATTTTGATAATATTTCAATTACATTTTGTATCGTATAATAAACGTCTACGCGATTAAAACTTAAGCGTGCAACAAAACAAAACAAAGTTAAATTATATTTTATAACTCGATCGTAAAGTAATTAATGAAATACTTTAACAAAAGTATCGAGTTAATAATCGTGTTTTAAAACTTATATTTCAACGTATAAGATAAACATTTAACGTTTAAACAATCGGAAAAACGAACATCACGAGGAGCACGAACGCGGGAACGAAAAATGGGTGAAGCCCACACCCGTGGACCCCACCCAAAATCAGCCAAAAAGTGATGAGGTCACCACCTCCCCCACCCCATTTTCACCTATTCTCTATCACTCTATCATCTCTCTTCTCTTTTTCTCTCTAAACTCCACCACACCACCACCTCCATTAAAATCACAAAAACACCATCAAAGACTCATCATCCTCCAAGGTTCATTTAGAAGAAAACGATCACCACACAATGATCTACATTCCCATCTCTTCGGTTTCTCCTCGCGCAAACTTGTAAGTTTCTGAAAAAATCCCGAAACTCATCGATTTCCATTATTTTCGACTTTTTGTGGTTTATCTAAGCTTAAAATGTCCAAATATGGGTTGGATAAAAGTTTCGGACCAAACGGAAGTCGTCCGGCCATTTTTCCGGCCACCGAGACCTGATCAGACGCCGATGTCGCATATGTCCCAGCGACATTGTGATATCAGCCTCAATGTCACAAAAACCTATCACGATGTCGTAGGTGTGACATCAGTTTCAATGTCGCCTAAAATGGCTAACGTCGCACATAGCGACACAGACCCTTACATCGAAAGAACCAACAATGTCGCATATAGCGACGCAACCCCCAACGTCGCATTAAATTGCGGACGTCGCACATAGCGACGCCATAGTCAATGTCGCAGTCACAACCTGCGACACAACGCCTAATGTCGCACCTAATGTCGCAGATAACAGAATCTAGAAAACTCAGATTTCACTAAGTGTCGAGACCTGAAAATTTATCACTTGATTTTACCCAAATTCGAATCTCAGATGCGTTTTTCACTATAACAATATGATAGAAAACTCAGATTTCACTAAGTGTCGAGACCTGCGCATCTCGACCCCAGCCAGGGGCCAGCCCCTTGGACCCCGCCACGAGTTGCCACCCCTGGGACCCCGCTTACCAGGGGCGCTGCCCCCGGACCCCCGTCACCTAAAGTTTATAAATACTTTTAAGTATAACACCTTTCGAAAATCAAAATAATAATGTGGGATTATTATTACAAACAAATCACCAACGGGCCGTACACATTTTTAAACATAACCAAATCAACCAAATCATAGTAATTTGGACATTCTAGTTAAAAGAATAACTACAAAGGTAGTCTTTATAGATACCTTCTCACATTTATAACTATCGCGTGTCGTGGACACCCTCAGGTTACAAGTCTTCGGACATCGATTCTCGGCTAATCAACTCAAGTTTAATTAGTTAAATTCTCCAGACTCAGGTGAGTCTCATAGCCCCTATTTTACTGTTTTACTCAGGGGTGTGATATCATTGCTCGTTTTATTTTAACTAGATGAACGCAAGTACGAAAACAAATAATTACTACATGATTTATCTCACTAATCTTGTAAAGCCCTCCTCAGCATTGTTTGGTAATACGTTGTAGCGTGAATATTAGTATATGGTACCATATAGGATTGACCCTCCTCCTCCGGGTTAGCATGCACTAACTGGGTAAATGGATGTACTAATACTCGTGGGAGGCACCTCGATCAGGATTCCTTAAATGTGGACCTGACACCTCGAGTTAAGCTCAGACTATGTGCTCATGGCTGTAAAACTTTTATTTTGCTTAATTGCAATTTAAATTCAATTAAATCTTGCGGTTCATACAATATGTATTGACATACAAATCTGTGAACTCACCAGCGTTTCGCTGACCCATTTTAGCATGTATCACAGGTACTCAGCAGTAGGTTGGCTGCCCAAACAGGATTCCTTAGCTCGAGTCTTCATTCAATCAATAAGATATTTAGTTGCATTATTATATTTTTGTATAAGTAATTATGTAATGTAAATCTCTCAATTTCAAGGAACTGAGCTAATGTAAACAATATTTTTGATGTAAACTTTGGTTTTATCAATACAATGTAAAACGACGCATTTAGTGGTCGTTCATTATATCTTTGTGCTTGTGATTATTGATTAATTGCGCCCCGACCCGATTCGCTTCCGCAACCCGAATTTGGGGGTGCGACATATAAAGATAGAAATGTGCACATCTTATTATTAAAACTAACACTTTAATTGCTTCATTATAATTCTCGGTGCATGGATGCAGATGTTTTCCATGTTACTCGAGTACACCTTGGTTGATTCGTGTAATCAACAAAGAGGAAGAAGGGAATGTGGATACTATGTCCTGTATTGGATTTTTTACTTCGTGACTGTCCAACAGTCCGATTTACCATCAAACGTAAGTATTATTTATGTACATTCAGTTCCTTCAAATAAATTGTATCTTTCGTCATATAACATTTTTCCTTTTAATTAATATGAATATAGGTTTTAGAATTGTGGCAAGACAAAACTCCATTATCGCAAAGAGACCTCGATAATGTTGTGGTGAGGTGGTGTGCATGGTTCTAGGAACAAATTCTCTTTTAATAGCATAGGTGAATACGTTATGCCTTTTATTTAAATGATTTACATGTTTTTTGAATGCTTAACCGTTTATGTGCTAAAATGTTAATTATATGCATGCATAGATGCTTGAATATATATGATGGTTACAAAAATATTAACGGTGGGTTATGGGTGTTTGGGTTTGCTTATTTTTAAGCACTTGTATGCTTAAAAAATAAGTAGGTGACCCCTTACTTATTTTTAAGTGTTGATTCCTTAGTAAGTAAGCAGATAAGCAGTTTTCATAGACTTGTTTGGATCTGCTTATCTCCTGTCAAAATAAGCAAATAAGCAGATAAGTGCTTATTTAAGCAATCCCAAACACCCCTTGGTAGGGTGGTAGTCGGTAGATCAACATAAACATGTGACTGGCCTATGATTCTTTCACGATCAAAATAGATTGCTTGATTAAACATAAATTTTCAATGATGAGATGTGCCCAATGATGAAATCTCTTATCAAATACTTATCGTGATGACGACATATATATATAGACATGTTTAGTTGGCAGTTTTTAAATCGATTACCACTTACAAGCTAAGTTTACGCAATACCATTTGATAAAAGAGTACTACTGAGGGGCGAGAGCATCTCGATTACTAGCTGTTTTTATATGATGAAATTATTTGAGTTAGAAATACTGCTTGAAACGGGTTTTGAAAGTAGTTTTGTAAAAAAAATTCTATTAAATAAACTCACGGTCCATTAAAGAGAAAAATGATAGAGCCAATTTTTTTTTAATAAATAAATTAAGGCGGACCACGGTTCCTACAGGTAGAGTCGTGGTCCGACAGTTTGGTCGCGCCGTTATTGTCGTGGTCCATGTGGTTATTAGACCACGAATTTTGGACCGTGGTCCTTTTGATGTGCAAATAGACTTCTCCCCCCTTAGGCAACCTCCCATTTTCCGTGGTCCATATATGGTTTTAACTGTGTGCCATTTGAGATTTTGTAGTAGTGTGACTCCGTAGGCATATGAAAGTCGTAGAACGTGTTAGAGACTATTTGGTGAACTTTAAATTCCCCCAGATATGCCAAATTAGGTTACTAAGTGCCTAATAAAACAATGAAAAATCTATCCCTTCATGCCTTCACAAAATCCCTATCGCATCGCAAAAACTGAAATTTCGGTGACTAAACAAGTAAATTCAATCGGACGGTATCCGACTAATCATAAACGTCGATGAAAACATTTATATAAATAACCTAAACCTATTGTATGATTAAATAGTAGTTATTTGTATTATATTTTTATTTCGTATAATAATACGCGAAAAACCTAGACGTTTAGTTTAAAACGTAACAAACTCGGTAAAAATGCACGAACCGAATTCGGGAACAAAACGAAAGTCAATAAATATTTTGAAAACATGAAATAAATTATTTCAACAATACTTCAATGGAAAATGATCCGAAATATATCGTGAATTAAATCGACACAAGAAAATGTTACGCGATTTAACGGATCAACAAAATAACGAACGAACGAACACGGTACATAAACACGGTCTAAAAATCAAAATTTAAACACTCTTGCCCATAGACGGACCCAACCAAAACCGTTCCCCCTCTCCCCCATGTGATCACCTCCCTTATTATCCATTTCCCCTCATTTTCACTTTAACACTCTTTCAATTTTCTCTCTAGATTCTCTCAACATCATTCATCCCTCTCTCTACCAACTGAAAATCAGTCATCTAACACCACCATTAACAACCATAATCCACCTACAAACCACCATAAACCACCACACAAAAGCATCATCATTTTGCAAGATTTCTAAGAAAGATTCAAGCACACAAGCTTCTCATTTCTTTGCTGTCATTTCTTCTTCAAATCAACATTCTGAGGACTCTTTTCTCTTTATATTTATGCTTATAATCATAATCAAAAGTTTACTTACAAGTATTATAACAAAATTTGGCTCAAAAATCGCTTTTCTTAACTTTAAGTTTATAAAAATACATGCTTCAACTACTGTCCCGGATCTTACATGAAATGTACCAAACCATAACTTACTCATATCTTAATGAATATGGACGTTTTCATGAGCCCCGTATTTTTCTGAGTTAAATTGATATTTTTAATAATTTTTGAGAGAAAAGGTGTACAAGCTGTTTGATTTAGTCAGAAACTTTTCTCTCAATGTTTTAATCATAACTGGAGCTACACATATCCAAATGATTTGAACTGGTGCCAGAAGTTTACAAATTTTGTTGGCTACAACTATTGTGTTGATCACTGTTTCTAGAACCTAGTAGATTTTTCCCAGAATTAATGATTGCATGCATGTGTTCAGATTTGACCACAGAAGATAAAAGTAAAATTTAAAAAATACTTGGACTTATCTATAATTCCTGGAAAAATTACAGAAATATCTAATATCTTGGGGAACAACTTTTAGGTTTTCCTTATTTTATTTCGGATCATAAGTATTTTTAATAAATTCAATAAACTGATGTAATTTTCTAGAAATAAGAATGTGGACTGATTTTTGGTAAAAGTTGAAAACCGACACCTGCGGACTTGCTATTTAAGGAAAGACTAACTCTTTATAACTCATGAACATGCTTAAAGTTTGGGTAAAAGTATCTGGTCAAACCAAGAAGGTTTGACGAAGTCAACAAGAACGGGTCTCGGTTTCGAAAACGGGAAACTTACTATTTTTGGAAAGAATGGTAACCAAAAGGGGTTTGGGTATCTTATGATGTATTAATCGATTTGTGTGTTGTTATCCATAAATTGGGAGGAATCAAAGTTCTAACACTCAAAACACTATGAAATTTGGACACAAATAATTGCGAGACGTTATATACTTGTATATTCATTATTATACTCAACGCGATTATTGGACAATAACAAACTTCAAAGCAAACAATCCATTTTGGCAATTTGTAATCTAAATATTTGGCTAAGCAATCCTATCAAACCTAATTTACCAAGAAACTAATTAGAAACCTCATGTTCATAGGACTTGGATAGGAGTCATACCCGACAAGCACGCGCGCTACATCCCCGGAAATACCTTTTACACTACTTAGTAACTAGTTCGAGAGACAGAAGATCCGTTGATATTTATGGATAGCGCTATTTAGGAGTAAACCACTCCTCACTTAGATTGCTCATTAGTGCATAGTATCGCCAGTATTCATGTTACCGATAACACATGGAACTTGGGGCATGTGTCGGTTGAATTGGTTTTGTAGTAGCCTCAATTGCATTAACACTTATGTATACTACCTTTCTATTCGTTACAAATACAACCAATCATTTATATTTACGTCATTGATGAACAGAGCTTTTAGTTCATTTGTTTATAACATTAAACCTGTGAACTCACCAACTATGATCATAGTTGACCCTTTTGTTTTATCATGCTTTTCAGGATAACGACAGTAAGGTGCACTCTAGGAGTACATTAGCATGGATGCATGTTCACACATGTTTGCTTTATTTTGAAACTATGACTCTCTTTTGGAAACTTTAATAGCTTATTGTAATTTCTTTTGGAATTGTGGTTTGAATTTGTAGTAATTTATAATATTTTCTCTAAATTATGTATGGTGTTGCTACTATATATTATGCATTGTTACCCGATACTGTTACATCTCATGTTTCCTCTGTAGCGGGGTGTGTCAGGTTTGGTATCAAAGCCTAATTAAGGTTATTGACAATGCCAGTTTTTCAAATAAAAATCCCAACTATTACCAACACTTTTAAATAATATTCTCTTAAAACACCAAAATATTACCATGAATGACCATGAAACTGGCAAGTATCCGGTATAGCGTTGGAAACTGGCAAGTATCCGGTATAGTCTGTGATCCAAGAATGACCCTGAAACTGGCAAGTATCCGGTATAGCGTTGGAAACACCTAGGGTGGAGTACAAATATGTTGAAGCTGTGGAACACCAGTAGGTTGATGCTGTATCACAGCCGAATAACGCTGAACTCAATCATAACCATTAATCTTAAATGTCTTGTGATATCACGTAAAAAGTCACGTTTTTACTATCGATATCTTTCCCATTCTGGAACAATAGTTGGCATTTAGACTCAAATAATACACAAATCAATGAAACTTTTCCAAGAAGGTCAAAATAGAGTCGCACGCGAAAAATCAAGCAAAACGAATGAAAAACGAAGATTCTACGCACATTTGAAGATTCAAGGCATCCGAGACAAGATTTGAGATAAAGTGCTGAACACTAAGATTTCTCTTATCCAAGATAAAGTGCCCAATACTAAGAAATTCTAAGCCAAAAATAGAATAAAGCTAAGTGCTTAAATCTCCTGAAAATTGTGATTCTTGAAAAGCGTAAAATTCTCCATGTAATTCTAAAAGATAGAAGACAAAATAGCTATCTTCTTCCCCTATGGTTATCCGTTTCCGTTTTCATTAAAAAGTATATCTAAATAGAATTTTTCGTGATTTTAAAGGTCTTAAGATAAGTAAAACCCTTAACCTTTCTAACCCTTATCCATAACCTTTAACCCTCACCAAACATTACATCCTACTTGAATGTCCTGGGATAATTAGTACCATCCCCGTCTAAGTGATGGAGATACGATCCTTGGGCAAGCCTATGACGATGAATGTTGCACGACTGGTATTTGAGTGATTTTTCATTTGGCTTAGGATAATAGGAACCCCAATTGTGAATTGAGTGACCACCAGTGAGATCTCCCAGTCGTGTGTATTCCACATTTTCAAGAATTAAAAGTTTGCCTAAGTGAATCATCTTGAAAACCTTTGGATACTTCATGTGAACACTTCTTCTTTACCTAACACGCAAAATACTTGTTTTCAATCTGTGTAAATTCTTCTTTGAGACTCAAAATAAGAATCTTAAAGTAGTAACTTTTAGCAAATGAGATTGTAAGTTTGCTTGAGGACAAGCAAAAGTCTAAGTGCGGGATATTTGATGACATGCAAAAGTCAAATTTTTACGTGCACCATTCTCACCTTTTTAGCCCAAAATATGATGAATATATCCGAAATAAACAATTTATTACTAAAACTCATCACTTGGGCTAAAACATAGACAATGTGCCAAAAATCAACTTAAATGGTCAAAAAACACGATAAATCTAACGAATACGATCATAAGCATTCTCGTTCACGCGTTTTAGCACTTTTTGAGCTACGAATGGAATTATGACATCTAACTTATGTCATTTTCTTCGTTAGAAAATTACGAATGCGTGGATATAAAGAACGCTCAAAACGGATAAACGACAAAGAAGTTACGCCCAAACGAAGAAACAAGGGAACCGAAGATCAACAATACGGGAGAGCCAATCCGTATACGGCCAAGAGAAGGCCATATACGCCCTTTCTCAGCCGTATACGGCCAAGGGTCAGCCGTATACTGTCGCACCCCTAAAATTGGGTTACGGAAGCGATTCTGGTTGGGGCGCGACTAATCAAATATCAATAGCATATAAGATAAATTGAACGACTCTATATGCGTCGTTTAAACCATTACATTGATAATATAAAAGTTTTACAACGTTATACTATTTATAAAAGCTCGCAAGCTAAATGTTAGAGTTTCAAAGGCATATTTAATTGTACAAAATGTGGAAATGCATGTGAATCTCCTTATGTCTGAATGCGACTCGAGCTAGCTAATCTTGAGCGTCCTAATACTGCTGTGTCCCTGAGAATACATGCTAAAAGGTAAGCTAAAAGCTGGTGAGCTCACAGGTTTGTATAATGATGAAATGTGAGTTATGAACCACAAGATAAAAGTATGATGATTTACAATTAAGAAAATAAAATAATGATTGTATATTACTGCCATGAGGCCATAGTTTGAGCTTAACTGAGGATATCAGGATCACAATTAAGTGCCTGAGCGAGGGTGCCTCCTGCATATGCCTAATCAATACACGTATGAATAAATGATAATGCATCCGTTCGACCGCAATCGTGGTAGCGCGACTACCCCAAACGAGGATTGTCAATCCTATATGGTACCATACACTAACATTCACTCTATCGCAATACTAATAAATTATGTGATGGAGGGCTTCATGATTAGGTTAAACAAACTCATGCAGTCAATATATCGAATTTTGTACTTGTGTTCACATGTAAATGAAAACTGAGCATGCATTCCCACCCTTAGGTTGAAAACAGTAAAATGAGTGGCTATGAGACTCACCTGAATCTGATAAGATGATAACAAGCAACAATGATAATGATGAGTCCGAAGACAATAACATGTCGGGTGTTTACAACGCACAAGGTCAGTATAATATGTAGGTGTCTCGAGAGATCACCTATGCTAGTTGTTCATCCAACTAGTAATGTCCAAATGATTATGTTTGATTGATTGTTTCGAGTTTCGAAAATATGTACGGCCCGTTAGTGAGTTTTCGGTAATAAGAATCCAAGTATTATTATTATAATGTTGATGTGTTATACTCTCAAAGTATATTTGATGTGTTTAGTATTCGTATCGTATAAGTATAGAAGTGTTTACTCGACACTTAGTGTGAAAATGAGTTATAAAGTTTTTATTTTTGGCGACACTCTGAGGCGTCACTTGATAATTGTTGGCAACACTAAGGGTAGTGTCGCATATAATGTGTAAATCAGTAATATTGGCGTCACTAGTCAAAGTGTCGCATAAGATGGCGTCACTAAGTGTCTACATTATTGATCAGTGTTGGATAAGGGTTAAGATCGAATTTATGCATCACTCTAAGTAAATGTCGCAGGTGCACTGTTATGAAAATAGGCATCACTTTGATGAAGTGTCGCTTGGAGCGTCCGTCAATGATGGGCGTCACTTGATAGAGTGTCGCAAAAAAATCTTGTTTTCTGCGACACTAAGGTTTGATCAGCTATTGTCAATGTCGAAAACGTGGTCAACGGTCTCGGTTTGACCCGCAACTTTTACCCAATCCTTAAAATGGTAAAATAAGTTCATAAAATTTATCGGTTCGTGTCGGGATTAACCTCAAGTTTTGATTTTTTTAAATGTTTCCAAAACAGCCCCTTTTTATATGTTTTCCGGATTTTGGCTGGACAAATCTCTCATTTTCTCTAACTTTTAGTCCGAATCAAGTTCCACCAAAAATCACACATAATCTTCCTTGAGTCTAGTACTTAACATAATTTTCTTAAGATTTATAATGGTCTCTTTGGTGGTCAAATACAATTATGACGAAGAGATAGACGAATCGGGTCCAAAAGCAGCCACAGTTCGTAGATCGGGTTCTACTCAAAACTCCGTAGGTTTTAAGGTCAAGACATACAATAACTTTTTGTAGAGGACTTCCATACGAAGGTTTTGATATAAGGCACATGTCCTAATTCGATCTAGAACTCGAGATATACTAGATTTAGTGAGACAAAAATTTCTGGACAGATTGTATATACTTATATGTATATTACAAAGACGTTTTTAAGCCTTTGATTTGGACATTTTTGGTGTTGAAAAAACATACTAACATGTATACATGCATAAAGCAAGATAATATAATGAGTTAAAAAGATTTCTTACAATGAAATCGGTGATCTAGCAAAGAAATGAGGTGACGAGTTCGGTTTTTGCTTTACTTCTTCCTTCTCCTTGCTCCTTTCTCTATATAATGCTAGATAACTCTTGTTGTTGTTGAAATGTTTAGTGAGAGAGAGGAGATCCGAGATAGAGAGAGTGGAGAGAAATAAGATGGTGATGAATGATGAAGGAAATAAGAAATGAGATTGGATGGTGGTTTCGGTGTTGTGTTTTAAAAGTCAAGAACATGATCCACTTTTTATGGATCATGTTGGCCGGATTTTTCTAAGTCAAAAAGGAGGTGAATTTTTGTTACATATTGTCTCCAATTATTGGAATTTTACCCGTGTTCATTTACCCGATCGTTTAAATGTATAATTAGACGTTAGAGGTTATACGCACGAATTTTAAATAACGAATGAAACATCAATATTTTTTACTGTAGTATTACTCAAATAATACTTGGAAACATTTATAAAAATGTTTTGACAAAGTGTCGGCGACAATGTACATGATTATGTTACGATTATATAATTGTGTGACGTTTTAACTAAACGTTTTTGGTTGCGAATGCTCACACTATGTTTTAAATGAATTCTTTTCATTCAAAGTGACATATTTTAATAAATAAATTATATTTGGATTTTGTTCCATTATCGGGCACGTTTCGCGCATTTTTGTCAGGTATAACATATTCAATAAGATTCAAGGTACTTATGAAATATTATCGGAATAATATTTAGAAATTAGTATGTTTATCAAATAATTCACTATTATTTAATAAATTGGGTTCACCAACGTCCATATTTAATGTATCAGAATTCGATCGATATAAAATGACATGATTAAATCTAATCGCGTAAATGCGTATATACGTAATGATACACACAATTAGCCTAACTTAGCACTAATTACATGTATTATAAAATGATTAGGACCTAATAGCTAGTCCTAATTTAACGGGTGTTATATTCTCCATTTGTTAAGAAAATTTCATCCCAAAATTTAGCTCTGAGTCGTCGATGGAGTGGGGTCTATGAATAACTATGGGTACTTGAGTCGCATTTGGTCTTCCCATTCCCATGTGAATCCCGGACCATGCCGTGAATTCCACCAGATTTTAACGATGGGAATACGACTTTGTTTCAACTATTTGACCTCTCGGTCCCTGATTTCCACTGGAGTCTCGACAAAATGAAGTTGGTCATCAATATGGATTTCGTCAAAATGGATGATAAGTGTCTCATCAGACAAGCATTTCTTCATATTTGAAACGTGGAAGGTGGGATGCACGCTACTGAGCTCGGCCGGTAACTGCAATCGATATACCACTGGGCCAACCCTCTCGAGGATCTCAAAAGGTCCAATGTATCTAGGATTAAGTTTACTATAATCTCTATCTTGTTATTTCAAATATGTTGCGCTGTTGCCATGATTTTTTAGAAATGCTTGCTAGAATTATTGACATGCCTAGCTAAACAAATATGTGTTTGCTATGATAGTCGTTATGCTAGGGTAGTTATACTTTAATCATGTTATTACTTTACCTGTATGCTATTAATATATGTTTGAATATATAAATTAAGTCTCCAATGTTTATCTATCCAACTTAACTAGTGGTATGCCGCTTATTATTCTGTGTCTGATGATCGTTGAACTCGACATGGCCGACGTTCTCCTGGTTGAAATGCACCAGAGGGAGACACGGAGCATAGGAATAGAGATAGATTAGATTCAATTCATATAACAAATATTTTAGAGAGAACTTTCGGAACATTTGTGACTTAACCTTATCCTGTTACTGTGCATGAATAAACTGATCCCTGTATGCTACTCTACTGCATGTTCTTGTTTGATTGTTGCTTTAGGGTCTGCATGCTAGTATCACTTGTGCTGTTGGATATATGATTTGGTTTTCCCGTATATGTTAATTGCATACACCAGTTTAACATGCATAGAATAGTTATGATGATTTATATTAAATAATGATGAACAATTTAACTAGCCGTTAGACCAGACCATCCCAACTTGTTCCAGTGGGAAACCCCTGTTCATGTTTTTGTTTATTCAACAATTCATGCCATGATTCGGATATCTTAAATTTCCGAGATTGGGGAACAAGACTCGAGGATGGTTGTTGGTTAAATTGGTCACTACATTTGGGACAATTTTCGGTGTAGTGTACTCTCCATAGCTGTTATCCATGTTACATGTTATTTATCTGATTATAGACAACTCAACGTTAGATAGATAATAGGCTAGGAGTTGTGGCTCATTAGGAAATATATGACCAATCCCAGGATAGAATTCAAGGAATCTCTAATGTAGCAACGAAAATACCGTAAGACAGCTGAATACCTGGTATAGCGTTGGAAACACCTCTAGTGTAGTACAAATACGTGAAAGCCATGGAAAGGTTGTAGGTAGAATACTTTGTTATCATTGGATTCTGAGTGCGTCTGTTTAATCCTGTAACCCTCATCATAACCAAGGCCTTAAATAAAACACTACCTCTAAATAGCATACACAATTGTCATAGTAAACCCACATGTTTAATCTGTAGTTCTCGTAGCCACCTTGCCTCCTTTACTTTACCTTAGTTTTAATTAGTTAATTAAAAAACAAAACAAAAACCCCTATCAACTCTTGATAAACCAGCTAAATCACAAAAGATAATTGAAATCCTAGATCCCATGCCCGTTGTAGTTTGAAGAACGACCATAGGTCATACCTATCACTGTACTCACTTATAGCTTTAGTATACTTAGGCCTCACAAACATAAATTTTAAAACCCACTTATCGCAGCCAAGCGGAAGGTTCGCAACGATAGGAAGCGATTCCTAAAACCGACCGTTTGGAGGTGCATCACATGCTCAAAAGATGTATCCAAGAAAGCAGGAATGTTGTGACGATCATCAAAAAACTTCTTATTTGCATTTGCAGGTAACGCCATCTGAAATCTATACAAACACAATATACACAAAAGTATATACAAACTATTAATCACACATAATCACATCACATACTCTTCAAAAATTCCACCAAGGGTTAAAATACTACGTACTTGCCCTACGCATTTGAAAAATAAACATGAACAATATTGCGAATTTAACAAATACCTAAAAATGGTGATGCATATTCAAATACGTATGTACAGTGTTGTGTACTTGTATAACACACAAGTCAGATAATGCGTACTTAGTTAAATGCGCACAATCAGTAACTGCGCACTTAATCAAATACGCATGTGACACAGTTTTGAATCATTCCAAGTCCAAAAAAATATGAAATTACATGATTTCAATATAATCAACACACACAAATTGGCCGCACTAGTAACATGGAATACACAGGAAGCAATTTCAGGTTTTATAATGTATTTATCAAGGTTTTAAAATGTGCATGAATAGTGTCATACTTATCTAATTAAATACACATTTTAATTTTACCAAATATATAACACTTTTCTCAAAATTTAGAATTTGAAGTTCAAAACGTTTTTCTCATAGAAATCAAATCTAAACCATATTGAGCGATTAAAAGAAAATAATATAGAAATGTTAAATCATTTTGTATTTTTCATATAACTATTTACGATCTACGCTAAGAATGCATAATATAATGCAAATACAAAAAAAAAATTTTTGTGGGGAAAAACATTTATGCTTTGGGATCATACCAGGTAAAAATGTTTATGGAGAAATGTAAAAATGTTTATGAAGAAATGAAAGTCTATTTTAATTACTAGTATATTTTGTCCTCTTTAAGTTTACTTAGCATATTAAAATTACTTTTTCAAAAAACTACTTCACAATGATTATTGATATTGTTTGTCTACCTAAACATTATATACTTAAGAAAATAAACCTAGAATCGTTATTATTAGTATGCATATTACCTTATATAACTTATATTATAATATACATTTGCAATCAAAATATATTAGTATTTTCTATATAAAAGGTGAAAATATACTAATATCGTTATAATCAAATTTAGAGGTGACAGGTCTATACTTAGTATAATAAAGTCACATAAACACTGATTCGGGTTGAATAAACACCAATCTAAACAAAGAAACTAGATGATACAGGTCTGTAGTTAGTACAACAGAGTATCATATTGAATCTTATGTTGCAGGGTCCAGTCGAGTTTGTATAAATACAAGTCTAGGGTTATTTGTCAAGGTTGATGAAACCCTAGCTAAATCTGTTGAAAATTCACGTTCTCTCTGTAAGCTAATAAGTTCTTATCAATAAAACAAAGAGAAGTTTTATTATAATTGTGTTTCGTTTATTCGTTTAACATATTCATTTGTTAATTGTTGATTCTGCCTTCGATTGAGTCACTCGGTTCGATCAAGATCGTACATAGGGACTTACAACTTGTATCAGAGCCATAAATGCTCGTTTTTATGGTATCGGATCGAGTTCGGGTTAGGTTTTCGATTTATTCATATTGTTTTCGTGTTTGTTTTTGGTTTTAGGGATTGTTACGTTGAAGATCCTGTTTTCTGAGCAATATTGAAAGGTTTGTTCGTTTGAATATCGTGGAGATCGATTAGGGTTTCAAGTTTTTTGATATTGGGGTTTTTCAGCAGCAGCTGTTCACGATTTTGCGACATTGACATCGATGTAAATTGCGACATCAGTAATTTTGACCTTAATTGGTATTGCAACTTTGTTTGCGACTTAGGTTGCGACATTCTTAGTGACATAGTAATTTTGACCTTAATTGGTTACTGCGACACAAGTTGTGACTTTGCTTGATTTTGCGACCTTGATTCGCGACATTGACTACGACAATGAACTTTGTGTCGATTTTGATTATTGATTGAATCTTTTAAATTGTTGTGAAATAATCTGCGACGTAGAACACCTTTTTGCGACATAACGCTTTGTGTCGCTATTCACTTAAGTATTCTCTCAAATGGATCAGGATATAGATAATATTTAGAGTATTCGTGAAATGCTTAGACAAAATAATGATGTTGGAAGCAGTAGTAAGCCATCGACGTTTACTGTCGACATGGATAATGCATACTGGAGATCGAGATTCGGTCGACTTTCATTGTCCTGAACTATTGGGTCCTCTTTTAGAATGTTATGAGAAACCTGTCGCAATAGGTAATTATAGAGGCATTCCTCCACCAAAGACTTACAAGGCTATGTCACCAGAGGAAAGAAAGGAATATGACATATGTGACACCCGACAAATTAGGACTGGTAATTAGTGCCAAATCATTGTATTAATACATGTAATTAGTTATGTTTAGGGCTAATTATGTGTATCATTTTGTATATTGTTATATATACACGCGTAGGCAATTTATTTAAATCGTGCGTTTCATTATCGGATGGAATCCGACACAATCACAATACGGACGTTGGTGAACAATTTATTAAAATATGTGAAATCATTTAATTAACTCATTTTTATTATATATTATTTGGATAATATATACAAACGTATTTTGTATCGTCTAAAATGAACTGTACACGAAAGAAACGCGCGAAGCGCGTCCGACAAACGAAATAAACCCAAATTATATTCTACAATTCATTATTAAGTATTTTGATAAAATACTTCGAGTAAAAATATTACGATTACATGCGCATGAATAAAACGTTTAAAAACGTTACACGAGTTAAATAAACGTTCAAATATGCAACGAACGTGCAAACCGAGATCCGACAACATTTTAATAACTTAAAATAAAGTATTTAGAATAATACTTTCAATAAAAATATCTCGATTAAATTATTAACGAAACACGCGTATTAAAAAGGTATAACGATAATTAAACGTTCAAACGATCGGGTAAACGAACACCGCACGGAGTGTAAACACAGGGGAACAAAAATTGGTGAAGCCCACACTTGGTGGACCCCACCAAAACCGGGCCCCCCTTTCCCTCTTTCTTTCTTTCTTGTTTGACTTCACCAAACACTCTGCCACTCTCACTTTCTCACCTCTCACTCAACCCCATTTCTCCAACCTCTCTCTAATCGTCCCTCTCACTCTAAAAACACAGCCACTCACCACCATAAAATCACCACCAAAAACACCTTGAATCACCTAGCTCCTTTAACGAGCTCAATACTCCTATCTTTTCGGATTTCGCTCGCGACGATTTGTAAGAATCCTGACACTTTTCAAAAACTCTTGCATTTCATTTATTTTACTTGTATGTTGTTAATCTAAGCTAGAAATGTCCAAATATATGTTTAAAACTTGATTTCGAAACCTTTGTCGAAAAATGTCGATTCTGGTCATTTTAGTAAAACCGACACCTCGAGTACTCCCGACACCAACCGATAATTTTTAGAAACATTATAAACTATTCTAAGCATTGTGTACAAGTTTCGGGTCAAACCGAGGTCGTTTGACCACAAACCGGAGCCTTGAAAAATGACCACACCCTTTGTGTCGCACTAGGCCTTGAGCCTTTGCGACACAAAGCCCTATGTCGCAAAACTATTACCAATGTCGCAAATAGCGACACAAATGTCTATGTCGCAACACCTTCGGATGTCGCATATAGCAACACAACACCTTATGTCGCATTAAATTGCGGATGTCGCACATAGCGACACAAAGATCTATGTCGCAATCAGTGTCGCATAAATCAGATGCTTGAAAACACTGATTATTCTAAGTGTCAAGATTTGAAATTTTATCACTTACGTTACCCAAATTCAGATTTTTGGTGCATTTTTCACTAAAGCAATATAGTAGAAATAAAAAAAAAAAATTGAGCTGACCTGGCACCTCGACCCTAGCCAGGGGCTCTGCCCCTTGGACCCCGCCAGGGGTTGCCACCCCTGAAACCCCGCTAACCAGGGGCGCTGCCCCCGGACCGCCATCATTTAAAGTTTGAAAATACTTTATACACTGAGTGTCAAACATTACAACAACCAAACCCAATATGATATACTCGTACATGATATAGATATACTTCAACACTTACATACGATACAACACATAATAATAAGGATGTAAGATTATTATTACAAACCGTCACCAATGGGCGGTACATGTTTTCATAATATAAACAAACAATCAAACAAACTAATGTATTTGGACATAACTAGTTGGATCAACAACTAGCATAGGTGATATTTTGAGATACCTACTCACGTATTAACCAACACGCGTCTTGGACGCCCTCAGGTTACGGTCTTCGGACATCACTGATTGGTTTAGCAACTCACATTTATTGAGATAAACACATCAGACTCAGGTGAGTCTCATAGCCCCGCATTTTTACTGATTTTACTCACGGGGAGGGAATACATGCTCAGATTTGTTTTACACGTGAATACAAGTACAAAACTCGATATATTGACTGCATGAGTTGTTTTACTAATCATAAAGTCCTCCACCACATATTTTGTTAATATGGATTTAGCGTGAATGGTAGTGTATGGTACCATATGGGATTGACAATCCCTGTCCGGGATAGTCGCGCTACCTTGACTATGATGTCAAATGGGCACATTATCATTTGTTCACACGAGTGTAGATTAGGCACTCGCTCGGAGGCACCTTGCTCAGGTCCTTAAAGGCGGATCCTAACCCCTCAGTTATGCTCGAACTATGGGCTCATGGCAGTAATATACACATTTATTTGATTAATTTCAAACATATTGTGGTTCATACATTGTGGTTTTATCATTTACACCTGTGAGCTCACCAGCTTTTAGATGACCTTTTAGCATGTATTCTCAGGTACTCAGCAGTAGGTTGGACTGTCCATCAGGATACTTTTAGCTTGAGTCATCATGCAAACCTCAGAGATTTTCTTGCGTTATTATATTTTATAAAAGTAATTATGTATTGAAATCTCTCATTTTCAGAACACGAGCTATGGTAATGACTTCAAACATTGTAAACAATTATCTAATCAATGTATTTTGTTAAACGACGCATATATAGTCGTTCACTGTATATCTTATGTGCTGTGATTTCTGTATTAGTCGTGCCCCAAACCGAATCATTTCCGCATCATAATTTGAGGTGCGACAACATAGAATGTAAAGCACACTCGGCTATTTGCAAGTGCTTACCACAGGATGTCTTATGTATGTTTAGACAACATGACATTACTTATGACCTATGGAAAGCGATTGAAACTAGGGGTGGAGGGAATGAGAAGTATAGGAAAAGTAAGTTAGAATTGATCAAGAAGCAGTTTGATCTTTTCGATCTACTTCCAAATGAGACTACATCTGGTCTGTTTACTCGATACTCACAGTTAGTGTCGCACCCCCAAAACACGTGGCAGCGGAAGTGGGAGGTGTCACGGGGGCGCCGACCAAATCAATAATCATAACACAAGGATTAAAGCAAACGACCTCTATATGAGACGTTTGAAAATATTACATTACCATAATTCAAATGTTTACAAAATAATTCTGGAGTTCGCATGAACCGTTTAGAGATTTCTAAGACATTACTGAATTTACAAAATACAGCTACATGCAATCTAATCTCTTGATGTTTTGAAAACAATGCGACTCGAGCTAAGCTTTCCAAAAGCTTCCTACTGCGGCGGGTTACCTGAGAAATACATACTAAAAGGTCAACATAAAGTTGGTGAGTTCATAGGTTTGTTAAGTAATCAGTTGCTAAAATGATCCACAAGATTTCATAAGTATGTATCATTCATCAATGATAAGTAAAAAGTATCGTTATCAAACGACAAGTAAACGTATTGCTTCCTGCAATATAGGTATACCATTGCCATGAGTCTCATAGTCAAGCTTAACGTTGTTTGCCTCCGGTAAGTGTACTAATCCGATACACTTCTAATTCACAAGTAATACTGCGCCCGTGGGTTGGCTAGCGCGACTAGCCCGGACGAGGTTTGTCAAACCCTGATGGTACCACCCAATAATACTCACGCACAAATTTTAATGACTATGATAAGTAGAGGACTTTAGTGGATTATTCAGGTCTCATGCAATGCGTATCGAAAAAGTTGCTACCCGTACTTGTGATCATAAAGCAGTTTATAAAACAGTTGTATATATTCTCACCCCAGTGAAAACAGTAAAAAGGGGCTATGAAACTCACCAGAGATAAGCAAGTAATAATCAAGTAGCAAGCAGTGGGTGTTCTCGTTCCCGTGTGCAACCTCCTAACGCCCTAGACGTATGAGGTTGTGTAAGTAGATGTCTCAAAAGACCATCTATAGCGATTGTATAAGTGGGGGTTAATGTCCACTTAAGCCAATCGGGTAGGTGGGGGTTTTATGTCCACCTAAAGCTAGTTCATCAACTAGTATGTCCAAATAGTAGTTCAAGTTCGTTTATCAAAAACGTGTACGACCCGTTGGTGAAAGTTTGTAATAATAATTCCTTAAGACATTATTATCAAGTTTGTGTCATCGTATACTTGTTACAGTATGTATCATGTGTGGTTATAAGTTGTTACTCATGTTCGATACTTAGTGAAAAATAAGTTTAAAATATTCTGTCATTAGCGACACTAGTGTCAGTGTCGCATGTCATGCGACACTAGGGTAAGTGTCGCAGTGAGTGTCGCAAGGTAGCCACTGTTAGTGTCGCAAGGTTTCCACTGTTAGTGCCGCAAGTGTTACCACTGTTTGTTATGCGACACTTAGGCAAGTGTCGCAGGTAGTGTCGCATAGTTACCACTGTTGGTGTATTTTTAGTTTCCACTGTTGGTTATGCGACACTTAGGCAAGTGTCGCAGGTAGTGTCGCATAGTTTGAAGTCACTGATGATAGGTCAGCGACACAGAGGGGTGCGACACTATGGTTAGTGTCGCAGGTCATGCGACATTAAGGTTAGTGTCGCATGGTCATGCGACACTAAGGTCTGTCCAAAAATTACATTTTAGTCCAAGTGTTTTCAAGTGTCGGTTTTCGTTCGGGAAACTTTCTAAAATTAGTTTTTGGTCCAAGTTACTAATTAAGTCAACCAAACCTATTTTTGTTACCACTTTCCAAATATAGTAAGTTTTTCGAAAACAAGCCACTTTTGTTGACTTGGTCAAACTTACTCGGTTTGACCCGAAACTTTCACCCAACCCAAATATCAGTTTATAAGGTCCAAATATGTTGTCGGTTCATGCCGGAGTTCACCAAGAGTCTCGGTTTTTATAAAAGTCCAAAAACAGTCCATGTTCATGTTTCTCGGTTTGTCGGTTTACTTTCTCTATTTTTCTTAACTAGCTATATTCCGAGTTAGAGTCCAAGATTTTTACCAGCTGTTCTACCATATGTCTAGAGGTTAACTTAATTTTTCCATTAATTATGGTGTCCATCTTATTAGGTATAAAATTTATGGATGAATCCATACACAGTTTTCAATTTCATGCAGACCAGTTACATAGATTCATATTTCTAAGAAAATCCGTAGGTTTCTGGAAGGAGTCATAGAAGAACTTTTTGTATATCTTTTCAATACGCAACTTTTAAAAAAAAATTCATCTTCTAATTCTTTGTAGAACTCAAGTTATGGTCAAAATCATATGGTTCAAGTTTCTGACTTTCAGTACCAGAAAGTCTATGTGTTTTCATTTAAATTATTAAAAATACCAAAGAGCTCAAAAAGGCATGAGGTTTGCGGTGTTAGAAAGATAACATCTTGAGCTTGATTTTAACCTATAAAAACGACCATTTTCATGAAAGGACGAATTTTATAAAATTCGTGTAAGTGAAGAAAGTTTCTGGACAGATTCATGCCTGTTCATATAGGTGTTATAAAAACGTATTTTGATCAAGGTTTTGGACATACACATGATAGATGAACTTTATAACATCGAAATCAGTAGTATTAAAGTAAAATAAGTGAAAGTTCTTAAGGATTCTTACAAAGAAAAGATGAAGAGCAAAGGATGAGGATGATGAAGGTGGTGATCTTTCTTGTGTTTAGCTCCTCCTTGTTCTTGAGGAAGATGAGGAATGATGATGTTTTGATGGTGATGATAATGAGGGTGTTTGAGGGCTGGAATCTCCAGAAAATAGAGAGAGAGTTGAGAGTGTTTGAGGGAGAGAGTAGAGTGGAGAGTGAGGTTTGAGTGTGAAAATGGAAATGAGAGGTGGAGTGTAGAGATTCAAAGATTGCATGTGTTTTGAGTGGGGAAGGGGAATGGTCAGCCAAAAAGGGAGAGGGCAGGTGGGGTGGCCGGCCCATGGGGGGCCCCACAAGGGGTATTTTGGTCATTTTTCCTTCCTAGCTTAATTTGTTGCGTTTTACGTTCGTTTACTCGTTCGGTTTGGTGTTAAATGTTTAATACGCGTTTTTAAGTAACGATTTATGTTTTAATATTTTCTCTTGAAGTATTTATTTAAAATACTTGAAAAACATTTATAATAATGTTTCGTTAATTTATCGATCTCGATTTGCGCGTTCGTTGCACGGATTTTAAATCGCGTGACGTTTTATTTGGACGTTTTTCGTTATCGTTTAAAGACACGATATTTTAATTGATAACTTTTTACTAATTAATATATTTTAGATTCAAAAATGTATTCTGAATTTCGTTCGATTGTCGGGCGCGATCTGCGCGTTTTCGTTGCGTTTGAGACGTTTTAATCGAATCGTCTAGGTTTCTCGGGTATTATTATATTAAAATAATAATATATGATAAATAACTTCTAAAAATAGATTTAAGTTATTTATAGAAAAGTTTTCACCAACGTCGTATTTTCTGTCGGACTCCGTCCGGTTGTTTTGCACAATTTTACCAAATTGCGTGAGCGTAATTACAACGATTTACGTAGCGTAATATAAATCAATTACGGAAGTGTATATTCACATAAATATACAAATAGTTTCAAGTAATTACAAGCATTTAGCCTAATACAGAACTAAACACACGTAATTAGGGTTTCTAGAGGGTTAATCAATAACCCTAAATCGTCGGGTGTCACATTCTCCCCCTGTTAGGAGAATTTCGTCCCGAAATTAGCTTGCTGTTGTGGTCTGTGAGGTATCTAAGAATAGATGTGGATGTTTCAGTCGCATTTGGTCTTCCCGTTCCCAAGTGAATTCAGGACCGCGCCTAGAATTCCACCGGACTTTAACGATGGGAATACGACTCTGTTTCAAGCGTTTGACCTCACGGTCCATGATTTCAATAGGTTCCTCGACGAAATGGAGTTTGTCATCAATGTGGATTTCATCGAGCGGGATTATAAGTGTCTCATCAGACAGACATTTCTTTAGGTTAGAAATGTGGAACGTGTTGTGCACGCTACTAAGTTGTGGTGGTAGCTGCAGTCGATATGCCACCGGACCAATTCTTTCAAGAATCTCAAAAGGTCCGATGTACCTGGGGTTTAGTTTGCCGCGTTTGCCAAAACGAATAACACCTTTCCAAGGTGATACTTTTAGGAGTACTCGATCCCCAACCTGGAACTCGAGTGGTTTGCGTCTCACGTCAGCATAGCTTTTCTGACGATCACGTGCGGCTTTCAGCCGGTTTTGAATAGTCACGATTTTCTCAGTCGTTTCATGAATGATTTCAGGACCAGTGAGTTGGCTATCGCCGATTTCGGTCCAACAAATGGGTGATCGGCACTTTCTCCCATAAAGTGCCTCGAATGGTGCAGCATCAATGCTGGTGTGGTAACTGTTGTTGTAGGAAAATTCACACAAAGGTAGGTGGTTTTCCCATGTGTTTCCGAAGTCAACTACGCAAGCTCGTAGCATGTCTTCTAAGGTTTGAATGGTCCGTTCACTCTGACCATCGGTTTGCGGATGATAAGCGGTACTCAAATCAAGGCGAGTACCGAGAGCTCGTTGAAGTGTTTGCCAGAATCGAGAGGTGAAGCGGCTATCTCTATCTGAGATGATTGATATGGGAATACCATGTCGTGCCACAACCTCTTTGAGGTAGATGCGAGCCAGACGCTCCATCTTGTCGTTTTCTTTGATGGCTAGGAAATGGGCAGATTTCGTGAGATGATCGACGATTACCCAAATGGTATCGCAACCGCTCGGTGTTTTCGGTAGTTTCGTGATGAAGTCCATGGTTATGTTTTCCCATTTCCATTGAGGTATCTCGGGTTGTTGTAGCAATCCGGAAGGTTTCTGGTATTCGGCCTTAACCTTGGCGCATGTTAAACATTTGCCAACATAGATGGCTATGTCAGCTTTCATGTTGGGCCACCAATACCGTTGTTTAATGTCGTGATACATCTTGTCAGAACCAGGATGTATAGAGTATCGAGATTTGTGAGCTTCATCCATCACCAAATTTCGCAGGTTCCCATAGTTTGGTAACCAAATTCGGTTGGAGAAGTATCGGGTTCCGTTGGATTTGATTTCAATTTGTTTATCCATGCCTCGCAAGGCCTCGTTTTTGATGTTCTCATTTTTGAGTGCTTCAAGTTGAGCAGCGTGGATTTGAGTGATGAGATCATTGTGAATGGTTAGCCCAAGTGCTCGAACACGAAGTGGTTTTGAACGTTCTTTTCGGCTGAGGGCATCAGCAACAACGTTTGCTTTGCCAGGATGGTATTTTATTTCGCAGTCATAATCAGTAAGCAACTCAACCCAGCGACGTTGCCTCATATTGAGATCCTTCTGATCAAATATGTGTTGGAGACTTTTGTGATCGGTGAAGATGGTGCACTTAGTACCATAAAGGTAATGTCTCCAGATTTTTAGAGCAAAGACGACAGCTCCGAGTTCAAGGTCATGAGTGGTATAATTCTTTTCGTGGATTTTGAGCTGTCGAGAGGCGTAAGCAATGACTTTTTCACGTTGCATTAACACACAACCTAGTCCCTGGCGTGAGGCATCGCAGTATACTATGAAATCATCGGTGCCTTCGGGTAAGGACAGGATTGGTGCACTACAGAGTTTCTGTTTCAGAAGTTGGAAGGCGGACTCCTGTTTATCGGTCCAGTCAAATTTCTTGTCTTTCTGAGTCAGTGAGGTTAAAGGCAAGGCTATCTTGGAGAAATTCTCAATGAATCGTCGATAATATCCGGCGAGACCTAAGAATTGTCGTACCTCAGTTGGTGTGGTTGGTGCTTCCCAGCACTTAATGGCCTCGATCTTGGCTGGATCAACACGTATCCCTTGACTGTCAACGACATGCCCTAGGAATTGTACGGTTCGCATCCAGAACTCACACTTGGAAAACTTGGCGTATAACTCCTCGTGTCTGAGTAATTCCAAGATGGTTTTCAGGTGTTGGCCATGTTCGGTTTCGTTGCAAGAGTAGATCAAGATGTCGTCAATGAACACGATGACAAACTTATCTAGATAGGGTTTACACACCCGATTCATAAGGTCCATGAATACAGCCGGTGCGTTGGTTAAGCCAAAAGGCATCACTTGAAATTCGTAATGCCCATAGCGGGTTCTGAAAGCTGTTTTTGGGACGTCGGAGTCTCGAACTCGAAGTTGATGATAACCCGATCGTAGGTCGATTTTCGAGTAGAAGCTCGAGCCTTGAAGTTGGTCAAACAGGTCATCAATTCTTGGAAGTGGGTATCGGTTTTTGATGGTAAGTTTGTTCAGTTCGCGGTAGTCAATACACATTCTGAAGGATCCGTCCTTCTTTTTAACGAATAGGACCGGAGCTCCCCAAGGTGAAGAACTCGGTCGGATGAATCCCTTGTCCAGGAGTTCCTGTAATTGAGTGGACAACTCCTGCAATTCGGAAGGGGCTAATCTGTATGGGGCTCGTGCCACGGGTGCAGCTCCGGGCACAAGGTCAATTTGGAATTCGACTTGTCTAGGCGGGGGTAGACCTGGCAAGTCTTCGGGAAAGACTTCTGGATAGTCTCGGACGATGGGCACATCCTCAAGTCGCTTTTCAGCCGACCTCTCTTCGGTTACATGTGCGAGGATTGCCGAGTACCCTTTCCTCAGGTACTTTTGAGTTTTCATACAAGAAATGATGTTCAAAGTTGGTTTTCCGGTCTCCCCTTGTATGATCAAGGTTCCACCGGTAGTGAGAGGTATACGTACGATTTTCTCGAAACAAACGATTTCGGCACGGTGTTTGGACAACCAGTCCATGCCTACGATGATATCGAAGCTTCCGATTTCCACGGGGATGAGGTCTATAGGGAATAGTTCGTTGGCGAGATTTAAAGTGCAATTTGGTATTACACTATTGGCCTCAATCAGTTTGCCATTCGCTAATTCTACAGTATACTTAGCATCTAAGGCAAGGGGTGTGATGTTTAGTAATTGACAGAATTTGTCGGATATGAAACTTTTATCAGCACCGGTATCGAATAGTACAGTAGTGGTTAAATCGTTGAGGAGGAACATACCAGTGACCACGTTGGGGTCTTGACGAGCTTCTCCAGCATTGAGTACGAAAGCTCGACCGCGAGGGTTGTTGTTGTTATTGTTGTTCCTGTTGTTGTTGTTGTTTCTCAGTTTTGGGCAACCATTTCGGAAATGTCCGGTGTCACCGCACTCGAAACAAGCCTTTGGAGTGTTAAGGTTGGTGTTTGGGTTGGGGGTTCTGCAGTCTTTGGCTAGGTGTCCCTGTCGTTTGCACTTAGTACAGGTACAAGGGCCATCATGGTGTCGTGTACATTTGGAACAGTAAGGTTTGTTCCCAATGTATCCTCTCTTGTCCCCCGACCCTGAACCAGAGGTGTAGGCCTTAACAGTCTCGGCCTTTTTGTTTGGTTGCTGTTGATGTTGGTTGTGGTTGTTGCCGGACCATTTCCTTTTGTTGTCCCCGATGGCCTTCTCAGTGGTTGTCCCTCGGCGGACAATCTGGGCCATGAGTTCATGTGCCATGCGGACAGCACTTTGGATGGTCCCGGGCCGTGATGAGATGACGTTACCTTGGATTGATTCTGGTAGCCCCCAAATGTATCTCTCGATACGTTTGTATTCGGGGTCCACCATGGATGGGCATAAGACAGATAGCTGGTGGAATCGAGTGGTGTAGGTGGTGATGTCGTTTCCCTGAACAGTAAGTTTCCAGAATTCTTCCTCTAGTTGTTGCAGTTGCTCACGGGGACAGTACTCTTCCCTGAGCATTGTTTTGAGGTCTTCCCAGGGGAGTTGATAGGCGACATCAAGTCCCTGAGTCTGCGAGTAGGAGTTCCACCAGGTGAGTGCGCCTTCAGATAAGGTGCAGGTAGAGAATTTGACTTTGTCCTCCTCCGCACAGTTGCAGATTCGGAAAACAGATTCGGTCTTTTCGATCCAACGTATTAGACCGATAGCTCCTTCAGATCCCTTGAAGTACAAGGGTTTACAGTTCAAGAAGTCCTTATAGGTGCAGGGTTTTGGAGTAGATGTGTTAGCAGGTGCGCCTCCGCCGCCCGGATTTTGTTGAGCAGCTAGGACTTGAGCTACGCTCTGTGCAATGACTTGAGCGATTTCGGTGTTGGTGTAAGTATGTCGTCTTGGAGGCATGATGCTGAACAACAATGAAATGAGACATATAAGGGGTTTGCGCGAGGTTATGATATATCAGATGTGTACATATAATGAGATAACATAAAACAACTCAGAATGATAACCATATTTCATTAAACAGAAAGTTGAATACAGAGTACGAGTTTCAAAAGACAACAATCACAAGGATTACAAAAGATACCGGGAATGTTACATCCGGTCGGGATTCGAAAGTTTACAAAACATAATAATGGATAATAAGTTTGAGCACATCCTGCCCATATAGGTTACAATAGAAGGAATGGATCTAGTCCTGGCGCAGGTTTACTCGCGACATTAGGGTGACAAGACGGTTTATAGTATCCGCAAGTCTGCTTGTTTGCCTGGCACCTTCTTCGGCTAAGGTTAGTCGCTGCTCGAGTGCACGAGCATACTCCTCGGCTTCCCGTGAACGTTGTTCACTTTCTTCCAACCTTGCTTGTAGGAGGTCGGTAGCACTCCTGTCATCTATAACTTGTTGATGAATCATTTCCAGGGTACGGTTCATGCTTTCCTGTTCTTGAAGGAGTTGTGTTATGCGATCATCGTTTCGGTACAATAGGTAGTTTTCTACTATATAATGATCTCGTTCTAGGATTTCGAGCCTTTCTTCGTGACGATGAAGTCGGGCTGCTAACACCGGTACAGTGTGGTGTATTGGTTCTTGTGTGTACGGGGAAATGTCCATGGGGTCAGCAGGAATCTGTATTGCTTCCTCAGACCTCCAAGTGTTTAAAGTTGTGGGTAGCCAGTCCCACCTACGGGCGTATGCCATACGGCGGTTATCAGTTGAGGCGTTGGCATTAGAGTTTGAGTAAGGGTTTGCTCGGGATGATCCGACATTCCCTCGACGTCTTCGTACTACCCGGGCTTCGCCGGTCATGTAGTAAAGAGGTTCGGGAGAGTTTGGAGTTGTAAGAATAGGTAAGGGTGTGGTACCCCTAGTAGTGGACCGCGTTTGAGTTTCGTTGTTCAAGCCAGTTGACGATACGTTAGAAGAGTCTGCCATTTCTGTGGCAAGGAGTTTAGTATACGAGAGGTTAAGGTTATATATAGAAATATAATAACCTAGCACATAAGCACGTATAGGGTTGGTCCCGTTTCTATCCTCGGTCAAAGTCTTCTAATGCATTCCCATTCACTATAACCATTTCAGGTCTTGCATCAATTCTCCTTTAATTGTACATAGTTGATCAGGCTATGTTAAATTAAATTCAAATGATGCAATTGCTGAACCAGTCATAATAAACAAGAATACTAACCCTATGGTTATAGTCTAGGTCACTAATGCAATCCTAGTTCGCTATAACCTTTGGCTCTGATACCAATCTGTCGCACCCCCAAAACACGTGGCAGCGGAAGTGGGAGGTGTCACGGGGGCGCCGACCAAATCAATAATCATAACACAAGGATTAAAGCAAACGACCTCTATATGAGACGTTTGAAAATATTACATTACCATAATTCAAATGTTTACAAAATAATTCTGGAGTTCACATGAACCGTTTAGAGATTTCTAAGACATTACTGAATTTACAAAATACAGCTACATGCAATCTAATCTCTTGATGTTTTGAAAACAATGCGACTCGAGCTAAGCTTTCCAAAAGCTTCCTACTGCGGCGGGTTACCTGAGAAATACATACTAAAAGGTCAACATAAAGTTGGTGAGTTCATAGGTTTGTTAAGTAATCAGTTGCTAAAATGATCCACAAGATTTCATAAGTATGTATCATTCATCAATGATAAGTAAAAAGTATCGTTATCAAACGACAAGTAAACGTATTGCTTCCTGCAATATAGGTATACCATTGCCATGAGTCTCATAGTCAAGCTTAACGTTGTTTGCCTCCGGTAAGTGTACTAATCCGATACACTTCTAATTCACAAGTAATACTGCGCCCGTGGGTTGGCTAGCGCGACTAGCCCGGACGAGGTTTGTCAAACCCTGATGGTACCACCCAATAATACTCACGCACAAATTTTAATGACTATGATAAGTAGAGGACTTTAGTGGATTATTCAGGTCTCATGCAATGCGTATCGAAAAAGTTGCTACCAGTACTTGTGATCATAAAGCAGTTTATAAAACAGTTGTATGTATTCTCACCCCAGTGAAAACAGTAAAAAGGGGCTATGAAACTCACCAGAGATAAGCAAGTAATAATCAAGTAGCAAGCAGTGGGTGTTCTCGTTCCCGTGTGCAACCTCCTAACGCCCTAGACGTATGAGGTTGTGTAAGTAGATGTCTCAAAAGACCATCTATAGCGATTGTATAAGTGGGGGTTAATGTCCACTTAAGCCAATCGGGTAGGTGGGGGTTTTATGTCCACCTAAAGCTAGTTCATCGACTAGTATGTCCAAATAGTAGTTCAAGTTCGTTTATCAAAAACGTGTACGACCCGTTGGTGAAAGTTTGTAATAATAATTCCTTAAGACATTATTATCAAGTTTGTGTCATCGTATACTTGTTACAGTATGTATCATGTGTGGTTATAAGTTGTTACTCATGTTCGATACTTAGTGAAAAATAAGTTTAAAATATTCTGTCATTAGCGACACTAGTGTCAGTGTCGCATGTCATGCGACACTAGGGTAAGTGTCGCAGTGAGTGTCGCAAGGTAGCCACTGTTAGTGTCGCAAGGTTTCCACTGTTAGTGCCGCAAGTGTTACCACTGTTTGTTATGCGACACTTAGGCAAGTGTCGCAGGTAGTGTCGCATAGTTACCACTGTTGGTGTATTTTTAGTTTCCACTGTTGGTTATGCGACACTTAGGCAAGTGTCGCAGGTAGTGTCGCATAGTTTGAAGTCACTGATGATAGGTCAGCGACACAGAGGGGTGCGACACTATGGTTAGTGTCGCAGGTCATGCGACATTAAGGTTAGTGTCGCATGGTCATGCGACACTAAGGTCTGTCCAAAAATTACATTTTAGTCCAAGTGTTTTCAAGTGTCGGTTTTCGTTCGGGAAACTTTCTAAAATTAGTTTTTGGTCCAAGTTACTAATTAAGTCAACCAAACCTATTTTTGTTACCACTTTCCAAATATAGTAAGTTTTTCGAAAACAAGCCACTTTTGTTGACTTGGTCAAACTTACTCGGTTTGACCCGAAACTTTCACCCAACCCAAATATCAGTTTATAAGGTCCAAATATGTTGTCGGTTCATGCCGGAGTTCACCAAGAGTCTCGGTTTTTATAAAAGTCCAAAAACAGTCCATGTTCATGTTTCTCGGTTTGTCGGTTTACTTTCTCTATTTTTCTTAACTAGCTATATTCCGAGTTAGAGTCCAAGATTTTTACCAGCTGTTCTACCATATGTCTAGAGGTTAACTTAATTTTTCCATTAATTATGGTGTCCATCTTATTAGGTATAAAATTTATGGATGAATCCATACACAGTTTTCAATTTCATGCAGACCAGTTACATAGATTCATATTTCTCAGAAAATCCGTAGGTTTCTGGAAGGAGTCATAGAAGAACTTTTTGTAGATCTTTTCAATACGCAACTTTTAAAAAAAAATTCATCTTCTAATTCTTTGTAGAACTCAAGTTATGGTCAAAATCATATGGTTCAAGTTTCTGACTTTCAGTACCAGAAAGTCTATGTGTTTTCATTTAAATTATTAAAAATACCAAAGAGCTCAAAAAGGCATGAGGTTTGCGGTGTTAGAAAGATAACATCTTGAGCTTGATTTTAACCTATAAAAACGACCATTTTCATGAAAGGACGAATTTTATAAAATTCGTGTAAGTGAAGAAAGTTTCTGGACAGATTCATGCCTGTTCATATAGGTGTTATAAAAACGTATTTTGATCAAGGTTTTGGACATATACATGATAGATGAACTTTATAACATCGAAATTAGTAGTATTAAAGTAAAATAAGTGAAAGTTCTTAAGGATTCTTACAAAGAAAAGATGAAGAGCAAAGGATGAGGATGATGAAGGTGGTGATCTTTCTTGTGTTTAGCTCCTCCTTGTTCTTGAGGAAGATGAGGAATGATGATGTTTTGATGGTGATGATAATGAGGGTGTTTGAGGGCTGGAATCTCCAGAAAATAGAGAGAGAGTTGAGAGTGTTTGAGGGAGAGAGTAGAGTGGAGAGTGAGGTTTGAGTGTGAAAATGGAAATGAGAGGTGGAGTGTAGAGATTCAAAGATTGCATGTGTTTTGAGTGGGGAAGGGGAATGGTCAGCCAAAAAGGGAGAGGGCAGGTGGGGTGGCCGGCCCATGGGGGGCCCCACAAGGGGTATTTTGGTCATTTTTCCTTCCTAGCTTAATTTGTTGCGTTTTACGTTCGTTTACTCGTTCGGTTTGGTGTTAAATGTTTAATACGCGTTTTTAAGTAACGATTTATGTTTTAATATTTTCTCTTGAAGTATTTATTTAAAATACTTGAAAAACATTTATAATAATGTTTCGTTAATTTATCGATCTCGATTTGCGCGTTCGTTGCACGGATTTTAAATCGCGTGACGTTTTATTTGGACGTTTTTCGTTATCGTTTAAAGACACGATATTTTAATTGATAACTTTTTACTAATTAATATATTTTAGATTCAAAAATGTATTCTGAATTTCGTTCGATTGTCGGGCGCGATCTGCGCGTTTTCGTTGCGTTTGAGACGTTTTAATCGAATCGTCTAGGTTTCTCGGGTATTATTATATTAAAATAATAATATATGATAAATAACTTCTAAAAATAGATTTAAGTTATTTATAGAAAAGTTTTCACCAACGTCGTATTTTCTGTCGGACTCCGTCCGGTTGTTTTGCACAATTTTACCAAATTGCGTGAGCGTAATTACAACGATTTACGTAGCGTAATATAAATCAATTACGGAAGTGTATATTCACATAAATATACAAATAGTTTCAAGTAATTACAAGCATTTAGCCTAATACAGAACTAAACACACGTAATTAGGGTTTCTAGAGGGTTAATCAATAACCCTAAATCGTCGGGTGTCACATTCTCCCCCTGTTAGGAGAATTTCGTCCCGAAATTAGCTTGCTGTTGTGGTCTGTGAGGTATCTAAGAATAGATGTGGATGTTTCAGTCGCATTTGGTCTTCCCGTTCCCAAGTGAATTCAGGACCGCGCCTAGAATTCCACCGGACTTTAACGATGGGAATACGACTCTGTTTCAAGCGTTTGACCTCACGGTCCATGATTTCAATAGGTTCCTCGACGAAATGGAGTTTGTCATCAATGTGGATTTCATCGAGCGGGATTATAAGTGTCTCATCAGACAGACATTTCTTTAGGTTAGAAATGTGGAACGTGTTGTGCACGCTACTAAGTTGTGGTGGTAGCTGCAGTCGATATGCCACCGGACCAATTCTTTCAAGAATCTCAAAAGGTCCGATGTACCTGGGGTTTAGTTTGCCGCGTTTGCCAAAACGAATAACACCTTTCCAAGGTGATACTTTTAGGAGTACTCGATCCCCAACCTGGAACTCGAGTGGTTTGCGTCTCACGTCAGCATAGCTTTTCTGACGATCACGTGCGGCTTTCAGCCGGTTTTGAATAGTCACGATTTTCTCAGTCGTTTCATGAATGATTTCAGGACCAGTGAGTTGGCTATCGCCGATTTCGGTCCAACAAATGGGTGATCGGCACTTTCTCCCATAAAGTGCCTCGAATGGTGCAGCATCAATGCTGGTGTGGTAACTGTTGTTGTAGGAAAATTCACACAAAGGTAGGTGGTTTTCCCATGTGTTTCCGAAGTCAACTACGCAAGCTCGTAGCATGTCTTCTAAGGTTTGAATGGTCCGTTCACTCTGACCATCGGTTTGCGGATGATAAGCGGTACTCAAATCAAGGCGAGTACCGAGAGCTCGTTGAAGTGTTTGCCAGAATCGAGAGGTGAAGCGGCTATCTCTATCTGAGATGATTGATATGGGAATACCATGTCGTGCCACAACCTCTTTGAGGTAGATGCGAGCCAGACGCTCCATCTTGTCGTTTTCTTTGATGGCTAGGAAATGGGCAGATTTCGTGAGACGATCGACGATTACCCAAATGGTATCGCAACCGCTCGGTGTTTTCGGTAGTTTCGTGATGAAGTCCATGGTTATGTTTTCCCATTTCCATTGAGGTATCTCGGGTTGTTGTAGCAATCCGGAAGGTTTCTGGTATTCGGCCTTAACCTTGGCGCATGTTAAACATTTGCCAACATAGATGGCTATGTCAGCTTTCATGTTGGGCCACCAATACCGTTGTTTAATGTCGTGATACATCTTGTCAGAACCAGGATGTATAGAGTATCGAGATTTGTGAGCTTCATCCATCACCAAATTTTGCAGGTTCCCATAGTTTGGTAACCAAATTCGGTTGGAGAAGTATCGGGTTCCGTTGGATTTGATTTCAATTTGTTTATCCATGCCTCGCAAGGCCTCGTTTTTGATGTTCTCATTTTTGAGTGCTTCAAGTTGAGCAGCGTGGATTTGAGTGATGAGATCATTGTGAATGGTTAGCCCAAGTGCTCGAACACGAAGTGGTTTTGAACGTTCTTTTCGGCTGAGGGCATCAGCAACAACGTTTGCTTTGCCATGATGGTATTTTATTTCGCAGTCATAATCAGTAAGCAACTCAACCCAGCGACGTTGCCTCATATTGAGATCCTTCTGATCAAATATGTGTTGGAGACTTTTGTGATCGGTGAAGATGGTGCACTTAGTACCATAAAGGTAATGTCTCCAGATTTTTAGAGCAAAGACGACAGCTCCGAGTTCAAGGTCATGAGTGGTATAATTCTTTTCGTGGATTTTGAGCTGTCGAGAGGCGTAAGCAATGACTTTTTTTACTCTTCATCTAGCTCCATTGTTGTCTATCCTTCTGTTTACTCTTCTGGTACATCTCAAGGATCTCAACCATCGCAAGCTATTTTTTTCGGCATTTGAAGAGCAAGCTGCAATCTATACAGCTTTCTTAAGCTCGTACAAAGATTTCGTCTCGTAGACAAATACAACTCTGCAGCTTACTGACGATGATTATTCTCAGTTATATGATGATGATCTCGAGCAAATGGATTTGAAGTGGAATATTGCCATGATCACGAGGAGTGTAAATAAATTCTTGCAAAGGATTGGTCGTAAGAATTTGGATGGTAATGGTAAGTCGGGTATTGGTTTTGACAAAAGCAAAGTCATATGCTATAATTGCCAAAATATGGGCCACTTTTCTAGAGAATGCGAGAAACCCAAAATACCACCTTCTGGTCTTACCAAGCCATCTACTACCAATTCTCAAGAAAAGGATAAGAGGAAGATAGGGTCTGCTGATAATGCCATGATTGTGTTTGAGCCTACCTCTACTGATTGGACTACTTAGGCAGATATTCATCAACTAGCTTTGATGGCTCACATAACTCCCAAGGTCGATACTGAACCTTTTTCTTGTACTTCATGTATAAAATTGTCTGCTTCTTTAAATGGATTTAAAGTAGATAATGAGAATTTGAGAGAAAAGGTTGATAAGCTTATGAAATCCAATCAATTTTTAAAGGGTAATGAAAAACTTTTTGATAAATAAATTGAAGCTTACAAATTAGATACTCAAACCTATAAAGCCAAAGTTTACAGTAAGCAAGAGGCAATCAATAGCTATTTTAAAGAAATTTCTTTGTTAAACAAGGAACTTGCTGACTCACAGGCTGAGGTTGTTGATTTAAAAAGACGAATCTTAATTTTTTCAACATCTTTTGTTGTCTTTGATGAAATCATTAACAAGCAAAGGATAGATACCAAAAGTAAGACGGGACTAGGTTATCACACAGTCACCCCCTCCAACTAATTATGTCTGAATGCCTGTAAAGGAAGACATCAAAGACTTTGTGCCTACCTGTAATACCCCCAAATTTACTGTTTAGCGGAAGCAAGCTTTGGGTTCTACTAATCAATAATCAAAACACACAAGGCTTATAATGAACGACTCTATATCTGTCGTTTTACAGATACATTGATTATATAAAGTTTTACAATGTATAACATTTACAAAAGCCCAATAATTACAATGTTTAAAGATTAATCTGCATAACTTAGTTACAAAAGGGTAGTAATACAAAATAATCTCCTGATGTGTATGCTGACTCGAGCTATGGGCATCCTAAGTGAACAGGTATACTGTTGTTGGGTACCTGAGAACACACGCTAAAATGGTCAGCTAACGCTGGTGAGCTTACAGGTTTGCATAATAAATATGTTAGTAAGTGTGAACCACAAGATTTAGTAATAAGCGTTTTAAATGAAACAAAGGATGTATATGTCTGCCATGAGGTCATAGTCTGCGCTTAACGTGGGAGTCAAGATCACAATAAAGTGCATGATCATGGGTGCCTCCGGGCGAGTGTCTAATCCACACTCGTATGAACAAATGCAAATGCGTTCGTTTAACTAGTCAGTGCTTGCTGACCCGGATGAGGATGGTCAGTCCTATATGGTACTACACACTAACATTCGCGCTTGATTTGACGTAAATAGTCACGTTTTTGCGTACATAATTACCACCTTTTTAGCCCCAAAATGGATGAAATCATTCAATATCAATACTTTTTCACCAAAATTCATTATTAAGGCTAAAAATAAGGCATTGCTTCAAAAATCAAGTAAAATGGCTAAATAACGTACAAAACAAAGCATAAACGATACGGTGATGTTCTACGAGCACTTTTTAGCATAATACCTTGAAATTATTCTTTGATTATTTCATTATGATCTTAGGGTAATTACGATCACGTGGATATAAAAAACGCTGAAAACGGATCAAGAATGAAGAAGTTATGGCCAAACGAAGTTCGACCAGTACACAAGACTTACGATCCAGCACACAAGACCACGACCCAGGGTGCACCACCCCCACAAGGGCCGTATACGACCCTGTAGAGGCCGTATACCCCCTCTTTGGGGCCGTATACCCCCTGCAGGGGTGGTATACCCCCTCTATGTTATCGGATACGCCCCGTTTGCTACCGAATATGCCCTATTTGCTACCGAATACGCCCTATTTGCTACCGAATACGCCCTATTTGGTGTCAAATACGCCCCTGTTGGTGTCAAATTTCATAGCTCGGGGGTGTATTTCAGTGTTAAATTGGAGCGAGGGTGTTAAGTGTAAAATCGTATCTTGGAAGCCTATAAATAGGGGCTTAAACCTCCTCATTTCTCATAAACCGACCAACCAATCCATCAATCAACCATTCAAAAAATCAATCCATTCAATTCACTTGTAATTTTCTTTCTTAGTTAGTTTCTCTCTCTAACTTCTCTCTCTAGAGGGTTAGAGAGTAGTTAGTGGGTAGCTAGTAGATTAGAGTAGAGATTAGCTTTTGTAATCAAGGAGTATTGGTGTTCAAGCTTTTATTCAAGGATTGCAAGTTCTATTCTCTTGTTACGCTGCTCTATTATCCGGTGATATCTATTCCCTCATACTGTTATTATGTGTGATTTATCCATGCGTAATATTATGGTATGTGCTTTAGTTATTGCCATGTTTATTGAGTAGTGTAATATTGTGATTGTTGAAATGTAGATATTTAGCACTAGGGATGATGTTAAATTAATATTTAATTAAATATGTGATTGGAAATTGTTATGTTATGTATCGGGTTAAACTTTTCAAGCGGTAGATCTAAACCACCCATTCCACCCTTTCCAAGCTTTCACGTGACTATTACTTTAGTATTAGGACCTGATCAACCCTAGTATCGGTAGATAGTTATCAGTGTTTTTATATGAAGCTGTGGACAAGCTGTAAAACGGCCCAGTACTTAGTATAGCGCTGCAAACACCGCTGGTGGAGTAGAAATGCGTGGAAGCTACGGACCGATCGTAAGCATATGACACCGTGGATACCTGGAAGTCACCCTTCCTGAACATGGTCTAGGTATATATAAAAGTTGTAGAATTGCTTAAAAATGTAGTATACACCATGAAACGAACCTAGGGATGAACGTTTGATCGCAAAGGAGGGTCTACACTTTGACAGAAGTATTTGTGCTCCTCGATTAAATCTAAGGGATCTTGAAAAGAAAGCAAACATTCAGCTGTAGTGTAGGATGCTTAAACCCCTTGATCTAACATAACTGACAGTTTAACATACATTAGCAAGCAATAGTACGACCTTTAATAAAATCAAATAGAATTAGGTGTTAAGAAAGGTCATAAATTAAATATCGGTATGTTGCCTTATTCATGCGCCCAGGAGTTAACTCCAAGATGGGTCACTAGTCCTCATCGGACAGTGTAGGGGGACTGAGCAGCCTGATTTGATCAGACTCATGATAACCTAGTATTCAGTGACATGCGACTTAGGTTTTCCACTAAAATCATAGGATACTAGTGTTGACACCAAACCTCTGTTAATTTTATTAAAGGAAAGTCTCTAATCATCTTTTATAATGAACATCATCCCGAAACCTGAATATTGAAACTTCAGCAATCATGATCTCTATCTATCTGCTTACCCTATCCGTGGTTTAGTATTTACTTTTCTGTACTGTAGTTAATTTAAAAAAATACCAAAAACAAATACCTATCCAACTATCCAAAACCTCGGCTTAAGTTCTAAGTTATTCGAAAGAGTTCTGTTTCAATTCTACCGTCGTGAGGAACGACCCTGGATCATCCTTACCACATACTAATATCGGGTATTCGTACCCAGTAATAGTAGGTAGTTCGGAAAGGTTTAGGCCCCCGACAAAATATAAATTTAAAACCACCCACCGATCGTCAGCCTCGAGCGTGAGGTCCACAACGACAGGGAAGCGATTTCCTGACCGACCGTTGGGGCGCGATCAGGTTTTTGGCACCGCTGCCGAGGACGGTAGTACGATTCAGAGCTTGTTTAGACAAATTTAGTTTTTAAGCGATCCTTTTGGATTGGGATTCACCATCCCTATCTGAAGTTACTTTCTGTACGTAGATTAGTGTAGTTAGATTAGATTAGCATAGTTTAAATTCCCTTCTCACCCCAACTTAAATTCTAAAACCTTCTTCGTGTGTTGTCTTTACTAATAACTTGGAAATGGCTAATCTACAACAACTAATTGATCAGTTAGATAGTCTTATTAAATCAATCCAAAATAGACGTAAAAGTGATGCCCACATAAATAACGAATGTCAAAGGTATAGTATGACTTATTCGGATAACATAGGGTATTTAGATCCTCAATCACAATACCAGTATGACCCTTATGCTGTCCAACAACATCAATACCAAACCTACTAACCTGAACCATTCAATGTCTACCCACATTCATCTCACCCTGTACATGAACCACAATCGTATGAAAGTTCTGACTTGAGAGATATGCCCACCGCTTATCTCGGCAGTAATGCTACTCTTTTACCTTCTTACAACCCACTTGAACAATTAATGAAAGAACAAGAAGACATGCTTAAAATATGTACTGATAAGATGTCTGAAATATAAACACTAGTCCAAGTAAGAAGTAAGGAAATTAGGGATCAAGTTACAACTGACCATAGGCTGCAGGAAGATGAGAGGCACCCACACACCACATCTACACTTGAAACAGACTTTCATTCTCATGAGTTTGTTTGCAAAATTCCTTCAAACCCTTCACCTACCCACTCTTCTAAATCCTCACTTCCACCCATTCTTAACCTATCTACATCTTAAACCAACGAGGAGTTCATTCTAGAGGAACTTTCCGAGTCATTGCAACTTGAAACTTCTGGCCGAAGTGACAAGTATGACTTGGTGGACGAAGAGATAGAATTAGAAAGCCCGAAGATGGAGATTTACACAGAAGACTTAGCTTCAGAAGGACCGAAGGAATACGCACCAACTCTGAGTAGTGATCTCATCTCAATTCAAAACGATGTGGTTGATACTATCCCACAACAAGTTGTGGTTGATGATATCACACATATCCTTCTTGATGAATCACCCACTAATCTAGTTGAACCTTCTACCTTAGACCAGCCAGTTGCCCAAGTTGTCAATGAGAATGTTGCTACAAGATTGGAGACGTTAATGGACTATGTCCCACCTCCATACCCAAAGTACAACATTATCATTGACCAAAAGACCATAGGAAGCAAGGAGGGATCTACGTCATGGTTTCCCTTCAAACTATCTCTCAATCATATAATGTCTTATACATCATTGAGAGGTGAGGATTCCTTTGACCGACCCATCCAACCCAAGGAGGTATTAGAAGTTGAAAGATTTGTTATACCACCGACAGAACTGTTTCCTCACTTTAAACCACCTCCTCACATTGGACATACCCGAGCCTTAATTTGCCTTAAACTTGTAGGTATGTACCAATATTATCCCTTGTGTCTATTGATGGATGCAAGGATTCCCCTAGGATTGCCTGATAAGTAGTGCTAGAGTCAATCTAGTGACTCGAACAAAAACAAGAGCTTCTCGGGAGGCAACCCGTGTCTAACGTAGTTTTAATAGTAGGATAAGTCGTGAGCTAACCCAAATAAGTAGAAAATGATCCTTAAAAAAAAATTGTTCCAAGTTTTCTTTATTTTTATGAACAAAAAGGATGGTTTGCGAAATTACTTCATTGAATTTTTTGTCAAAACCTTAAAACTTCCTACTCCCACTTGTTTGAGCTTTATTGCAAGATCCAATTTTTACCATTATCTAAGATCTCAAGTTCTCAGTATCCCTTTCACTCTCATTGAAACCTACTAGGAGTTAGGAGCATTAGTCATACCCACTGGCATGTTTTGAGCATTTGAGGTACTTACATATATTTATGTGAACATACATGAGATACTAATGCTTAATCTGATATCCTGATCTGTATGTCAATATGTGTATTATGCTTGAACTCGTTTAAAAATGTGTGCTTTGGATATCTCTATTCTTGGCTACCTGATTCAACTAATAATACTAGTATATCCATATCTAACGGTGAAGTTTTAGGCAACTAACATTTTTAGTGTGAGATTAGACTCCAAGTCATATACTGGTTTGTTTCATCTTCAAAATACTCACTTTGATAGTTTTTTCGCAAACTAGTGAATCTCTGATTTGGAGGATAATCACTTGTTTGTTAGATCACGTTTGCTTGTTCTACTTGTACAAATGCCTAACAAGCAGGGATTGACACCTATGGATAAAGAATCTTTGAGAATAATGGAATGACAACAAAGGGAGCTTAAAGTTCATTAAGATTTGGAACCTTTTGAGCATTTCTTTGCAGGGGAAGAGATGGTGCTTTCAGACACATATATGATTTCTAGTTTTCTATGACTAGTTCATCAAGGAGAGGCCTTCACTCTTCCAGTATTCGGAGGACGCCATCACTTCGCTTTATTTTCTACAATCAATCCAAGTCGAGCTCTCGACTATAACAGCAGCGCTTTTCGGGAGGTAACCCGTGCAATAAGACGTGTTGATAAGTTGTGTGTTGATAAGTGAAGATAAATCTCTGAATATCCTTCACACTTGGATATACCTCAAAAATATTTTCAAAATATTTTAAAGCCACAACTCATCTTTTGCAATAAATCACTTGTCTCAGATAAATAGGAAACACTTTTCAAAAATTAGTTCATATGTTTCGAGCATTTGGGGTACTTGCATACTACTTTTATGCATTATGCTCGAACTCGTTTAAAAACATATGTTCTACAAAATGATTTATAATAGAAAACATCTTTTCATTCTGAGATAGTGATTCTTTTTCATTGCAAAAATATGGAGTTAAAAGATATATCCAACGTGTTCACACTTAAGAGATTAATTCACAAATGATGGTTGAAATGGAAGGAAAGGTTCTCATTTAAAGGCAATCCTCCTAAAAGCCAAATAATCCGAATGGAGCTGCTGCAAAAGAAAGACTTTTAGCTATCTGGGGAGTTTCTTCATCCTTTCTCCGTTTTTATCATTTGGCTTTACTTAGTACTGTTAATTAATCAAAGTAATCTATACCATATCCTAAGCTTATCACTAAGTGTGGGATTCCAGCCCAAAACAAACACTTGAGAAACATTTTCTTATATGTTTAAACTCTAAGTGTGGGATTTTACTTCCAATAAAATCTCCACTGAAGAGAACATTAGGGACAATATTCCTCTAAGTGTGGGACAGCGGTATAGAATACCTTAGATAGATTTTTGTGTCCAAATAGCAACTCAGAAAATGTTCCTCACTTTAAAAATTGACTAAAGTTTTTTAAAATTTTTGCATAAAACAAAGAAAAGCATGAGCTTAACTTCGACAGTAGATAGCTACTCATTCAGTTAGCTCTGCTATTTCTTTGAATTTTAATATTTCTAAGAGGAGCCATTTTAAATATGAGTAAGTTATTTTGGAAAGTAGTGTAAATAAGGTAGAAATTTCTCAAATTAAGAAATGATAATCTTAGTGGCAGCGCATGACTAAGCACATACAACCCATATTAATTGCAGTGAGGTATCTTGAGCCTATATAAGCATTCATTTTAAATGCTTCACTATTCATTTGTTGTGTGTGCCGATGTATGCATTTCTGAATTAGAACTTGCTCCTGGTATGCATTTCGAGACCATATTGGTGAGTACCGTACGCGGTATAGGTGCAATTAGATGACCTTGACATTTCCTAGGAAATAAACCCATTTTCTCATATCTGTTCAAGCCTAACCCTGCCGATACTCATTTTCAGTATCGATAATCCGCTTAGTAAATCCTGTTGAGCTTTAACCTTTTCATTTCTTGAAAACCCAAGTTTTAAAACCCACTCACTTCCATACCCACCAAAACCTTATCTTAGAATTTTTAAATTTTTGAAAAATGCTATTTAGGTACTCTTTTTGCTTTCACTCAAAAATCATAAATCTCGTGGTTTACACAAAGTTTCTCGTGTGCGTTTCAAAAATCAAAATCTCAAAAATATCGAGAAAGTCTGAAGGTGTGAAAAATTGACACCAAGTAAAATTCGAAATATCAAGAGATTGAAAAAAATGAAAGTAAGAAAGGATCTCAAAAGGCGGAAAAAAAAACTCTTAGAATCTCCTTGGTAAAGAAATTCTAAGCCAAAAATATGTCATAGAAATAAAGCTAAGTGCTTCAAATCTCTCGAAAACTCTGATCTCTGTTAAATATATATTCCGTGTGCTTTCAAAAGATAGAAGTCAGCTATCTTTACTTCCTTACCGTTATCCGTTTCTGTTTTCATTAAAAAGCGTATCTAAATAAAGTTTTTCATAAGTTTAGAAGTCCTAAGATAAGCATAACCCTTCAACCCTATCTATACCCCTACCTATACCCCTTTAACCCTCACTTCACATAAAAACCCGATGAATGTCCTGGGATAATTAGCACCGTCCTCACCTAAGTGGTGGAGATTTGATTCTCAATCAAGCCTATGACGATGAATGCTGCATGCTTGGCTTTTGAGCGATTTCGTTTGTTTAGAATGATAGGAAACCCGATACACTTATGAGTGAATTGAGTGACCACCTGGTGAGATTGCCTAAGTCATGTGTATGCCAAAGATCACGAGAATCAGAAGCATGCCCAAAGATATTCATTTCTTATTTCTGGAACAAATATCTTATTTGGCTCGATTTTCTGAAACAAGTTACTTGTATGAAGAATGGTTATTTATAGAAATATTTTAATTCGAAAAAATCGGACCTAAAACATCTTTTTAAAGTGAGGATAGTTGAAGTATTGCTTGAGGACAAGCAATGTCTAAGTGTGGGATATTTGATTTGACGTAAAAAGTCACGTTTTTGCGTACATAATTCCCACCTTTTTAGCCCCAAAATGGATGAAATCATTCAATATCAATACTGTTTCACCAAAATTCATTGTTAAGGCTAAAAACAAGGCATTGCTTCAAAAATTAAGTAAAATAGCTAAATAACGTACAAAACAAAGCATAAACAATACGGTCACGTTCTACGAGCACTTTTTAGCATATTACCTTGAAATTATTCTTTGATTAGTTTATTATGATCTTTAGGTAATTACGATTACGTGGATATAAAGAACGCTAAAAACGGATTAAGAATGAAGAAGTTATGGCCAAACGAAGTTCGAAGAGTACACAAGACTTACGATCCAGCACACAAGACCACGACCCAGGTGCACCACCCCCACAGGGGCCGTATACCACCCTGCAGGGGCCGTATACCCCCCTGCAGGGGTGGTATACCCCCTCTATGTTACCGGATACACCCCATTAGTTACTGAATACTCCATATTTGCTACCGAATACGCCCTATTTGCTATCGAATACGCCCTATTTGGTGTTGAATACGCCCCTGTTGGTGTCGAATTTCATAGCTCGGGGGTATATTTCAGTGTTAAATTGGAGCGAGGGTGTTAAGTGTAAAATCGTATCTTGGAAGCCTATAAATAGGGGCTTAAACCTCCTCATTTCTCATAAAACGACCAACCAATCCATCAATCAACCATTCAACAAATCAATCCATTTAATTCACTTGTAATTTTCTTTCTTAGTTAGTTTCTCTCTCTAACTTCTCTCTCTAGAGGGTTAGAGAGTAGTTAGTGGGTAGCTAGTAGATTAGAGTAGAGATTAGCTTTTGTAATCAAGGAGTATTGGTGTTCAAGCTTTTATTCAAGGATTGCAAGTTCTATTCTCTTGTTACGCTGCTCTATTATCCGGTGATATCTATTCCCTCATACTGTTATTATGTGTGATTTATCCATGCGTAATATTATGGTATGTGCTTTAGTTATTGCCATGTTTATTGAGTAGTGTAATATTGTGATTGTTGAAATGTAGATATTTAGCACTAGGGATGATGTTAAATTAATATTTAATTAAATATGTGATTGGAAATTGTTATGTTATGTATCGGGTTAAACTTTTCAAGCGGTAGATCTAAACCACCCATTCCACCCTTTCCAAGCTTTCACGTGACTATTACTTTAGTATTAGGACCTGATCAACCCTAGTATCGGTAGATAGTTATCAGTGTTTTTATATGAAGCTGTGGACATGCTGTAAAACGGCCCAGTACTTAGAATAGCGCTGCAAACACCGCTGGTGGAGTACAAATGCGTGGAAGCTACGGACCGATCATAAGCATATGACACCGTGGATACCTAGAAGTCACCCTTCCAGAACATGGTCTAGGTATATATAAAAGTTGTAGAATTGCTGAAAAATGTAGTATACACCATGAAACGAACCTAGGGATGAACGTTTGATCGCAAAGGAGGGTCTACACTTTGACAGAAGTATTTGTGCTCCTCGATTAAATCTAAGGGATCTTGAAAAGAAAGCAAACATTCAGCTGTAGTGTAGGATGCTTAAACCCCTTGATCTAACATAACTGACAGTTTAACATACATTAGCAAGCAATAGTACGACCTTTAATAAAATCAATTAGAATTAGGTGTTAAGAAAGGTCAGAAATTAAATATCGGTCTGTTGCCTTATTCATGCGCCCAGGAGTTAACTCCAAGATGGGTCACTAGTCCTCATCGGACAGTGTAGTAGGGACTGAGCAGCCTGATCTAATCAGACTCATGATAACCTAGTATTCAGTGACATGCGACTTAGGTTTTCCACTTAAATCGTAGGATACTAGTGTTGACACAAAACCTCTGTTAATTTTATTAAAGGAAAGTCTCTAATCATCTTTTATAATGAACATCATCCCGAAACCTGAATATTGAAACTTCAGCAATCACAATCTCTATCTATTTGCTTACCCTATCCGTAGTTTAGTATTTACTTTTCTGTACTATAGTTAATTTAAAAAAATACCAAAAACAAATACATATCCAACTATCCAAAACCTCAGCTTAAGTACTAAGTTATCCGAACGAGTTCTGTTTCAATTATACCGTCGTGAGGAACGACCCTGGATCATCCTTACCACATACTAATATTGGGTATTCGTACCCAGTAATAGTAGGTAGTTCGGAAAGGTTTAGGCCCCCGACAAAATATAAATTTAAAACCACCCACCGATCGTCAGCCTCGAGCGTGAGGTCCTCAACGACAGGGAAGCGATTTCCTGACCGACCGTTAAGGCGCGATCAGCGCTACATAAAGTATTACCAGAACTATGATCGTAGAGGACTTAAAAGTGATTAGAAAATAGCTCATGCAGTATATGGCGAGTTTTGTACTCGTGTTCACATGGAAAACAAGGTATAGCATGTATTCCCACCCCTGGGTTTGAAACGGTAAAAATGAGGGGCTATGAGAATCACTTGAGTATGGAGGTTTGCAATGAAGCAATAGGATGTAATAATATGTGGTATCCAAAGACCGTAACCTTCCGGGCGTTTACTACGTGCAACGAAAATATAATAAGTTGGTATCTATAAAGACTACCTTTGTAGTTGTTCATCCAACTAGAATGTCCAAATGACTACGATTTGGTTGTTTAACTTGTCCAAGTTACTACATCTTTGTTGATTTGGTTATGTTTTGAAAATGTGTACGGCCCGTTGGTGATTGGTTGTAATAATAATCTCTTAATTATTATTATGATTTTGAAGTGTTATGTTCAAAAACGTGTCCCAATGTGTTTTAGAAGTTGTATCGTACAAGGGTTTGAAGTTATACAAGTTTGACACTTGGCATGAAAATAGGTTGTAAACATTTTGTTTTAGTGTCACTTATAGCGATACTTAAGGGCTTATGCGACACTCAGGAAGTGCCGCAATAAATGGGAAATTCTGAAGTATTAGCGTCACTTAGGAAAGTGACGCATAAGGGACGACACTTAAGGAAGTTCGGGTACATGTGTCGGTATTCAGGGTCATATATCACTAGGGTTAGTGTCGGATGAAATCAGAATTCAATTATAGGCGACACTTAGACAAGTGTCGCTAGAAGTGTCGGTTAGGAGTGTCGGGTAATGAAATTGCGTTACTTAGTCAGTGACACAAAAAGAGAGTTTTATGCGGCACTAGGGTAAGTGACGCATAATTAGGGCTTTTAGCGACACTTAATGCGTCACTTAAGGAAGTGACGCATCACTGCACTGGCCTGTGCGATACTTACAACCGTTGGCCGGATTTTGGGTCAAAATCATGTTTTCTGGTTTCCGTTTGACTCGAAACTTTTACCCAACCCATATTTGGACATTATAAGCTTATATAAACAACTTGTATGAAAAATAAGTGAAATCTAAGAGTTTTTGAGAATTGTCAGAAACTTACGAATCGTCGCGATAGAAATCCGAAAAGATAGGATTGTAGATCGTGACGCCGTGAATCTTTTTCTCTAAATGAGTCTTGCGATTTGAGGTTGTTTAATGGTGTTATTTGGTGGATTTATGGAGGTGGTAGGATGGTGGTGGAAGTGGATGAGAGAAAAAGAAAGAGAGAAAGGAAAGATGAGGAAGAAATGAAATGAGAGGGAAAAGGGGGAAAGGTGGGGGTTTTGGTGAAAGCCTCCACTTTTCAGTCCCCGTCTCTGTGCTCCGTGCGGTGTTTGTTTCCCCGGTCGTTTAATCGTTAAGATAATTTAATACGCGTTTAATTGTGAGTTTTAGAATACGAATATTTTATGAATATATTTGTTGAAGTATTTTACCAAATACTTAATAATTGAGTTATAAATTATAACTTAACTTCGTTTTGATGGTTTGCGCGTTTACTATTTTAATCGCGTAGATTTTGTTTGTAAAGTATGAAATAATTACGAAATATTATCAAAATAATATTTTGAATATAATGGTTGTATTAAATAATATTATATTATTTAATAGAATTGTTCACCAACATCCGTAATAATTGAACCGAATCACATTCGATTGAAACATGTACGATTTAGCCAAATCGCGTACTTATATATATTCAACGATATATATTATTTGATAAACAAATTAGCCTAACACAGAACTAATTACATGTATTACAAAATGATTAGGGCCTAATGATGAGTCCTAATTTGGTGGGTGTTACATTCTCCCCTTGTTAGGAGAATTTTATCCCGAAATTTAAGTCTGAGTAGTCGTGTGAGTGGAGTCGGAGAAAAGTTGTGGATATTTGAGCCGCATCTGATCCTCTCATTCCCAGGTGAATTCTGGACCACGCCAAGAATTCCACTGGACTTTGATTTTTGGAATACGACTTTTTTTAAGTTGTTTAACTTCAACGGTCCATAATCTCCACGTTTAACTTCAACGGTCCATAATCTCCACTGGTGTCTCAACAAAATGAAGTTTGTCGTCGATTTGAATTTTATCAAGGGGAATGATGAGTGTTTCGTCGGATAGACATTTCTTTAAGTTAGATATGTGGAAAGTAGGATGCACACTACTGAGTTCAGCTGGTAGTTGCAATTGATATGCCACCGGACCAACCCTTTCGAGGATTTCAAAAGGTCCGATGTATCTGGGGTTCAGTTTCCCACGCTTACCGAAATGGATGACGCCTTTCCAAGGTGATACTTTGAGTAATACTCGGTCTCCAACCTGGAACTCGAGTTGTTTTTGTCTCATGTCAGCATAGCTTTTCTGACGATCGCGTGTGGCTTTCAGCCGTTGTTGGATACCAACGATTTTCTCGGTGGTTTCATGAATGATTTCAGGACCGGTGAGTTGGCTGTCCCCCACTTCGGTCCAACAGATGGGTGACCGGCACTTACGACCGTAAAGTGCCTCGAATGGTGCAGCTCCGATACTGGTTTGGTAGCTGTTGTTGTATGAGAATTCACACAAGGGTAAGTGGTGTTCCCAATTTGCACCGAAATCAACTACGCAGGCTCGTAGCATATCTTCCAGTGTTTGAATGGTTCGTTCACTTTGGTCGTCGGTTTGTGGATGATAAGCGGTACTCATATCGAGGCGAGTACCCAAAGATTTCTGTATTGATTGCCAAAAGTGTGAGGTGAAACGACTATCCCTGTCGGAGATAATCGAGATAGGAATGCCATGTCGGGATACGATTTCTTTCAGGTAGATTCGGGTGAGGCATTCCATTCTATCGGTTTTCTTGATGGCGAGAAAATGGGCAGATTTGGTGAGACGATCAGCGATTACCCAAATGGTATCGCAACCGCTTGACGTTTTCGGGAGTTTAGTGATGAAGTCCATGGAAATCTGTTCCCATTTCCATTGGGGTATGTCCGGTTGTTGAAGTAAGCTGGAAGGTTTCTGACGTTCGATTTTGATTTTTGAGCATGTGAGACACTTACTAACATAGGTGGCGTATTCAGCTTTCATGTTCGGCCACCGGTACAGTTCCTTGACGCCATGATACATCTTGTCAGATCCAGGATGTATAGAGTATTTGGATTTGTGGGCTTCGTCCATTACCAAGTCTCGGAGATTCTCGAAACAAGGTAACTAGATTCGGTTTGCGATATATTTAACTCCGTTTGGTTTTGTTTCGAATTGTTTCGAATTGTTTCTCCATGTTTCGCAAAGCTTCGTTTTTGATATTTTCAAGTTTCTAGGCTTTGAGTTGAGTGGTAAGAATTTGAGTGATAGAATCATTGTGGATTGTAATACTGAGGGCTCGGACTCGAAGAGGTTTCAGGCATTCCTTTCGAATGAGGGCATCGGCAACGACATTTGCCTTGCCAGGGTGATATTTGATCTCACAATCGTAATCGGTAAGCAACTCGACCCAGCGACGTTGCCTCATGTTGAGATCTTTCTGATTGAGAATGTGTTGGAGACTTTTGTGATCGGTAAAGATCGTGCACTTAGTGCCATAGAGATAGTGTCTCCAGATTTTGAGTGAAACACTACGGCTCGCAGTTCAAAGTCATGAGTGGTGTAATTCTTTTCATAGATTTTGAGTTGTTGGGAGGCGTAGGCGATGACTTTGTCTTGTTGCATAAGCACGCAACTGAGACCTTGATGCGAAGCATCGCAATATACCACGAAGTCATCGGTGCCTTCGGATAGAGATAGAATAGGTGCGCTGCATAATTTTTGTTTCGGAAGTTGGAAAGCTGACTCTTGTCTGTCAGTCCAATCAAAATTCTTTTCTTTTTGAGTGAGAATTGTGAGAGGCTGGGCTATCTTTGAAAATTTTTTGATGAAACGTCGATAATAACCAGTGAGACCCAAGAATTGGCGTACTTCGGTCGGCATTGTCGGTGCTTGCCAACATTTGATAGCCTCGATCTTTGATGGATCAACATGAATTCCTTGACTATCTACAACGTGTCAAAGGAATTGAATGGTTCGTATCCAGAATTCACACTTAGAGAACTTGGCATATAACTCTTCGTGTTTGAGAAGTTCTAGAATGATCTTAAGATGCTGCGTGTGTTCTTCTTCGTTGCTCGAGTAGATTAGAATGTCATCAATGAATACGATGACAAACTTTTCGAGATATGGTTTACACACTCGGTTCATGAGATCCATGAATACAGTCGGTGCGTTTGTCAAACCGAAGGGCATGAATTGAAACTCATAGTGCTTGTAATAAGTTCGGAAGGCAGGTTTCGGAATGTCAATATCGCGAACTCGTAACTAGTGGTAACCGGATCGTAAATCAATTTTGGAATAGAAACTTGACCCTTGAAGTTAGTCGAATAGATCATCGATGTGTGGTAGTGGATAACGGTTCTTTATGGTAAACTTGTTCAGTTCCCTGTAGTTGATACACATACGGAAAGAACCGTCTTTCTTTTTGACAAACAAGACCGGAGCTCCCCAAGGTGAAGAGCTCAGTCGGATGAATCCTTTGTCCAGGAGTTCATGTAACTAAGAGGACAACCCTTGGAGTTCGGATGGGGATACACGGTACGGTGCTCATGCCACGGGTGCTGCACCGGGCACAAGATCGATGGAGAACTCTACCTGCCTAAACGGTGGAAGGCCAGGTAATTCCTTTGGAAAGACTTCTGGAAAGTCCCAAACGATAGGCACATCCTCAAGTCGCTTCTCCTCTGACTTTTTCTCCATAATGTGTGCGAGGATTTCCTGATAACCCTTTCTCATATATTTACGGGTTTTCATACATGAAATGACGTTCAACCTCATCCCACCGGTCTCCCCTTGTATGGCTAGAGTACCACCGGAGGCGAGAGGTATGCGAACAACTTTATCAAAGCAAACGATCTCGGCACGATGCTTGGACAGCCAGTCCATGCCGATGATGACGTTGAAACTCCCATTCTCGACAGGTATGATGTCTATGGAAAATAATTCGTTGGATAGGTTTAGAGTACAGTTGGGTAATAAACTATCAGTTTCAACGAGGTTGCCATTAGCTAATTCTACTATGTACTTAGCATCTAGGGCAATAGGTGTGGTGCCAAGTAATGGACATAATTCATCAGATTTAAAGCTCCTATCAGCACCAGTATCAAATATAATAGAAGCAGATAAGTTGTTGATGAGGAACATACCCGAGACCACATTCGGGTCTTGGCGGGCATCCTTTGAGTTCAGGACAAAAGCTCTACCTTTAGCGGTGTTGTTGCTCTTCTTCTTCAGTTTGGGACATTCGTTCCTGAAATGCCCTGGATTACCACACTCGAAACAGGCTCTGGGTTGACTGGTGTTGGAGTTGGTGGTAGATTTGCAGTCCTTGGTCATGTGCCCAAATCTCTGACAGTTTGAGCATTGGGTATTATAAGGACCATCATGGTGACGGCGGCACTTAGAGCAGAAGGGCTTGTTTCCAGAGTAGCCCCTTTTTGGTTCAGACCCAGAAGAGTAGGCCTTGATGGTTTCGGGTTTCTTGGATGATGAGGTTTTGTCGTTGTTGTTTCCAGACCATTTCCGTTTGTTATCCCCTTACTGGTTTGGATTGTTGGCAACGGATGTTCCTCGACGGACCACCTGTGCCATGAGGTTATGTGCCATTCGGACTGCAGCTTGGATGGTGGCGGGGTTGGAAGCAGTGACCAAACCTTGAATGCGTTGGGGAAGTCCCCAGATGTAACGCTCGATCCGCTTGTATTCCGGATCAAAAAGAGATGGGCACAACAGTGCCAATTGGTTAAACCTGGTAGTATATTCGGCAATGTCATTGCCTTGGGTGGTGAGGTGCCAGAACTCGTGCTCTAATTGCTGAATCTCATCTCTAGGACAGTACTCGTCCTTCAACATCTATTACAATTCTTACCACGGATTCAGGTAAGCAGTATCGATGCCCACAGTCTGAGCATAGGTATTCCACCAAGTCAGAGCACCATCCAGAAAGGTGCAGGTGGAAAATTTGACCTTGCAGTCCTCCGGGCAGTTGCATATGCGGAAGACTAACTCAACTTTCTCTAACCGGCACAATAATCTGATGGCACCCTTAGTACCTTTGAAGTTCAGTGGCTTGTAGTTCTGAAAATCTTTGTATGAACAAGGCTTAGGTTGTGGCCCGTTGGCAGCCGTGTCTTCGCTACCAGATTTTGTTGTTCGGGTAGCCATGGCTTGAGCCACACTCTGGGTGATGAGCTAGGCGATTTCGGTATCGTTGAATGTGTATCGTCTCGGAGGCATATTGCTGAATCAGGAAGAAGAACAAGTGAGATATATGTGTGCCAAGACTAGCTGTTGCACTAATCCACGGGCGTACTCTTCAATATCCCGTGAGCGTTGCTCATATTCTTCTAGTCGGTGTTGCAAAAGTGCGGCTTCCACGGCTATCTATATCACTTTGTTGTAAAGGACGTCCATGTTGTTAACGGTGTTTTCATGGTCTTCAACAACATTATTGATACGTTCCATTGTTGTGAGTCTCCAGTGCTCGTGAGTTTCCTGGAGTTCGATGTCCATATCGTGCAGTTGTTACTCATGACGGTGTACCCTGGCAGCCAAGACAGGTACAGTGAAGTGAGCAGGTTCTTGAGTATAGGGAGAGACGTCCATGTTGGAAAGTCCTCCATTCGATGTGGGGAATTGGATTCCTTCCTCATCCCTCCAGGTGTTAAGTCGGTTTGATAACCATCGCCACTGGCTAGTTGTTGTGGGGCTAGTTATTGAGTTGGTTTTGAGTGGAATATGGGCTAGCTCGAGGCGACCCAGTGTTCCTCCTAGCTACCCTTGAGTTTTGTGATCCGTACGGATTAGAGTGAGACGAATTGGGTGGTTTGTTTGCCATTTCGAGACGAAACGTTAGAAAGAATGAGGCTTATATATGTATATAATATAGCGTAAGGTTTATCAAGAGGTCTATCTATGTATATATATGTATATCACATAATAGCCTATTGAGTGTCTAGCACAGGCATGTTTGAGTCCCGGTTTTCTCGAGGACATAGTCAATTAGTGTATGCCTGTTCAACATAACCGTTTCTGCTCTTACATCATCTTCATTTAATTGTACATAGTTGATCAGGCTATGTTAAATTAAACGCGTACGATGTAATCCCTGAACCAATCATATCTAATAAGGAGATACTGCCTAGCGGTCATAGTCTAGGCCCACTAAATGCAACCTAGTTCACTATAACCTTAGGTTCTGATACCAATCTGTAACACCCCCAAATTTACTGTTTAGCGGAAGCAAGCTTTGGGGTGCTACTAATCAATAATCAAAACACACAAGGCATATAATGTACGACTCTATATGCATCGTTTTACAGATACATTGATTATATAAAGTTTTACAATGTATAACGTTTACAAAAGCCCAATAATTACAATGTTTAGAAATTAATTGGGATAACTTAGTTACAAAAAGGTAGTAATGCAAAATAATCTCCTGATGTGTATTTTGACTCGAGCTATGGGCATCCTAAGTGAACAGGTCTACTGATGTTGGGTACCTGAAAACACATGCTAAAACGGTCAGCTAACGCTGGTGAGCTCACAGGTTTGCATAATAAATATGTAAGTAAGTGTGAACCACAAGATTTAGTAATAAGCGTTTGAAATGAATCAAAGGATGTATATGTCTGCCATGAGGTCATAGTCTGCGCTTAACATGGGTGTCAGGATCACAATAAAGTGCCTGATCGTGGGTGCCTCCGGGCGAGTGTCTAATCCACACTCGTATGAACAAATGCTAATGCGTCCGTTTAACCAGTCAGTGCTTGCTGACCCGGACGAGAATGGTCAGTCCTATATTGAACCATACACTAACATTCGCGCTACATAAAGTATTACCAGAACTATGATCGTAGAGGACTTAAAAGTGATTAGAAAATAGTTGATGCAGTATATAGTGAATTTTGTACTCGTGTTCACATGTAAAACAAGGTAAAGCATGTATTCCCACCCCTTGGTTTAAAACAGTAAAAATGAGGCGCTATGAGACTCACCTAAGTCTGGAGGTTTGCAACGAAGCAATATGATTTAATAATATGTGGAGTCCGAAGACCGTAACCTGTCGGGCGTCTACAATGCGCGAGGTTAATATAATAAGTAGGTATCTATAAAGACTACCTTTGTAGTTGTTCATTCAACTAGAATGTCCAAATAACTACGATTTGGATGATTAACTTGTCCAAGTTACTACGTCTTTGTTGATTTGATTATGTTTTGAAAACGTGTACTGCCCGTTGGTGATTGGTTGTAATAATAATCTCTTTATTATTATTATTATGATTTTGAAGTGTTATGTTCAAAAATGTGTCCCAATGTGTTTTAGAAGTTGTATCGTACAAGGGTTTGAAGTTATACAAGCTTGACACTTGGAATGAAAATAGGTTGTAAACATTCTGTTTTTAGCGTCACTTATAGCGACACTTAAGGGCTTATGCGACACTCAGAAAGTGCCGCAATAAATGGGAAATTCTGAAGTATTAGCGTCACTTAGGAAAGTGACGCATAAGGGGCGACACTTAAGGAAGTGTCGAGTACAAGTGTCGGTATTCAGGGTCATGCGTCACTAGTGTTAGTGTCGGATGAAATCAGAATTCAATTATAATCGACACTTAGACAAGTGTCGCTAGAAGTGTCGGTTAGGAGTGTCGAGTATTGAATTTGCGTTACTTAGGCAGTGACGCAAAAAGAGGGTTTTATGCAGCACTAGGGTAAGTGACGCATAATCAAGGCTTTTAGCGACACTTAATACGTCACTTAAGGAAGTGACGCATCACTGCACTAGCCTGTGCGACACTTACAACTGTTGGCCGGATTTTGGGTCAAAATCGTGTTTTTCGGTTTCCGTTTGACTCGAAACTTTTATCCAACCCATATTTGGACATTATAAGCTTATATAAACAACTTTTATGAAAAATAAGTGAAATCTAAGACTTTTCGAGAATTGTTGGAAACTTACGAATCGTCACGATAGAAATCCGAAAAGATAGGATTGTAGATCGTGACGCCGTGAATCTTTTTCTCTAAATGAGTCTTGCGATTTGAGGTTGTTTAATGTTGTTATTTGGTGGATTTATAGAGGTGGTAGGATGGTGGTGGAAGTGGATGAGAGAAAGAGAGAGAGAGAGAGAGAGAGAAAGGAAAGATGAGGAAGAAATGAAATGAGAGGGAAAAGGGGAAAGGTGGGGGTTTTGGTGAAAGCCTCCACTTTTCAGTCCCCGTCTTTGTGCTCCGTCTGGTGTTTGTTTCCCCGGCCGTTTAATCGTTTAGATAATTTATTACGCGTTTAGTTTTGAGTTTTAGAATACGAATATTTTATGAATATATTTGTTGAAGTATTTTACCAAATACTTGATAATTGAGTTATAAATTATAACTTAACTTCGTTTTGATGGTTTGCATGCTTAGTATTTTAATCGCGTAGAGTTTGTTTGTAAAGTATGAAATAATTACGAAATATCATCAAAATAATATTTTGGATATAATGGTTGTAATAAATAAGATTATATTATTTAATAGAATTGTTCACCAACGTCCGTAATATTTGAACCGAAATACGTTAGATTGAAACATGCATGATTTAGCCAAATCGCATACTTGTATATATTCAACAATATATATTATTTGATACACAAATTAGCCTAATACAGAACTAATTACATGTATTACAAAATGATTAGGTCCTAACGACGAGCCCTAATTTGGCGGGTGTTACACTACCTATGCATCGAAGGTAGATACAAAATCTGATAAAAAAGCTAAAACCAGTACTAACAATGATGCTTCAGTTAGAACATAAAACCAGTTAAGGAGAAGGCCAAAAAGGCCGAGTATGATGTGCCTACCTTCGTTAAGATGAAAGGTACACCTCCAGCTAGTGTTGAGGAGTTAGTTAAGATTGAAGACTTAACTGAATTGGAATATAAGAGGGTTGAGAAGGTTGAAATTAAACCTGAAAATGTATTTTTCACAAATGAACCTGTCTCTAAGGTTCAAACTAAAAAAGGGGAAGGAAAAGGTTTCAGAAGAAAATTCTCCGATAACCTCACAGCCACCTGTGAAAATTTTAAAGAGAAAAATATATATTGAAAAATATTTTAATGACAAACCTTTGTCCTCAACTTCTCAACCAGTGCAAGCACCAAATAAAACTTTTTCACACAAATGTGCATGTTTTGGAAGTGCTTCCTCTTCTAGACCAGCCTCAGTCAGTCCTCAGCCTCAACCATTTGTTGAGCAACGTTCCTATTTCTACTGCAAGAGACAGGGACATTTATTTCGTGATTGTCCCAAACTTTCACATCATCGATATGGGAGAGATATGCCTAGAACATCTATTTATAGAAATCCTTTTTCTAGGCGTAACTCCATATCTCCCAAACATGATGTGAAGCAAAGTAATGTTGAACAAAAATCTTTGCCAAATCCAAAGCTCAACATTACTCCAAAACAATCTTCCGAACTATTAAAGGTCTGGAAACGAAGAGAGTCTACAATTGACTCTTTTGTTGTCAACGATAACACATCCGATGAAAATTATGATTTGTTTAAAAATAAAATTCCGTCTGATGTGCTTATTGTTGATGACTCCGGAAGACCTAAGTCTGTAAAGGCTTGGGTCTCCGTTCTCACTAATATTCTCCTCTTTTTGTGTTGCATCAGTCAGAACATGCTAAAGAAAGTCAATGGTGCATGGATAGTGGATGTTCGCGACATATGAAAGGCAATGTGTCCCTCTTAACTGAAGTTAAGCCAATTAATGGTCGATACGTTGCATTTGCTGGAGACGTTGGTGGGATTATATCTGGTTAAGGGACTCTCACTAATGGAAATATAAGTTTTGAAAAGGTGAACTATGTGGAACAACTTCAGCATAACTTGATGAGTGTTTCGCAGGTTTGTGATAAGAAGTACACTACTGCCTTCACTGATAAGGAGTGTGTGATTTTGAAGCCTGGGTTTGTTATCCCAGAGGAATGGGTACTAATGAGAGCTTCGAGAAATAATGATACTTATATTCTCGATATGTGAAACTTGAGATAACTAATGAGTATACATGTCTTCTCTCTAAAGCTTTGCAAAAGGAATCGCTACTTTGGCACAGATGTATGGGTCACATTCATTTTCGAAAAATGAATTTTCTGGTGAAGACTAATCTTGTACAGGGTGTTCCAAATCAGTCCTTTGCTTTGAAGGACGATTGTATATCTTTCCTGAAAGGAAAGATTCACAAAATTTGTTGCACATGGATTTGTTTGGGCTAGTTTAAGATTCACAAAATTCATAAGTCTAAGTTAGTGAATTCCATAGCTGCTTCCATAGATTTGTTGCACATTGATTTGTTTAGGCTAGTTTCTACAAAAAGTATAAGTGGGAGTTCCAATTGTTTGGTGGTTACAGACGATTACTCAAGATTCTCTTGGGTTTATTTTCTTTCTTCAAAGGATCAAACACCTGATATTCTGGTCTACTTGTTTGATAATATGGCAATTTTGTGCAATTTGAGTATTAAGAGACTGCGTAGTGATAACGGGACTGAGTTCAAGAACAATACTCGTGAGATGTACTGTTTAAATTAAGTCATTAAGGATCAATTCAATGCTCCAAGGACTCCACAGCAGAATGGAGTTGCTGAAAGGAAGAACAGAACAATCATTGAGACAGCAAGAACCATGCTATCATACTCTAAGCTTCCCATTGTCTTTTGGGCTGAGGCGGTTAGCACAGCTTGCTATGTTCTAAACCGAGTCCTCACGGTTAAGAAAAGGATTATAACTTGTTATGAGTTATTTAATAACCGTAAGCCAAACTTGCAGTTTCTAGAACCTTTTGGCTGCCCGTGTATGATTATGATTACCAATGATAAAATCTCTAAGTTTGGTGAAAAGGCTATTTAGGGAATTTTCCTCGGATATTCTGTTAATTCTTCGAATAAATGAGTCTTCAAGAAATCATCGGGCATGGTGGAGGAACATTTTGAAGTTAAATGCTTACGTTATACTGAACCTCCTCAAGGAATTGGACCCGATTGGTTCTTCAAGTATGAGGATATCTTCAATTCCTTCTATATTCCAGAGTCAGATGAAATGGAAGAAATTGTCACCCTACTTCATGGAGTTGTCCTTTCACAGGATTACACTCCAACTACCCCTTCTGCTCCCACTTATACATCAACTCCAACACCCACACCTAATACCACTACACCTCCTCTCACTACCACTATTAAACCACCTACTTCTAAACCATCTTCTGATGCTCCATCAACATCTGGAATTCCTCTCAATTATACAGATCTTCCAATATTATCCGAGAGTGATGAGGAAGAAGAAGAATCATCAATGCGCCTCTCTTTAACTGAAACAACTATTATTCTTGAGAAAGAAGATGCTAATGAAACCGAGGGAGATTTAAATAATTTGGACTTTGTCATTGTGTCTGACACGATTCCACATACTCGTGTACATAAGAATCACCCCATAGATAATATTATTGGTGATCCTAATGGTGGAATTCAAACACGAAGTAAAGTGAAAGAAACACCAACTGTGCAGATACTAGGTCTTGTGGCAAAAATAAATTCTTGTCATTTATCTCAAGGTGAACCTAAGAAAGTTGAATAGACTTTGCAAGACTCTCATTGGATTACTGCGATGCAAGAAGAGTTACAATAATTTGAGAAGCTACAAGTATGGTCTCTGGTTAAGGAACCAAAGGGTGTTCACCCTATTGGTACGCGTTGGGTGTTTCGTGTTAAGAGAGATTATCATAGTGTAATTGTGAAAAATATAGCCAGACTTGTCGTTCAAGGATTCTCGCAGATTGAGGGTTGGATTATGATGAAGTTTTTGCTCCAGTTGCAAGATTTGAATCCATTCGGATGTTTCTTGCTTACGCTTCATACAAACAATTCGGACTATTTTAACTGGATGTAAGAACTGCATTTTTGTATGGGACCATAGAAAAGGAAGTTTATGTCCGACAGCCTCCTAGTTTAGAAGACTCTGTTCATCATGATTATGTTTATAAGCTGAGAAAAGCTTTGTACGGTTTTCATCAATATCCTCAGGCATGGTACAAAAAGCTGTCTGAACATTTGCTTCACATCGGATTTCTCGAGGGCAGATTGACAGCACCCTCTTCACAAAGAAATCGGGAAAGGATTTTCTACTTGTACAGGTTTATGTGGATGACATCATCTTCGGGTCTACAAATGTACAATTGTATAAGGACTTTGAGAATATCATGAAGTCCAAGTTTGGGATAAGCTCCATGGGGGAACTCACTTTCTTCCTGGGTTTACAAGTTCAACAATCTGATACGGGAACTTTCATTCATCAGTCAGAGTATGTCAATGACATTTTGACCAAGTACAACTTGTTAGATTACAAACCCTTAGCAACTCCCATTGAAATGATTCACAGGCTTGGACCAGCTGAACTGGAGGATGATGTCAATCTACGTGAATATCGTTCAATGACTAGTTCGCTGATGTACCTTACCGCTTGACGGCCTGATATCATGTTTGTCGTATCAATCTGTTCAAGATTTCAAGCAAAGCCTAAAGTTTCTCATGAGCGAGTGGTTAAGCGGATCTTTAGTTATCTAATTTTCAGACCATCTCTTGGTCTGTGGTATTCTAATGTAGATAACTTCGACTTGACCGCTTACTCAAATTCAAATTACGACGGTTGCAACATAGACAAAAAGTCTACCACTGGGGTTGTCAGTTCCTGGGAAATTGGTTGATTTCATGGCAGTGCAAGAAGCAAACAATGGTATCTACTTCTACAGCGGAGGCCGAATACATTGTTGCTGTCAGTTGATGTTCTCAAGTTCTCTGGATTTAGCACCAGCTTCATGATTATGGGTTACATCTTACCTTAACTCCCATTCATATTGATAACACCGCTGCTATCTCAATCACACGCAATCATGTACAGCATTCCAAAACCAAACATATCGAAATACGTTTTCATTTCATATGGGATTGCTATGAGAAGCATTTAATAAGCTTGGTCTAAATCGATACTTTAAAACAAAAAACAGATATTTTTACAAAAGCTTTTCCACGTACTCGATTTGAAGAGCTTGTCTCCATGATCGGAATGGAAACTTCTGATCATGATTGATTTGTGACTTGGATTTTTCTGTATATTGTTTGATTTCTTTGCAATTTTTAAAAAAATGCAATAGCCACTCACGGTTGCTACATTTTTAAAATAGACGTTGGGTTGTGTCTGTAAACAACTTGGGATATGATAGTACATCGGATGGCATGCACAAAATGGAATTTTTAGACTTATCTTAGATGTGTCAGTAGGTTTATCTGACATGTTTAAAACAGTTTTTATGAAAATCATTTCATCATACGATATATTGGTAGGCATATTACAGAACGGTCTTTGAGTTCTTAAGAAACTTAAATAATAATTGTTTATTATCTTATAGGCAACACCGTGTGATGTATGACAAAAGTCTTAATACCTTAACATAGATAGACATTCTTCTGTATGAGGTTTATCTGAAATCATTTGGGGGAATATATTGATAGTTTCCTCTTTTGTACGTGAGTACAGACGTGGTCTCTATCAATATATGCTCAACACTAAGCAAACACAAGTCAATGAACTTGAAAAGTCATAAACAAAATGATACCTATGAGGTCGCCAAAATGGTTTGACCAATTTGGGTTTTGCTTAAACCTGAATCAAGTTATGTCGCTTTGTGTAACATGTTTAAGAGGACAAAAATACTGATAATCATCTTGAAATATTTTTTAAAAAAGGTGATTTAAGCATGTCAAGTAAATTTAAAGTGAAAAAATATACTGATGATCGAAATAACACTTACTATTTCCTAATAATTGCATGTTATTCCGATATGATCCCTAACCAGACCCAAAACAATCCCTTTACCAAAATTTCGGGTTGTGGAATCAGTCGGGTCGGGGTGTTACCAAATCAAATATCACAAGCACAAAGGTACATAATGAACGACTTTAAATGAGAAGTTTGAAAAGCAGTTGTTACATTTTCAAATAAATGTTTACATGGTTACGAGTTCACGAAATACTTTCATTACATAATTTGAAATACAAGAGTTATGCAGAGAAATTCAGATATTTGAAAACATGCGACTCGAGCTAGCATATCTTGTAGCAATCCTAATCCTGCTGGGCACCTGAGAACACATGCTAAAACGAGTCAGTTATAAAGCTGGTGAGTTCATAGAATTGATAGTTGAAAACATAAAGTATAAACCTTGTATGTTTGAAAAGTAGTTCAAAAACTACGATTTTGATTTGTATTGTTATAGTGTTGTAACATCAATGCATATACATCTAACAAGGTATCTCGTACCTAAGTATTTGGGGTGTGTACCTAAGTACATCAAGAATATGGCATTCCATGCCTAGACACCTAATAGGTATAAGTATGTCTACAACCATGAGGCACTACATGCCTAAGTACAATCGAGTAAGTGTATAACCGTGTCATATCGAGGGTGTGGCAATCCATGCCTAGATACCTATCACGTATGAGTAAATCTATCAACGTGAGGCAATATATGCCTAAGTACGAACCTAGTAAGTGTATGACCACGTCATATGATAACAAGTAATAGACTAGTATGCCACCTGGCATAGTGTGTTGCCTCCAGCAACATGTAATTGTAGTCCCGTAGAACTATGATTGAGTATTTAGCCAAATACTGAGTTAACAATCTCGAGTGTAAGCTCATCGATCCGTTAATGAGTGCGAGTATCAACTCGTGTGTTTATGATTTGTATCGCTTTACCATGATATCATTTTGAATCACTTTACCGTGATCTCGTTTTGTGCCCACTTTACCATGACATCATTTTGTGCCCACTTTACCGTGACATCGAATAGCGTTGCTCGCAAGTAATGTTTGTAATTGAGAGCCGACAGTACTACGACCTGTCCGACTTGAGTAATTGAGAGCCACCAGTACTACGACATGCCCGACTGGTATGTATGAGAGTCAGCAATACTACGACATGCCTGACTAGTATGAATGAGAGTCAGCAGTACTACGACATGCCTGACCAGTATAAATGTGAGCCAGCAGTACTACGACATGTCTGACTAAAGTAATCGTGTTTGTATAAGTGTATGTATATCTATATACATAAGTAAGTTGTAGGTAGCACCAAGTGCTCGAGATGGAGCACGAGTATGTATATATACACCACTATATATATAAGTCAAATCAACAAACGCATCTACCGAGTATCATGTAACACATGATAGTGAATTATTTTATCTAAGCATGTATATACAATACTTAAATATTAGGTCTAGCACAATAAGCCTAGGTATGAATGACTCATCACCTAGTTGTCTCGTATTAGTATAAAGAGTCTATACTAACGTATGTTACTAACATATACTCCTAGCCTCAGCCTAGCAAGTATATTAAGGTCTCTGGGAAATGTTCACTTAAGTACAAACCCATTCGAGTGATCTTGGAATATATAGGCAGTCTTAGTTTCTAAAAGGAAAACTAATCCTGTAAAGAGTCTAGTTGTTGCTCAGCGTAGGTAGAACTAACCAATTCTAATATATTTGACAATATTGTCCTGCGACAATATGGCCAATGTATGGTGATAACTTAAGCAAGCTATATAATGGTAATTGTTTTTCAACAATCTAGCAGTGATGGTAACATATCTAGATTAAGTAGTGATATTGTTCTACAAAAATATGATGGGTGTAATTCCTAAGTATTACACATTTTGTATTACATAACGGTAATATAGTTGAGTATGAATTATAAAGGTTTTATCATTATAATTCGAAAACAGTAATTGTGCATGCGTCTCACCCCGAAAACAGTAAAACAGTTAAAAGAATGGGTTCACCTGAGAGTACTAGCGATCTTAAGATACGTGTATCGCCCGAATGGTAACCTTCTAGTGTCCTAAACACATGAGGTTATATAAGTAAGAGACAATTCAGTTTGTCTAAGCGAGTTGTGTAAGTATTTATTTGTTGTTCAGGTTTGGAAATCATATATGGGGGTCCGGGGGCAGCACCCCTAGTAGCGGGGTCCAAGGGGTGGCAACCCCTGGCGAAGTCCAAGGGGCAGAGCCTCTGGCTGGGGTCGAGCTGTAGTGAAAACGCTTCGAAATTCCATTTCGGAGTAAAATTAGGTGGTCAAATTTGAATATTGACACTTAGTGAAAATGTGTGTTTTTAAACCTGTTCTGTTATGCGACATTAGGTGCGACATTGGGTGCGACGCTAGGTGTGACATAGGGGCTTGTGTCTCTGCATGCGACGTTCGCAATTTAATGCGACATTGGGTGTTGTGTCGCAATGTGCGACGTTCAGATTTACTGCGACGTCATGGTTTATGTCGCACCATGTGACATCATTAGATTTTGCGACACTGAGCTACGACATTGACAATGTCGCGGCACTGTTTTTGGTCCGTTGCGGCATCACGGTCTATTCGACAATTTTATTCTCAAAAATCAAGATCTAACCTATTTTCGGGCTAAATCTAGTTGATATAGTGTTAAAACATGTTGTTTTAAGTATTTCTAGCTCGAAATACCAAAGAAAAGAGAGTAAATCCTTACGATTTGGAGATCGAGTGAGGAAATTGTGATATTGAGCTTGATGATGAAGAAGATGAAGATGATGATGATGGCGAGTTGTTGCTGCTGATCTTGTTGTTGTTGTAGTTGATTCCGAAAATGATGAAGATGTTGGTGGCAGTGGTGGTTCGGTGTAAACCGAGAGAGAAAAGAGGGGTATAGATGGATATGTGTTTGTGTGTGTGTGAAATGAAAATGAGAAAATGAGGATGGGGTGGGTTGTGGGCCGGTTTTTGTGTTTGGTGGGGGACACTGTCTCCCAAATTGTAGTACAAAATACCCGTGTTTGTTCCCCCGATCGTATAAAAATGTATCATTTCCGATTCCGAAAATTTATTAATATTCTTTCGAAATGTTTTCGAGTGAAAGTATTTTATCAAAATACTATTTTGGAACTAAAATTTAATAGTTTGTTTTCGCGCGGTTTCAGGTAACTAGAATGCATTTTTAATTAAAACGACTTACATTTTTGAACGTTTAATATTTTTCCTCAAATGTATAATATTAAATCTATATAATAAAACATTATTTACAAAATTTTGTCACCGAAATTCAAACAAGATATTCTGTGTTCTTTCTTATCCTTACAAATGTGATTACTAAATAATCATTATGTATTACATATATATAATTATATATATATATAAATTTCGAATACTTTGTTATAACTGCGTACTAAGCACGATTATTTGAAGTTTAAATTGGGCGCGAAAATTGTACTTTTGACCGGGTATCACACTAGAGCTGCGACACAAGCACTTGTGTCGCAGCCCATGTCGCACACGATGTTGCAGTTAGGGTTAAGGTATATATACCCATCACCCGGGATATTTCCCGTCACACTGTTCAAAATTAGACTACGACATCATCTGCAACATCACATACGACATTGCGACTGGAGTATTTTTCGCTTTGATCTCCATTTTCTGCGGCTTTCGATCCAATCCACCTACGTTTTCTTAACCTTCGCGTATTTCTTGATCTTTAGGTATAATTTTTACTCATGTTCACCATTTATTTTCCCGTATTCGATGTATTTATATTTCGGTTTAGAGGGTTACGGTTTTTGGAATAATTAGATGGGTAAATGAATGATTTAAAGGTTAAAAAGGATGTGTTTGTGATCACCCTTGTCATGCACGTGTTTTGGTTACAAAGATTTGGAAAAACCCTAAATTTTGTTCTTTAGGTTTTCTGGGTTGGGCTGTGTTCGTCGTTGCAACATTGGCTGCGACATCACGGCCAATATCGCAGTATTAGAATGATTTATGGTCAACTGCGACATTGGGTCTACGTCGTTGTTTACCTTGCGATATTGTTTCTATGTCGCATATGTTTTCGACATCCAATGTGACATCATGCTCAACGTCGCAAGTTTTTATATATGTGATTAAATTCACAATAAATTGCTAAATGTGACATCCCCTTTATCGTCGCACAAATTTTATGCGACATTAAGGTCCATGTCGCATACTTTTCGTAAATTTGTTTCAGTGTCATGTACAACATAGCTTGTATGCCGCATCACTGACCGACAACACAAGGTTCAATGTCACATGTTATAGAAAACTTTTAAAGTTTTAGGTTAGTGTATTTGTTGCATGCGCTGATGTGTTTCGAGTATATATTTTGTGCAATTCTATTAGATATGACATTCTATGAGCCTCGCCACAACATGGTAGCTTTTCGGGATGGTTCTCGTGATACGGCGGCTGACTTTAGGCCTATGATTCAGTTTATGTGCCGTTCGAGCATATTCTATAGCATTATGTATACGGTAGTGATCTACAAGAACTTAATTAGCCCATTTTGGAGGGAAGCAGCTGTTCAGACTGAGAACAACGTGATGCATATCATTTCCACTGTTCTTGGCACCCAGATCATAATTACCGAGAAGGGTATTCACGAGTTGTGCAGCTGGACAATAATCCTGATATGACGGATGCTTTCGAGAATAGTTTTGTTGTTGGTGGAAGGAATCGGATGGGTAATCCGGGGGTACCTATCGACCAGTACCGCAAGGCCAACCTTACAAAAGTTTGGTGGTATCTGATTCATACTTTTATTGTCTGCTTATCTGGTAGATAGGCCCGTACCGGCGGGATAAGTCACCAGACGGCATCAGCCATGCTCGCCCTCGTATACAACAAGCCTTATAACTATTTTGGTTATATTTTCAAGGCGATGGTTGATAACGTACATGTTGAGGATTAGAAGTGGGCCATGTATCCAAGATTTATTCAGTTGTTTATGAATCGTCACTTCCCAGATCTTCAGCTTCAGGGTGATCATGAAAATATTTTGAAGTTGACTCCTATGATAGTCAGGATTTTCGCTATCTGTGCTTCTTATGCCAAGGGCATCTAGGCTCCACCTGATACTCCCTTATTTGGACATGTCATTGATGAAAACTATGTGCCGTCCCATGATCCAGCATATATGGATGCTCCTGCTCAGCCACAGCAAGAACAGTTTGTTGATATACCTGTTCAAGCTGTTACAGAGCCTGTTGAGAATGTTTTGGAGGTTATTGAACAGTTTGGCCGGGTTGATGAAATTGGTAAACAACCGGGTCACATGACTGAAGAGGATTCAAAGGATTCTTCTAAAGATTCAGCTTTTAAGCAACCAAAGGATGGAGGTGAAACACTTAGTGATTCAGATGGTGCGGTACCTCATCCCTCACAAATGGAAACTGTTAGACATCAAAATCCTAAACGGTACAAACGGATTAAGCATCATATTCAACAGGTCAGATGTCATGTTCCAAGGGACAACGGTAAGCGTACTCGAGGCAGTGACGATCCCACTAATGAATATTACCAACCTCTTCATCATCGCGCTCGTCAATCTTCATTATCAAGAGCTTCGGTGGACCCGCCTTCTCAAGCTTTGACTATTGAGCCCACTCCTGCTTTCTTGCAAAAGATGATGGATGATATGTGGGAGATGCAGCAACTAATGAGGTCTCAATCTAAGCAGAATGCTTCTCAAGCTGCTATTATTGAAGTTTAGTCAAAGCAAATCACGGAATTGCAGTCAAGGGTTGCGGTTTTGGAAGCTAGGTGTATTACCTCGGGGGAGTATGGGTCTGCGGGTCCCAACATAGAGTCAATAGGATCGGAGTCTTTAAATGATCCAACCCCTGTACTTGAAAATGTTATCAATGAAAATCATGTTTTAGATTACTTCTCTATTGATGATATTCAAGGCCAGCCGAGACCGTTAGCTGATTATTCATTTGTAGATCTTTCGTACATTCAGCGTATGGTCAATGAAACTAGTTCTGAACCTGAGCAAGAGGATGAGTTTCAAACGAATGATGATGTTTTCGTTGAGGAAGAGCAACTAAAATCAGATGAATATTATGATGATGCTCCAATCATCGAATCTGACTCTTCAGAAGATGAAGCAGAGCCTGCTCAACAATCATTAACTCTTGTTCCTGACTCTACATCTGATGAACCACTAGTTCAAGAGACATCAGCTCCTGAGCCTGAAACAATTGTGAGGGATCCAATGGACAAAGTAAAAGAATGGTAGCCTCATGGGAAAACTGCTGAACCTGGTCCTATTACATGCAAATGATACAAGGTTAGTGGGAACAACACTGGTTTGATAAAGAGTCGGAAGGTGTACAAAGCTCGTTTTATGATCAAGAGAATAGATGGTATTCAGTACTTCAAGCGATCATTCAATCAGCTTAGTACGTTGCCAAAAGGAGAAATTCATCGTCTTGCATAGCTTACCTTGATAAATCCTTATAAAGATGATCGTGTCGAGTATATTCAGACAATTTTGCATCGAGAAGTTAAGAGTAAAAGATACAGCTTCATCAAACTGACGTTGGGCACGAAATACACGTTCAAAAAGAAGCTAGATTCAGTGACAAGATAGCCAATTATCAAAGTTCACTATCCTCCTACTGACTTTTTGACTGAGATACCGCTTGAGCATGTTCCCCTCAACTTTCTCAGAAGATTTCATTATTGGGAATTAGATGCTCACACCGGTGACGCAATATTCGTATATGTTCCAGAATCAGAGACATAACGGTTTCACTTTGGGGATTAAATAAAGCTACGGGTTTGCTTTGGGGATTGAGAAAAGCTACTTTTCGTGTATTTGATCCTATGAGCTTGATCAATTTATCTGAAAAATATTTGAGAAAGCTCTTCGACAACGGGATTCGTTACAATGAGAAGAATCTCATGCATAAAATTTTTGGGGTAACACGCCGCTCGACAATCTCCCACTTGAAGATTAAATAACATAAAACCAGTAATCCTTCAGAATCTGCCCCTTCAACAATGTTACCTGTTCAAACCTCATACCTCCGAAATACCATTTGGGACACGCCGCTCGACCACACAGAGTCGGAAGACTTTCGACACAAAGCTACCAGAACATTCACATTATGAAACTGGGACCACTCTCTAACCACCACCATCATATTCTAGGCCCAAGAAGATTCGTTGAAGCACGCAAAGCTCTAACCACAGGATTGTTTCAAGAGACAACTATCTCTTCATCTCCTCAACTACAGCCACATCTGATCCTGCCACCGACATGTCAACGACCATCCGTACAAAAATTTCATCTATCTGATTTTCCTTCACTACAATCAAAAAATCATCGACAGAACTAACATGTAGATTATCATCAAGGTTTATCCGTGAGAACGCAGTCACAACCTTGAAACCTAAACTTTCGCTTTCCCGCTGGTACACCGACCCAAAAATGTACGTACGATTTCTATGAACACATCTTCTCCAACTCAGCCTGCTCCTACTGTATGAATCAAAATAACAATCGCAGCTCTCTGAGAAGACTCTGGTTCATAACACTCGGTCAGTCACAAATTACTTTGCCATTGGAGAGTAACAACGAAGGTCCGAATGCTCTAGTGTTGTCGTAATCCGCACACTAAACTTGTAGAAAACTCGAGTTCTATCAATCACACAACCTTCTCAAGACTCCCACTAGTTGCCAAACTCCCCCTAGTTGCCAAACTCCCACTAGCTTTGACACTTCCCTCGGTTCCAAACTCCCTAAAGTTTCCAACACTCTTAACAATATTCGAAAGCTCAACAGGACTTACAGGATTATCCCGCCTCTAACCAACTTGAAAATTCCCTATTGATTCCTCCAGAAGATTCACTCTATCGTTGAACCAAACATCAATCGATACCTGAGCACTGTCAAACACATTCTATCCGACATCTTCTACAACCAATATCTCCAAGTGTAGGAGCTCTAACCTGCCTAATCATTCCAAAAGCATGTAATACCCGACCAAAAACATGGTCTCCCATTTCAACCCGCAAGCGATAACAAACTCCTTTGATAACTCCACTTTCGATTACCAAACCGATACGGTACCGTTTATTACCCATCTACCCAAATGATAAAACCATCCTCTTGAGCTACGTAACAAACCTCACATCTTCAATAATCCAGTCCATATCAATAAAGTTCGTGAGACATCACGTCCATACGCATGCAACATCAAACACCAAGTTTGACAACGTTCATGTTTTCTTTTGCACGGGATCACAAAGAATAATGAACCCAAATCCAAAATGTAGGATCCCAAAACTCTCTCCACAACAAATCACTAATTGAAAAACTCGATCACCGACTCCATTACCACCATCGCAAAACAATCACAGTCACAACGCAACTGGCCTCCCGCTATGTCGTCATGCCAGAACCCACCGGACGAAACCCTAACAAGTTCAATCCGAAAAAATAACTCACCGAGTTCGTCACGATCCAGTAAAAATAAAAGTCTGTCAATCTTGATCACATGTTGTAAACAAATCCTAAAACGGTGCCGTTCGAATGGTTCCCCCGATGATTATCTTCAACAGAGTCTAGATCCACTATGGTTATATGGCCACAATAACCCTAGCTCTCCATCTTCCAATAAAACCCTAATCATTAATAAACCATCTTGATCATACTTTCATCCGCCATTGTTCCCAATCGCTCAACCTAGAGCTCCGATACCAGTTGTTAGGAATTTGCAGCGGAAACATCCAACTAACAACAACCAATTGTTAGCAAAAATCGAACCCAAACAACGATCATGTACGCGTGTTACGCCCACAAACAATAAATGGATAGATAATTAAATCAAAAAAGTTAAGCGAACAATATAAACACAAGGATTTAACGTAGTTATATCCAATCTCCAACTTGGAGATTGGTTTAGTCCACGGGGCAAAACCAGAGAGTTTTTCTTTTATTATATTTACGGCTCAAGGATTACAAATACAATAGAGTTATATTTATAAGGGATAAATAATTTAGCTAACAATATAAACCTAAACCCTAGCCCACCCATTAATATTCACAAGCCCAACATAAACACATCGTGATAAATGCATAAATCTTCCTTTCCTTCTATAGTCTTTCTTCTCTTCTGGTGTAAAGAGTTCAATTGGTTTAGGATCTATGCCAGTTTCATTGAGAGGTGTCACATACCTCTTAGTTAGGTATATAAAAGCTCGAGATCGGTGAAGCAATGTAATTCTCAAATCTAAACCTCCAATTTGCGTAGTCACTTGCTTTTAAAGATCTTGGTGGTTTATTTGTTCCGGTTTCAATTTAAAGTTTAAGCATTGCTTGCATGTTATAAGCCATTTTGAAATCTTAAGGTCAAACTAAGGTTCAAAACCTCGGAAAAATCTTTAGTCCAATAAACATCCAAAGTGTTCAAAATATCACAAGTCCTCAAACGTATTCGTATTTAAGGAAATACGCAACACTGTTACTACATATTTAGAAAATTACGCATAAACAATACAATTTCAAGACAATTACACAATGTTTAGTTAAATACGCTCAACAGTTCGAAGTGTTTATACGCATTAGAGTAATTGCGCAAACACATTAATGCGTATTAAGAAAGTACGCAATATCAGCAATGCGTATAAGAGTAAGTACACAAAAATAGTTCTTACCGCATAGATTCAAACGAAATGCGCAAAACAAGCAGTTACTTTCTCAAGTGCGCAGGTCAAATGCGCATATGATTGCAAATGCGCAGACTTGTGTGCAGACTTGTACATAATCAGATCCAAAATCAAAATTTACTCAATCCTTCGAATTAGATCACGAAATTTGCTGCAACATGTTCTCAAGATGAAACCGAATCTAACAAGATAAAGAACAAGTGCATAGACGTCCGGAATCAACTTCAATTAAACCTTCAAACCTACAGCTTGAAGCACAAACTCAAAATACTTTGAAATCAATGAGATTAATCTGTAATCTCTCTCACAATCGATCAAACAATGTTAACTGAATCTTTTCATAATACAATTGAAGTTGAATTATGTTGCACCCCCAAATTCGGGTTACGGAAGCAAATCGGGTCGGGGCGTGACTAATCAATATACACGGCACATAAGATATAAAAAACGACCACTAAATGCGTCATTTTACATTGTATTGATAAAACCGAAGTTTACATCAAAAATATTTTTTACATTAACTCAGTTCCTTGAAATTGAGAGATTTACATTACATAATTACTTTATACAAAATATAATAATGCAACTAAATCTCTGATTGATTGAATGAAGACTCGAGCTAATGAATTCTGATTGGGCCGCCAACCTACTGCTGAGTACCTGTGATACATGCTAATATGGGTCAGCGAAACGCTGGTGAGCTCACAGGTTTGTATGTCAACACATATTTGTATGAACCGCAAGATTTAATTGAATTTAAATTGCAATTAAGCAAAATAAAAGTTATACAGCCATGAGCACATAGTTTGAGCTTAACTTGAGTGTCAGGTCCAATTAAGGAAACCCAACTGAGGTGCCTCCTACGAGTGCCTAATCTACACTCGTCTTCCCAAATGCTAATACGTCCGTTTGACCAGTTAGTGCATGCTAACCCGGACGAGGATTGTCAATCCTATATGATATCATATACTAACATTCACGCTACAGATGTATTACCAAACTATGCTTGTGGAGGGCTTTAATTGATTAGTTGAAAACAACTCATGTAGTATTTGATTTGTATTTTACTTGCGTTCATATTGTAAAATAAAACGAGCAATGTAATCACACCCCTGATAAAAACCGTAAAATAAGGGCTATGAGACTCACCTGAGCCTTGAGTGTTTATCAAAATAAACTTGAATTGATTAGCTATGAATTGATGTTCAAAGACTTGTAACCTGAGGGCGTCCAAGACATGCGATGGTTATAAACATGAGTAGGTATCTCGAAAGACTACCCTTGTAGTTGTTCGCCCAACTAGAATGTCCAAATTACTACGATTTGGTTGTTTAACTTGTCCAAGTTACTACGACTTGGTTGATTTGATTTGTACAAGTTACCGCGACTTGGTTGATTTGATTTGTCCAAGTTACTACGACTTGGTTGATTTGATTTGTCCAAGTTACTATGACTTGGTTGATTTGATTTGTCCAAGTTACTACGACTTAGTTGATTTGATTATATTTTGAAAACGTGTATGGCCCGTTGGTGATTGTTTGTAATAATAATCTCATTATTATTATTATGATTTCGCAGTGTTCATGTTCAAAAACATATCCCGATGTGTTTTGGTGGTGTTATTTTGTGAATTGAGGTGGTTGTGATATGGTGGTGGAGATGGAGAGAAAGAAAGAGAAAAGAGAAGAGAGAGTGTGAGGGTGTGAGAAATGAGAGAAGAGGGAAAGGGGAGGGGGAGGGGGTGATGTCCCCTCCTTGGGCCGGTTTGGTGGGGGCCCACCGGAGTGTGGGTCTCCAACTTTTAATCCCGTGCGTACGCGTTCCGTGCGGTGTTCGTTTTTCCGGTCGTTTAAACGTTTAAATAATTTTATGTACGTTTAATTATAGGTTTTGAAATTCAAATATTTATTCGATACTTTACTTGAAGTATTTCATCAAATACTTAATAATTGAGTTATAAAATATAACTTATTCTTGTTTCGATCATTTGCGCGTTTATTAATTTAATCGCGTAATCCTTGTTTGTACGATACGAATTTGAGTTGAAATATTATCTAGATAATATTTTGGATAATATAGAGTTATTAAATAATGTCATATTATTGAATAAAATTGTTCACCAACGTCCGTATTAATTGAATCGAATTGCATTCGATTTTAAACTTGTACGATTTAATAAAATCGCATACTTGTATATATTCAACAATATATATATTGATGCATTAATCAGCCTAACACAGAACTAATTACATGTATTACACTTGATTAGGCACTAATTACTAGTCCTAATTTGCCAGGTGTCACAAATTATCACATAAACACCAAAATCAATCTCCGTCACCTTGATCCGTATGCATAATTTCCAAATAAAACTTAATCTATTACCAAATCAATATAATAGAATGTCAAATCACCTCAAATCATAGCACAAATACTTAATTCACCTGCTAGATCACTCGATTGAAGTAAACACCAAGTAATCAGGTCAAATTAAGATCACTAAGCTTCGGATTAAAATAGAGAACACTCGAAATACATGAACTCACGATCAAATCACGTCCTTAAGCTCTGATACCACTTATTGAACCTTACAGATCGAACAGTGATTGATCTAATATCTAAATCTTAGCGGAATCTCAATCTAGATATAGAATTCATTGTAAACTTTGTAATATCGAAAGTATATCAACACCGAAGCTAAATAATTCTTGTTAATTCAATCGTGAATTACAGAGAAGAACACACACAAACACGTTGGTTGATTAACAACTTTATAAGGCTTGCCAGAAAATGAAACATAATGTGACACCCAGACAAAAAGGGCAAAATTAGCGGCCAATTTAAATCTAAATTATTCATACTTGGTACGTGTTAATACGAAAGTATTCGGATAATATATATATAATATTATATGATAATTTAATAATTACATACAAACAAATCTGAAAGAACGAGCAATCTCAAATATGGACGTTGGTGCAGAACATATATAAATAATGTATTATTAATAAGAATAATAATTATTTACTCGGATAGAAATTTAAACACATTTTGTAAACTAAGAACTATCCGTATATTCAAAGTGAAACAAAGATATAATTCCAGATCTCATTAAAAGTATTTTTATAAAATACTTCGATTGAAAATATTTTTGAATATATATTTAGTAATTTATCATTTGAAAATATTATACCACTCAACGATCGGGTAAACAAACACGGGTAAAATAACCACTCCATATCAATTATTGGAGTTGGTTATATTCAACCGACTCCAATAGTTCACACAAACACAACACATCTATCTTACTCTCTCGGTCTCTTCTTTACTCAAACAACCAACAACAAATTCATCATCATCTTTGATCATCAACAACAACAAGATTCAGCATCAATATCATCATCATAATCATCTTCTTCTTCATCCGGTTCATCACCATCATCATCCCCACGGCTTCAAATTTTAAATTGTAAGAAAACTTTAATTTCATTTTAAATTCACGATTATAATACTTATGTAAACTTGTATTTGTGATATGATGATGATTGTGTTCAAAATTCGGATATAAAAACTGATTTGGGGATGAACTTCACGAACAACCCTGAAAAATGGCCCACACCCGATTGGGTGAGTTTTCATACCCGATTGGGTGAATTTACCCGAATGGGTGAGCTGCATACCCGATTGGGTGAGGTGACCTGATTGGGTGAGCTGCATACCTGATTGGGTGAAGTTACCCAATTGGGTGAGCTGCATACCCGATTAGGTGAAGTTACCCGATTGGGTGAGTTGCATACCCGATTGGGTGAAGTTACCCGATTGAGTGAGTTGCATACCCTCTTGGGTGAAACTTAAAAGTTAAGAAACAATAACTGATCTCGTATTCTAGTTCGAAATTGTTATAGAGGTACGATTTAATGTACACAAAAGTTATTTCAAAAGTTAACTTTGTACATGTATATATATACTTACGGATAATGATTTCATCACATAATACGGATAATGAATATACTTTACAAGTATACAACCAAACACATAATAATACTTGAATTATTATCATGAACCGTCACCAACGGGCCACACACGTTTTACAAACTTCAGACATAAACAATTATCGAATACTTTGGGCATAGTTAAATCGGATAAACATTGTAGAGTCGTTTGCTTGTACCTCTGCGCTTTGATTATTGATTAGTCACACCTAAATTGTCGCTTCCACAAATCATGAAATCGGGAGTGTGATAGATTGGTATCAGAGCCTAAGGTTATAGCGAACTAGGCTGCATTTAGTGGGCCTAGACTATGACCGTTAGGAAGTATTCCTCATTAGGTATAACTGGTTCAGGAATTACATCACACGAGTTTAATTTAACATAGCGTAGCTAACTATGTACAATTAAAAAAAGATGATGTGAGATCTGAAAGGGGTTATATTGAAAAAGGAATGCACTAGTTGACTCTGACCACGAGGGAACCGGGACTCATAATTGTTTTGTGCTAGACACAACTAGGCGGATATATACGTGTATATGGTATATATGTATATGATAAGGCTATTATATATATTGTATATATATGAATAGGCCTCGGACACGAATTATATTTTAGGTTGTTATATATTGTATATATATATAGGGCCTCGGATAATCTTTAAAATACTCGGTATATAATTAAATATATTGTATATATATACATAGGTCACAGATATTCAGAAATATACTTAGTATATATGCTATTATACCTCAGATACTCGGTAACATACTCACTGTTCGGATACATCATAGGACTAACCGGTCGTAAGTTGATCGAATCCAGAAAAATAGTACCGGGATGTACCCTAGCTTTAGAGGGTCATCTCTTCGAGATAGACTTACCCCGGTAAGGTTAGAAAATTTCGACATCATAGTCGGTACATTGGTTATCGAAAATTTCATCATTTACTCATCGTCATGTTTAACATTCGGAATCGATATTCCTCTAAGGACTGAAATTCTTTCTCATTTACCTCACACTCATTGATATTGGACACTCGGACATCATCATTGATGTGTATCGGCGGCTCGGTCATTATGTTGAAATCGATCATTCGGAGAAACCATTCGTCTTCCTACCCTAGAATAAATCGATAGTCGAAATGACGGATCATAACAACAATCGTGTATCGAATGATGACCTACTCATCAAGGAGCAATTGATGTTCCCATACCTAACCACTCTAGATGACGATACGGAACTACTGGAAGATGAACTATCAGAAGAAATAACGCCTGCGAAAGGAAATGTAGAAAACTCATCTGGATTAATGGTAGCAGGCGCACTACCTTCTAAATCTATCATTTCAACCATTGCTGATACCCCTATCTCTGTTAACATAAGCACTGAAATCACACAACATATCAATGAAACCGTCAACACTCTACAAAACCAACTAGCGGATGTGAAAAATGAAATAATTGATCTCTGTCAATGACTTGACCTAATGTTTCCTCTAAGAGGACCTTGGATGAAGATTTTTGTAACAACTCTCCTCAACCACAGACTAAAAGGACCAAAAAGGTTAGGGCCTCTGTTACTAAATCAAAGAAAGTATGAGGTTACGTTGGAAGCAAACCCTTCTACCGTTTATGTAACCGACATCACATAGGATCATGCACCATCCCTTGCGGCAAATGCGACAAATACGGACACCAGACCAAGGACTGTAAAGTAAAAACCTGTTTCGGGTGTGGAATCACTGGGCATTTCCTAGCCAAATATCCACAACTGAAGATGAAGGGTAACCTCTCAAACAATGCTACGGTTACGTCTTACACAACGCCTTAAAATCTCTCATACGGAATCGGTAGTAGTGTGTACTATAGTATTCGGTTAGCTAAGACGATATATAATTCGGTAATAACTTCTGTATGCATAATATGATTATATTAGTCTGTATTTATATACGGGTATTTAATTAGGATGATTATATTCGGATAAAATATTCGGATAATATATAATTCGGGTATCACTTCGGTGATATAATTCAGGTACCACTTCGGTGATATAATTCGGTTATCACTTCGGTATTATAATTCGGTTATCACTCCGGTGATATAAATCGGTTTAGATATCGGTGATATAAATCGGTTTAGATATCGGAAATCTATATTTGTTAATATGGAACGGTTATAGATCCAATACGGTATCGGTAGTTATTTTAAACTCTAGGAACACGGTAGGACTCACAAAATTCGGTGGACTATTAAGTATATTCATAGTAATACTTGTTAATGCGGATCGACCTTGTCACGTAGACATAACGGTCAGGTAGAAATTGGAATTCTCCCTCATTATCTTTAGTGATCGGTAGGCTTAAGTATAACAAGGGGAGAAGACTTGGATAAATCGGATGTCTTAGAATTAGAGATATCACATAGTTGACCTTAGAAACACGCGGACCTCAGTTCGGTTAAATTTCAAGACGAAATACTCCTAACAAGGGGAGAATGTGACACCCAGTCAAAAAGGGCAAAATTAGCGACCAATTTAAATCTAAATTATTCATACTTGGTACATGTTAATACGAAAGTATTCGGATATTATATATATATATATATATATATATATATATAACATTATATGATTATTTAATAATCAAATACAAATAAATCTGAAAGAACGAGCAATCTCAAATACGGACGTTGGTGAAGAATATATCTAAATAATGTATTATTAATGAGAGCAATAATTATTTACTCGGATAGAAATTTAAACACATTTTGTACACCGAGAACTATCCGTATATTTAAAGTGAAACAAAGATATAATTTCAGATCTCATTAAAAGTATTTTTATAAAATACTTCGATTGAAAATATTTTTGAATATATATTTAGTAATTTATCATTTGAAAATATTATACCACTCAACGATCGGGTAAACAAACACGGGTAAAATAACCACTCCATATCAACTATTGGAGCTGGTTATATTTAACCGACTCCAATAATTCACACAAACACAACACAAATATCTTACTCTCTCGGTCTCTTCTTTACTCAAACAACCAACAACAAATTCATCATCATCTTTGATCATCAACAACAACAAGATTCAGCATCAATATCATCATCATAATCATCTTCTTCATCCGGTTCATCACCATCATCATCCCCACGGCTTCAAATTTTAAATTGTAAGAAAACTTTAATTTCATTTTAAATTCACGATTATAATACTTATGTAAACTTGTATTTGTGATATGATGATGATTGTGTTCAAAATTCGGATATAAAAACTGATTTGGGGATGAACTTCACGATCAGCCCTGAAAAAAGGCCCACACCCGATTAGGTGAGTTTTCATACCCGATTGGGTGAATTTACCCGAATAGGTGAGCTGCATACCCGATTGGGGAAGTTACCCGATTGTTTGAGCTGCATACCCGATTGGGTGAAGTTACCCGATTGGGTGAGCTGCATACCCGATTAGGTGAAGTTACCCGATTGGGTGAACTGCATACCCGATTGGGTGAAGTTACCCAATTGGGTGAGTTGCATACCCGATTGGGTGAGCTGCATACCCGATTGGGTGAAACTTAAAAGTTTAAAAACAATAACTGATCTCGTATTTTTGTTCGAATTTGTTACAGAGGTACGATTCAATGTACACAAAATTTATTTCAAAAGTTAACTTTGTACATGTATATATATACTTACGGATAATGATTTCATCACATAATACGGATAATGAATATACTTTACATTTATATTTTTCGCATGAATGTAGTTTGATAATATTTTTCGCACCTTGTTTTGTAAGCGTTTTGATAATATTTGTTGATCTTATGGTAGTGAATGTTTTGACCCATTTATATTTTTGGCATGAATGTCGTTGTTTTGAGGTCAAACATTATAGTCAAAGCATTTTTAGTAAGATCAAGTACTTTTCAAGTATCTTGTTATGTAAGTGGTGTATGCGCTAGTACTTAATGTGAAGTAGATGTGGTAAGGTGTTTTGGTTTGATTTGTTACCAAGATATTGATGTTTGTAAGATGTTAATGGATTTGAAACTTTGATAAGTGTATTATCACTTGTACAAGAGTTGTAGTTATAAGTTTACTTTTCATGTTTTAAGTGTTGGTTTATGCTCAAAAAGTTGTGTTACTAATTTGGTGAAGTTCTTGGGTCAAAATTTAAGTTTTTGAAGCATTTTCTGAACTGCAGTGATGTTATGCGATCCCAAGAGGAGTTTAGGATCGCATAACTAAGAACAAAATTTTTACATTCGATTTTATGTACAAATACGCGATCCCATGCATGAGCTAGGATTGCGTATCTAAGTGAAATTTGGTAACAGTGTTTTTTCAGATTGTATACGCGATCCTGCCCAAAATCTCATGATCACGTAAGGATCACGATGCGATCCCTTGCCAATGGCGACGCGATTCAGTGTAGTTGGCAACGTGATTGTGAAAATTTGAGTTGTTTCATATTTTGTTACTTGTATGTGATCAAATAATGTTTTATAAAAGATTTAAAGTTATTCTAAATTTATATTTACATTTTTGAGTAAAAAAAATTTCTTGGAGGCTTTACACGATCCATTGATTTAAACATGTTTTAAAACATTTTTGTTTATTAAAATTATATAAAATCTTTTGATATTAGATAAAATATTTGTACTATTTAACACCCGCGGGTTACCCGTGACTTACGGGTATCCGTGGGTCGCATGTATGAGAGTAAAAATAAACCTGCTAGTAGGTATCCGCGGATTTGTAGGTCACAAAACCCGTGCGAACGGATAATGAGTTTAGCATATAACTCACGACCTGAGGGTGCCATCCCTAAATGTAATCTGTCGTGCCAAGCCAAATTTCACTTCCTACCATACAGTGAAGTCATAATTGATGATAAATAGTTCTCAAAATAAAGAGATTACACACTTAAAATTGTCAAAACCTATGTTTATTTGTAATTATAAAATTCATGCTCCGTTGACGACAATTGTATAACGTTTTTGTAACTAATTTTTCTTATGTTACACTTAATTTTGTGATTTTATTTCACAATAGAAATCATTTTAGCCATTTATTTTAATATCCAATGGATATCCCTTAATCCTTTTAATTCAACGGATAGTCATGGATGAAATAAAGTAAATGGATATGGATGTTGATGCAAAAAAATAGATGGATATGAATGTGAATTTGACATTATCCGCCCATTGCCATCCCTAATGTCTTCTATACAAAATTTTACATAAAAAATTACATATAGAGAGCTATAATCGAAAATTGGATACACACAATGAAAACTCAGTTTTTAATTATACACAACGAAAATGTGTAGTTACTGAAAGGAATTGCAACGGAACCTCACAATTAATAACGATCGCTTGATACTCTGATATCCGTTGTTAGTAATTAACCAACCCAAACAGTGCAATTTTTAATTGTGTTACATAGACAAACAATAAACATATAAATCATAAGCAACAAGATAAAGAAATGTGAACAATACGACTATTCCGGGGTTATATTATATCTCCACCTTAGAGATCGGTTTAGTGTATGTAGCCAAACTATAGTTTCTTTATTAATTATTGTCGCTCAAAGGTTACAAATATATAAGGGTTGTATTTATAGTGTAAACATTTCTTAAAAAGGGAGAAATAACAATTATGACTGACATAGACTTGGCGCCGCTACCGCTCCATCGCATCACAATCAACATATCACCATCCCGTTGCCACCACTACTCATCGTGTCGCCATCATGGTTTGCTTCCGTCTTTGAATTTTGGTTATTCATCTTCACAATTCTCAACACTTTCTTATATTTTAAAGCATTTAATCCTAAAGACAAATCAATTGTCTTAGACTATTGTGATGATATTTTGATCATCTAGACTATCTATATAATAATGTCTAGGCGATATTGATTGAATGACCTTCGGACTAAATTCCACGAAATTATTTATTTTTCAAAATCCAAACTGCTCAAAGCCTAATCATAAAAGTGTTTAAATATTTGGGAAGGAAAGCTAAACAAAGCGCATCCAAAACGTATCAAGGCAATAAAGTCGTAACAAATCTTTAAGTTCAATATTAAAAAAGTAAAAAATTAAGATGGGGATTTTTGGGCCCTAAACAATACCAAATGGGTGAGTACTGGCATGACTCAATGTGGCGAAGGGTTTTGCTCGTTGGACAGTTTTAGAGTGGGCATGTGAATTTGGCTCAATTCGACGTTGAAATCAAATTCGTTAAGTTTAAGGAGGAATGAGATGATTATGTTTTCATTTTTAGGAAAATAAAATTGTGATTACATAAGCTTAGAAAAATGCTTCTCCAAGATTATCATCCCTTTTGAGAAATACTCGCCCACGAGTATGCTCCGTCTTCATAATCTCCCATATAAGGTGATGGAGATGACTTATTTCCACAGTGGAGATGGTGGTGGCAATAGTGTAGATGCCGATGACAATCATAATGACAAATGAGGTGGCGGTTGGAGCAATGAGTGGCGGAGGCAGTCACCGTAGAGAACTGGGAGGAAGAACATGATAGATGAAGCAAATATGAAATTACGATTTAGGAGTCTATTTTTCCTTGTTAATTGTCACTGAAATTGCCACCTTGATTTTTCTCCACTATAAGGTGATGGAGATGACTGGTTAAGGCAGCTACGACGTATAATTATAATATGTGTTTTCATTGTGTTATTAGATTTCGTAATCTTATAAATAATGATAATGATATTGTTAGTGCTGAAAAATTTAATATATAGAGAACAAAGACAAGAAACAAACCCAAAATATAGCATCGATATCGCTAAAATAAAGCATATGCATCACAAAAATACACCCAAAAAAAGCAGTTTAATACAGCATAAACAACAGCAAAAAAAATAAAAATATATATATAACAGCAAAATACAGCATAAAAAACACAAATGCAGGAGAAAAATAACAGCAAATTAGAACATAGAAAACAACAAACATGCAACAAATAGCCCCACAATAACACGCACACAGAGTGTACACAACTATTTAAGCCGGTACTCATCACTCTTTTACACAACACTCAGCCTATCTCCTTGAAGAACAGCATTTGAACTAGTTATATGGCATTTTTTTTTATGAAATTAAGCTACAAAAGGTTATTTCAAAGTTATATATATTTATAATATTGAATGTAGTAGAGAACATTTCAAAAAGACTTTTTATTTCAAAAAGACTTTTTATTCCAGAAAATACAAACTTGAACACGTTTTCTAAATTTGCAATTTCATTATGAAAAACTTCTGAATAACAAAGAATTTTCTGAAACTAATCTCGCCCATAATGTGTCTTTTAGCATGAAAACAATTCAATCGAATCTATTAGCAAAAAGACACTTTGTTGCCATCCCCAATAATATGAAACAAATACCTAAATAATTTTTAAGATATGAATAGAAACGATTGAGGGCCATACCTGATTACATTAATTTCTGTAACAATAGATTAACAAATTATACAAGTTTGAAGAGATCAAACAAGAGAACTCATATGGGTACTACAAATGAACTCTTACCAGCACCTGCAATGTCTCCAATTCATTGTGCAAATCTTTTACATAATCGGCGCTATGCAATTGATGGTGAGATCATGACTTTTGTTGTCATTATTCTTTTCTCAATCTTCCTCTTCTTCCTTGTAGCTACATGTCTCATCAAACTAAGAAAAAGTAGCAAAAGTTCTTCAGCAATTGAGCAGAATTTCAGCAATAGGTATCAAAGGAACTGGAATTATGAAGATATCCCCTGATTTACACACAAATGGAAACTGGAAAAGAGAGATTACCTATTCTTTAGTTCTTCAAGTTCTGTATTTGTAAGCAGTGATAGACACTACTTGTATTTATCTATTACTTCTACTTATTGAATTTATAAGTCAAACTTGGAACTTAAGCAAAATACGGGAATTACTTATTTGCGGCAGTTTTACCATATTTCTTTTCGTATACATGATGCTTTATTTACATTCTTATGAGACTATTGACTTTCTTGAAATATCTAACTATTCATATAGTTCTAATCTAAAATGGAACTAGTACTTCTACATTTTGCACTGTTTAACAACATACATGAAACTAATAATTGCGTGATACTAAAAAGTCAATTTCTAATTGGAAAGCTGAAACATCTCAAAACATGAGTACAAAAGAACCTATAGGTAATGAGAAAAAGAACTAAGAATCAAAGGCAAAGAGATCTAGCATCAAAACAAGGTGGGATCAACTAATGATAAAGGGCGTTCATTGTATACGATAAAGTACATAAGAATATCATAAATACACCATTTTATCGGAAAACTAAAGTTCCCACCAAGAAAGATGTAAGTGGCACCATGAGGTTGTCATCAAATGTGGTGCTTATAGGGTGAGATTCAACCAATGCGCTAGCAATCGAAACAACCAAAAAACCGAAGATCATTTGCCAACTTTCTTCAAAGTAGCCAAACATGGAGAAATAATGCATGTACCTATGACCAACATTGTATCAGAACTTGCCAATGCATAAAGTATAGGAATTTGCACTATCTAAGATTATTTAGTAAAATAAGCTAGGACGGTATTCTATGGTCAAAATAGATAATAATAGAATTTCCATGACCAGGTTGAATATGACTACCATGGAGAGAACCTGCCTCGCAAGGATAGGTAATTTTGGAGAGACAGCTGCCTCTCAAATGCAAGATGATTTTGTGTTTCGTCAATATCTTCATTATTGATATATTTGAAAGAATATCACTTGGGTCTAATCATAAACATGAGGTGTGTCCTAAAAAATGAGTTATTGGTTATTATAGCCATCGTATTTAGGTTACCTTGGAATAGATCATCACTCCTGCAAAATCTAAGAAAAACATTGCTTGTAGGGAATGTTGTTTTATTGTTTTATTTTCCCAGCACTTGTCTAAAACTGCCCATTCTCTTTTAGCATAATGTGTTTCTATATTTCTGTTAAAGCAATAAGTAGTTTGGAGTTTTGGACGGAAAATCCAGTATGATGATTTAAGAAGTCATTAACTAAAAATGTAGTTGCATATAGATTACCCGATAGACACAATAAAACCGGCAGTTGCCATGGCAATGCTGCCTGCAAAAGATTTGTCTTTGTTATAAGGGATCTTTTTTGTTCCAAATCGCCTTCCAATAATGTCGGCCAAACCTAAAGCAATGATATATTTCAGAGCATGCTCAAATTACTAAATAGGTGGCATGTCAACATTACAAATATATATAAACAAAACAAGATAAAAACAAAATAAAATTTTGGTACCATCTCCAGCACAAAGATTGCAAATTGCAGCAATTGCAATGGGGGATGTTCTCCAGTAGATTACAGAAGACAAAGCAATTGTAGAAGCATAGTACAATGGTCCCTTAATAAGTTCTCTGATGCACAAAGGAACAAGGTAAATATAAATAGATCATCGATTTCTTTAACTAAATCTTCATTAAATGTGAACGGTGTTTCTAATACTCGATAATACAACTTAGTGAATTTTTCTAATTAAGACAAATGTTCGTCTGATTACTATTTTCTTAAGAAGATCTAGCAGGAATAGTTCCATACATATGTTGAGCAAAATAATGAACCTGTAGTCTCCATCTCTGCTCATAGATTTCACAACAGCTTCATCCTTCAATATTCCAAGTCCGATGAGAAGCACTTTCACAATGTTGATACCAGGAATTAGAGCTGCCATAACTGCTCCTTGACTTCCTGAACTGCAAAACTTTGCTAGTAACTCAATCATCATGCATGAAATGAAAAAATTTCCCATTCGTAGTCATGAATTACCTGAAGAGAGGCCAGCATAACATGAATGCCAGCCCAATTGTTGTATGTACAAGCTTCCTATTTAGTTTCTGAAAAATAATAATATATATTTTCAAAAATGTCAAATTATACATGGAATAGATTCAAAAGATTCAGAGGTCAACTATGACCAAAAAACAATTGAACTCGGTATTTTGAATGTGCGTTAATGTCCATTACACACATATACTATCTTTTCTTTTAACCTTCATTATAGCTACCAATTTTAACATCAAATAGCTCCTTTATTGCGAGTCTAAAAAAGGTTTATCTTGACAGAATATAAGTTTGAATCCCAAAACCAGTTAAAAGGAGTTCCCACCCACTAAAGCAACCTAAGCATGCTGATCTTAACATTATTCTTCATAACAGTTTCAATAGCTTTATAGAATCAAAGATGTAGATTTTATGTTTTATTAAAAAGAAATTATAACAGTTCAATTCATATGCAATATCACTACATTTTCATTATTATGCCAAAACTCCAATTTTTCAAATGTAAAGTCAATTATAGAGTTTATCTTCTATTTGTAGTGATGTAGTAAGTGTTTTTAGTACTGTTCCATTGACATTGATTGTTGAAAAGATAACACATTATCAAGCTAACCAAATTTCCTGTTTTTCACCTAATTTACATAACTCAACAAATAGGTTAACATTATGATATTAATATAAACAATGGAGGCGCTCAAACCTGGTCAAAAATACCTCTCCGAGCAGTTTCTTCATAAAGTTTCAGTATAGAGAGTGCAAAGCAGCCGGAAAAAACCATCGCCAAAAAATCTCCGGCAATCGGATTTTCCGGAAAGAACATCGGTCCGGCAGCTACCACTAGCGTCATTCTCCGGCGTTCCATATAATTAACCTTCCGACCGGTGGAACCGAAGCTACATCGGTCAGGTAGGGTTTTTAAACAACAATAATTAGGTTTCCTATAAGAAGTAGGTGTAAAATGTGATGCCGTGAATCGCGCTTCCGGTAGCCGGAATCTCGTATCACGAAAAAAACACGGCGGAAAAGTATTAGTTAAGCAAACTGAATAATTCATAGTATTGGAATTGAGTAATTTGAGCCGTGTAAATGATCAATTAGGGTTCGATTTGAAGTGGAGTTGAATTTGGGGATAAAATAGAGGTAACCTAAATTTGCATTTCATTGAAATCTAAGTACAATTGTGTGAAATTAAACAGAGATTGAGTTTTGATTTTGTTGTTGTATGTATAACGTTGTACTACAGATTTTATTGGTGGTTGTTTCTGAGTATATGATGCCAGCGCCATTCTTGAATTTTGGCATCTTGTGTCAGCAATTTGATTTTGTTGTGCATTCTTGAGTTTCTGACTTTTGGAAATCATACCAAAAGGTTAGAACGGGGTGTTCTTTTTTTTTTTACTTTCCGAGTACACCCCCTATTTTTCTGATTTCTACCTCCTGTTTAGTTTAAAACTGGAACTGATTCTGTACTGAATTGAAATTTATCTTAGATAAAACTGAACTGAAAAAGAACTTCACGGGGCCAAAGTGGCCTAGGGGGTATCCCCAGTAATTCTGGGGGTGGCTTTAGATAATCCCGTTAGAATGTTATTGGACGTGTCACATTGAATCAGCCAAAGCAGATTACATCACTTGGTTCGGCTGATTTGATAGGGTCAAAAAAATAATTTTAGTATAAAACTTAGGTGAGGTTCAAATGAGAATAGGATTTTGTGTGAGAATGTGGGAATCAATGATATCATGTCATGTGTAATTCACATGTACAAAACTCATTTACCCCCAACATCAATTATCTCACAAACGACAAATCGAAAAATTATGAAAATTGCAACATTAAATTCAGCGTTTTCTCCTCTTCGATTTACCGTCCATCAAGGCATACCTTCGACGAGTTTTTTTTTCTTTTCATTTTTTTGATGGGTTTCACATTTACTAACACATGTGTTAGAGTGTTGCGTTTATAGTTTAGGATTTGGGGTTTAGGGGTTGGAATTTAGGGTTTGAGGTTTCTCCCCGAAACCTCAAGCCTCAAACCCTAAACCCTAAACCCTAACCCCTAACCCTAAACGCTTTATAAAACTCTAAACCCTAAATCATACTAAACCCTAAACCTTAAACCCTACTAAACCCTAAACCCTTCTAAACCCTAAACCCTAAACCCTGCTAAACCCTAACCCTAAACCCTAACCTTAACCTCAAATTAAATGTATAACCAATCACTAACACATGTGTTAACCCACCAAAAAATGGAAGGAAAAAAAAAGTTTTCGAAAGTATGCCTTGAGGGACGGCAAATCGAAGAGGAAAAAACGCTGAATTTTATGGTGCAATTTTCATGACTTTTCGACTTACCGTTTGTGAGATATTTAATTTTTAAAAATGTGGAGGAGAGAAAATAAAGTGACACATGACAACAATCTATGGGTTCCCTCATTCTCACTCAAAATTGGTGTACTCATTTGAACATTACTCATAAAACTTATGTTAACTAATGATAACATCAAATAATATCTATGTTTTTAAAATCGAAAATCGGACCGGACCGGAAAGGGGTCCGATTCCGGTCGGAGCTGTCCAGCCGAACCGCCTCAAAACCGGTCAAAAATCAATTTTTTTAAAAAAAAATAATCAAAAACCCGGTTAAATCGTCCGGTTTCCGGTCCAACCGTCCGGTTTTGACCGAACCGCCTGGTTCGTTGACCAGTCAAACCTTGGTCAAAACCGGTCCGACCGGCCGGTTCAACCCGGTTTTGAAAACATTGAATAATTTCATATTTATATAACAAATTCCCTATTTAGTAATCTCAAACCTCAAACCCTAAACCCTAACCCCAAACCCTTAACGCTTTATAAAACTCTAAACCCTAAATCATACTAAACCCTAAACCTAAAACCCTACTAAACCCTAAACCCTTCTAAACCCTAAACCCTGCTAAACCCTAACCCTAAACCCTAACATTAACCTCAAATTAAATGTATAACCAATCACTAACACATGTGTTAACCCACCAAAAAATGGAAGGAAAAAAAAAGTTGTCGAAAGTATGCCTTGAGGGACGGCAAATCGAAGAGGAAAAAACGCTGAATTTTATGGTGCAATTTTCATGACTTTTCGACTTACCGTTTGTGAGATATTTAATTTATAAAAATGTGGAGGAGAGAAAATAAAGTGACACATGGCAACAATCTATGAGTTCCCTCATTCTCACTCAAAATACTCATTTGAACCTTACTCATAAAACTTATGTTAACTAATGATAACATCAAATAATATCAATGTTTTTAAAATTGAAAATCGGACCGGACCGGAAAGGGGTCCGGTTCCGGTCGGAGCTGTCTGGCCGAACCGCCCCAAAACCGGTCAAAAATCAATTTTTTTTAAAAAAAAAAAAATAATCAAAAACCCGGTTGAACCGTCCAGTTTCCGGTCCAACCGTCCGGTTTTGACCGAACCGCCTAGTTCGTTGACCAGTCAAACCTTGGTCAATACCGGTTTTGAGCGGCTCGGAGGGCCTCCGATTTCCGGTTGAACCGGTCCGACCGGCCGGTTCAACCCGGTTTTGAAAACATTAAATAATTTCATATTTATATAACAAATTCCCTATTATTTTTATATATTTTTATTGCATTTCTATAGATTTATATATTTAATTTGTTTATATTTGCAATATAGGTATAAAAGATGAAGAATTGAAAAAAAACGAAAAGAAGCTAAAATAGAATAAAATGAAGCTAAAATCAAGATTTCAAGAGAATTGGGCTTAAATTGAAAAAAGAACTCGAAGTTAGAGATAAAAGGGCTTAAAGAATGAAGATAAACGGATAGTGAATATTATGGAGCTTAAATGTAGATCCAGCCCGAGTACAAGAATATTCTGGAATTGTAGTTTAGCCGGCGGCTAAGTCATTTAGCCGGCGGTCAAACTAATAAAGTTGAGGCGGTGCAGATCGAAGACTTGGACTCCAATGCAAATACCTTTAGCCGACGGCTAAGAGGTTTAGCCGCGGTTAAAAGGTCGGTTTAGAAAAGTATAAATAAAGGCTTCGGCTAAACCATTAGATATACGAATTTTAGAGATAAAAATCGATTGTAAGGGTTAAAGCACGACTTGAGGTCGAACTTGGAGGCTAGGAGGCTGTACACCCGGTCAAAAAGGGCCAAAATTCGGGCCCAATTTAAACTTTCTTTCACGTATTATATACTCGTCACTACCAAAGTATTCAAGTATTATATATATATATATATATATATATATATATATATATATATATATAATTATATGACATAAACGGTTCACTCAAATTTCATATAAACGAATCTGAAAGCGCGCATAAACTTGAAAAACGGATATTGGCGCACAACCTTTCTAAATAAAGTATTATTGTTAAAGATAATATTTATTTACTTGAATAAAACTTAAACAGCTACGAACGACATGAGATTAGACAAAGAGAAAACACACAAGCCCGAAACCCGAATTGGGCCGGCTCGGGGCTGCGAGCCCAGCCTCAGTTCCCGCGAACCCAACTCTTTCCCATGCCCTCTTTTAAAAACCCTAACTCCCATTTTTCTTTCATTTTTTCCACAAAACAAACACACACACTCCACAAATCTCCCCATCCCTTCTCTTGAATCGGCGAACCGCAGCCAAAGCTGCCACCGCCACCACCACCACCGAGCATCATCATCATCATCAAGATTAAGAAACAAGTGCAAGAATCATCATCATCCATTCCTTCTTCCTCTTAGTCACGAATTTGAGGTATGAAGCTTGCTATACATACAAAATACTCGTATTTACATGTTATTAAGTCCACCCAACAAGAATGTACCTAAGAAAACACGTTACAAAAGCTTTAAAAATCGAAACCCACCTCAAAACTCTCATCAGTTCGTCCTGCGAACTGAGATCCCCGTTGTGGTTCGTCTTGCGAAGTGAACCGAAACCTACGAACCGAACCGACTTGCGAAGTCAATCTGCGAACTGAACTGACCTGCGAGTTGAGATGCGAGCCGACTTGCGAGCCGAACCTTGTGCTGCGAACCCAACTCGGTTCGCAGCCTACTGCCTTGCGAACCCAACTCGGTTCGCAGCCGCGAACTCAGTTCGCAACACCATTTCAGTCCGCAGTCAGACTTGGTTAATTTTTCCGAATTTAAATTTTGAGATGCGTTTTTCACCAAATCAATGTAGTAGAAATAAAAAATTTCCAAGTTGACCCGGTAGCTCGACCCCATCCAGGGGCTCTGCCCCTTGGACCCCGCTACCAGGGGCGCTGCCCCCAGACCCCTGTCACCAACGGGCCATACACTTTTACAAACTTCAAATATCGACTTACACATTTATAATCTCACGTTTTTAGGACACTAGGAGATTTCAGTTTGGGACAATCAGTACGTTTTAAGACGACTAGCTTTACAGGTGAGTTCACGGCCCCACTCTTTCAAACGTTTTACTGTTTTCGGGGTGGAAATGCATACTCAACGCTTTTATAAACTATTGTTTATTAAAAACTACTATTTTAACACGATAATTGCTTATCACCACTTATGCTAGGATTACAACTTGGAACTACTTTGGTATGCTACATTACCCTAGCTTGCTAATACGTGTACACTCTTACGTGTACAACTTACATGTTGTGGTGGTATTACTAAATGGTTGATTATTACAGGCTACTTAATTGGTGTGTATTCATGACGGTTCTCAAACATGTTATTCTTTTATGTGTAGCTTATCTATGTGGAGCTTAATTTTATGTACCAATTATGTGTTAGTTAATCTCCTCGAGGCGTTTACTACTAGGTGTGGTTTTAGAAACAATGTGATTACTTGTCTAGGACTTCAAGAAAACTAGAATATTTCAAGGCACAGATTCCAGGATACAAAAAAATGTAGTTACAAACTAAGAATACAAGAATACCTAGAGATTTAAATACAAGAATAATACAAAATTAGATTACAAGAACACTAGAAACTAGAATCAAGAAGTTACAAGATACTTAGAATACAAGACTTACAAGAATTCAAGAAACAAGAAATTAATGTCAAGAAATATCAAGAACCTATGTGATGGCAAGAAATTGTCAAGAATGCCAAGAACTTATTTGCAAGAACTGTCAAGAACTTATCTTTCAAGAAATGTCAAGAAACTAGAAATTACAAGAACTAGAAACTAGAACATCTAGACTCCAAGGACTTAGACATTTCAAGAATTCAAGAAAAAAGACTCAAGAAAACTAGAACTAGATAACAAGAAATAAATTGATTTAACTGTGATATTCAAGGATAGTTCAAGAAACATAGATTCAAGAAACTCAAGAAAATAGAAAATGGATAAAACAAGAATAGAACATAAGATGTTAAGACTCGTTCGAGGTTAAATTGTTATACAAGATTGTACACACCTAAACACTACTGTTTTACTAGGTATAAATTTTATACTTCTTGAAATGATTTGTAAAATCATTATTTCTGTTTTCTGATAAACACCTGTGAACTCACTAGCTTTATAGCTGACTGTCTTAGTATGCATTTTCAGGTAACCTTGCTTTAGCAGGATCGGCCCGTCAAGATCCTCACTCGAGTCGCATGCATACATTTAGCTGGAGATTTCTTAACATTATTTTTGTATTATTAGTCATGTATTGAAATCTCTAGGAATCATTGGCGAACTCCAACTACTTTTGTATAAACTTATTTAATAATGTAATGTATTTTCGACGTCTCATTTAGAGTCGTTCATTATGTACCTATGTGCTTGTGATATTTGATTTGGTAACACCCCGACCCGACCGCTTCCGCAACCTGAAATTTAGGGGTGTTACAATGCAAATACCTTTAGCCGGTGGCTAAGAGGTTTAGCCGCGGTTAAAAGGTCGGTTTAGAAAAGTATAAATAAAGGCTTCGGCTAAACCATTAGATATACGAATTTTAGAGGTAAAAATCGATTGTAAGGGTTAAAGCACGACTTTAGGTCGAATTTGGAGGCTAGGAGGCTAGGGATTGGAGACCTTCAACCCTAACGAAGAGTAATTCAGTTTCTTTGGTTAGATTCTAGATCTTTTTACTTACTAAATGACCGTTTATTTGTATTTGGATCTTGTTTTTTTACTATTTGAATATTGATTATTTCTTTAACATATTTGTTTAGATGAATGATGTTCATATGATTATTTGAATATATGTTTATGTTAATTGATTTTATGAATGTTATTAAGGTTATATCTATATTGATTATATGATTATGAGATTCATGCTATAGCGAACATTTGTATGATATTGATTAATAGTTTGCTTATGTTTTAATTATAACTTCAAAATACTGCACAGGGTGATAGGTTATAATTACTACTATATTAAATTATAATTGATTAGATAATAACATTCGAGACCTCGAAGTTAGTTAACCTTAATATACATTGAAGATCTTAATCTTAGGATACTTAAACCCGACCAAGGAGGATATCTACTTTTATATTTCAACATAGAATCAATTAGCTGACAAAAATAAACATATAGAAGAGTTTGAATATAATCATAGCTAGTCTAGATAAAATATATCTTCTATCTACCTTATTTAACTTAAGTTGTCCTTTAATTACTTTAATTGTCTTAATATATCTTAATTCTGTATCAAAGTAAATATATGTTCGAACGGAACTAAAACGTCCCCCTTATCTGTAGCATTAATTGTAATTATTTGTAATATTTGTAATTATTATTTAGGGTTAAATTAAGAATTTTCACTTTTCCTGTGTTTGATACCTGGATTTACTTATAAAACTATATTATACGAACATGTTATTCTTGCCTGTATTGTGTGATTGTATTATTTAATATTTCCTTGATTTAAAACTTGTTATTATTTTAATTGACTATACTTAGCACACATCAAATAACAATCAAATTACATAATATTAGTAATAATTGAGGTTTAACTTTCAAGAAGACTTAGCAGGATTACCTCCTCCTTGACTCGTAGAGTTTCGTATCGACTTTATTCCCGAAGCAAATAGACGGCTCCATATCATTTATGTGACACCCGATGATTTAGGGTTACTGTTAAACCTATTTTGAGACTTTAATTACTTGTATTTAGTTTGTAATAGGCTAAATATATGTAATTACTTGTATATTTTAATATACACTTACGTGATTATGTGTTTATCTGTAATCGCGCGAAACAACCGGACTGAGTCCGCCTAATTATACGACATTGGTGAAAACCTTTCTATAAGTAACCTAAATCTATTTTTAGAAGTTATTTATCATATATTATTATTTTTATATAATAATACACGAAAAACCTGGACGTTTTAATTAAAATGTGACAAAGTCAGTAAAAACGCGCGAATCAAATTCAGCAACCAAACGAAAGTCAATAAATATTGTTACAACTAAAATAAATTATTTTAATAATACTTCAATGAAAAATTATCCAAATAGTATCGTTAATTTAAATGTGTCACACCCCACCAAACGGTAATTACAATTAGTTATGTTTAGTTTGCGGAAGCTTTAATGACGTGGCGGGGTTGTGAACAGTATTCCAACCAACAAATGCATACATACTCAGAGCATATGGTTATCGCACAACTTTATTTAGTGAGGATGCCAAGTTTAACATTTGTTACAAAAGTAGTACGACTATGTAAGTCGTAACAGTAGTAGTGGAGTTTAAAACATTTTAGTTTTAACAATAATACATAAGTTTAAAATAAGATTTCATAAGTATGACCGCAATGTCTGCAGTTATACAAATGAAATCCCCAAAAGCGGTCCCAACAGTATGTGGCATCCTAAGTAGTCCAGGGTTGTCCATCCTGAATGCAAGCGATTACTTACCCAGCTAATTTCCTGAAAAACATAGAGAAAGTCGTCAACAAATTTGTTGAGTGAATTTACAGGTTTGTATGTGTATGTGGTTAGTTAAACCAAGTTTGTATAAATGATTTGTTATTCATTTATAAAATACAAGTTAGGTAGGGTTGTTACACTAAAGTATTGTTATACGTGGGATGTCGTCCCAAAATATGTTACTGGTTGTTTACTAGTGTAAAATAAGTTACCGGTATGTTTTCCGGTGTTTAACAGTTGTAGGATTCGTTCTTCCTAAAAGTATGTGGGAATTTACTTAGACTGTGATCCCCTGAAAGGTGAGCTAAACCTTGCAGGTTAAAGTAACGCGACCTAACCCTATAACCAAATCACAACTTGAACTTATGTTGTTTGCCTGAACGGACATTTAAGTATACGCTCCACCGTAGGAGGGTCGTCACGACAATAGTACTATCCGTATACTCAGTGGCTAGAGTCACCTAGCTAATGGTTACAGTAGCATGTCATGAGGTCTTTCATGCACACAATCCAAGTCTAGGTCCGTACTAGGATACCTTGTCTAAATTCCCAAAATAACAGTGAATATATAATATCACAAATCAACAGTTGTATAAAAGCAATAAAGCATTTATATTTTGATTGCATGTGTTGGCATGCAATTTCTATGTTTAACACCCCTGTGTTTAAAAGCAGAAAACATTTAAAAGTAGGGGCTGTAAACTCACTGTGATGTGCTTGGTAAGGAAAGCTAGCAGCTGACAGGTAATAACCCAAGGTGTGTTAACCTATATACAATAAATGTATTAACATAAGTACGTTTGATTGGTTTAATCAACTTATGTTAACGGTTTGTATGTATGAAGAAATTGTTGATTTCTTAAAGTCGTTAAATTTGTTGGTGATGTTGTGTTGAAATATTGTTATTATTTCTCACGTCGTATACCCTGTCAAGTGTATATACACGTATGTAGTCATACATATAGATATTTGAACGTTGTTTTGTTCCTTTTGTGCATATACATGAAGAATTAGATAGTTATAGATTCAACAAATTGAATTTGTCGCGTGTATGTATATATACATTTATATATCTATATATAAGTTCTAAACACGTGGTTTACGTATTAAAACGTATATAAGTTTTATTTGTTATAAAACTTTCTTATTGTATTTATTTCCGTTTATAAAATAATCAAATAAATGTTATCGTCATTGAAAAGCCGTCATTTGTATGTATATATGAAGTATACATATAGGTTTGTCGTTTGCTATTAATTATGTATATACATGTATATATATATATATATATAGAATCATAAACGTTCGTTAGTATATACATATAGTGTATGAGTTCCATTTTATGAGTACTCGTTCCGTTAAATGAATCAGGTCACGTTTTATGTTTGAAAGTTTATTAGGCTCGGCCCGATTTGTTTTGTTTTCGGCTCAATAACTTAACCCGATTACATAATCCTTTTGGCCCATTACAAGTTTTGGCCCAATGGCCCGTTATTTAATTTAACTCATTTGTTTTTACAATTCTCGGTCCAACCCATTGTCTTAGGCCCAAGGAGTATTCGGCCAAGCTTGCGACCCAGGCCCATTCTGCAGCCCAGCCCAGCCCACAGCGTAGCCCAGCCGTTCGGCTTGGGCTAGCCATTCGGCTCGGGTAGTCCAGCCGTTCGGCTGGGGTCTCGGCCCAATACATTTAGTCCATTACTCGTTTCGGTCCAGTCTATATCCTAACCCATTCGTTCATTCGGGTAAAAGTTGCAAACCGATCGGCCCAACTAAAATAGCCGTTCGGCTCATTTAGTTGAGCCGTTCGGCTCATCATAACCAGCCGATCGGCTGGCCCAAGCCAACCGATCGGGTTGGTTCGTCCCTGTCATTCGCACTCTTTTCTTGAGCTGTGTTCGTTATACATATATCTACATTCTTAGTCTCGGGTTTTTAGCTCGTTTTTACATCATTATCAAAAAAAATCATTCTATAATGTTATATCACATTTATATCAACTTTCACATATATGATTTGTGATTCTAAGTTTGGTTTCATACAACCCATTTCAAAAACAACTCAAACAATAATCAAGTTATGGTGTTATATACATAGATTATGATACATAAACATGTTACATAACGAAATTTAATTATGAAATTCGAAGAAATTGAAGTTCCTTACAAAGTGAAGTTGATGGTGGCGATGATGTACGAAGAAGATGATGATGATGTGTTAAATGGATGATGTTTCTGGTTTGTTGTTCTACTACTCACCTCTTGCTGCTGCTGCTTTGTGTTTGTTTAGCTTAAGAGAAGAAGAGAAGGATAAATGATGATGATGGTAGATGTGTGTGTATCTGAGATTGAAATGAGAATGGAGTGAAATATTTCAACGAGTGTTGCAGTATAATCATACTGCCTCCTCAATTATTTGAGGTTGGTGGGATATTTAGCCCGTTAATTTCGGGTACAGATATAATTATAGCAATATAAAAGTAAACATTTTATATTTTTATTTTGTAGATGCTCTCCTGGTTCGTTCTTTAAATTTGGAATAATGATGTTTTCATTATTTTGGACTGTTGTACAAATTTGTACATTGGACTGCTATCATTCGATTGGGTGCCAAATTTCAGTCGAATTTCGGGTTCATATTTTGAGGTAATGTTACAAATGTTTCCGAATGAATGAGAAAATTTGAATTTTCTTCATCTTGATCTTTGAATGCATTTTAAAATTGTTTCTGTTCATTTTATAATACATTTTATGTTAAATGTATATTTAACTCGTTTTATCTATAGGTTATAGATACAATAGTACTCGTAATTAATAATTGTATTATTAATTATATTATGTCATCAACTCTTGCGGTATTTATCTGTCGGGTTCGTCCCAATACATTTGTACGTAACTTTAAATACTTACGTATTAGTAATACTTTTTGTTTGAAAGTACTGGGCTGCTAGGCTTACATCACATCAAAAGTTTTGTTTTAAACTTAATCAGGAAATTAGCGTAAGAATGTACATGCTTAAATGTTAAATCAGTACCTAATTTGGAGAGTTGTCACATTCTCCCCCCGTTAGGGAAATCTCGTCCCGAGATTTAATTCGTGTCGTGAGTCGCGGTCACGTTTTCAAATAGTCGAGGATACTTCTTGCGCATTTCATCCTCACGTTCCCAGGTGAACTCTGGGCCATGTTTCGAGTTCCAACGAACTTTAACTAGCTTGATTCGTTTGTGTCGAAGTTTCTGTGTTTTCGTGTCCATAACCTCGATAGGTTCCTCCACAAAGTTTAGTTTTGAGTCAATGAAGACTTCGTCCGGAGGGATGATATGTGTTTCATCGGAAAGACACTTTTTCAAATTAGATATATGAAAGGTGTCATGGATACTACTAAGCTCTTGCGGTAGTTTGAGCTTGTAGGCGACAGGACCAATCCTTGCAAGGATCTCGAATGGTCCGATGTATCGTGGGTTCAGTTTACCTCGTTTACCAAATCGTACGACCCCTTTCCAGGGTGCCACTTTGAGTAGGACTTTGTCACCTACTTGAAATTCCAAAGGTTTCCGTCTGTTATCGGCATAACTCTTTTGTCGGTCACGTGCTGTTTTCAATCGGTTAAGCACTTGAGATATCTTGTCTGTAGTTTCTTGGACTATCTCAGGACCCGATAGATATCTGTCGCCCAACTCTGCCCAACAGAGTGGCGATCGGCATTTGCGTCCATACAATGCCTCAAATGGTGCCATCTGTATGCTGGTGTGATAACTGTTATAAGAAAATTCTGCTAGAGGTAGGTGTGTATCCCAATTACCTCCAAAGTCTATCACACATGCTCTTAACAGGTCTTCGAGCGTTTGTATCGTTCGCTCGCTCTGGCCGTCAGTTTGTAGGTGGTAGGCAGTACTCATGTCGAGTCTAGTACCCAATGCATGTTGAAGTGTTTGCCAGAAGCGAGAAGTGAATTGTGCATCTCTATCAGAGATGATGGATAAGGGCACCCCATGTCGAGAAACGACCTCTTTCAAATAGATTCTAGTTAGCTTCTCCATTTTGTCTGTTTCTTTGATAGCAAGGAAGTGGGCTGATTTCGTCAATCGATCGACAATCACCCATATGGTGTCAACTCCGGATGTTGTTCTCGGTAACTTCGTGATGAAGTCCATCGTGATGTGTTCCCATTTCCATTTGGGCATTTCAGGTTGTTGCAAAAGCCCAGCCGGATTTTGATATTCAACTTTGACTTTTGCACAAGTCAAGCACTTACTAACGTATGTGGCAATGTCTCGTTTCATGCCAGGCCACCAGTAAAATCCTTTCAAGTCGTGATACATCTTATCTGCACCAGGATGTATCGAGTAGTTGGACTTATGTGCTTCATCCAAAATCAATCGGCGCAATTCATCTACGCATGGTACCCAAATTCGGTTCATGAAGTACAACACTCCGTTGTCCTTGGTTTCAAGTTGTTTCTCCATTCCCTTCAAGGATTCTTCCTTAAGGCGTTCGGGAATGAAGGCTGATTGTTGAGCGTCACAAATTTGAGTAATGAGATTCGAGTGAATTGTCAAACCTAAAGCTCGAACTCTACGGGGTTTGACTCGTTCCTTACGACTCAAGGCATCAGCTACAACGTTTGCTTTGCCCGGGTGATACTTAATCTCACAGTCGTAATCGTTCAATAATTCGACCCAACGACGTTGTCTCATGTTGAGTTCTTTATGGTCGAATATATGTTGGAGACTCTTGTGGTCTGTGAAAATTGTACACTTCGTACCATATAGGTAGTGTCTCCAAATCTTAAGTGCAAAAACGACAGCTCCTAGCTCTAAGTCATGCGTCGTATAGTTCTTTTCGTGAACTTTCAATTGTCGGGACGCGTAAGCAATGACTTTTTCGTTTTGCATCAACACGCAACCCAATCCCTGATGTGAAGCATCACAGTAGACAACAAAGTTTTCTACTCCTTCTGGTAGTGATAGGATTGGTGCGGTGCTTAGTTTCTGTTTCAACAATTGGAAAGCGTTCTCTTGCTTCTCGCCCCAATCAAATTTCTTATCCTTTTGAGTTAGAGAGGTAAGTGGTTGGGCTATTTTCGAGAAGTTCTCGATGAAGCGTCGGTAATAGCCGGCTAGCCCAAGAAATTGTCGTATCTTGGATGGTGTTTTCGGGGCTTCCCAGTTCTTAATTGCCTCGATTTTGGATGGGTCCACATGAATTCCCTTGTTATTGATCACATGACCAAGGAAATGAACCTCGCGCATCCAAAATTCACACTTAGAGAACTTTGCGTACAGCTTCTCTTTCTCCAGTAATTCAAGAATCATTCTCAGATGTTTCTCGTGATCCTCCTTCGTTCGGGAGTATATCAATATGTCATCGATAAACACAATCACGAACTTATCAAGATAAGGTTTGCATACTCTATTCATGAGGTCCATGAACACTGCTGGTGCGTTCGTCAGTCCGAATGGCATGACTAGGAACTCGTAATGACCGTACCGAGTCCTAAACGCAGTCTTAGGAATATCTCCATCCCGAACCTTCAGCTGATGGTAACCAGATCGCAATTCGATCTTCGAATAGTAACTTGACCCTTGTAGCTGGTCAAATAAGTCATCGATGCGAGGTAGTGGATATCGATTCTTAATAGTTACTTTGTTCAGTTCCTGATAATCGATACACATTCGCATTGATCCATCCTTCTTCTTGACGAACAAAACCGGAGCTCCCCAAGGTGAAAAGCTCGGTCGGATGAATCCTAAGTCTAAGAGTTCCTGAAGTTGTGCAGACAACTCTTGCATTTCTGATGGAGCAAGATGGTAAGGTGCGCGAGCAATTGGTACTGCTTTAGGAACTAGGTCGATATGAAATTCAACCTGTCGTGGGGGTGGTAATCCTGGTAACTCGTCGGGAAATACTCCCGGGTAGTCACGTACAATAGGTACGTCGTCTATACGTCGTTCCTCGGATTTCTTTTCTACAATGTGTGCCAAAAATGCTTAGTATCCCTTTCGGAGATACTTACTGGCTTTCATGCAAGTAATCATTTTTGTGGCACTTTTTCGTTTCTCACCTTTGACCATGAGAGTTTCTCCTGTCGGTAGTGGTAAGCGTACCAATTTATCGTAACAAATGATCTCGGCACGGTTCTTAGACAACCAGTCCATGCCGACTACAACGTCGAAACTTCCCAACTTAACCGGTAGCAAGTCTATTTCGAAGAGATGACCTTTTAATTCCAAGGTACATCCCGGTACTATTTCTCCTGACTCGATTAACTCACCATCGGCTAGTTCAATTGTATATTTGTTATCTAACTTACGTGATTCAAGTTCTAATAGTGGTCTAAACTCATTAGACACAAAACTTAAATCAGCACCTGAATCGATTAACACAGAGGCTTAATGGTTGTTTACAAGAAATGTACCAGTGACGGTGTTAGGGTCCTGGCGTGCCTCTTGTGCTCCAATCACAAATGCTCTTCCTTGAGCCGGCTGATTGATGGTGTTGTTGGCACGGTTGTTGTTACCACGTTTGTTGGTGTTGTTGCGGTTTTGGTTGTTCTGGTTGTTGTTGGGGTTTTGGTTGTTGAGTCGAGGGCAACGGTTCCGATAGTGCCTCGTGTCGCCACATTCAAAACACCCTTGGTTTCGGCGTTCTGTGTTTTCCCTAGGGGTAGGGTTAGCTTTGCAGTTTTGGGTTTTGTGACCCCAACCTCTACAGTTGTTGCAATACCAACATTCACCCTCGTGGTGTTTGCCACATTTGTCACACTTAGGTTTGTTACCCAAGTATGGTTTTGATTCCACAGTGGTGGCAGCATAGGACTTTGGGTTCCCAGATCCCTTCTTATTTGTTTGACCCTGTCGGTTACTTCCTCTGTCATTCCACTTATGCTTTGTACCTCCAGAACTGCCAGCTTCAGTATTGCTCGGTTCAACCTTGCCCGATGGAGTTTTCTTGGTCAGTGTTCCCATCCTGACTGCCTCATCGGTCAGACTTTGCGCTAAAACAACAGCGCTCCTGAATGTGTCAGGTTTGGAAGATGTAACCAAACTCCTGATTTGCGGTGCCAGACCATATACATAACGCTCGATGCGCTTGTACTCAGGTGTCACCATATGTGGCACTAGATGTGCTAGTTCCTGAAACTTGGTTGTATAACCAGTGACATCGGCACCAATCATAGTGATGTTCCACAGCTCAGTTTCGACTTTCTGCATCTCACTATGGGGACAGAACTCCTCCAACATCATGTTTTTCAGTACTTCCCATGACATGGAGTAGGCAGCTGGTCGTCCAAGTGATTGGACTTGACTGTTCCACCAAGTGAGAGCTTTGTCAGCAAGGGTGCAGGTGGCATATTTCACCATACAGTCTGGTGAACAGTCACTAATATCCAATACCGACTCAGTCTTCTCTATCTAGTGTATAATTCCAATAGTACCCTCGGTGCCACGAAAAGTAACTGGCTTACAAGCCTGGAATGTCTTGTATGAACACCCTCGGCGAGTATTCGCAGGTGTCTCAGTATTAACAGGGGTAGACCCGCTGTTATTCATTCCATTCTCGCGATTTCGTCTTGCTTCGTACTCAGCAATACCTTCAGCTATTCGTCGTGCTATCATTTGTTCAGTAGTTTCATTGTTGTTGGGTGGGGGAATGGTTTCAGGAATGGAAGAAGGAGTCGTTCGTCGACTGTTCTTAGTCATCCGTCGTTTTGGTGGCATGATTCCGTTCTGCGATGAAATAAAAATGCAGAAGTCAATGCCAAGGTATTGAATGTGATGAACAAGATTTCACATTTTTAACAAGGAAACAATATGAAGAATTGAAGGACAAGATTTTGTATCACATGTCGCACGACTTTGAAACGCCCATATGTAGTTAGTACAATATAATCACGTTGGCTAGGCGTCATTATATAATGCTAAATACATATTTCTTTTCATCATCATTCAACACAATCGAGTTCAAAGAAAATTCAAGATAGGACTCAATAATCAAGGTGTGGTATGTTTCATGGTTTTCAAGGAATGATCAAATGTTATTGATTGGTTACCGTTTCTAACACACGTATATAAATGTAGATATAATACTAAAGTCGTTGTTGAATGTAATGAATACGAAATACAACCAAACATAAGTTATATTATATCAAAAGGTGTAGCGCTGATACAACAGTTTATACAAAACAAGATGGGATCCCTAATACGCCCCATCAGCGGTTAGCGCTATACAAAAGTCAATGGGTTTTCCTATACATATACCCATTCTATCAACAGTTTTTCCCGTCTAGTACATGTCTAGTACATACATACATCTACCCATCTGATACTAGTCTATACAACACGTGATGGACCTACTAACATATCCATCATCCAAAAGTGGTCGGTCTGATGCCCAGCATGCACAAACCGTCATACACAAGTCTAATGAAAATAAGGTAGAAACAACCCCACAGCTGTCCTCAGCACAGCTATCATCACACAAGCTCCAATCATCAACCCTGATGTCCTCGCACGCCTCTCTAGTACCCTGACACGAGCACGTGCGGTCTCGGCTATCTCTCTGGCAGCAACCACGTTGCTCAACAAGAAGTGGCAACGCTCATGTATGTCTGTCATGTCTCCATCCAGACGGGAGACATCGCTCTGTAGCTCTGCAAGGTGAACACCCCTGCTACCAGAAATACGAAACAATGTGCGAATCACAGCCACAATGGTAGGGAGGGTCAACTCTATAGGCTCCCCAGTAGTAGGCAGTGGTGCGGAGGATCGGGAGGACTACCCGGTCTCAAAAGTAGAAGGAAAACCCTCCAACGACCTCCACCGCCCCAACATAGGAGTCATCCACTCCAAGTGAGAAAACCCAGTTACCCTTTGTGGTGGCTCATCACAGTGTATCACCCTCTCCTCTGCCATCGGCGCCTTATCACGGGGCGCAAGTGGTCCTCTAGGGAAGTCTCGGACACACATCCGCGGTGTCCTCCTAGGTACCGGTCCTCTGGAGGGTCCAGCAGTCGTATGGCGTGTCGCCATAAAGGTAGACCCTAACATACGATTGGTAGGGTCAGTGGGAGCAGTAGTAGGTGGGACCACATGTGCAGTAGGTGGTGGGGTGATGTAGGCATCACCAGTGTCATCAGATAGAGCTCTCAGGTGAACTGGTGGACTCATGACTCCGGTGCTAGCGTCGCTATGGTAGGAATCCTCAGTCGGCTCCTCATCAGAAGCATACAAGTAAATCGGACTGATCCTCGACATGCTGAGACAAAAGAAGTCGTAGGTGACGTGTCAGTCGTATGTTAGATGTATGCAAAGTGTGTATGCATGCAATGAAAGTATTAGCCAAGGCTATAGTCTAGGTCTCTAAGGTTTTAGGTCACTTAAAGACTTCTAGTTCGCTATAACCAATGGATCTGATACCAAGTCTGTCACACCCCACCAAACGGTAATTACAATTAGTTATGTTTAGTTTGCGGAAGCTTTAATGACATGGCGGGGCTGCGAACAGTATTCCAACCAACAAATGCATACATACTCAGAGCATATGGTTATCGCACAACTTTATTTAATGAGGATGCCAAGTTTAACATTTGTTACAAAAGTAGTACGACTATGTAAGTCGTAACAGTAGTAGTGGAGTTTAACACATTTTAGTTTTAACAATAATACATAAGTTTAAAATAAGATTTCATAAGTATGACCGCAATGTCTGCAGTTATACAAATGAAATCCCCAAAAGCGGTCCCAACAGTATGTGGCATCCTAAGTAGTCCAGGGTTGTCCATCCTGAATGCATGCGATTACTTACCCAGCTAATTTCCTGAAAAACATAGAGAAAGTCGTCAACAAATTTGTTGAGTGAATTTACAGGTTTGTATGTGTATGTGGTTAGTTAAACCAAGTTTGTATAAATGATTTGTTATTCATTTATAAAATACAAGTTAGGTAGGGTTGTTACACTAAAGTATTGTTATACGTGGGATGTCATCCCAAAATATGTTACTGGTTGTTTACCAGTGTAAAATAAGTTACCGGTATGTTTTTCGGTGTTTAACAGTTGTAGGATTCGTTCTTCCTAAAAGTATGTAGGAATTTACTTAGACCGTGATCCCCTGAAAGGTGAGCTAAACCTTGCAGGTTAAAGTAACACGACCTAACCCTATAATCAAACCACAACCAGAACTTATGTTGTTTGCCTGAACGGACATTTAAGTATACGCTCCACCGTAGGAGGGTCGTCACGGCAATAGTACTATCCGTATACTCAGTGGCTAGAGTCACCTAGCTAATGGTTACAGTAGCATGTCATGAGGTCTTTCATGCACACAATCCAAGTCTAGGTCCGTACTAGGATACCTTGTCTAAATTCCCAAAATAACAGTGAATATGTAATATCACAAATCAACAGTTGTATAAAAGCAATAAAGCATTTATAGTTTGATTGCATGTGTTGGCATGCAATTTCTATGTTTAACACCCTTGTGTTTAAAAGCAGAAAACATTTAAAAGTAGGGGCTGTAAACTCACTGTGATGTGCTCGGTAAGGAAAGCTAGCAGCCGACAGGTGATAACCCAAGGTGTGTTAACCTATATACAATAAATGTATTAACATAAGTACGTTTGATTGGTTTAATCAACTTTTGTTAACGGTTTGTATGTTTGAAGAAATTGTTGATTTCTTAAAGTCGTTAAATTTGTTGGTGATGTTGTGTTGAAATATTGTTATTATTTCTCACGTCGTATACCCTGTCAAGTGTATATACATGTATGTAGTCATACATATAGATATTTGAACGTTGTTTTGTTCCTTTTGTGCATATACATGAAGAATTAGATAGTTATAGATTCAACAAACTGAATTTGTCACGTGTATGTATATATACATTTATATATCTATATATAAGTTCTAAACACGTGGTTTACGCATTAAAACGTATATAAGTTTTATTTGTTATAAAACTTTCTTATTGTATTTATTTCCGTTTATAAAATAATCAAATAAATGTTATCGTCATTGAAAAGCCGTCATTTGTATGTATATATGAAGTATACATATAGGTTTGTCGTTTGCTATTAATTATGTATATACATGTATATATATATATATATATATATAGAATCATAAACGTTCGTTAGTATATACATATAGTGTATGAGTTCCATTTTATGATTACTCGTTCCGTTAAATGAATCAGGTCACGTTTTATGTTTGAAAGTTTATTAGGCTCGGCCCGATTTGTTTTGTTTTCGGCTCAATAACTTAACTCGATTACATAATCCTTTTGGCCCATTACAAGTTTTGGCCCAATGGCCCGTTATTTAATTTAACTCATTTGTTTTTACAATTCTCGGTCCAACCCATTGTCTTAGGCCCAAGGAGTATTCGGCCCAGCTTGCGACCCAGGCCCATTCTGCAGCCCAGCCCAGCCCACAGCGTAGCCCAGCCGTTCGGCTTGGGCTAGCCGTTCGGCTCGGGTAGTCTAGCCGTTCGGCTGGGGTCTCGGCCCAATACATTTAGTCCATTACTCGTTTCGGTCCAGTCCATATCCTAACCCATTCGTTCGTTCGGGAAAAAGTCGCAAACCGATCGGCCCAACTAAACTAGCCGTTCGGCTCATTTAGTTGAGCCGTTCGGCTCATCATAACCAGCCGATCGGCTGGCCCAAGCCAACCGATCGGGTTGGTTCGTCCCTGTCATTCGCACTCTGTTCTTGAGTTGTGTTCGTTATACATATATCTACATTCTTAGTATCGGGTTTTTAGCTCGTTTTTACATCATTATCATGTCATAACATCATTCTATAATGTTATATCACATTTATATCAACTTTCACATATATGATTTGTGATTCTAAGTTTGGTTTCATACAACCCATTTCAAAAACAACTCAAACAATCATCAAGTTATGGTGTTATATACATAGATTATGATACATAAACATGTTACATAACGAAATTTAATTATGAAATTCGAAGAAATTGAAGTTCCTTACAAAGTGAAGTTGATGGTGGCGATGATGTACGAAGAAGATGATGATGATGTGTTGAATGGATGATGTTTCTGGTTTGTTGTTCTACTACTCACCTCTTGCTGTTGCTGCTTAGTGTTTGTTTAGCTCAAGAGAAGAAGAAGAGAAGGATAGATGATGATGATGGTAGATGTGTGTGTATCTGAGATTGAAATGAGAAGGGAGTGAAATATTTCAACGAGTGTTGCAGTATAATCATACTGCCTCCTCAATTATTTGAGGTTGGTGGGATATTTAGCCCGTTAATTTCAGGTACGAATATAATTATAGCAATATAAAAGTAAACATTTTATATTTTTATTTTGTAGATGCTCTCCTCGTTCATTCTTTAAATTCGGAATAATGATGTTTTTATTATTTTGGACTGTTGTACAAATTTGTACATTGGACTGCTATCATTCGATTGGGTGCCAAATTTCAGTCGAATTTCGGGTTCATATTTTGAGGTAATGTTACAAATGTTTCCGAATGAATGAGAAAATTTGAATTTTCCTCATCTTGATCTTTGAATGCATTTTAAAATTGTTTCTGTTCGTTTTATAATACATTTTATGTTAAACGTATATTTAACTCGTTTTATCTATAGGTTATAGATACAATAGTACTCGTAATTAATAATTAAATTATTAATTATATTATGTCATCAACTCTTGCGGTATTTATCTGTCGGGTTCGTCCCGATACATTTGTACGTAACTTTAAATACTTACGTATTAGTAATACTTTTTGTTTGAAAGTACTGGGCTGCTAGGCTTACATCACATCAAAAGTTTTGTTTTAAACTTAATCAAGAAATTAGCGTAAGAATGCACATGCTTAAATGTTAAATCAGTACCTAATTTGGAGAGTTGTCACAAAATGGCTTAAAATAACGTTATGCGATTTAACGTTTAAACTAAAATAACTAATAAACGAACACCGTACGCAACACAGACTGGAAACTAGGAATTAAATCACAAACTCCCACCTAGTGGGGCCCCCAAAACCGGCCATGTGCCACCCCCCCCCCCCCTAAACCCATACAAAATTCATGCATACATGCAATATCATCATAACCTTCACCATTTCTTCCTTTCACACTCCACTCTCATTTCACTCTTTCGCTCTACTCTCCTTCTCTCTCTCTTTGACTGAAAATAATCAGTCCTAAAATCACCCAAAAACCATTACAACAACCACCACAAACCACCACACCACCACCATAAGCCACCACTCAAATACTTCAACATTTTACAAGATTTTCAAGATTTCAAGGTTTCAAGCAACACACATTTTATTTCTGTCCAAGGTTCTTCAAAAACACCATTGTGAGGATAATTTCTACTTCATCTTACTCTTATAACATGATAATAAGTTCACTCAACAAGTATTATTACAAGATATTATACAAAAACCACTTTTCCTAACTTGAAACTTAACAAAATGTGAGATATACTTTCTGTCCAGAAAGATGTGTCCACTTCCACGATTTTTAGAAAATCATCTCTCCATGAAAATGGACATTTTTATAGTCAAAACTTATGTTCAAGAAGAAAGATTTTCAACCCCGAAAACCTCATATATTTTTGAGCTCGTTTAATATATTTAATAATTTATATAAAGACACATATACAATCTGCTCTGAAAAGTCAGAAACTTTGTTCATATGGTTTTGAACATATCTTGAGCTACACAACTCCAAATGACTTGAAACTACTGCCAAAATATTATACATTTTGTTAGCTACAAAAGTTGTACTGATATCTTTTTCATAAAAACTTGTAGATTTTGTCCAAAAACTCGATCTTCATGCATGTGTCCAGATTGGTCAACTGTTGGACCTCAGAGGACACATGCAATTTTGATAAATACTTATACTACTCTAACATTCATGGAAAAATTACTGAAAGTGGTTAACATGTGGAGGAATAACTGGTATTTTTTTAGGAGATAATTCGGAATGTAAAATTTAATAAAAATTCGACAAACAAGTGCATTTTTCTGGAAAATGAGATAGAGACTGATTTTAGTAACACTTTAAAAACCGACACTTGAGGGCTTTCTATAAATGGACAAACTAACTTTTTATGGTCCATAAACACTTATAAGGTTTGGGTAAAAGTTTCGGATCAAACTGAGAAGATTTGACCAAGTCAACAAAAACGGGACTCGGTTTCGAAAAACGACAAACTTACTATTTTTGGCAAAACTTGTAAGCAAATGGGTTGGGTTGACTTTGATGCGTCACCAGTGGTCGGTAAGGATCTTGCCCTTGTCGTTGCACCGGCTACTGGCGACGGGCATCAGTGGGTGTTTTAAATTTGTATTTGTGGGGCCTAAGTTTTACCTAACAATGCTATTCCTAAGGGTGAGCAAGTGGTAGGTATGACCTAGAGTCGTTCTTCAAACCGACTGAATTGAAACTAAGGCGTGACAGATGAAGGCTTTCAAACTAGTGAAGGGTTTATAAAATAGTGGGGGAGTTTTGGTTTTTCTATTAACTAACTTGCGCAAGTAAATAAATACATAAAAGCGAAATTAAAATAAAAGCTAAAGCAGATAAATAAAAAGAGTGTTTGCTGAGACTTCGTTAATTAAGTTATGGGATGATGTTTGGAGAAACTGTTTTAAAAGATATTTGTTAATTATCGTTCTTGAATACTTGTATGTAAACACTAGATTCCCTACTAATTAAAGTTCCATTAGCATGTCACACCTGGAGCTAGGTTATGGTAACATTACAAAGTATTTAGAATAATAAGCAAAAACTTAATCATGGTTTAATAATACTTTCGTTTGAACGAGAACAAAATCTAAAGGTACTAGACAAAACTGGATCATATAACGATTCCTCGTCATCCTAACAGATTTGTATATTTAAAAAGTTCATTTATGACTTTAAACTAGCCCTTGCTTAAGACTACCCAATAAATCCCCTAATTATCCACAACGTTCCTCACTTAAAGTGGTTCCGCCGCTTCAAACCCTGGCCATGTCTTGTCCTACGATAATCCCCCATGTAGCCTTGCGGTTCCATAGTTTCATACCTTTGACAAATTATATTGACACAGATGACTGATTACCTTTCAATTGGACGTCGTTAAAAAGGTATTATAATCACGTGTATTGGCGGAAAGGCGATTAGATTAATTTGAAGTTTAAAAGTCTATTTAGAAAGGTTAATTAAACTAGGTTTCTCATTTTATATATTAGTCCGTAATATAACTACCTTCGGTCGTTACTCGACTTTCATACATTTGTACTCCACCTTGAAGTGTTTCTAGTACTATATCGAGTAACAGTCGAATAGGGGCTGTCATATTACTTCGTAATATTGTACCGTTTTGTAATAAGACTACCTTCGGTCGTTCCTCGACTTCCATACATTTGTACTTCACCTTGAAGTGTTTCTAGTACTATATCGAGTAATAGTCGAATAGGGGCCATCATATTACTTTACGATAATTAAGACCGTTTATTTTACCACTATGATGATCCGAAGGCAACAATCAAACAAGAACATGCAATAGGACGATCAAAGCAATACTACTGATCTTTAATATTTAATTATAAATCATCCCATAATTAACTAACTACATCGCAAGGAAACACAACAAGTATACTACTCTCTAATCATGGCAATTACTAAATCTAGCATAATCAATATAAACGTAATTAATTAAGATAGATAAGGATAGAAAGAACCAGGATTAAATGAGAGAGAGAATAGACTTAAATTAATTGATACAATTGTGAGCGTACACCGAAGATTACAATACGTTCAACACTTTCCTTCTATTCCTAATTAAACTTCTAAACTAGTTTAAATACTAGTTAAAATTAATCTAGAGAAAAAATGTAGAGTGAGAAAGTAGGAGCTTATTTCTAGAGTGAGAGAAAATAAGCTAGGAAGGTTGATATCGCGTAAAAAGTCACGTTTTTACCACCGATATCTCTCTCATTCTGGAGCAATATTTAGAATTTGGACTCAAATAATGCAAAAATCATTGATAAAATGCTAAGAAGATCAAAACGAGGTTGCACGAGAAAAATCAGGCAAAAAGGCCGAAAAACGAAGATTCCACGTACGTTTGAAGATTCAAGACATCAAAACGAGATTTCAAGATAAAAGAGCCCATCACCAACATTTATCTGACCCAAGATGTTCGTTTTCAAATTACTAATCCAACAGAAGAAGAATCAACTGAAACGGATGGAGAACGAAGATTCTACGCACTCCGGAAGATCCAAACGATTCGTACGACACATCTAAAGTTCAGAGACATATTTTTGGGATTTCTTTTCATTAAAAGCTTCGTTTTTGAATTACGAATCCAACGCAAAAAGAATCAACGCAAACGGACGCGTAACGAAGAAAACATGCACGAATCGAGGTACGCAGCAACCGGCAGCAGACTGGTGCCACTGGCAACCAGCCGCCGTCAGCCATCCAGCCGCCGCCGGCTGGCAGCCAGCCGCCGGCTGCTGCCCGTCACCCACACGGATTGCACTTTTTGGTACTTTTTCGTACCCGGTGCTAGACCTTTTCCTACTTTTCGTACCTGGTGCCACTACCTTTTTCGCTTTTTGTACCTGGTGCTACTACCTTTTCCACCTTTTGCTAATGTGTGCTTCCTTTGGCTAAAATGCACCAAAACTCTTCTATAAATAGAGGCATGGGCTCATTTGAAAACACACACCTTAGAACTTGGAAACACCAAGTAACACTTAAAAATACCAACATATTTGTATTTTCTTTTCTTTTATTCTTCCTAGTTAATTAGGCTAGCTAATTAACTAGCTAAGGAAGATTTGTACAGAGGTGCTCCGGGACGCATATTTTAGCTACGAGTTATTGTACTTCTTTCCAGGTGTCAATCTATCTTTCATATTTAATATGTTTGTCCTTTCTTTAATAAATTTAAATATGTATGCTAGAATTGCCATGATTAGCTAAATAACTCAATTGTCTGCTATGATAGTCGTTTAGAAAAGTATTAAATATGTGACTATGTGGTATGTTTTGAGATTGCGGATGGTTTATATTATAAATGGATATAGGAATTAAATCTTTATCGTTTATCTGCCCAACTCATGTTATGACTAAAACTTTATCCAAAAATGAACGTAGCTAACTCATAGGATACAGGTCACTTAGTTATACTATGTTAGATTGAATCATTGAGCTCAGCATGGCCGGTGTTCTCTAGACCACAACAGGATCCAAGAGACACGGAACATGGGAGTAGAGGTAGATTAAGATTAAATTCATGTAGACGATATTTTTGAGACAACTTTCGGAATATCCTCAACTTAGATGATACTTTTGCATGCTTAAATTAAACTGTCACCTTGATCGTCTTATTGCATGTTCTTGTTTGATTGTTGCCTTAGGATCATCATAATAGTAAAATTTAAATGGCATTAATCCTCGTGAAGTAATATGACGGCCCCTATTCGACTGTTCTTTGATATAGTACTGGAAACGCTTACGGCGGAGTACAAATGTATGGAAGTCAGAACGACCGAAGGTAGTTGTATTATGAATCGAATAGCAAACGTATTACCTAGGTCTCCATTTGTAACACAAATCATCCCTGTCTTGTAACATCCCCAAGTAATGATGATAACTCGTACGAATAAGTGATGACATATTATCCGGCCGTTTAGACCTGTTAGCCCAACCTATTCCGGTGAGAATAACCCTCGTTCATAAGATTGTTTATTCAACAAACTATGCCATGATTCGGGCATCTCTGACGACCGAGATTGGGGAATAGGATTCAAGGTTAACTGTTGGGTAATGTGGGTGTACATTTGAGAGAACTTTCGGTGTACACTTTAATATATTGTGCAATCCCCGTGATATTCTATTTGCCTGATTGTGGACACCTCCGCGTCAGCCCGATGGAAGGATTGCAGAATAGCTCACATCAACTTATGAACTTATCCTCATTAGAACTTTCTATATATAACCACTGCTAAACCACGTCATAGTAGACAATCGCTTTAATTTCTGAACACCCGAAGTAACCTCCACCTTTTATTTTAAATTTAGTTTAAATTAGGATAAGAAAACCCAAAACCAAAACCAACTCTTTCAATCCCAGCTGAACGCATAAAAGTTTCTAAACCCCCTAGTTTCAATTTGTCGTGCTTTGAAGAACGATCCTAGGTCATACTTGCCCTGTGCTAACCCTTTTAGCATAATAAGTAACCCTAGGCCCCAGCCTTATAAATTAAAAACACCCACTGCTGTGCTGCGTCGCCATTAGGAATTCCAACGACCGGTGCACAACGCAACAAGTTTTTGGCGCCGCTGCCGGGGAGCATCGGCAACCGATTTTAGGATTTAGCAACTTTAATGTTTAAGCGATCCTTTTGAAAGATTAACATCAATCAAAAGTTACCTTTTTGCCCGTAGGATTAGTTTTATTTTAGTAACCACTTTTTAATTAATTATGACAACACACTTTGATTGGACCAACCCCACACCAAATGAGTCTGTGACCTAACTTTTAGCTGTTTCCTCACCTACAAACCACTTACCTTCTCAAAACGATCTTTGTCAGAATTTATGTTCGAACAAAATGTTATAAACAAAAGAGTAACCGGATTTCAAGATAACATTGACGCCATGCTACAAATTTCAGAAAAGTTAATCTCTAACATGAAGTCCATTTTGAAAAACTTAAGTTTTATTGAGGAAAGTACGTCGGTAATCACTGGTGACACCACTCATCCACCAAGTGATGATCTGTTAATCGTGACTAGAAGGGGAAAAGTGACCAAAGTTGATCCACCGCCACCAGACAACACCCCCGAAAACACTTCTTTGCCCACACCTACACCTAGTGAAAATGTGTCAATTGACATCCCTGACCCATCACCAGCCAAAACTCCAGATAATGTACCTCGAACGAGAATACCTTATCCTGGCAGACTTAAAAAGGAAAAGCAAGAAGCCCAATTCGGTAAATATATGGAAATATTTAAAAGCCTACACTTAAACGTTAGATTATTAGATGCTTAAGTAGAAATGCCCTCGTGTGCTAAATTCTTTAAAGAACTCCTTTCAAACAAAGAAAAACTTAGGCAAATAGTTAGTTTACCCTCGGATGCTGAATGTTCATTAATTGTACAACGTGGTCTCCCACCTAAATTAGGCGATACTGGATGTTTTACTATACCTTGTTTTCTCCAAGGAATTCAAATTAGTAACGCCTTAGCAGACCTAGGTGCTAGTGTTAATCTTATGCCTTATTCCCTCTACAAGAAATTAGGATTAGATGACCTATTACCTACTCGTATGACTATCCAATTAGCTGACAGATCAGTAAAACTCCCTCGAGGAATTGCTGAAGATGTCATGGTCAAAGTCGATAAGTTCATTTTTCCAGTGGACTTTATTGTCATGGACATAGAAGAAGACACACATATCCCGCTCATCCTAGGCAGACCATTCCTAAATACTGCCAAGGCTGTAATTGATGTTAACGAAAAATCTTTAAAATTGAGAGTTGGGAAAGAGGAAGTCATCTTTAATGTCGATCGATTAATGAAGCAACCTCTGGAAGAGGACCTTGGTTTGTGTGATACCATGCAAAATATTTTTGATGAACATCTTCACGAAGTACTAGCACTATCCAGCCAGGATCCGATACCCAACACCATAATCACCGTTCGAAAACTGTGTAATGAGGACCTTGGGCTACACTCTGCAATTGCTTCGCCAACAACATCCAACGAACTACTATTTCCGCTGTTTGAAAAGAAGTCTCCTTACATCGATGGCAAAACAATCGCTGTTCCATTAGGATGCGGTACACCGATACCTTGGCTAAAGAGAGATAAACCCATATTCAATGAACCAAACCCATTTCCCTCAATCAGAGAGATCTTGGATTCATTCAAAGGAATGAGTGTTGAGCCACCATCATTTGAACTACAATTAGCCAATCAACCCGAACCACTGCCGTTTTCAAACCCTGAAATCACCATAAACCAATCTTCATCCGCTCAATTTCAAGAATTCCAATTCACTAACGACGGAGAGATCGTCATCACCAAAAATGATGAGGTTTCCTCATCATCAGTCAACAAATACGAGCTAAAGACAGACGAATTCTCAAATAAAACTGAGTGGGTTGAAATAGCATCAATCTCCACATCTGAGCCCGAGACGGACGAAGCACCATTCCAAGCTGAATATGAAAAACTGAATAGAGATGAGATAGCTAGAATGAAGCCGTCTATTGAAGAACCACCAAACCTAGAGTTAAAAGAACTACCACCTCACCTTGAGTACGCTTACCTCCATGGAACATCACAACTCCCAATGATAATATCAAAAGAGTTAAAACCCGAGGAGAAAGCTCAACTCATTGATGTTCTGAAATCGCACAAGAAGGCAATTGCATGGAAGATTTCCGACATACAAAGAATTAGTCCAAACTATTGCACACACAAGATCCTCATGGAAAACGATTTCAAACCATCAGTACAAAGGCAGAGAAGGGTAAACCCTAAGATCTAGGATGTGGTCAAACAAGAGGTTATCAAACTCTTAGATGCTAAATTGATCTACCCAATATCCGACTCACCTTGGGTTAGCCCTGTTCAAGTAGTACCAAAGAAGGGAGGCATGACGGTCATTACAAACGAAGAAAATGAGCTTATACCAACTCGGACGGTTACCGGTTGGAGAGTCTGCATCGATTATCAGAAGTTAAACGAAGCAACTTGCAAAGATCACTTCCCGCTTCCATTTATTGACCAAATGCTCGAAAGATTATCAGGAAACGAATTCTACTGTTTCCTCGATGGTTTTTCTAGGTATTTCCAAATCCCGCTCGATCCGAAGGACCAAGAGAAGACGACATTCACATGTCCCTACAGAACATTCGCGTACCGACGAATGCCGTTTGGATTATGCAACGCACCTGAAACATTTCAGAGATGCATGGTTGCAATTTTCCACGACATGATTGAACAATGCATGGAAGTCTTTATGGACGATTTCTATGTCTTTGGAGACTCCTTCGCATCATGTCTAGCCAACCTCGATAGAATGCTTACCAAGTGTGAAGAATCAAACCTCGTGTTAAATTGGGAAAAGTGTCACTTTATGGTGAAGGAAGGAATAGTTTTAGGACATCGAATATCCAAGTTCGGAATTGAAGTAGACAAAGCAAAGGTCGAAACCATTGCCAAACTTCCACCACCAACCAACGTCAAGTCCATTAGAAGCTTTCTAGGACATGCTGGGTTCTACCGCCGATTTATCAAGGACTTCTCCAAGATTTCTCGACCTATCACCCACCTTCTAGGAAAAGACATCAAGTTTGTGTTTGACGAGAACTGCATGAAGGCTTTCAACTACCTGAAGAAGGAGCTTACAAATGCACCAATCATGGTTGCTCCAGATTGGAACCTACCATTTGAAATCATGTGCGATGCTAGTGACTTCGCAGTTGGGGCAGTTCTAGGTCAAAGGAAGGATAATCACTTTCGCCCAATCTATTACGCTAGCAAAACACTTACAGATGCTCAAGAAAACTATACAACAACAGAAAAAGAGCTGCTAGCCGTAGTATTTACCTTTGACAAATTCAGATCCTACCTGATATTGTCCAAAACAATAGTATATACGGATCACTCAGCTCTAAAATACCTCTTCAAAAAGCAAGACGCAAAGCCTAGATTGTTACGATGGATTTTACTCCTACAAGAATTCAACATAGAAATAAAGGATAAGAAAGGAGCAGAAAACGTCGCCGCAGATCATTTAAGTCGACTTGAAAATCCGTCAATGGAACAACTTGCAGAAAGAGATATTAAAGATCGATTTCCAGAAGAGCAGTTAATGAGTTTAGGAGAACAAGGTTCGCAATTCACTGACGATCTTTGGTTTGTAGACATCGCCAATTTTGTAGTTGGAGGGATCGCAAGAAAAGAAATGATCTCATCGCGAAGACAAAAGTTCTTCCGTGACGTCAAATATTACTTTTGGGATGATCCATATTTGTTCAAGGTCTGTCCCGACCAAATAGTAAGAAGATGTGTCGACGGGAAAGAAGCCGAACATATACTCCACCAAAGCCATCACGGACCCACCGGAGGACATCATGCAGCTAATCTGACAGCAAAGAAAGTCTACGACTCCGGATTCTACTGGCCTACCATTTTCAGAGACGCACAAGACTTGGTGAAACGTTGCGATATTTGCCAAAGGTTTGGAAATATCACAACGCGTAACGAAATGCCGTTAACGAATATCCAAGCATGTGAAATATTTGACATATGGGGATTAGACTTCATGGGACCATTTCTGAAATCTTACGGAAAAGAATACATTCTAGTAGCTGTCGATTACGTATCAAGATGGGCCGAAGCCCAAGCCTTTCCAACAAATGATTCAAGGGTCGTAACCAAGTTCTTAAAACAGTTATTCTGTCGGTTTGGAACACCTCGAGCAATCATCAGCGATAGAGGGACACACTTTTGCAATACTCAGTTTATGAAACTATTGCAACAATATGGGGTTACACACAAAACCTCTAAGGCCTATCACCCGCAGACGAATGGACAAGCAGAGATTACAAACCGTGCACTAAAAAGGATCTTGGAACGGACAATTGGTCAACACAAGGAAAGATGGGTAGACAAGCTAGACGATGCTTTATGGGCATTTCGGATAGCTTATAAAACGCCATTAGGAACAACTCCCTATAGGTTCGTTTATGGAAAGGCATGTCATCTCCCGATTGAACTGGAATACAAAGCTTACTGGGCACTGAAGAACTGTAGTTTAGATCCTACGATAACAGGAACTCACCGGAGAATGCAGCTAAATGAACTAGCAGAATTTACGAAAGTTCCTACAAATTTAAGGAAAGAACAAAGTTACTCCACGATTCAAAGCTCCGCCCCACACGCTTCAATCCAGGTGATAAAGTTCTACTCTTTAACTCCCGATTTAAGAAATTTTCCGGTAAGTTTAAAACACGATGGAACAGCCCCTTCACAATCTCTAAAGTATTTCCCTATGGTGCCATCGAACTCGAAGCTCCAGACGGAAATTTCAAGGTAAACGGTCACCGAATGAAACACTACGTAGAAGACTTTCCCTCAAATGAGGAAGTCTACGAACCATCCTAAAATGGGTATAAAAGAGTCAAGCCACGAGACTCGATAAACAAAGCTCTCTTGGGAGGCACCCCAAGCCTATCTTACTTTTCAGCATTAATTTTTTTTTACTGTTATGTTTAAACTAATCCAATTTTTATGCAGTGCCTCACCTTACAAAAGACTAATAATCTTAGACTATTAACCTTTTGTATTTTGCAGGATGAGTTCGCAGTCAGACAGAGCACGAGCCCCCAGTCAGAGACGCTCGCGTGCCATGCATCACTCCCGGAGTTCATCACCGGGTAGTAGCATGAGGACTGTCAGAGGATCCTAGTCACCACATCCTAGGTTGGATGAGATATCGGCAGACTCGGTGGAGGTGTACGTTCAGGAGTCATTCTTGTTACGTCCCATCCATTCCATGTTACCTTCATCTCACCGACCAACAGGACAGACCGCAGGAACCTCCAGAGTACCCACCTTTGAGTATGGGGTTACTACTACGGATCCTGCTGTCACTTGGTCTATACTGAGAGCCCTCTAGGTCCAGCACACTGCCATCTCTGAGATCCACACTGCTCTGGGCCTTACCTCCACACCTGTGTGCCCCTTTCAGATGGGACCTGATCCCGCTCCGCACATTCCACCGTGGGACTTATTCCCACCTTGGAGCTGGACTGCGCAGGACCACCCCACTTTCATGGACTCACTAGAGGAGGAGACTGCTGCCCTAGATGCTTGGATTCAGGATCCAGAGGATGGCACGGCATCTCCTGTCTACACCATCGAGGAGTCAGCATCTCCTACATCGATCGTGGAAAACACGATCTTTATGGATGATGAGTTCACGGATTGGGAGTCGCTCTATCCTGACACGGATTAGCTTTTAGTAGTTATTTTATGTTTAATATTAACTTGTATTAACACTTGTGTTTTCTGAAGGATGTGTACTATGCAGAATTCGAAGTAGAATTTGTGGAACAAGTTCATTTTTAATGAGCCTGGTCCATTTCCAGCAAATTCACACACTTGAGCCTGGTCCATAAAACCAAATAGCAACTCACGCAGCATAAGGAAGTATCTCTTCTAACCTTATTTTGCTTAAATTAACACGCTAAAATTCTAAGTAAAACTCTAAGTGTGGAATTACAACTCGCAAATAGAGAATGACTTCAAAAATATTGACCCTTATTCAAAAATCTAAGTGTGGGATTAACCTAACTTAGAAATAGAACATTAGGGACAACGTTATTTTAAGTGTGGGATAGCAGTAGTATTGACTACTGTAATGCAACATAAACTTTTGATCAAACTTTTTAGCAAAACTCAGATTTTCAGCAAAATTTTCAAAATTTTTGAATCAAAAAGGGTAGGTATTTCTGGCCAACAAAAGTTCAAAAGGTTTGGTAAAACGAATATGACAAGCAAAACTCTTTGATAAACTTTCAAACCAAGTTTCAAAACAAGCGATCGCATGACTAGGCACAAAACCACCCAAAAATGAGTGAGGAATATTGAGCCTTATAAAAGCATTCATCTTTAATGCTTCACTTTTCGATTGTGAATGTGCCGATGCATGCTCTCTAGAATCAGAACTTGTTCAAAGAATACATTTCGAGATTACAAAAATGGGCGTCATAAGTGATGAAGGTGCAATCAGAAAACCTTGACATTCCCTAGGATAAGAACACCCTCTCATTAAACCCTCACTTTCAAACCCAAACAGTGCTCACCTTCAGCGGAAAACATGCTGAGCCTTAGCCTTTTCAAAAACTTCACTTCCTTCTTTCATCTTTTGGCCATAGCCTAAGTTTCTGTGCTTGACAGAAGAATTATCAAAGAAGCATGGAGCGTTCCCCAAAGGATGTACACCATCCGTAAAAGGAGCTCCAAGAAAAAGAAAATCCAGCAAAAGCACGGAGCGTTCCCCAAAGGATGTACACCATCCGTAAAAGGAGCTCCAAGAAAAAGAAAATCCAGCAAAAGCACGGAGCGTTCCCCAAAGGATGTACACCATCCGTAAAAGGAGCTCCAAGAAAAAGAAAATTCAGCAAAGCTGTCAGAAGGAACCTAAAAGCCCAAGGATCATTTAAAGCCAAGAGAAATGTTCATCAAAAGAAAACTTGAAAGGAAGAAACGCAAAAAAAGGCTCTCAAGGAGAAAAATCCAAAAAGGAGCACCACTAAGCACCAAAGATAAGTCATCATAAACAACTCTTAGGCTATACTAAACCCCCAAATAAACCACCTACAAAACCCTTCACCCATATACATCACTTCCACCATCTTGTGAATGTCTAGGGATAATTAGCACCGTCCCCATTTAAGTATTGTAGATTTGATTCTTGATCAAGCTTATGACGACGGAAGAGCTACATGACTGGCCCCTGAGTGAATTAGAAAATTAGGAAACCCGATACAATTGAGTGAATTGAGTGACCACCTGTGAGGGCCCCAGTCATGTATATCTTACATTATGAAGATTGAAAAGAAAGCTTGTTAGAACCAAAGGTTTGGAAAACCATCAAAGGATCGAACCTCGTCCAAAATATTTTTACCAAACTTACAGGAACCAAAAGCTCGCCGGAATACATAACACCTCTAATCACAATTTTATGAAGATTTGCTTGAGGACAAGCAAAACTCTAAGTGTGGGATACTTGATATCGCGTAAAAAGTCACGTTTTTACCACCGATATCTCTCTCATTCTGGAGCAATATTTAGAATTTGGACTCAAATAATGCAAAAATCATTGATAAAATGCTAAGAAGATCAAAACGAGGTTGCACGAGAAAAATCAGGCAAAAAGGCCGAAAAACGAAGATTCCACGCACGTTTGAAGATTCAAGACATCAAAATGATATTTCAAGATAAAAGAGCCCATCACCAACATCTATCTGACCCAAGATGTTCGTTTTCAAATTACGAATCCAACAGAAGAAGAATCAACTTAAACGGATGGAGAACGAAGATTCTACGCACTCCGGAAGATCCAAACGATTCGTACGACACATCTAAAGTTTAGAGACATATTTTTGGGATTTCTTTTCATTAAAAGCTTCGTTTTTAAATTACAAATCCAACGCAAAAAGAATCAACGCAAACGGACGCGTAACGAAGAAAACACGCACGAATCGAGGAATGCAGCAACCGACAGCAGACTGGTGCCACTGGCAGCCACCCGCCGCCGCCAGCCATCCAGCTGCCGCCGGTTGGCAGCCAGCCGCCGACTGGCAGCCAGCCGCCAACTGCTGCCCGTCACCCGCACGGATTGCACTTTTTGGTACTTTTTCATACCCGGTGCTAGACCTTTTCCTACTTTTCGTACCTGGTGCCACTACCTTTTTCGCCTTTTGTACCTGGTGCTACTACCTTTTCCACCTTTTGCTAATGTGTGCTTCCTTTGGCTATAATACACCAAAACTCCTCCATAAATAGAGACATGGGCTCATTTGAAAACACACACCTTAGAACTTGGAAACACCAAGTAACACTTAAAAATACCAACATATTTGTATTTTCTTTTCTTTTATTCTTCCTAATTAATTAGGCTAGCTAACTAACTAGCTAAGGAAGATTTGTACGGAGGTGCTCCGGGACGCATATTTTAGCTACGAGTTATTTTACTTCTTTCCAGCTGTCAATCTATTATTCATATTTAATATGTTTGTCCTTTCTTTAATAAATTTAAATATGTATGCTAGAATTGCCATGATTAGCTAAATAACTCAATTGTCTGCTATGATAGTCGTTTAGAAAAGTATTAAATATGTGACTATGTGGTATGTTTTGAGATTGCGGATGGTTTATATTACAAAAGGATATAGGAATTAAATCTTTACCGTTTATCTGCCCAAATCATGTTATGACTAAAACTTTATCCAAAAATGAACGTAGCTAACTCATAGGATACAGGTCACTTAGTTATACTATGTTAGATTGAATCATTGAGCTCAGCATGGCCGGTGTTCTCTAGACCACAACAGGATCCAAGAGACATGGAACATGGGAGTAGAGGTAGATAAAGATTAAATTCATGTAGACGATATTTTTGAGACAACTTTCGGAATATCCTCAACTTAGATGATACTTTTGCATGCTTAAATTAAACTGTTGCCTTGATCGTCTTATTGCATGTTCTTGTTTGATTGTTACCTTAGGATCATCATAATAGTAAAATTTAAATGGCATTAATCCTCGTGAAGTAATATGACGGCCCCTATTCGACTGTTCTTTGATATAGTACTGGAAACGCTTACGGCGGAGTACAAATGTATGGAAGTCAGAACGACCGAAGGTAGTTGTATTATGAATCGAATAGCAAATGTATTACCTAGGTCTCCATTTGTAACACAAATCATCCCTGTCTTGTAATATCCCCAAGTAATGATGATAACTCGTACGAATAAGTGATGACATATTATCTAACCCTTTAGACCAGTTAGCCCAACCTATTCCGGTGAGAATAACCCTCGTTCATAAGATTGTTTATTCAACAAACTATGCCATGATTCGGGCATCTCTGACGACCGAGATTGGGGAATAGGATTCAAGGTTAACTATTGGGTAATGTGGGTGTACATTTGAGAGAACTTTCGGTGTACACTTTAATATAGTGTGCAATCCCCGTGACATTCTATTTGCATGATTGTGGACACCTCCGCGTCAGCCCGATGGAAGGATTACAGAATAGCTCACATCAACTTACGAACTTATCCTCATTAGAACTTTCCATATTTAACCACTGCTAAACCACGTCATAGTAGACAATTGCTTTAATTGCTGAACACCCGAAGTAACCTCCACCTTTTATTTTAAATTTAGTTTAAATTAGGATAAGAAAACCCAAAACCAAAACCAACTCTTTCAATCCCAGCTGAACGCATAAAAGTTTCTAAACCCCCTAGTTTCAATTTATCGTGCTTTGAAGAACGATCCTAGGTCATACTTGCCCTGTGCTAACCCTTTTAGCATAATAAGTAACCCTAGGCCCCAACCTTATAAATTAAAAACACCCACTGTTCTGCTGCGTCGCCATTAGGAATTCCAACGACCGGTGCGCAACGCAACAAAGGTGTATCAAAGGTGTGTCTTCAAATGAACCATAGGTTCCCTATTTATAGGGGAAAGTTGGTGCATTCTAGCAACTTGGGGCACATGTTAGCAAAAGGTGGGAAAGCTACTAGCACATGTACCCTAAAGCGCGTAAAGGTCTAGCACGTGTACCCCAAAATCGCGGAAAAGGTCTAGCACGTGTACCCTGCGAGTACGGGCGAGGACGGAAAAGCGCACGGGGGATGGGGGGTGGCCAGCCGGCGCCACCACCATGGTGGCCGGCGATGGCAGCCTGGTGGCCGATGGTGGCTGCCATGTTGCCGTCCCGGTTCGCCGTCTTTCGCCTCGTTTCTTGATTCGTGCGTATCTCCTTCGTTATGCGTCCGTTTGTATTGATTCTTTTTGCGTTGGATTCATTTTTCAAAAATGAAGACTTTGATGAAAAGAAATCCTAAAAATATGTCTCTGATCTTTGGATGTCTCGTTCGAATCATTTGAATCTTCCGGCATACGTAGAATCTTCATTCTTTATCCGTTTTTGTCGATTCTTTTTCTGTTAGATTCGTATTTTGAAAACGAATATCTTGCATAAGAGAAATCTCAGTGATGAGCACTTTTGCTTTAAATCTTGTCTTGATGTCTTGAATCTTCAAACGTGTGTGTAATCTTCTTTTTCATCCGTTTTGCTTGATTTTTCTCGTGCAACTCTATTTTGACCTTCTTGACAAAGTTTCATTGATTTGAACATTATTTGAGTATATTTGCCAAGTATTGTTCCAGAATGAGAGAGATATCGGTAGTAAAAATGCGACTTTTTACGCGATATCGGACTTACTTAGTAACTTTGACCAAAAACGAGACTATAAACACTCCTGACCGAAAAACCGACACTTAGAACACTTGGATTAAATTAGAAAACTAATCAGACCCTTAGTGTCGCATGACCTGCGACACTACCTAAGTGTCGCTATCAATGTCGCTACTTAACTGAAATTGATTTGAACCTGCGACACAAGGCTCAGTGTCGATATCTTCCGACACTCCTCTGCGACACTAACTCGAATGTCACATACACTGCGACACTTATCCAAGTGTCGCTAAACCTGCGACACTGACCCCAGTGTCGCTACTAGTGTCGCTAAAGACCGAAAACATGAAACTTGATTTTACTAAGTATTAAACTTGGATAACAACTTATAACCACACATGATACATACCATTACAATGTATACAATGTATACAATGAAACAAACTTAATAATAATGTCTTAAAGAATTATTAATACAGACTTTCACCAACGGGTCGTACACATTTTTAATCAACAACTTAACTGAACATACTAGTTGAGTGAACTAGTTTTTAGGTGGACACCTTGCTTGCTTATTTGATTATTTGCTCGCTAATTGCTTAACTCAGGTGAGTTTCATAGCCCCTTTTTACTGTTTTATATCCAGGGGTGAGAATACATACAACTGTTTTTACACAACTGTTTTTATGAACACAAGTACAACAAACAACGCTATACGGATTGCATGAGTTAACACACTAATCCATTTAAAGTCCTCACACATCATAGCTTCGTTAATTTGGACTAAGCGCTGGTATTAGTAAATAGATCTATTTGGGACTGACAATCCCCGTCCGGGTTAGTCCCGCTAACCTGTCAAACGGACATATTAATATTTGGCACACGAGTGTATCGGATTAGATACTTGCAGGGGCACCTACGATCATGTACTCGAAAGAGGCACGACACACATTGTTAAGCTTCGGACTATGAGCTCATGGCAATAGTATACATATTTGATTGATTTCAAACATTATTAAATCTTGTGTTTCATACCGATATCTAAACAACTGTTTAACAAACCTATGAACTCACCAACTTTATGTTGACCTTTTTAGTATGTATTTCTCAGGTAACCAGCCGCAGTAGGATGCTTATGGAAGCATTTAGCCCGAGTCGCATATTTTTGAAACAACCAAGGATTAGATTGCATTTACTATATTTTGTAATGATAGTTATGTAATTCTACATATCGGATGCGAACTCCATGGGATTTGTAAAACTTATGTATACATTTTAATTATGGAAATGTAACTATTTTTAAATTTTCTCATTTATAGGTCATTCAATGTAATCTTTGTGTGATGATATTTGATTTGGTCGGCGCCCCCGTGACACCTCATACTTCCGCTGCCACGTGTTTGGGGGTGCGACAGATTGGTATCAGAGCCAAAGGTTATAGCGAACTAGGATTGCATTAGTGACCTAGACAATAACCATTAAGTTAGTATTCCTTGTTTGGTATGACTAGTTCAACGATTGCATCATTTGAATTTAATTTAACATAGCCTGATCAACTATGTACAATTAAAGGAGAATTGATGCAAGACCTGAAATGGTTATTGTAACACCCGCCAAATTAGGACTAGTGATTAGTACCTAATCAGTTGTTTATACATGTAATTAGTCCTTAGATTAGGATAATTAATGTATCTCAATATATATTGATGAACATATACGAACATGCGATTTGATTAAATCGTATGCAATCCCAAATCGAATGTAATTCGATTCAATTTATACGGACGTTGGTGAACATTTTTATTAAACAATATAATATTATTTAATACAACTATTATATCCAAAAGATTATGTTAATAATATTTCATATTTATTTCGTATCGTGCAAACAAGGATTTCGCGGTTAAAAATAATAAACACACAAACAAAATGAAACAAGTTAAGTTATATTTTATAACTCAATTATTAAAGTAATTGGTGAAATATTTTAATTAAAATATCGGGAAGTTATTCGTATCTTAAAATGTGTGTATGACGCGCGAAATAAATATTTAAACGTTCAAACGATCTAGAAAACGAACACTGCACGGAGCGCATACGCGGGAGAACGAAAAAATGGTGAAGCCCACACTCGGTAGACCCCACCAGCCGCCCCCCCTCTCTTTTCCCTCTTCTCTTCCCTCCTTTCTTCTCATTCCCACCATCCACTTTTCTCTCTCTTTCTTCTTTTCTCTCTACAAACTCCATCACCACCACTACCTCTAAATCACAAAATTTCACCACCAAACGACCTCGGTTTTCATCGCTCATTTGGAAGAAAAGAACCACCTCGCAACGATCTACATTTCCATCTTTCCGGATTCTCCCCGCGTTAAGTTGTAAGTTTCCGACAAAACCCGCAACTCCTCGACTTTTAGTGTTTTCAAGCTTTAGTTGTTTCTTCAAGCTTAAAATGTCCATATAAGGGTTGGGTAAAAGGATCAGACCAAACGGAAACCGAAAAACTCGTTTTTGGCTCAAAAATCCGTCATCAGACTTAAGTGTCGCATAGACAGCAGCAGCTATGCGTCACTTCATGCGTCACTTAAGTGACGCATAGAGTGACGCATAAAACCCTAATTTCCCGTCACTTGCTTAAGTGCCGCATAAAACCCTCTTTTCCCGACACTTCTACCGTCACTTGACTAGTGACGCACAACAACTTTAACCGACACTTCTAGCGACACTTCTTAAGTGACGCCTAGACCCATACCCGACACTTATACCGACACTTACCTTAGTGACGCCCTACCATGCGTCATTCCCCTAAGTGACGCAAATGCTCAGATTTACGATTTTTAGCGACACTTCCCAAGTGTCGCCCAAGCCCCTAAGTGACGCTATAAGTGACGCATAAAACAGAAAGTTTTAAACTAATTTTACACTAAGTTTTGAGGCCCAGCCAGGGGCTCTGCCCCTTGGACCCCGCCAGGGGCTGCCGCCCCTTGGACCCCGCTACCAGGGGCGCTGCCCCTGGACCCCCGTCATTAACAGGCTTCGCCCTTACCCTAGGTTCACGAGTAACGGTGTTACATCTAAACTTTCACACAAAGTGTTAAACTTGTATAACATCAAACACGAATGCGACACAACTTCTAAAACTCATTGGAACTTACTTTTAGGTATAACACTTCAAAATCATCAAAATAATAATGCGAGATTATTATTACAAACAATCACCAGTGGGCCGTACACATTTTCAAACACTTAAACAAACAACCAAATCGTGGTAATTTGGACATTCTAGATGAACAAACAACTACAAGGGTGATCTTTGAGATACTCAATCATGTCATAACCATCACGTGTCGTGGACACCCTCAGGTTACAAGTCGTTGGACTTCGATTCTTGGCTAAATCAATCTAAGTTTATTAAGATAAACTCTCCAAGCTCAGGTGAGTCTCATGGCCCCTCTTTTTACTGTTTTACTAGGGGTGTGATACATTGCTCTGTTTTTAACAATGAACGCGAGTACATATTTCCATATACTTCATGAGTTGTTTTCAACTAATCAAACCAAAGTCCTCCGTCAGTATAGTCTAGTAATACAAAAGTAGCGTGAATATTAGTATATGGTACCATATAGGATTGACCCTCCTCGCCCGGGTTAGCTAGCACTAACCGGGTAAACGGACGTACTAATATTTGGGAAGACGAGTGTAGATTAGGCACTCGTGGAGGCACCTCTCTCGGAATTCTCTATATGGGACCCGACCCTCGAGTTAAGTTCAGACTATGCGCTCATGGTTGTATACATTATCTGTAACTTTATTTGTTGGTTGCAAATCAATACTTAAATCTTGCGGTTCATAGAATATTATTTGATACTCAAACCTGTGAGCTCACCAGCGTTAGCTGACCCATTTTAGCATGTATCACAGGTACTCATCAGTAGATTTGGACTGCCCATCAGGATGCATCTTAGCTCGAGTCTTCATGCAAACTTCAGAAATTTCATTGCGTTATTAGATTTTGTATAACTAATTATGTACTTAAATCTCTCATATTATGAACACGAGCTATGTATGAGTTCAAACTGTTGTAAACCTTTTAATATTAATATATTTTGTTAAAACGACGCATATAGAGTCGTTTGCTATATATCTGTGTGCTTTGATTATTGGTTAGTAACACCCAAAGTATGCTTCCGCGAATCATTAAATTTGGGGGTGTTACAGATTGGTATCAGAGCCTAAGGTTATAGTGAACTAGGTTGCATTTAGTGGGCCTAGACTATGACCGTTAGGCAGTATTCCTTATTAAGTATGATTAGGTTCAATGACTACATGGTATTGATTTAATTTAACATAGCCTGATCAACTATGTATAATTAAAAGAATATGATGTGGAATCTGAAAGGAATCATGACTGAACAGGATACACTAGTTGACTCTGACCACGAGAGAAACCGGAACCCAAACATGTATGTGTTAGACACCTTAGGCTATTAAGTAATATATATGTATATACATAGATAGGCCTCACTCTTTTTAACGCTTTGTCACAGAATGGCAAACACACCACCCAATTCGTCACACTCCCAATCCGGGTCGCAGAACCCGAGGGTAGCTAGGAGGAACGCCAGGTTGCCTCGAGCTGGCCCGTATCCTACCCACTTCAGTCTGCCGGCCTTGGCCGCTAGGCTGGACCGTCACGAGCAATGACTTCGCACCATGGATGTCGCTTTGTAAGAAACCAATGAAAATTGGAGACTCACAGCGCTTGAGCGTATCAACCAAGTCTCCGAGAACCACGAAAACACCGTTAGCAACATGAACATACTCCACGACCGAGTGGTGGAATCAGGAATAGAAGTTGAACTTTTGCGACTCAGGTTGGAACAATGCGAGCAGCGCCTGCAAGAGGCTGAAGAATACTCAAGGATGCTGGTACAACGACTAGCATTGGCAGAACACAACGCTCGACAAACTAGCAGACTCGCAGTCACCGTGGATCGACTCGTCACCCTAATGGAAAGGATCAACTTGCATTAGAACTAGTGTGGCTGTCATCTTGTAATCTATATCTATCTATGTAGGACTTTTACTATTCTAACCGGATGTAACAATTCCCGGTACCTTTTGTACTCCCCGTATTATGTAATCTTTTGAAAACTCGTGTCATGTACCAAACTTGGTTATTTAAATGAAATATAATTATCACTTTATATCGTATAATCCATCATATACACATGTGATACATCAGAATTTCACACAAGAGTCTTATTGTCTTTTTCTTGATCTTGTTCAGCAAGATGCCACCGAAGCGATTCACCTTCAGCGAAACTGAAATCGCCCAACTCATAGCCCAAAGCGTGGCTCAAGCTATGGCTACCCGACAACCCAGTTCGGGCAGCGAAGACACAGCTGCCAACGGGCCTCAATCCAAGCCTTGTTCATACAAGGACTTCCTGAGCTGCAAACCCTTGAACTTCAAGGGAACTGAAGGAGCCATCGGACTGATCAGATGGTTCGAGAAAATGGAGTCCGTCTTCCACATCAGCAAGTGTGCGGAAGAGGACAGAGTCAAATACTCCACCTGCACCCTCGAAGATGGTGCTCTCTCATGGTGGAATTCATATGCCCAGTCTGTGGGTATCGATACCGCCTACCTACTCCCTTGGGAGGAACTGAAGACAATGCTTATTGCTAAGTATTGCCCCATCGAACAACTCCAAAAGCTAGAGGAAGAGTTCTGGCACCTAAAGGTGCAGGGAACTTACATTGACGGATATATCGTCAGATTCCAACAGCTTGCCATCCTTCGCCCAGCAATGGTAAGCACCGAACCCGATAAAATCCAAAGGTACATCCGCGGTCTTCCGGAACCTGTCCGGGGGAACGTCACCTCCTCAAATCAGACCACCATTGATGGTGCTATCCGATTGGCCCATGAACTCATGGGCATGCACGAGGACTCAGAACCACCCACTTCTTCCTCCAACCACCTCAAAAGGAAGTGGTCTGACAACCATAGCAACAACCAAAACAAGAAACCTGACACCATCAAAGCCTACAACTAAACCACTGAACCCAGGCGTGGTTACACCGGGAACAAGCCCTACTGTTCCAAGTGCAACCGCCACCATGAAGGTCCTTGCGGTCCTTATTGCAACAACTGCAAGAGGTACGAACACCTCACCAAGGACTGTAGATCCCCCACCAACAACAACAACTCCAACTACAACCCCAAGGCACCCAAGACATGTTTCGGGTGTGGAAACATTGGGCACTTCAAGAATGATTGCCCAAACCTGAAGAAAAAGGGCAACAACAACAACAACAACAACGCAAAAGGTAGAGCGTTTGTACTCAACTCTGGGGACGCCCGGCAGGACCCGAATGTGGTCTCGGGTATGTTCCTCCTCAACAACTTAACTGCTTTTGTTCTGTTTGATACTGGTGCCGATAGGAGCTTTATTTCTGATGAGTTTTAGCCCTTACTTGACATCACTCCTGTTGCCTTAGATGTTAAGTACACTGTAGAGCTAGCAAATGGTAAACTCATAGAAACCAATAGTGTGATACCTAATTGCACTTTAAACCTAGCCGATGAAACCTTTTCGATCGACCTTATGCTTGTTGAAATTGGGAGTTTCGACGTCATCATTGGAATGGACTGGTTGTCCAAACATCGAGCCGAAATCGTCTGTTATGATAAAATCGTCCGCATCCCTCTCGCCGTCGGTAGAACCTTGATCATACAGGGGGAGACTGGCAGGACGAGACTAAATATCATATCTTGTTTGAAAACCTGAATTTTTTTGAGAAAGGGTTATCCATCAATCCTCGCGCACCTCACAGAGAAAAAGTCAGAGGAGAAGCGACTTGAAGATGTGCCAATCGTTAGAGACTTTCCTGAAGTCTTTCCGGAAGAACTACCTGGCTTACCTCCACATAGACAGGTTGAGTTCTCAATCGATCTCGTGCCGGGTGCCGCACCAGTAGCCCGAGCACCATATCGCCTAGCCCCATCCGAACTTCAGGAGCTGTCCACCCAGTTATAGGAACTCCTGGACAGAGGATTTATTAGACCGAGTTCTTCGCCATGGGGAGCTCCGGTCTTATTCGTGAAAAAGAAAGACGGTTCTTTCCGAATGTGTATCGACTATCGAGAGTTGAACAAGTTGACCGTCAAAAACCGGTATCCACTTCCTCGCATCGATGACCTGTTTGACCAACTACAAGGGTCGAGTATTTATTCAAAGATCGATCTTCGGTCAGGTTATCATCAATTTCGAGTTCGCGACACCGACATCCTGAAAACCGCTTTCCGAACTCGTTACGGGCATTATGAATTTCAGGTGATGCCCTTCGGTTTAACCAACGCACCGGATGTATTCATGGATCTTATGAATCGGGTGTCTAAACCTTACCTCGACAAGTTTGTCATCGTCTTTATTGATGACATCCTCATCTATTCGTGCAACGAACAAGAACACGCACAACACCTCAAAACCATTCTAGAACTACTCAAACACGAGGAGTTATATGCCAAATTCTCCAAGTGTGAGTTCTGGATACAATCCGTTCAATTCCTTGGACATGTTGTTAATAGTCAAGGAATCCATGTCGATCCATCAAAAATCGAAGCTATCAAAAACTAGCAAGCGCCAACTACTCCAACCGAAGTACGCCAATTTTTGGGATTGGCCGGGTATTATCGTCGTTTCATCGAAAATTTCTCCAAAATAGCTCAACCACTCATGACACTGACTCAGAAGGAAAAGAAGTTCGATTGGACTGATAAACAAGAGTCAGCATTTCAGCTATTTAAACTCAAGCTTTGCAGTGCTCCTATTCTATCCTTACCCGAAGGCACTGACGACTTCGTGGTATACTGCGATGCTTCCCATCAAGGTCTCGGTTGCGTGTTGATGCAACGAGACAAGGTCATTTCTTATGCTTCCCGACAACTCAAAGTTCATGAGAAGAACTACACGACTCACGACCTCGAGCTAGGGGCCGTGGTGTTCGCCCTCAAAATCTGGAGACACTACCTCTATGGTACCCGAAGTACCGTATTCACCGATCACAAAAGTCTCCAACACATCTTCGACCAAAAAGACCTTAATATGCGACAACGTCGTTGGGTCGAGTTGCTCACCGATTATGACTGCGAAATCAAATACCACCCAGGCAAGGCAAATGTTGTTGCCGATGCCCTCAGTCGAAAGGAACGAATGAAACCACTTCTAGTCCGAGCCCTCAGTATGACCATTCACAATGATCTAAACATTCAGATTCTCACCGCTCAACTCGAAGCTCTGAAACCCGATAACATCAAGAACGAAGCCTTGCGAGGCATGGACAAACAACTCGAAATCAAACCTAATGGCATTAGGTACTTCTCAAACCGAATCTGGCTGCCTAACTTTGGGAACCTGCGAGACTTGGTGATGGATGAAGCTCACAAGTCTAAATATTCTATCCATCCGGGATCTGACAAAATGTATCACGGCATCAAGGAATTCTATTGGTGGCCGAACATGAAAGCCGAAATCGCTACATACGTCAGCAAGTGTCTCACTTACTCAAAAGTCAAAGTCGAATATCAAAAACCTTCTGGTTTACTCCAACAGCCCAGCATTCCTGAATGGAAATGGGAACAAATTGCCATGGATTTCATAACCAAATTACCAAAGTCATCGAGCGGTTGCGATACCATTTGGGTGATCGTCGATCGTCTCACAAAATCTGCTCACTTCTTGGCAATCAAAGAAACCGACAAAATGGAACGACTCTCACAAATCTACATCAAAGAAATTGTTTCTCGACATGGTGTTCCAACTTCGATTATCTCTGACAGAGACGCTCGTTTCACATCTCGCTTTTGGCAATCACTTCAAAAATCGTTGGGTACCCGTCTTGATATGAGTACCGCATACCATCCTCAAACCGATGGCCAAAGTGAATGAACTATTCAGACACTGGAAGATATGCTACGAGCTTGCGTAGTTGACTTCGGTGCAAACTGGGAAAGACACCTGCCATTGTGCGAATTTTCCTACAATAACAGCTATCATGCCAGCATTAAGGTTGCACCCTTCGAGGCACTGTACGGTCGTAAGTGCCGATCACCGATCTGTTGGACCGAAGTAGGAGACAGCCAACTCACTGGTCCTGAACTCGTACACGAAACCACTGAGAAAATCGTCGAGATCCAAAACCGACTTAAAGCCGCACGTGATCGTCAGAAAAGTTATGCTGACGTGAGATGCAAACCACTCGAGTTCCAAGTTGGGGATCGAGTACTCCTGAAAGTATCACCTTGAAAAGGCGTAATCCGATTCGGCAAACGCGGGAAGTTAAATCCCAGGTACATTGGGCCCTTTGAGATCCTTGAGAGGATTGGCCCCGTGGCATATCAATTGCAGCTGCCAGCCAAACTCAGCAGTGTGCACCCCACCTTTCACATTTCTAACCTAAAGAAATGCCTGTTTGACGAGACACTTATCATCCCACTCGACGAAATTCGCATTGATAACAAACTTCATTTTGTCGAGGAACCTGCGGAATCATGGACCGTGAGGTCAAACAACTCAAACAAAGTCGTATCCCCATCGTTAAGGTCAGGTGGAATTCGCGGTGTGGTCCGGAATTCACTTGGGAACGGGAAGACCAAATGCGACTCAAGTATCCTCAGCTATTCGCTGACTCTACATCAAACGCTACATCGAGCTAAATTTCGGGACGAAATTCTCCTAACAGGGGGAGAATGTAACACCCGCCAAATTAGGACTAGTGATTAGTACCTAATCAGTTGTTAATACATGTAATTAGTCCTTAGATTAGGATAATTAATGTATCTCAATATATATTGATGAACATATACGAACATGCGATTTGATTAAATCGTATGCAATCCCAAATCGAATGTAATTCGGTTCAATTTATACGGACGTTGGTGAACATTTTTATTAAACAATATAATATTATTTAATACAACTATTATATACAAAAGATTATGTTAATAATATTTCATATTTATTTCGTATCGTGCAAACAAGGATTTCGCGGTTAAAATATCGGGAAGTTATTCGTATCTTAAAATGTGTGTATGACGCGCGAAATAAATATTTAAACGTTCAAACGATCTAGAAAACGAACACTGCACGGAGCGCGTACGCGGGAGAACGAAAAACTGGTGAAGCCCACACTCGATGGACCCCACCAGCCCCCCCCCTCACTTTTCCCTCTTCTCTTCCCTCCTTTCTTCTCATTCCCACCATCCACTTTTCTCTCTCTTTCTTCTTTTCTCTCTACAAACTCCATCACCACCACCACCTCTAAATCACAAAATTTCACCACCAAACGACCTCGGTTTTCATCGCTCATTTGGAAGAAAAGAACCACCTCGCAACGATCTACATTTCCATCTTTCCGGATTCTCCCCGCGTTAAGTTGTAAGTTTCCGACAAAACCCGCAACTCCTCGATTTTTAGTGTTTTCAAGCTTTAGTTGTTTCTTCAAGCTTAAAATGTCCATATAAGGGTTGGGTAAAAGGATCAGACCAAACGGAAACCGAAAAACTCGTTTTTGGCTCAAAAATCCATCATCAGACTTAAGTGTCGCATAGACAGCAGCAACTATGCGTAACTTCGTGCGTCACTTAAGTGACGCATAGAGTGACGCATAAAACCCTAATTTTCCGTCACTTGCTTAAGTGCCGCATAAAACCCTCTTTTCCCGACACTTCTACCGTCACTTGACTAGTGACGCACAACAACTTTAACCGACACTTCAAGCGACACTTCTTAAGTGACGCCTAGACCCATACCCGACACTTATACCGACACTTACCTTAGTGACGCCCTACCATGCGTCACTTCCCCTAAGTGATGCACATGCTCAGATTTACGATTTTTAGCGACACTTCCCAAGTGTCGCCCAAGCCGCTAAGTGACGCTATAAGTGACGCATAAAACAGAAAGTTTTAAACTAATTTTACACTAAGTTTTGAGGCCCAGCCAGGGGCTCTGCCCCTTGGACCCCGCCAGGGGCTGCCGCCCCTTGGACCCCGCTACCAGGGGCGCTACCCCCGGACCCCCGTCATTAACGGGCTTCGCCCTTACCCTAGGTTCATGAGTAACGGTGTTACATCTAAACTTTCACACAAAGTGTTAAACTTGTATAACATCAAACACGAATGCGACACAACTTCTAAAACACATTGGAACTTACTTTCAGGTATAACACTTCAAAATCATCAAAATAATAATGCGAGATTATTATTACAAACAATCACCAGTGGGCCGTACACATTTTCAAACACTTAAACAAACAACCAAATCGTGGTAATTTGGACATTCTAGATGAACAAACAACTACAAGGGTGATCTTTGAGATACTCAATCATGTCATAACCATAGGCCTGGCAATGGATGGATATGGATGGTGTGACATCCGTCAAAAATCTCAGGTCATTACCGCACTCGAATCTTAAATTTACAGCATTTCTTGAATCCTAGTGAAAATTCTAGCTTATGACTCCTTAGGTCTACTAAAGCCATAGAACATCTTAGTGATTGCTTAGTGAACCATAAGTTCATACAAACATGTTAAAGTAGATTACTAAGTGCCAATTTAAACAAAGAAAGAAAAAAAAATTACCTATTAATACCTTAACAAAATCCTTAACAATTTGCAAAACCGAAATTCCCGTGATTCGACAACGTAAAATTTAATCGGATAAATAATTTGTGAATATCAAACTTAGACAAATCAGATGTCTATTAATTTAATTCAAGAAATTAGAAATATAAAATCTAAATCCCATACTTGTCACAAATATATCTATCAAATTTCAAAATCAAGATTTGTTAAAATTCCGTAAATCGGTAAATGAAACTCGAATATAACAAATTAACACTCTAATACCTAATGTAAGCAATTCAATTATAAAATAAAGTACTTTTATAAACTAAAGAACATAAACTTTTATAACTCAAATATTAATCAACAAAACATCACAAAATAAACCTTATACTTTACAATATACTTACACATCTTTAATACAAACTTAATACACTTTTTAAACATTATATTTGTAATAAAAATAAAGGGAAAATGACCCTAGATCCCCTAAAATTCGTTCACCCCACCACCTACCCTCTTTTCCAATTCAAATCATTTTTATTCCCTATACACCAAATTACTACTTTCATTTTCCCAAAACTCACAAACACTCTCTTCATTTTCTCTCTCAAAAACACACATATTCTCTCTAAATCCTCTCTAAATTCCAGCAACTTTCAAGAACAAAATTAGGGAGTTGAAGGTGTTCTTTCACAAAATAAACCCTTCAAGGTAAACTAGATCATCTACCTTTAGTAATCTTTCATTTTTCTTGTTTTGTTCTTCATAAATTTGGATTTTAAACCTCTTCTATGGTTAAAATCCTCATAAAATGCTTGATGTTTGTAGGTTATCTCTTTTCACATCCTTATGTGTTAAAAGAAAGAGTAACCCATGATCAAACCGAAAATCAAGTGAAAAATCGTGTTATTACTTGTAATCTTGTTAGATCTTGTTCATCTTTGTGTATGTCTTTTTTTTTATGCTAAAAATCATTTCTAACACATCTTGGATGTAATCCAACACCATGCATGTGTTAGAGAGTGTATTAAAGGTCAAAAGAATCAAGAACCACTTCTATTTAATGTTTAATGTTTCTCATTTTGAACAAAACATCATTTTAGGGCTTGTTTGGTTTCTGTCTAGGTTTGAGTACGAGATTCACCAAGGTGTTTCTCACACTTAACATAACCAAAATGGACGTTATATGAGCCAACAATCAAGTTCAAGATGTTAACTTTCAAACCCCATAAGCCTTATATTTTTATGAGATGGTTTGATATTTTTAATAATTTTTATGAAAACACATAGACAATCTGCTCAGAAAAGTCAGAAACTTTTATCTCAATGTTTTAATCATAACTGGAGCATTACAACTCCAAATGACTTGAAACCAACGCCAAAAGTTTAAAAATTTCATTGGCTACAACTTTCAAGAAGACCATTGTTATTGATTCTATTTACATTTTGGCCAAAAATAATGATTGCATGCATGTGTTCAGATCTGACTTCAGATGATAAAAGTAAAAATAATAAATACTTAGACTTCTCTATAATCCCTGGAAATATTACAGTAGATAGATAACATATTGAAGATGATCTGTGATTTTTGCCTTATTTTATTTCGGATCATAAGTATTTATAACAAATTCAACCAACTGATGTAATTTCTGGAATTAAGATTATGGACTGATTTTGGTAAAAGTTGGAAACCGACACTTACGAACTTGCTATTTTGAGAAAGACTAACTTCTTGTAACTTATAAACATGTTTAATGATTGGGTAAAAGTCTCGGGTCAAACCGAGAAGGTTTGACCAAGTCAACAATAATCGGTCTCAATTTCGAAAACGGGGAAACTTACCATTTTTGGAATGAATGATAACGAAAAGGGGTTCGGGTGTCTTATGATGTGTTTAGCGATTATTGGACATTTACAAACTTCAAAGCAAACAAACCATTTTGGCACTTTGTAATCTAAATATTTAGCTAAGCAATCCTATCAAATCTAAATTACCAAGATCTTAATTAGAACCTTCGTGTTCATAGGTCGTGGGTAGGAGTCATACTCATTTAGCACTCGGAATACATCCAAACCATATCATTCACACTTAACGGTGAGTATTCACAGCCCCATTTTTTTTATTGTTTTCATAAACTTTTTGGGGTGAAAAGCATGACTACTTGTTTACTAAACTGTTCTTTAATGTGTACTCTTAGTAAAACTGTTCTTGAAAGAAATACACAGTTTGTATTTTACTGCGAAACCGATCTTGTTAATTGAAACTGCTCTTGAACTTGTGCACTAGTTAAACTTGTTCTTGAACGTGCACACAAACTATATCTTACAGCGACACCGTTCTTATTGCGAAATATTTACTATTTGAATCTGACTACGAAACTATTCTGATCGCGAAATTGTTCAGGATTAAATATTTACTATTTTGATACTAAAAACTGTTCTGGAAATGTACACATCCTATATATCTTTTGTGCTAAAAATGTTTTATGTGTGTACATATACTATTTATACGCTCTTATTGTACGCTTGTGACTCTATCGCATGTTAAGTCCCCGGGTTCTTTTACACAACCTATTAACTCATTATTGAGCCGATGGTTGATATGGATAGTACTATTTGGAAGGAGGCCACCTTCCCACTCTCTTGTGCAAGTGAGTGCATACCACCAACTTTAAATGTTCGCGATAGGACATGTCTTTGGGGCGTTGTTCTCGGGCCAGTAGGTTTGGTTGTGGACTCAAGCTATACATGTCGTTCTTAAATGAATTCTAATTTGCGTATAAACAACTAGTTACGTAGCAACATAAATCATTCAAACGTGGTTTTGATAACTTCTATATGACTTTCGCATTTATACACTAAACAACTATTTACGTAGCAATGTAAATCTTTCAAATGTGATTTTGAATACTTTTAAATGGCATTCTCACTTATTCTAAAACCTGTGAACTCACCAACTATCTTTGTAGTTGACCCTCATTTTTACATGCTTTTCAGGAAACAATCAGTAGTTGGGAAAATGAAGCTACGATTACCCTTATGAATGTTGAGGTCATTAGTGGAGCCTTGTGCTGTGGAACCATTGTGCTGTTACATCTCGTGTTTCCGCTTTAGCGGGGTGTGACAGATGGATCTTGATCCGCTCCATTAGTGATCCAACTTAAATGGATCATGATCTGATCCATGATCCACATGAATGGATCATGATCCGATCCATATCCAATTAAATTAAATGGATCGGATCACGATCCGGATCGATCCATTTATTTTTTTTTATTTTTATTTTTTCATATTATTTGGTTTATTATTTATATCAAACGCATACAATTTATTAAATATAACCATGGGTTAAAACATTAAATCCCGTGCTCGAAAGTTTGGACGATCATAAAGAGGCTGATATATCTATTTGCTCGTATCACCATATTCGAGTATCAAAAGGTATCATTCATTCTATTGCAGGTACAAATAGTCATGAATCAAGTACTAAGATAATAACACATTAACACCGATGATTAAGAAAAATATCAATAAATCTATTTCTATAAATATGATGCATGTATCCACTTCTCGTTCCTTTCACTCCAATTTGCAGCCCAAAAACATTAGATAAAAGCCCAGGCATCATTTTGGACCAACTTTCTTTTAATTCTTCCAAATTATATCCACATCAAGTAAATAAGCCTACTGCATTAGACAAAGTAGCTATAAGCAAGAGAGATCCAAGCCACAATAAAAACCTCATTCTCCCAAACTGGAACCATGTAACTTAGCATTCCTTACCACCAAAGTTCATCATTATCTGTCAATTACTACACACAAACAACCAACCAAAAAGAAGAATTAATCAAAGACAGAACAATAGTACAACATTAGAAGCTATTTTGTAATCATATATGAATAAGATGGGCAATCAAACATATAAGATTCCTGAATCACACAAAATGAATCAAAAACAGCACAACCTTTAAAGAAACAGAATTAACTTTGGAAATCCCATGTCCATTTTTGCCAGTAAATAACTGATTTTAAGTTCTTTGCAACAAAACATACCCCACCATCCAAATAGCATAATTCTATAAATTATATATCAACTATATATAAATATAAATAACACATGATAAATTAAAAAAAAGTTAAAAGAAGAGAGGCAACACCTACTACAGGAAGATAGATTTAGCACATACATCTACTATTTATTCGATCCAATCATTGGTTGTGACCAATGCTTCAACAAGCTCGAGGAGCATGGATGAACGTGTCTCATCAATTGTCCTTCTTCCAACACTAAAAACCGACTCAGATGCGATCGTAGTTGCCGGGACTGCCAACACATCTTTTGCTATTCTTGATAAAACAGGATACTTGCTAGCATTTAGTTTCCACCATTGTAACACACAAAAGTTATCCACACGAGGAAACAAGGGATCATCCAAATATGTATCTACCTCAGATTTCTGTAGCTTCCCACTAGGATTTTCTTCTTGCAACCATTCATCAAATGCACTATATTTATCATTCGTGTGCACTGTACTATGAGTCACATTATGCTCATGAACCCCACCATGAGTAATATTACTATACTCTTGGTATAAATCATCCAAAGCATTACTAACCCTCACAACATATGAATCGGCTAATGAACCATATAATTTCTTGTAATTAAATTTTACAATCTTCAACTTGAACCATGGATCAAAGACAATACCCAAAGCTAGAACTAAACTACACTCATCCCAATACTTATCAAACTTCTCCTTCATCTCAGCCGCAAAATTACTCAAGTACTCAATAGTACTCTGCTCCCATGTACATATATCAAACTGCAAATCAGAAACATCCGTGAAAAAAACATTTGATGTAGGAAAGTTTCACCCGCTAAAGTGCTTTGTCGCATTATAGAATCCTTTTAGGCAGTTTCTTACTGTTGTTGCAATTTCCCAATCTTCTTCACTAGGATAATGATGGTAACTACTATCAGTGTAATGCAACCTCTCTAACGCTTCTTTCATTAATATGGCAGTATCAAGCATTAAGTACGTAGAGTTCCATCTATGTGGAACATCAATAGGTAGAACCTTTGGACCTTTCAACCTAACGTGAGTGACACAGTTATCAAACTTCTGTTTTGCATAAGTTGAAGTTCTTAAATATCTAACAGTAAGTCTAACCTTTTCAAGAAGTTCTTTGATTACCTTCAATCCATTTTGAACAACCAAATTAAGTATATGTGCGCTACACCGAACATGAAATAAATCCCCTTTCAAAGATAACAATGATCTTTCAAGAAGCCAACTTTTCAACTTTCTAACCATGACATCATTTGAAGAAGCATTATCTACTACAATGGCAAATAACTTGCTATCGATATTCCACTCTAATATTAGATCACGAATAAACTTAAACAAGGTGTTGCCATCATGTTGATATTCTATATCCCTATATGCAAGAAGCTTGTTTTTTAGTTCCCAATTGTCATCAATGTAATGAGCTGTCAAACATATGTATGCTATATTTTGGTGATCAGAAGTCCAAAGATCGGTAGTGATAGTTACCTTGCAAGAAAGGCTATCCAAGAAAGCATACACCTTCTCTTTCTCTTCTTTGTAGATGTTGATGATATCCGCTCTAATTGTATTGCGAGTGTGAATAACAAATTCGGGATTCAAGCCTTGAGAAAATCTTTTGAAGTATTTATGGTCAACCATGGATAAAGGATAGTTGTGCTTGACGACCATAGTTGCAAGATCCTTCCTACTCCTTTCTTGGTCAAATATGTAAGTATTAGGATTTGAACTTGCTTATGAGTTGTCAATGAATTCTTTATGCTTTCTCTTAAGATGGTTTCTCAAATTACTAGTTCCGTTATCCCCAACAAAGCTTGAACTACAATGGTCACAAATAGCAACAACTTCCCCATTCGGCTTCTTGACTTTTTTAAAAGATTTCCACACACTTGATGTTTGTTTTCGTTTGTTCAGGTTATTATATTCATTCAACCCGATCATGGACTCGTCCTCATCATCATCATCAGCAGCATTGGCCGTTGAAATACTTTCCCTCTCCATCTTAATAATCTGCATAAGTGAAAGTAAAAAAATGAGCCAATTTGACACCAAAGTTCTACACAGATTCTGCCCAAAATGACAACAAATTGACATCAAAATCTGCCCAAAATGTTATCAAAATAACTTCTACTCCGTATTCAACAAAACAATTGGATTAGATGCTAAGTTCATAATATACTGTGATAAAAAAATAATTCATTCACAAGTTCTGTGATAAAAAAAAATCGAAATAGTCTCGCAAAGTCCTAAATTACCCATTCACAGATTATGCATACCATCATGTCTTAGATAAAGGCCTCAATTCTTTGTGTATTTTTGGAAACAACATTCAACATAAAGACTGATTAAATTCCACAAATCCAAGTTAGTAATGAAACTAACCACCGTAGTGCTCATAACATGAAATAATTACCCATGCACAGATTATGCATACCATCATGTCTTAGATAAAGACCTCAATTCTTTGTGTATTTCGAATTAAAAGGGTTTTTGCTTACCTGAATTGAAAAGGAAAAGAACTGCCGATTAATTAAGACCAATCGAAGTCGCCGGAGCTGCCGGATCGGAGAGAGCTGCCGGAGGGGTTGGAGTCATTGGAGCAATCGAAGTCGCCGGAGCTGCCGTTGATGGAGCTGCCGTTGATGGAGTTGAGAGCCGAGAGGTGTTGGAACTTGGAATCGTAGCGTACCAGATCTGTATTTTATTTTATTTTATAAATGGATCGATCCGGATGGATCACGGATCGATCCAAATGTTTAATTGGATCTTTGGATTAATTTATTGGATTAGTAATTGGATTGATGGATCAACTTTTTTGATCCAATAAGTTATATAAATGGATATGGATCGGATCGGATCGGATCAAATTGAATCCATTGCCAGGCCTACATAACCATCACGTGTCGTGGACACCCTCAGGTTACAAGTCGTTGGACTTCGATTCTTGGCTAAATCAATCTAAGTTTATTAAGATAAACTCTCCAGGCTCAGGTGAGTCTCATGGCCCCTCTTTTTACTGTTTTACTAGGGGTGTGATACATTGCTCTGTTTTTAACACATGAATGCGAGTACATATTTCCATATACTTCATGAGTTGTTTACAACTAATCAAACCAAAGTCCTCCGTCAGTATAGTCTCGTAATACGAAAGTAGCGTGAATATTAGTATATGGTACCATATAGGATTGACCCTCCTCGTCCGGGTTAGCAAGCACTAACTGGGTAAACGGACGTACTAATATTTGGGAAGACGAGTGTAGATTAGGCACTCGTGGAGGCACCTCGCTCGGAATTCTCTATATGGGACCCGACCCTCGAGTTAAGCTCAGACTATGCGCTCATGGTTGTATACATTATCTGTAACTTTATTTGCTGGTTGCAAATCAATATTTAAATCTTGCGGTTCATAGAATATTATTTGATACTCAAACCTGTGAGCTCACCAGCGTTAGCTGACCCATTTTAACATGTATCACAGGTACTCAGCAGTAGATTTGGACTGCCCATCAGGATGCATCTTAGCTCGAGTCTTCATGCAAACTTTAAAGATTTCATTGCATTATTAGAATTTGTATAACTAATTATGTACTTAAATCTCTCATATTACGAACACGAGCTATGTATGAGTTCAAACTGTTGTAAACCTTTTAATATTAATATATTTTGTTAAAATGACGCATATAGAATCGTTTGCTATATATTTGTGTGCTTTGATTATTGGTTAGTAACACCCAAAGTATGCTTCCGCGAATCATTAAATTTGGGGGTGTTACAGTTATAGTGAATGGGAATGCATTAGAAGACTTTGACCAAGAATAGAAACGAGACCAACCCTATACGTGCTTATGTGCTAGGTTATTATATTTGTATATATAAACTTAACTTCTCGTATACTAAACTCCTTGCCACAGAAATGGCAGACTCCTCTAACGTATCATCAACCGACTTGAACAACGAAACTCACATACTATCCACCACTGAGGGTACCACTCCCTTACCTATCTCTATGACACCAAACTCTCCCGAACCTCTTTACTACCTGACTGGTGAAGCGTGAGTAGTACGAAGACGCCAAGGGAATACCAGATCATCCCAAGCAAATCCTTACTCAAACTCCATCGCTAACCCCACAACTAATACCCGCCGTCCGGCATACGCCCGTAGGTGGGACTGGCTACCCACAACCCTAAACACTTGGAGGTCTGAGGAAGCAATACAGATTCCTGCTGACCCCATGGACATCTCCCCGTACACACACGAACTAATGCACCATACGGTACCGGTGTTAGCAGCCCGACTTCATCGTCACGAAGAAATGCTCGAAATCCTAGAACGGGGTCATCATATAGTAGAGAACTACCTGCTACGCCGAACCGATGATTGCATAACACAACTTCTTCAAGAACAGGAAGGCACGAACCGTACTCTGGAAATGATTCATCAACAGGTTATAGACAACAGAAGCTCTACTGACATCCTACAAGCAAGGTTGGAAGAATGTGAACAATGTTCACGGGAAGCTGAAGAGTATGCTCGTGCGCTCGAGCAACGACTAACTTTGGCTGAAGATGGTGTCAGGCAAACAAGCAGACTTGCGGACACTATAAATCGCCTCGTCACTCTAATGTCACTAGTAAACATGCGTTAGAACTAAATTTATTTCTTTTATTATAACCTATTGAGGCGGGATGTACTCAACTTATTATTCTTTATTATATCCTGTAAACTTTCGAATTTAGACCGGATGTAACATTCCCGACATCTTTTGTAATCCTTATGATTGTTGTCTTTTGAAACTCGTACTCTGTATTCAACTTTTCTATCTAATGAATTATAGTTATCACTCAGCGCTGTTGTATATTACCTCATTTTATATACACATGTGATATATCATAACCTCGCGCAAACCTCTTATATGTCTCATTTCATTATTGTTCAGCATCATGCCTCCAAGACGACATACTTACACCGACGCCGAAATCGCTCAAGTCATTGCACAGAGCGTATCCCAAGTCCTTGCTGCTCAACAAAATCCGGGCGGCGGAGGTGCGCCTACTAACACATCTACTCCAAAACCATGTTCCTACAAAGACTTTCTGAACTGCAAATCCTTATACTTTAAAGGTTCTGAAGGAGCCATTAGTCTGATACGCTGGATCGAAAAGACAGAATCTGTTTTAAGAATCTGCAACTGCCTTGAGGAAGACAAGGTTAAATTCTCCGCATGCACCCTTTCTGACGGAGCTCTCACCTGCTGGAACTCTTATGCCCAAACTGTGGGTATTGATACCGCATACCAACTTCCATGGGAAGACTTCAAGACAATGCTCAGGGAAGAGTAATGTCCCCGTGAGCAACTGCAACAACTTGAAGAGGAATTCTGGAAACTTATTGTTCAGGGAAATGATATTACCACTTACACCACTCGGTTCCACCAACTAGCTATCCTATGTCCCTCTATGGTGGACCCCGAATACAAACGTATCGAGCGATACATTTGGGGGCTACCAGAGTCAATCCAAGGGAACGTTATCTCATCAAAACCCGGGACCATCCAAAGTGTTGTCCGAATGGCACACGAACTCATGGCTCAAATTGTCCACCGTGGGACACCCATAGTGAAAACCACCGGGGACAACAAAAGAAAATGGCCCAAGAACAACCAACAACAGCAACAACCAAACAAAAAGGCTGAGACTGTTAAAGCCTACACTTCAGGTACAGGGTCCGAGGATAGGAAAGGGTATGTTGGAAACAAACCCCAGTGTTCCACATGTAACCATCACCATGATGTAGTAACCCCTGCGGAAACTGCAAACGCTACGGACACCTAACCCGAGATTTCCGAACTCCCAACTCAAACGCCAACACCAACACCAACCCTAATGCACCAAAGGCTTGCTTTGAGTGCGGTAACACTGGGCATTTCCGAAATGACTGCCCAAAACTGAAAAACAACAACAACCGAAACAACAACAACAGGAACAACAACAATAACCACAATGCTCATGGCAGATCCTTTGTGCTTAACGCTGGAGAAGCCCGCCAAGATCCCAACGTTGTCACTGGTATGTTTCTCCTCAATGATCTATCCGTTTCAGTTTTATTCGATACCGGTGCCGATAAAAGTTTCATATCTGATGAGTTTTGTCCATTACTCAATATCATACCCACTGCCTTAAATGCTAAGTTCACTGTAGAATTAGCGAATGGCAAACTAATTGAGGCCGATAGTGTGATACCTAATTGCACTTTAAACCTCGTTGACGAACTTTTCCCCATAGACCTCATACCCATTGAAATCGGAAGCCTTGATGTTATTGTAGGCATGGACTGGTTGTCCAAACATCGTGCCGAAATTGTTTGTTTCGAGAAAATCGTTCGTATTCCCCTCGTTACCTCTGGAACTTTGATCATACAAAGGGAGACCGGTAAACCAACCTTTAACATCATTTCCTGTATGAAAACCCAAAAATACCTAAGAAAAGGGTATCCGGCCATCCTCGCACACGTAATTGAGAAGAAGCCGGAGGAAAAGCGACTTGAGGATGTGCCTATTATACGAGACTTTCCGGAAGTCTTTCCCGAAGACTTGCCTGGCCTTCTGATTTGACGCAAAAAGTCACGTTTTTGTGCACCTTTTCAAGCCCATTTTGGTTCGAATCTTTTAATAAACATCAAATAATTAATGTTTTATGCTAAAAATGTAAAATGAACCAAAACTTAGACTTTCTTTAGAAAAATCACTTAAAATGCTCAAATAACGAACAAATCAGAGCTAAAACGATCCACTTGCGATTCTGATGTATAATTAAGCTAAACTGGCCTAATTTGTGTCATATTGATCTTCAAGAAAATACAAAACTGTGGGCGCAAGAATCGTTCGAATCTGACAAGTAACGAAGAAGTTAGAGCCAACCGAAGATCACAAGAACTACGACCAGTGCACAAGACTTACGATCCAGCACACAAGAACAAGACCCAGGGTACACCACCCCCATAGGGGCCGTATACCACCCCTAGAGGGCCGTATACGCCCCTTTAGGGCCGTATATCCCCTCTAAGGGGTGGTATACCCCCCATTTTGGGTGGTATACCCCCTCTTTGGTGTTGGATACGCCCTGTTTGCTACCGAATACGCCCTATTTGGTGTCGAATACGCCCCTGTAGGTGTCGAATTTCATAGCTCTAGGGTGTATTTCAGTGTAAAATACGGGTGAGGGGTGCTGTATGTAAATTTAGTTCTTGAAGCCTATAAATAGAGGCTTAACCTCCTCATTTCCATATCCCTCACCATCAGTCACCATCCATCAAAATCTCTCATTCCACACACTTTCTCTCTCTAGAATAGTATTAGTAGTTAATTAGCTAGTAGGAGTAGAGTAGCAAGCTTACGAGCTTTGTACGGAGTTGCTCCGAGACTACGGTTGCGTAGATTTGTTGTAACACCTAACATGTTCTATTATATTATCCTTTCTTGTTATTTTTAAATATGTTGTGCTATTGTCATGAGTATTTAAGAATGCATGCTATGATAATTGCTATGTTAGGCTAGACAAATCTGTGTTTGCTATGATAAATGTTATGCTAGGGTAGTTATGCTTTAAATAATGCTGTTACTCTGTTTATATGAAATTAGGATATGTTTGAATTTATGAACTAATTCTCTAATGTTTTATTTATCCAACTTATGCTGTGGTTTGAAACCTACTGATATAATCCGGGCAATTGTAGAAATAGGTCCCTCAACTATTATGTTTCTGAATGATTTGATGAACTCGACATGGCCGCTGTTCTCCTGATTGAAATAAATAAGAGGAGACACGAAGAAAAGGATTAGAGTTAAATTAGAATTAATCCCATATATCGGATGCTTTTGAGAGAACTTCGGAGCATCCGTGACTTAAACATTTATCCATGCCTGTAATAAACTGATATTTATCCATGTTACACTACTGCATGTTCTTGTTTGATTGTTGCTGTAGGGATTACATGCTAGTATCTGTTTATCCACTGCAGTTATTGGGTTTATGATTAGGTTTTCAAACATAGAAGAATTACATACGACAGTTTAACATGCTAGAATAATTACAATGATCTGTATGAAATAATGTCGAACAATTTAACCGATCGTTAGATAGACTTTCCCAACTTAGTCCGCGGGGTCACTCCTGTTCACTTTATTGTTTATTCAACAATTCGTGCCACGATACGGACGTCTCAGACGTCCGAGAATGGGGAATAGGATTCGAGGTTAGTTGTCGGTTAAATTGGTACTTCATTTGGGAGAACTTTCGGTGTAGCTTACGCTCCATATCTTTTATCCATGTGACATGTTATTTATTTGATTGTGGACAACTCTACATTAGATAAGTAATAGGGTAGGAGTTATGGCCCATTAGGACATATATAGTAATGATACGGGATCTGTGGGCGAGGCATCAGAAATACCGTAAAACGGCTCAGTACTTTGTATAGCGCTGGAACCACCTCTGGTGAAGTACAAATGCGTGGAAGCCACGAAAAGGCCGTAGGTACAGTACTATGTTGAACATCGTTCAAAGACCCCAAATCAGCACTGCTAGGATTCATTATAATTAGAGCCACAATGCTCATAACTACCCCTAAATAGCATATACTGACATCATAGCAAACACTCACGTAATCTATAGATCTCTCAGCGACTCAACTTCTCATTTACCTTTCTGTTTTTCGTTTAAAGTAGAATAGAAAACAAAACCCCTCAAAAAAGTTTTAAATCTCAGCTAAATTACCAAAGATAATTAATCCTCCTAAGATCCCATGCCCGTTGTGGTTTAAGAATGACACCTGAGTCATACCTACCGCTTATACAAGTAGTGGTGTAACTTAGGCTTCCCAGCAAAAATATAAAATTTTAAACCCTCTGATCTGCAACCCGACTAGACAGAACAACGACAAGGAAGCAATTCCTTGACCGACCGTTGGCAGACGATCAGGTTTTTGGCGCCGCTGCCGGGGACTACAATGACCGATTTTAGGAATTTAGTTATCTTAGTTATTTAGCGATCCTTTCGGAAGATCAATATCATTCGAAAGTTCCTTTTCTATCCTTAGGTTAATTTTATCTTTTTCCGTCTTTAGATTAGTTTAAACCCTTCCTTCCCAAAACCCTACTTTCTACCAACAAGCTATGTCGAACCATATCACTCTCGCCTCATCAATTAAGCCACTGCTAGAGGGACGAGGAGGACCGATCGTAGCACCAACCGATGAAACCCTTGAAATTAAGCCTCACTACATTAAAATGCTAAAATCTGAGTGTCAGTTTCATGGTCTTTCGATTGAAAATCCAAACGCCCATCTCAACAAATTCATCAATCTTTCCGACTCTTTCACACAAATAGGAACCAATAGAGACCTTCCATGCCTCCATTTGTTTCCCTATTCTTTATCCTCTCGAACTTTAAAATGGTTTTAAGAATTCGAACCCAATTTGATTCATACATGGGAGGAGATGGCTACTAAGTTTCTAGCTAAGTACTTCCCTCCTTCCCTGCAAACCAAACTTAAAAACGATATCACTAACTTCCATCAAGGAGTTAATGAATCATTAAGCACTGCTTGGGAACGATACAAGAAGATAATTGGAAGATGTCAGAACCATCAGTTGGATGAAACGAATCTGGTCTGTACATTCTACAACAGTTTGAATCCTCAACACAAACAAACCCTCGACGCTGCTTCATCCGGAAATTTCATGCTACATACCTCTGACGAAGCTTGGAAATTGATCGAGACGATTGCGACACATCAGCATATCTTGGAGTCAGATGAATCTTCTTTAGAAGGTAGGAGTACTTCTAGCCAAACCTTAGACAAATTAAGATCTCAACTCGATTCTATCACTCAAATTGTCAAGGATTTGCAAGAATCTTCAAACCCTAAGCTAAAGAAGATACCTCAAAAGTTCCTCTCAAGCCGAAGGGCCAACGAAGAAATTCTTACAACTAGTGGAAACCCTAATCACTCTCTTCATTAAAAACCTTTCATTCAGCGGTTTACCACACAACCGACTTCTCTATCTTTAAATCTCTCTACTCCTTCCCCATTGACTTCTCGTCTAAACAACGAAAATTTCAAAAACTTCATTGTTGAACAAAATGTCAATAGAAAAATTGTTGATTTTCAAAACCAAATTGATTATTTGACTAGAATTTCAAACGATTTAATTAAAAACATGGAGGATAATGTTAAAAAGTTGTTTTTAAAAGTTGAGGAGAAGCAAAGGGAAGAAGCGATCTACAACTCTATCTATCACTCATCCTATGAGCATGATGACATCCTTGTGGTCACTAGAGGAGGAAAAGAGACTAAAAATGAGAAATCCATAGATAATCCTACAACTAAACCTTCTATTTCTCTGCCGATTGATTCAGTTCAAGTTGACACCCCCGTCACTTCTCCTGAACCAGAACCTTCTAAAGCCCCAGAAGATATCAGACCTACGCGTATACCTTTCCCTGGTAGGCTTAAGAAAGAGAAACAAGAAGCTCAATTTGGAAAATATCTAGAAATGTTCAAAAGCTTACACTTAAATGTTAGACTTTTAGATGCTTTAGTTGAAATGCCTAGTTGTGCCAAATTCTTTAAGGAACTCTTATCTATCAAAGAAAAACTTAGACAAATAGTTAACTTACCCTTAGATGCAGAATGTTCATTGATTATGCAACAAGGACTACCCCCAAAGCTAGGAGACACTGGCCGTTTCACTATTCCTTGTTATCTTCAGGATGTTCAAATAAGTAACGCCTTAGCTGACTTAGGAGCTAGTGTAAACCTTATGCCATACTCTCTTTTTAGGAAACTAGGATTAAGCGAACTATTACCAACTCGAATGACCATCCAGTTAGCCGATAGATCAGTTAAACTCCCTCGAGGAATTGCTGAAGATATTATGGTGAGTGTTGATAAATTCGTCTTTCCTATTGATTTTGTTGTTATGGATATTGAAGAAGACGCCCATGTTCCACTCAACCTTGGAAGACCTTTCCTAAACACTGCCAAGGCCGTCATTGTTGTTAATAAAAAATCCTTAAAACTTCGAGTTGGAACTGAGGAAGTCACCTTCAATGTTGATAAACTAATGAAACATCCTATGGGAGAAGATCTTGGTCTTGTAGATTCTTTGCAGGAAATAATTGAAGAACATTTGGAGGAAATTCTCACGGTAAGCAGCATCAACCCCAACACCATCATCACAACAAGGAAACTGTGTGAAGAAGGCACAGGATTATGCTCTACTCTCTCAGATTCTTCCACCGCATCAAGAGAAGTTCTATGTCCTTTAAAGAATTCTAGCCCGCAATTCAAAACTATTATGACTGCTCCGCTTGGGCAAGGCACACCAGTCACTCTTCTAAGAAGGAACCCGACTCCTGAAGTACATGATTCATCTTTCTCAAGGGAAGAAGTTCAAGGGATGCTCAAGGAAATGGAATCAATGTTTTCACCACCTGAACTACAAAGATCAAATCTAGAAATCACCATAAGCACTTCTTCATCAGCTCAATCTCAGAAGTTTGCACTCACTGAAGACAACGATATCATCACCACTGGAGAAAATGCAACTTCCACATCATCAACAGCTAAATACGAGCTGAGGAAGGATGCATTCTCTGATAAAATAGAATGGGTTGAAATAGCTTCAACCAACGCATCAGATTCACCTCTTGAAGAGTCAGACTTCCAAACGGAGTTTGATGAACTCAAGAGAGATGAAATTGCAAGAATGAAGCCTTCCACTGAAGAACCGCCAGAATTGGAACTGAAGGAACTACCCTCTCATCTGGAATATGCTTTTCTCGAAGGAACTTCACACTTACCAGTTATCATATCTAAAGATCTGAAACCTGAGGAAAAAGCCAAGCTCATCCAAGTGCTTAAGTCACATAAAAAGGCAATTGCTTGGAAAATCTCTGACATACAAGGGATCAGTCCAAACTACTGCACACACAAGATTTTAATGGAGAAGGACTTTAAGCCATCAGTTCAGAGACAGAGGAGAGTCAACCCGAAGATTCAAGACGTGGTCAAAAAGGAGGTTATCAAACTTCTTGATGCTGGCCTGATATACCCTATTTCTGATTCTCCATGGGTCAGCCCCGTGCAGGTAGTTCCAAAGAAAGGAGGTATGACGGTGATTACAAATGAACATAATGAACTTATCCCAACAAGGACCATCCCTGGTTGGAGGGTCTGCATTGACTATCACAAACTGAACGAAGCCACACGCAAAGATCATTTCCATCTTCCGTTTATTGATCAGATGCTTGAGAGATTGTCAGGAAATGAGTTCTATTATTTCCTCGATGGATTGTCTGGCTATTTTCAAATACCTCTCGATCCGAAGGACCAAGAAAAGAAAACATTCCCATGTCCCTATGGAACATTCGCCTACCGACGTATGCCTTTTGGGCTATGCAATGCACCTGCAACTTTCCAGAGATGCATGGTGGCCATTTTCCATGACATGATCGAACAGTGTATGTAGGTATTCATGGACGATTTCTCGGTCTTTGGAGACTCCTTCACATCTTGTCTTTCAAACCTAGACAAGATGCTAGCTCGATGCGAAGAATCAAACCTCATTCTGAATTGGGAAAAATGTCACTTCATGGTGAAGGAAGGAATAGTGTTAGGACATCGGATATCTAAAATAGGAACTGAAGTCGATAAAGCTAAAGTTGATACTATCTCGAAACTTCCAGCACATACTTCTGTGAATGCCATCCGAAGTTTTCTAGGTCACGCCGGATTCTACCATCGCTTTATTTAGGATTTCTCTAAGATTCTTCAACCTATGACTCATCTTCTCAAAAAAGATACTCCGTTTGACTTTACAGATGACTGTCTTAAAGCTTTTAACTACTTGAAGGAACAGCTCGTGCATGCACCGATCATGATTGCCCCCGATTGGAGTTTGCCATTTGAAATCATGTGCGACGCTAGTGATTTCGCAGTTGGAGTTGTACTAGGACAACGGAAGGAGAGACACTTTCAACCGATTTACTACGCTAGCAAAACTCTCATAGACGCTCAAGAAAACTATACAACCACTGAGAAGGAGCTGCTAGTGGTAGTATTTGCTTTTGATAAATTTCGTTCCTATATTATTTTGTCCAAAACTATTGTCTATACAGATCATTCAGCTCTTAAGTATCTCTTCAAAAAGCAAGATGCTAAGCCAAGACTGTTGCGCTGGATTCTGCTTCTTAAGAATTCGACATAGAAATCAGAGATAAAAAGGGAGCAGAAAATGTTGCAGCAGATCACCTCAGCCGATTAGAAAATCCAGCATTGGAGAAAATTGAGGAAAGAGATATTCAAGACCAGTTTCCCGATGAACAACTCATGAACATCAGAAAGCACACCAGGGACCTCGATCATCATACGATCCCTGGTATGCTGATATTACCAACTTCCCGTGGGAGGAATTGTCCAGAAAGGAATGTCAACTTCTCGAAGATGAAAGTTCTTCCGCGACTCAAAGAATTATTTTTGGGATGATCCTTTCCTCTTTAAGGTCTGTCCCGATCACATCATCAGAAGATGCGTCGATGGGAAAGAAGCCGAACGTATCCTCTACCAGAGCCACCATGGACCAACTGGAGGCCACCATGGAGCTAACAAGACCGCACGGAAAGTGTACGATGCCGGCTTTTATTGGCCAACCACTTTTCAAGATTCTTACAACTTGGTGAGACGCTGCGATGCTTGCCAACGATTTGGTAACGTGTCCGCACGCAATGAAATACCACTTACCAACATCCAAGCTTGTGAAGTCTTCAACATTTGGGGATTAGATTTTATGGGACCCTTCCCTAAATCTAACGGTAAAGAATACATTCTGGTTGCTGTTGATTACATTTCCAGGTGGGCCGAAGCGCAAGCTCTACCAACAAATGATGCCAAGGTCATCACTAAGTTTCTCAAACAACTATTTTGTCGATTTGGAGCTCCAAGAGCCATAATCTGTGATCGCGGCACACATTTATGCAATATTCACCTAATGAAAACATTGCAACAGTACGGCGTCACTCACAAAACTTCAACAACTTATCACCCACAAACTAATGGGCAAGCTGAAGTGACAAATAGGGCTTTGAAACGAACCTTAGAATGAACGGTGTTCAATCATGGGGAAAAATGGTCCGATAAATTAGATGATGTGTTGTGGGCATTTAGAACAGCATATAAAACACCATTAGGAACCCCGCCATATCGTCTGGTTTATGGTAAAGCATGTCATCTACCGATAGAGTGGGAATATAAAGCATACTGGGTGCTGAAGAAATGTAATTTAGACATTCCCACCATAAGATCCCATAGGAGAATGCAACTTAATGAACTGGCTGAGCTAAGAGACAAGGCGTACGATAGCTCCCTGAAATACAAAGAAATAACCAAGATGCTCCATGATGCAAGACTCAAGCTATCAAAGTTTAAACCAGGGGATAATGTACTTCTCTTTAACTCATGCTTCAGGAAGTTCTCTGGAAAATTCAAAGTCAGGTGGGGCGGGCCATTTATAGTCTCAAAGGTATTTTCCTTCGGAGCAGTTGAACTCGAAGCCCCGAAAGGTAACTTTAAAGTTAATGGTCAACGCTTGAAACATTACATTGAGGACTTCCCTATTAATGAGGAAGTCTACATTTTCGAGCCACCTTGAATCATTCCCAAGTATCAAGAGTCAAGCTAGTGACTCTCTCTTAAACAACCGCTTTTGGGAGGCACCCCAAGCTTATCTTAGAATAATTTTTCTTTTATTTTTGATTTCTTAAATCTTATCTAGTATTATCACTCCTAACTAAATAATGCAGGATAGCTACTTATCTGATAGCCTTTGAAATTTACAAATCTAAGATAAGTCTTCATTATTAAATATGCAAATGCAGAAGTCCTGATGACACTTACAAATTAAAATCTTTTACAATTTTTCAGTTCTTTTCGCATTTGTATATTCTTATAAACTTGAATGTTACCTGTTTTGTTTATGTTTTTCAGATGAATCCAGCAGAAACCAGTAAGGAGAGCAAGAAGCGAAAGAAAACCCGCAGAGGCAAGAAGAAGAAGAAGACTGCTATTCAGGATGAGAGTATGATTGATGTGCTGAATACTCCGGGGGAGCATTTGAGTCCTGCTGCACCACAGTCTGCCCCAGCATCTGGGATGATCCCGACCTTGGATTATAAGATCACTACTGTTGACCCAGCAGCTACTTGGGCGCTCTTTCAGACATTGTCCATTCATCATGATGCAATGGCTGAGATCCGAGAGGCAGTCGGTCTACCGAGACTTCCGGACATCCCTTACAGGCTAGGGTATGGTCCGAGAGCTTCTCATCCACCTGGTCATTCTTCCCTCCTGCACCTAGCACTACTGATGCTCTAGCACAGGATCCGGGTCCTTCGAGTTCACATGTTGATCCTGATGAGATGCTCGTAGCTGCTAGCAGACTTGATGTACCATCACCTTCTTCTGTCTTCCAGGATGCTGCCCTTTACCATGTTGCTGTTGCTGAGTTTGATCTTGATATGGATGATCTTTTAGATGAGTAGTTTATCTTTACTTTATTATGTTTACAACTTATCTACTTTAATTATGTCTATCATACTACTATTCTGTGAGACCTGGTGATTATGACTCTATTTATGGCTATTTGCATAACTCAGTATTCGTAGGAATGGATGATCTTAAAAGAAGTCTGGTCCAACCAAACTCCAGCAAATCACTCGCACCACTCCTCTACGAATCTGGTCCTACATCCAGTACCCACAAATCGTAGGGAAGTACCTGTCTAGTTCTTATGATCTTTATTATGATAATTTATGCTCATGCCCACTTAAAACTCTAAGTGTGGGATTAACACCCCATAATTAGAAAACTTGAAATTTATAATTGACTTAATGCAAAACCCTAAGTGTGGAATTCTCCCTACTTAGTGTAGAAATATTGAGGACAATGTTTATTTTTAAGTGTGGGATAGTAGTATACTCTTCGCTCACTTGTTTAGATCAAAATTTTTCAAAAATAGTCCTCAGTAAATAAATAGACCCTTACTTTGTCCAAAAATTTTAAAAAATTTCGCTATAAAAATAGTCTTGCTTCGACAGTAGTCGAACTACTCATTCAGCAGACTGACTTTTTCAAAGGTTTTTGAGTCAATAAGTTAAGAAAGAAGTACAGATTTTTTTTGCAAGTATTCAAAAGTCGGTAAAAAGAGATCGGAACATGTCAGACTCTAACTAAATCTAAAATGAAAGTCTAAGAGGGGCATCGCGTGACTGGGCACTTACAACCTATATTTGTGGTGAGGTAACTTGAGCCTAATATAAGCATTCATTTTTAATGCTTCACTTTCATTTATTGTGTGTGACCGGTGCATGCATTCGGAATTAGAACTTGCTCCTGGTATGCATTTCGAGACCATATTGACAGGTGCCATACGTGGCATAGGTGCAATTAAATAATCTAGACATTTACTTAGGATAAAACCCGTTTTTGTCATATCTCTTCAAGCCTAACCCTGCCGATACTCATTTTTAGTATCGATGATCCGCCTAGAAAACCCTGTTGAGCCTTAACCTTTTCGTTTCTTATAAACCCAAATTTTTAAACCCACTCACCTCCATACCCACCAAAACCTTATCTTAGAATTTTTAAATTTATTGAAAAATGCTATTTAGATATTCTTTTTGCTTTTCCTCAAATTTCACAGATTTCGTGATTACTTAAAACATCTCGTGTGTGTTTCCATAATCAATACTCAAAAAATCTAGAGTCGTATGGTGCGGAAAATTGGCATCAAGTAAATTCGAAATTGTCAAAAGGATTGAAAAATGAAAGGATCTCAAAATGGGTGGAAAGAATATAAAAATCTCTTAGAAATTCCTTGGCAAAGAAGTTCCAAGCCCAAAAAAAATACAGAAAAAAAAGAAAAAAAAAAAGAAAAAGAAATAAAAATGTGTATGTGAAATAAAGATAAGTGCTTCAAATCTCTCAAAAACTCCGATTCCTAAAAATATAAATCTTCATTGCGTTCTTGAGGATAGAAGTCCATATAGCTATATTCTTCCCTTATTGATTATCCGTTTCCGTTTTCATTAAAAAGTCTATCTAAATAAAAATTTTCAAAAAGTTTAAAGATCCTAAGATAAATAAAACCCTTTAAAACCTACAAAAAAATCCACTGTCCATACCCTTTCAACCCCCACTTCACAACCCTCTCAAATGTCTGGTGATAATTAGTGTCGTCCCTGTCTAAGTGGTGGAGATTTGATTCTCGATCAAGCCTATGATGTAGAATGCTGCATGGCAGGTATATGAGCAATTTCGTTTGTTTAGAATGATAGGGAACCCGATACACTTTGAGTGAAATGAGTGATGATGAATGCCAAAATGTGCTATTTTATAGTACTAATTACCCCTTTATTAAAAAGATTTCTTATGCATTTTATTTGAATTTGATACCCATTTCGTTTATATTTGCATTTAGGAGTTATTTGGAGCTTGAGTCGGAAAAGAAGCAGAAAGCGAGCTAGTATTGAAGAAAAGAAGCTAAAATGGTTGAAGTTTGAAGAATAAAAGTCGAGTGGCTTAAAAAGTTGGAATTTGGCATCCATACGGCGTATGGAATTTTCCATACGGCGTATGGATCGTGTGAGCCGGGCTGACATTAACGCGGGCCTGATCCATGGGCTTTTTCAATCCATACGGTGTATGGATTATTCCATACGGCGTATGGATCAAATCGGCAGAAACCCTAAATAGCCTAATTCACTTCATTTTTGGGGGAATCACCTACCTTTCTCTCCAGCCGATTTTACTCCATTCATTCTCCATTTCCAGAGCATTTTTGAAGGTATAAAGCAAGAGGAATCGAAGCTTGATCAATTGTTCATTCATAATTTTGGTTTTTCGGTTCGAATACGTTTGTCTCTTTCATTTGATTATGATTATGGTTTCGTTTTCGATTCTGATTTTCTGTAACAACATGAGTGACTAAGTTATTATTGCATTTGTTTAGATGATGATACTTAGATGATGATTTGATTATTGAATTCCGGATTATATTGGATTTTATGAATGTTTATGTGTTTACTTGATGATCCATGTTTAATTATCGATTATTGACGATTACCTAGCGTGATGATCTATTAGTTTATGATTGAGTTCTTTATTGATAGATTATTATTGATGATTGTTGATTTTATTTGAGAATTATCACTAGATAGATTGAGTTTGATAGGTTGGGATCATTAATGGTTAATAATCGGTGATGAATGTGATGACTATTTATTAGTCACAAACTTTGTTGATTCAAGTTGCAAAAGTAAGTCATATAAACGGTGTAGGTTTAATGTGTAACACAATTTGGTGGATAACGTTAAATTGAACTGTTAACGTGTTGAAAATAACTTTATATCTTCTTTAATTGTGTTTGATCAATTAATCTTGTAAGGATAATTGGTAATATGTGTCATATCACAATAAAATCTATATGTTAGCAATTCAATAAAGTGATATTTAGATTTTGAGGAAAGTAATCTAAGCAAATGCATTTCTTTTATCATTTTGAATCATTATTTGATTAATTATTTTATCATTTCTTTCTTTTTAATTAAGTTTTAATATAAAAATCACTTTTCATAATTGTTAGTCAATTGTTCGTCCAGAACTAAAGCGCCCCCTCCATTATTTACTATTTTTTTATTTGCAACAATTACCAATTTATTTAAAATTGACATCCGTTCCTTGTGTTCGACTCGGACTTATAAGGCTATACTATATTACGACCAGGTATTCTTGCCCGTGTTGTGTATAGTAAGCAGGTATTTCTATTTATAAAACTTAACTCTGTTTACACAGCATCAAGTGACCACCTAGTGAAATCGCCCAGTCATGTATATTCCAAAATCGTGATAATTGAAAGCATGCCTAAGATAATCATTTTATAAATTCTTTAGACACGACATGGGAACATCTCTCTTTTCTGTACCGGAACAATACTTGTTTCAAATCCGTGCCCTTTTTCTTTTCTTAAAGACTCACCCATAAAATGATTTTTCTCAAGAATTAAAGTTTTTGACAAATGACGGTTTGGAGTTTGCTTGAGGACAAACAAAAGTCTAAGTGTGGGATACTTGATTTTACGCAAAAAGTCACATTTTTGTGCACCTTTTCAAGCCCATTTTGGTTCGAATATTTTAATAAACATCAAATAATTAATGTTTTATGCTAAAAATGTAAAATGAACCAAAACTTAGACTTCCTTTCGAAAAATCACTTAAAATGCTCAAATAACGAACAAATTAGAGCTAAAAAGATCTACTTGCGATTCTGACGTATAAATAAGCTAAACTGGCCTAATTTGTGTCATATTGATCTTCAGGAAAATACAAAACTGTGGGCACAAGAATCGTTCGAATCTGACAAGTAACGAAGAAGTTAGAGCCAACCGAAGATCACAAGAACTACGACCAATGCACAAGACTTACGATCCAGCACACAAGAACAAGACCTAGGGTACACCACCCCTAGAGGGCCGTATACGCCCCCTTTAGGGCCGTATACCCCCTTTAAGGGGTGGTATACCCCCCTTTTTGGGTGGTATACCCCCTCTTTGGTGTTGGATACCCTCTGTTTGCTACCGAATACGCCCTATTTGTTACCAAATATGCCCTATTTGGTGTCAAATACGCCCCTGTAGGTGTCGAATTTCATAGCTCGAGGGTGTATTTCAGTGTAAAATATGGGTGAGGGGTGTTGTATGTAAATTTAGTTCTTGAAGCCTATAAATAAAGGCTTAACCTCCTCATTTCCATATCCCTCACCATCACTCACCATCCATCAAAATTTATCATTCCACACACTTTCTCTCTCTAGAATAGTATTAGTAGTTTTTTAGGTAGTAGGAGTAGAGTAGCAAGCTTATGAGCTTTGTACCGAGTCACTCCGAGACTACGGTTGCGTAGATTTGTTGTAACACCTAACAGGTTCTATTATATTATCCTTTCTTGTTATTTTTAAATATGTTGTGCTATTTTCATGAGTATTTAAGAATGCATGCTATGATAATTGCTATGTTAGGCTAGACAAATCTGTGTTTGCTATGATAAATGTTATGCTAGGGTAGTTATGCTTTAAACAATGTTGTTACTCTGTTTGTATGAATTTGGGATATGTTTGAATTTATGAATTAATTCACTAATGTTTTATTTATCCAACTTATGCTGTGGTTTGAAACCTATTGATATAATCCAGCTAATTGTAGAAATAGGTCCCTCAACTATTTTGTGTCTGAATAATTCGATGAACTCGGCATGCCGTTGTTCTCCTGATTGAAATAAATCAGAGGAGACACGGAGCATAGGATTAGAGTTAAGTTAGAATTAATCCCATATATCGGATGCTTTTGAGAGAACTTTCGGAGCAAACGTGACTTAAACACTTATCCAGAAACTCTGCCTGAAATAAACTGATATTTATCCATGTTACACTACTGCGTGTTCTTGTTTGATTGTTGCTCTAGGGTTTACATGCTAGTATTTGTTTATCCACTGCGGTTTAGGTTTATGATTAGGTTTTCAAACATAGAATAATTACATACGACAGTTTAACATGCTAGAATAATTACAATGATCTGTATGAAATAATGTCGAACAATTTAACCGATCATTAGACAGACTTTCCTGCGATGCCTCACACCAAGGACTTGGTTGCGTGTTAATGCAATGAGATAAAGTCATTGCCTATGCCTCACGACAACTGAAAATCTACGAAAAGAATTACACGACTCATGACCTAGAGTTAGGAGCCGTTGTATTCGCCCTCAAAATTTGGAGACACTACCTGTATGGTACCAAGTGTACTATCTTCACCGATCACAAAAGTGTCCAACACATCATTGATCAAAAGGACCTAAATATGAGGCAACGCCGATGGGTCGAGTCACTTAGTCACTACGACTGCGGAATACGTTACCATCCGGGCAAGGCTAACGTAGTTGCTGATGCCCTAAGCCGAAAGGAACGAGTGCAACCCCTTCGAGTTCGATCCCTTCACCCCTTCGAGTTCGATCCCTTGGTTTAACCATTCACAACAACCTCAGTACTCAAGTCCTCACCGCTCAACTCAAAGCACTAAAAAACGAAAACGTGAAAAATGAAGCCCTGCGAGGCATGGATAAACAATTTGAAATCAAACCCGATGGAACCCGATACTTCTCTAACCGAATCTGGTTACCTAGTTTTGGAAACCTACGAGATTTGGTGATGGATGAAGCTCACAAATCTCGATACTCTATACATCCTGGCTCCGACAAGATGTATCACACCATCAAACAACTTTATTGGCGGCCCAACATGAAAGCTGCCATAGCCACTTATGTTAGCAAATGTTTAACCTGTTCCAAGGTTAAGGCCGAATACTAGCAACCCTCCGGATTGTTAAAACAACCCGAAATACCTCAATGAAAATGGGAACATATAACCATGGACTTTATAACAAAACTACCAAAAATACCGAGCGGTTGCCATACCATTTGGGTGATCGTTGATCGTCTCACGAAATCCGCCCATTTCCTAGCTATCAAAGAAACTGACAAGATGGAGCATTTGGCTCGCATCTACATCAAAGAGTTTGTAGCACGACACGGAATACCCATCTCAATCATTTCTGATAGAGATAGCCGCTTCACCTCTCGATTCTGGCAAACACTTCAAAAAGCCCTCGGTACTCATCTGGACATGAGTACTGCTTATCATCCACAAACCGATGGTCAAAGTGAACGAACCATCCAAACCTTAGAATACATGCTACGTGCTTGCGTAGTTGACTTCGGAAACAACTGGGAAAACCACTTACCTTTGTGCGAGTTTTCGTACAACAACAGTTATCACACCAGCATTGGTGCTGCACCATTCGAGGCACTTTATGGATGAAAGTGTCGATCGCCTGTCTGTTGGACTGAGGTGGGAGATAGCCAACTCACCGGTCCTAAAATAATTCATGAAACAACCGAGAAAATCGTAACCATCCAAAACCGGCTGAAAGCCGCACGTGATCGTCAGAAAAGCTATGCTGACGTGAGACGCAAACCCCTTGAGTTCCAAGTCGGGGACAAAGTACTCTTAAAAGTTTCACCTTGGAAAGGTGTTATACGCTTTGGAAAACGCGGTAAACTAAATCCTAGGTACATTGGACCATTTGGAATTCTTGAGAGAATTGGTCCGGTGGCATATCGACTGCAGCTACCACCATAACTCAGTAGCGTGCACCATACATTCCACATTTCTAACCTGAAGAAATGTCTGTCGGACGAGACACTTTTTATTCCTCTCGACGAAATCCATATCGATGAAAAACTTCATTTCATCAAAGAACCCGTTGAAATCATGGACCGCGATGTCAAAAGCTTGAAACAAAGTCGTATTCCCATTGTTAAAGTCCGGTGGAATTCTAGGCGCGGTCCTGAATTCACTTGGGAACGAGAAGACCAAATGCGACTGAAACACCCACATCTATTTTAAGATACCCACATCTATTTTAAGATACCCCTCAGACTACGGCAATAAGCTAATTTCGGGACGAAATTCTCCTAACAGGGGGAGAATGTGACACTCGACGATTTAGGGATACTGTTAAACCTATTTTGAGACTATAATTACTTGTATTTAGTTTGTAATAGGCTAAATATATGTAATTACTTGTATATTTTAATATACACTTACGTGATTAAGTGTTTATCTGTAATCGCGCGAAACAACCGGATTGAGTCCGCCTAATTATACGACGTTGGTGAAAACCTTTCTATAAATAACCTAAATCTATTTTTAGAATTTGTTTATCATATATTATTATTTTTATATAATAATACACGAAAAACCTAGACGTTTTAATTAAAACGTGACAAACGCAGTAAAAACGCGCGAATCGAATTCAGCAACTAAACGAAAGTTAGAAAAAATATTGTTACAACTAAAATAAAGTATTTTAATAATACTTCAATGAAAAATTATCCAAATAGTATCGTTAATTCAAACGGCTTAAAATAACGTTACATGATTTAACGTTTAAACCAAAATAACTAATAAACGAACACCGTATGCAACACAGACTGGAAACTAGGAATTAAATCACAAACTACCACCTAGTGGGGCCCCCAAAAATGTCCATGTGCCACCCCCCTAAACCCATACAAAATTCATGCATACATGCAATATCATCATAACCTTCACCATTTCTTCCTTTCACACTCCACTCTCATTTCACTCTTTCTCTCTACTCTCCTTCTCTCTCTCTTTGACTGAAAATAATCAGTCCTAAAATCACCTAAGAACCACTATAACAACCACCACAAACCACCACATCACCACCATAAGCCACCACTCAAATACTTCACCATTTTACAAGATTTTCAAGATTTCAAGGTTTCAAGCAACACACATTTCATTTCTGTCCAAGGTTCTTCAAAAAAACCATTGTGAGGATAATTTCTACTTCATCTTACTCTTATAACATGATAATAAGTTCACTCAACAAGTATTATTACAAGATATTATACAAAAACCACTTTTCCTAACTTGAAACTTAAGAAAATGTGAGATATACTTTCTGTCCAGAAAGATATGTCCACTTCCACGATTTTTAGAAAAATCATCTCTCCATGAAAATAGACGTTTTTATAGTCAAATCTTAAGTTCAAGAAGAAATCTTTCCAACCTCGAAAACCTTATATATTTCTGAGCTCGTTTAGTATTTTAATAATTTATATAAAAACACATATACAATCTACTCTGAAAAGTCAGAAACTTTGTTCATATGGTTTTGATCATATCTTGAGCTACACAATTCCAAATGACTTACAAAAGTTATACTAATAGCTTTTCTTAGAAAGTTGTAGATTTTGTCCAAAAACACGATCTTCATGCATGTGTCCAGATTGGTCAACTGTTGGACCTCAGAGGACACATGCAATTTTGATAAATACTTAGACTACTCTAAAATTCATGAAAAATTACTGAAAGTGGTTAACATGTGGGGGAATAACTGGTATTTTTCTTAGGAGATAATTTGGAATGTACAATTTAATAAAAATTCGACAAACAAGTGCATTTTTCTGGAAAATGAGATAGAGACTGATTTTAGTAACACTTTAAAAACTGACACTTGCGGGCTTTCTATAAATGGACAAACTAACTTTTTATGGTCCATAAACACTTATAAGGTTTGGGTAAAAGTTTTGGATCAAACCGAGAAGATTTGACCAAGTCAACAAAAACGGAACTCGGTTTCGAAAAACGACAAACTTACTATTTTTGGAAAAACTTGTAAGCAAATGGGTTGGGTTGACTTTGATGCATCACCAGTGGTCGGTAAAGATCTTGCCCTTGTTGTTGCACCGGCTACTGGCGACGGGCATCAGTGGGTGTTTTAAATTTGTATTTGCGGGGCCTAAGTTTTCCCTAACAATGCTAATCCTAAGGGTGAGCAAGTGGTAGATATGACCTAGATTCGTTCTTCAAGCCGACAGAATTGAAACTAAGGCGTGAGAGATGAGGGCTTTCAAAATAGTGAAGGGTTTATAAAATAGTGGGGGAGTTTTGGTTTTTCTATTAACTAACTTGCGCAAGTAAATAAATAAATAAAAGCGAAATTAAAATAAAAGCTAAAGCAGATAAATAAAAAGAGTGTTTGCTGAGACTTCGTTAATTAAGTTATGGGATGATGTTTCGAGAAACTATTTTAAAAGATATTTGTTAATTATCGTTCTTGAATACTTGTATGTAAACACTAGATTCCCTACTAATTAAAGTTCCATTAGCATGTCACACCGGGAGCTAATGGAAAAACTTAATTATGGTTTAATAATACTTTCGTATGAACGGGAACAAAATATAAAGGTACTAGACAAAACTGGATCATATAACGATTCCTCGTCATCCTAACAGATCTGTATATTTAAAAAGTTCATTATGACTTTAAACTAGCCCTTGCTTAAGACTACCCAATAAATCCTCTAATTATCCACAGCGTTCCTCACTTAAAGTGGTTCCGCCGCTTCAAACCTTGGTCATGTCTTGTCCTACGATAATCCCCCATGTAGCCTTACAATTCCATAGTTTCATACCTTTGACAGATTATATTGACACAGATGACTGATTACCTTTCAATTGGACGTCGTTAAAAAGGTGTTGTAATCACGTTTATTGGTGGAAAGGCGATTAGATTAATTTGAAGTTTAAAAGTCTATTTAGAAAGGTTAATTAAACTAGGTTTCTCATTTTATATATTAGTCCGTAATATAACTATCTTCGGTTGTTACTCGACTTCCATACATTTGTACTCCACCTTGAAGTGTTTCTAGTACTATATCGAGTAACAGTCGAATAGGGTCCGTCATATTACTTCGTAATATTGTACCGTTTTGTAATAAGACTACTTTCGGTCGTTCCTAGACTTTCATACATTTGTACTTCACCTTGAAGTGTTTCCAGTACTATATCGAGTAATAGTCGAATAGGGGCCATCATATTACTTTACGATAATTAAGACCGTTTATATTTTACCACTATGATGATCCTAAGGCAAAAATCAAACAAGAACATGCAATAGGACGATCAAAGCAATACTACCGATATTTTATATTTAATTATAAATCATCCCATAATTAACTAACTACATCGCAAGGAAACACAACAAGTATACTACTCTCTAATCATGACAATTACTAAATCTATCATAATCAATATAAACGTAATTAATTAAGATAGATAAGGATAGAAAGAACCAGGATTAAATGAGAGAGATAATAGACTTAAATTAATTGACACAATTCTGAGCGTACACCGAATATTACAATACGTTCCACACTTTCCTTCTATTCCTAATTAAACTTCTAAACTAGTTTAAATACTAGTTAAAACTAATCTAGAGAAAAAATGTAGAGTGAGAAAGTAGGAGCTTATTTCTAGAGTGAGAGAAAATAAGCTAGGAAGGTGTATCAAAGGTGTGTGTTCAAATGAACCATGGTTTCCCTATTTATAGGGGAAAGTTGGTGCATTCTAGCAACTTGGGGCACATGTTAGCAAAATCTGGGAAAGCTACTAGCACATGTACCCTAAAGCGCGTAAAGGTCTAGCACGTGTACCCCAAAATCACGAAAAAGGTCTAGCACGTGTACCCTGCGAGTAGGGACGAGGATGGAAAAGCGAACGGGGGATGAGGGGTAGCCAGCTGGCGCCGCCACCATGGTGGCCGGCGGCGGCTGCCATGTTGCCGTCCCGGTTCGCCGTCTTTCACCTCGTTTCTTGATTCGTGCTTATCTCCTTCGTTATGCGTCCGTTTGCGTTGATTCTTTTTGCGTTAGATTCGTTTTTCAAAAATGAAGAATTTGATGAAAAGAAATCCAAAAATTATGTCTCTGATCTTTGGATGCCTCATTCGAATCGTTTGAATCTTACAGCGTAAGTAGAATCTTCATTCTTTATTCGTTTTTGTTGATTCTTTTTCTGTTAGATTCGTATTTTGAAAAAAAAAATCTTGGATAAGAGAAATCTCAGTGATGGACACTTTTGCTAAAAATCTTATCTTGATGTCTTGAATCTTCAAACGTGTGTGTAATCTTCTTTTTCATCCGTTTTGCTTGATTTTTCTCGTGCAACTCTATTTTGACCTTCTTGACAAAGTTTCATTGATTTGAACATTATTTGAGTATATTTGCCAAGTATTGTTCCAGAATTAGAGAGATATCTGTAGTAAAAACGTGACTTTTTACGCGATATCGGACTTACTTAGTAACTTTGACAAAAAACGAGACTATAAACACTCCTGACCGAAAAACCGACACTTAGAACACTTGGATTAAATTAGAAAACTAATCAGACCCTTAGTGTCGCATGACCTGCGACACTACCTAAGTGTCGCGATCAATGTCGCTACTTAACTGAAATTGATTTGAACCTGCGACACAAGGCTCAGTGTCGATATCTTCCGACACTCCTCTGCGACACTAACTCGAATGTCGCATACACTGCGACACTTATCCAAGTGTCGCTAAACCTGCGACACTGACCCCAGTGTCACTACTAGTGTCGCTAAAGACAGAAAACATGAAACTTGATTTTAATAAGTATTAAACTTGGATAACAACTTATAACCACACATGATACATACCATTACAATGTATACAATGAAACAAACTTGATAATAATGTCTTAAAGAATTATTAATATAAACTTTCACCAACGGGTCGTACACATTTTTAATCAACAACTTAACTGAACATACTAGTTGAGTGAACTAGTTTTTAGGTGGACATCAACCCTCCACCTATACTATTGACTTAAGTGGACATTAACCCTCCACTTACATAGATGGTCTTTGAGACATCTACTTATATACAACCTTATACGTTTAGGGCGTTAGAAGGTTGCACCTTGGGACACCTTGCTTGCTTATTTGATTATTTGCTTGCTAATTGCTTAACTCAGGTGAGTTTCATAGCCCCTTTTTACTGTTTTATATCTAGGGGTGAGAATACATACAACTACTTTTATGTGTCTTATCTTTTGTAAACTGCTATATGATGCATGACATAAGTCTTAATTGTTGAATGATGGTACTACCATGCACTGTTATCTAAAATAAACAAAAATGATACAAAGTATCAAACTTTCAAAGGTGAGTTATATGTTTCTAAAGAGCATCATTGATGGGTGTCGTATCGTCACGAGCGCGAGTGATCACAACGCCTATCGGTGGGTGTTTTAAATTTGTGAATGTTGGGGTCTAAGTGTGACTTACTAATACTGAACCAAAGGCTAGTAGATGGTAAGTATGACCTAGAGTCGTTCTTAAAGATGGTAAGTATTATCTTTTATAGTACATGTTTTTATAAGAGTGCGTTGGGGGTTTTGGTTCAGTCAACTAAGTAAACTAAATAAAGCAAATAAAAGATAATAATAAATCAGATAACGGAAAGTAGTATTTGTTGTGATTTTATTAGCTTATAATATGGGATGATGACTTTTGAGGGAAAACGTTTAACTAAATGTGGAATGTTTACTAGATTTGATAGCTTATGGTATAACCATTAGATTCCTTATCAATCGGTTATCAACTAATATGTCACGAGGAACCAAGGTGTCATGATTACAGACAATGCTTAACTCTCCACACTCTCCTGTGAGGGAGTCAGTGGCCCTTATTATTGAACACATTCGTTCGTGGGCAAAGGAACAGAGTAGCAAGTCCATAACAAGTCTAACCGTTCTTAATACCTCAAAGACTACAAATCCGGCAAACAACTAACTTAGAAAATATGTTCGGACTTACTTGATTAATTCCTATTAGTGAAACTCAAGTATGATAAGGGAGGGAAAACATTTAGGTTTCTTGCGTACCTTACTTTAGGTTTCGTGGTTTAAGGAAAAGTATCATTTTAAATTGGATTTTAAACTTGCCTTTCTTAATACAATTAACAAATCCCTAGGTTTTCGTGAATGATTATTTAGCCTATAGCCTACTTACTCTAATCTTATCTAAACTAATCTAATCTAATTAAAATGCTGACGACTTTTGCATAAAGCTAAACCCATACCATATTAGATAATACTATGGTAGTTCACAATGTATTTAATCATTAACCGATGTTTCCGTTGTGAATTTAATTGCTTCGCGATGTTTTCATGATAAGTACATTGTGATTGGGAGTGTACTATACTCATGGCAATTCCACGTAATCACATTACTTTTTATGATGATTGCATGACGTTACAAATAAACCATAGTTTTGACACATATAACTATTGACCAAGTATTATGGTTCGCAACTCCTCTTTACAAGATTACAATCACGTTTGTTAATCGAAAGGCGAATATAAGTTTTATGTTTAAAATCATAAGATAAGTCCGTTCATAAAGTTTCCATTTTTATAATATCGATCCATAATACAACTACCTTCAATCGTTTACCGACTTCCATACATTTGTACTCCGCATAGCAGTGTTTCCAGTACAATATCAAGTAAACAGTCGACTAGGGGCCATCATATTACTTCACAACATATTTAAGGTCATCCCATAATTATTGATGCTAACTACATCACAACAAATATAATAGTAATCTACTCGCTAAGAATGGCAAAAACTATCTCTAGCATAATTAAAGCATACATATTTAATTAAGATGGATAAGGATAGAAAGAACCGATATTAATGCGCGAGAAGGAATAGACTTGCATTAATAAGAGTAGCTCTAAGATTACACCAAAGATTACAAGCATGTTCCTTGTTTTCGTTCTATTCTAAACAAGTTCCTAAAATAGTCTAATAGAATGAGAAAGTAAATCTAACTAAGTATGAAAGAAATAACAAGGTGAGAGGTGTGGGGGTATGGTGTAGATGTTGGTGTGTTTTTCAAATGAACCAAAGGCACCTACTTATACTTGAAATTTGGTGCACTTTAGCAGCTAGGAGCACATGTTAGCAAAAGGTGGTAAATTTGCTAGCACATGTACCCTAAAGCGTGAAAAGGTCTAGCACGTGTACCCTAAAGTTGGGGAAAAGGTCTAGCACGTGTACCAGGCAAGTACGAGCAAGGATGAAAAAGTGGTTGGGGACGGGGAAAAGGCAGGCGGCGCCGCCACCCATGCTGCCGGCGGGAGCTGCGTGGTGGTCGGCGGCGGCTGCCATGCTGCCGCCCCGGTTCGCCGTCTTTTGCTTCGTTTCTTAAATCGTGCGTATCTTCTTCGCTATGCGTCCATTTTTGTCGACTGTTTTTGCGCTGGATTCCATTTTTAAAAACGAAGACTTTGATGAAAAGAAATCTCTGAAATGTTTCTCTTATTTTTAAATGTCTTGTGAGAATCGTTTGAATCTTCCGACGTATGTAGAATCTTCATTCTTCATCCGTTTTTGTTGATTCTTCTTCTGTTATATTCATATTTTGAAAACGAATATCTTGGATAAGATAAATCTAAGTGATGGGTACTTTGTCTCTAAATCTTTTTTTGATGTCTTGAATCTTCAAACGTGTGTGGAATCTTCTTCTTTCGTCCATTTTGCTTGATTTTTCTCGTGCAAATCTATTTTTACCTTCTTGGCCAAGTTTCATTGATTTATACATTATATTAGTTTATTTGCCAAGTATTGTTCCAGAATGAGCGAGATATCGGTAGTAAAAACATGACTTTTTACGCGATATCAAGTATCCCACACTTAGAACTTTGCTTGTCCTCAAGCAAACTCGAATTTCAAGCATGGTTAGAAATAAGAAGATAATGAAATATTTCGAGGCGGAACTTTTTACTGAGGGGGTTTTGGAAAAATAAAATATATGTGCTTTTGAAAAAGTGGCATTGTAATATTTGGGAGCATTCTTTTGATCTTTGATCTTGGATACATGACTAGGCGATCCTCTAATGGTGGTAACTCCAATCACTCAAAGTCTTTAGGGTTTCCTATTCTAATATTATCAATCACTCAGAATGCCAGTCATGTATCGTTTATCATCATAGGTTGGAATTTTCAGAGTGGAGTGTTGGTGATATGAGAGGGGGTTGTGTTGCTTTTTTCATAGGTTTATTTATTTTATTTTTTTGTGAAGAGGAAAGTTGGAATTTTTGGAAGGATTGACGCTCTTTTTCTCATGATTTTTGGTAGGAGTCTTTTTTCTCCATTTGACTTTCTTTTATTCGAATTCCTTTCCTTTGATTTTTTTTTGACGTCATATCCTTGCAGCTTTTCTTCTTTCATCTTTGAAACTTTCTAGGAAGTTTGAGGGATGCTTCTGAGAGGGTATGGATAACGTATTTTCATTTTCTGGGTGTATGGATGGGTTTAAGAATGACGTGATTCGATCTCCTTTTCACTCACCAATTCGGATTCGAAATGCATAATCGGAGCAAGTTCTGATTCTAAATGCATACATCGGCACAATCAAGAATCGAAGAAGTGAAGTATTAAAATGAATGCTTTATATGGCTCAAGATACCTCACGAATAGAAAGTTGGTTTGTTGTGTGCCTAGTCATGCGATGCTCTTTATGGGATTACTAAACTAATTTTCCAAAGGAATTTGTATTTTATTTATCCTTCTTCCCCAAAGTAAATCATTCTTTGTCTAAAATTTTTCATTTTCAACATATTTTTTAACTTAATTTTGAAAAATTTTGTTTACTTATTGGAGAAGGATGGTCTAAAGAGCAACGAGCTTAGAATCAAGCATATACCATTATCCTTTTTACAGTAGTGTAACTACTGCTATCCCACACTTAAATGAACATCATCCTCGATGTTATTCTAAGCTCTGACTCGGGTAAATCCGACACTTAAGAATTGAAACATCTAAGACGTATTCTTTTAGCGGTGTGTGTTGGGTTTGAATCCCACACTTAGTGATAAGCATAGTGAATATGGTATATTTGTAATGAAGGAAAAAGAATGGTAAAGAGGTACTCCCCAGTAGTTGGAGTGTTCCTTGGTATGCGTTTGCCGAACTTTGTCTTGCTGGGTTCGCCCTTGATCAAGTCTTCTTGTGATTGGTCTCGTAGGTGTGAACACGTTGGATATAAGATGCTTATACTTCCTTGAAGGAGGAGGTATTCTTTGCATGTCTGAGTGTGAAAGATAGTTGGAGATTTCATCACTTCTTGGAAATTAAAATTGCAGAAATGTTAAAGCACGGGTTGCCTCCCCAGAAGCGCTCTTTTAAAGTCGAGAGCTCAACTTAGTCCTTTCTTTAGATGATGATGTTGGATGTGTCCCAGGTACTGTGGCTCCTAGGTAAGCTGTAATGTGGAGGAAAGTACTGAAGGAATTGCTCTATCATGTCAGGAATTAGGGTTGGTGGATTGGTGGATTACATCTTGAAGCTTTTGAAGTGATCAGTGGCTAATCGGTCGAGAATTGTCATTCCGTAGCTGACGTATCTAACTGACCGTGTGACTGGTCCATTAGGGTTAACTCTTGTGCAAGTGTAAGTTCGAACAATCTCACGCTGGGGGTGGTTTCGACCTATTGAGGCGATTAGGGCCTTGAACTGAATTTTCACTTCTTCAAAGTCACTAGCCAAAGGGTCTCCTCCAAAGGATCTGGTTGTTTGGTATACTTGTCTGATGAGTTGATGTTGCTAACGATTGAAAGGAAAGTCCGAATCCGTGAATACATAGATTAGCTTGCTGAATATTTCACTGTATCCGTTGTGATAAACATCAAGCTCCACATCTTCTTCAGTATACATTCCGCGTAGTCGAGTCTTCACATATGTTTCTAAGTTTATTTGCGACAAGTGCGGAATGAATCTTGGTACTTCACGAGTCTCTTCTTCATATACTGAGTGGTTTAGTTCATTAATTATCATCTCAACATGATGACCAATAGTGGAATGAATAACGATCCTGTAGCTCTTTCCAGATGGGTTCTCATTGATGTTAGTGTAGCCTTCTGACTCGATGAGTAGGGGAAAGCTGATCCGGCTAGGGCACAATATACTTTTTGGTATATTTGCCTCTGGTTGCTGCAGAACTCAATTTCTCCCATCGGGTAGTGGGGTCTTTCTGGCTGTTGAGCTTCTCTTGTGATTTGAACTTGATGGGAATTTGATATTTCTTGGATATGTCTGTGCAGGGCGCAAGGTTCTTGCATTCCATAATTGGCAAGATATGAATCGAATTTTCGTTCGATCTCCCTTATTAGGTGCCTTTGAGCGGTGGTGTAGTCATTGGTTGATTCTCTGATAGCTTCTACGATGATGCGGACATCGTCGTTTTCATCAATCAAGTCAATCATCTCTTGGTGGGTATCTACGAGGGGGATTTGTAATATCTCGGTTGTGGAGATAAGAGAATTTGCTGGAGCAGGGGGAGTTGGTGGAATAGAGTGTTCGTCAAGAGCGACATCGATATAATCGTCGTCATACTCGATTTTCTCTTCAGAATCTTCATCACGTGAATCTGGAAATTGGTGGAATTCTTCATCTGAGGGCGCGTTATTGAAAGGTTAGGAACTATCAACTTCGATGGTCCTGACTTCCGTGGTTGAATCTTGAAGGTGTTCTTCCACAAAGCCATTCATTTGACTTGCCTTATATGCAGCGATTCTTTGTAAGAGTTTGGCATATAGGTCCGGGTGGCATGATGTTCGGAAACCTTCTTCAAGAGTATCTATATCTCGGAGTCGGGTTCGGGCGAAAGGTTTTGAAGGGTCGAGATAAGAGTCGACCAAGGTTTCCATTCTCTTGAGTTGAGCGGATCTGAAGTATTGACGAACGGATTCATAGTCAACGAATTCGTCTGATGAATTGTTGTCTTTGGAGCACTGTATCCTTTTGACTTAAGCCATTTGTGGTGAATCAATTTGATTCTCATCTTCCTCCATTTCTTCAGATATTTCTTATTCTCCTTCGGTCTCTTCGTCCATTTCTTCTTCTTCCTCTTCAGTTTCCTCTTCTTCCTCAGCGGGTTCTTCCTCTTCAGATTCTATGTCTTCCTCTGCTTCTTGATATTCCTCTTTCTCTTCTGGGTCAGTTTCAGTGTCAGAGATGAAGGTTGACGGTCGGGTGAAAGATTGTTCTTCTTCAGGCTCTGATTCGTCATTATAGGTAATTCTGCTTGTTGATATAGCATAACATTCTTCTTGTTATGGGTGCATTCTGGTTGGTCGATCTTGTAAGTGATGCTTTCACCATGCGATCGTAGGATAATCGTGTAGTTATACATATCAATCACTGCTCGGGTTGTATTCATGAATGGTCTCCTAAGGATATTCGGGATGTTTATGTCTTCGTGGATATCCATTACCACGAAATCCGTAGGAAAGAAGAACTTGTTAACTTGAACTAAGACATTCTCGGCTATTCCTTTTGGGTATCTAACGGATTGGTCAGCTAGCTAGACAGTCATCTTAGAGGGTTTCAAATTTTCAAGTTCTAGCCTTTTAAACAGGGAGTAGGGCATAAGGTTGATGCTAGCTCCTAGGTCGGCTAAGGCACTTATATCTCCGGATTGGTAAATAGAACAAGGGAGTGTAAATCTACCCGTGTCTCCTAGTTTTTAGGGAAGGCTATTTTTAAGTAGGGCTGAGCTTTCCGGACTAAGAGGAATGTTGTTTACTTTGGGCAATTTATCCTTAGGGGATAGCAATTTTCTAATATATTTATTACGACTGGGAACTCTAGCCATAGTATCAAGGAATTTTCCGTCTAACTTAAACGATGATAATTTCTTAGGTTGGATTTTAAGTCTAGCGGAGTAAGGGATTCTAACCTCTTTGTTCATGGTCGGAGTGGTTTCCACAGCTGGTATCTTGAACTCCGGTTCTTCCTTTACATGGAGAGCAGCAGGTGGTGGAACGGCTGCCTCCTTGGTGGTGGTAACTTGCTTTACCTCCTCAACATGTGGGTTGTGAACTGTGTTGCTAGGCAAACTTCCTCTGGGTCTGTTTTCAAGACGTTGTGCCAATTGTCCAATTTGAGCTTCCAAGTTCTTCAGTACGGCCAATTGATTTCTCATAAAGAGATCGGATTGATCTTGCCTAGCGGATGTATTTTGGTTGAGTATGTGTTGGCCTTGCATGAACTGGGTAAAGACGTCATCTGAACTTTAAGCTGGGGCATTTGTCTTGTTGGATTGTTCAGTGGTTTGGTTTATGTCGGAAGTGGGTCCAAGAAGTGCGACGGTTGGTTGTTGTCACACCCCCAAAATCAGTAATCGCGTTTATTTAGTAATTAGCGGAAGCATTTGATTATTAGCGGAAGCATTTTAAGTTTACAGTTCAACAGCGGGGGTGCTGACGTTATAATAGTGCATTCATCGTATCAGAGCATATGATCACACAGAACATATTGATTTAAGATGCCATAAATTTAAATGTTATTACAAAAGGGTACGACTTATAAAGTCGTACAAGTAGTGGTGTTGTAGAACAACATAAGTTTACAAAACATGAGTTTATAAAAGAGGGATTTCGTAAGTATAACCAATGGAATTGGTAATACGAAGGAAATCCAAGTGTCCCAAAAGTGGCATCATAAATAGTCTGGGTTGCCTACGTCCTTTATGCATGCAGAAGTACCTGAGTCCTAATTCCCTGAAAAACATAGTAAACCGTCAACATTGAATGTTGAGTGAATTCACAGGTTTAGTATAAAAGTAGTTAAACCAAGTTTTGTATAAATCATTCATGTACACAAACATAATGTTTATATGTATAGCAGGAAACACAAGTGTTCTTATTAAAGAAAACATTTCCTATTTGACTGTAAGAATGTCATTCTTACTACAAATCAGTCGATGTGTTAGGAAACACAAGTTTAATCATAAACATTTCCTAATAATAGTTACAGGAAATACAGTTTAACAATCAAGTAAACATTTCCATATAAATAGTTGTAGGAACACAGGTTTAACAGTTAAGTAAACATTTCCTATAAAAGTTGTTTTGTCGGGAAAACCAAGTTTATCCATCAAGGTAAACGTTTCCTAAAAGAAATCATGTGTAGGAACACCTGTCCTATTAGTTACCACAGGGAATACCCTTCCCAAATCAAGTTGTAGTTTAGTTGTTTAGTTATGTGGGAAATATAGACTATGATCCCTCTAAGGTGAGCGACACCTTTAAAGTTAAAGTACGACTCCTAGTACTATAACCAAACCACGACTAGTTGATGTTGTTGTTGCCTCAGTAACACGGTAAGTATACACTCCTCGTTACGACTTCCATCGTGTGGTTGGAATGACCAACGAGTTATTTCAGTGGGAGGGTTGTCAAATCGATAGTACTATCTGTATACTCAGTGGCTAGAGTCACCTAGCTAATGGTTATAGGTTGCAAGCACCGGGACTTATGTGCACTACAACTACCTCGCGTAAACCTAGGATCGTACCAAGATTCGTTGTCTTATTCCCAAAATAGTTGTGAAAACGTTTCATATAGTTAACAATTGATTTATAAAGCAATAAGCATTATTACAAATCAATTCGATATAAAAGCATGTCAAGCAATTATATAAACAAGTAGCATGTAATAGCACGTAGTTCTATGTTTTCCACCCCTGGTTTTAAAAGCATTTAAAACAAGTAAAAGGTAGGGGCTGTGAACTCACGTGTAGAAAAGCTTCAGCTAGTAATACACAGTAGTCCGAACGTGCCTCTCAAATACCTAGACACAATTAAATATACTTTACATAAGTATATGGATAAATCGTTAAGTTGAAATGTTCATGACATTTTAATTGTTGGTGATAATTGCGTTGAAGTAATCGTTGCGTATAAGTATATATTTACATATACTTATTAGTTGAATATATATATATATCCTAATATATATGTCATATGTCATCATATTATATATATATATATATATATATATATATATATATATGTATATGTAGTTGTCATCGTTGTTGATTATGTTTCCAAAACATAAGTATAGTAGTTATAAAAATAACTTTGTTTAATACTATTATCGCAGTTCATTTGTATAACTATATATAAATTATAATAGTCAACTATATATATAACTCATATGTCGTGTTTCTAATCTCATTTGTCTTGTTTAACTCGTCACTTATATATATTCCGGTTTAATTTTGCATTCTGAAATCTTGTAGCCCGTTGGGCTCGGCCCAATTTGTTTGGTCCAATATTAAAATCGAGTAATTTGGCACGTTAACAAATACAACTTTTGACCCAATTTAGATTCAGGCTAATAATTCATGATCGTGTTTTCAAGTATCATGTGACGAGTTGCACTAGTTAGGACTGCTAATAGTTTCCTTGTTCCCACTGCTAGTTATAATTTGTCCCATTGTTAGTTATATTATTCCCACTGTTAATTAGTCCATTACCACTGTTAGTTATATTTTGTTACTACTAGTTATATTCTTCCCACTGTTAGTTATAGTTTGTTGCCCCTGTTAGTTATAACTTTGCCACTGTTAGTTATAACTCGTTACCACTGTTAGTTATAACTTTGCCACTGTTAGTTATAGTTTGTTGCCCCTGTTAGTTATAACTTTGCCACTGTTAGTTATAACTTTGCCACTGTTAGTTATAACTCGTTACCACTGTTAGTTATAACTTTGCCACTGTTAGTTATAACTCGTTAAGCCTTTCGATTTGGAGCATTTCTCTTCCGATTTATACCTAACCAAAAATCACGCATGTTCTCATATATGTCTAGTTTATTTCTGCACTTTATGGTATTTTTATATGTTCATTTACTATTTTAAACAAAAATAGTTTCAAGGTGTGGTCAGACTGGGTCCAAAACAGTTATATGTTCAAAGATCGAGTTATACACAAAATTACGGACATTTCTGGAAATGGTCATAGAAGAACGTTTTAAAGATGACAAAATATGTGAGGTTTTGGCACTGGTCTCATACGTTTTAATGGTGTAGAACTCAAGATATGGTCTCGAGAAGTTACTGAAAATTCCTGTCTGCCGGACAGTAAACCTATGTCACCGAAGAAAAGTGTTTTCGAGTAGCAAACGGAGTCAAAAAGTCACGAGACTAATTTTGTTGGAAAGATAACTTCTTTTACTACATTCTAGGCTTAAGAAACGTCCATTTTGTTGTTGTAATAATTTTTATAAAATTCGTGGAAGTGGAAACAGAATCTGGACAGGAACATAAACTCTTAGTTTCTAGATTTAAATTGCGTTTCGGTTAATGTTTTGGACATGTAGAAGTTGAGTGAACACTAACACATGTCTATAACCATAAAGAAAGTAGAACTTGTGAAAATAAAAGAGTCCTTACAATGGTGATGATGATAAAATGGTAGATGTGCTGCTGATTATCGTGAAGAAGAAGAAGAAATAGCCTCAGCTCAGATCTCCTGTTGTTGCTTCAGTCGATGGATGAAGAAGAAGGAACAGAGAAAACCAATAATTTGAGTTGGTGGGAACTTGTGTGTGTGTGTATTTGATATTGAGTGTAAGGAAGTATAAAGGATGGTGTATGGTTTAAATTGTCAACGTAGGGAGTATGGTTCAACAGGAGAATGTTCCCCAGATATTTTAGTTGGGTTATAATTGTAGGCTTTTAACATGTTAATTTCGTATAACATCTTATATTATTTCAATAATATAAGTTACAGTAATTAATAATTTTCGAATTATTAATTATTTTGTGTCACCAACTTTATTGTATTTTAGTTTGTCAAGTCTAGTACGTTTATTTCACCCGTAATTATATACATATAACTACGAATTTAATATATCACGTATCACATGGTAAGTTTCATAAACTTAACATATAGAAATTGTTTTGAATTCACTAATCAGGGAATTACTCTAGGTAATGCATGAAATTAAGAAAGGATTAATACCCTAAATGGAGGATTGTCACATTCTCCCCCCGTTAGCGAAATCTCGTCCCGAGATTTAAGTTGAGTTGTTCGTGTTAGGTGTTTGTTCAAACAGGTGAGGGTATTTCTTTCGTATCTCATCCTCGCGTTCCCAAGTAAACTCCGGGCCATGTTTCGAGTTCCAACGAATCTTGACGAGTTTGATTCGTTTGTGTCGGAGTTTCTGTGTTTTCGTATCGGTCACTTCGATAGGTTCCTCCACAAAGTTAAGTTTTGAATTAATAAAGACTTCGTCGGGAGGGATGATAAGTGTTTCATCGGAAAGACACTTCTTCAAGTTACACACGTGAAAAGTGTCGTGAATGCTACTAAGCTCTTGTGGCAACTTTAGTTTGTAAGCGACAGGACCAATCCTCGCAAGGATTTCAAAAGGTCCAACATATCGCGGGTTAAGTTTTCCTCGTTTGCCAAATCGTGCTACCCCTTTCCAGGGCGATACTTTGAGTAGGACCTTGTCTCCTACTTGGAACTCAAGAGGTTTACGACGGTTATCGGCGTAACTCTTTTGTCTGTCCCTTGCCGTTTTCAGTCGGTTGAGTACTTGCGATATCTTGTCTGTGGTTTCCTGGACAAGCTCTGGTCCGGATAGTTGTCTGTCAGCCAACTCTGCCCAACAGAGTGGTGATCGGCATTTGCGTCCATACAGTGCTTCGAATGGCGCCATCTGTATACTGGTGTGATAACTGTTGTTATAGGAGAATTCGGCCAATGGGAGGTGAGCATCCCAGTTTCCCCCAAAGTCAATCACACACGCTCTCAATAAATCCTCGAGCATTTGAATCGTTCGTTCACTCTGGCCATCAGTTTGTGGATGATAGGTTGTACTCATGTCGAGTCGAGTACCTAAAGCCTGTTGTAGTGATTGCCAGAAGCGAGATGTGAACCTGCTATCTCTATCAGATATAATGGACAATGGTACACCGTGTCGAGAAACGATCTCTTTGATATAGATCTTCGCCAGTTTCTCTAGTTTGTCAGACTCTTTGATAGCAACGAAGTGGGCTGATTTCGTCAATCGATCGACAATCAGCCATATGGAATCAACTCCAGTTGATGTCTTTGGTAGTTTCGTGATGAAGTCCATCGTTATGTGCTCCCATTTCCATTTTGGCATTTCTGGTTGTTGCAAAAGTCCCGAAGGTTTTTGATACTCAACCTTGACCTTTGAACAAGTTAGACACTTGCTGACATAAGTAGCGATGTCTCTTTTCATGTTTGGCCACCAATAGAAACCTTTCACATCTTGGTACATCTTATCTGCACCAGGATGAATCGAGTAGTTGGACTTGTGAGCTTCGTCCAAAATCAGTTTGCGTAGTTCATCATCGCATGGTACCCAAATTCGATTCATGAAGTATAAAACTTCATTTTCTTTGGTTTCGAGTTGTTTCTCCATTCCTCTCAGGGATTCTTCTTTCATGCGTTCGGTGGTGAAAGCTATTCGTTGTGCATCACGAATTTGAGTAATAAGATTCGAGTGGATTGTAAATACCAAAGCTCGAACTCTACGAGGTTTTACATTCTCTTTACGACTCAGGGCATCCGCTACTACATTAGCCTTGCCCGGATGGTACTTAATCTCACAGTCGTAATCGTTCAGCAATTCGACCCAACGTCTTTGTCTCATGTTGAGCTCTTTTTGGTCGAATATGTATTGTAGACTCTTGTGGTCGGTGAAGATCGTACACTTTGTACCGTATAGATAGTGTCTCCAGATCTTGAGTGCAAAGACGACTGCTCCCAACTCTAAGTCATGAGTTGTATAATTCTTCTCGTGAATCTTCAATTGACGAGATGCATAAGCAATAACTTTGTCGTTTTGCATGAGAACACACCCTAATCCTTGATGTGAGGCATCACAGTAAACGATGAAGTTTTCTGTTCCCTCAGGTAGAGATAGGATTGGTGCGGTGCTCAACTTTTGTTTCAATAGTTGGAAGGCGTTTTCTTGTTTTTCGCCCCATTCGAATTTCTTATCCTTTTGAGTTAATGTGGTGAGTGACTGGGCTATTTTGGAAAAGTTTTTGATAAATCGACGGTAATAGCCAGCCAAACCAAGAAATTGTCGAATCTCGGTTGGGGTCCTTGGAGCTTCCCAGTTTCTGATCGCCTCTATTTTGGATGGGTCCACATGAATTCCTTTATCATTTATCACGTGACCGAGGAAATGAACCTCTCTAATCCAAAATTCACATTTGGAGAACTTAGCATACAGCTTCTCGTTCTCGAGTAGTTGGAGGATAAGTTTCAAGTGTTGTTTGTGATCCTCTTTCGTTTTCGAGTAAATCAGGATGTCGTCAATGAACACAATGACAAACTTATCAAGATAAGGTTTGCACACTCGGTTCATGAGATCCATGAATACTGCAGGTGCGTTAGTCAATCCAAACGGCATGACTAGGAACTCATAATGACCATATCGAGTCCTGAACGCGGTCTTTGGTACATCCTCTTCTCGTACCTTCAGTTGATGGTAACCAGAACGCAGATCGATCTTCGAGTAGTAGCCCGATCCTTGTAACTGATCGAACAGGTCATCTATGCGAGGTAATGGATATCGGTTCTTGATAGTTACCTTATTTAGCTCTCTGTAGTCAATGCACATCCGCATGGATCCATCCTTCTTCTTGACAAACAAAACCGGAGCTCCCCAATGTGAAAAGCTCGGTCGGATAAATCCTATGTCTAAGAGCTCCTGCAACTGTGTAGACAGTTCTTGCATTTCCGATGGAGCTAGACGATATGGTGAGCGAGCGATTGGTGCGGCTCCAGGCACCAGATCGATGCGAAACTCGACTTGTCGCGGAGGTGGTAATCCTGGCAGATCATCAGGAAACACTCCCGGATAGTCTCGCACTATAGGTATATCACTTAATCTTTGCTCCTCGGGTCTCTTTTCTACAACATGTGCTAAAAACGCTTGGTATCCCTTTCGGAGATACTTAGTGGCTTTTAAGCAATTGATCATTTTAACGGCACTCGTCCTCTTATCTCCTTGTATCACCAAGGTTTCTCCAGTCAATAATGGTAAACGTACCATTTTATCAAAACAAACAATCTCCGCACGATTCTTCGACAACCAGTCCATACCGACTACGATGTCAAAGCTTCCCAACTCAACCGGTAGTAAGTGTATTTTGAAAGGATGACTCTCCAATGTTCGAGTACATTCTGGTACTATTTCTCCTGATTCAATCAACCTACCATCGGCTAGTTCTAAAGTGTACTTGTTGTCTAGTTTACGGGATTTAATGTCTAATAGTGATCTAAATTCCGTAGACACAAAACTCAAATCGGCGCCTGAATCAAATAACACAGAGGCATAATGGTTGTTAACTAGAAACGTACCAGTGACAGTGTTGGGGTCCTGGCGTGCCTCCTGTGCTCCAATGACAAATGCACGACCTCGAGCTGGTTGGTTGTTGGTGTTACCACGGTTGTTGTTGTTCGGGTTTGCATTGCGGTTCTGATTGTTTTGGTTTCCGTGGCTAAGTTTAGGGCACTTGTTTCGGAAATGACCTTGCTCGCCACATTCGAAACATCCATTAGTTGGTCGATCCCTATTTGTTTGAGTAGTAGGGTTCGATCTACAATATTGGGCCAGATGCCCCCAGCGTTTGCAATTCCCACAGAAAGTACAATCACCATCATGGTGACGTTCACACTTGCCACACTTGGGCTTGTTCCCCAAGTAAGTCTTGTGTTCAGCATTCGTGGCAAGGTAAGCTTTTGCAGTTCCTGTCGACTTCTTGTTCTGTTGACCTTGATGGTCATTCCATTTACGTTTTCCTTTTCCAGCATCAGCACTGCTGGATTCAACCTTTCCCGAAGTAGTTTTCTTAGTAAGGGTTCCCATTCGGATTGCTTCGTCTGTCAAACGTTGTGCTAGTTCCACAGCACTCTTAAAGGTGGCAGGATTAGACGAAGTCACCAAGCTTCTAATCTGCGGCACCAAACCCCAGATATACCTTTCAGTGCGCTTGTACTCAGGTGTGACCATGTGTGGTACAAGGCGTGCCAGTTCTTGAAATCTGGTGGTATATCCTGTGATATCAGTACCAACCATAGTGATGTCCCAGAGCTCAGTCTCAATCTTCTGCAGCTCACTGCGGGGATAAAATTCTTCCACAACCATGGTTTTCAAAGCTTCCCAAGTCATCGAGTGGGCGGTTGTGCGTCCAAGTGCTTGAACTTGGCTATTCCACCATGTCAATGCCCTATCAGAAAATGTGCAGGTAGCATACTTTACCATGCAGTCACGAGCACAGTTGCTAATATCTAGCACAGACTCCATTTTCTCTATCCAATGAATGATTCCAATAGCACCCTCAGTACCACGAAAGTGGCTCGGTTTGCAAGCTAAGAATGTTTTGTACGAACATCCTCTTTGGGTACTCTCAGGGTTACCGTCAGATACAACAGGTTCGGTATTTCTGCTACCGCTGACCCTGTCGCTACGGTTTCGGTCAGTATCATACTGAGCAAGTGCTTCAGCAATCCTTCGGTTGACCATTTGTTCAGTTGTCTCCTCAACAGCAGGAGGTGGTGAAGTGTTTCTGCGGACGTTCCGGGTATTCCTACGCTTAGGCGGCATGACTCAGTCCTAATCACACACAAGAAACACTCGTAAGATATCCTAATCAAATCATCACTCATAAGGTATGTGATAAATATAGATATAGTATGATAATCAATCACCAATTGATATCACTCACAGTGTACACAGTGACATAAACTAGACATAAGTTATATATCACATATAAGTCAAAAGGTGTTACATAAGTTTTATACCAGGATGGGATTTACAATAAAGAGAAAATACACCCATCTGATCAAACATGATCTACAAAATGTGACGGATTTAACCTATACATCCATCTAGTCAAAAGTTTCTCCCTACTACATCATAGCTACAATCCTAATATATCATAGATACCATTCTGACATGGTGAATCTAATAGAAATATGCTAAAAACATCCCTGCAACCATCCTAATAGCTGCCATCAGTACACAAATTCCAACTGCAGAACCTACTATCCCCAGACGTCTATCAAGCCTAATCAAACGTGCCCTAGTCGCATCGGCTGACTCTCGATCCATCGCAATGTGTACCTCAGAAGTGGCAAGGTGTCCATAGATAGTAAGTACATCACTGTCCAGTCGAGAGGCATCACTGTGCAACTCTCTGATAGAATCCTACGTACCATAATGAAATCCAAGAAGGGTACGGACAACTGCAACTACAGTAGGGATAGTGAGCTCCAGAGGCTCCTCAGTCAGATGTAAGGGGGTCGATGAGTGAGATGACTCCCCAGTCTCGAAAGTGGAAGGAATCCTCTCAAGTGTCCTCCAGTAGCGTAGTATACGTGGCATCCAGTCAAGATGCGGGACTCTAGTCCTCTGTAATGACTGCTGATCACAAGGTATCTCCCTCTCCTCAGTCATCGGATCCTTGTCACGAGGTGCCAAGGGTCCTACAGGTGGGGATCTAACACTCATCCTAGCCGTCCTACACAATCCAGGCCCACGTGAAGACTCTCCAACATGGCGAGTCGCCATGAAAGTAGATCCTAGCATACGAGTAGTGGGATCAGTGGGTGGTGACGGTGGAGTGCCTATGGTGCCATCCGAAGTAGCTCTAGGGAATGTGGGTGGGTAGACCTCCTCAGAAGGGTCATCACTAGCATAGTCAGGCTCCTCCTCTGACTCTGAGATGTAGACCGGAAACTGCCTAGACATAACTGTGACAAAGGCAATTGTGTGTGTCTTGTTAGACGTATGCAAAGTATGAATGCAGAAATGTGTTAGCCAAGGCTATAGTCTAGGTCTCTAAGGTTTTCAGTCACTTAAAGGCTCCTAGTTCTCTATAACCAATGGCTCTGATACCAAGTTCTGTCACACCCCCAAAATCAGTAATCGCGTTTATTTAGTAATTAGCGGAAGCATTTGATTATTAGCGGAAGCATTTTAAGTTTACAGTTCAACAGCGGGGGTGCTGACGTTATAATAGTGCATTCATCGTATCAGAGCATATGATCACACAGAACATATTGATTTAAGATGCCATAAGTTTAAACGTTATTACAAAAGGGTACGACTTATAAAGTCGTACAAGTAGTGGTGTTGTAGAACAACATAAGTTTACAAAACATGAGTTTATAAAAGAGGGATTTCGTAAGTATAACCAATGGAATTGGTAATACGAAGGAAATCCAAGTGTCCCAAAAGTGGCATCATAAATAGTCTGGGTTGCCTATGTCCTTTATGCATGCAGAAGTACCTGAGTCCTAATTCCCTGAAAAACATAGTAAACCGTCAACATTGAATGTTGAGTGAATTCACAGGTTTAGTATAAAAGTAGTTAAACCAAGTTTTGTATAAATCATTCATGTACACAAACATAATGTTTATATGTATAGCAGGAAACACAAGTGTTCTTATTAAAGAAAACATTTCCTATTTGACTGTAAGAATGTCATTCTTACTACAAATCAGTCGATGTGTTAGGAAACACAAGTTTAATCATAAACATTTCCTAATAATAGTTACGGGAAATACAGTTTAACAATCAAGTAAACATTTCCATATAAATAGTTGTAGGAACACAGGTTTAACAGTTAAGTAAACATTTCCTATAAAAGTTGTTTTGTCGGGAAAACCAAGTTTATCCAATCAAGGTAAACGTTTCCTAAAAGAAATCATGTGTAGGAACACCTGTCCTATTAGTTACCACAGGGAATACCCTTCCCAAATCAAGTTGTAGTTTAGTTGTTTAGTTATGTGGGAAATATAGACTATGATCCCTCTAAGGTGAGCGACACCTTTAAAGTTAAAGTACGACTCCTAGTACTATAACTAAACCACGACTAGTTGATGTTGTTGTTGCCTCAGTAACACGGTAAGTATACACTCCTCGTTACGACTGCCGTCGTGTGGTTGGAATGACCAACGAGTTATTTCAGTGGGAGGGTTGTCAAATCGATAGTACTATCTGTATACTCAGTGGCTAGAGTCACCTAGCTAATGGTTATAGGTTGCAAGCACCGGGACTTATGTGCACTACAACTACCTCGCGTAAACCTAGGATCGTACCAAGATTCGTTGTCTTATTCCCAAAATAGTTGTGAAAACGTTTCATATAGTTAACAATTGATTTATAAAGCAATAAGCATTATTACAAATCAATTCGATATAAAAGCATGTCAAGCAATTATATAAACAAGTAGCATGTAATAGCACGTAGTTCTATGTTTTCCACCCCTGGTTTTAAAAGCATTTAAAACAAGTAAAAGGTAGGGGCTGTGAACTCACGTGTAGAAAAGCTTCAGCTAGTAATACACAGTAGTCCGAACGTGCCTCTCAAATACCTAGACACAATTAAATATACTTTACATAAGTATATGGATAAATCGTTAAGTTGAAATGTTCATGACATTTTAATTGTTGGTGATAATTACGTTGAAGTAATCGTTGCGTATAAGTATATATTTACATATACTTATTAGTTGAATATATATATATATCCTAATATATATGTCATATGTCATCATATTATATATATATATATATATGCATATGTAGTTGTCATTGTTGTTGATTATGTTTCCAAAACATAAGTATAGTAGTTATAAAAATAACTTTGTTTAATACTATTATCGCAGTTCATTTGTATAACTATATATAAATTATAATAGTCAACTATATATATAACTCATTTGTCGTGTTTCTAATCTCATTTGTCTTGTTTAACTCGTCACTTATATATATTCCGGTTTAATTTTGCATTCTGAAATCTTGTAGCCCGTTGGGCTCGGCCCAATTTGTTTGGTCCAATATTAAAATCGAGTAATTTGGCACGTTAACAAATACAACTTTTGACCCAATTTAGATTCAGGCTAATAATTCATGATCGTGTTTTCAAGTATCATGTGACGAGTTGCACTAGTTAGGACTGCTAATAGTTTCCTTGTTCCCACTGCTAGTTATAATTTGTCCCATTGTTAGTTATATTATTCCCACTGTTAATTAGTCCGTTACCACTGTTAGTTATATTTTGTTACTACTAGTTATATTCTTTCCACTGCTAGTTATTTGTTACCACTGTTAGTTATATTCTTCCCACTGTTAGTTATAGTTTGTTGCCCCTGTTAGTTATAACTTTGCCACTGTTAGTTATAACTCGTTACCACTGTTAGTTATAACTTTGCCACTGTTAGTTATAGTTTGTTGCCCCTGTTAGTTATAACTTTGCCACTGTTAGTTATAACTTTGCCACTGTAAGTTATAACTCGTTACCACTGTTAGTTATAACTTTGCCACTGTTAGTTATAACTCGTTAAGCCTTTTGATTTGGAGCATTTCTCTTCCGATTTATACCTAACCAAAAATCACGCATGTTCTCATATATGTCTAGTTTATTTCTGCACTTTATGGTATTTTTATATGTTCATTTACTATTTTAAACAAAAATAGTTTCAAGGTGTGGTCAGACTGGGTCCAAAACAGTTATATGTTCAAAGATCGAGTTATACACGAAATTACGGACATTTCTGGGAATGGTCATAGAAGAACTTTTTAAAGTTGACAAAATATGTGAGGTTTTGGCACTGGTCTCATACGTTTTAGTGGTCTAGAACTCAAGATATGGTCTCGAGAAGTTACTGAAAATTCCTGTCTGCCGGAACAGTAAACCTATGTCACCGAAGAAAAGTGTTTTCGAGTAGCAAACGGAGTCAAAAAGTCACGAGACTAATTTTGTTGGAAAGATAACTTCTTTTACTACATTCTAGGCTTAAGAAACGTCCATTTTGTTGTTGTAATAATTTTTATAAAATTCGTGGAAGTGGAAACAGAATCTGGACAGGAACATAAACTCTTAGTTTCTAGATTTAAATTGCGTTTCGGTTAATGTTTTGGACATGTAGAAGTTGAGTGAACACTAACACATGTCTATAACCATAAAGAAAGTAGAACTTGTGAAAATAAAAGAGTCCTTACAATGGTGATGATGATAAAATGGTAGATGTGCTGCTGATTATCGTGAAGAAGAAGAAGAAATAGCCTCAGCTCAGATCTCCTGTTGTTGCTTCAGTCGATGGATGAAGAAGAAGGAACAGAGAAAACCAATAATTTGAGTTGGTGGGAACTTGTGTGTGTGTGTATTTGATATTGAGTGTAAGGAAGTATAAAGGATGGTGTATGGTTTAAATTGTTAACGTAGGGAGTATAGTTCAACAGGAGAATGTTCCCCAGATATTTTAGTTGGGTTATAATTGTAGGCTTTTAACATGTTAATTTCGTATAACATCTTATATTATTTCAATAATATAAGTTACAGTAATTAATAATTTTCGAATTATTAATTATTTTGTGTCACCAACTTTATTGTATTTTAGTTTGTCAAGTCTAGTACGTTTATTTCACCCGTAATTATATACATATAACTACGAATTTAATATATCACGTATCACATAGTAAGTTTCATAAACTTAACATATAGAAATTGTTTTGAATTCACGAATCAGGGAATTACTCTAGGTAATGCATGAAATTAAGAAAGGATTAATACCCTAAATGGAGGATTGTCACAGTTGTAGGCAAGTTGTGGTTGTTGTGTGTATGGTGGGTATCTAGGCGGGTATCGGGGTTGGATAGTGATATCGCGTAAAAAGTCAAGTTTTTACTACCGATATCTCTCTCATTCTAGAACGATTCGTGGCATTTTAAACTCAAAATCAATACAAATCAATGATATTATGCCAAGATGGTCAAAGCAAGGTTGCACGATAAAAATCAAGAAAAACGGATGAAAAATGAAGATTCCACACACGTTTGAAGATTCAAGGCATCAAAACGAGATTTCAAGACAAAAGTGCCCATCTTCAACATCCATCTCACCCAAGATGTTCGTTTTCAAATTACGAATCTAACAGAAGAAGAATCAACAAAAACGGATAAAGAATGAAGATTCTACGCCCGTCGGAAGATCCAAATGATTCGTATGCAATATATGGAGATTTGAGACATATTTTTGGGATATCTTTACATCAAAGTCTTCGTTTTTGAATTACGAATCCAACGCAAAAAGAATCAATGCAAACAGACGAATAACGAAGAAGATACGCACGAATTAAACAACGCAACGAAAGACGACGGACCGGGACGGGCGGCAGCCAGCCGCCACCGGCCTGCTGGTGGGCGGCGTCGGCCTCCCTCCTCCCATCTGTTTTCCTCTTTTTCGTCCTTGCATGTACCCGGTGCACCACCTTTCACTACTTTTCCGTACCTGGTGCACCACCTTACGCTACTTTTTCGTACCCGTTGCACCACCTTTCACTTTTTTTCTAATGTGAGCCTAGGGATGCTAATGTGAGCCATATTTTCCCTATAAATACATCCCCAAGGCTTCCATTTGAAGATGTCTCATATGCATTAGGCATAATTCTCTCTTTACTTTCTCATTCTATTTTCTTACTTCAAAATTAGTTGTAGGCTAGTTAAGGAGCTTGTTTAAAGTAGAATGAAAGCTAGGGAACATTTTGTAATCTTTGGTGTACGCTTGGAGTTACGCTTATTAATTCAAGTCTATTCCTTCTCACATTTTAATCCGGGTTCTTTCTATCCTATTCTATCTTAATTAAATATGTATGCTTTAATTATGCTAGATTATGTTTGTGCCATGATTAGCAAGTAGATTACTATTGTATTTGTTAGGATGTAGTTAGCATATATAATTGTGGGATGGCTTTGAATATGTCGTGAAATAATATGACGGCCCTATTCGACTGTTTTACTCGGTATAGTGTTGGAAATGCTTTTAAGCAAAGTACATACGTATGGAAGCTGGTAACGACCGAAGGTAGTTGTATTATGGATCGACATTATAAAACGGAAACTTTATGAACGGACTTATCTTATGATTTTAAACCTAAAACTTATATTCGCCTTTCGATTAACAAACGTGATTGTAACCCTGTAAAGAGGAGTCGTGAACCTTGATACTTGGTCAATAGTTATCTGTGTAAAAACTATGTTTTTAATTGTAACGTCATGCAAGCATCATAAAATGCAATGTGATTACATGGACTTGCCATGAGTATTGTACACTTTCGATCACAATGTACTTATCATGTGAACATGGCGAAGCAATTAAATTCACAATGGAAACATCGGTAAACGATTAAATACACTATGAATCATCATAGCATTTTCCGACATGGTCTGGGTTTAACTTTATGCAAAAAGCCGTCAGCATTTTAATTAGCATTTTAATTAGATTAGTTAATTTAGATTAGATTAGAGTAGGTAGGCTACAGGCAAAATAACCATTTACGAAAATCTAGGGATTTGTTAATTGTAATGAGAAAGGCAAGTTTGGAATCTAAGTTACACTGATATCCTTTCCTTAAAATATGAAACCAAAAGTAAGGTACGCAAGAACCTTGAACGTTTTCCCCTGTTTATCATCAATAAGTTTCATTAATAGGAATTGGTTAATAAGTCCGAACATAAATTCTAAGTTAATTGTTTAATGGATTTCAAATCTTTATGGTATTAAGAATGGTCATATTTGTAATGACCTGCTACTCTATTCCTTCACCCACGAGCGAATACATTCAATAATACGGGTCACTGACTCCCTCATAGGAGAGTGTGGAGAGTTGAGCATCGTATGTCTGATCAGAATCATGACACCTTAGTTCCTTGTGACATATTAGTTGATAACTGACTAATAGGGAACTTATTTGTTATATCACTAGGTGTTGAATCCACTAAACATTTCCAATTTAGATAATCATTTTCCCATAAGAGTCATCATCCCACATTATTAGCTAACGAACTCACAACAAATACTTCTTTTATTATCTGATTTATTATTACACTTTTAATCGCTTTATTTAGTTAACTGAACCAAAACCCCCAACGCACTCTTTTAAAACCTTTACTAGAAAAGAAAGATTGATTGGATCACCTCCGTTTCAATTCAGTTTCTCTTTAAGAATGACTCCAGGTCATACTTACCATCTACTAGCCTTTGGTTCAGTATTAGTAAGTCATACTTAGGCCCCAACAAATAGAAATTTAAAACAAACCGATTGCGATACATACGTCGTCTTCATACGACCGTTCGGGCAGCACATCAGATAGGTTGGTTGTTTCTTTGCGGGAATGGAGGTCCTTTAGGTTGGTTGTTGTTTTGGTTGAAACCGGGTGGAAAATTTTGCGGTCGAGCGGGATATTGAGCAAAGTAAACGGTGTTGTCTGTCTTTTCATATTGAACTTGATATTCACCGGATGGTTGCGAGTTGTTGCAGTTTTGATAGGCTTGTACGTGGTGTACTTGTTGCTGTTGTTTTTTAAGTTCTTCGAACTGTTTGACAAGTGTGTCCATCTTCTCCGTTAATACTTTAATTGCTTCAACTAGAATTGGATTCGATGCAACGAGAGGTGCTGAAGATGTTGAGTGATCTCCAAAGTTCCAATCATGGTGATGCATAGTCATGTTTTCTATAAGGTTCCATCCTTCTTTGTCCGTCTTTGTCATAAAGCTTCCTTGTGCGGCAGCGTCGAGAGTGGTTCGATGGTTAGGGTCTAAACCATTATAGAAGGTACACAATTATGCAGATTTGTCGAGTCAGTGATTGGGGCATTTCTTCAGTGCTCCTTTGAATCGTTCCCATGCGGTGTATAATGACTCATCAAAAGCTTGGTGAAAGTTCATGATGTCATTTCGGAGTTTGGTTTGTTTAGAGGACGGAAAGTACTTGGTTAGAAACTTTGTCGCCATCACCGTCCATGAAGGGATAGAGCCGGTTTCCAAATCTTCAAACCATGTTTGCGCATGATGTGTGAGCGAATGAGTGAAGAGATATAAGGGGATTGTATCTTGGCTAACTCCATTTTGTTTGTAGGAGTTTGAAAGAGATATGAACTTGTCGAGGTAAGAGTTTGGATCATCACTTGGTAATCCATGGAATTGACAATGGTTTTAGATTAGCTGGATGATGTGGTGCTTAAGCTCGAATGATTGTCCTGGGGTCTTTGGGTAAAGAATTGGGCCTCCTATTCCTTCAATAGAGGGCTTACTGTTGTCATCGAGAGTGATGCGATCAGCCATTGCTTGTATAAGTGCAGATTGCTTCTTTTCTCGTCGAATAGTACGTATTATAAGTTTTGGATCAGGAAAGTTAAAAAGCGGTGTAGATCTAGGGGAACAGGTCATACACTAACGAAAAATAGACAATAAATAAAATATTTTGTTTTTTTATAAGGTTTTATCCTAAGGGTATACTAGAAAACAGGATTGGCTGGGCCTCTGTATTGGACAATTAGTCTCTCCGGCAGCAGCGCCAAAAACTTGATGGCGGCGTCGTGGTCGGGTGATCACAATGCTTATCGGTGGGTGTAAATTTGTGAATGATGGGGTCTAAGTGTGACTTACTAATACTGAACCAAAAGCTAGTAGATGGTAGGTATGACCTAGAGTCGTTCTTAAAGAGAAACTGAATTCAAACAGAGGTGATCCAATCAATCTTTCTTTTCTAGTACAGGTTTTTATAAGAGTGTGTTGGGGGTTTTGGTTCAGTTAACTAAGTAAACTAAATAAAGCGAATAAAAGATAATAATAAATCAGATAACGGAAAGTAATATTTGTTGTGATTTCATTAGCTCATAATATGGGATGATGACTTTTAGGGAAAAACGTTTGACTAAATTTGGAATGTTTACTAGATTTGATAACTTATGGTATAACCAATAGATTCCTTATCAGTCGGTTATCAACTAATATGTCACGACGAACCAAGGTGTCATGAACCAGGACGGGGATTGTTAATACCATATGGTACCATACACTAACATTCACGCTATAGCAATACTAATAAACTATGTAGTGGAGGGCTTCATGATTAGGTAAAACAAACTCATGCAGTCAATATATCGATGTTTTGTACTTGTGTTCACATATAAAAGTAAAATGGAGCATGTATTCCCACCCCTGGGTTGAAAACAGGAAAATGAGGGGCTATGAGACTCACCTGAGTCTGATGTGTTTGCTAATAGCAAATGATGATGTCACAGTAAATGATGTCGTCCAGAAGACGGTAACCTGCCAGGCGTCCTAAACACGCAAGGTTATAAATATAAGTAGATGTCTCGACAGACCATCTATGCTAGTTGTTCATCCAACTAGTAATGTCCAAATGTTTAGATTTGATTGTGGTTTGAAAACGTATACGGCACGTTGGTGACGGATTTTGTAATAATAATCCCAAGGTATTATTATTATATGTTATTTCGTTGTATACTATTAAAGTATATGTTTCGTGTGTTGTTTCGTATATAAGCATTGGAGTTTACACGTGTTCGACACTTAGTGTATAAACTAGTTTCTGAGTTTCTGTTTTAGGCGACACTCAAAGCGTCACTTATTGGCGACACTCAGGTAAGTGTCGCAAAAAATTGTAATCTGTGATTTATTGGCGTCACTTGGTTAAGTGTCGCATATAAGGCGTCACTAGTAGGCGACACTAATTAGCTTTTGGCGACACTATGTGTAACACCCCATCTTTTACAACATTATTTAAATGTATTTTACATCGGAAGCGTAAGTCCAAACAAACTTTAACAATTAAGTTATAACACATTATGTAACTAAACCATAATATTTCAAAAATGGGTGTTATCTAATTCCAAATACAACTTTAAGTTATCAAAGTAATATCAGAGTAAGCTTGGTCAAACATTCCGTCCCGAACAACTTCTTGACAATCCCGTTATATCAAAACCATAACCTGCAAGAAGTGGGGTGGTGGGGTTAGCATAACGCTAAGTGAGGGAATACTTAATCAACAGCCTAACTTAGCATAACAACCTTGTTTACAGCAAATCATCGTAAACAAATAACATCAAAATAGATCGATGGTTCTTGGGGAAACCTTCAGCCAAGAATACCAACAGTTCACATAATATCAATGAGATAACATCTCAATACACAACATATCAATGAGGATCGGTGGTTCTGGAGATATCATGATACCGGGGATTCTCCCAGAACACTTATCGTCAATCTGTATGGCCAATACAGAATAGACCGATAGTTTGGTACTAATCTCATACGACCTAATTTCCTATTAACGATATGTACAAGGAAATTCCTGTCGTCTTACAATAGTAACCAAACCCAACCAACATGTTGACCTCAATACTGATGCCCGAAGGCCAAATATCAAGTGATCACATATTCACATATTCAATCAAGTCAACATATCAGACTAACCAGTCTATCAACAGTATTATTACTATCAAAACAAATTAATCATGTCAAACCAAAAGCAGTAATAATACGATTACCCGTTGTAACCAACCCTATTACAACTAAATTACACTGAGGATTAAGATCCACTCACCGACACCTCAGTAGTCTAATGTCACTGAGTCTTTCTCCATATCTGAGAATACAATAGAATACACAAGTTAGTCACTTGTCTTAATATGAATATAACATCATACTAATGGAGTACATTAAACAACTCAATTAAGTAACTACAACATGATTCATAAGCCCAATTTCAATGATATTACTCAAATCACTATTCAATTATAATTCTCATTTCAAGCTTATGAATAATCACATTAACATTATTAGATCTTAATCACTTATCAAGTTTACGATCATGAGGATCACAATATCATCTTTATCAATTTTAATTGTCACAACTAACATGATTAGAGCTTTAATAAGCTCATTAAACTTCAATATCAATAATTCTTCATATAATCCATCATGATTGTAATAATCATCAAATTCTCAAGAACACTTAATCACTTTATAACTTTTAACTTGAATCATGTTAATCATTATTGAAAGTTACTCATAATGTGATCATTAACACCACTTATCAATCGTACACCACTAATTTAAGCTCTATAATCATAATTTATGGATAATCATATAAACTCATGATTTTCTTCATGATTATATATCAAGTTCATCAATTAACCCATCAATTCACTATAATCATCAATTTTTCAAAGAACACTTTTTGAACATATAATCAAATTATTCAATTTCAAGTTAGGCTTAGGTTTTAATCACAATTTAAGCACTAACTAACAATGATATCATCAATACAAGCCTTAATTTCACATCAATCATACTAATTTTATCTAATACACAAAAACCCAATTTCTAGGGTTTATATTAATATCGAAAATTAACACTTACAACATGCTCATGATGATGATGGAATGATTAATCCATGTTATTAAAGCTTAACTCATATTAATTCAACCTTTTGAAACCCTAATTTCGGATTATAACTAAGAACACTAAAACCTCCAAATTCTAGGGTTCTAGAAATCAAGAAATTAAGACTTACAACTTGATTAGGATGATTAGAAGATGATAATCCGTGAGTTTGAAGCTTGAATTCGAATTATGAAGCTCCAATTTGATGATTTCTTCATGTATTTGTGAATTGATTTAAGGCTTCTCATGTATGTATGTATGTATATTCGTACGTATGTATATAGATAGGGTGAAAAGAGAACCGATTCAACATATAAATGAATATTATAAGTGGTTAAATTTCATTCCCCGTACTTATCATTGTCTGGAACTTAAAAACCATTTGCGGAGAAATATTATTTTTTTTACCGTCAACTGAATTAATTTAAAAAAGTTAATAATTTATTGACCACAATAAATTATTTGACTCTTTTACCCATTTATTTTCAATTACCAATTTACAATATTTCCTAACATTTCAATTAACCATTTCAAGTCAGGAAATAATAGTAAAATACTGGACCCATAAAGTAGGTGTTACAAATCTCCCCCCCTTTAAAAGATTTCGTCCCCGAAATCTAATCACACTTAGTCACTCTAGTGTAACATAATCACCTATTTATTTTCATTTCAATTCACATTTTTCATATACTCCTAACCACATAATTATTCATTACTATTAACACACAAGATGTGGTTATAATTTAGTTTACTTATGCATATTATCATTATGCATATCTTTAATCATACAACTACAAAATGTACATACAATCTATTCTTATATGTATATGTTATTTTCATCAACTTACACACCACCAGTGTGTACTGTAATTGAATTTATATAAACACATAATATCTATCACAAAATGCAATATTTAGCATAAAGGATAATATTATTAACTATTTAATCCAAATATATACACATATCAAACGTTACTCCCGTGAGCAACTTATAATTAAAATACACGTTTTCAATTCTTTCCACATGCACATATCCAACTGTACATATTTCTGTCTTTTCCTTTTGCACATATATTGTGCTTAAACCCTATTTTCATTCATAAAGTAATTACTTATATGAATCGTTTATCAATAATCAGTCATTCAAACCCTTTAAAACATATAATTACTTAAAAAGTGGAATACAAAACCACTTACAATCAGAAACTAGCAACATGCTAGAATCATTGACAATTATAAATACTTATGATATTCTGATAATCAAAAATTAGCAATATGCTAAAATCTTTAACACTTATCTTCCTAACAACAAGAATAAAACAATATCAATAACAGTGGTTATAAAACCTCAATACACATATTTAACAATGAATTTCAAATTCATTTCTTAACAAGTAACTAACTAGTATCCACATATCACCTTAAGTGGTGAAACAATTGGATTCAACTTTTTGCAACTAATTTATTATTAATTTACAACTTGTAATTATAAACATCACAAGGTTATATGAACTCTTTACTCTAAAGTAATCCAAAACATATAACCATAAACACATAAGAGTAAAGAATATGTAGAGGTCAAATCCAATAGATAAAACTATTATCACATATTCAATTAGCATCCTCCCATATCCAGTTGGAGGCTAAATCAGCACCAGTTGATACCATGCTGCATTAGCATAAATCTTTCAACAACATAAGGTGCTGTCTTTAGTCACATATTCAACACATTGTTATTCACAATCAACTGACCTCCACTTTGCTTAACTCTTATTTTAATTCATACTAGTTGCAATTAACCACATACACATTTCTTATACTATAGGTACCATAGTAAAACAACAGATTAGTGGTCTAGTACTCTTTTATTTCAGTCAATCAGTGACTATTTCTCCACTACAGGTCAACATATCTTACTTGTTATTTCAAAATCACTTTAAGTTCTCTGGTACTTGGTAACCTCAACAATTCCATGTAAAATGGCATAATATAAATACGTTGTCTAGACGTCGTCATATTTTGTCAGGTACACTTTATTTTCAGGTTACTTCATACCATCAATCTCCAAAGTGGTTAACTTTTACTTTCTCATATCTCACAAGGTGATATTAATAATTATCACACATATAAGAACACTTTGTAGCAGTTATATGACCACTTATTAACTTGATACCAATTTCATTTATCACTTTGAATGAATAACTAATCACATAATCAGGTAGATATAATTCTTTTTACTATTTCATTATCACAGATGTAATATCCAACACAATTACATCAATTAATCTCTTTATTACCCGATTCAATGTCAATTACTGGTATGACAATTAATACTTATAGTACCGATAGTACTAAACAATTGGTCAATACTATGTGCAATATCCAACACATATTCATCAATCTACACACCTTTAGTTGAATCACAATTGAGCATTTTATGTTCAATTATCACATCAATACAAGCTCATGTACTTGGTTTACAATGACTTAAAATGATCAATTCAACACTTTCTATTATTTTACCTGATTCAAATACTTTATCATGTTTCAATTAGTTCGCATATATGATCCACATAATTTCTTACTCAATGTTTACTAACCCTAGTTAGAAACAATCAAAAATACCATTTACTGGTATATTTCGGCAGTTAAATAAACTACATGAAAACAACTCATATACAATAACATGGGTAGACCTCTTAAAATAAGTTTTAATATTGTATTTAGTCATAGGAATGATCCATGGGCTAAAAGAAACAAAAGCCCAATACAAAACGTAAGCTAGAAGTCTGAAATAAGGTCCGAAAAACAATAAAATGCCATTTTCGGGCCCCAAACGACCCCGAACTGCCCAAAACTGCCAGGGCTCATGGCAAAGCAAAGAGCTTTGACCGTTGGGCCGTTTCCGAGTGACCATGTAAATTTCATCTCAATCGGACACCGAAATTTTGTAACGGAAATTTCTACGTCAAACGTTATGACGAACATCGTAATTTTTTATTTTTTTTTCACTCATTAACGCGATCTGGGACAAGGGCTTGGGATCGCGTTCTACAGTTAGAATCCTTCTGTAACGAAATTCTTCATACAAACACGATCCGGGGAATTGAACGGGATCGCGTTCCCAAGCACAAAAGTATTATGTGACAAAAATACACTTGGCAACGCGATCCGGAACAAGGGCTGGATCGCGTTTCCCTTTGAAAAATCTTCTGTTACTGAATTACACTAAGCAACGCGATCCGGAAACAAGGGTGGGATCGCGTTCGTAAGACCAAAATCGACTTTGACAAATTATAACTACTGAACGTGATCCGGGCAACACGTGGGGATCGCGTTTGAGCTTATTACAGCTCAACTTCAGACCTGCACCACTTTATGCAATTTTTCTGAAATTCAAACGAGCATATCTCCTAAACCATAAAGAATTAGGGTCTGATATTTTGCAGGAACCTTCATATAACCAAAATGCAACTTTTCATTTTCACACTTTTCAAAATTCACGTTTTACGAGAAAACGAACGTATAATTCATTTTGAGCCATTTTCGACCATTTTAGTTGACACGCCATATTCCAAATGGCTTGGTTTCTGACTCTAACCTTTTAACCACATGTTTACACATATATTTGGGACGTGTGGGCATATTCATCACACCTACATACCGATTCTATCATGTTTTAACTCGTTGACCCGTTTAGGGGTCCAATTGGGCATTTTAACCAATTTCAACTATTTTGACTGTATTAACACTCATGACACGGATCCCTACTATATGTAGGATTTAAAGTCACTGTTACATTGGTCATAACGAAACCAACACTCATTTTAACTATATAACCATTAAGTGACCCATTTGGGCACCTTAGCAACCCATTTGGGTTTCAACCCATATATCCACCATTCTAGCACCCAATTTACCCTTCCTTGACTATTTTAAGTCAAACAAAACTGTTTTCATTACTGGTGTTACATTATGACCGTACAACACCAATTTCACATCTATTCATCATATATAGACCAATTTCTCTTCATTTCAAGCTTAGAGTTTCAAGTACAATCAAGATTTACTCATTAACTAACTATAGTATGCTCATAACAAGCTTCAATTTCACTTTTTAACATAGCAATTACCAATGTGACTCTATATCACATTCAACTTTGACTTTTCCAAGTCAACGACATACATTTCAATTAATGGTCACTTTCTAATTAAAGTAACAACATGGCTCTAACTCATATTCATTAAAATATACCACGCTTAATCATGAGTGGTGGCCATATTAACTTTGTTTATCAATATTTACTACTACGCTTAATCATATTGCTCCTAAAATCATTATTCCACAAGAGCAAGTAATTCCACACACACAATTCATAGTATCACATTAACATGTATTGATCACCAAAGACTCACAACTGGGGATTCATATCAGTCTGACTCAGTTTACTTTACTACCAATCATATCATAACAAAGTAAACAATTCAAGCTTATTGAAATTCACCAAGCTTATCGAAAATTACTTGATATACTTAAGCCCATGAAGGTTGAGGAATCATTGAGAATACCATTCGGTTCCTCATGTTCCTCCATCTCTGCAACCAAAATAACACTTTTGCAACTTGTTATAGGTTAGTACACATTTAATAACCACTTTCTCATACCACCACTTGTAACACCCCCAAATTTAATGATTCGCGGAAGCATACTTTGGGTGTTACTAATCAATAATCAAAGCACATAGATGTATAGTAAACGACTCTATATGCGTCGTTTTAAAAAAATATATTAATATTAAAGGTTTACAACAGTTTGAACTCGTACATAGCTCGTGTTCGTAATATGAGAGATTTAAGTACATAATTAGTTATACAAAATCTAATAATGCAATGAAATCTCTAAAGTTTGCATGAAGACTCGAGCTAAGATGCATCCTGATGGGCAGTATAAATCTACTGCTGAGTACCTGTGATACATGCTAAAATGGGTCAGCTAACGCTGGTGAGCTCACAAGTTTGAGTATCAAATAATATTCTATGAACCGCAAGATTTAAGTATTGATTTGCATCCAGCAAATAAAGTTATAGATAATGTATACAACCATGAGCGCATAGTCTGAGCTTAACTCGAGGGTCGGGTCCCATATAGAGAATTCCGAGCGAGGTGCCTCCACGAATGCTTAATCTACACTCGTCTTCCCAAATATTAATACGTCCATTTACCCGGTTAATGCTTGCTAACCCGGACGAGGAGGGTCAATCCTATATGGTACCATATACTAATATTCACGCTACTTTCGTATTACCAGACTATACTGACGGAGGACTTTGGTTTGATTAGTTAAAAACAACTCATGTAGTATATTGAAATATGTACTCGCGTTCATGTGTTAAAAACAGAGCAATGTATCACACACCTAGTAAAACAGTAAAAGAGGGGCCATGAGACTCACCTGAGCCTCAAGAGTTTATCTTAATAAACTTAGATTGATTAGCCAAGAATCGAAGTCCAACGACTTGTAACCTGAGGGTGTCCACGACACGCGATGGTCATGACATGATTGAGGATCTCAAAGATCACCCTCGTAGTTGTTTGTTCAACTAGAATGTCCAAATTACCACGATTTGGTTGTTTGTTTAAGTGTTTGAAAATGTGTACGGCCCGTAGGCGATTGTTTGTAATAATAATCCCACATTATTATTTTGATGACTTTGAAGTGTTATACCTAAAAGTAAGTTCCAATGTGTTTTAGAGAGTTGTGTCGCATTTGTGTTTGATGTTATACAAGATTAACACTTTGTGTGAAAGTTTATATGTAACACCGTTACTCGTGAACCTAGGGTAAGGGCGAAACCCGTTAATGACGGGGGTCCGGGGGCAACGCCCCTAGTAGCGGGGTCCAAGGGGCGGCAGCCCCTGGCGGGGTCCAAGGGGCAGAGCCCCTGGCTGGGGTCGAGCATTTTGCTTTGGTGAAAAACGCATCTGGACTTGAATTTGGGTGAAATGGAGCGTCAAATTTGGGCCTCAATACTTAGTGTAAAATTAGTTTGAAACCTTCTGTTTATGCGTCACTTATAGCGTCACTTAGGGGCTTGGGCGACACTTGGGAAGTGTCGCTAAAAATAGTAAATCTGAGCAGGTGCGTCACTTAGGGTTGTGACGCATGGTAAGGCGTCACTAAGGTAAGTGTCGGTATAAGTGTCGGGTATGGGTCTAAGCGTCACTTAAGAAGTGTCGGTTAAGGCTTCTAGGCGTCACTAAACAAGTGACGGATGTAAGTGTCGGGAAAAAGGGGTTTTATCCGGCACTTATGCAAGTGACGCATGATTAGGGCTTTTAGCGACATTCAATGCGTCAATTAAGTGACGCATGAAGTGACGCTATACTGCACCTTCGTTGCGACACTTAGGGCTGTTAACGAATTTTTGAGCCAAAAACGAGTTTTCAGGTTTCTGTTTGGTCTGATTCTTTTACCCAACCCTTATAAGGACATTCTAAGCTTAAAGAAACAACTAAAACTTAAAAACACTTGAAATCGAAAGGTTTCGAGATTTTTTCGGAAACTTACAAAGTAGTGAATCAAGATTCCAAAAAGATAGCGTTGTAGATCGTGATGAGGTGAACGTTTTTCTTCAAATGAGCCTTGAATTTTGAGGACGTTTAATGGTGCGTTTTGGTGATTTTAATGAAGTGGTGGTGGTGGTTTGGTTGGAGAGAAAAAAGGAAGAAAAGGAGTAGAGAGAGAGAGTGATGGATGAGAATGAGGGTGGGGAGGGGTTCCCCCCCCCCCCCCCTTTTTGGGCAGATTCGGTGGGGGCCCACCGGGTGTGGGTCTCCACTTTTCAACTCCGTGCATTCGCGTTTCGGGCGGTGTTCGTTTTCTCGTTCGTTTAAACTTTAAATAATTATCTAAAATATTTAATTGTACATTTTTAAAGAGAAATTAATTACTCGATATCTATGTTGAAGTATTTTATCAAAATAATTAATACTTGGATTATAAATCATGACTTTAGTTTATTTTGTTTTGTTTGCGCGTTTACGTTTTAATCGCGTAAGTTGTCAATTATACGAAATGAATATGAAATATTATCAGAATAATATTTTGGATATAAGGTCGTCATTAAATAATGTTTTCTTATTCAATAAAATTGTTCACCAACGTCCGTATTTTAAGTGAGCCGTATTACATTCGATTTAGAAACGCGTACGATTTAATCAAATCGCATATTCGTATATATTCGACAATATATATTTCGATACATTAATTAGCCTCATAAAGAACTAATTACATGTATTAACTGTTAATTTGGAACTAATTACTAGTCCTAATTTGGCGGGTGTTACATTCTCCCCCTGTTAGGAGAATTTCATCCCGAAATTTAGCTCGATGTAGCGTTTGATGTATAGTTATTGAATAACTGAGGGTACTTAAGTTGCATTTGGTCCCAAGTGAACTCCGGACCGCGCCGTGAATTCCACTTGACCTTAACGATGGGAATACGACTTTGTTTAAGTTGTTTGACCTCACGGTCCATGATTTCTGTGGGTTCTTCAACAAAATGAAGCTTGTTATCGACACGAATCTCGTCGAGCGGAATGATGAGTGTCTCGTCAGACAGGAATCTCTTTAGGTTAGAGATGTGAAAAGTAGGGTGCACGCTGCTGAGCTCAGCTGGCAGCTGCAGTCGATATGCCACAGGGCCAATCCTTTCGAGGATCTCAAAAGGCCCAATGTATCTGGGATTTAACTTCCCGCGTTTGCCGAATCGGATTACGCCTTTCCAAGGCGATACTTTCAGGAGTACTCGATCCCCGACTTGGAACTCGAGTGGTTTGCGTCTCACATCAGCATAACTTTTCTGACGATCACGTGCGGCTTTGAATCTGTTTTGGATTTCACAGATTTTCTAGGTGGTTTCGTGTATGAGTTCAGGACCAGTGAGTTGACTGTCTCCCACTTCGGTCCAACAGATCGGTGATCGGCACTGACGACCGTACAGTGCCTCGAATGGTGCAGCCTTAATGCTGGTATGATAACTGTTATTGTAGGAAAACTCGCACAATGGCAGGTGTCTTTCCCAGTTTGCACCGAAGTCAACTACGCAAGCTCGTAGCATGTCTTCCAGTGTCTGAATGGTTCGTTCACTTTGGCCATCGGTTTGAGGATGGTATGCGGTACTCATATCGAGACGGGTACCCAACGATTTTTGAAGTGATTGCCAAAAGCGAGATGTGAAACGAGCGTCTCTGTCAGAGATAATCGAGGTTGGAACACCATGTCGAGAAACAATTTCTTTGATGTAGATTTGTGAGAGGCGTTCCATTTTGTGAGACGATCGACGATCACCCAAATGGTATCGCAACCGCTCGATGACTTTGGTAATTTGGTTATGAAATCCATGGCAATTTGTTCCCATTCAGGAATGCTGGGCTGTTGGAGTAAACCAGAAGGTTTTTGATGTTCGGTCTTGACTTTCGAGCAAGTAAGGCATTTGCTGACATATGTGGCGATTTCGGCTTTCATGTTCGGCCACCAATAGAATTCTTTGATGCTGTGATACATTTTGTCGGATCCAGGGTGGATAGAATATTTAGACTTGTGAGCTTCATCCATCACCAAGTCTCGCAGGTTCCCAAAACTAGGTAACCAGATTCGATTTGAGAAGTACCTAACGCCATTAGGTTTGATCTCGAATTGTTTATCAATGCCTCGTAAGGCTTCGCTCTTCACATTTTCGGGTTTCAATGCTTCGAGTTGGGCGGTGTGAATCTGAATGGTGAGATCATTATGAATGGTCATACTGAGGGCTCGGACTCGAAGTGGTTTCGGCCGTTCCTTGCGACTGAGGGCATCGGTAACAACATTTGCCTTGCCGGGGTGGTATTTGATTTCGCAGTCGTAATCGGTGAGTAACTCGACCCAACGACGTTGTCGCATATTAAGGTCTTTTTGGTCGAAGATGTGTTGGAGACTTTTGTGATCGGTGAATACAGTACTTCGAGTACCATAGAGGTAGTGTCTCCAGATTTTGAGAGCGAATACCACGGCCCCTAGCTCGAGGTCGTGAGTCGTGTAATTCTTCTCATGAACTTTGAGTTGTCGGGAAGCATAGGCAATGACCTTGTCTCATTGCATCAATACGCAACCAAGTCGTCGGTGCCTTCGGGTAAGGATAGAATAGGAGCACTGCAAAGCTTGAGTTTTAATAGCTGAAATGCTGACTCTTGTTTGTCAGTCCAATCAAACTTCTTTTCTTTCTGAGTCAGTGCCGTGAGTGGTTGAGCTATTTTGGAGAAATTTTCGATGAAACGACGATAATACCCGGCCAATCCCAAAAATTGGCGTACTTCGGTTGGAGTAGTTGGCGCTTGCCAGTTTTTGATAGCTTTGATTTTTGATGTATCGACGTGAATCCCTTGACTATTCACAACATGTCCAAGGAATTGAACGGATTGTATCCAGAACTCACACTTGGAGAATTTGGCATATAACTCCTCGTGTTTGAGCAGTTCTAGAATGGTTTTGAGGTGTTGCGCATGTTCCTGTTCGTTGCGCGAATAGATGAGGATGTCATCGATAAAGACAATGACAAACTTGTCGAGGTAGGGTTTGCACACCCGATTCATAAGGTCCATGAATACAGCCAGTGCATTTGTTAGACCGAAGGGCATCACCTGAAATTCATAATGCCCGTAACGAGTTCGGAAAGCAGTTTTCGGGATGTCGGTGTCGCGAACACGAAGTTGATGATAACCTGACCGAAGATCGATCTTTGAATAAATACTCGACCCTTGTAGTTGGTCAAACAGGTCATCGATGCGAGGAAGTGGATACCGGTTTTTGACGGTCAACTTGTTCAACTCTCGGTAGTCGATACACATTCGGAAAGAACCGTCTTTCTTTTTCACGAATAAGACCGGAGCTCCCCATGGTGAAGAACTCGGTCTAATAAATCCTCTGTCCAGGAGTTCTTGTAACTGGGTGGACAACTCATGAAGTTCGGATGGGGCTAGGCGGTATGGTGCTCGGGCTACCGGTGCGGCACCCGGCACAAGACTTCGGGAAAGTCTTTAACGATTGGCACATCCTCAAGTCGCTTCTCCTCCGACTTTTTCTTCGTGATGTGCGCGAGGATTGCTGGATAACCCTTTCTCTGAAATTTTCGGGTTTTCAAACAAGAGATGATGTTTAGTCTCGTCCTGCCAGTCTCCCCCTGTATGATCAAGGTTCTACCGACGGCGAGAGGGATGCGGACAATTTTGTCATAACAAACGATTTCGGCTCGGTGTTTGGACAACCAGTCCATACCAATGATGACGTCGAAACTTCCAATTTCAACGGGCATAAGATCGATCGAAAAGGTTTCATCGGCTAGGTTTAAAGTGCAATTAGGTATCACACTATTGGTTTCTATGAGTTTACCGTTTGCTATCTCTACAATGTACTTAACACCTAAGGGAATAGGAGTGATGTCAAGTAAGGGGTAAAACTCGTCAGAAATAAAGCTCCTATCGGCACCAGTGTAAAATAGAACAAAAGCAGTTAAGTTGTTGAGGAGGAACATACCCAAGACCACATTCGGGTCCTTTCGGGCGTCCCCAGAGTTGAGTACGAATGCTCTACCTTTTGCGTTGTTGTTGTTGTTGTTGCTGTTGTTGCTCTTTTTCTTCAGGTTTGGGCAATCATTCTTGAAGTGCCCGGTGTTTCCACACCCGAAACATGTCTTGGGTGCCTTGGGGTTGTAGTTGGAGTTGTTGTTGTTGGTGGGGGATCTACAGTCCTTGGTGAGGTGTCCGTACCTCTTGTAGTTGTTGCAATAAGGACCGCAAGGACCTTCATGGTGGCGGTTGCACTTGGAACAGTAGGGCTTGTTCCCGGTGTAACCACGCCTGGGTTCGGTGGTTGAGTTGTAGGCTTTGATGGTGTCGGGTTTCTTGTTTTGGTTGTTGTTGTGGTTGTCAGACCACTTCCTTTTGAGGTGGTTGGAGGAAGAAGTGGGTGGTTCTGGGTCCTCGTTAATGGCCATGAGTTCATGGGCCAATCTGATGGCACCATCAATGGTGGTCTGGTTTGAAGAGGCGACGTTCCCCCGGACGGGTTCTGGAAGACCGCAGATGTACCTTCGGATCTTATCGGGTTCGGTGCTCACCATTGCTGGACGAAGGATGGCAAGCTGTTGGAATCTGACGGTATATCCGTCAATGTAAGTTCCCTGCACCTTTAGGTGCCAGAACTCTTCCTCTAGCTTTTGGAGTTGTTCGATGGGGCAATACTTAGCAGTAAGTATTGTCTTCAGTTCCTCCCAAGGGTGTAGGTAGGCGGTATCGATACCAACAGACTGGGCATATGAATTCCACCATGAGAAAGCACCATCTTCGAGGGTGCAGGTGGAGTATTTAACTCTGTGAGTCCCTAATCACTATTATGTTAGTGATTGTGAATCGTTAACAGTGAGTTAATTGTAGAAGGGGGGTTGAATACAATTAAAAACTTTTCTGTTATAATGTGTTAGCTTGTTTTAGCAAGTTTTTAACCGTATTAAAGTAACAGCAATATGAACACAAATATATATATATATATATAAGGTAAGCAATTCAGTTGCTGATGCAATTGTAGCTGAAAGATAAATTCTTTTATTACTAAAATTTATCTCTTGTTGATTGCGGAATAGATTAGCCAAAGCTAATCCAAATCAAACAATGCAGCTATTACAAAGGAGATGAGCAGTAGTGGACAAACACGCTAACTTGCTCACTCGCTGAAGTAAACTAGTAGTGGACAAACACGCTACTGGTTCACTCACTGGTGTTACTTGTATCTTAGACAAACTAGTCACTGAAAAACAAGTGACAATACAAGTAATCGACACAAAATGAAGTACAACATACTACGCTATTTATAGACGCTGAAATCCTTAATTTCCGGATCTGAAGGACACGTGTCGCTGTTTGATTGGAGAGGTAGTTGAGATGTGATGTATCATGGCATGACATTCTGTCTTAGGAAATATCACCTTGTACCATAGACCAATCAAATGCTTCCACGTTACTCTTTTCAAGTTTCGAGGAACACGTGCTGCGCCGTAATAACGCCGAATGTCAACTTCTTATTTAATGCGGCATTTAATGCTGTAGTCACTGAAAGAAACACAATTCTCCTCATTCTCGATGCGAGCTAACATGCTCTAAAGAATGACTTGAACAGCTAATCTTCAGTGACTTCTTTTATTCAGCAGAAGAGAGAACTCAAGAAGACTTGGAGACTCTCGCTGATAGATGAGTATCAGCGACACACATAGTTGAGTCTTTTATCTTGATAAGATCTTCATCTACTGGCTTATCATATGATCAGCGACATAGAGACCTTCAGCAACAGGAGCTTGACTTGAATCATTTTCTTCATGGAGCATTATTGAGAAGATCAGAGACTGTGAACAGAATGCATGATCAGTGACTTCACTTATCCGCGAATAATGACTTTAACAATCTCTTATAAAATCTCCCCCTTAATCCTTGAGAACAGTGACCACTTGAGTTCAGCGATCAGTGACTCAACAATCTCCCCCTAAATGGTTTAAGTCAAAGCTCCCTTAGACAAACTTGTTGCAGAAAAGTTTTAGTCTCTGAAGATAAGTTGGTTGCATAGAGACTTGTACTTGTAAATTTTTGTTGTTGAAAAGATTTGAGTCTCTGATACTAGGTAGGTTGCCCAGTGACTTGTACTTGTAGATTTTCTGTGTCAAGCCTCATATATATCATTGAATAAATATTTACAGAAGCTAACTATTACAAAATATCTAAATTATTTATCTCTCCACATCTCCTCCTCTTTCACTATGCCAAGCTCAGCTTCAAGTTCATATTTGTCTTTGGAGGGCAGGTATCTGAATTTTCTTGCTAAGGCTTCATCGAGAATAGCTTTTCTGATCTTTGAATCTGTAGGAAGCATGCTAGCTAACCTGATTAGGTGTATAAGTTGTTCTTGATCAACCTTCTCAAGTTCAGCTTATCTCTGAAACCTAAGGGCACCATTTAGGTCCCTATATACCAGACCCTTTTCCCCCTCAGTGACTTCATGTCCTTCAAGCTTTGGCACACCAGCAGGGATAGATAGATTTAACCTTGAAGTGTTGGGGATTCGATAGATGCTGCTTGTGTCTGACCTATACCTTGGGCTTGGTGGCTGAACAATCTCTTCACCAAATGTGACAGTATCTTCTGGTCTGAGAAGTTGCAGTGACACCATCTTTTGATATAGCCTATCAATCTCTTTCAGGACCTCAGCTTTAGCTGCACTTGTTGAGTGGCTGATAGCAAGCCTGATCTCATTCCATTCTTCTCTGTGCAGCTTGCATACTTGATCAAGTAGCATGGCTTGAGTCTCTGAACCTCTTTGAATAAGCAGCTGAGGTTGAGATTGATTCTTAGACTTCTTCAATTTTACCTTGGTAATAGGTGCAGGGTTTGATCTCCCCGTCATTCTGGCAGCAAACCTTTTTCTATCAATTTCATCCCATTTCCTATCCACTGCTGTTCTGACAACTCCCCCTTTCTTTTTAGAGCTCTTGCTAGCTGATGTTTTCAGTTTATGTTGCTCTAGCTCACTCTCTTCTATCTCAGCAAGTACCCTGGCAATTGCAGCATCAGACTCTTCTTGATCTTTCTTTTGTTTAAGAAGTCTGGCCCTTTCATTGGCATCTTTAGAGCTCAATTCCAGTAGGTATGCTCTGTCAGCATCTGATTGCTCTTTCAGCAACCTTTTCCTTTCTTGTTCCTCTCTTAACTCAGCCTGAAAGGTTATTTGCATTATCATCTCATGCTCCCTGTCCTGTCTTGCCTTTATCTTTCTGGCAACTCTCTGTTCTTTTGTTTCATCAGGACAAGGGGTATCTGAGGCTGAGTCAGAGGAAAGGCATGCTGTAGGGGAGGTATCTGAAGTGGTTGTGTTGGAAGGAGTTGCTGTGGAGATTGGTATTATTGTTGCAGGGGTAGGTGTGGTTATTTAGGTTGTTTGGGTTGTTGTAGTTGTAGTTGCTGTAGGTGAGGGTAGGTTTAGGGATGCTGGTGGAGATGAAGGTGCAGCTACCTCAGATATGACAATATGTAATTGAGGATCACTGACCTGTTGTTTCTTTGATGGAGGAGTAGATGCAGGAGAGGTGTCACTGGTCCTTTTTCTCTTTATAACAGATGATATGGGTTGCTGATCCTCCATATTTACATCATCTTCATCTTCTGAACCCTGACCATTTCCATGACAACCTCCCTGGCCATCATCATTGTTATCATCATCATTATCATCAGCATCATGCATGATGGTATCATCTTCCTCATCATCAGATACATCATCTACCACTTCCCTATTCATCCATTCCCAGCGAGCCAATTCATTGCTCACTGAGGTACCCTCTAACCTAACAGCATCATCCACTGCCCATTGTTGCACCAGCCCATTGTAGTTCCTGAGCTCTTCAGCACTGAACTCAGGAAAGCTCTCAGTGATATCCACCATATCAGTGGCTATCTCCATATCTACCCAATACAGTTCAGCAACTGCAAGGGCCTCCAATTCAGGTTGCTCAGCGATCGGACGAAGTGCATAGGTGTTGAGCACAATGTCCCTGTGAGCTTTGTTTGATAGCGGATCAGTCATCTTTCGGGGCATCTAAGGATCAGAGACAAAGTCCTCTTCTTCACTCTCCCCCTGACTGGTTCGCTCAAACTGATCAACTGCCCTAAGTATCTGATCAGTGAAATCAGCATTCTCCTCGTGCAGGGCAGCGACCTCAGCTCTTGTCTTTGTAAGCTGTGAGACAACCTGTGGAAGTACCTTAATAACTTTGTCAGTTTTATATAGGTAGTTAGATACAGAAATGGCTAAGTCATTTTGGTTGGTGGTGAGCTGGGCAATGGCAGCAGCATGATTGGTAAAGTTGTTGGTGGAGGTGGAGGCTAGCTCAGTGACTGCATGGTTTATTGCAGCACTAGCATCAGCTACTGTTTGTACCCTCTCACTAACAGATGTGCTCCATGGTTCAATGGAGTTGTATACATCAGTGAAAGCAGTAACAGCTTTCTGGAGGACAGAGACATTGCCAATAAGTGCCTCACGGTCTTCAGTGAGCATCTTAATTTGGGTTTGGGATTGGGCAATGTACTCCATCAGTAGCTGATCTGATGTGGAGTGAGTGGAGGTGTTTGGGGGAGTAGTTTGGGTAACAATAATGGGGGTAGGTGTAGATTGGGCTACATGATCAGGGGGTGTGGTCTGATTAACAGCGACTTGGATGTTATCACTGGAGAAAGAGGTGGGGGTGAGCTCTCTGATGGGAGAGTTGGATGTGGGTGGAGGAATGGGTTGGGTGTCCTCAGAGGTGTCCATGGGCATGATTTCCTCATCATTAGCTTGTGATTTAGCTGGTGGTTCATTGAAAATAGAAGTAGCGACCTGTATCTCACCATGGGTCAGTGGTGAGACATTAACAGTCGGTGCAGTGATAGATGAGAGGTGGCCCGGGTCTGTAGCCAGTGGTGTGACATCAGCTATGAGTGTGTTATCACCCACTGATGTCACTTGCCCTTTTAATGAAATGTCACCCTTTTGTGAGGATGACAAGTGGCTGGGTTGACTCAATCTGAGGGTGTGGGGTGTACCCGAATCACTGCTAACAGTGGTTTGATCCACTGCAGCTGTCTGTAGTTGTCCCTTTTTAGAGTCACTGGACTTTCGGGAGTCCAGTGAAGCAGGTAAAGTTGAGGGTTCAGCAGTGGTGCCCTCAGTAACTGGACGTACAGTCACTGATTCACCACTGGCATCCGTAGATGTCTTCTTTTTGCTATGTCCCTGATCCTTTAATGTCAGGGACCCTAATTTGGATTTTTTCTTGGGAGCAGTTGGTGGTTTCTTGATTGGTGGTTGACCAACAGTAGTCACTGGGGGTGTGGTCAGTGACGTGGTCGATGGGGGGGGGGGGGGCAGCAACTGACATTTGTACAGAAGTTACAGGCTGGGGTGCAAGGATCCCCGGGTGTTTCATAAAAGCGGGTAACACCGCAGTCGCTGGTTTAGCGAAAATTTGAGATCCTACCAGAGTGGGCTCAAATCCCTGAAAAGATACCCTATCATAGGCAGCAAACTGATCCTTAAAGATCAGTGAGAGATACCTAGGGTAAGGTACATATTTTGCCCTGGCAGGCTCAGCGACTTTGGTGATCAGTTCGTTAAAGATCACACTTGCATAGTCAACTCGTAGAGAGTTGACCAGTGACCAACTGATCTGGGCCTCCAGGGAGCTGAATTGATCATAGCTCCCTGATTTTGTACCCAAGGATTGGATAAAGTTTATAAAAAGAGCATTCCAAACACCATCCATTTTTTTTGTGTGGACCGTAGATTACTTACGATTGCCACTGCCATCGACTGAGTATTTACACTCAATCTCAGTAAGATTGACGAGGCCTTGTTTGGCAACGTCGCTCTCTGGTAGCGACTCGTACGACTCATAGGTCGGCAGTGGTAAAATGGAGCGGATGGTGTTGGCAGTTATGGTGATGGGTTGGGTACCGTTGTCTATAAAACCCTGGAGTTGGGAAACACCAGAGATGACAGAGTGAGTGCAGGTATACCAGAACTCACTGAGCCATTCTGGGTTCATTTCCCCAGGATACAAGGTAAGAGCAGGGAGGATAAAGTGATTTTTCAGAAAATTTATCACCTCCACATACTCAGGTTTAGGGCAAGTTACATTTCCCAAATAGTTAGATTTGGGAACTGTAATGACAAGGGTCTCACTGACCGCAGAGGCTCAAAAAGCTTTAATCTCTGGGGTCGGTGTGTAAGCATTGTTATAAAATTTTGTTCTTGCCATTTTTTGAAAATGAAAAAGTAGAGGATTTAAAATGTGAGATATTTGCAGAGAAAAATGAAGAAGATGAAGTTTGAAAAATTAGAAAGCGTAAAGAATGAAAAGGTAAGGGTTTCGCTGCTTATATACGGTTACTGATGTGGAAAATGTGTGGTCAAAACGAGTATGTACGTGGTCAAAAAGTAAAAAAAATGTGGTTGGTGGTAGGAGAGTAGGGTGATGACGGTGGTGAGTGGTAACATTAAATGGTGATGAGAGTGGTGCGCCGGAAAGGTATACGAGGTGTCAGAAAAAGTGTACCTTTTCGAGTTCTCATGAGATATTTTAATAAGGCATTTATTAAGAATATAAATCGTTAAAAATTAAATACAAAATGTATTAATTGTAAGGAATATATGTCGAAATAAATGCTATATTAAATAATAACAGACTTTCGCTGATACATTATGTCTCAGCGAGATGAAAATAAATTATATCTTAAACTAAATAAATATTATGTTTCATATTTGATGTCGCTGATCAAATTACAACTTAGAATACTAATCTAATCAGCTAGTCAATTTCGTGAAGCATAAGATATATTTTATTTATGTGATATAAAGAATTTTCATGTGCAGTTACAAAGTACATAATTTATTGATTATAACTATGCTAACTTATTGTTCTTGCTGATTACATCAGTGAGAATAGTAGATCAGCGAGTTAAAAGTATAAACTATATATTCTGAAACTACCTTTTATTAAACAATCAGGTTTTAATCATTTAGATTCAGCATGCCCAACTCGCTGATGAGAAAGGTGAATCTTTTCTCATCTAAAGGTTTTGTAAATATGTCAGCGAGTTGGTAATCAGTTGGAATGAAATGCAATTCAATGTCACCTTTCATGACATGGTCCCTGATGAAGTGATATCTGATATCAATATGCTTTGTCCTTGAGTGTATCACAGGATTATTTGCTATGGCAATAGCACTTTGGCTGTCACAATAAATTGGAACATTGCTAAAGTCAAAACCATAGTCAGCGAGCTGATTCCTCATCCACAGAATTTGTGCAGTGCAAGCTCCAGCAGCGACATATTCAGCCTCAGCAGTAGAAGTTGAGACAGAATTTTGTTTCTTGCTTGACCAGCTTACAAGCTTTTCTCCAAGAAACTGACAGCTACCAGAGGTACTCTTTCTGTCCATTTTGCATCCAGCATGATCAGAATCTGAATATCCCTTCAGTGAGAAATCTGAACCAGATGGGTACCAGAGACCAAGATTTGGTGTACCCTTCAGATATCTGAATATTCTTTTGACAGCGAGCAAATGGGATTCCTTTGGATCAGCTTGATATCTAGCACATAGACAAGTAGAAAACATAATGTCTGGTCTACTAGCAGTTAAATACAGTAGTGACCCGATCATTCCTCTGTAAGCAGTGATGTTTACAGATTTACCATCAGGATCAGCATGTAATTTTACTGCAGATGACATTGGTGTAGCAAGGGATGAGCAGTTGGTGAATTCAAATTTCTTTAATAAATCCTTAACATATTTTCCTTGATTTATAAAAATACCAGTCTTGGTTTGCTTTATTTGCAGACCAAGGAAAAATGTTAGTTCACCCATCATGCTCATTTCATAACTTTTAGTCATGAGGTCACTGAATTCCTTGCACAAGTCATTGTTAGTAGACCCAAAAATAATATCATCAACATAAATTTGGACCAATATAACATCTCTCTTATCCTTTTTAATAAAAAGTGTGCTGTCAATTTTACCTCTGACATACCCACAGTTAGTTAAGAAGGTAGAGAGAGTGTCATACCAAGCTCTAGGAGCTTGTTTTAGTCCATATAAAGCTTTTTCCAGCTTATAGACATAACCTGGATGCTTGGGATCAGTGAATCCAGGTGGTTGCTTCACATACACTTCTTCCTGCAGCTTTCCATTCAAGAAGGCACTTTTTCACATCCATTTGATATACCTTGAACTTCTTGTGAGCTGCATATGCTAAGAACAACCTGATTGCTTCAAGCCTAGCAACTTGTGCAAAGGTTTCATCGTAATCAATTCCTTCTTGCTGACAGTAACCTTGTGTAACCAGTCTAGCCTTATTCCTTATTACAACACCATCAGCATCCATCTTGTTTCTGAACACCCATCTTGTTCCAATCACAGATTTCCCATCTATTTGAGGTACTAACTTCCACACTTTATTCCTTTCAAACTGAGATAGCTAATCTTGCATGGCAGCTATCCAGTGATGATCAGTGAGTGCCTCATCAATTTTCTTGGGCTCAATCAGTGACACAAAGCTTACAAACAAACAAAAGTTAGCAGATGCTGATCTGGTCTGTACTTTGGACTGAGGATCACCAATAATCAATTGATTATCAATATGTCTAGTCCATTTAGTCACTCGCTGAGGTTCAGCAGTGACTTGATTATTCAGAGATGATCCACCAGACATATCAGCATTAGAAGCATGATTAATATTTAAGCTTTGATTTGGACAGTGAGTGTTATTATTTTGATGCACATGATGAGATGATGATGATGGTATATCAATAGGCAAAGATGAAGTTCCTGAATCATTCTTAGCTAAAGTAGAGCCAGAAGTATCTTCAGGGACATCATCTTCCCTTTCAGAATCTGATGGATGAACCTCATGCTTGTCATCACTGATTGTATTAAAAATAAGATTTTCATAGTCTTTTGGATCAGTGAGTGATTCATCATAAGATTCATCAAAGGTAACATCCATTGATTCTTCAATACATTCCCTTCTTTTATTATAAACTCTGAAAACTTTTGAAATGATTGAGTAACCAACAAATATACCTTCATCAGCTTTGGGATCAAACTTTCCTAAGTGATCTCTTTTGTTTAAGACATAGCAAGTACTGCCAAAAACATGAAGAAAACTTATTTCAGTTTTTCTCCCCCTTAACACCTCATAGGCTGTCTTATCATGTCTCTTGACAATCAGAGACCTATTCTGAGTGTAGCAGGCAGTGTTAACTGCTTCAGCCCAGAAATGGGTCTTAAGACCAGCATCTATGAGCACTGACCTTGCTGATTCAATCAAGGTTCTATTTATCCTCTCTGCAACACCATTTTGTTGAGGTGTTCTTGGTGCAGAGAAGTTTTGAGAAATTCCTTTTGAATCACAGAAACTTTCAAGGTCAATATTTCTAAATTCAGTGCCATTATCACTTCTTAAATGTTTAACTGAGCAATCATTTAAGTTTTCCATCTTTTTGATAAAGGATATGATTTCCTGTGTTGCATCACTTTTGGCTTTGAGGAAGAACACCCAAGTATATCTGGAATATTCATCCACAATTACCAAGCAATACCTTTTACCACCAAGACTAGGAGAACTCACTGGACCAAACAGATCCATATGCATCAGTTGAAAACATTCGGTCACTGAAGATGTTTGTTTGCTTTTGAAAGAGGAGTTGTGATGCTTTCCCTTCTCACACGCTGAACAAAGCTTGTCTTTGTCATAAGTAAGCTTAGGAAGACCATTTACCAAGTCATTCTTGCTGAGCTTGCTGATGGCCTTGAAATTCAGGTGAGAAAGACGCTTATGCCATAACCATTTTTCTTCTGAAACGGTTCTGGAATAAAAGCATGTTCCTGATTGTGCTGAGTCCATATTGACTACATATGTATTTCCTTTCCTTTGAGCACCCAGGACAGCACTTCCATTCTTGTTGTAAACAACTCCAGCTTCATGATCAAATAGCACCTTATTTTTGGCATCGCAGAACTGACTGATGCTTAATAGATTATGCTTCAGTCCTTCAACATATGCCACCCTTTTAAACATGACATTACCATTGGTCAAGACCCCATACCCTCTGGTCTTACCAATGTTGTTATCACCAAAAACTACATCAGGACCTCTTTCATCCTGGTAGTCGCTGAGCAGCGACTTACATCCGGTCATATGTCTGGAACACCCACTGTCCAGATACCAGATTGTTTCTCTAAGAATGCCCTACATCAGGAGTAAAATGTTAGTTCAATTTATGAACTCATCCTGAGATGGGTTCATAGTGGACAAGCCTTGAAATTGGCTTCCACTGACCAGCAAGACATTTGACTCACTGCTGGTGGTTGGTTGGACACAAGCTTGTAGTGATGAACAATCTGTTGACACATGTTGTCTATTTCCACACTTATAGCATTTTTTATTTGTGGCTTTAGACTTCTTTTGCTCAGTATGCTGATTTGATTTAGATTTAAAAGAGTTCAGACTTACTATCTCAGTTTGTTTCTTTGACTCCAAGTCACTGATGACAAGATCATCAGTCACTGGGGTGTCAGAGGTGAGGTTGCTGAATGACTTTTGATTGATAGCAGTAAAACTGATGGAAACTGGATTAGTTGTTGACTTATTTAAGCTCAAGTCTTTCAGTTCATCAATACTTGCAGCTATATCACAATTGTCAGTGACCAGCGAGCTTTAACAAAGTGATTTGGTTTAGTCTCGCTGAAGACTGACATTGGCTCAAAAACGAAGTTTGAAAAGGATTGATCAGGCTTGAATATTTGATCAATGCTTGTAGCATCAGCCAGAGAAGCAGCTGTATCATAATCACCTCCCAAAATGGCTTTCACTTGTTTTGGAATTTGATTATTGACACACTGATTTACGTTTAATGCAGATTTGCACCATGACTTTATAACTTCATTGAGTTGAGAAAATTTTCTTCTTGAAGTTTAAGTTTTGATGTTAAGTCATTGATCATGCATTCCTGCCTTCTCTGAATATCATGAGCATTTGATAAATCAACTATCAAAGTCTCGAAGATATTCTCCTTTTCAGTCACTGAAGCTGATTTAAAGCAATGTACCTTGTAGAGAGTCTCTGGATCCCAACCGGATGCTGAACATTTCTTAGCTACTTCCTTGATGTCTTCATGGAAGTTAGCATCATCAGCCATCAGGCAGTAATCCCTATCTAAACAAATCATAGCTTCTTCTTCATCAGATGATGAGGTTGAGTCAGAGTCGCTGAACGATCCTTCTTCAGCGACGAACCCTTTTCCCTTCTTCTTGCCAGCTTTGGACAGAGCTTTCAGCTTCTTGTACTTTGACTTGTACTTGTTGTAATTGTCATTTCTGAAGTTGGGCCTTTGCTCAGGGAGAGGATTGACAGCTTTGGATCTACAGTCAGCTGCAAAGTGACCAAGTTTGCCACATTTGTAGCAGTCGCCTTTTGACTTTGGGATGTCACTTGATGGTGCACCAGCAAATTTGTTGAACCTTGCATTCTTTCTGAAATTTGCAACCATCATGGCCATATCTCTTTCCAGCTTCTCTAGTCCTTCTTCATAGCAGACTTCAGACTGACTGTTAGCAGCACAACCTTCCTCATCTGCAATCAGTGACTTTGAACTTAACTTGGTGATTTTAACTTTCTGCTTTTGATCAATCTCTTCTAGCTCAGCTACAAGGGCATTAGAAATCTTTTGACTGCCTAGTGCAGCACGAATGTGCTCACTTTGATCAGCCTGTTTTTCAGATTGTTCCCAATTTAACAATATACCATAAATTTGAGTTAGATTGAGAGAAGTATAATCATTACGTTGTCGAGTACATGTTGCAATGGTTCCCCAAACTTTTCTAGGCAACAGTTCTAGAAATTTTTCTACAACAAATCTTTGGTCCTTTCCTATATTAGCCTTTTCCATTTTATTTATTAAAGCTTGATATCTAGTATAGGTGGAGGCCAGTGACTCATTGGGTTCCATGGCAAACAGTTCATACTGACGAGTCAGATTTACTTCTCTACAGCGAATAATGTCGGGGGTTCCAATATATATTTCTCAGAGTGTCCCACATATGTTTCGCTGTACTGCACAATCTAATAGACTCAAACACTTCATCAGGAAGTGACATGCTTATGTATATTTTAGCTTGTTTATCCAGTCTGACCATGCGCCTGTCCTCATCTGTACATTGTTCCTCCCTTTTTGGCATAACCATTTCTAGTAATGCAGGAGTGGTTGCAGTGGCTGCAACAGCAGGAATAATGACAGTGGGGTGTGAGGACCGTCAGTTATTATAGAACAAAGACGATCATCAACAAGGTCTAAGAACATCATCATCCTGGACATCCAGGTTTCAATTCTTGATGGGTCAAAAGCTGGAGGTTTTGTAGTGGAGCCATTTCCCTTCTGGTACTCAGAATCAACACAACTGTACTTAACGGATTCCATTGCAGATCTGGTTAAATTATATTTTAAACCAACTCTGCTCTGATACCAATTGTGAGTCCCTAATCACTATTATGTTAGTGATTGTGAATCGTTAATAGTGAGTTAATTGTAGAAGGGGGGGGGGGGGTTTAATACAATTAAAAACTTTTCTGTTATAATGTGTTAGCTTGTTTTAGCAAGTTTTTAACCGTACTAAAGTAACAGTAATATGAACACAAATATATATATATATATATATATATATATATATATAAGGTAAGCAGTTCAGTTGCTGATGCAATTGTAGCTGAAAGATAAATTCTTTTATTACTAAAATTTATCTCTTGTTGATTGCGGAATAGATTAGCCAAAGCTAATCCAAATCAAACAATGCAGCTATTACAAAGGAGATGAGCAGTAGTGGACAAACACGCTAACTTGCTCACTCGCTGAAGTAAACTAGTAGTGGACAAACACGCTACTAGTTCACTCACTGGTGTTACTTGTATCTTAGACAAACTAGTCACTGACAAACAAGTGACAATACAAGTCATCGACACAAAATGAAGTACAACATACTACGCTATTTATAGACGCTGAAATCCTTAATTTCCGGATCTGAAGGACACGTGTCGCTATTTGATTGGAGAGGTAGTTGAGATGTGATGTATCATGGCATGACATTCTGTCTTGGGAAATATCACCTTGTACCATAGACCAATCAAATGCTTCCACGTTACTCTTTTCAAGTTTCGAGGAACACGTGCTGCGCCGTAATAACACCGAATGTCAACTTCTTATTTAATGCGGCATTTAATGCTGCAGTCACTGAAAGAAACACAATTCTCCTCATTCTCGATGCGAGCTAACATGCTCTAAAGAATGACTTGAACAGCTAATCTTCAGTGACTTCTTTTATTCAGCAGAAGAGAGAACTCAAGAAGACTTGGAGACTCTCGTTGATAGATGAGTATCAGCGACACACATAGTTGAGTCTTTTATCTTGATAATATCTTCATCTACTGGCTTATCATATGATCAGCGACATAGAGACCTTCAGCAACAGGAGCTTGACTTGAATCATTTTCTTCATGGAGCATTATTGAGAAGATCAGAGACTGTGAACAGAATGCATGATCAGTGACTTCACTTATCAGCGAATAATGACTTTAACAATCTCTTATAAAATCTCCCCCTTAATCCTTGAGAACAGTGACCACTTGAGTTCAGCGATCAGTGACTCAACAGACTCTGTCCTCTTCCGCACACTTGCTGATGTGGAAGACGGACTCCATTTTCTCGAACCATCTGATCAGTCTGATGGCTCCTTCATTTCCCTTGAAGTTCAAGGGTTTGCAGCTCAGGAAGTCCTTGTATGAACAAGGCTTGGATTGAGGCCCGTTGGCAACTGTGTCTTCGCTGCCCGAACTGGGTTGTCGGGTAGCCATAGCTTGAGCCACGCTTTGGGCTATGAGTTGGGCGATTTCAGTTTCGCTGAAGGTGAATCGCTTCGGTGGCTTCTTGCTGAACAAGATCAAGAAAAGACAATGAGATTCTTGTGTGAAATTCTGATATATCACATGTGTATATGATGGAATATACGATACTAAGTGATATTTATATTTCATTTAAATAACCAAGTTTGGTACATGACACGAGTTTTCAAAAGATTACATAATACGGGGAGTACAAAAGGTACTGGGAATTGTTACATCTGGTTAGAATAGTGAAAGTCCTACATAGATAGATATAGATTACAAGATGACAGCCACACTAGTTCTAATGCAAGTTGATCCTTTCCATTAGTGTGACGATTCGATCAACGGTGGCTGCGAGTCTGCTGGTTTGTCGGGCGTTGTCTTCTGCCAATGCTAGTCGTTGTACCAGCATTCTTAAGTATTCTTCAGCCTCTTGCAGGCGCTGCTCGCATTGTTCCAACCTGAGTCGCAAAAGTTCAACTTCTATTCCTGATTCCACCACTCGGTCGTGGAGTATGTTCATGTTGCTAACGGTGTTTTCGTGGTCCTCGGAGACTTGGTTGATACGCTCAAGCACTGTGAGTCTCCAATTTTCATTACTTTCTTGCAAAGCGACATCCATGGTGCGTAGTCGTTGCTCGTGATGGTCCAGCCTAGCGGCCAAGGCCGGCAGAGTGAAGTGAGTGGGGTACGGGCCAGCTCGAGGCAACCTGGCATTCCTCCTAGCTACCCTCGGGTTCTGCGACCCGGATTGAGAGCGTGACGAATTGGGTGGTGTGTTTGCCATTCTGAGACAAAGCATTAAAAAAGAGTGAGGCCTATCTATGTATATATATATATATATATATATATATATATATAATAGCCTAAGGTGTCTAACACATGGTCAGAGTCAACTAGTGTATCCTGTTCAGTCATGATTCCTTTCAGATTCCACATCATATTCTTTTAATTATACATAGTTGATCAGGCTATGTTAAATTAAACCAACACCATGTAGTCATTGAACCTAATCATACTTAATAAGGAATACTGCCTAACGGTCATAGTCTAGGCCCACTAAATGCAACCTAGTTCACTATAACCTTAGACTCTGATACCAATCTGTAACACCCCCAAATTTAATGATTCGCGGAAGCATACTTTGGGTGTTACTAATCAATAATCAAAGCACACAGATATATAGTAAACGACTCTATATGCGTCGTTTTAACAAAATATATTAATATTAAAGGTTTACAACAGTTTGAACTCGTACATAGCTCATGTTCGTAATATGATAGATTTAAGTACATAATTAGTTTGAAACCTCTGAAGTTTGCATGTTCGTTATAATTAGCTCATGTTCGTTATATGCGTCGATTTAAGTACATAATCTAATAATGCAATGAAATCTCTGAAGTTTGCATGAAGACTCGAGCTAAGATGCATCCTGATGGGCAGTCCAAATCTACTGCTGAGTACCTGTGATACATGCTAAAATGGGTCAACTAACGCCGGTGAGCTCATAGGTTTGAGTATCAAATAATATTCTATGAACCGCAAGATTTAAGTATTGATTTGCATCCAGCAAATAAAGTTATAGATAATGTATACAACCATGAGCGCATATTCTGAGCTTAACTCGATGGTCGGGTCCCATATAGAGAATTCCGAGCGAGGTGCCTCCACGAATGCCTAATCTACACTCATCTTCCGAAATATTAGTACGTCCGTTTACCCTGTTAATGCTTGCTAACCCGGACGAGGAGGGTCAATCCTATATGGTACCATATACTAATATTCACGCTACTTTCGTATTACCAGACTATACTGACGGAGGACTTCGGTTTGATTAGTTGAAAACAACTCATGTAGTATATTGAAATATGTACTCGCGTTCATCGGTTAAAAACAGAGCAATGTATCACACCCCTAGTAAAACAGTAAAAGAGGGGCCATGAGACTCACCTGAGCCTGAAGAGTTTATCTTAATAAACTTAGATTGATTAGCCAAGAATCGAAGTCCAACGACTTGTAACCTGAGGGTGTCCACGACACGCGATGGTTATGACATGATTGAGTATCTCAAAGATCACCCTCGTAGTTGTTTGTTCAACTAGAATGTCCAAATTACCACGATTTGGTTGTTTGTTTAAGTGTTTGAAAATGTGTACGGCCCGTTGGTGATTGTTTGTAATAATAATCCCACATTATTATTTTGATGATTTTGAAGTGTTATACCTAAAAGTAAGTTCCAATGTGTTTTAGAGAGTTGTGTCGCATTCGTGTTTAATGTTATACAAGTCTAACACTTTGTGTGAAAGTTTAGATGTAACACCGTTACTCGTGAACCTAGGGTAAGGGAGAAACCCGTTAATGACGGGGGTCCAGGGGCAGCGCCCCTGGTAGCGGGGTCCAAGGGGCGGCAGCCCCTGGCAGGGTCCAAGGGGCAGAGCCCCTGGCTGGGGTCGAGCATTTTGCTTTGGTGAAAAACGCATCTGGACTTGAATTTGGGTGAAATGGAGCGTCAAATTTGGGCCTCAATACTTAGTGTCAAATTAGTTTGAAACCTTCTGTTTATGCGTCACTTATAGTGTCACTTAGGGGCTTGGGCGATACTTGGGAAGTGTTGCTAAAAATAGTAAATCTGAGCAGGTGCGTCACTTAGGTGAAGTGACGCATGGTAGGGCGTCACTAAGGTAAGTGTCGGTATAAGTGTCAGGTATGGGTCTAAGCGTCACTTAAGAAATGTCGGTTAAGGCTTCTAGGCGTCACTAAACAAGTGACGGATGTAAGTGTCGGGAAAAAGGGGTTTTATGCGGCACTTATGCAAGTGACGCATGATTAGGGCTTTTAGAGACACTCAATGCGTCACTTAAGTGACGCATGAAGTGACGCTATATTGCACATTCGTTGCGACCCTTAGGGCTGTTAACGAATTTTTGAGCCAAAAACGAGTTTTCAGGTTTCCGTTTGGTCTGATTCTTTTACCCAACCCTTATAAGGACATTCTAAGCTTAAAGAAACAACTAAAACTTAAAAACACTTGAAATCGAAAGGTTTCGAGATTTTGTCGGAAACTTACAAAGTAGTGAATCAAGATTCCAAAAAGATAGCGTTGTAGATCGTGATGAGGTGAACGTTTTTCTTCAAATGAGCCTTGAATTTTGAGGACGTTTAATGGTGCTTTTTGGTGATTTTAATGAAGTGGTGGTGGTGGTTTGGTTGGAGAGAAAAAAGGAAGAAAAGGAGTAGAGAGAGAGAGTGATGGATGAGAATGAGGGTGGGGAGGGGTTCCCCCCCCCCCACCCCTTTTTGGGCAGATTCGGTGGGGGCCCACCGGGTGTGGGTCTCCACTTTTCGACTCCGTGCATTCGCGTTTCGGGCGGTGTTCGTTTTCTCGTTCATTTAAACTTTAAATAATTATCTAAAATATTTAATTGTACATTTTTAAAGAGAAATTAATTACTCGATATCTATGTTGAAGTATTTTATCAAAATACTTAATACTTGGATCATAAATCATGACTTTAGTTTATTTTGTTTTGTTTGCGCGTTTACGTTTTAATCGCGTAAGTTGTCAATTATACGAAATGAATATGAAATATTATCAGAATAATATTTTGGATATAAGGTCGTCATTAAATAATGTTTTCTTATTCAATAAAATTGTTCACCAACGTCCGTATTTTAAGTGAGCCGTATTACATTCGATTTAGAAACACGTATGATTTAATCAAATCGCATATTCGTATATATTCGACAATATATATTTCGATACATTAATTAGCCTAATACAGAACTAATTACATGTATTAACTGTTAATTAGGAACTAATTACTAGTCCTAATTTGGCGGGTGTTACACCACTAATCCCACACCCTGGAATGTTTGACTTGACACTATTCTAAATTTGGGATTGAACATTTTACAATGTACAATTTACCCAAACTCATGCTCTGATACCAACTTATAACACCCCATCTTTTACAACATTATTTAAATGTATTTTACATCGGAAGCGTAAGTCCAAACAAACTTTAACAATTAAGTTATAACACATTATGTAACTAAACCATAATATTTCAAAAATGGGTGTTATTTAATTCCAAATACAACTTTAAGTTATCAAAGTAATATCAGAGTAAGCTTGGTCAAACATTCCGTCCCGAAAACTTCTTGACAATCCCGTTATATCAGAACCATAACCTGCAAGAAGTGGGGTGGTGGGGTTAGCATAACGCTAAGTGAGGGAATACTTAATCAACAGCCTGACTTAGCATAACAACCTTGTTTACATCAAATCATCGTAAACAAAAAACATCAAAATAGATCGATGGTTCTTGGGGAAACCTTCAGCCAAGAATACCAACAGTACACATAATATCAATGAGATAACATCTCAATACACAACATATCAATGAGGATCGGTGGTTCTGGAGATATCATGATACCCGGGGATTCTCCCAGAACACTTATCGTCAATCTGTATGGCCAATACAGAATAGACCGATAGTTTGGTACTAATCTCATACGACCTAATTTCCTATTAACGATATGTACAAGGAAATTCCTGTCGTCTTACAATAGTAACCAAACCCAACCAACATGTTGACCTCAATACTGATGCCCGAAGGCCAAATATCAAGTGATCACGTATTCACATATTCAATCAAGTCAACATATCAGACTAACCGGTCTATCAACAATATTATTACTATCAAAACAAATTAATCATGGCAAACCAAAAGCAGTAATAATACGATTACCCGTTGTAACCAAACCTATTACAACTAAATTACACAGAGGATTAAGATCCACTCACCGACACCTCAGTTGTCCACTCAGTAGTCTAATGTCACTGAGTCTTTCTCCATATCTGAGAATACAATAGAATACACAAGTTAGTCACTTGTCTTAATATGAATATAACATCATACTAATGGAGTTACATTAAACAACTCAATTAAGTAACTACAACATGATTCATAAGCCCAATTTCAATGATATTACTCAAATCACTATTCAATTATAATTCTCATTTCAAGCTTATGAATAATCACATTAACATTATTAGATCTTAATCACTTATCAAGTTTACGATCATGAGGATCACAATATCATCTTTATCAATTTTAATTGTCACAACTAACATGATTAGAGCTTTAATAAGCTCATTAAACTTCAGTATCAATAATTCTTCAAATAATCCATCATGATTGTAATAATCATCAAATTCTCAAGAACACTTAATCACTTTATAACTTTTAACTTGAATCATGTTAATCATTATTGAAAGTTACTCATAATGTGATCATTAACACCACTTATCAATCGTACATCACTAATTTAAGCTTTATAATCATAATTCATGGATAATCATATAAACTCATGATTTTCTTCATGATTATATATCAAGTTCATCAATTAACCCATCAATTCACTATAATCATCAATTTTTCAAAGAACACTTTATGAACAATTAATCAAATTATTCAATTTCAAGTTAGGCTTAGGTTTTAATCACAATTTAAGCACTAACTAACAATGATATCATCAATACAAGCCTTAATTTCACATCAATCATACTAATTTTATCTAATACACAAAACCCAATTTCTAGGGTTTATATTAAAATCGAAAATTAACACTTACAACATGCTCATGATGATGATGGAATGATTAATCCATGTTATTAAAGCTTAACTCATATTAATTCAACCTTTTGAAACCCTAATTTCGGATTATAACTAAGAACACTAAAACCCCCAAATTCTAGGGTTCTAGAAATCAAGAAATTAAGACTTACAACTTGATTAGGATGATTAGAAGATGATAATCCGTGAGTTTGAAGCTTGAATTCAAATTATGAAGCTCCAATTTGATGATTTCTTCATGTATTTGTGAATTGATTTAAGGCTTCTCATGTATGTATGTATGTATATTCGTACGTATGTATATAGATAGGGTGAAAAGAGAACCGACTCAACATATAAATGAATATTATAAGTGGTTAAATTTCATTCTCCGTACTTATCATTGTCTGGAACTTAAAAACCATTTGCGGGGAAATATTATTTTATTTTACCGTCAACTGAATTAATTTAAAATAGTTAATAATTTATTGACCACAATAAATTATTTGACTCTTTTACCCATTTATTTTCAATTACCAATTTACAATATTTCCTAACATTTCAATTAACCATTTCAAGTCAGAAAATAATAGTAAAATACTGGACCCATAAAGTGGGTGTTACACTATGGCAAATGTCGCATATTATGTGAAGTTCAATATTTGTTGGCGACACTAGGTATAGGTTGCGACACTGGCACAAGTGTCACATGGTATTTTGAAATTGGAATTATTGCGACACTAGGGTTAGTGTCGCAGTATGCGACATTCAATGATTTGGCGACACTAATATTAGTGTTGCTTCCTGCGACATGACAGTTTAATGCGACACAAGGGCTAGTGTCGCTATGTGCGACAATCGGATTTCATGGGACATTAACATTAGTGTCGCAATATGCGAAACTCGAATGGTTATGCAATCGGGTTTGGCCCTGATGCGACACTAGCGGCTGTTGGTTTTTCTTGGTTCGGTTTTGTGGTCAAACGACCTCGGTTTGACCCGAGACTTTTACCAAACCCTTACAATGGTAAAATAAGTTCATAAAAATTATCGGTTCATGTCAGGGTTGACCCGAGGTGTCGGTTTTATAAACTTACCAAAACAGCCCCTAGTACATATGTTTTCCAGATTTTAACTCGATAAACCTCTCATTTTCTTTAACTTGTGTTCCGAATCAAGCCTAACCAAAAATCACACAAGTTCTCCTATATGTCTAGTATATTTATGCACTTTATGGTAACTTTATAAGTTCATTTACTATTTTAAACAAAAATGGAAATGGAAAGCGGTCAGATTTGGTCGATAAACGACCTCAGTCCATAAATCGGTTTCCAACACAAAATAGGTGGCTTTTAATGTAACACCCGTCAAATTAGGACTTGTAATTAGTACCTAATCAAGTTTAATACATGTAATTAGTTCTGTGTTAGGCTAATTAATGTATCGATATATATATTGTTGAATATATACAAGTATGCGATTTGATTAAATCGTACAAGTTTCAAATCGAATGCAATTCGATTCAACTAATACGGACATTGGTGAACCAATTTATTAAATAATAGGACATTATTTAATCACTCTATTTTATCCAAAATATTATTTAGATAATAATTCAACTCAAATTTGTATCGTACAAACTGCAATTATGCGATTAAAATAATAAACGCGTGAACAACCGAAACAAGAATAAGTTATATTTTATAACTAAAGTAAAAGTATTTGATGAAATACTTCAACAAAAATCTTAACAAATATTCGTATTTTAAAATAATTATTTACACGATTACACGATCGGGGAAACGAACACCGCATGAAGCGTAAATGCAGGGGATTAAAAGTTGGGAGATTCCTCGCCTCCCTCCCCAAAAATCTGCCCAAAACGCCCACTCCCCTCCTCATTTTTCACTTTCCTTTCTCTCTCTCCATTTTCTTTCCTCTCACTTTCTCTCAAACTTCACCACACCACCATCATCTTAATTCTCAAAATAACACCACAAAACGACCTCCAATCTCGAAGCTTATTTCGAGAAAAACGATCACCTCATCACGATCTACACTTTCATCTTTCCGGATTTCTCCGACGTTAAGTTTGTAAGTTTCCGACAAAACCCGAAACACTCCGATTTCCATTATTTTTACTTGTTTATGGGTTATATAAGCTTGTAATGTCCAAATATGGGTTGGGTAAAAGTTTCAAGTCAAACGGAAACCGGAAAACACCTATTCGGCTCATTTTTCGGCCAACAGCTCATTGTGTCGCAGAGGCTCCAGGACACCTGCGACACAAGGCCTTATGTCGGCAAATCATAACCTATGTCGCATATAGCGACACAAGCCTCTATGTCGTAATACCTTCAGATGTCGCAGATAGCAACAAAAAACACTATGTCGCAAAACTTGTTCCCATCGCACATAGCGACACAACACCTTATGTCGCATTAAATTGCGGATGTCGCACTTAGCGACACAAACCCTTATGTCGCACTTAGCGACACAACAACCTATGTCACACTTAGCGACACAAAGTTGTATGTCGCACACTGTGTCACATGAAACAGAACCAAGAAAACATTGATTTTACTAAGTGTCGAGACCTAAAATTTTATCACTTGATTTCACCCAAATTCAAGTCCAGATGCGTTTTTCACCAAAGCAATGTAGTAGAAAAAAAATTCGAGCTGACTTGGCATCTCGACCCCAACAAAGGGCCAGCCCCTTGGACCTCGCCAGGGGTTGCCACCCCTGGAACCCCGCTTATGAGGGGCGCTGCCCCCGGACCCCCGCCACTTAGAGTTTGTAAATACATTTCACACCAAGTGTCAAACTTGTATAACATCAAACACGAATACGATACGACTTCTAATACTCATTGGAACATGCCTTTTAAGTATAACACTTCGAAATCATAATAATAATAGTTGAGATTATTACTACAAACAATCACCAACGGGCCGTACACATTTTCAAAACTCAAGTTAATCAATTAAATCGTAGTCATTTGGACATTCTAGTTGGACGAGCAACTACAAAGGTAGTCTTTTAAGATACCTAATCAATTAATAACCATTGCGTGTCGTGGACACCCTCAGGTTACAAGTCTTTGGACATCACTACTCGGCTAATCAACTCAAGTTTATTTTGATAAACACTTCAAGACTCAGGTGAGTCTCATAGCCCATATTTTACTATTTTACTCAGGGGTGTTATATCATTGCTCATTTTATTTTAACTATATGAATGCAAGTACAAAAACAAATAATTACTTCATGAGTTATCTCATTATTCTTTAAAGCCCTCCTCAGCATAGTTTGGTAATACGTTGTAGCGTGAATATTAGTATATGGTACTATATAGGATTGACCCTCCTCGTCCGGGTTAGCTTGCACTAACTGGGTAAACGGATGTACTAATATTTGTTCAGACCAGTGTAGATTAGGCATTCGTGGGAGGTACCTCGATCAGGATTCCTTAAATGTGGACCTGACACCTCGAGTTAAGCTCAGACTATGTGTTCATGGCTGTAAAACTTTTATTTTGCTTAATTGCAATTTAAATTCAATTAAATCTTGCGGTTCATACCATATGTGTTGACATACAAACCTATGATCTCATCAGCGTTTCGCTGACCCATTTTAGCATGTATGACAGGTACTCAGCAGTAGGTTGGACTGCATTCAGGAATCGTTAGCTCGTGTCAGCATGCAAACATTCAGAGATTTAGCTACATTATTATATTTTGTATAAATTAATTATGTATGTAAATCTCTCAATTCCAAATTGAGCTAATGTAAACTATATTTTGATGTAAACTTTGATTTTATCAATACAAGTTGTAAAATAACGCATATAGAGTCGTTCATTATATCTTTGTGTTGTGATTATTGATTAGTCGCGCCCCGACCCGATTCGCTTCCGCAACCCAAATTTGGGGGTGCGACATTTAAACAGTCGAATAGGGGCCGTCATATTATTTCACGACATATTTAAAGTCATCCCACAATTATATATGCTAACTACATCACAACAAATACAATAGTAATCTACTCGCTAATCATGGCAGAAACTAATTCTAGCATAATTAAAGCATACATATTTAATTAAGATAGAATAGGATAGAAGAACCCAGATTAAAATGCGAGAAGTAATAGACTTGAATTAATAAGCGTAACTCCAAGCGTACACCAAAGATTACAAAATGTTCCCTAGCTTTCGTTCTACTTTAAACAAGCTCCTTAACTAGCCTAACACTAATTTTGAAGTAAGAAAATAGAATGAGAAAGTAAAGAGAGAATTATGCCTAATGCATATAGGACATCTTCAAATAGAAGCCTTGGGGCTGTATTTATAGGGAAAATGTGGCTCACATTAGCATCCCTAGGCTCACATTAGAAAAAGAGTGAAAGGTGGTGCACCGGGTACGGAAAAGTAGCGAAAGGTGGTGCACCGGGTACACGCAAGGACGAAAAAGTGGAAAAGAGACGGGGGGAGATAGGCCGGAACCACCTACCACCAGGCGGCGGCGGCTGGCTGCCACCCGCCCAAGTCCGTCGTCTTTCACTGCGTTTCTTAATTCGTGCGTATCTTCTTCGTTATGCGTCCGTTTGAGTTGATTTATTTTGCGTTGGATTCGTAATTCAAAGACGAAGACTTTGATGTAAAGATATCCCAAAAATATGTCTCCTATCTCCAGATATTGCGTACGAATCATTTGGATCTTCCGGCGGGCGTAGAATCTTCATTCTTTATCCGTTTTTGTTGATTCTTCTTCTGTTGGATTCGTAATTTGAAAACGAACATCTTGGGTGAGATGGATGTTGATGATGGGCACTTTTGTCTTTAAATCTCGTTTTGATGCCTTGAATCTTCAAACGTGTGGGGAATCTTCGTTTTTCATCCGTTTTGCTTGATTTTAATCATGCAACCTTGTTTTGACCATCTTGGCATAATATCATTGAATTGTATTGTTTTTGAGGTTAAAATTCCAAGAATCGTTCTAGAATGAGAGAGATATCGGTAGTAAAAATATGACTTTTTACGCAATATCAGGCTCGTTGGTGACGGTTTTAATAATAATCTAAAAGTGTTATTATTATATGTATCATTGTAAGTGTTCGACACTTAGAGTGAAAAGTATTTACAAGTTCCTGGATGACGGGGGTCCGTGGGCAGCACCCCTGGTAGCGGGGTCAAAGGGGCGGCAGTTCCTGGCGGGGTCCAAGGGGCAGAGCCACTCGCTGGGGTCGAGCTTTGGTAAAAAAAATAATTCTACTACATTGCATTGGTAAAAATCGCATCTGGAATTTAAAATCCGGTAAATTGACCTAGTCTGGCTGCGGACTGAAAAGATGTTGCGAACTGAGTTCGCGGTGCGAGCTGAGTTCGGCTCGCAAGGTAATATGCTACGAACCGAGTTGGGTTCGCAACACAAGGTTCGGCTCGCAAGTCAACTTGCAGGTTGACTCGCAAGTCAACTCACAGGTCAACTCATAAGTCAACTCGCGAGTGGGTTCAGTTTGCAGTTTCGGTTCGTTGTTTGAGTTCGCGAGTCGAGATCTCGGTTCGCCTCACAGGTCGATCTGGGATCTGGGATCTCAACTCGCAGGACGAGTTGTTCGTATCTCAGGTTTTAAAAATGCATTTTGAGTCGGTTTGTGGGCAAATCTTCGTTGAGTAAACGTTCTAGCATGTAAATAAAAGCTTTACAAGTAATTTAAAAGGGTTTTAAAGCTTCTTACCAACAAAATTGAAAATGGGGAGAGTGAAGATGGAGATGATCTTGATGCCTATTCTTGATGATCATGATGAGCGATTTGATGGTGATGTTGCTGATGTTGTTGCTGCCGAATCCAAGAGGAGGAGAGGGAGAGATTTGAGAGAGTTTTAGGTATGGGTGTGTGTGAAAAGTGAAGTGAAATGGGGAAAAATTAGATAAAAGACGGGGGATGGGTCATGGGTCGGTTGGGTTGGGCTCTCGGGTTTGAGCCGACCCAACTTGGGTCTCGGGCTCGCGTGTTTGTGTTTCCGAATATCATGTTATGTCTCGTAGTTAGTTAATCCCCGTATTCGTTTGATCGCAAAATCTTTTTAAGATTTATAAATATGTTAAAGTATATCCGAAATATTTTAACCGAAGTATTTTATCAAAATACTTTATTTCAAGTTATAGAATTATAAAAATATACTTTTTGTAATTAATCGCTCGTTGGGGTGCGTTTCGCGCGGTTTCGTCATGTAGTTCGTGTTTTAGAAAGTACGAAATTTGTGTAATATATTATCGTAATATATTATAGTAAATAATATTTGTTTGGATAATTCCACATTATTTATAAGTTTTATCACCAACGTCCATGTTAAATAAAGTCGGATCTCGTCCGGTTCATAAGTGTACGATTTAAACAAATCGCGTATGCGTGTATGTAACTACACAAAGTATCACGTATTTTTATATTAACACAAAACTAAGTACACGTAATTACAAGTAGTTTAAGCACTAATAACAGTCTTAATTTGGCGGGTGTCACATTCTCCCCTAGTTAAGAGAATTTCGTCCTGAAATTGAGCTCAAGTCGTATGAGTAGAGTCTATGAACAGGTGTGGGTATTTCAGTCGCATTTGGTCTTCCCGTTCCCAAGTGAATTCAGGACCGCGCCTCGAATTCCACCTGACCTTAACAATGGGAATACGACTCTATTTTAAGCGTTTGACCTCTCGGTCCATTATTTCCGCGGGTTCCTCGACAAAGTATAGTTTGTCGTCAATGTGTATCTCATCGAGGGGTATAATTAGTGTCTCATTAGACAGACATTTCTTTAAGTTAGAAATGTGGAAAGTGGGGTGCACACTACTGAGTTCAGGAGGTAGCTCCAGTCTGTATGCCACTGGCCCAATCCTTTCAAGGATTTCGAATGGTCCAATGTACTTGGGATTCAGTTTCCCTCATTTGCCAAAACGGATAACGCCTTTCCAAGGCGATACTTTCAGAAGTACTTAATCTCCAACTTGAAACTCGAGGTGTTTACGTCTCACGTCAGCATAGCTTTTCTGACAATCACGGGCGGCTTTCAGCCAATTTTGGATGCCGATGATCTTTTCGGTTGTTTCGTGTATGATTTCTGGACCTGTGAGTTGTGTATCCCCCACCTCAGTCCAATAGATAGGTGACCGGTACTTACAATGTAGAGTGCCTTGAAAGGTGCAGCCTTTATGCTGGTGTGGTAGCTGTTGTTGTACGAGAATTCGCACAACGGTAAGTGGTTTTCCCAGATTTTACCGAAGTCAACTACGCTCGCTCGTAGCATATCCTCCAGTGTTTTTATAGTTCGTTCACTTTGGCCGTCAGTTTGCGGGTGGTATGCAGTACTCATATCCAAACGAGTACCAAGTGATTTTTGTAAGGATTGCCAGAAGTGGGAAGTTGTAGGACCCATGTAGTCGGACCTAATTGAACCCTAATATCCAATCAACGTGCGGAATCCAAAGATTGAATATATAAACGTTTAATGAATCAAACAACACAAATAGAAAGTATATTAAATCTCAACCAAATACCGATCAGATTATATTCAATAGCTCGAGTACAATATGCTCTCAGAATACCTAAATTCGTCAACCTTAACAACTGAGCCGAACTCGTCTATTTATACTCAAAACCTAATCTGATCTATTCGACACAAGCTGTGTCGCCAAGCTAGCTCTTGCGACACAAGTTGTGTTTCTAAGTTGACTTATGCGACACAAAACCCTTGTGTCGCCAAAATACAAAATGTAATTAATACAAATGTTATAACTAACGTAATTACATATCAAACGCATTATGAACTCCCCCGTGTCTTCAGCTTGGTCTTCAAAATTTCTTCAATTAAACCCAGCCTTCAGGAAACCTGCCTCCAGCATGAATCCCATGCGTAACACACAAAGTCATAACTTTCTGGAATTATCTGGCAAGAATCGAATTCACAACATTTCTTACGTTGAAGAGAATTGGATTATCAAACAATTTCCTCAAGTCTTTCTGTGACATATTAATCAAGCTCATAGGATCAAATACTTTGAATTGAGCTTTCTTCAAACCATATAGCGAAGTCATCTCCGGATGCTCAGATTTTGGAACAAATATAAACACAGCTTCGCCCGTATATGGATCAAGTTCCCAATGATGAAATCTTCTAAGAAAGTTAAAGGGAACTGTCTCAAGTGGAATCTCAGTCAAACAATCAGCTGGCGGATAATGTACTTTGCAGATCGGCTGTCTTGTTACTGGATCAAGTCTCTTCTTGAATATAAATCTCGTTCCAAGCGTCGGTTTGATAAAGTTATATCTTTTACACTTCACTTCACGACGCAAAACCGTATGTACAAAACCAGCTCTTGAATCTCTGGTTGGATTTATCAATTCCAGTTGAGCTAAACGATTTATCTCTCCCTTCGGCAATGTACTTAGCTTCTTGAATGACCTTTTAAAGTGCTGAATACCATCGCTTCTCTTAATCATGAAAATACCTTTGTAGTTTTTCCAGCTTTTGATAATTCCTGTGTAATTCCCGCTAACTTTATATGTCTTACAAGTAACAGGAATAGGTTCACCGGGAATAAAACTTATCACCGGTCGTTAAGAAGTTGAAGTTGATGTAGAAGCAGTTTCAGAAGCCGGTGTAGTCTCTGGAACAGTTTGTGACGTTCCAGCTGGCTCTGCTTCATCTTCTGAAGAATCAGTCTCGATTGTAGGAGCATCATCATAGAATTCATCAGAGTGCATCTCCTCTTCCTCAACCTCAACATCATCATTGATCTCAAATTCAGGTTCAGATACCTGACTTTCCTCGTTAACCATTCGCTGAATAAAAGATAGATTAGCATTTGAATAATCTACAGCTAGTGGTCTTGGTTGACCTGGAATTTCATCGACCGAGAAATAATCCAAACGAAGAGATTCATTATCATCATAAATGTTTACATTATCATTTACATCATCAGTCTGTGTTCCGGCTAAAGCCCTAGATGTTGTTTCTATGGCACGCAGGCCTGACTCCCCCGGAACTATAACTAGGGATTCTAATTCTAAAACCCTAGAATTCAAAGAAGGAATTAAAGTTGCAGTTTCTTCTAACGCTTTAATTTGTGCAGCTTGAACCTCTAAAACCTATGCCTGAGACTAAATCAATTTAGCTTGATTGTCCATGGTCTGCTGCATCTAATCCATCCTTTTCAAAAGCTCTTGGATGACCGAAGGCAGAGGTTGAATTGGAACCTCAACACGGGGAATGTCGACCCGTGGCCTCAAAGACGAAGTAGAAGTACGACGAATAGACTGAGGTGGAACCCAATCTTCATCAGTGAGATCATCGCTGCGTGGTCATTTTCCATGATCATGTTGCACTGATGTCGTGCCCTGACGAATACGACGCTGAATACGTTTGAACCGACGTGGTTGAGACCGTTGAATATTGCGCAACGCATGCTCCGAAGGTACAACCCTCGGAGAAGTCTCAGAAGTAGAACCTCCATCCGAATCTTCAGCAACTGGATCTTCAAGATTAGGCTGATCAGCTTGTCCTCCAGCTTGAAAATTATCAATTTCCTGTAACAGGTCATCAACCTGTATCTGTGCCTCATGGAGGTGTAATTCCTCCTCTTGAGGTTGCTGCCCAGGTGCAGCTAAAGCATCCATAAAACCGTCATTGGGCAGCGCAACATAAGCTTCATCAACTATGTGCCCAAACAACGGAAAATTGCTATTCGCATTCGCACCTGCCGCATAAACCATCTAGATTCGGACGTTCATTGGAGTGGGAGGCAGGCGCTCACGAGCATTTTGTGGAAGGCCGGGAAGCTGGTTATCAATAAAAAGTTGAATGAAGCGTGGATATAGATTCCAACGCTTGTCCCCGACATTAACGTTGTCGACCATCGCCCTGAAGATATACCCAGAAAAGTTGAAGGGCTTATTGTAGACCAACGCTAGCATGGCAGAGGCCGTAGAATAACTTATACCGTCAAAACCAACCTTACAAGGAGAAAGGCAGACGATAAGCACATGCATCAAATATCTCCAAACCTTAGGCAGATTCGCCTTTCGGTATTGATCATTTGGTACCCCTGGATAACCGATGCGTGTCATAGCCCCTGCAATAAACTCATTCCCAAACAGAGTGGGCATATCAGGAGTATCACCAAACTGGAAGAAGTCCCGAATAACCTGTTCTGAGATGATGAGTTGACGATCACCCAGAGTGTAGATAATCCTGGTAAATGGAAACTCGGAGTTGATCACCGCATTTTCCCAGAATGGACCCACCTGATCCTTGTAATTGTTGGTGGTCGCGGTGATTGCAGTATATATACGAGACCGGCGTAGAAATGCCACCATTGGCCTGTACAGAGTAGCCGTCTCCTTTGAATCATCCAAAAATGCCACGATGTTGTGACGTGGTTCCCAAAGAACATCACCATCTGCCATTGCTGTATAAAATATAACAAGAAAACTCGAAAACGGTTAGCGTAAGCAGAGTCAATTGAAACAAATAAAGCAATTTATAATTCTGTTATATGCGACATAGAGATTTGTGTCGCAGGAATCCTGCGACATAATAAACTTATGTTGCTTGCAGAACAAAATTGATTTTCAATAATAAGCGATATAAGGAATTGTGTCGCTAAGAACTAATGTGACGGAAAGAGTTGTGTTGCTTTTTGCAATTAAATCGAATTGAATCGAATTTATGCAACATAAACAATTTGTGTCGCAAAGATGAAGCGACATAAATTTTGTGTCGCACGCCAGAGTGCAAAAATTACATATATAGCTAGAAAAGAAAGCGAATTTGCGCAATTTAGGGTTTAATTGATAATAACATAGATAAATACATTGTTATGATTACAAAAAAAAAAGCACGTTCTAAACCCTAAACCTTAAACCTAGATAGTATCCTTGGATACTATTAATACATAAAGGCCAAAATTCAAGACAAGGACAGGCAAAGATCCAGGATAATGAGGGGATCCCACCAGACCATCAAAAATGAAAGGTAGTCGATCAAGCAAGAATGCTATCACGACACCTGAAAGCACATAATCTTCCACGACTAAAAGGTGATCCTCAAAGTCGTGGAAGTGCAAGACATGATAGTCTTTGGGCAGAAGTAGTGAACACAGGATAGTGAAACACCATTGTGCTGAACGAAATCACCTGCCATGGCTAGACCAAAATTATGTTGCATTAGTATAAGCGACATAATAATTGTGTCGCAAATATCAGCGACATAAATTATTGTGTCGCAAATGTCAGCGACATAAATTGATTTCAGAAACCCTGCATCATAAAAGTTTATGTCGCAGGTTATGTCGCAGTGACGAACAGCAAGCCCCAACCCAGAAACCCTAAACCTGAATTTGGGGTTTTCGAAAACTAGCCATACCCTAGGGTACGCCATCAAACGAGGACCAAGAAAACATGGACATTAACATCTAAAAATGAATTGTTCGTGTCTAATTAACCCAAATTCCGAAAGCCCTAAAACCCGTAACTAAAATCATCGATTAAATCTTAAATATACGGTAAAATAGGGTGAAATTAGTACCTATCGATTGAGTAGAAGTAGGTGAACAAGAAGCAAGTGATCGATTGCCAAGAAAAACACCAGGCGATCGAAATCAGAAAAAAATTCAACCGCAGCTTTTGTGTCGCTAAAACAATTTTTATGTCGCAGGTTTTTGATTTTGTGTCGCAAAGTGTAAGAACAGGGAAAGCGACTGGAGTGGGGTATATATACCTCAGCCCAAACTAGCGACATAATTAAGCGACATAATAGGTGACATAAGTTATGTCGCAAGACAATAGTTATGTCGCATAACCCAGAAAACTTGATTTTTAATTTCAAGTGTCGTTACCCGATTCAAGAGTAATTAATGGACTTGTGAAAATAAATATACAAAAATTGAAAGTAACATTAACTAAAATAACTTAATTACTAAACCTAAAATGAAGCTTAAATTAATTTTCTTTTTGGTGACGTAGTTATTTAGTCTGCTAAGGGATCATGTTAGGATAACATGCAATTATTAGGATATAGTAAGTGTTATCTCGATTATCAGTATATTTGTCCTCTTTAAATTTACTTAGCATATTTAGAACACCTTTTATAAATATTATTTCAAGATGATTACTGGTATTGTTTGACCACCTAAACATGTTACATCTTCGTCTATGAGCGAACCTTTTATTGTTAGTATGAATAGTTATCTGTGGTCCCCACCATAGACATACCCCTATAATTTAGACAAGAACATATCTTCCAAGATAGATAGAATAGAGGAAAATCATTTTTAAGAATCAAGTCAGCGGTGACAGGTCTATACAAACGTACAACAAAGCGACATAGCTTGATTCAGGTGTAAGCAAAACCAGACTTGGTCAAACCATTTTGGCAACCTTGTTAGGTATCTTATGATTTAAGACTTTTTCAAGTTCATTGACTTACGTTTGCTTAACTCTTAAGTATATACAAATTGAGACCAGGTCTGTACTTATGTACAACAGAGGAAACAAGAAATATATACCCCCAAATGATTTCATATTACAAACTAAAATGGAAGTATGCCAAGCTGTATTAAGGAATTAAGACATTTAGTCATACATCACAGGTTGTTGACCACATGATAATAGACATGTATTAGAATTGCTTTTTAATAGCTCAAAGACCAGTGTATCATGCCTACCAGTACATCATATGATGAAGCTAATGTTTATGAACGCTGTGGTAAGTATGCTAGATAAACCTACTGATACATCAAGGATAAACCTTAGAATTTCCATTTTGTGCATGCACCCTAATGTACTATCATTTCCCTAGTTGTTTACAAACACAACTAAACGTCTTGTTACAAATGTTTCAACCGTGCATTTCTTTAATACTAAAGAGTATAAAAAGTGGCTGTTGCGTATTTTTTTTTTAATAAAACAGTAGTCCAAGTCCAAAAAATTACTTCTTAAGTTGAAAGAAGCGTAAACCAATCATGTTGACTAGTTCATCAGATCGGGCATGAGAAAAAGCCTTGGTGAATAAGTCAGCATTCTGCTTAAGGGTATCTATGTGGACAAGGTCTATTAAGTGTTTCTCATAGCAATCCCGTATGAAGTGGAACCTAAGTTCTATGTGTTTAGTCCTAGAGTGTTGTACAGGATTGCGTGTAATAGAAATAGCAGCAGTATTATCAATATGTATTGGAGTCATAGTAAGAATTAACCCGTAATCACGTAATTGATGCTGAATCCACAGAACTTCGGAATAGCAACTAGCCGCAGCAACATACTCAGCCTCCGCAGTGGAAGTAGCCATTGTAGTCTGCTTTTTGCACTGCCACGAGACCAAATGCGATCCAAGAAACTGGCATCTACCAGTTGTTGACTTCTTATCTATGCTACAGCCGCCATGATCAGAATCCGAGTAAGCAGTAAGTGCAAACGATTTTTCATTGGAGTACCATAGATCAAGAGTTGGTCTATATTTGAGATAACCAAAAATGCGCTTTACTGTTTCATATGAGAAACCTTTGGCCTAGCTTGATAACACAGCAAATACAATTTCCGGCCTGGAAGCGGTCAGACACATGAGAGAACCAATCATTGAGCGATAGTCCTTTTCTTTACAATCCTCTTCATCAGTGGTCGGCCCGAGATTGTGATTAATTTCAATGGGGGTGCCATAGGTCTTACAGTTAAGCAAGTCATACCTAGTTAACATATCAGTAACATATTTGGACTGATGAATGTAAATTCCTTTGGCAGACTGCTCAACATGTACACCTAGAAAGAACGTAAGTTCCCCCATTGCACTCATCTCAAATTCAGACTTCATGAGATATTCGAAGTCTTTACACATGGAATCTTTTGTAGAACCAAAAATGATGTCGTCGACATACACCTGTACCAGTAACAAGTCATCTCCATCTCTTTTTGTGAATAGAGTTCTATCAATACTACCTCTTTCGAATCCATTCTTAATAAGATGAGTGGCAAGCCTCTCATACCACAGTCATGGCGCCTGATGCAAACCATATAATGCCTTATTGAGTTTATAGACATATTCCGGATGCAAAGGATCTTCAAAACTAGGAGGCTGCTTCACATAAACATCGGTATCAACCTATCCATACAGTAAAGCGATCTTCACATCAAGCTGATAAAGAATAAATTCCTTGAAAGACGCGAAGGCCAAGAAGATACGAATCGACTCCAATCTTGCAACAGGAGAGAAAACCTCATTATAGTCCAAACCCTCTACTTGTTGAAAGCCTTGAACTACTAGTCGTGCTTTGTTTCTAATGACTACCCCTCGATCATCTTTTTTGATTCGATAAACCCATCGAGTGCCGGTAGGATGTGCACCCTTAGGTAATGGCACCAATTCCCAAACATGCAGCTTTTTGAATTGCTGCAACTCTCTTGCATTGCTTCAACCCACTTTGGATCTTTCAAAGCATCTTCTATCCGTTTAGACTTCACCTGAGATAGAAAGCACGATTTGACCTCAGCGGAAAGACATGCAAGAGAAACAGACTCAGAAGAGTCTGAAGGGGATGCAGGATTTTCATTAGCAATAACTTGACTTCGTGTCTGAATCCCCTTATCTAAAGGACCGATAATATTTTCCACTGGATGGTCCTTATTTATACGAGAACTTGGAATCTCGTCAGGCACAATGACAGAGTCCAAGTTTGTGAAATCAGCTTCCTGTGCCGAATCAAATTCCCCCGTATTCTCAAGCTGTTCATCTTCATCATCGGACAACTCAGGAACATCAGTATATGTTTCTTGATTTCTTGTTGATGATTCAGGAACATCAGCATTGGGTTGAGAAAGAGGTGGAGTAGCAGAGGCAGTCGGTGTCTTTGATGTTGATGGCTGTGAAGTATTGGAAGACAAATCAAGGCCATGGAGCAGTGTGACCACCTGATCAACCTCATCATCTTCAGTAGGAAGATTAAATGAGTCAAAAATTGCCTCATAATTAAACACATGTGCTGGTCCCTTTCCTTCCGGATTTTTAGAATATCAAAAGCACGTGACTTCAAAGTGTTCTTCCATGCGCTTAGTTGCCAAATTATACACACGTTTATTTGGAGAGTTATTTGAAAAACCCAAAAATAAACCTTCACCAGACTTTGCTCCAAATTTAGCAACTGTCTCTTTTGTGTACATAATAGTGCAGGGACAGCCAATGGTTCAAGAAACTGAAGCGAGGGTTTCCGATTATTAAGCAGCTCATAAGATGTTTTATTGTGCTTTTTAACCATAGAAACTCTATTAAGAATATAACAAGCAGTATTCACCGCTTCAGCCCAGAAAGAGATAGGCAGTTTGGAGTCTGCCAACATTGTTCGTGGGGCTTCAATGAGTGTCCTTTTTTTACGTTCAACAACTCCATTATGTTAAGGAGTACGAGCAGCACTGAATTGATGATCAATTCCTTTTCTTAGACAGTACAACTCAATTGTTGAATTCTTAAACTCAGTCCCGTTATCCGATCGCAGTTTCTTGATTGACAAATTGCACATGTTCTCAAGCTTATCAAACAAATAAGTGAGAATTTCAGGAACTTCATCCTTAGTAGATAAGAAATACACCCACGAAAAGCGAGAGTAATCATCAGTTACTACCAAGCAGTATTTAGAACCTCCCATACTCTTCTTGCTTACTAGTCCAAAAAGATCCATATGCAATAGCTCCAATGGACTTGAAACAGAGTTCACCACTTTTGACTTATGGGATTTCTTGTGCTGTTTCCCTTTTTGATAGGAAACACAATGATCATTAATTCCAATGGATTGCTTCGGAACTCCACGCACAAGATCATGCTTCACCAAATAATTCATCTTCCGGAAGTGCAAGTGACCCATACGTCTGTGCCAAAGTAGTGATTCTTTTTTAGGAGCTCTAGAAAGTAGACACGTATATTGAGTTGTTTCATCAGTCTTCATATCCAAAATATACGTGTCTTTTTGCCAAGGTGCCCTCAGTAGCACCCATTCCCCGGGAATAACATATCCTGGTTTCAAAATACAGCACTTAGTTTTGGTAAATGCCGTAGTGTACTCTTTGTCGCACACTTGTGACACACTGAGCAGATTGTGGGTAAGCTCTTCCACAAAGTTAACTTTCTCAAAACTCACTTGCCCATTAATGAGTGTACCCTGTCCGGTTATAACTCCTCCTTTATCACCGGCAAAAGCAACATATTCCCCATTGTAATCTTTAACTTCGGATAGCAGAGATAAGTCGCCTGTCATATGTCGCGAGCAACCACTATCGATATACCATCTGCTATTTTGAACTACTTCAGATTGCTGCGACATCATAAACAAAGAAATCAATTAGTAAGGAGACCCAAGCCTTAACAGACTTGGGTAACCCAGTAGCATCATCCACAATGATTACATCAGTCAAAATTTTATTTTTTAGCAAATCGAAATCATTGCCTGATGTATCATTGTCAGATGAAGAGTCAGAACATGACTCCTTGATCTTCCAAACCTTTTGAGGTTTGGATGGTTGCTTGTTAACAATATTGAGTTTATCACGTTTAACTTTGTTTGGCTCAATACTGTTATTCTCAGAAGTAGTTGGTGGAACTGCAGAACCTCTTAGAGATTTTTTAGAAAACTTTTGAGAGTGTGAGATTCGTGTATCTCCCCTTTGACCATACTTCTTAGCAAGCAATGGGCACTTACTAATCAAATGACCTTGTTTCTTGCAGTAGAAACAAGATCGTTGCTCAACACTGTCATGAGATTGAGGTATGAACCTTTGAGCTCGGCCAAAAGAAGGATGTACTGAACATGTACACTGATGTGTACAAGCAGAAGTTGAACCTTGTGAATTATTTTTAGAAGATTTTTTAGTAGATTTGTAATTATCTGGTTGAAAAATCTTCATTGTAGGTTCAGCCTTGGCTTTACCTTTTATTTTATAAATCTCATCATAACCTTCACTGGTGAAGATATGATGGTCATTGGTTACATTCTTCTTTTTCAAATAACCGTATTCTTCATCGGTTATATCCTCAATCTCAATTTCCTCCTTCAAACTAGCTGGAGGAATAGACTTATCACTAAGTTTCTCAGACTTGGAAACTTCAATAGACTTAATAGGCTCAGCCTTAGTTTTCGGTTTCTTAACAGATTCATTAGTCATGGTCTTAAAAGGCTCAGCCCTGACATCAAGCTTCTTAATGGAGTCAACCTTTTGAGCCTTCAATTTTTCAGGCTCACTAGTCGATGCCTTAACTGGCTCAGGCGTACTAGTTACAAGTTTTTGAGACTCATCTTTAACATTTTCAGCCGTATCTTCCTGATCAGATGTAGGATGATACTCTGTTGGTGGTGGGACCTGATAAAAACCAAGTCCTACTTTCCCAAGCTCAGGCCTACTTATCCTTACCTTAACAGGCCTAACATGTTTTATGTCTACTTTTTGGAACAGTAGGCACAAAATCTTTGATGATTTCCTGTTCAGGCATAGGTAGATAATCTTTTGGAGGTGGGACATGGTGATAACCAAGCCCTGCCTTACTTTTAGTATATGTCCTTTGTTTCTTAAGAATTTCATCAAAGACGAGAGAGGACGTTGAAAAGTTTGATAGTTTACGATTTAAAGTAAGAACTTCAGCCTGGGAGTCAACAAGTTCCTTTTTAACGAAAGTTAGCATATCAACATAACTTCCGATTTCATCTTGCTATTCAAAAATTTTGGCTTTCAATTCTTTCTTTTCTTCAAAAACAGCTTTTAATTTCATTTTCGAAGCCATATAACTTTCTTTTAACATTTCATTATTTTCTGTTAATTGTGTGATAGTAGCATTAAGGCGTTCGTTGTCCCCTCTACACCTGTTAAACTGGTTAGTAAGTTTAATGCATGAAACACAAGATAAAGGTTCATCATCTACCTCATGAACCTCGGCCATGAGAGCTGTATTTTCTTCGTCATCATCAGCTGCATCTGGCCAGCTGTTGTCCCATGGAGTCTCAGTCAGCATCAAAGCAGCTGACACCATAGCTTTCTCTTCAGCCTTAGTTGGAGAAGGTTTGGTAAGACCCGAAGGTGGAGTCTTATGCTTCTTACACTCACGAGTAAAGTGTCCATAATTCTGACACTTATAACACTTCACATTGCCTTTATTAAAACCCAAGCCTTTTTCACCCGGATCATTCACAGAAGTTCTCCCGGATTTCTTCAAGAAGTTCTTTACCCTTCTTGTCAACATCGCCATGTTCCATTTGAGGTCTAACCTTTCCAATTCCTCTTGATCAATTTGACCAAAGTCTTCATCAGTAAAGTCACCAGCAGAGGCTAGAAATGCCGAAAAAGTGGAAGAATACTCTTCTCTAGATGACATTCCTGAACTTTGAAAATAGGTACCACCTGATGGAATATTTGTAGTTTCATTTCCACTAGCTTTGCTAGCGATAAATGCGGTACTCGTAGACTTACTTGATGATACTGGAACATCTACACCATACAACTTTGGATTTTGGAGATGGGAAGTGGCCTTGGTCTCCTTTTTTTTGCATCTCAAGAAGCTCTGCCTCAATGTGACCTATAAGATCTTTGAGCTCCATATCCATGCTATCCTCATCTCTTTCCATTAAAAGGACATGAGTATGCCACTTCTTGGAAAGTGAATCAAGAATTTTCTTATTCACATTTGTCCTTTCCAGAGTCACACCTCCTTCCAATAATTCAGTGACCAATTGAGAATATCTGCTGCACAGATCTTCCAATGATTCATCTTGCAGCATATCGAAGACTTCATACTGTTTCTTAATCAAATCAATGTTCTTCTTCTTATACTGATCACTACCACCACACTTCTTCTCAAAAGCTTTCCACGGATCATAAGCAATCTTATGTTGCCTCAATTGTCTCATGATAGGTTGAGGCAATGCCATAGTGATTGCAGAATGAGTTTTTCTTTCCATGTCAAATGCCTTACGTTCCTCTGGAGTCATTGATTTAATTGACTTTTTAGGAACTGGGACATTATAGACTCTGGTTCTAAGAGGACGTTCATATCTTTCCTATAAATAAATCATCATTTCCGGATCATTGAGGCCAACATATGATTCAAAACGTTGATGCCAATCTGCATAACTCATTCCTGGCATATACATAGGAGGCTTATTTCCTGATCCAACCTCATTATTCTGCTTTAACATAGCTCCAACTGATTGAATAGAATATGTTGAAGATGACATTATGTATTACCTACAAAATAATCAAAGACACAAAGAACAAACTGTTATGCGACACAAGTATATGTCACAGAAATATCAAGTGACACAAAGATTATGTCGCAGAAAAAGTTTAGTTCCAAAGTGTCTAGCGACACAAAGGTTGTGTCGCAAAATAATAACGACGGAAGAAAATCGTGTCTTATGTCGCAAGCTTGTGTCGCAAACTTACGTCGCCTACTTAAAGGCTTATGTCGCTAAATTACATCACCTACTTAAAGGCTTATGTTGCTAAATTACGTCGCCTACTTAAAGGCTTAGGTCGCAAACCAGAAAAAGCTTGAGTCACAAGCTTATGTCACCTAATTAAAGGCGTATGTCGCAGTAACCCTAGTCGCGACACAAAAGTTATGTCTCAAGCTTGTGTCGCAGAAATGGCTGAGCAGCGGCCAAAAACCCTAAAATCAAAAAATTTCGTTAACCTAACAAAAATTCACGAATGGAGGACGAATAATAAACCCAAAATCTTCTAGAAGACTTAAAAAAAAACAAATTTCAAGCACCTTTCTTTGAAGATTTCAACCAAAAACAAGTTGTTTTAACCGAGAAACGTATCAAAGTGGATTCAATAACGCCAAATCCTTAGATTTTGGCTCTGATACCACTTGTAGGACCCCTGTAGTCGGACCTAACTGAACCCTAATATCCAATCAACGTGCGGAATCCAAAGATTGAATATTTAAACGTTTAACGAATCAAACAACACAAACAGAAAGTATATTAATACTCAACCAAATACCGATCAGATTATATTCAATAGCTCGAGTACAATATGCTCTCAGAATACCTAAATTCGTCAACCATAACAACTGAGCCGAACTCGTCTATTTATACTCAAAACCTAATCTGATCTATGCGACACAAGCTGTGTCGCCAAGCTAACTCTTGCGACACAAGTTGTGTCGCTAAGTTAACTTATGCGACACAAAACCTTTGTGTCGCCAAAACACAAAATGTAATTAATACAAATGTTATAACTAACGTAATTACATATCAAATGCATTACAGACTTAGACCAACTGACAGACACACTAAGATGCACCAACAGAAGTAAATCGGCTATCTCTGTCAGAGATAATTGAGATGGGCACGCCGTGTCTTGACACAATCTCTTTCAGGTAGATCCGTGTCAAACGTTCCATCTTGTCAGTTTCCTTGATAGCCAAGAAATGAGCAGATTTTGTGAGTCGGTTGACGATCACCCAAATGGTATAGCAACCGCTAGGTATTTTCAGGAGTTTAGTAATGAAATCCATGGTGATCTGCTCCCATTTCCATTGTGGGATTTCCGGTTGTTGCAACAAGCCGGATGGTTTCTGGTGTCCAGCTTTAACTTTGGAAATAGTAAGACACTTGCTAACATAGGTTGCAATGTCAGTTTTCATGTTGGGCCACCAATACATTTCTTTGATGCCATGATACATTTTGTGGGCACCGGGGTGTATAGAATACTTAGACTTGTGAGCTTCATCCATCACCATGTCTCGAAGGTTCCCAAAACTTGGTAACCAGATTCTGTTAGAGAAGTATTAGGCTCCATCAAGTTTTGTTTCGAATTGTTTATCCATGTCGCGCAAGGCCTCGTTTTTCACATTATCATCCTTAAGTGCTTCGAGTTGAGCAGTAAGGATTTGAGTAGTAAGGTTGTTGTGGATTGTCATACCGAGGGCTCGAACTCGAAGAGGTTTCACTCGTTCTTTTTGGCTTAAGGCATCAGCAACAACGTTTGCCTTACCCGGATGATAGCAAATCTCACAATCGTAATCGGTAAGTAGTTCGACCCAATGACGTTGTCTCATGTTCAGGTCTTTTTGGTCGAATATGTGTTGGAGACTTTTGTGGTCAGTAAAGATTGTACACTTGGTACCGTATAAGTAGTGTCTCCAAATTTTAAGAGGGAATACAACAGCCCCCAACTCTAGGTCATGCAATTCTTTTCGTGGACCTTGAGTTGTCGAGATGCGTAAGCAATGACTTTGTCCCGTTGCATTAGCATGCAACTGAGACCTTGGTGTGAGGCATCACAGTACACCACGAAGTCATCATAACCTTCGAGTAGTGATAAGATGGGTGCACTGCAAAGTTTTTGTTTGAGCAGTTGGAAAGCTGACTCTGGTTTTTCGGTCTAGTCAAACTTCTTTTCTTTCTGAGTCAGTACGGTGAGGGGTTGGGCTATCTTTGAGAAGTTCTCAATGAATCGCCTGTAGTATCCGGCGAGTACTAAGAATTATCGTACTTCAGTAGGTGTAGTTGGTGCTTGCCAACATTTGATGGCCTCGATTTTTGAAGGATCAGCATGAATCCCTTGATTGTCAATCACGTGGCCAAGGAATTGTACGGTTTGCATCCAGAACTCACACTTAGAGAATTTGGCGTATAACTCCTCGTGTTTGAGTAGCTCTAGGATGGTTTTCAGGTGTTGCGCGTGTTCTTGTTCATTGCGCGAGTAAATCAGGATGTCATCGATGAAGACGATAACAAACTTGTCAAGGTAAGGCTTGCATACCCAATTCATAAGGTCCATGAATACAGCCGGTGCGTTGGTTAAGCCGAATGGCATCACTTGGAATTCGTAATGCCCGTAGCGAGTTCGGAAAGCAGTTTTAGGGATGTCGTCATCGCGAACTCGGAGTTGGTGATAACCTGACCGTAGATCGATCTTTGAATAAAAACTCAACCCTTGGAGTTGATCATACAGGTCATCAATGCAGGGAAGCGGGAAACAGTTCTTGACAGTTAATTTGTTGAGCTCATGATAGTCGATGCACATACGGAAAGAATCGTCTTTCTTTTTCACAAACAGGACCGGAGCTCCCTAAGGTGAGGAACTTGGTCTGATAGATCCCTTGTCCAGGAGTTCCTGTAATTGTGCGGAAAACTCTTGAAGTTCGAATGGGGCTAAACGATATGGTGCCTGTGCCAAGGGTGCTGCACCGGGCCCAAGGTCAATAGAGAATTCGACTTGTCTGGTTGGCGGTAGGCCGGGTAAGTCTTTAGGAAAGACTTCTGGGAAGTCTCGAACAATAGGCACATCCTCAAGTCGCTTCTCCTCTGATATTTTTCTCCATGATGTGTGCGAGGATGGCCTGGTACCCTTTTCTCAAGTATTTCTGGGTTTTCATGCAAGAAATGATGTTTAATCTCGTCCCACCGGTCTCCCCTTGTATGACTAAAGTTCTTCCAGTGACGAGGGGAATCATATGATTTTCTCAAAACAAACAATCTCGGCTCGATGCTTGGATAACCAATCCATGCCGACGATGATGTCAAAGCTGCCGATGTCGACGGGTATCAAGTCAATGGAAAAGAGCTCATTAGCTAAGTTTAAGGTGCAATTAGGTATCACACTGTCGGCCTCAATAAGTTTGCCGTGTGCCAATTCTACTGTACACTTAGAATCTAAGGCAATAGGTGTAGTGTCAAGTAGTGCACAAAACTTATCAAAAATGAAGCTTTTATCGGCACCAGTATCAAATAATACGGAAGCAGTTAAACCGTTGAGTAGGAACTTAGCCGTGACCACATCAGGGTCTTGACGGGCCTCCCTTGAGTTGAGAATGAAAGCTCTACCTCGAGCGTTGTTGTTGTTCCTGTTGTTGTTGTTGTTGTTGTTTTTCAACTTGGGGCAATCTTTCCTGAAATGCCCAGTACCATTGCACTCATAGCATGTCTTGGGTGCGTTGGTGTTGGTGGCTATAGTGGTGTTTGCTCTGCAGTCCTTTGACAAGTGCCTGAATCGTTTGCACTTGTTACATGGGCAAGAACCATCATGGTGAAGATTGCATTTAGAGCAATATGGTTTGCTCCCAACATACCCTTTCTTGTTATCAGAACCTGACGTATAGGCCTTAACAGTCTCAGGCCTCTTGTTGGGTTGTTGGTTTTGGTGATCAAAGGATATGCGTTTGTTGTTGGAGGATGGGAGAGGTGTCTCACGGCTCACGATTAGTGCCTTGAGTTCATGTGCCAACCGGATTGCACTCTCAATAGTGGTTGGCCTAGATGAGGCGACATTCCCCTAGATATTCTCGGGGAGGCCGCGGATGTATCTCTTGATGCATTTTTCCTCCGGATCGACCAATCCCGGGCATAACAAGGCAAATTGATGGAATTTTGTAGTATACCCTGCAATATCAGTTCCCTGCACAGTCAGGTGCAAGAACTCTTCCTCTAACCGATGCAGTTCTTCTTCAGGACAATATTTTTCCCTTAGCTTCTTCTTCAATTCAGCCCAAGGAAGTTGGTTGCTATCTCGATGCCCACAGAGTTGGCGTGGGTATTCCACCACGTAAGTGCACCTTCTTGAAAGATGTAAGCAGCGAATTTAACTTTGTTATCCTCAGTACAGTTGTAGAGATTGAAGACAGATTCCATACGTTCTATCCATCGGATCAGGCCAATGGCACCTTCCGTGCCCTTGAAGTATAATGGTTTGTAGTTGAGAAAGTCCTTGTAAGAACAAGGTTTGATGACAGGAGTAGTTTCAGCGGTGTCATCACTTTTCCTTGATGTTCGTGGTCATTCCCGAGTAGCCAGGGCTTCGGCCACAGCTCGGGAAATGAGAGCAGCAATTTCAACATCGCTGTAACTTTTCTTCTTTGGCGGTATGATTCTTCAAGAAAGAAACAAGAGGTACATGAGAGATTGCACCAGAATGATAATTGAGGTAGATGTATATATAAAAGCGGTAATATACACTTCACAATGTAAAGACTAATACTGTCGAGTCATAGAGAGAAATTGTCAATTGATATTACAGAGTTAAATGATTATAGAAAATTTCGAGTTACGAGTTTCAAAAGTTACAGACTTACATAGTTTGCAAAAGATTCCGGGAATAGTTACATCCGGTCGAATTACATAGATCCTACGGAAGTACAATAGATCACTAGATATTTACTACACTAATCTTGGTGTAGATTGAGTTGTGGAAGAAGTGAGGTGATATGGTCCACAGACTCTGTAAGTCTGCTAACCATTCTGAGAGCATCCTCGGTCTCCTGCAGGCGCGTCTCACATTCTTGCAACCTTGATTGTAAAATGGAGATTCGTTTCGGTTACTGATTATTTGGTTATGAACGATCTCCATGGTTTGTGTGGTATCTTCCATTTGGTCATGAGTTCGGGTCAAGGTTTCAGAGATGTCCGCTTGGCCTATGTATAACTGGGCGATACCGTCTTGAGTTTCCTCCGTCCAGTTAGGGCGAATATTGCGTTGTTCGATTTCCATGTTGTGTAGCCTGCTTTCGTAGCGGTGCAGTCGAGTAGCTAACATGGGAACAGTGAAGTGAATAGGTTCTTGGGTATAGTGAGAGACTTCCATGCTGGAAAACCCTCCATTAGTTGCGGGGAGTTGGATTCCTTCCTCGTCCCTCCAAGTGTCGAGTCGGTCTGATAACCATCGCCATTGGCTCGTTGTTGTTTGCCTTTGAGGCTGGTTATTGAGTTGGTTTTGAGTGGGATATGGGCTAGTTCGAGGCAACCCAGTGTTCCTCCTAGCTACCCTTAAGTTTCGTGATCCATACGGATGAGAGCGAGACGAATTGGGTGGTGTGTTTGCCATTTCTGAGACAAAGCGTTAGAAAGAATGAGGCCTATATTCGTACATATAATATAGCCTAAAATTCGTAGAGAGGCCTATCTATGTATATATATATATATATATCACATAATAGCCTATTGAGTGTCTAGCACAGACATGTTTGAGTCCCAATTCTCTCGGGGTCAGAGTCAACTAGTGTATCCTGTTCAGTCATGACTTCTATCAGATCTCACATCATATTCATTTAATTGTACACAGTTGATCAGGCTATGTTAAATTAAACCAATACAATGTAGTCGCTGAACCTAATCATACTTAATCAGGAATACTGCCTAACGGTCATAGTCTAGGCCCACTAAATGCAACCTAGTTCACTATAACCTTAGGCTCTGATATCAATCTGTAACACCCCCAAATTCTGTGTTTAGCGGAAGCAAGCTTTGGGGTGCTACTAATCAACTATCAACAACACAAAGTATATAGCAAATGACCTCTAAATGAGATGTTTAAAAATAGTTACATTTCAAATATAATTTTTTTTTGAAAACATAGTGTTTTCGATTACAAAAATGTTTCCTAGAGTCCACGCGTGTAGCGGGAGATTCTATTACATAATCATAATATACAAAAGATAATGCTAAGAATCTCCATTAAATGCAATGTAGAAAATCATGCGACTCTAGCTAGTATCCAAGGGAAATCCTACTCCGTCTGTGTACCTGAGATACAAAGCTAAAAAGGGTCAACCAAAAAGTTTGGTGAATCTTACAGATTTAGTAATAAGTAATCATTATGGACCACAAGTATGTACCAGTGTTGCTATCAAGCAAAGTAAGTAAACCAGTAAGTCAGCACAGTTGCCATGAGCTCATAAGTTAAAGCTTAACAATGTGTAAGTATAAATCAATTAAGAATCATATAAAGTACCCCCGTGACTGCTATCCCGACACTCATATGTACCAAATACTAATATGCTTGTATCTATGGTGAAATCTGTGATAGCGCTACTACCCCAGGCAGGGATTGTCAGTCCCAAATGGAACCATTTACTAGTAATCGCGCTTAAGTCCATAACTAACAACTTACGATAGGAGGCTTTCAGTGGATAAAAGTAACTCATGCAATGTGTGTAAAGAGTAGTGTAATCAGTTCAGTACATTGTGTTCATATGTAAAACAGTTGCTAAGTATCTCACCCCAAGGTAGAAAAACAGTAAAAGTGGGGCCATAAGACTCACCTGAGTCTAGCAAGTATGTTTGGGAAATCAAATAAGTAGAGCGGATGTAAGTCCGTAAGGGTGTCGGATGTAATCCCGTATGTTGGTTCTCCGAACCCTGCAACCTTCTGGCGTCCAAAACGCACAAGGTTGTAAGTAAACAAGTAAATAAGTTGGTGTCTTAAAAGATCACCCATGCTAGTTGTCCACTCAACTAGGAAATGTCCAAGTGTTTGTTTAGTAATGCGTTTGTAATTTGAAAACAAGTATGGCTCGTTGGTGACGGTTTGTAATAATAATCCAAAAGTGTTATTGTTATATGTATCATTGTATCAGGTTTCATTATTTGTAAGTGTTCGACACTTAGAGTGAAAAGTATTTACAAGTTCCTGGATGACAGGGGTCCAGGGGCAGCGCCCCTGGTAGTGGGTCCAAGGGGCGGCAGCCCCTGGCGGGGTCCAAGGGGCAGAGCCCCTGGCTAGGGTCGAGCTTTGGTAAAAAAAATTATTTCTACTACATTGCATTGGTAAAAATAGCATCTGGACATTAAAATCGGGAAAATTGACCTAGTCTGGCTGCGGACTGAAAAGGTGTTACGAACAGATTTCATGGTGCGAGCTGAGTTCGGCTTGCAAGGTAGTATGCTGCGAACCGAGTTGGGTTCGCAGCCCAAGGTTTGGCTCGCAGGTCGACTCGCAAGTCAACTCGCAAGTGGGTTCGGTTCAAAGTTCCGGTTCGTTGTTTGAGTTCACGAGTCGAGATCTCGGTTCTCCTCACAGGACGAACTGGGATCTGGGATCTCAACTCACAGGACGAGCTGTTCGTATCTCAGGTTTTAAAAACGCATTTTGAGTCTGTTTTTGGGCAAATCTTTATTGAGTAAACGTTCTAGCATGTAAATAAAAGCTTTACAAGTAATTTAAAAGGGTTTTAAAGCTTCTTACCAACAAAATTGAAAACGGGGAGAGTGAAGATGGAGATGATCTTGATGCTTGTTCTTGATGATGATGATGAGCGATTTGATGGTGATGTTGTTGTTGTCGAATCCAAGAGGAGGAGAGGGAGAGATTTGAGAGAGTTTTAGGTATGGGTGTGTGTGAAAAGTGAAGTGAAATGGGGAAAAATTAGATAAAAGACGGGGGATGGGTCATGGGTCGGTTGGGTTGGGCTCTCGGGTTTGAGCCGACCCAACTTGGGTCTCGGGCTCGCGTGTTTGTGTTTCCGAATATCATGTTATGTCTCGTAGTTAGTTAATCCCCGTAGTCGTTTGATCACAAAATCTATTTAAGATTTATAAATATGTTAAAGTATATCCGAAATATTTTAACCGAAGTATTTTATCAAAATACTTTATTTCAAGTTATAGAATTATAAAAATATACTTTTTGTTATTAATCGCTCGTTCGGGTGCGTTGTGTAGTTCGTGTTTTAGAAAGTACGAAATTTATGTAATATATTATCGTAATATATTATAGTAAATAATGTTTTTTTGGATAATTCCACATTATTTATAAGTTTTATCACCAACGTCCATGTTAAATAAAGTCGGACCTCGTCCGGTTCATAAGTGTACGATTTAAACAAATTGCGTATGCGTGTATGTAACTACACAAAGTATCACGTATATTTAGATTAACACAAAACTAAGTACACGTAATTACAAGTAGTTTAAGCACTAATTACAGTCTTAATTTGGCGGGTGTCACATTCTCCCATAGTTAATAGAATTTCATCCCGAAATTGAGCTCAAGTCGTATGAGTAGAGTCTGTTAACAGGTGTGGGTAATTTAAGTCGCATTTGGTCTTCTCGTTCCCAAGTGAATTCAGGACCGCGCCTCGAATTCCACCTGACCTTAACAATGGGAATACGACTCTGTTTTAAACGTTTGACCTCTCGGTCCATTATTTCCGCGGGTTCCTCGACAAAGTGTAGTTTGTCATCAATGTGTATCTCATCGAGGGGTATAATCAATGTCTCATCAGACAGACATTTCTTCAAGTTAGAAATGTGGAAAGTGGGGTGCACACTACTGAGTTTAGGAGGTAGCTGCAGTCTGTATGCCACTAGGCCAATCCTTTCAAGGATTTTGAATGGTCCAATGTACCTGGCATTCAGCTTCCCTCATTTTCCAAAACGGATAACGCCTTTCCAAGGCGATACTTTCAGAAGTACTCGATCTCCAACTTAAAACTCGAGGTGTTTGCGTCTCACATCAGCATAGCATTTCTGACAATCACGCGTGGCTTTCAGCCAGTTTTGGATGCCGACGATCTTTTCGGTTGTTTCGTATATGATTTCTGGACCTGTGAGTTATGTATCCCCCACCTCAGTCCAACAGATAGGTGACCGGCACTTACGACCGTAGAGTGCCTCGAAAGGTGCAGCCTTTATGTTGGTGTGGTAGCTGTTGTTGTACGAGAATTCGCACAACGGTAAGTAGTTTTCCCAGTTTTTACCGAAGTCAACTACGCACGCTCGTAGCATATCCTCCAGTGTTTTTACAGTTTGTTCACTTTGGCCGTCAGTTTGCGGGTGGTATGCAGTACTCATATCTAAACAAGTACCGAGTGATTTTTGTAAGGGTTGCCAGAAGTGGGAAGTATATCAGCTATCTCTGTCAGAGATAATTGGGATGGGCACGCCGTGTCTTGACACAATCTCTTTCAGGTAGATCCGTGTCAAACGTTCCATCTTGTCAGTTTCCTTGATAGCCAAGAAATGAGCAGATTTTGTGAGTCGGTCGACGATCACCCAAATGGTATCGCAACCACTAGGTGTTTTCGGGAGTTTAGTAATGAAATCCATGGTGATCTGCTCCCATTTCCATTGTGGGATTTCCGGTTGTTTCAACAGTCCGGATGGTTTCTGGTGTTCAGTTTTAACTTTGGAACAAGTAAGACACTTGCTAACATAGGTTTCAATGTCCATTTTCATGTTGGGCCACCAATACATTTCTTTGATGCCATGATACATTTTGTCGGCACCGGGGTGTATAGAGTACTTAGACTTGTGAGCTTCATCCATCACCAAGTCTCGAAGGTTCCCAAAACTTGGTAACCAGATTCTGTTAGAGAAGTATTTGGCTCCGTCAGGTTTTGTTTTGAATTGGTTATCCATGTCGCGCAAGGCCTCATTTTTCACATTATCATCTTGAGTGCTTCGAGTTAAGCGGTAAGGATTTGAGTAGTAATGATGTTGTTGTTTGTCATACCGAGGGCTCAAACTCGAAGAGGTTTCACTCGTTCTTTTCGGCTTAAGGCATCGGCAACAACGTTTGCCTTTCCCGGATGATAGCAAATCTCACAATCGTAATCGGTAAGTAGTTCGAACCAACGACCTTGTCTCAAGTTCAGGTCTTTCTGGTCGAATATGTATTGGAGACTTTTGTGGTCAGTAAAGATTGTACACTTGGTAACGTATAAGTAGTGTCTCCAAATTTTGAGAGCGAATACAACAGCCCCCAACTCTAGGTCATGAGTCGTGTAATTCTTTTCGTAGACCTTGAGTTGTCGAGAGGCATAAGCAATGACTTTGTCTCGTTGCATCAGCACGCAACAGAGACCTTGGTGTGAGGCATCACAGTACACCACGAAGTCATCATTACCTTCGGGTAGTGATAAGATGAGTGAACTGCAAAGTTTTTGTTTGAGCAGTTGGAAAGCTGACTCTTGTTTTTCAGTCCAGTTAAACATCTTTTCTTTCTGCGTCAGTACGGTGAGGGGTTGGGCTATCTTTGAGAAGTTCTCAATGAATCTCCTGTAGTATCCGGAGAGTCCTAAGAATTGTCGTACTTCAATAGGTGTAGTTGGTGCTTGCCAACATTTGATGGCCTCGATTTTTGAAGGATCAGAATGAATCCCTTGATTGTCAATCTCGTGGCAAAGGAATTGTACTGTTTGCATCCAGAACTCACACTTAGAGAATTTGGCGTATAACTTCTCGTGTTTGAGTAGCTCTAGGATGGTTTTCAGGTGTTGCGCGTGTTCTTGTTCATTGCGCGAGTAAATCAGGATGTCATCGATGAAGACGATAACAAACTTGTCAAGGTAAGGCTTGCATACCCAATTCATAAGGTCCATGAATATAGCCGGTGCGTTGGTTAAGCCGAATGGCATCACTTGGAATTCGTAATGCCCGTAGCGAGTTCGGAAAGCAGTTTTAGGGATGTCGTCATCGCGAACTCGGAGTTGGTGATAACCTGACCGTAGATCGATCTTTGAATAAAAACTCAACCCTTGGAGTTGATCATACAGGTCATTAATGCAGGGAAGCGGGAAACAGTTCTTGACAGTCAATTTGTTGAGCTCATGATAGTCGATGCACATACGGAAAGAATCGTCTTTCTTTTTCACAAACAGGACCGGAGCTCCCTAACGTGAGGAACTTGGTCTGATAGATCCCTTGTCCAGGAGTTCCTGTAATTGTGCGGAAAACTCTTGAAGTTCGAATGGGGCTAAACGATATGGTGCCTGTGCCAAGGGTGCTGCACCGGGCCCAAGGTCAATAGAGAATTCGACTTGTCTGGTTGGCGGTAGGCTGGGTAAGTCTTTAGGAAAGACTTCTGGGAAGTCTCGAACAATAGGCACATCCTCAAGTCACTTCTGGGAAGCCTTAACAGTCTCAGGCCTCTTGTTGGGTTGATGGTTTTGGTGATCATAGGATATGCGTTTGTTGTTGGACGATGGGAGAGGTATCTCACGGCTAACGATTAGTTCCTTGAGTTCATGTGCAAACCGGATTGCATTCTCAATAGTGGTTGGCCTAGATGAGGCGACATTCCCCTGGATATTCTCGGGGAGGCTGCGGATGTATCTCTTGATGCATTTTTCCTCCGGATCGACCAATCCCGGGCATAACAAGGCAAATTGATGGAATTTGGTAGTATACCAAGCAATATCAGTTCCCTGCATAGTCAGGTGCCAGAACTCTTCCTCTATTCGATGCAGTTCTTCTTCGGGACAATATTTTTCCCTTAGCTTCTTCTTCAATTCAGCCCAAGGAAGTTGGTTTGCTATCTCGTTGCCCACAGACTTGGCGTGGGTATTCCACCACGTAAGTGCACCTTCTTGAAAGGTGTAAGAAGCGAATTTAACTTTGTTATTCTCAGTACAGTTGCAGAGACTGAAGACAGATTTCATACGTTCTATACATCGGATCAAGCCAATGGCACCTTCCCTGCCCTTGAAGTATAATGGTTTGCAGCTTAGAAAGTCCTTGTAAGAGCAAGGTTTGATGACAGGAGTAGTGTCAGCGGTGTCATCACTTCTCCTAGATGTTCGTGGTCATTCCCGAGTAGCCAAGGCTTCAGCAACAGCTAGGGAAACGAGAGCAGCAATTTCAACATCGCTGTAACTTTTCTTCTTTGGCGGCATGATTCTTCAAGAAAGAAACAAGAGGTACATGAGAGATTGCACCAGAATGATAATTGAGGTAGATGTATATATAAAAGCAGTAATATACACTTCACAATGTAAAGACTAATATTGTCGAGTCATAGAGAGAAATTGTCAATTGATATTACAGAGTTAAATTATTATAGAAAATTTTGAGTTACGAGTTTCAAAAGTTACAAACTTAGGTAGTTTGCAAAAGATGGCAGAAATTGTTACATCCGATCGAATTACATAGATCCTACGGAAGTACAATAGATCACTAGATATTTACTACACTAATCTTGGTGTAGATTGAGTTGTGGAAGAAGTGAGGTGAGATGGTCCACAGACTCTGCAAGTCTGCTAACAATTCTGAGAGCGTCCTCGGTCTCCTGCAGGCGCGTCTCACATTCTTGCAACCTTGATTGTAAAACGGAGATCTCGTTTCGGTTACTGATTATTTGGTTATGAACGATCTCCATGATTTGTGTCGTATCTTCCATTTGGTCATGAGTTCGGGTCAAGGTTTCAGAGATGTCCGCTTAGCCTATGTATAACTCGGCGATACCGTCTTGAGTTTGCTTCATCCAGTTAGGGCGAATATTGCGTTGTTCGATTTCCATGTTGTGTAGCCTGCTTTCGTAGCGGTGCAGTCGAGTAGCTAACATGGGAACAGTGAAGTGAATAGGTTCTTGGGTATAGTGAGAGACTTCCATGCTGGAAAACCCTCCATTAGTTGCGGGGAGTTGGATTCCTTCCTCGTCCCTCCAAGTGTCGAGTCGGTCTGATAACCATCGCCATTGGCTCGTTGTTGTTTGCCTTTGAGGCTGGTTATTGAGTTGGTTTTGAGTGGGATATGGGCTAGTTCGAGGCAACCCAGTGTTCCTCCTAGCTACCCTTAAGTTTCGTGATCCATACGGATGAGAGCGAGACGAATTGGGTGGTGTGTTTGCCATTTCTGAGACAAAGCGTTAGAAAGAATGAGGCCTATATTCGTACATATAATATAGCCTAAAATTCGTAGAGAGGCCTATCTATGTATATATATATATATATATATATCACATAATAGCCTATTGAGTGTCTAGCACAGACATGTTTGAGTCCCAATTCTCTCGGGGTCAGAGTCAACTAGTGTATCCTGTTCAGTCATGATTCCTATCAGATCTCACATCATCTTCATTTAATTGTACACAGTTGATCAGGCTATGTTAAATTAAACCAATACAATGTAGTCGCTTAACCTAATCATACTTAATGAGAATACTGTTTAACGGTCATAGTCTAGGCCCACTAAATAAAACCTAGTTCACTATAACCTTAGGCTCTGATACCAATCTGTAACACCCCCAAATTCTATGTTTAGCGGAAGCAAGCTTTGGGGTGCTACTAATCAACTATCAACAGCACAAAGTATATAGCAAACGACCTCTAAATGAGACGTTTAAAAATAGTTACATTTCAAATATAAATTTTTTTGAAAACATAGTATTTTCGATTACAAAAACGTTGTTCCCTAGAGTCCACGCGTGTAGCGGGAGATTCTATTATATAATCATAATATACAAAAGATAATGCTAAGAATCTCCGTTAAATGCAATGTAGAAAATCATGCGACTCTAGCTAGTATCCAAGGGAAATCCTACTCCGTCTGTGTACCTGAGATACAAAGCTAAAAAGTGTCAACAAAAAAGGTTGGTGAATCTTACAGATTTAGTAATAAGTAATCGTTATGGACCACAAGTATGTACCAGTGTTGCTATCAAGCAAAGTAAGTAAACCAGTAAGTCAGCACAGTTGCCATGAGCTCATAAGTTAAAGCTTAACAGTGTGTAAGTATGAATCCATTAAGAATCATATAAAGTACCCCCGTGAGTGCTATTGTCACACCCCCAAAATCGATAATCGTGTTTAATAATAGTTAAAACAGGCGGGGTGCTGACGTTACAATAGTGCATTCACTGTATCAGAGCATATGATCATATAGAACATATATATTTAATGAAAACACAAGTTCCTATTTTACTGAAAGAATGTCATTCTTACTACAATTCAGTCGATGTGTTAGGAAACACAAGTTTAATCATAAACATTTCCTAATAATAGTTGCAGGAAATACAGTTTAACAATCAAGTAAACATTTCCATATAAATAGTTGTTTTGTCGGAAAACCAAGTTTATCCAATCAAGGTAAACGTTTCCTAAAAAGAAAACATGCGTAGGAACACCTGTCCTATTAGTTATCACAGGGAATACCCTTCCCAAATCAAGTTGTAGTTTTGTTGTTTAGTTATGCGGGAAATGTAGACTATAATCCCTCTCTAAGGTGAGCGACACCTTTAAAGTTAAAGTAACGACTCCTATTACTATAACCAATCCACGAATAGTTGATGTTGTTGCCTCAGTAACACGGTAAGTATACACTCCTCGTTACGACTGCCGTCGTGTGGTTGGAATGACTAACGAGTTATATCAGTGGGAGGTTTGTCAAATCGATAGTACTATCTGTATACTCAGTGGCTAGAGTCACCTAGCTAATGGTTATAGGTTGCAAGCACTGGGACTTATGTGCACTACAACTACCTCACGTAAACCTAGGATCGTACCAAGATTCATTGTCTTATTCCCAAAAAGTTGTGAAAACGTTTCATATAGTTAACCAGTTGAATATAAAGCATATAGCATTTATATAATTCAGTTTTATATAAAGCATGTCAAGCAATTATATAAAACAAGTAGCATGTAATAACACATAGTTCTATGTTTTCCACCCCTGGTTTTAAAAGCATTTAAAACAAGTAAAAGGTAGGGGTTGTGAACTCACGTGTAGCAAGTCTTCAGCTAGTACAGCTAGTAATATACAGTAGTCCGAACGTGCCTCTCAGATACCTAGACACAATTAAATATACTTTACATAAGTATATGGACTAATCGTTAAGTTGGAATGTTTATAACATTTTAGTTGTTGGTGATATTTTTGTTGATACGATCGTTGTGTACAAGTATATATTTACATATACTTATTAGTTGAATATATATATTCTTATATATATTATGTTATTTGTCGTCATTGATTATACATATATACGTATATTATAAAAGTCGCATATATATATATATATATATATATATATATATATATATATGTAGTTATTATCATTGTTGATTATGTTTCCAAAAACATAATTATAGTAGTTATAAAAAGAACTTTGTTTAATACAATTGTCGTAGTTCATTTATATATAACTATATATAAATTATAATCGTCCACTATATATATAATCTATTTGTCGTTTTACTAATCCCATTTATCCCGTTTAACTCGTCACTTATATACAATCCGGTTTAAGTTTACATTTTGAAATCTCGTAGCCCATTGGGCTCGGCCCAATTAGTTTGGCCCAAATATGTGTGGCCCAAAATAATTTGGCCCAATTACGTTTAGCAAATCAAATTTGGCCCAATTTAGATTCAGCCCGTTTGGCCCAAAAAGTTATGTTATTAATTCACCGTGTCAAAATAATGTCTCGCGGTCGTGTACATTTTTGTCCCAAACTTTGTATTATCTAGTTTTATAACTTTTACAACTTCTAAATATTTGTATTTCGTACGCGTTAATATATTTGTACTACGAAGTATATGTATTATTTTAACGCATCGAAAAAGTCAGTACACAGACCGCCTAGCCGATCGGGTAAAGGGGATGAGCCGATCGGCTCATTGATTCCAGCCGATCGGCTGGTTAAAACCAACCGATCGGTTTGGTTCCTAGTCCGTGTTCGTCCCCTGTTCTTGGTCTGTAAATGCATATATGTATATATTCGGGTGTTTGATCTCAGTTTGTGTATACTACTACATCATCATAATATATCATACAATCAAAATCATAACAAGTTTTCATACATACTAACATTATACATTCAAAATTTATATGATCAATGTATGAAATATATATATATATGAAGTAAAGATTTTTAGTTATAAAAATCCTCACAATAGATTGGATGATGATTGATGCTTCGGATGATAATGAGAACGAGATGATTATGGTGGTAAAGGTTATGTGATCGTTTTGTTAGTTTGAAGGTTTGATGTTAGAGGATTTTTGAAGAAAAATGGCGATGGTATCCCTGCTTCTTGCTCCTGCTCCCTGTCGCACACACAAACACAAATGAAGGTGAAATGAATTATTGATGATCAAATGTAGGTGAGGAAAGATATATAAAATTGTTCCCAGTACTTCAAAAATTCAAAGGGAGGTAAGGTGGTGTAGTGAAAGTGTCGAACAAATATCTCAAATGTGTTATTTGTTTGGGTTTTTAACCCATTAATTTCGTGTACGGGTCCAATTAGTTGTACCCCGTGTCCCACTCTGTAACACCCCCAAAATCACAGTTTAGCGGAAGCAAGCTTTGGGGTGCTACTAATCAAATATCACAGCACAAAAGTAAAGCAAACGACATCTATATGCAACGTTTGTAAAATAGTTACATTTCCATACATAAAATGTTTGAAACATAACGTTTCCGATTACAAAATGAAGATCCCTAGAGTCCGCGTAAAAGGTGGGAGATTCTATTACATAATCATAATAAATACAAAAGATAATGCTAAGAATCTCCGTTAAATGCAAGGTCGAAATCATGCGACTCTAGCTAGTATCCTGAGGGAATCCTACTCCGTATGTGTACCTGAGATACAAAGCTAAAAAGGTCAACACGAATGTTGGTGAATCTCACAAGTTTGTAAATAAAGTAAGTGTTTGAACACAAGATTTCATTAATAAGGCCCGCAGGCGTAAATCAGTTATTTGCAATACTCGCAATATAAAGTAAGTAAGTTATACCATTGCCATGAGGCTCATAATCGAAGTTTAACCCGTAAATAATAAATTTGCTCCCGTGACATGCTCGTAAATTGAGCAAGCATCAGTAACGAATAATAGTCGCCCGTTTATACAGATCGGTTCGTGGTATCGCTACTACCCCGGGCGGGGAGGGTCATTTTCCTAATGGATCCATTAACTAGTGTTCGCGCTTAAGTACATAACTAACGATATATGATGAGGAGGCTTCCCCAAATAAATGGTGAGAAAACTCATGCAATTCCATTTGGTAAACATGTAAATCAGTACTCGTGTTCATAAAAATAAGCAATGTATCTCACCCCGTAAGTAAAACAGTAAAACAGTAAAACAGTAAAAGTGGGGCTAAGAGATTCACCTGAGTCCAATAAGTACGTATGCGTAATCAACCAGGTAAAAGCGGTTGTAAGTCTGTGTATCGATTCTCAGAATCCTGCAACCTTCTGGCGTCCGTAACGCACAAGGTTGTAAGTAAACTAGTAAACGAGTTGGCGTCTTAAAAGATCACCCGTGCCAGTTGTCCACTCAACTAGGACATGTCCAAGTGTTTGTTTAGTAAATCGTTTGTATTTTGAAAACAGTATGGCCCGTTGGTGACGGTTTGTAAAAATAATCCGGGTGTGGTATTATTATGTATGTCGTTTTATTAAAAATCGTATCTAGGATTTAAATTCGGAAAATTGGTCAAGTCGGGTTATGGACTGAAATAGTGGTGCGAATTGAGTTCGCGGTGCGAGCCGAGTTCGGCTCGCAAAGCAGTAGGTTGCGAACTGAACTCAGTTCGCAACACAAGGTTCGGTTCGCAAGTTGACTCGTAGGTCAACTCGCAGGTCAACTCGCAAGTCCACTCGCAAGTCGAATCACAAGTCAACTCGCAGGTCGACTCGCAAGTCAACTCGCAGGTCGACTCGCAGGTCAACTCGCAGGTCGACTCGCAGGTCAACTCGTAGGTGGGTTCGGTTCGCTGTTGGGTTCGCTAGTTCAATCTTCGGTTCGCAATTGGGTTCGCCTCGCAGGACGAACAGATCTCGGTTCGCAGAATGAGCTGTTCGAACACTTTTTCATAAAAACGCATTTTCAAGTCGATTTCTGGGCAAGTCTTTGTTGAGTAAATGTTCTAGCATGTAAATAAAAGCTTTACAAGTAATTACATCGAGTTTTAAGGCGTTTCATACCAAGAACCAAAAATGGAGATGATGAAGGTGAGGTAGAAGATGATGGCGGTCCTTGTGCTTTCTCTTGTTGATGATGATGAACGATTTTGATGACGGTGGCGTTGCTCTTGCTGCTGATTCGAAGGAAGAAAAGGGGAAAGAAAGAGAGAGGGTTTTGGAAATGTAAGTGTGTGTGTGTTTGTGAATAAAATGGAAGGATGTGAAGGATGGAGGAGTTTTAAAGGAGATGGGTCATGGGTCGGGTTGAGGCTTGGGTCCGCGGGTTTGGGCTAACCCATTTGGGTCTCGATCTCGTGAACTCGTTGCTCCGATTTTTATGTTACATTCCGCGATTGTTTAAATGTCGTTCCGTGTTTCGTGTTTAAGTATATCCAAAATATTTTAATAGAAATGTTTTATCAAAACACTAATTAATGGGTTATGAAATTATAAATTCGAATTGTTTTCGCTTAACTCACGTGCTTCGTGCGTGTTTGTCGTGTACAGGGTGTTTTTATGAATGAGAGATACTTGGAATATATTCTCACAATATATTATTGAAAAATCATTTTTGTTTGGATAAGTCCACCTTGTTATAAAGTTTTGTCACCAACGTCCATTTATTAATGTCGGACATTGTCCGGTTCATAAGTGTACGATTTAAATTAGATCACGTAAGCGTGCCCGTATTCACACCATAATGTTACCTTTATTTAGGGTATTATAAAACTAAATACCCGAAATTTCAAGTAGTTTCGATACTAATTGTAGTCCTAAATTGACGGGTGTTACATTCTCCCCTTGTTAGAATAATTTCGTCCCGAAATTAGCTTGTAGTCGTGGTGTCAGTAGGAGTATAGTTTATGAACAAATGTGAGTATCTCAGTCTCATTTGGTTTTCTTGTTCCCAGGTGAATCCAGGAACACGCCTCAAATTTAACCTGACTTTAGTAATGGGAATACGACTTCTTTTCAGTTCCGTGACCTCGCGGTTTTATGATTTCCATAGGTTCCTCGACAGAATGAGGATCGTCATCAATTTGTGTTTCATCGAGCGGTAAGGTTCGTGTCTCATCAGACCGGCATTTCTTTAAGTTAGAAATGGGGAAAAATGGGATGTACGCTACTGAGTTCGGGAGGTAGCTGCAGTCGATAAGTCATTGGACCAATTCTTTACCAAAGTTTTGTTCTGTCATTAACAAGGCAGCTAACGATCAAATAAGGCTCAATTCCTAGTTTGCCTAGTTGTAGTTACACGTTCACGGGTCGTTGTCGGTTAAATCCCGTAGTTGCTTAAATGTCATTTCGCGTTATATGGTACGGTATATCTGGAATCTATTCGAGGAAGTAGTACGTACGTTTCCTAAGAAGGTGTTGAAGTATCCTTAGTGTTGTCATAAATGTCACTGGTTCCCTTCCTCCCCCTTGTTAGAATAGGAGAAAGAGAGAGGGAGAAATACTAACATGTGTAAACTGTCACGTCCTATGAACGGGGTTGGTCGGGAAATCAGTGGGGTATAGTTACAATTTGTACTAGTAGTCTATAGTAGCTTGTGATTTATACCGCATTCGTAATAGTGATGATAGTCTGTAATGTCGGAGACGGAATTATTTCTAGAGGTATAACGTACCTGTAGTAGCGTCCGTGTCATGCTTGGCCTCAGGGATGCCGTCTGTAGTAGTTGGTAATGGACAATTTATCTTTTTATGCCCCGCATTTCCACACTTGAAGCACAACCCCATTGTCTCCGAGCTTGTGTCCTTTCGGGGGAATTTGCAATTCTAGACCTGGTGTCCATACGCGTTGCATCTGCCGCAAGGAGGGAGGCATTGTCCCTTATGATGGTGTTTGCATCGGGAGCAGTAGGGTAGATTTCCCTTATAAGCTTTCCCCTTAGATTCGGTAGTGGGGTTTGAGTTATCCTTGCCCTTTTAGTTCGGGGCTGAGCAATGTCTGTGTTGGAGCTTTCTCCCGGGTTCTTTTTGAGGGTTACCAGTTGAGCTTTGGTGTCCTTTTCCACAGGGAGGCTAGCTTGGGCTTTTTTGTGATAATGAGTCAGAAACTAACTGGAGCATATCTCCCAGCGTTTGGCACAAGTATCTTAATTGTTCCCAATAGAATTCTAAGGTTCACAGACGCCATCCTTGCTCGTGGGTGAGTAGGCGTAGACCCGTGATTTCCTTCTGGACAGTAGTTAGTTGGTTGCGTAATGCCTTCATCGTTTCATCAGTATGCTTAGAGTGGTCAGTGTTTACATTGACAATGATCGGAGCGGTAACCGTAGGAGGAGTGGGGATGGTAGTGGTTGTGATATGTTTATCAGTAGTAGGGTTTGAAAGGGAGTCTGCTCGGGTTAGTTGAGTAACTTCTGCGACTATGGTCTGAGATGGAAAGTCTCGGAGTCCTGCCGGGTGTGCCGTTTCTTCCAACGGTTCTTCACTCACTGGCTCGATGTCGCCTTCGAGAGTAAGTAGGTAAGGGAACAAGGTCCGGTCCTCACTGTGTTGGTCATCATCGGACATGTGGCTAGCGGAGTAATTTGTCATTCCCTACGAAATGGGGGGGGGGGTTATCAACACAAAGTTTTGACGTTGGCATTAAGTATGGTATAATAGCAATTATGGGGTCGCGAGTATAAAACTGTATTCTAGTGAAACAATAAAAGAACAAATGATTTTCTCCAACTGGCGATTTGTGGTGCAGTTTTCGGACAGACGACACATAATGATAGTAGTCCCGTGGGTCCCGGTCCCAACCGGTGTGAGATATATGGGAAAAAGTCTGTTTGTTGCGTTTCTGCTGTACTGAAGTATTACATCTGTCAGCCTATCCGGGGCGTGCTTATCCTAGGTCGCGCCTATGATCTATAAAAGTGAATCATCAAGCAGTCAGCAAGGTTTATCAGTCATGTAATATAGGGTAATCAGGTTGATTAGGTGGGAACCGTAATTGCATCTAGGATTGGGTATCGATGATTGTCCCCGGCATTAAGGGTATAAGCTCTGCCCCGTGCATGGTTGTTGTTGTTCTTTGGTCTTGGAGCATAGGTCTTAGTAGTCGCGGCTTCTGCCGAATTCGATCTAGAGGGTAGGGGTTGGTGATTTGCGGTGTACGATCATAACCAGGAGTACGTGTGCCATACGGTTAGCTCACTGGATGTTTGTGGGTTTGGGTGAGACGACGTTTTCCGGAATGCTCTCGGGGGGTCCACGAATATACTCCTAGATACGTTAGTGTTCTGGGTCTACCATAGCAGGGTAGAGAAGGGCGAAATGTTGGAATCCTAGTAGTATATCCAGTGATATCGTTGCAAGTGTGTCGTCGGGCATGCATCATGCTTGGACAGTTCAAAGAAGAGAGATAAGTGGGTGGGTTGTAAGAGGTTGTGGTGTGTCACACGGGTGTGAATAGTGAGGCAATCTGTAGTAGTACTAAGTGATGGTCGTACTGTGGTGCGGGAAGGTCAAGGGCTCTTAAGGTCATGAGTGTGAAGATTCTCGAGTTTTGAAGTTTAAGAGGGTATAGAGAGTTCGTTAACATTCACACAATTTCCAAAAACCTTATGCTGGGTGGGGCGGGGATTCCGTATACCTATTGAGGTCAGGGTGTCTTAATGTTGTACATGTCAAAGGATTTTGCACAGATAATATATCTAAGAATTTAGTTGATTCGTAGTCATTCCTTCCGATTGTTCGTTTACAAAAATTTTCGGGCAGTACTACACCCGAACGGATACCATAACATTTTACAGAATGCAATAATACAGTCATCTAGTCATAAGTATTCAATACGTTTTGTGGCTCCTACAACCCTGCTTTACGCAGATTTGGCAAAATGGTTATAGTTGTTATCTAGCTAGTCCTAAGTAGGCTTCTGATCACTTGGAACTTCATTCCAGGTACATGTCGCGTGGGTAATAACGTTCGGCGAGTAGGTCTTGGTAACGTGGCGGTGCACGGTAAAGTGCATCTTCTTCCACCTGCCTTCCTCCTAGTCGTTTGACCCACTTTTTCGTCTTCCTAGTGAAGTTTGCAGCCACCCTCTTCCAGTGGTGTAATTTGTCCTTAACCTTTCGAGCGACGGACCTCTTCATGATCCTCAGCTCCTTCTCATAGTCCTGACACTTGTACTTCAGCTCCCACGTACAATTATTCAGTTCAATTGTCTGCTCCATGACCCATTCGTAAGCCTCTACGTCGATTATTCCAAAGTTTTGATTCTCGTCCTCCTCGATCCCGAATTCCTCTACTGGTGCATATTCTCTGTCGAGGTAGGTGTATTGTACTTGTTCCTCCTGAATCTGGTCTGAGTCAGACGGGTATTCTTCCATATCTGCGCTTGGCCTATTGCTGGAGAGATCCTATAAAGCGCAAAGAGGATAAAGAATGTCTCAGTGGTTATATCCCTGGCTAGCACTAGGTGTTTCGTTCATAAGAATGACGTAGCTTTATTCTAAGATATTGGAGAGATTTCGTGGAATTGGTTGGGTCGCCGTTGCTATAAACGCATGGGCGTGTCAATACTGTGGGTGTCACTACTGTTGTCGGTAGGTGTTAGATTTTTGCTATCGAAATAGTGAGTCGTTCTAACTAGATGTTGGTTTTTCCCATTTCCATGGTCGTAGGTCATATTGTGCTTCTTACAGTCGAGGAGTTAGTATAGGCGTGAAGCCTATTCACTTATATACACAGTACCTATAATAATCTAACAGCGTAGCAGGTAGTATTCGGTCTCGTTCCTCTCGTTGTTAGAGTTAACTAGTGTATTCCTGTTCAATATAACCCCTTTCAGGTTCCACATCATCTTTCCTTAATTGTACATAGTTGATCAGGCTATGTTAAATTAACGTCGTATGATGTAATTCCCGAACCAGTCATACCTAATGAAGAAATACTGCCTAACGGTCATAGTCTAGGCCCACTAAATGCAACCTAAATCGCTATAACCTTAGGCTCTGATACCAATCTGTAACACCCCCAAAATCACAGATTAGCGGAAGCAAGCTTTGGGGTGCTACTAATCAAATATCACAGCACAAAAGTAAAGCAAACGACATCTATATGCAACGTTTGTAAAATAGTTACATTTCCATACATAAAATGTTTGAAACATAACGTTTCCGGTTACAAAATGAAGTTCCCTAGAGTCCGCGTAAAAGGCGGGAGATTCTATTACATAATCATAATAAATACAAAAGATAATGCTAAGAATCTCCGTTAAATGCAAGGTCGAAATCATGCGACTCTAGCTAGTATCCTGAGGGAATCCTACTCCGTATGTGTACCTGAGATACAAAGCTAAAAAGGTCAACACGAATGTTGGTGAATCTCACAGGTTTGTAAATAAAGTAAGTGTTTGAGCACAAGATTTCATTAATAAGGCCCGCAGGCGTAAATCAGTTATTTGCAATACTCACAATATAAAGTAAGTAAGTTATACCATTGCCATGAGGCTCATAATCGAAGCTTAACCCGTAAATAATAAATTTGCTCCCGTGACATGCTCGGAAATTGAGCAAGCATCAGTAACGAATAATAGTCGCCCGTTTATACAGATCGGTTCGTGGTATCGCTTCTACCCCGGGCGGGGAGGGTCATTTCCCTAATGGATCCATTAACTAGTGTTCGCGCTTAAGTACATAACTAACGATAAATGATGAGGAGGCTTCCCCAAATAAATGGTGAAAACTCATGCAATTCCGTTTGGTAAACATGTAAATCAGTACTCGTGTTCATAAAAATAAGCAATGTATCTCACCCCGTAAGTAAAACAGTAAAACAGTAAAAGTGGGGCTATGAGACTCACCTGAGTCCAGTAAGTACATATGCGTAATCAACCAGGTAAAAGCGGTTGTAAGTCTGTGTATCGATTCTCAGAATCCTGCAACCTTCTGGCGTTCGTAACGCACAAGGTTGTAAGTAAACTAGTAAACGAGTTGGCGTCTTAAAAGATCACCCATGCCAGTTGTCCACTCAACTAGGACATGTCCAAGTGTTTGTTTAGTAAATCATTTGTATTTTGAAAACAGTATGGCCCGTTGGTGACGGTTTGTAAAAATAATCCGGGTGTGGTATTATTATGTATGTCATTTTATTAAAAATCGTATCTAGGATTTAAATTCGGAAAATTGGTCAAGTCGGGTTATGGACTGAAATAGTGGTGCGAATTGAGTTCGCGGTGCGAGCCGAGTTCGGCTCACAAAGCAGTAGGCTGCTGTCGCACCCCCAAATTATGATGCGGAAGCGGATCGGTTCGGGGCGCGACTAATCAAATATCAAGCACACAAGGCATACAATGAACGACTCTATATGCGTCGTTTTACAAAATACATTGATATTATAAAAGTTTTACACTATTATAATATGGTTTACAAAAGCTCTTGAGCCATATGGTAGAGATTCTATGGCATAACTAAATTATACAAAATATAGTAATGCATGACAATCTCCTGATGTCTGAATGCGACTCGAGCTAATGGGCATCCTGAGTGAGCAGACCTAATGCTGTTGTGAACCTGAGAATACACGCTAAAATGGTCAGCTAAAAGCTGGTGAGCTCACAGGTTTAATGATAAAGTGTAATGTATGAACCGCAAGATTTAAGTATGAATATGTATAATTAAACAAATAAGTAATTGATAAATGATGTATATAACTGCCATGAGCACATAGTCTGAGCTTAACTGAGGTGTCAGGATCACAATTAAGTGCCTGAGCGAGGGTGCCTCTATGCGTGTGCCTAATCAACACACGTATGAACAAATGATAATGCGTCCGTTTGACCAGTCAGTGCGTGCTGACCCAGACGGGGATTGTCAGTCCCATATGGTACCATACACTAACATTCACGCTACAAAGTATTACCAAACTATGCTTATGAGGACTTATGATGATTAGCTGATTAACTCATGCAGGATATAGCGATTTTTGATACTTGCGTTCACATGTAAAACAAAACAGAGCATGTATCTCACCCCTAGGTAAAAGCATTTAAAATAGGGGCTATGAGACTCACCTGAGTCTAATGAGATGCTATCAAGCACAATTGATGGTTTACAAGAGAAGTGATGTCGTCTCCAACGACTGAAACCTGCTGGGCGTCCTAAACGCGCAAAGTTTTAATGATTAGATGTTGAAACCTGCCGGACGTATTAAACGCGCAAGGTTTAATTGGTAAGATGTCTCAACAGACCATCTATGCTAGTTGTTCTATTAACTGGTTATGTCCAAATCATTTGGTTAATGTTTATGTTTGAAGTTGAGAAAGTGTATACGGCTCGTTGGTGACGGTTTGTAATAATAATTTCAAACTATTATTATTATACATGATTTGTTGTACTTAGAAAAGTATATGTGTTTCATGTGTAAGTCGTATCGTATAAGTTTAGTTGTTATTCAAGTTCGTTATATCCTTTACATTATATTTCATAGGTTACAAAATTTGGTACGGGTCCTAAAACTGAAATATGCTATTTTCGACCCCTAGACGACCCCGAAAGGCCTAAAACTGCCTAGGCTATGGTACATAGCTTTGATCATTGGGCCGTTTTCGAGTGACCATGTGACTTTTAGCCCAATCCGTTACAATAAATTTTTCATCGTTCGGCTATGGAGCACCTAGCCGTTCGGCTATGGGAGTCCAGTCGTTCGGGTGATCAAGTCCAGCCGTTCGGCTCATCTAGTCCAGCCGTTCGGCTCATCAATCCAGTTTAAGTCTGTTCGCGAAATCAGTTGGGAAAACGAGTATAGGTTCGATGTTTGGACATAAACTACTTGATAGAACACTAATACAAGATGATATATGTTATTTAAACACGAAATTTAAAAGAAAAGTGAAAGATTTCTTACGGATAAAAATAAGGAACAGATGATGGTGATGATGCCGAAGAAGATGAAGGAGATAATGAAGATGGAAATGGTGATGATGCTTATTGTTGCTGCTGATCTTGCTATTGTTAATATTGTTGTTGTTGTTTTTGATTTCGAAGGAGGTCGAGAGAGAGATCAGAGATAGATCGATGATGAAGATAAAATGAAGGAGAAGAAGAAGTCTAGGCCGGCCAACTCCAATTATTGGAGTTGGTTGGCTCCTACGCGTAGTACAAAATACCCGTGTTTTTGTACCTGATCGTAAAAGTGGTATAATATTTTCAAATGATAAATTTCAAAAAATGATATCGTATATACTTTTAATCGAAGTATTTTATAAAAATACTTTTAGTGAGATATAAAAATATATCTTTGTTTTAAGTTTGAATGACGGATATGGTTCGAATGGTTTCGTCGCGCTTGAGTAAGATTGAATAAAACTAATATGTTTTATTTTTGTCTAATGTAAATTGTAATTATTATTTTCAATAATACTACATTATTTATAAGTTTTGTCCCGAATGTTTTTACTTTGTACGATACAAATACTTTATATATTATCGAATTAATATATAATAAATACTGAGTATATTAAATAATAGTTTCATATTACTTAATATTTGTTTTCACCAAAGCCCGTGTAAACGAATCGGATTTTGACCGATTTGAAAATGCACGATTTAATTTAATCGCGTACTGATATATATTCAACAATATATATATTGATACATACAATTAGCCTAATACATAGCTAATTACATGTGTTTCTAAATGATTAGGAACTAATAACTAGTCCTAATTTGACGGGTGTCACAGCTGCGAACTGAACTCAGTTCGCAACACAAGGTTCGGTTCGCAAGTCGACTCGCAGGTCAACTCGCAGGTCAACTCGCAGGTCAACTCGCAAGTCCAATCGCAAGTCGACTCGCAAGTCAACTCGTAGGTCGACTCGCAAGTCAACTCGCAGGTCGGCTCGCAGGTCAACTCGCAGGTCGGCTCGCAGGTCAACTCGTAGGTGGGTTCGGTTCACCGTTGGGTTCACGAGTTCAATCTTCGGTTCGCAATTGGGTTCGCCTCGCAGGACGAACAGATCTCGGTTCGCAGAACGAGCTGTTCGAACACTTTTTCATAAAAACGCATTTTCAAGTCAATTTCTGGGCAAGTCTTTGTTGAGTAAACGTTCTAGCATGTAAATAAAAGCTTTACAAGTAATTACATCGAGTTTTAAGGCGTTTCATACCAAGAATCGAAAATGGAGATGATGACGGTGAGGTAGAAGATGATGGCGGTCCTTGTGCTTTCTCTTGTTGATGATGATGAACGATTTTGATGACGGTGGCGTTGCTCTTGCTGCTGATTCGAAGGAAGAAAAGGGGAAAGAAAGAGAGAGGGTTTTGGAAATGTAAGTGTGTGTGTGTTTGTGAATAAAATGGAAGGATGTGAAGGATGGAGGAGTTTTAAAGGAGATGGGTCATGGGTCGGGTTGAGGCTTGGGTCCGCGGGTTTGGGCTAACCCATTTGGGTCTCGATCTCGTGAACTCGTTGCTCCGATTTTTATGTTACATTCCGCGATTGTTTAAATGTCGTTCCGTGTTTAAGTATATCCAAAATATTTTAATAGAAATGTTTTATCAAAACACTAATTAATGGGTTATGAAATTATAAATTCGAATTGTTTTCGCTTAACTCACGTGCTTCGTGCGTGTTTGTCGTGTACAGGGTGTTTTTATGAATGAGAGATACTTGGAATATATTCTCACAATATATTATTGAAAAATCATTTTTGTTTGGATAAGTCCACCTTGTTATAAAGTTTTGTCACCAACGTCCATTTATTAATGTCGGACATTGTCCGGTTCATAAGTGTACGATTTAAATTAGATCACGTAAGCGTGCCCGTATTCACACCATAATGTTACCTTTATTTAGGGTATTACAAAACTAAATACCCGAAATTTCAAGTAGTTTCGATACTAATTGTAGTCCTAAATTGGCGGGTGTTACACACTCAATTATTCGTTTGTTTAAATTTTATTTTAAACTTTATAATTGATAAGTAAAATAAGTGAAATAATGTTATTTAAAACTTTTAATAAAATTATTCACCGTAGTGGGACTGTATGGTTAAATTGCGTGCCAGATTTCGGTTGAATTTGAAATTTATATTTTAAGGTAATGTTCCAAATACTAAAACAGGAACGGGAAAATAAATACTTTTATTATTTTCGACCTTTAGGTACGTTTTATAATTGTTTCTGTTCGTGTATGACGCGCTCGTCACGTTTAATATAAAACGTATAATATCGTATTTTATTTCAATTATATAAGTTAATAATATTTGTAATTAATAATTTTCGAATTATTAATTATTTTGTATCACCAACTTTGTAGTATTTAAATTGTCGAGTTTAATACGTTCATTTCGTACGTAATTATATATACATATAATTACGAATATAATACATCACGTATCACATAGTAAGTTTCACAAAACTTAACACATAAAATAGTTTTGAATTCACTAATCAGGGAATTACTCTAGGTAATGCATGAAATTAATTTAGGATTATACCCTAAATGGAGGATTGTCACATTCTCCCCCCGTTAGCGAAATCTCGTCCCGAGATTTAAGTTGAGTTATTCGTGACAGGCGTTTGTTCAAACAGGTGAGGGTATTTCTTTCGTATCTCATCCTCGCGTTCCCAAGTAAACTCCGGGCCATGTTTCGAGTTCCAACGAATCTTGACAAGTTTGATTCGTTTGTGTCGGAGTTTCTGCGTTTTCGTATCGGTTACTTCGATAGGTTCCTCCACGAAGTTAAATTTTGAGTTGATAAAGACTTCGTCAGGAGGGATGATAAGTGTTTCATCGGAAAGACACTTCTTCAAGTTACACACATGAAAAGTGTCATGAATGCTACTAAGCTCTTGTGGCAACTTTAGTTTGTAAGCGACAGGACCAATCCTCGCAAGGATTTCAAAAGGTCCAACATATCGCAGGTTAAGTTTTCCTCGTTTGCCAAATCGTGCTACCCCTTTCCAGGGCGATACTTTGAGTAGGACTTTGTCTCCTACTTGAAACTCAAGAGGTTTACGACGGTTATCGGCGTAACTCTTTTGTCTGTCTCTTGCCGTTTTCAATTGGTTTAGTACTTGAGATATCTTGTCCGTGGTTTCCTGGACAAGTTCCGGTCCGGATAGTTGTCTGTCGCCCAACTCTGCCCAACAGAGTGGTGATCAGCATTTGCATCCATACAGTGCCTCGAATGGAGCCATCTGTATGTTGGTGTGATAACTGTTGTTATAGGAGAATTCGGCTAATGGGAGGTGAGTATCCCAGTTTCCCCCAAAGTCAATCACACACGCTCTCAATAAGTCCTCAAGCGTTTGAATCGTTCGTTCACTCTGGCCATCAGTTTGTTGATGATAGGCTGTACTCATGTCGAGTCGAGTACCTAAAGCCTGTTGTAGTGATTGCCAGAAGCGAGATGTGAATTTGCTATCTCTATCAGATATAATGGACAACGGTACACCGTGTCGAGAAACGATCTCTTTGATATAGATCTTCGCCAGTTTCTCTAGTTTGTCAGACTCTTTGATAGCAACGAAGTGGGCTGATTTCGTCAATTGATCGACAATCACCCATATGGAATCAACTCCAGTTAATGTGTTTGGTAGTTTTATGATGAAGTCCATCGTTATGTGCTCCCATTTCCATTTTGCCATTTCTGGTTGTTGCAAAAGTCCTAAAGGTTTTTGATACTCAACCTTGACCTTTGAACATGTTAGACACTTGCTGACATAAGTAGCAATGTCTCTCTTCATGTTAGGCCACCAATAGAAACCTTTCACATCTTGGTACATCTTATCTGCACCAGGATGAATCGAGTAGTTGGACTTGTGAGCTTCGTCCAAAATCAGTTTGCGTAGTTCATCATCGCACGGTACCCAAATTCGATTCATGAAGTATAAAACTCCATTTTCTTTGGTTTCGAGTTGTTTCTCCATTCCCCTCAGGGATTCGTCTTTCCTGCGTTCGGTGGTGAAAGCTATTCGTTGCGCATCACGAATTTGAGTAATAAGATTCGAGTGGATTGTTAATACCAAAGCTCGAACTCTACGAGGTTTTACATTCTCTTTACGACTCAGGGCATCCGCTACTACCTTAGCCTTGCCCGGATGGTACTTAATCTCACAGTCGTAATCATTCAGCAATTCGACCCAACGTCTCTGTCTCATGTTGAGCTCTTTCTGGTCGAATATGTGGTGTAGACTCTTGTGGTCGGTGAAGATCGTACACTTTGTACCGTATAGGTAGTGTCTCCAGATCCTGAGTGCAAAGATGACGGCTCCCAACTCTAAGTCATGAGTTGTATAATTCTTCTCGTGAATCTTCAATTGACGAGATGCATAAGCAATAACTTTGTCATTTTGCATGAGGACACAACCTAATCCTTGATGTGAGGCATCACAGTAAATGATGAAGTTTTCTGTTCCCTCAGGTAAAGATAAGATTGGTGCGGTGCTCAACTTTTGTTTCAACAGTTGGAAGGCGTTTTCTTGTTTTTCGCCCCATTCGAATTTCTTATCCTTTCGAGTTAATGTGGTGAGTGACTGGGCTATTTTGGAAAAGTTTTCGATAAATCGATGGTAATAGCCAGCCAAACCAAGAAATTGTCGAATCTCGGTTGGGGTCTTTGGGGCTTCCCAGTTTTTGATCGCCTCAATTTTGGACGGATCCACATAAATTCATTTATCATTTATCACGTGACCAAGGAAATGAACCTCTCTAATCCAAAATTCACATTTGGAGAACTTAGCATACAGCTTCTCGTTCTCGAGTAGTTGGAGGATAAGTTTCAGGTGTTGTTCGTGATCCTCTTTCGTTTTCGAGTAAATCGGGATGTCATCAATGAACACAATGACAAACTTATCAAGATAAGGTTTGCATACTCGGTTCATGAGATCCATGAATACTGCAGGCGCGTTAGTTAATCCAAACGGCATGACTAGGAACTCATAATGACCATAACGAGTCCTGAACGCGGTCTTCGGTACATCCTCTTCTCGAACCTTCAGTTGATGATAACCAGATCACAGATCGATCTTCGAGTAGTAACTCGATCCTTGTAACTGATCAAACAGATCATCTATACGAGGTAACGGGTATCGGTTCTTGATAGTTACCTTATTCAGCTCTCGGTAGTCAATACACATCCGCATAGATCCATCCTTCTTCTTGACAAACAAAACCGGAGCTCCCCAAGGTGAAAAGCTCGGTCAGATGAATCCTAAGTCCAAGAGCTCCTGCAACTGTGTAGACAATTCTTGCATTTCTGATGGAGCTAGACGATAAGGTGAGCGAGCGATTGGTGTGGCTCCAGGCACCAGATCGATGCGAAACTTGACTTATCACGGAGGTGGTAATCCTGGAAGGTCATCAGGAAACACTCCCGGATAGTCTCGCACTACAGGTATATTACTTAAACTTTGCTCCTTGGGTCTCTTTTCTACAACATGTGCTAAAAACGCTTGGTATCCCTTTCGGAGATACTTTGTGGCTTTTAAGCAATTGATCATTTTAACGGCACTCGTCCTCTTATCTCCTTGTATTACCAAGGTTTCTCCAGTTAACAATGGTAAACGTACCATTTTATCAAAACAAACAATCTCTGCACGATTCTTCGACAACCAGTCCATACCGACTACGATGTCAAAGCTTCCCAACTCATCCGGTAGTAAGTCTATTTTGAAAGGATGACTCTCCAATGTTAGAGTACATCCTGGTACTATTTCTCCTGATTCAATCAACCTACCATCGGCTAGTTCTAAAGTGTACTTGTTATCTAGTTTACGGGATTTAATGTCTAATAGTGATCTAAATTCTGTAGACACAAAACTCAAATCGGCGCCTGAATCAAATAACACAGAGGCATAATGGTTGTTAACTAGAAATGTACCAGTGACAGTGTTGGGATCCTGGCGTGCCTCTTGTGCTCCAATGACAAACGCACGACCTCGAGCTGGTTGGTTGTTGGTGTTACCACGGTTGTTGTTGTTCGGGTTTACATTGCGGTTCTGATTGTTTTGGTTGCCGCGGTTAAGTTTAGGGCACTTGTTTCGGAAATGACCTTGCTCGCCACATTCGAAACATCCATTAGCTGGTCGATCCCTATTTGTTTAAGTAGTAGGGTTCGATCTACAGTATTGGGCCAGATGCCCCCAGCGTTTGCAATTCCCACAGAAAATACAATCACCATCATGGTGACGTTCACACTTGCCACACTTGGGCTTGTTCCCCAAGTAAGACTTCTGTTCAGCAGTCGTGGCAAGGTAAGCTTTCGTGGTTCCAGTCGGCATCTTGTTCTGTTGACCCTGACGGTCATTCCACTTACGTTTTCCTTTTCCAGCATCAGCACTGCTGGATTACACCTTTCCCGAAGCAGCTTTCTTAGTAAGGGTTCCCATTCTGACTGCTTCATCTGTCAAGCGTTGTGCTAGTTCTACAGCACTCTTAAAGGTGGCAGGATTAGATGAAGTTACCAAGCTTTGAATCTGTGGCACCAAACCCCAGATATACCTTTCAGTGCGCTTGTACTCAGGTGTGACCATGTGTGGTACAAGGTGTGCCAGTTCTTGAAATCTAGTGGTATATCCTGTGATATCAGTACCAACCATAGTAATGTCCCAGAACTCAGTCTCAATCTTCTGCAGCTCACTGTGGGGACAAAATTCTTCCACAACCATGGCTTTCAAAGTTTCCCAGGTCATCGAGTGGGCGGTTGTGCGTCCAAGTGCTTGAACTTGGCCATTCCACCATGTCAATGCCTTATCACAAAATGTGCATGTAGCATACTTTACCATGCAGTCACGAGCACAGTTGCTAATATCTAGCACAGACTCCATTTTCTCTATCCAATGAATGATTCCAATAGAACCCTTAGTACCACGAAAGTGGCTTGGTTTGCACGCTAGGAATGTTTTGTACGAACATCCTCTTTGGGTACTCTGAGGGTTACCGTCAGATACAACAAGTTTGGTATTTCTGCTACCGCTGACCCTGTCGCTACGGTTTCGGTCAGTATCTTACTGAGCAAGTGCTTCAGCAATCCTTCGGTTGACCATTTGTTCGGTCGTCTCATCAACAGCAGGAGGTGGGTTTCTGCGGACGTTCCGGGTATTCCTACGCTTAGGCGACATGATTCAGTCCTAATCACACACAAGAAACACTCGTAAGATACCCTAATCAAATCATCACTCATATAGCATGTGATAAATATAGATATAGTATGATAATCAATCACCAATTGATATCACTCACAGTGTACACAGTGACATAAACTAAACATAAGTTATATATCATATATAAGTCAAAAGGTTTTACATAAGTTTTGTACAATGATGGGATTGACAATAAGGAGAAAATACACCCATCAGATCAAACATGATCTACAAAATGTGACGGATTTAACCTATACATCCATCTAGTCAAAAGTTTTGTCCTACTACATCATAGCTACAATCCTAATACATCATAGATACCATCCTAACATGGTGAATCTAATAGAAATATGCTAAAAACATCCCTACAACCATCCTAACAGCTAACATCAGTACACAAACTCCAACTGCAGAACCTACTATCCCCAGACGTCTCTCAAGCCTAATCAGATGTGCCCTAGTCTCATCGGCGGACTCTCGATCCATCTCAATGTGTACCTCAGAAGTGGCAAGACGTCCATAGATAGTAAGCACATCACCGTCCAGTCGAGAGGCATCACTGTGCAACTCTCCGATAGAATCCTGCGTACCATAATGAAATCCAAGAAGAGTACGGACAACTGCAACTACGGTAGGGATAGTGAGCTCCAGAGGCTCCTCAGTCAGGTGTAAGAGGGTTGATGAGTGAGATGACTCCCCAGTCTCGAAAGTAGAAGGAATCCTCTTAAGTGTCCTCCAGTGGCGTAGTATACGCGGCATCCAGTCAAGATGCGGAACTCTAGTCCTCTGCAATGACTGCTGATCACAAGGTATCTCTCTCTCCTCAGTCATCGGATCCTTGTCACGAGGTGCCAAGGGTCCTACAGGTGGGGATCTAACGCTCATCCTAGCAGTCCTACACAATCCAGGCCCACGTGAAGACTCTCCATAATGACGAGTCGCCATGAAAGTAAATCCTAGAATACGAGTAGTGGGATCAGTGGGTGGTGATGGTGGAGTGCCTATAGTACCATCTAAAGTAGCTCTAGGAAATGTGGGTGGGTACACCTCCTCAGAAGGTGATAAACCAAGATCGATCTAATAAACTTATTAGATTAACACAAGTTTTGAATTATTACTAAGAAGTTGCGGAATTACACTCAATAATATTATGAAGATCAATAATAAAATCAATAAAACAAAATTACTATCAAAAGCTTCAATCTTATTAATAATATAAGACGAATACACTGAAATGTATTATGGTTACAAAACCTTGAAGCGGCACAAAAACTCTCTTCATTATCTAGGTTTAGGATCTCTATTTATATCCCATAGAGTCCTGCTAAACAATCTCCTATAATCATGGAAACTGTTACACTCCATAATTATTCAAACTTTATCTTTTCCGCCTATTCTATACATAAACAGTGTTAATTACCACAACTATACAAACAGTGGTATTTCCTATAGAACAGTGTTAACACTTATACAATTTACTAGACTTACCAACCAACAGTGGTAACTAGCCTAAACAGTGTTAACTGTTGTAAACCAGACTAATAGTTGTAACACTCTAACAGTTGAAACTATTACTAACAGTTGTAACTCTTATCTTCACTTCAATCTTCGATAACAGTTGTAACTTCTGATAGACAGTGGTAACCATTAACCCTAACAGTGTTAATATCAGTAGTAACATTAACACTAACAGTGTTATTGCCTTGTGCATTCTTCAATCAACAGTAGTAACATCAATTCCCAACAATCTCCTCCTAAACTTAATCTGTCCCCAACAGTATTAAGTTTCTCTATATTCTTCATGTTGACCTCTTTCAAACTCTTTCAAACCAACTATCTCTGATCTCTATGCCTCCTCTCATACTCTTCTTTCTTGTGAATCTGATTCAATATCATATATACCAAATTTTCTGCCAAATCATTGTTGAATGAGACAAATAACTTGGCATGCCTTAAGCTTCTCAATAAACTCAGACTCATATCATATTCCCTGTCTGTTAACATCCAAAGCATAGTAGCATCATTCAATATCACTTGATGAATATCTGGATTGCTGTGATAAATCCATTGTCTTACTGTCTGAAAAGTGTTGAACTCAAATGAAAATCTATCTGGTTCAAACATTATTGAAATCCATGACCAAGTACACAACTCATATACACTATCAAACTTCTTGGTACTTAATCCTTTCTCAGACCCAATCTCATACATCCTAACCAAATCTTCCCTGGTAATCACCTTGATCAACTCTTTAAAAGACCTCCAAAATGATACAGAAGTATCTGCTCTTTCAATTCTGATTTTCTCACACTTAACAGGAATTGAATATTGTTCAATGGACCAATCAATTATTCCAGACAAGTTGTTAGGTGAAAGTTGTACCTGAAGTGGTTGTACCATAATCACATCATTCAAATCAATTTTATTTCGTGGTAGATCAGGAATTGATGCATATTCCTGCCTTAATTTCTCTTTAAGATCAGCACTCAGTCTTTCCCATTCTTTTTCTTTTTCTATTTCTTTTTCAATCCTCTCTTTTTGTTTCTTTTCACTATCTGCCTTCTTCTTGGCTTTCTGCTCTTCCTCTGCTCTCTTAGCTGCCTCAGGATTCAGAAATGTATCTCTGTCCCATATCCTCTGCAGACTTTCAAGTGACATAACATTCAATCTAGAAGTTGGAATATTCCCTCCTCTTAACTTTACAATCAAATTTCTTCTCTGTTGTGCTCTTGTTAGAGGTTTATTCCTTTTCTCAGCATCTTTTGTAGCTCTGATCTTTCTCATCTCATCAGCTTTCTTTCTCTTAACCTGCTCTACCAAAAACTCAATGTCATCTAACTTCTGCTCTTTCAACTGAGCTTCATCCCATTCATCTACCTGAGCTTTGGTCATCTTAACAAACTGACCTGGTTCAACTTCTACATCAATCAATTCCTCCTGAAGAACATCAACATTAATTTCTGCATGTAATCTCTGGGCATATTCATCATCATTAACTGTAGCTTCATGAGGCATTGATCTTTGCTTTTTCTTTGTAGGCCCTTCTTCCAGAATGCCCTTACCCTTATCCTTTGGATCAATTTTGGGTAAATTTTGAGCAGGAGCAGTAGCTGTAGTAGATTCTTTGATCTGAACAGGTGGTAAAGGTGTTGATTTAAATTTCTTTGCTCTAACAGAAGACACAGGAATTGATTTCTGTCTTTTAGACTTTTTCTCTTCTGCTTTTGATTTTTCAGCATTTGCAGAGTCATCTTTCTCTTTGTTTGCTTTCACAGTCTCAATCTCATTAGGTGTTGGTGTTTCCATCTCAATTTCCTCATCAATTTGTTCAGAAATTGAACCAGTTGGTACTTTATTCTGATCATCATCATCCTGATCATCATCACCATTAAAATCATCAATATGAACATTCTTTTTATCACCCTTATTAGTCCAAAATTTCTCCCCCTTTTTGAAAGCATCCTGTGGAGAATCACCTTCAACCAAGACATACTCCTTGCCCTCTTTCAATACTTTGACCACAAGATTTTCCAACTGAGTAAGCCTATGCTCCAAATTTGCTATCATTGCATCTTTTTCTCTATTCTTCCTTCTTTCCACCTTTAGCTTCTCCCAAACATAATCAATCATTTTCGTTAATTCCAAGTTAGTTCTAGCCTCATCACCATCAGAATGTGACTCCCTAGGTGAATCATTGACATGTGCATCAAAATCTTCCTCATACCTGGTATGATCAGAAAATTCCCCTCTTTTCTTGGTACTGGCACCACCAAAATCATCTACATGAGTAGAATCATCTTCTGGAGTTGCCTCTGCTTGGGTCTTATTAACGTTACTTCTATCCTGCTCTGTCTGTGGACTAGAAGCAGTAGAAGCAGCCCTTGCAGAATGGTCACCTCACTCCTTATGGACCACATGTTGTTCATGACCCCTTTCATTTGACTGAGATGCCTGAGCAGCATGAGCCTCAGACACCTGATGTGTAGCCTTTTTGGCTTTTCTGGTGTAGGTTGTGGTAAATTTGTTCCCTTGTTTTTGTACATTACCCCCAATTGCTGTGGGTTGAGAAGGAGTGGGTTGTTCCATTCTCTCAGCAACTGGTTCAACTTCAGTTGGTGGTACAGAAGCTGTGGTGGAGGGTGCAGGAAGCATTGTTGGAAACAATGTTGTTACCCTCCCAGAAAACATTGTACCTTTAATTGAGGTATCTCTCTTCATATTTGAAAACACTTTTGGTTTTAAAGAAGAGATACCTATAATTCTATCCAGGGCAGGCAAGTCAGCAATTTGTTCATTTAAAAACAACTGTACAAACCTTGGATACATTAAAAATTTGAGTTTAGGTTGGTTTAACTTTCTAAGCATACCAGCAAAAATAAATTTTGAAAAATTAAAAAGTTGGCCAGTAGCTAGACATACCAAGGCATAGCCTACATTACTACTAAATTGTTCAAAAGATGAACGTTTTGAAGATAGACAATGTAGTAATGTATGAATTAAAAATCGCCATTGGTAGGAAAACAAAGTTTTCTGGAAAACAAACCCACCCAGATTTCCCTCATATCCCATTCGTTGTAAATTGGTATATAAAACTTCATCAGATATTGAAGTAATACCTTCTTCATCTTCAAGATGAAGAGAAAAGAGAATGGTTGCTTCTGTAATCACCACTTGTTTCTCAGCAACAGTAGAAACAATTCTTTGAATGCCTGCTTCTTCTTCAATCCTAGCATTCACCCAGAACTCATTGATATAGTCGTGTGAAATTCTGGGGGCAACAGTTTGCGCATAGTATATAGATGAATTGCGCAGAAAATCAATGATTTCAACATAATCATTGGCGGTTATAGGTTTAACAAGAAAAGCGATCATGTTATGATTTTTGCCAAGTGAGAGTTGAGGTGTGGTTGACGAAGAAGAAGCCATGAATGATTTGTATAAGGATTTGCAAAAGCAGTGATTACAGGGTTTATGAAAGCAGTGTTTAAGAAAGTGTGAAGAAAATATACAAGTGATGGGAGAATTTATACTGTTAGTTTCAAAGACCTAATTTTGAAATAAAATCCCCAAATTTAACATTAACAGTGGAAACGATTTTAAAATAGTTACTATTTTAAAACAGTGGAAACAAAAAGAACTAACAGTACTTATATATTCATGATAATAATACTAACAGTGTTACAACTAGTTGATGGAAATAACTCCTAACCAAAGGAATTATAACTCAACACTAGTGACTGTATTAGTATTACTAACAGTGATTTTTTTTTTAATGTACAGTTATATTAGCAGTGGCACTGAAGGTTATAACTGAATAGTGAAAACAGTGGAAACTGTTTACACTAATAGTGATGGTTGCTTAACTGACAGTGATAACCTACAAAGGGTTAGTTCAACAAAAACAGTGATAAAAATAAAATTAACGGTATAAACAAAACAAAATACATATACAGTGGTAATTGAATAATAACAGTGATAATTAAGAAAGCAAAGCAGTTGTAACTAAGACTATTATCACTGTTAGTATCAATTACATCTACCAGCATCTAATCCTTAAGCATTATAGAGATGTTTTACAAACTAGTTATGGAGAAACAATTTAAGAAGATTTAATCAGACCAATACTTGTAATCAGAAATGTAAATCTGCCCACATCAAAGGCTTTGGTGAACAGATCTGCAAGTTGATTGTCAGTATGGACTTTTATAATCTGAATAAGTCGTTTTTCATTACAATCTCTGATAAAATGATACCTAATCTCTATATGCTTAGTTTTAGAATGTTTAACAGGATTATTAATGATGTTGATAGCAGAAGTATTGTCAATAAAAATAGGAGTGTTTAAGAAAGTTAAACCATAATCAAGCATTTGATTCTGAATCCATAAGACCTGAGCACAGCAATTTGCAGCAGCTACATACTCAGCTTCAGCAGTGGATGTTGATACAGTTGTCTGTTTCTTACATTGCCATGAAATTAACCTCTCTCCTAGAAATTGACAACCTCCTGATGTTGACTTCCTGTCCATGCTAGCTCCCCCATAATCACTATCTGAATATGCTATTAAGTCAAAAGAAGAATCTTTTAGATACCAAAGGCCTATATCAGGTTGTCCCTTTAAGTATCTAAAAATTCTCTTTACAGCATACAGATGTGATTGCTTTGGACAAGTCTAGAATCTGGCACAGATACATACAGCAAACATAATATCTGGCCTGGAGGAAGTTAGATACATCAATGACCCTATCATAGACCTGTACAGATGTATATCTACTTCCTCCCCCTCAGGATCTGCAGATAATGGCTTGTGTGTCTCCATAGGTGTGCTAGCCACTTTTGTTTCAGTGTAGCCAAATTTGGTGAGTATGTCTTTAACATACTTGCTCTGATGGATGAAAATGCCATCTGATCTTTGTTTGACTTGAAGTCCAAAAAGAAATTAAGTTCCCCCATAGAACTCATTTGAAACTTCTGATGCATTAACTTCTCAAATTCCTTGCGTAACCCATCATTTGTAGATCCAAAAATGATGTCATCAACATACACTTGTATCAATAAAATATCATTGTGATCCCTTTTGATGAACAGTGTCTTGTCAATGGTACCTCTTTTAAAACCATTCTCCAAAAGATAAACAGATAGAGTCTCATACCAAGCTCTGGGTGCTTGGTGCAGGCCATACAGTGCCTTATCCAATCTGCAAACTCTATCTGGATATATAGGATCTTCAAATCCAGGTGGTTGACATACATACACCTCATCATCAATTGTGCCATACAGAAAGGCACTTTTGACATCCATTTGGTATACTGTGAAGCCTTTATATGAAGCATATGCCAAGAATAGTCTTATGGCTTCTATCCTTGCAACAGGAGCAAACACATCATCATAATCAATACCTTCTTCCTGAGTATATCCCTGTGCCACCAGCCTGGCCTTATTCTTGATTACAATTCCCCTCTCATCCTTCTTGTTCTTGAATATCCATTTAGTACCTATAGCCCTTTTTCCCTTTGGTAAATCAACTAAAGTCCACACATTCTGTATTTTGAATTGCAATAATTCTTCCTGCATTCCCTCAATCCAACTAGGGTGTTTAAGAGCTTCTACTGCCTTATTAGGTTCAACTTGAGAAAGAAAACATACATATAAAGAAGTATGTATCTCCTCTTCATTGATAGTAGACTGATGTCTAGTTTGCACAGCAGAGTTAACATTCCCAATTACCTTTTCTAGAGGATGATCTTTGTGAACATGATAAGTAGATGTTGATGTCTCTGGAATGTTTGCTTCTAAGTTGGTAAGATTGCCTTCTTGTCCAGAACTCTCACTAGATGATATATCAGTAGATTCTTCTGTCTCAATTCTCTTAGAGGACTGTGGTTGATCAGAGGAAAACACCTCTAGTGGATCAGGAGTCCAGATTGGAAATACAATGTATTCCAATGAGTCTTTATTCTTTTCTGTGGACATTCCTGATACTTCCTCACTTGCTTCATCTGTTGTCCCTGTGTTGGTACATGTACTTGTACCCGCACTAGAATTGACAGTTGCATATCTAAAAGCAGTATTAAGAACATCAATATCAAACAATGACTTTGGACCTATCCCATCAGGATTAATGGTATTTTCATTAAAAGTGATGCTCATTGATTCTTCTATTACCCTGGTCCTTTGATTGAAAACCCTATATGCCTTACTTTGGATGGAATACCCTACAAAAATACCCTCATCAACCTTGCTTTCAAACTTTCCTAAGTGATCCTTGGTATTTAGAATGGTACATGGACATCCAAATGATTTTAAGAAACTAACCAATGGTTTGTTCTTAAACAGCAATTCATATGGGGTTTTGAAATGAGGCTTAACAACTGTTACCCTATTCTGAACATAGCAAGCGGTGGTAACTGCCTCTGCCCAGAAAGACATAGGTAATTTTGCATCAGCTAACATAGTTCTAGTAGCATCAATTAGTGTCCTATTCCTTCTTTCAGCTACTCCATTCTGTTGAGGAGTTCTAAAAGCACTAAACTCTCTCTTAATGCCTTTTTCATCACAGAATTTATCCATCTCATGATTTTTAAACTCTGTTCCATTATCACTCCTGATGATTTTAACCTTTTTATCTAATTGATTCTCCATCTTAGTTATAAATGATCTAAGTATTTCACCTGTCTCATCCTTTGTTCTAAGAAAGAAAACCCATGTAAATCTAGTATAATCATCAATTACTACAAGGCAGTAATATTTTTTTCCCATACTTCTTATACTTGTTGGTCCAAATAAGTCCATATGTAACAAGTGTAAAGGAGTACAATTTGTATTCACAGATTTGGACTTAAAAGAAGTTTTGTGTTGTTTTCCCTTAAGGCAAGAAACACAGTGATCATCACATGAATATACCTTTTCAGGTAAACCTCTAACAAGCTTGTTTTTGACAAGTTTATTAATGGTTTTATAATTCATGTGACACATCCTTCTATGCCACAAATTAGATTCATTCAGATTTGCTTTTGAAATTAGACAGTTTATATCAGGTTGAGGTGCCATATTTGCTAAGTCACACTTATATACATTATCTTGCCTAGGAATTCTCATTAAAATCATGTTTTCTGGAATTTTGAATTCCTTTGACAAAATAAGGCATTCAGTGTCAGTAAAATGAACTGGGTTCTTTTTATCTGTAATTTGACTCATACTTAGCAAATTATACCTCAATTGTTCCACAAAATAAACATTTTCAAAACTTAGCTTGGCACTCTGAACAGTTCCTTTGCCTGTAATTTTTCCCCCTTTGGGATTGCTTCCAAATGCTACATATCCACCATCAAATGATTTGAAGTTCTGTAGCTTTTCCTTATCTCCAGTCATGTGCCTTGAGCAGCCACTATCAATATGCCATAGGCTTCTTGGTTTGCCCTACACACAAATAAACAAAGAGAAAAATTAATTTCTCTTGGGAACCCAAACCAATTTGGCTTTGGGTTTCCCATATGTATCAAAATAATCAACTTTCTTGAAGATCATTGATTTTGATACATTGTTGGATTTTGGACCTCTGGGTAAGTTAGATTGAAAAGGTGTCCAAATCCAACTAATTTTAGACTTAACAGTGGGTTTTGGTCTAACAGTTTTAATTGAAGGACCAAAGTTATAATGCCTATTAGTGTTAAACTTGTTATAACTGTTGTTATGTCTAGCAGTGGTAAAATAATTAACACTGTTAGTATTCCTTACAGTGTTATTTACTCTACCAGTGGTAACTGTTGAATTAACAGTCCTAACAGTTTTAAAAAAATTACCACTGTTTACTTTATATTCTTTTGCCACTGTTTTAGCCTTATTACTGTTGGCTAAATCTGTAACTTTTGTTCCTGCAGTGGAAACCTTTGCAGCAGCCTTAGATTGATTTGCCTTATAATTCATCTTTCTGACAGAAGCAATATGATTAACTTTAGATTTAAAATTTTGTTTGTTAATCATATTAGCTGATGTCCATGGCTGTTTTACATTCTTTTGAATAGATTTTGGATTATGAAAACAGTCATGTTGAAGATGATTATTCCTGCCACATATAAGGCATAACTTTTCTCTAATCACTGTAACATTATTTCCCAGTTTTTGAGTTACCATTTGATTCCAATTTCTTTGATTACCTCTGGGAATATGTTTTTGAAAATTTTGTGATGTAGAGAAGTTATCCTTACATTTGCAATTATCACATTTATTCAATGCAGATGTATTACATACAGAAATAGATGATTTCACTGCATTCCTAACATTCCTTTGAAAATTTCTAGGTGTGTTAGGTGTGACTCTCACATGTTCTACCTGATGTTTAGCCTTCTCCACAAACATTTTCTTACCCTCTTCTAGTTTATTAACCTTCAGTTCTGAAACTAGATCAGTAACACTATTGTTGCTCTCATTTGTTGGCTTAGATGAGTGATTTGTCAAAGTGTCCTCACTTTCAGAAGTATCATTATCCTCATCATCTTCTTTACTCCAATCTCTAATTTCAACTTTATCAAAGTTCACATCTTCTTCTAAACTCTTAACAGGGTCAGCCTTTTTAACATCAGCATTCATTCCTTCTTTAAGTGAATTGATATCAATATCAGTTTTAGAAGGAAAGTAGTTGTTGTTATAAGGAGGAGGTACATTACTGTATCCTAACCCAGTCTTAAGTTTATCATGAATCTGTGAATTGATAAGTTTATGGACACTCTTAGATGCATTTTCTAAGTTACTTACATTAAGTCTTATGCTATCTCTTTCACATGTGACCTCAGCAAGTTTCTTAGTTAATAATTCTACCTTATCTTTAAGAGTATCTCTCTCCCACCTAGCAAATTCAATATCATACTTAAACTGTGTTGCATTTTCTTCATATGCATGAATATGTTTTTCTAGATTTTCTATTACTGATATTGTGTGTTTACTCTTGATTTCACATTGTTTTAATTCATCACACACTTTCTGATTATGATTCCTATAATGTTTAACTGTTTGTTTACACACATTAGAACATAATTTGATTTGTACCTCATAAGGAATCTCTGACTGTTTGTCAGATTCAGCAGTAGCCATGAGACACTGATTCTTAACTTCATGCTCTTCTTGGTCACTCCAGTCCCAACCACATCCATCCACAGACACAGGGGCAATTGATGAAGTACCCTGGATTGGTACAGACCTTGTTTGGCTCACATTTCCTCCACTTCTTTGACCATTCCATCTATCATTCTGCTCATTCTTTGGACTTCTGCATTCCCTAGCAAAATGTCCCATTTTCTGACAGTTGAAACATTCAACTTTGCTCTTATCAAACCAACTTGCATCATTCCTCTTTTGTGCAAAGTTGTTCCTGCCAGTTTTTTGCATAAACCTTTTTGCCCTTTGAGTGATTAAGGCAATTTTGTAACTTAATATCCATTTCTTCTAGATCATCTGATTCAAATTGATCTAAGTCTTCATTAGTAAGTGAAGAGTTCACATTACTAGCAAAGAAAGATTCTAAGATTTGATCATTAGAATGATTTGATGATGATCCACCTCCACCAAACCCATAAGAAGAACCTTTCTGACTTGATTCTGCCTTAGTTCCAGCCATTGACATAAATGCAGAATTGTTGTTGTTACTTCCTGATCCAATCTTCTTGCTCTCCACTTCAGCTTCAAAGTTTCTCAGATCATTATATATGTCTTCCAGCTCTTTTGATTCCAGATCTGCACTTTGTCTTAACCCAACTGTATAAATTGTCCATTCATCTCCCAAAGACCTCAAAAACTTCCTGTATAAATCATCCCTATCAATCTTCACTTGATGATTTTCCAGATCTCCTACTAACTTTGAAAACCTATCAAAGGTTTGAGTCAAAGTTTTTGACTTTGCAGAATTAAAATTTTCATATTGTTGTTTCAACAAAGATCTTTTATTCTTTTTTGTGTTATCATTACCACCAAATCTCTTCTCTATAGCTTCCATGAGAACTTTAGCATCTTGACATGCTTCAAATCGTCTCTGATATTCATTGGGAATAGATAACAATAAAGTACTTAGAGCTTTGTACTCTATAGATCTAACCTTTCTTTCAGCCTTAGATGTTGGTGGTAATCTTACCTGTGCAACACCATCACTATTAAGAGTCACTGGAGGACCATTAACAACCACTTCCCACATCTGATAATCTGTGAGAAGCATGTATTGTCTGATTCTGTTCTTCCACAGATCAAACTCATCAGGTCTAAGCATGGGTATTTTAGTGACCTGAATTCCTTCATTGCTTTCTGCCATTGAATTGATAAAAAGATATTGAAAATAATCAATCAACCCAGTGTTCCTCCTAGCTACCCTTGAGTTTCGTGATCCATACGGATGAGAGCGAGACGAATTGGGTGGTGTGTTTGCCATTTCTGAGACAAAGTGTTAGAAAGAATGAGGCCTATATTCGTACATATAATATAGCCTAAAATTCGTAGAGAGGTCTATCTATGTGTGTGTGTGTATATATATATATATATATATATATATATATATATTTCACATAATAACCTATTGAGTGTCTAGCACAGACATGTTTGAGTCCCAATTCTCTCGGGGTCAGAGTCAACTAGTGTATCCTGTTCAGTCATGATTCCTATCAGATCTCACATCATATTCATTTAATTGTACACAGTTGATCAGGCTATGTTAAATTAAACCAATACAATATAGTCGCTGAACCTAATCATACTTAATGAAGAATACTGTTTAACGGTCATAGTCTAGGCCCACAAAATGCAACCTAGTTCACTATAACCTTAGGCTCTGATACCAATCTGTAACACCCCCAAATTCTGTGTTTAGCGGAAGCAAGCTTTGGGGTGCTACTAATCAACTATCAACAGCACAAAGTATATAGCAAACGACCTCTAAATGAGACGTTTAAAAATAGTTACATTTCATATATAAATTTTTTTGAAAACATAGTGTTTTCGTTTACAAAAATGTTGTTCCCTAGAGTCCACGCATATAGCGGGAGATTCTATTACATAATCATAATATACAAAAGATAATGCTAAGAATCTCCGTTAAATGCAATGTAGAAAATCATGCGACTCTAGCTAGTATCCAAGGGAAATCCTACTCCGTCTGTGTACCTGAGATACAAAGCTAAAAAGTGTCAACCAAAAAGTTTGGTGAATCTTACCGATTTAGTAATAAGTAATCATTATGGACCACAAGTATGTACCAGTGTTGCTATCAAGCAAAGTAAGTAAACCAGTAAGTCAGCAAAGTTGCCATGAGCTCATAAGTTAAAGCTTAACAGTGTGTAAGTATGAATCCATTAAGAATCATATAAAGTACCCCCGTGAGTGCTATTGTCACACCCCCAAAATCGGTAATCGTGTTTATTAATGGTTTAGCGGAAGCTCTAGTTAATTAGCGGAAGCATTTTAATAATAGTTAAAACAGGCGGGGTGCTGACGTTACAATAGTGCATTCACTGTATCAGAGCATATGATCATATAGAACATATATATTTAAGATGCCATAAGTTTAAACGTTATTACAAAAGGGTACAACTTATAAAGTCGTACAAGTAGTGGTGTTGTAGAACAACATAAGTTTATAAAAGAGGGATTTCGTAAGTATAACCAATGGAATTGGTAATACAAAGGAAATCCAAGTGTCCCAAAAGTGGCATCATAAATAGTCTGGGTTGCCTACGTCCTTTATGCATGCAGAAGTACCTGAGTCCTAATTCCCTGAAAAACATAGTAAATCGTCAACATTGAATGTTGAGTGAATTCACAGGTTTAGTATAAGTGTAGTTAAACCAAGTTTTGTATAAATCATTCATGTACACAAACAAAATGTTTATATGTATAGCAGGAAACACAAGTGTTCTTATTAAAGAAAACATTTCCTATTTTACTGTAAGAATGTCATTCTTACTACAATTCAGTCGATGTGTTAGGAAACACAAGTTTAATCATAAGAATTTCCTAATAATAGTTGCAGGAGATACAGTTTAACAATCAAGTAAACATTTCCATATAAATAGTTGTTTTGTCGGAAAATCAAGTTTATCTAATCAAGGTAAACGTTTCCTAAAAAGAAAACATGCGTAGGAACACCTGTCCTATTAGTTATCACAGGGAATACCCTTCCCAAATCAAGTTGTAGTTTTGTTGTTTAGTTATGCGGGAAATATAGACTATAATCCCTCTAAGGTGAGCGACACCTTTAAAGTTAAAGTAACGACTCCTAGTACTATAACCAATCCACGACTAGTTGATGTTGTTGCCTCAGTAACACGGTAAGTATACACTCCTCGTTACGACTGCCGTCGTGTGGTTGGAATGACCAACGAGTTATATCAGTGGGAGGTTTGTCAAATCGATAGTACTATCTGTATACTCAGTGGCTAGAGTCACCTAGCTAATGGTTATAGGTTGCAAGCACTGGGACTTATGTGCACTACAACTACCTCGCGTAAACCTAGGATCGTACCAAGATTCGTTGTCTTATTCCCAAAAAGTTGTGAAAATGTTTCATATAGTTAACAGTTGAATATAAAGCATATAGCATTTATATAATTCAGTTTGATATAAAAGCATGTCAAGCAATTATATAAAACAAGTAGCATGTAATAACACATAGTTCTATGTTTTCCACCCATGGTTTTAAAAGCATTTAAAACAAGTAAAAGGTAGGGGCTGTGAACTCACGTGTAGCAAGTCTTCAGCTAGTACAGCTAGTAATATACAGTACTCCGAACGTGCCTCTCAGATACCTAGACACAATTAAATATACTTTACATAAGTATATGGACTAATCGTTAAGTTAGAATGTTTATAACATTTCAGTTGTTGGTGATATTTGCGTTGATACGATCGTTGTGTACAAGTATATATTTACATATACTTATTAGTTGAATATATATATTCTTTATATATTATGTTATTTGTCGTCATTGATTATACATATATACGTATATTATAAAAGTCGCGTATATATATATATATATATATATATATATGTAGTTATTATCGTTGTTGATTATGTTTCCAAAACCATAATTATAGTAGTTATAAAAATAACTTTGTTTAATACAATTGTCGTAGTTCATTTATATATAATTATATATAAATTATAATCGTCCACTATATATATAATCTATTTGTCGTGTTAGTAATCCCATTTGTCCCGTTTAACTCGTCACTTATATACAATCCGGTTTAAGTTTGCATTTTGAAATCTCGTAGCCCGTTGGGATTGGCCCAATTAGTTTGGCCCAAATATGTGTGGCCCAAAATAATTTGGCCCAATTACGTTTAACAAATCAAATTTGGCCCAATTTAGATTCGGCCCGTTTTGCCCAAAAAGTTATGTTATTAATTGTCCGTGTCAAAATAATGTCCCGCGGTTGTGTACAATTTTGTCCCAAACTTTGTATTATCTAGTTTTATAACTTTTACAACTTCTAAATATTTGTATTTCATACGCGTTAATATATTTGTACTACGAAGTATATGTATCGACCGTGTATTATTTAAACGCATCGAAAAAGTCAGTACACAGACCGCCTAGCCGATCGGGTAAAGGGGATGAGCCGATCGGCTCATTGATTCCATCCGATCGGCTAGTTAAAACCAACCGATCGGTTTGGTTCCTAGTCCGTGTTCATCCCCTGTTCTTGGTCTGTAAATGCATATATGTATATATTCGGGTGTTTGATTTCAGTTTTTGTATACTACTACATCATCATAATATATCATACAATCAAAATCATAACAAGTTTTCATACATACTAACATTATACATTCAAAATTTATATGATCAAAATATGAAATATATATATGAAGTAAAGATTTTTAGTTATAAAATTCCTCACAATAGATTGGATGATGCTTGATGCTTCGGATGATGATGAGAACGAGATGATTATGGTGGTAAAGGTTATGTGATCATTTTGTTAGTTTGAAGGTTTGATGTTTGAGGATTTTTGAAGAAAAATGGCGATGGTATCCCTGCTTCTTGCTCCTGCTCCCAGTCGCACACACAAACACAGATGAAGGTGAAATGAATTATTGATGATCAAATGTAGGTGAGGAAAGATATATAAAATTGTTCCCAGTACTTCAAAAATTCAAAGGGAGGTAAGGTGGTGTAGTGAAAGTGTCGAACAAATATCTCAAATGTGTTATTTGTTTGGGTTTTTAACCCTTTAATTTCGTGTACGGGTTCAATTAGTTGTACCCCGTGTCCCACTCAATTATTCGTTTGTTTAAATTTTATTTTAAACTTTATAATTGATAAGTAAAATAAGTGAAATAATGTTATTTAAAACTTTTAATAAAATTATTCACCGTAGTGGGACTGTATGGTTAAATTGCGTGCCAGATTTCGGTTGAATTTGGAATTTATATTTTAAGGTAATGTTCCAAATACTAAAACAGGAACGGGAAAATAAATACTTTTATTATTTTCGACCTTTAGGTACGTTTTATAATTGTTTCTGTTCGTGTATGACGCGCTCGTCACGTTTAATATAAAACGTATAATATCGTATTTTATTTCAATAATATAAGTTAATAATATTTGTAATTAATAATTTTCGAATTATTAATTATTTTGTATCACCAACTTTGTTGTATTTAAATTGTCGAGTTTAATACGTTCATTTCGTACGTAATTATATATACATATAATTACGAATATAATACATCACGTATCACATAGTAAGTTTCACAAAACTTAACACATAAAATAGTTTTGAATTCACTAATCAGGGAATTACTCTAGGTAATGCATGAAATTAATTAGGATTATACCCTAAATGGAGGATTGTCACAGCTATCCTGACACTCATATGTACCAAATACTAATATGCATGTTTTTACGGTGAAATCTGTGATAGCGCTACTACCCCAGGCAGGGATTGTCAGTCCCAAATGGATCCATTTACTAGTAATCGCGCTTAAGTCCATAACTAACAACTTAGGATAGGAGGCTTTCAGTGGATAAAAGTAACTCATGCAATGTGTGTAAAAAGTAGTGTAATTAGTTCAGTACATTGTGTTCATATGTAAAACAGTTGCTAAGTATCTCATGTGAAAATGTAATAATGATCTAGCTCAGATTGTTTAGATCTTGATCTAGGATACAATAATAACATTGAATTAATCGTAAAGTGCGGAATAACAATAAGAACATCAATGTTATCACAACAAGCCCCAATTTTATTTGATCAAAATAAAACGGTTACACGATTATAACAGGATCAAGAATACCTTGATCTTGAGGCTAAACAAAACCCTAGACGTCTACATATTTTTGTGCACACCTAAACCCTACGCCTATATCCCTTTATATAATAGAGATATTAGGGTTACACAGAAATCATAATTGTACAAGGAAACTAATTAAACAATCTTCGCTTTTAGTCCCTCATCTTTAAATATTTTGTATCATCAAATCAATAATTCCTTACAATCTTCCCCTATTTGATGATGACAAAATATCGATCATCTTGCACAAACTTCCCCTTAACTCTTGATTTCTTTTAAACCATGCCATGCAATAACAATAAGCTGCAAATCTTGATCTTCAATTCTTCTTCCCCTTTTTGTCATTATCCAATAGGAATCTTCTTGAAGATAAGCAACTTTGAACCTTTACAACCACTTGCTATATAATACACCACTAATCCAATTTTCTAATGTCTCAAATTACCCTCCATGACCCATAATAAGAATAATGATTTTGAGCAATAGAAAATTACACTAGCAGTAATAATATATAACTAGCAGTAGTAATAAAACCTTTATCCCCAAATAATGCATGAACATCTCCTGATGGTTAAAAACTTTATCAATAAGCTTCCCCTTAAATCAATATGTTAACCATCTCTTGAATCTCGAACTTTTATTGGCTCTATGTAATGATCACAGATGAAGAAAATATAATATAACAAACTCAATGAAAAAGTTAAACCTTCCAAACTTGTACCTTATATCTTGTACTAACCACGACGTTGAACTTATATTCCAATGTATAAGTAGACCTCAATCTCTTTGACAAAAATCCTTATTCTCCATAATAAGTCACCGAGCACACCATAACTCCTTCAAGTGATAGCAAATGTGAGCATTGAGCACCATCAGTTTGTAAATCTCACACGTTTGCTAGATTTGTCAAGTCTTCGTTGTCACCATACAAACCAAACAAGTTATCTTCAAAGTGTTCCACTCACTTTGAGATATGATAAGATACACGCCTGTAAAACTCAACTCCAATATCAAATAAGCAATAATCAATCTTCTTCGTAATCACATCTTCAAATAATCTTCAAAAACGAGACCTAAAATCAATAAGAATAAATTTTTATGAAAAACAATTCCATTCGAGATCCAAAACTATCAGTGGTAACTATTTTGTTCTAACAGTTTTAACCACTTCATCAATTTCAGAAACAGTGGAAACTTTATTCCACTAATAGTGATAACTGTTTTCAACCAACAGTTTTAATCTCCTTCAAGTCAACTAGCAGCAATAACGAACAACAATAACTCATCTTTAAAACCTATAAATATCGAACAGACATAACTGCTTTCAACTAGCAGTTGTAACTTTCATAAAATCCACGAACAGTAATAACTTTTTCTTTCAGAATCCACAAATAGTGATAACTATAACCCACTCACAGTTTTAGCTTCCCACTAACAGTAATAACGAGCAGTTATAACAAACAGTCAAAAACTCTTATAGCAATTGTATCAATCAACGAGTAATACCATGACTTTTGAAATTAATAGCTTTACTTGATTACCATGCTACTACCCTTTTGAAATCCATAGCTCACAAACAAATCCTTTAGATTATTCTGAGCTAGAAATAGTCACAAAATATCTTTATACCCTGCAGTAACAGCTCAGCAACCGCAAAATCAAGCATAGCTCTTTTTTGGCCAAGTCTAACTAATCACCACAATCTGCTGCTATCACTATCGTCTCGCTAAACCAATGCCAGAAACCCTGCTGCTATAACTTTCTGCACCGTAACTTTCTTCTGTAATCATCTTACCCTCTCAGCAACGACTTCTGCTATATTCAATCAAATCTTCACCATCTCTCCTAGCTGCTGAAATCTTGTTTTTCTTGAACTCTTCTCTTTCGGCATCTCTTTCTGCTCTACTTACTCATTCTCTTTCGTCCTCTCGTTTTGGTGTATTAAAAGTAGGTTTTAAGAAAAACCCTAATACCTTGTAACTTTCACACAAACAATATGCTACATGCTTTCAAAACCCATCAAAAAGATGATTATCTAACCCAAACTTGATTCCGCTATCGTAACCAGAATACCAGAAACCACCAAACATGTACGTCTCCTTCCTTGCAAGAATATGATTTCCACATATACGTCTCCTTCCTTGCAAACCCATTAGGTTTTGAGCAGAATTTTTGGCTAGATCCAATTAATAATCGAACCAACAGATAAATTATCAATTAACTCTAAGTCGGTTTCTCACATGAATCACAAAAGAATATGTCGGCAAAAACAGAAACCCATGGTCGGCTTAGGTCAGCTCCACAATCAATGAAGTTAATTAAGATTGAAAATCAAATTGTTGTATCCCACTCAGAATAATAAAATCTTATGTAATCTTGTAGACTTTGTAGATCCTAGATCATGAGCCACCTTTCTCTGATACCAATTGTGAAAACGTAATAATGATCTAGCTCAGATTGTTTAGATCTTGATCTAGGATACAATAATAACATTGAATTAATCGTAAAGTGCGGAATAACAATAAGAACATCAATGTTATCACAACAAGCCCCAATTTTATTTGATCAAAATAAAACGGTTACACGATTATAACGGGATCAAGAATACCTTGATCTTGAGGCTAAACAAAACCCTAGACGTCTACATATTTTTGTGCACACATAAACCCTACGCCTATATCCTTTTATATAATAGAGATATTAGGGTTACAAAGAAATCATAATTGTACAAGGAAACTAATTAAACAATTTTCGCTTTTAGTCCCTCATCTTTAAATATTTTGTATCATCAAATCAATAATTCCTTACATCTCACCCCAAGGTAGAAAAACAGTAAAAGTGGGGCCATAAGACTCACCTGAGTCTAGCAAGTATGTTTGGGAAATCAAACAAGTAGAGCGGATGTAAGTCCGTAAGGATGTCGGGTGTAATCCCGTATACTGGTTCTCCGAACCCTGCAACCTTTTGGCGTCCGAAACGCACAAGGTTGTAAGTAAACAAGTAAATAAGTTGGTGTCTTAAAAGATCACCCATGCTAGTTGTCCACTCAACTAGGAAATGTCCAAGTGTTTGTTTAGAATCCGTTTGTAATTTGAAAACAAGTATGGCTCGTTGGTGACGGTTTGTAATAATAATCCAAAAGTGTTATTATTATATGTATCGTTGTATCAGGTTTCATTTTTTGTAAGTGTTCGACACTTAGAGTGAAAAGTATTTACAAGTTCCTGGATGACGGGGGTCCGGGGTCAGCGCCCCTGGTAGTGGGTCCAAGGGGCGGCAGCCCCTGGCGGGGTCCAAGGGGCAGAGCCCCTGGCTGGGGTCGAGCTTTGGTAAAAAAAATTATTTCTACTACATTGCTTTGGTAAAAATAGCATCTGGAATATAAAATCGGGAAAATTGACCTAGTCTGGCTGCGGAATGAAAAGGTGTTGCGAACTGAGTTCGTGGTGCGAGATGAGTTCGGCTTGCAAGGTAGTATGTTGTGAACCGAGTTGGGTTCGCAGCACAAGGTTTGGCTCGCAAGTCAACTTGCAGGTCGACTCGCAAGTCAACTCGCGAGTGGGTTCGGTTCGCAGTTTCGGTTCGTTGTTTGAGTTCGCGACTCGAGATCTTGGTTCTCCTCACAGGACGAACTGGGATCTGGGATCTCAACTCGCAGGACGAGCTGTTCGTATCTCAGGTTTTAAAAACGCATTTTGAGTCTGTTTTTGGGCAAATCTTTGTTGAGTAAATGTTCTAGCATGTAAATAAAATCTTTACAAGTAATTTAAAAGGGTTTTAAAGCTTCTTACCAACAAAATTGAAAATGGGGAGAGTGAAGATGGAGATGATCTTGATGCTTGTTCTTGATGATGATGATGAGCGATTTGATGGTGATGTTATTGATGTTGTTGCTGCCGAATCCAAGAGGAAGAGAGGGAGAGATTTGAGAGAGTTTGAGGTGTGGGTGTGTGTGAAAAGTGAAGTGAAATGGGGAAAAATTAGATAAAAGAGGGGGGATGGGTCATGGGTCGGTTGGGTTGGGCTCTCGGGTTTGAGCCGACCCAACTTGGGTCCCGGGCTCGTGTGTTTGTATTTCCGAATATCATGTTATGTCTCGTAGTCAGTTAATCCCCGTAGTCGTTTGATCGCAAAATCTGTTTAAGATTTATAAATATGTTAAAGTATATCCAAATATTTTAACCGAAGTATTTTATCAAAATACTTTATTTCAAGTTATAGAATTATAAAAATATACTTTTTGTTATTAATCGCTCGTTGGGGTGTGTTTCGTGCGGTTTCATCGTGTAGTTCGTGTTTTAGAAAGTACGAAATTTGTGTAATATATTATCGTAATATATTATAGTAAATAATATTTGTTTGGATAATTCCACATTATTTATAAGTTTTATCACCAACGTCCATGTTAAATAAAGTCGGACCTCGTCCGGTTCATAAGTGTACGATTTAAACAAATCGCGTATGCGTGTATGTAACTACACAAAGTATCATGTATATTTAGATTAACACAAAACTAAGTACACGTAATTACAAGTAGTTTAAGCACTAATTACAGTCTTAATTTAGCAGGTGTCACATTCTCCCCTAGTTAAGAGAATTTCATCCCGAAATTGAGCTCAAGTTGTATGAGTAGAGTCTGTGAACAGGTGTGGGTATTTCAGTCGCATTTGGTCTTCCCGTTCCCAAGTGAAGTCAGGACCACGCCTCGAATTCCACATGACCTTAACAATAGGAATACGACTATGTTTTAAACGTTTGACCTCTCAGTATTTCTGCGGGTTCCTCGACAAAGTGTAGTTTGTCGTTAATGTGTATCTCATCGAGGGGTATAATCAGTGTCTCATCAGACAGACATTTCTTAAAGTTAGAAATGTGGAAAGTGGGGTGCACACTACTGAGTTCAGGAGGTAGCTGCAGTCTGTATGCCACTGGGCCAATCCTTTCAAGGATTTCGAATGGTCCAATGTACCTGGGATTCAGTTTCCCTCTTTTGCCAAAACGGATAATGCCTTTCCAAGGCGATATTTTCAGAAGTACTCGATCTCCAACTTGAAACTCGAGGTGTTTGCGTCTCACGTCAGCATAGCTTTTCTGACGATCACGCGCGGCTTTCTGCCGGTTTTGGATGCCGACAATCTTTTTGGTTGTTTCGTGTATGATTTCTGGACCGGTGAGTTGTGTATCCCCCACCTCAGTCCAACAGATAGGTGACCGGCACTTACGACCATAGAGTGCCTCGAAAGGTGCAGCCTTTATGCTGGTGTGGTAGTTGTTGTTGTACGGGAATTCGCACAACGGTAAGTGGTTTTCCCAGTTTTTACCGAAGTCAACTACGCACGCTCGTAGCATATCCTCCAGTGTAACACCCCCAAAATCACAGTTTAGCGGAAGCAAGCTTTGGGGTGCTACTAATCAAATATCACAGCACAAAAGTAAAGCAAACGACATCTATATGCAACGTTTGTAAAATAGTTACATTTCCATACATAAAATGTTTGAAACATAACGTTTCCGGTTACAAAATGAAGTTCCCTAGAGTCCGCGTAAAAGGCGGGAGATTCTATTACATAATCATAATAAATACAAAAGATAATGCTAAGAATCTCCGTTAAATGCAAGGTCGAAATCATGCGACTCTAGCTAGTATCCTGAGGGAATCCTACTCCGTATGTGTACCTGAGATACAAAGCTAAAAAGGTCAACACGAATGTTGGTGAATCTCACAGGTTTGTAAATAAAGTAAGTGTTTGAACACAAGATTTCATTAATAAGGCCCGCAGGCGTAAATCAGTTATTTGCAATACTCGCAATATAAAGTAAGTAAGTTATACCATTGCCGTGAGGCTCATAATCAAAGCTTAACCCGTAAATAATAAATTTGCTCCAGTGACATGCTCGGAAATTGAGCAAGCATCAGTAACGAATAATAGTCGCCCGTTTATACAGATCGGTTCGTGGTATCGCTACTACCCCGGGCGGGGAGGGTCATTTCCCTAATGGATCCATTAACTAGTGTTCGCGCTTAAGTACATAACTAACGATATATGATGAGGAGGCTTCCCCAAATAAATGGTGAGAAAACTCATGCAATTCCGTTCGGTAAACATGTAAATCAGTACTCGTGTTCATAAAAATAAGCAATGTATCTCACCCCGTAAGTAAAACAGTAAAACAGTAAAAGTGGGGCTATGAGACTCACCTGAGTCCAGTAAGTACGTATGCGTAATCAACCAGTAAAGCGGTTGTAAGTCTGTGTATCGATTCTCAGAATCCTGCAACCTTCTGGCGTCCGCAACGCACAAGGTTGTAAGTAAACTAGTAAACGAGTTGGTGTCTTAAAAGATCACCCATGCTAGCTGTCCACTTAACTAGGACGTGTCCAAGTGTTTGTTTAGTAAACCGTTTGTATTTTGAAAACAAGTATGGCCCGTTGGTGACGGTTTGTAAAAATAATCCGAGAGTGGTATTATTATGTATATCGTTTTATTAAAAATCGTATCTAGGATATAAATTCGGAAAATCGGTCAAGTCGGGTTATGGACTGAAATAGTGGTGCGAATTGAGTTCGCGGTGCGAGCCTAGTTCGGCTCGCAAGGCAGTAGGTTGCGAAGTGAACTCAGTTCGCAACACAAGGTTCGGTTCGCAAGTCGACTCGCAGGTCAACTCGCAGGTCAGCTCGCAAGTCCACTCGCAGTTCGACTCACAAGTCAACTCGCAGGTCGACTCGCAAGTCAACTCGCAGGTCGGCTCGCAGGTCAACTCGCAGGTCAACTCGCAGGTCGGCTCGCAGGTCAACTCGTAGGTCGACTCACAAGCCTATCCGCAGGTGGGTTCGGTTCGCCGTTGGGTTCGCGAGTTCAATCTTCGATTCGCAATTGGGTTCGCCTCGCAGGACGAACAGATCTCGGTTCGCAGAACGAGCTGTTCGAACACTTTTTCATAAAAACGCATTTTCAAGTCGATTTTTGGGCAAATCTTTGTTGAGTAAACGTTCTAACATGTAAATAAAAGCTTTACAAGTAATTACATCGAGTTTTAAGGCGTTTCATACCAAGAATCGAAAATGGAGATGATGAAGGTGAGGTAGAAGATGATGGCGGTCCTTGTGCTTTCTCCTGTTGATGATGATGAACGATTTTGATGACGGTGGCGTTGCTCTTGCTGCTGATTCGAAGGAAGAAAAGGGGAAAGAAAGAGAGAGGGTTTTGGAAATGTAAGTGTGTGTGTGTTTGTGAATAAAATGGAAGGATGTGAAGGATGGAGGAGTTTTAAAGGAGATGGGTCATGGGTCGGGTTGAGGCTTGGGTCCGCGGGTTTGGGCTAACCCATTTGGGTCTCGATCTCGTGAACTCGTTGCTCCGATTTTTATGTTACATTCCGCGATTGTTTAAATGTCATTCTGTGTTTCGTGTTTAAGTATATCCAAAATATTTTAATAGAAATGTTTTATCAAAACACTAATTAATGGGTTATGAAATTATAAATTCGAATTGTTTTCGCTTAACTCACGTGCTTCGTGCGTGTTTGTCGTGTACAGGGTGTTTTTATCAATGAGAGATACTTGGAATATATTCTCACAATATATTATTGAAAAATCACGTTTGTTTGGATAAGTCCACCTTGTTATAAAGTTTTGTCACCAACGTCCATTTATTAATGTCGGACATTGTCCGGTTCATAAGTGTACGATTTAAATTAGATCACGTAAGCGTGCCCCTATTCACACCATAATGTTACCTTTATTTAGGTTATTATAAAACTAAATACCCGAAATTTCAAGTAGTTTCAATACTAATTGTAGTCCTAAATTGGCGGGTGTTACATCCAGTGTTTGTATAGTTCGTTCACTTTGGCCGTCAGTTTGCTGGTGGTATGCAGTACTCATATCCAAACGAGTTGGGGTGCATTTCGCGCGGTTTCATCGTGTAGTTCATGTTTTAGAAAGTACAAAATTTGTGTAATATATTATCGTAATATATTATAGTAAATAATGTTTGTTTGGATAATTCGTAGCATATCCTCCAGTGTTTGTATACTTCGTTCACTTTGGCTGTCAGTTTGCTGGTGGTATGCAGTACTCATATCCAAACGAGTTAGGGTGCATTTCGCGCGGTTTCATCGTGTAGTTCATGTTTTAGAAAGTACAAAATTTGTGTAATATATTATCGTAATATATTATAGTAAATAATGTTTGTTTGGATAATTCCACATTATTTATAAGTTTTATCACCAACGTCCATGTTAAATAAAGTTGGACCTCGTCCGGTTCATAAGTGTACGATTTAAACAAATCGCGTATACATGTATGTAATTACACAAATTATCACGTATATTTAGATTAACACAAAACTAAGTACACGTAATTACAAGTAGTTTAAGCACTAGTTACAGTCTTAATTTGGCGGGTGTCACATGTCCCCAGACCCAGAAGAGTAAGCCTTAACAGTCTCAGGCTTTTTAAAGGTTGGTTGGCTGTTGGGGTTCCCAGAAGATTTCCTTTTGTTGTTGTTCCCAGAAGATGAAATAGGGGTCTCACGGTGAATAACCTGAGCCATGTGTTCGTGGGCCATACGAATGACACTCTGAATGGTTCCTGGTTTGGATAAGGTGACATGCCCCTGAATATTCTCCGAGAGTCCACGAACATACCTTTCGATACGTTTGTGTTCTGGGTCTACCATAGATGGGCAGAGAAGAGCAAGTTGTTGAAAACGGATGGTATCAGTTCCCTGAACCGTCAGATGCCAGAACTCATCTTCCAAACGCTGGAGTTCCTCATTGGGACACTACTCGTCCCTCAACATTTTCTTCAGGTGCTACCAAGGGAGTTGGTATGCAACATCAATGCTCACAGATGTGGCATAAGAATTCCACCAGGTGAGAGCACCTTCCAGGATAGTGCATGTGGCAAACTTAACTCGGTCTTCTTCAGTACAGTTGCTAATGCGAAAAATGGACTCCATTTTCTAGACCCATCTGATCAAGCCAATAGCACCTTCTGTGCCCTTGAAGTGAAGAGGCTTGCAGTTCAGAAAGTCCTTATATGTGCAGGGTTTGATGATAGAGGTATTGTTCACAGTCTCATCACTTCTGCGAGTGTTCCGCGGTGAATCTCTTGTAGCCAAGGCTTCGGCCACACCTCAAGAAATGAGCGCGGCAATCACAACATCAGTGAAACTCTTCCTCTTAGGCGGCATTATTCTTCAAGAAAAGAAATAATAGGTACATTAGAATTTGCACCAGGATGATGGTCACCATGGATGTATATATAAATGCGGTAAGTATATAACATCATAGTAAGATAATAGAAGTAGAATTTTGATTGATAATTTGAGTTCCAAAAGGTTACAAGCTAGGTTGTTTTACAAAAGATGCCGGGAATATTACATCTGGTCGAATGAGTTTACATAGATATCTTAACAGGCTACATGATAGATTCTACACTAATCTTGGTGTAGATTGAGTTGTGGCAGCAGGGAAGTGAGACGGTCAACGGACTCTGCAATTCTGCTAACCACCCTGAGTGCCTCTTCGGTTTCCAGCAGGCGTGCTTCACATTCATTCAGCCTTGATTGTAAAACGGAGATCTCATTTCGGTTATTGATTACTTAATGGTGGACGATTCCCATGGTCTCAGTAGTTTCCTCCAGTTGGTCATGAAGAACGTCCATGTTACTAACGTTATTTTCATGATCTTTAGAGACTTGATTGATACGCTCCATAGGTGTGAGTTTCTAGTTCTCGCGAGTCTCCTGTAATTCCATGTCCATATCTTGAAGTTGTTGCTCGTGGCGGTTTAACCTAACTGCTAAAACTGGCACAGTGAAGTGAGCAGGTTCTCGAGTGTAGGGAGAGATTTCCATGTTGGAAGATTCCCAGGTTTCATTGGGAAGTTTTATTCCTTCCTCGTTTCTCCATGTCGCGAGTTTGTCGGGTAACCAATTCCATCGGCGGGCATCAACCAGTCGACGGGCTCGGTTAGTGTGGGTATCATGAGTGGGATAGGGGTTAGCTGGAGGTAAACCATTAGTCCTCCTTGCTACCCACGAGTTACGTGATTCCGATTGATGAGAACGTGATGAAGTAGGTGGTATTTCGGTAGGAGTGTTTACCATTTTCTGTGACAAGGCGTTAGAGAGAATGAGACCTATATTCATATCATCCATATATAATATAGCCTAGGATGTAGTACGTGTACGAGGCCTATCTATGTATATATACATATCACATAATAACCTAGAGTGTCTAATCACAGACATGTTTAAGTCCCGGTTCTCTCGAGTTCAGAGTCAACTAGTGTATCCTGTTCAGCCATAACCCCTTTCAGATCTCATACCATATTCATTTAATCGTACATAGTTGATCAAGCTATGTTAAATTAAATGTGTATAATGTGATCACTGAACCATTCATGCCTAATAGGGAATACTGCCTAACGGTCATAGTCTAGGCCCACTAAATGCAACCTAGTTCACTATAACCTTAGGCTCTGATACTAATCTGTCGCACCCCCAAATTCGGGTTGCGGAAGCGAATCGGGTCGGGGCACGACTAATTAATAAACAAATCACATAAGATAAGGTGAATGACTCTATATGCATCGTTTTAACAATATACATTGATTGTGATAAAGTTTACAATAGTATAATATTTACATAAGCTCGGGACCCTGATCTGAAAGATTCTATAACATTACTACTTATACAAAATATAATAATGCAGAAAAATCTCTTGATGTTAGTGTTTGCATGCGACTCTAGCTAAGTAATATCCAGAGCAGTCCTACTACTGTTGTGTACCTGAGAATACATGCTAAAAGGTCAGCTATAAGCTGGCGAGCTCACAGGTTTGTATAATGATGAAATATAAGTTATGAACCACAAGATTTAAGTATGATGATTTGCAATTAAGCAAATAAAATAATGATTGTATATTACTGTCATGAGGCCATAGTTTGAGCTTAACTGAGGGTGTCAGGATCCACATTTCAGGACCTGAGCGAGGTTGCCTCCTGCATGTGCCTAATCTACACACGTATGAACAAATGATAATGCATCCGTTCGACTGTAGTCGTGGTAGCGCGACTACCCCGGACGGGGATTGTCAATCCCATATGGTACCATACACTAACATTCACGCTATAGCAATACTAACAAACTATGTAGTGGAGGGCTTCATGATTAGGTAAAACAAACTCATGCAGTCAATATATCGATGTTTTATACTTGTGTTCACATGTAAAAGTAAAACGGAGCATGTATTCCCACCCCTTGGTTGAAAACATGAAAATGAGGGGCTATGAGACTCACCTGAGTCTGATGTGTTTGCTAATAGCAAATGATGATGTCACAGTAAATGATGTCGTCCAGAAGACGGTAACCTGCCAGGCGTCCTAAACGCACAAGGTTATAAATATAAGTAGATGTCTCGATAGACCATCTATGCTAGTTGTTCATCCAACTAGTAATGTCCAAATGTTTAGATTTGATTGTGGTTTGAAAACGTGTACAGTCTGTTGGTGACGGATTTTGTAATAATAATCCCAGGGTATTATTATTATATGTTATTTCGTTGTATACTATCAAAGTATATGTTTCATGTGTTGTTTCGTATATAAGCATTGGAGTTTACACGTGTTCGACACTTAGTGTATAAACTAGTTTCTGAGTTTCTATTTTAGGCGTCACTCAAAGCGTCACTTATTGGCGACACTCAGGTAAGTGTTGCAAAAATTGTAATATATGAGTTATTGGCGTCACTTGGTTAAGTGTCGCATATAAGGCGTCACTAGTAGGCGACACTAATTAGCTTTTGGCAACACTATGGCAAGTGTCGCATATTATGTGAAGTTCAATATTTGTTGGCGACACTGGGTATAGGTTGCGACACTGGCACTAGTGTCGCATGGTATTTTGAAATTGGAATTATTGCGACATTCAATGATTTTGCGACACTAATATTAGTGTTGCTTCCTGCGACATTACAATTTAATGCGACACAAGGGCTAGTGTCGCTACGTGCGACAATAGAATTTCATGCGACATAGTATCGCAGTATGCGACACTCGAATGGTTATGCGACACTAGCTTAGTGTCGCAATCGGGTTTGGCCCTGATGCGACACTAGCGGCTGTTGGTTTTTCTTGGTTCGGTTTTGTGGTCAAACGACCTCGGTTTGACCCGAGACTTTTACCAAACCCTTTAAATGGTAAAATAAGTTCATAAAAATTATCGGTTCGTGTCGGGGTTGACCCGAGGTGTCGGTTTTATAAACTTACCAAAACAGCCCCTAGTACATATGTTTTCCAGATTTTAACTCGATAAACCTCTCGTTTTCTTTAACTTGTTGTCCGAATCAAGCCTAACCAAAAATCACAAAAGTTCTCCTATATGTCTAGTTTATTTATGCACTTTATGGTAACTTTAAAAGTTCATTTACTATTTTAAACAAAAATGGAAATGGAAAGCGGTCAGATTTGGTCGATAAACGACCTCAGTCCATAAATCGGTTTCCACAACAAAATCGGTGGGTTTTCAAGTCAGGCTATAGAAGATTTTTTTGTAGAGGACATTCATGTGTTGTTTCATTCTAGAACTCAAGTTATAGCCGAAATGGTGAGACGGTTTTTTGGGACAGATTTAGGTGTTTTGTGTTTGTGTTCATTAAACGTTTTTAAAGTTTCTTTTGGACATTTTCAAGCTAAATAAATAACATAACATGATCTAAACATAAAGCAAGTAAAACTAGTGAGAGAAAATAATTCCTTACAAAGAAGAAGGTGATTTAGAGAGAGAAAGAGATGATGATGCTTGATGTGTTCTTCTAGCTCATTTCCTTTGCTTTCTTCCTCAAAAATGAAGGTGGTTGATGGTGGTTTGTGATGGTGGTGGTGTGAGCCGATGGTGGTGAGGGAGAGGAGAGGGAGAGAGTTTGTAGTGTGTGTTTTTAGTGAGAGATTAGAGAGGGAGTGAGGTTAGACAAAAATGAGGGTTTTAAGGAGATTTTATGGATCTTGTTTTTGATCCTTTGTCAACAAGCACAACCCCCATTTTGAGGGTGGCTTGAACGGACAAATGGTTGCCCACAAAAGGTGTGTGGTATCCAAACTTTGTTCCCCGAGTTTGCGTTCCGTGCGGTGTTCATTTTCCCGGTCGTTTAAACGTTCGTTTTTATTTTATACGTTTTACGTACATGTTTTAAATAACATTAGATTTTTGATATTTTAAATTGAAGTATTACTCATAATACTTGGAAAACATTTATAAAAGTGTTTGCTTATGGTGTTGGTGTTGGTTTGCGGGTTTGTGTTACGATTTATAAGTCGCGTGACGTTTAAACTAAACGTTTTGGTTCTTGATATAATTATTAATATTTATAATGGAAGCATTCTATCAAAATAATTTACTTGAAGTTATAAAAATATAAATTTTATTTGTTTCGATTGTTGGGCACGAATTGTGCATTTTTGGTCGCGTTTGAGGGTTTTATACGATACGAATTACTTATGAAATATTATCAAAATAATATTTAGGAAACAATAGCATTATTAAATAATTTCGTATTATTTAATAAGATGTGTTCACCAACGTCCATATTAATGTATCGGGATCCGCCCGATATGAAAATGCACGATTAAATTCAATCGCGTACATGTATATATATATAACAATATATATAATGATACATACAATTAGCCTAATACATCACTAATTACATGTATTAACAAGTGATTAGGACCTAATAACTAGCCCTAATTTTTCGGGTGTCACACAAATCCCCACACATTCCACATATTCTGCGAAGCGAACCCACACACCCCTACCATTTGAGATTTGGCGAAGCGAACCGAACCATATTTTGGTTGATTTTCGATTTTCACGAACGAGAACAGAATTTTCGCTCTGTAAAACATTTGCAACTTTCGATTACGCATCTTTTGAGGTAATTTTTACATGTTTTCACAGTGTATTTTATAGTTTAATCGATAGTTTTATGTTTTCGAATGTTTCGGTTTAGTTTTTCATGGATTTAGGACGAATTAGTGAAAGATAAAACTTCAAACTTTATAGGATATGATAATCGAGGCATTGAGAAGGTGTTAGAATCATTTAATTGTGATTAAATTTGTTCGCTCGACGTTTTTGATTTTGACTCGTCGCAACAGACGCTCCTGCGAACTGAGATCCAATCTCAGTTCGCAACCCCCTCCTGCGAAGCGAGTTAAAATTTTTGAACTCGAATCGCAGATTTAATCTGCGAGGTGATCCTCAACTGGCATTCACTTTCTGCGAAGCGAGATTAAAAGATTGACCCACGCTGACCTTGGCGAGGTGAACCTCAACTCGCAGTAGCTTCCTGCGAAGCGAGTTGAGATGTTTGACCCGCTTTGACTTTTTGCGAAGCGAGTTGAAACTGAAAGGTTTGACCCACGTTGACTTAGCGATGCGAGTTCAAACTTTGATTTTGCGAACTGAAATGTTGACTTTAGTCAAAGTTTCGATTTCCAACTTGAACTTTTATTTTTTTTAGACTCGATTTTCGATTTTCGATTTGAGAACTTAATATTTACAAATAAATTACGAGTTATGCTTAATTAATTGACTTGAGACTTTAGTTACAAGTTAATTATTATACATTTAGACTTAAGACCTCACGTCTAATAAGTTAAATACATGTAATATATGAACTTTTGGGTTCTTTCATATCGAAAGTCTTCCGACTCGTAGTGTAATCGAGTAACGTGTCCTGATTTTTATCGGTATTATGATAACTCAAATTTTTGCTAGTAACTAACGAAGTTTATATAATTTTAAGATGATAATTGACAAGTTAAGTCTTCTTTTGTTAGTTAATTGTATACTTAGATGTTTGATGATCTTCGATCATAATATGTCAAAGTTTTAAAATTAACTAATGTTCATTAAGTGAACCTAATAGCTAGTCATACGTGTACTTCTTATGACTACAGATATGGCTGCTAGAACGTTCGCTTCAGGTCACAATATACTAGTGAACCTAGATGTCAATGAGTACCGTGCTGAGCACTTTGAGCAGCTATTGACATATTTGGCACGATCACGGATTAGGTATGCCATTACTGAGTCACCTCCATTATCTCAGAGTCTGCTGAATCAGTTTTGGGAAAACATTCAGTACGATGTTGCGGCTACCCCTCTAGTTATTCGTACAAGGGTTAACCAACACCCTGTTATCTTCTCTGTTGATGACCTTAGACACATTTTGCGACTGGGCACAGTTGAGCAGGAAGCTAGACCTTCTGCCTATTCTACTGAGTTCATTGAGGGTGCATTGAGGGTGCGTTAGGAAGAATTGGTTATTCTGTTCCTAAGAGAGGCCGACAGTTCATAAAGGCTTTTGTGCTAGGTCAGTGGAGATTCTTGTTCCACATTATTGTTACGATTTTTGGCAACAAGAAGGGAGGCTATGATGAGCTGAGCCCTAAGCTCTTATCAGGTTTACTGTCCCTGGTTTATAACAAACCATACAATTTTTCTTCTTATATCTTCAGCTCATTCATTAGTCAGATCACTGGAGCTGTCAGATCGAAGTTTTTGATTTATCCTCGTTTCTGCATGCCGATTATTCATCACCATATTCCTGACCTGCCAGCTTCTGTGCCTGATTTGCATGTTGATAGGATTGGCTTGAGAACCTACAATGCTTGTTTTCTAAATTCTGCTAAGCGTCCTGATCATGTCAAGACGGAAGCTTGTGATCTGTTTTTGGATGAGAATTATGTGGCTCCGCCCAATAACGGTTGGTTGGATGCAGGAGTTCAATCTCAAGCACAACCTCAACCTCAACCAGCAGTTGCGGTTCCGATTGCTGAGCCACATGATTTGCTAGAGGATGTACTGATACAAGATAGTCAGCAGGAACAACATGTTATTCCTAAGATTGCAGCACAGGTAGTGCATGAGGTATTTGGTCATCAAGATGATGTCACCGATCCAGTACTTCAAGCGATTGAGTATTATCAACCTCAGGTACTTAATTTTGTACTTCAATATAATTATATTGAAACTTGGATGAGAGATTAATATCTAATCATAAAAGTTTGAATATACTACATCACAGGAGGATGCAGGCCCAGAGGTTGTTCGACCTGAGGGCAATTTTAGGCATGCTGGACCAGATGCTGGGACATTTGGTGGTTTGGGTAAAGATGGTGCCACGGCATCTGATTTTGATGATGAGGAAACTGATGATGATACTGATCCTCGACCTAGATTTCCTACGGGCATTCCTTCGGGGATGATTAGGAAAGGTTCAAGGGTAATTATGAATCCACCCACCAAGGGCAAGCGTAAAGATTATGAGAAGGATCCTGATTATCAGTTGATAGATGAGGATTCAGAGGATGAAGAGGTTACATCTCTCGAGACATCATGCAGGAAGCGTATACGCTCTGCTACTACCCAATTAACTATTGGGGATTTGTCTCGTCCAGGTAAATTTTTATACTTATGATTACTTGTCGTATGCTGTAAATTCTAAACTAGAGACTGAGATAGATATTTTCTATAACGGTTGCTAGGGAAAGACAGCCTGCTCAGGATAAACCTAAGTGGAAACGATTGACTGCTACTGTTTCTGAGACCTCATAGGATGTTAGAGATATGCAGTTTGTTGATATTGCATACTTAATCAAAAACTTGAGACAGATTATTCTGTGACTTTTACTGATCTAAGGTATTTATAGGTGCCTGCTTCTACTACTCCTACTTCCTGGTTTCCGACTAACAAGGCTAGTCGAGTTGCTGCGGACAAACTGAGTGATGCATTTGAACAACTGGTTCAACAACAAGTACAATCTACATCTACACCACCTGTTGCTCAGCCTGCACAGCCACCAGTGAAAGCTTCTGAACGGGTTTCCAGCTTGGAATCTCGCGTTCATACTCTAGAAGCTCAACATTTGACTCTTGCCAAGACATTTACGACTGAGGGTCAAGTTTACAATGACCTGTTGAAAGCACACAAGATGTTGCTTAGAGATGCTGAGGATAACCAGAGAAAGCTTGATCGTCTTGAGAGATTAGTCCTGAATCTATACAAGGACAAGCCGTCTCAGGGGGAGATCCTGGCATATCATGAGTCGTGCAAGAAGGATGAGCTGAGGAAGAAGTAGCGAGATGACAGAGATGACGATCCCAACGCATTGAAAGATAGTGAGCAGGCTGGTCCTTCAAAGACTAGTGAGCAAACTATGATTCAGGGGGAGTCTAAGTCTGCTGGTGCAAGTGGAAGTGGAGTTGGTGAAGCTGGTGAGAAGTAGTTATGATTTGTAATATTAAACTGATATACTTTTGTAATTTTAGATTGATTGTAATATTATTTATAATCTTTGAAAGATTAACGTTTTGTAAGTATATAAGTTAAGTTGATATAAGATTTAGACTTGTGATTTTATATACCAAGTGAAAATTATATAAGATTAATTATATAAGATTTAGACTTGAAATGTTTTACAACAAATTAAAAACATATAAGATTGATAATTAGTTATGATTATACGATTGAGATAAATAAGGAAATTTTTAGATTGATTCAGGGGAATCAATGAAAGGATTTATATTATATTATCTAATTCGTGTTATTTAAATTGATTACAGAAAAGAATGTTGAAAGTGATTCTGATACTGAGATTATCGATGAGGTCGAAGTAGAAGTTGATTATGATCTAGATGAAGGTAAATTCGTACCTCCTGAAGATTGGACTTCTATTACTAATGTTGGGATAGTTAAAGGTGTTGATCTTGATGCTGATATTGATGAACATATCATAAAACCTTCAAGAACTAATGTGGTTATTCAGGATGAAGAAGGAGAAAGAGTTATAGATTTGGATGAATATTTAAATGAGTCAACTGATTCTGATTCTGAAGAAAATCTTCCTGATAATCATAAAGATAATCCGATGTTTAAGCCTTTGGAGAAGGAGAAAAAGGCAAAGAATTCGATTTCAGAAGTTGATATTACTGGGAAACGTGTACCTAAGAAAGGTATAATTGGATGGTATTATGACGCAGATTTGAAGCTTTTTGCAATCAAAAGATATGACCGAGTTCAATATTTTGAAAGGAAGCTTGCAGTTTTCAGTTCTTTACCAAGGTTTGAAATTCGAGACTTGGCTAGATTGAAGATGAAGAACCCTAGTAATGATCTTTATGGAAGGTATGTCGAAAAGATAATTAAGACTGAGGGTTAGTCAATTAAATTTGAATGTATTAAGCTAAGAGTTGGAAGGACCATCAAGTTAAAAGAAAGAAGTCAAAGAACAGGAAGACGACTGCGTAAAAAGATATATCCAACAGTTAAATGCGTACAACAGATACCGTTAAAGCTTATGCTTCAGGATATTACGGGAAATATGAAGAGATGGCATGTAGAAGATGGGACTGGTGAAGCTGTAATTTTTGAAGCTGATGATGAAGTTGAAGGTGGTGAAAGAGAACTTTTGAGAGTGTATGACCATCGACACTTAGTGAATCTTTCCAAGAATGACTTGTTGATGTTATACAAGAACATGATCACTGCTATTGAAGGATGGGGATATTTAGGAAGAGATTATCAATTAATGGTTAAAACTTGCATTAAACTGAAGATCTAGCTTGGAATAGGACTTGTGTTAATTGTCATCAAGTTTGTAAATTGGTTTTGAAATGGAAATAAATAATATTGGTTGGTAAACATTTTAGAGTTAAATGTTAAATGCTAAAAAATGTTGACCGAGGTTGACTAAAGACTTGCGATGCGAACTGAGTGAGTTCGCAGGGCAAGTCTGCGAAGCGAGTCGACTGGACTCGCTGGGCCAAGCTGGAATGCGAACCGAGTCGGTCCGCAGAGCCCAAAACCCGCGAACCAAGACGGGTATTTATACATATTAGGTTTTAAACCTTATTAACTTTTGCCATTTACTAATTACGAACGAGTCTGTGTTTTCAGAGCTTTCAACACATCCTAAGAGCTAGGTATTGATAGATTAACGCTAGTTTAATCAATACAAAGCTATATAGTAATTGAATTCGCTAATTAATTGCGATATAAACCGTTTACAATCCGTAAACTTAGTATTAAGGGATTTTGCACCTTAATACCTTAAGATCAGGGGCGGAGTTGTGTTGAGTTGTGTTGGTGCAAAGGATTGCACCTGCTACACACGAAAGACGAACTGTAAATTTTTTCGAAAGTAGTTTATAGGTATTTTACATCTATAAGTAGCAGTATTGATCAACATCTAACCATATTAAGGTTGTGATTAGCTGGCTAGCATATTATGCAGCACAGCGAAGGTCTCAACTTCGACTCTATGGGTCCAATTAATTATATTTTATTTTTTTAGTTTCTTGTCAAAATAAATTTAAATTAATTATTATTAATAATAATTATACTCATTATAACTACTATCTATTTTCTATCTTATATATTAAAGAAAAATCTTGAGAGAATAAAGACTATTAGATGGAGATCAACAATTAAGATCTAACCCTTAATTTATTTCATGACATCATTAATCCCATTATTATGTGACTAAAAGACTAATTTACCATTCTATATTTACAATATACACCATTCAATATTTACAATATAAATCATCTATTTTTCCTTTAATGGTAGATTATCCTCTAAATATTTTATAATTTATTATACACCATTAAATCTTTGCTTTTTCTTTAATTGTAGATAATCCTTCAAATATTATAAAATTTTATTATTTCTTCTATAATTCAAACTCTTTCTACAATCTTGTTTATTTTATTTATTCTGAAAAAACACCAATAAGTTGTATTCAATTCCAAAATATTCATAACTTTATTCCATCGCATAGTGATTTAAATTATTATATGACCTACTATTTTGAATCATTTTATCAATTTGCAATATACAATTCTTGGATCATAGATGCTAACGGGTCGGGTTGCGAAGGATTTTAGTGTATTTTTACCCAATTAGTATTACCCATCGATTTTTCATATTTATTCGCGGATTTCGGTTATCCTTATGTATGTAACTTTGGCGAAACAGAAAAATATAGTTATTGAAAATACGACGCAAATTTAAAACACGAAAAAAAAGATACCGAATTACAATATTTAAATCTTAAAGCTAATAATTTAACTTTTTAATTAACTAATTCAAAGTTTCGATACATAATATAGTATTATTATTAAAGAGCAATACAAATACAAAAAAGGAAATGGTATCATGCACAATATTATCGATAATTGATGAATTAATTTACTCTTTTGCCACTAATTTCTCTATATCTCGATTTACATCCCTAAAATAAGTTACCATTTAATCTTCTAAGGCCGTGTTAACATCATTCGAGTCAGTAGAGAGCCTGCATTTGAGTTGTCATGTTTTGTCATCTTTTGTCAAAGTTAAAAAGAAAAACTAATGTATTATAGGTTGTTGATTTAAATTACAAAGAGTAACTTAGATGTATGAAAATCACCGCTGCACTGAAAAATGTTATTTTTTAAGTACAAAATAGTATTTACCTGTTGATCGAACCGGTAAAATTTATTATTTGGAAAACATATCCGTACGATTTTATATAATATATTATTATTCAATTCAATTCAAAAACGTGTTGTTCAGGACACGCAAACCGGCCCACGTCAAGCTGCCCCAAGCCTATCACGTGAGAGGTAAATCGGACTCGCCAAGGGTCAAGGCATGCTGGGGATGCCAACCACAAGGATTGAATACCCAACCTCATGTGTTGAATAGATGTCCCACATTGGACCAACACCCTCAACCACTTGGGTACATGCCCAAGGGCGGTATAATATATAATATATTATTATTAAATATCAATACAAATAACAAAGTGATATCATACACAATATTATCCCTATTAATTTATTTATTTATTTGGACTCATCAATCCAATAACTATCACAACTAAAATCCTTAATACATTTTTCATTTAAAATTAAAATAATACAAACCAATATTCCGTAAAACACTTATTAAATCCATATAACACATCTATATAAGATATATTATTAAGTCAACCCGCAAATTTTACGAATTTTAAACTAGTTAAAATAAAAAGAACCTTATTATTCTTGTAGAGTTTTCTTAATTAATTCAATATTAAAAAGTTGCTCGGATCACCAACTAAATTTAAATGTTCAAGGTAAACTACTTTAAATTCACTGCTCACAAACAGATAAAATATATTCAGTTTTACATCAAGTCATGGTTTGACTACACAACCGATTTTCTCCGATTTGATATATGATTTTATAGAATTTTTCCTTTTGGTTTCATAGCTTTTGAGTTTCCCTTACGCTTTATGTTTATCAATGGTACGGTCATTTATCGGGTTTACTTTTAGTTTTGAATCAGAATAGTTGCGAAACAAAATGATCATTAAATTAATCGTTTTACCCGTGACTCAAGTTTCTAGCTCCGCCACTGCTTAAGATAACCTCGTTATCGATCCTAATACATACGGACTTACATGTGTGTGATTGGTGCTTATTTTGCTTAGCTGAAGATTGGTATGAAGGTATGTAAAACTTATTTTGGTTAAGACTTATTTATTTTGACAGTAGAATTCAGTGCTTATACTGCTGTTGCACTTTTGGTAGAATTCAGTTGCAAATTAAAATATCAAACTACTGCATTTTAGGCACATGGGCTACTGCTTTCAGCTGTTGGTTTGAGTTCATTTAGTGCACTAACCATGAAACCTGATTCTGGACCTGTACGACTCGCACCTCATTCAACCTGAAGCTAAAAATTTGAATATAAAACAGGTCGGGTTATGGGAAAAATTATTATTATTTCTTATTTAATATACTAACCAGATCCTAATAACCCTTGTTAGGTCAGGTTGACACAATTAGTTAAGACCCCCAAATTATTAGTGATTAATGAGTGTGAATAATATGACTTATTATGATTGAAATATCCTTTAAAGAGTAGTGCGGGTCTTGGAGCTGAGACTCCTTGAGAGGTCTATTTGGTATACATTAACAGATTTATAGAACTGTTTTTGGTATGGTGCCATATAACATACCTTATATGCCATAACTTTTTTTTTCTCTTTTTTTTAACGGCCATAACGAAATATTTTACAGACCTAAGAATCGCCAAACTATTTCCATATCTTAACCCTTTATTAATCATTTGGGTCTTTTGGCTTAAAAGTTGAGAAAAAGGATATCAAAAATTTCCAATTTACCCCTTGCATTAAATTCATGGAACTTCAAACAATAAGTCAACTCACAATTGTTGATAAAAGAAGAAAACTCTTATTAACGATTTTTTCTAATTAATTCTCTTTACTAATTAAGTCTAATTTAAATTGTTTCTCAAAATTATGCTCCATAGTGTTTATCGTTTATTTGACGATATTTAATTCAATATAATAAGATTTGTCTATATATAGTACCTCTTTGTATTTTAATTTTTAGTATTAACAAAAAAATATATAATACGAACTATGTGGAAATAGACGTTTGTATATATATTTAATTCAAGACAACTAATATGCATGTTTTATTCCAAAGGAAATGATTTGAAAATCAAAATATATATGTGTCATGGTCCAAATCAACTTAGAAGATGAAATGTTGGGTTATAAGGGAAGTTCAAATAAGTACATTTTTTATTGTGAGAATGATAGGAACGAACTTTTAACTTTCACTTTTAAGATAAACCTTTTTTTTTTTTTTACAAAATAATGATAACATTATAAAAAATTAGTGTCTTCTTTAAGAGTATCACATATAAAACTTGTGATAAACAACTTTAAGTTAGTATATACTTTTTATTTATTTTAAATTAATCTCATATTAAAAAATATAAAATTCTAATAATTTTTTGGTCAAAAGTGTAGATAATTTTTTGGTGTGTGTGTGATTGTGTAGGTTTAAACCGCTTACAATGATTTGAAGCATTCAGTTTTTGCTTGTTATCATCTTTTGGAATAGCGTTTTCGACTTTTCTCATCATATTTATTTAATCTGTCATTGGGTTTCACTGTTTCAAATCTTTCATTTTTGCTTATTTTGGTGGTATATATTCCTATAAAAAGGTCTAAGTTCATATAAAATATATTAAAGTACTTATACTGATTTATATCTTATTTATTTTTCTTTTCTTCTTAAATATAGTAACATATTGCACTGAATCTTAAAATGAAAATATGTGGATAGTTGTATCTAGGCATTAAATTGTAAAGTTGCACACGATTAATTAGCTTATATTCTTTTTCTTTCATTTCTTATAACATATCTAAAATTATTTTAGTTGATGTTATTGACAAGATATATGGTGGAAATACTCACTTACTACGATGGTATTTTATTCATTATTAGTATTATTATATTTATTTATATAGTTCATAAATTTAGCCACATAAGATGATTAATTAACATATATATGTCATATATGTACATCAACAAAATTATGATGTTAAAAAATTAGTTAATTCTTAATATACTCATATCGACATATAACATACTTCTACAATTCATCACTTCTCGCTATCATCATCCACTCCGTTGTCTCATTCTTAACGAAATTTATGATGTCAAAAATTAGTCGATTCTTACAAAATTAGTGTATTAGCGAGAAGTTAGATACACTTTGATTAAATTTTATAATTGGTGTTTGAGATGAACACATTTCTAGCCAATAACTCCTTACCCATCCTTTCTCAGTTGCTCGATGGACATGTCTTCTAAAAAATTATATTTATCCTGCCGCATTGCACGGATACTTTACTAGTCTACTATAAGTCATCAGAATCGTTGTATTATTCCATAATGCATATCGATGTGGATTAGTTAATAATAATAATAATAATAATAATAATAATAATAATAATAATAATAGTATTGCTAAATAGGACTACTTAGACCACTTGCAACGGTAACCGGTTATGGGAACCGATTACCAACCGGTTAATTACCACCATGCCAACGGTAACCACTTCTCAAAACAGTTGGAGCCACAAGCGATTGAAACGGAGAAGTGGTTCAACTACGATTGAAACTAGATCTAATTTTCTGATTGGTTGAATTTTTTCTATCTACCGTTTTAGACCTACCAATCATTTTCTTAATAATAACAGTAATAATAATAATAATAATTGATTTGGTATATTTAGATTATATCCATAGATTACGTTATTATACATGTAATTAATATGCAAGACAGTTTGGCCGAGTGGTCTAAGGCGCCAGATTTAGGCTCTGGTCCGAAAGGGCGTGGGTTCAAATCCCACAGCTGTCATTCATTTTTTAAAATTTTTCTTGAGTCATAATCTGTATTAATTTTGTAATCAGTATGTTAGTAATAAATTACAATAACTTTTTCTTGGGTCATAATCTGGATTAATTTTGTGATCAGTTGATGAAATAGTATCACTTATAAGAATCAGGGATTCATAACTCATAAGATATCAATAGATGTGCGCAGCATTTACATTCATAATATAATTCATTCTCACTTGCTGTATGAGCAAATCACTTGATTTTCATAAACTTATCACACCAACATAACCACATTTTTTAAATTATATCAACTCCTAACAATTATGTTAGAAGCATCTCCTCCAAAAACAAGCTTCAACGAAAAGTAAATGAAGTTCGTGCAAGCTTTATTTCAACAGTATCATCCTCGACTATAACTGAATCCTCTGTACATTCTCCTACATTAACCATTCATTCAAAATGCTCCCAATCATTGGTTATTCTTGTGCACGTTTGAATGTGATTTGGTGCATTTAGGCTCCCGACTCCACTGTCAAACGTTTGCCATTTAATTGTTACTGAAACAGCAGGCACAACCCTTTCGCTAATATGGTTTTTACTTGCCATCAACTTTAGACTGTCTAGAATATCCACAAAGCCCTGGACACGATGAACCTGTAAAAAAGTGTCAATTTTTTTTTTTTTGATGATAACTTTTAAGTTTTAACACGAAAATTATTTTGTTTGACTTCTACAAAGTTTACCTCGACTCTTCTCTGCGCTTTTGCTTCTCCTTCGGCCTCAATGCCATCCAACTTGAGCAACTCCTTCATGAGTAGCTCTGTCAATACTTCAACTTCCTTCTCCACAATCTTGATGCCCTTTTTTGAGGATGTCTCCATTGCTACAACCTAAACAACCACATCAAAACAAGTATTCAATTGATCTTACTTTCTCTATATATGAGCACTGAAACTTCAAAGTAGGGTCAATTGCATAAAAAAGTGCCAACTTTGGCCCAACTACAGTTTCTGTTAAAAAAACTTCTTTTTCACCCATAAAAACCTTCACACTCTCGAAATCTCCGATTTAAAGTAATTCGCATGTCATTATGCAGGCAAGGCAGGGGTTATCAAAAAATCTAACTTTTTAACGTCCGAAGATCTTTTATGGGTGATTTTTGACCAAACTTGGTTACCATTAATTACAATTTCTTAGTAAATAAGTCATTTGATACAATAATAAGTTTTCAAAGTAATGCAAGTTGAATGGACCTTATGTGAGAGCTTATCCACCTCGGTTCTGACTTTCATGACTGCGTCATATGCTTGTACATTAGCATGGTTGTTGCTTTTATTAACGAGTTTTCTCTCTTTACTAGCAGGGTCTTCCAACAGGATTACCTTTGACATGTCCTTTACACCAGCCATGTCTAGACGTTCTTCGTCTCCCTTTTCTTTCCCTCTAAACAATAGTCTTTGATCCTTGGCATCTAAATTCGTCTCACACGCAAGAACCTTTTTGAGATCACCTTCAATAAAATTACACCAGTATGATCACAACTAATAAATGAATGCTTATTTTTTAAGACCATTTCAAAATGAAACATTTCGGATGTACAAACGAGAAAATGAGCAAAGCACGACCATAGGATCGATATTATGGAACTCGCGGGACCTACCATTTTGCCTATAAACTAGTAAACAAGGATGCACAATATGGATACTAAAAAAAAACATTCAAACTAATATAATTTATATTTATAATTGAATACCGATCTAAAAAGTCAAACATATAACATAGTGCATGAGATATTTGTACTACAGCAATTGTAAGAACACCCAAATGTAAGTAAAAACATGTACAAAAGTCAACCAAACACCAAAACATAGAAAATGGGCCAAGTGGCTAATAGTAGTATTATGATGATCAAAGACCAATATCAGCATCCCTCATTCAAGATTCTTATAAGATGAAATATTTAATTGTAGAACGTTAAAGATCTATCATCAAAACACCAACAACAATAACCCAAATTCAAGATTACTCAAAGATGAGATTTTAAAATAAAAATGAACAAAATTTAATTTGTACCCATATGGACATATATATGAGTGATCAAGCTGTCTAAGACAGAAAAGGAGGTTACCAAAAGTTGAGATTGAGGGTAAAGAGATATGATGATGAAAAGAATCATGTGAGACTTTGATGTTGATAATTGGAGCAGTAGTAGCACAACCCGGATCCGACCCGAAAAGTCTTTTTTGTACAAGCATGCCACCAGGTCTTACTTCCCAATCAATGGTAGGTTCAATCTGTTGTGGTGGTGCTTTTGGTTTACTCTTTTTTGACATTTTCATCATACTTTTTAGAATTGACCAAGAAAAAAGATGGTGAAAAAAGAATGGGAAAAAGGTGGGGAGTAGATGAGGTAGAGAGGTGAGTGTGAATAAAGAATTAAATGTGACGAGTAAAGTGAAGAAGAGAGAAAAGTGTGAGTGACATTAGAGATTTGTAAGATGAATTGAAAGTGACTTTCCACCAACTGGTTATTGGTTGGTTAATCATCATCAGTTGGTGGTCGAATTCGGGCCCATAAATACAACCTCAAAATTGTTTCAAATATCAAATATCAAAGTTATGCTTTTGTACTCTATGAAACCGTTCTAAAAATATTTTTATCAATTTAATTCCTACATACACCATAAAAACAAAAAATAAGACTACTTTGAAATATTAAAATTACTTGAAATAGTAACGTTCAAATGAGTACATCAACTTTAAGTGAGAATGAAAGAATCAATAAATTTCTGCCATGTGTCACCTTGTTCTCTCTCTTCCACATTTTAAAAAATTAAATATCTCACAAACGGTAAGTCGAAAAATCATGAAAATTGCACCATAAAATTCAGCGTTTTATCCTCTTCAATTTGGTATCTCTCAAGGCATACTTTCGACAACTTTTGTTTTCTTCCATTTTTAATGGGTTTTACAAATTAGTAACACATGTGTTAGTGATTAGTTATACATTTAATTTGTGGTTAAGGAGTTTAGGGTTTGGGTTTAGTAGGGTTTAGGGTTTAGTAGGGTTTAATATGATTTAGGGTTTAGAGTTTTGTAAAGCGTTTAGGGTTTGGGGTTTGGGGTTTAGGGTTTAGGGTTTGAGGTTTGGGATTTCGGGGCAAAACCGAAAACCTCAAACCCTAAACCCTAACTGTGACACCCACCAAATTAGAACTTGCATTAATGCCTAATCAGCTTGTTAATACGTGTAATTAGTTTTGTAATAGACTAATTATGTGTATCATTATATATATTTGAGAATATATACACGTACGCGGTTTATTTGAATCGTGCATTGTCATGTCGAATGGATTCCGATATATTATTAATACACCACCATATCACCACCATAGTGCCACCACGAGCCGCCACGCCGGAAATCAAGAAAACGTGAGAAAATGAGCATTCGACCTCTTTTTCCCTTCTCCTCACCATTTCTTTGTAAGAACTCTTGAACTTTTCTTAAATTTACTTGGTTACTACTTATTTACATGTTAGCTTGCTTATTTAGCTAGAAAATGTCCAAATTAAAGATTAAAACACGTTTTACACAACACATTAAACATCACAGATTCTGTCCCTGAAAAACAGTCCCACGAAAGAATTAATATAAAATCGTGTGTTTCGAATTAGACCATGAAACACATACCAAAATTTCCGTATAGATGTTAGCTACAATTTTTGTGTTTGTCACTTGGACCAGATCCTCACGAATCCGAGTGTAGAAACGGATCTTTGAGTGTTACTCAATTTTATAACAAATCTGACCACACCTCCTTTCCGTTTTTGTTTAAAATAGTAAATGAACCCCTAAAATCATGATAAAGTGCAGATTTAAGCTAGATATATTGATGATTATGTGTGATTTTTGGTGGGACTTGGTTCGGACTGAAAAATGTAGGAAACGAGAGATCTATCGAGCAAAAATCTGGAACTAAGGGGCCTAGGGGCTGTTTTGGTAATTTTGTAAAAAGTGACACTTCGAGAGACCCACGAAACGTAAAGAAGATTTTTGAAAACTTATTTAACATATTTAAGACTTCCCTAAAAGTTTCGGGTCAAACCGAACACATTTGACCAAGTCAACAAAAACGAACACTTAGACAAGAACGAAACCTCAGACTTGCGACAATATCATTGTCGTAATAACCATTATCGCATAAAGACTCGATACACGCAAAACACATGCGACAATGTCATTTTGGCAAACACCATTGTCGTAATATCATTGTCGGAATCACATTGTCGTAATAAACATTGTCGCATAAAGACTCGATACACGCAAAACACATGCGACAATGTCATTGTCGCAAACACCATTGTTGTAACATCATTGTCGGAATCACATTGTCTTAATAACCATTGTCGTATAAAACTCGATTGTCGCAGCATCATTGTCGCATTAACTAACACTTTTGTACTTGAAACCGTCTCATAATTCTTATTGTCTCATGAATAGTAATCCTTATTGTCTCATGAATAGTAATTCCCGACAATCTTATTGTCTCATGAATAGTAATTCTTATTTTCTCATGAATAGTAATTCCTGACAATCTTATTGTCTCATGAATAGTAATTCCCGACAATCTTATTGTCTCATGAATAGTGATTCTTATTGTCTCATGAATGGTACCTTCGTGATTGTCTCATAAATAGTGTCCAACACTAACTTTGCATAACCGACTTTTCAACAGACAATATCACGATATACTTGATTTAACGTCAATGACAAGAATACAATATTTGGAATAACTCGGAAACATATGACACATATACTTTTGTAAGTATACCACGAGACAAACATAATAATAATGCTTTTAATAATCATTATTACAAAACTCACCAACGGGCCGTACATGTTTTCAAAACACAACCAAATCATTTGGACATTTCTAGTTGGATGAACAACTAGTATAGATGGTCTGTTGAGACGTCTACACATATTTATAACCTTGCGCGTTTTGAACGCCCGGCAGGTTACAGTCTTCGGACACCTCATTGTACTACATCATACTTGCTTCATTGCAATACTTCAGACTCATGTGAGTCTCATAGCCCCTCATTTTCTGTTTTCAACCCAGGGGTGGGAATACATGCTCCGTTTTACTTTTACAAGTGAACACAAGTACAAAACATCGATATATTGACTGCATGAGTTTGTTTTACCTAATCATAAAGCCCTCCACTACATAGTTTGTTAGTATTGCTATAGCGTGAATGTTAGTGTATGGTACCGTATGGGATTGACAATCTCCGTCCGGGGTAGTCGCGCTACCACAACTGCGGTCGAACGGACGCATTATCATTTGTTCATACGTGTGTAGATTAGGCACATGCAGGAGGCAAACTCGCTCAGGCACTTAATTGTGATCCTGACACCCTCAGTTAAGCTCAAACTATGGGCTCATGGCAGCAGTATACATCATTTGATTTATATCAAACATTACTAGTAAATCTTGTGGTTCATACATTATGGTTTCATCATTTCACCTGTGAGCTTACCAGCTTTTAGCTGACCTTTTGGCATGTATTCTCAGGTACACATCAGTAGTAGGACTGCTCAGGATTAGCTAGCTCGAGTTGCATTCAGATATCAGGAGATTCATATGCATTTTTACATTTTGTAAAATTAGATATGCCTTAGAATCTCTAACATTTAGCTTGCGAGCTTTTGTAAACAGTATAACATTGTAAAACTTTTATATTATCAATATAATGGGTTAAACGACGCATATAGAGTCGTTCACTTTATCTTATGTGCTTTGTTTATTGATTAGTCACGCCCCGACCCGATTTGCTTCCGCAACATTTTTTTGGGGGTGCGACAGATTGGTATCAGAGCCTAAGGTTATAGTGAATTAGGTTGCATTTAGTGGGCCTAGACTATGACCGTTAGACAGTATTTCCTTATTAGGTATGATTGGTTCAGGGATTACATCATATGAGTTTAATTTAACATAGCCTGATCAACTATGTACAATTAAATAAAGATGATTGATTTGACGTAAAAAGTCACGTTTTTGTGCACCATTTCAAGCTCATTTTGGTTCAAATCTTTTAATAAACATCAAATAATTAATGTTTTATGCTAAAAATGTAAGATGAACCAAAACTTAGACTTCCTTTCGAAAAATCACTTAAAATGCTGAAATAACGAACAAATCAGAGCTAAAACAATCCACTTGCGATTCTGATGTATAATTAAGCTAAACTGGCCTAATTTGTGTCATATTGATCTTCAGGAAAATACAAAACCATGGGCGTGAGAATCGTTCGAATATGACAAGTAACGAAGAAGTTAGAGCCAACCGAAGATCAAAAGAACTACGACCAGTGCACAAGACTTACGATCTAGCACACAAGAACAAGACCCAGGGTACACCCCCCCTTTAGGGGCCGTATACCACCCCTAGAGGGCCATATACGCCCTCTAAAGGGTGGTATACCCCCCTTTTAGGGTGGTATACCCCCTCTTTGGTGTTGGATACGCCCTGTTTGCTACCGAATACGCCATATTTGCTACCGAATACGCCCTATTTGGTGTCGAATACGCCCCTGTAGGTGTCGAATTTCATAGCTCGAGGGTGTATTTTAGTGTAAAATACGGGTGAGGGGTGCTGTATGTAAATTTAGTTCTTGAAGTCTATAAATAGAGGCTTAACCTCCTCATTTCCATATCCCTCATCCATCACAACACACACATTACACACTCTAAATAGTAGTAGCTTTCTCTCTCTAACACTTCTCTAAGGATTTAGAGGAGAAATATTAGGAGTAGATTAGTAAGCTTACGAGCTTTGTACGGAGTCGCTCCGAGACTACGATTGTATAGATTTGTTGTAACGCCTAACAGGTTCTATTATATTATCCTTTCTTGTTATTTTTAAATATGTTGTGCTATTATCATGATTATTTAAGAATGCATGCTATGATAATTGCTATGTTAGGCTAGACAAATCTGTGTTTGCTATGATAAAAGTTATGCTAGGGTAGTTATGCTTTAATCCATGCTGTTACTCTGCCTGTATGAAATTAGGATATGTTTGAATTTATGAATTAATTCTCTATTGTTTATTTATCCAACTTATGCTGTGGTTTGAAACCTATTGATATAATCCGGCCAATTGTAGAAATAGGTCCCTCAACTATTCTGTGTCTAAATGATTCGATGAACTCGGCATGGCCGCTGTTCTCCAGATTGAAATAAATCATAGGAGACACAGAGCATAGGATTAGAGTTAAATTAGAATTAATCCCATATATAGGATGCTTTTGAGAGAACTTTTGGAGCATCCGTGACTTAAACATTTATCCAGAAACTCTGCCTGAAACAAACTGATATTTATCTATGTTACACTACTGCATGTTCTTGTTTGATTGTTGCTCTAGAGTTTACATGCTAGTATCTGTTTGTCTATTGCGGTTGTTGGGTTTATGATTAGGTTTTCAAACATAGAATAATTACATACAATAGCTTAACATGCTAGAATAATTACAATGATATGTATGAAATAATGTCGAACAATTTAACCGATCGTTAGACAGACTTTCCCAACTTATTCCGCGGGGTCACTCCTGTTCACTTTATTGTTTATTCAACAATTCGTGCCACGATACGGACGTCTCAGAAGACCGAGACTGGGTAATAGGATTCGAGGTTAGTTGTCGGTTAAATTAGTACTACATTTGGGAGAACTTCCGGTGTAGCTTACACTCCATATCTGTTATCCATGTGACATGTTATTTATTTGATTGTGGACAACTCTACGTTAGATAAGTAATAGGATAGAAGTTATGGCTCATTAGGACATATACAGTAATGATACGAGATCTCTGGGCGAGGCATCGGAAATACCGTAAAAATGGCTCAGTACTTGGTATAGCGCTGGAACCACCTCTGGTGAAGTACAAATGCGTGGAAGCCACGAAAAGGTCGTAGGTACAGTACTATGTTGAACATCGTTCAGAGACCCCAAATCAGCACTACTAGGATTCATTATAATTAGAGCCTTAATCCTCATAACTACCCATAAATAGCATTTACTGACATCATAGCAAACACTCACGTAATCGATAGATCTCTCAGCGACTACACTCCTCATTTACTTTTCTGTTATTTTAGGTTAAAGTAGAATAGAAAACAAAACCCCTCAAAAAAGTTTTAAATCTCAGCTAAATTACCAAAGATAATTAATCCTCCTAAGATCCCATGCCCGTTGTGGTTTAAGAACGACACCTGAGTCATACCTACCGCTTATACAAGTAGTGGTGTAATTTAGGCTTCCCAACAAAATATAAATTTTTAAAACCCTCTGATCTGCAACCCGACTGGACAGTCAGCAACGACAAGGAAGCAATTCCTTGACTGACCGTTGGGAGGCAATCAGGTTTTTGGCGCTGCTGCCGGGGACTACAACGATCGATTTTAGGAATTTAGTTATCTTAGTTATTTAGCGATCCTTTCGAAAGATCGATATCATTCGAAAGTTCCTTTTCTATCCTTAGGTTAATTTTATCTTTTTCCGTCTTTAGATTAGTTTAAACCCTTCCTTTCCAAAACCCTACTTTCTACCAACAAGCTATGTCGAACCGTATCACTCTCGCCTCATCAATTAAGCCAATGCTAGAGGGACGAGGAGGACCGATCGTAGCACCAACCGACGAAACCCTTGAAATTAAGCCTCACTACATTAAAATGCTAAAATACGAGTGTCAGTTTCGTGGTCTTTCGATTGAAAATCCAAATGCCCATCTCAACAAATTCATCAATCTTTCTGACTCTTTCACACAAATAGGAACCAATAGAGACCTTCTACGCCTCCATTTGTTTCCCTATTCTTTATCCTCTCGAGCTTTAACATGGTTTTATGAATTCGAACCCAATTTGATTCATACATGGGAGGAGATGGCTACTAAGTTTCTAGCTAAGTATTCCCTCCTTCCCTGCAAACCAAGCTTAAAAACGATATCACTAACTTTCATCAAGAAGTTAATGAATCATTAAGCACTGCTTGGGAACGATACAAGAATTTAGTTGGAAGATGTAAGAACCATCAGTTGGATGAAATGAATCTGGTATGTACATTCTACAACAGTTTGAATCCTCAACACAAACAAACCCTCGACGCTGCTTCATCCGGAAATTTCATGCTACATACCTCTGACGAAGCTTAGAAATTGATCGAGACGATTGCGACACATCAGCATAACTTGGAGTCAGATGAATCTACTACAGAAGGAAGGAGTACTTCTAACCAAACCTTAGACAAATTAAGATCTCAACTCGATTCTATCACTCAAATTGTCCAGGATTTGCAAGAATCTTCAAACCCTAAGCTAAAGAAGATACCTCAAAAGTTCTTCTCAAGACGAAGGGCCGACGAAGAAATTCTTACCACCAGTGGAAACCCTAATCACTCTCTTCATTCAAAACCTTTCATTCAGCGGTTTACCACACAACCCACTTCTCAATCTTTAAATCTCTCTACTCCTTCCCCATTGACTTCTCGTCTAAACAATGAAAATTTCAGAAACTTCATTGTTGAAAAAAATAATGTCAATAGAAAAATTGTTGATTTTCAAAACCAAATTGATTATTTACTAGAATTTCAAACGATTTAATTAAAAACATGGAGGATAATGTTAATTTTTTTTTAAAAAAAGTTGAGGAGAAGCAAACGGAAGAAGCGATCTATAACTCTGTCTATCACTCATCCTATGAGCATGATGACATCCTTATGGTCACTAAAGGAGGAAAAGAGACTGAAAATGAGAAATCCATAGATATTCCCACAACTGAACCTTCTACTTCTCTGCCTACTGATTCAGTTCAAGTTGACACCCCCATCACTTCTCCTGAACCAGAACTCTCTAAAGCCCCAGAAGATATTAGACCCACGCGAATACCTTTCCCTGGTAGGCTTAAGAAAGAGAAACAAGAAGCTCAATTTGGAAAATATCTAGAAATGTTCAAAAGCTTACACTTAAATGTTAGACTTTTAGATGCTTTAGTTGAAATGCCTAGTTGTGCCAAATTCTTTAAGGAACTCTTATCCAACAAAGAAAAACTTAGACAAATAGTTAACTTACCCTTAGATGCAGAATGTTCATTAATTATGCAACAAGGACTACCCCCAAAGCTAGGAGACACTGGCCGTTTCACTATTCCTTGTTATCTTCAGGATGCTCAAATAAGTAACGCCTTAGCTGACTTAGGAGCTAGTGTAAACCTTATGCCATACTCTCTTTTTAGGAAACTAGGATTAAGCGAACTATTACCAACTCGAATGACCATCCAGTTAGCCGATAGATCAGTTAAACTCCCTCGAGGAATTGCTGAAGATATTATGGTCCGTGTTGATAAATTCGTCTTTCCTGTTGATTTTGTTGTTATGGATATTGAAGAAGACGCCCATGTTCCACTCATCCTTGGCAGACCTTTCCTAAACACTGCCAAGGCCGTCATTGATGTTAATGAAAAATCTTTAAAACTTCGAGTTGGAACTGAGGAAGTCACCTTCAATGTTGATAAACTAATGAAACATTCTATGGGAGAAGATCTTGGTCTTGTAGATTCTTTGCAGGAAATAATTGAAGAACATTTGGAGAAAATTCTCACGGTAAGCAGCATCAACTCCAACACCATCATCACAACAAGGGAACTGTGTGAAGAAGGCACGGGATTATGCTCTGCTCTCTCAGAATCTTCCACCGCATCAAGAGAAGTTCTATGTCCTTTAAAGAATTCCAGCCCGCAGTTCAAAACTATTATGACTGCTCCGCTTGAGCAAGGCACACCGGTCACTCTTCTAAGAAGGAACCCGACTCCTGAAGTATATGATTCATCTTTCTCAAGGGAAGAAGTTCAAGGGATGCTCAAGGAAATGGAATCAATGTTTTCACCACCTGAACCACAAAGATCAAATCCAGAATTCACCATAAGCAATTCTTCATCAGCTCAATCTCAGAAGTTTGCACTCACTGAAGACAACGATATCATCATCACTGGGGAAAAAGCAACTTCCACATCATCAACTGTCAAATACGAGCTGAGGAAGGATACATTCTCTGATAAAACAGAATGGGTTGAAATAGCTTCAGCCAACACATCAGATTCACCTCTTGAAGAATCAGACTTCCAAATAGAGTTTGATGAACTCAAGAGAGATGAAATTGCAAGAATGAAGCCTTCCACTGAAGAACCACCGGAATTGGAACTGAAGGAACTCCCCTCTCATCTAGAATATGCTTTTCTCGAAGGAAATTCACACTTACCAGTTATCATATCCAAAAATCTGAAGCCTGAGGAAAAAGCCAAGCTCATCCAAGTGCTTAAGTCACATAAAAAAGCAATTGCTTGGAAAATCTCTGACATACAAGGGATCAGTCCAAACTACTGCACACAAAAGATTTTAATGGAAAACGACTTTAAGCCATCAGTTCAGAGACAGAGGAGAGTCAACCCGAAGATGCAAGACGTGGTCAAAAAGGAGGTTATCAAACTTCTTGATGCTGGTCTGATATACCCTATTTCTGATTCTCCATGGGTCAGCCCCGTGCAGGTTGTTCCGAAGAAAGGAGGTATGACGGTGATTACAAACGAACATATTGAACTTATCCCAATAAGAACTGTCACCGGTTGTAGGGTCTGCATTGACTATCGCAAACTGAACGAAGCCGCTCGCAAAGATCATTTCCCTCTTCCGTTTATTGATCAGATGCTTGAGAGATTGTCAGGAAATGAGTTCTATTATTTCCTTGATGGATTCTCTGGCTATTTTCAAATACTCTCAATCCGAAGGACCAAGAAAAGACAACATTCACATGTCCCTATGGAACATTCGCCTACCTACGTATGCCTTTTGGGCTATGCAATGCACCTGCAACTTTTCAGAGATGCATGGTGGCCATTTTCCATGACATGATCGAACAGTGTATGGAGGTATTCATGGATTATTTCTCGGTCTTTGGAGACTCCTTCACATCTTGTCTTTCCAACCTAGCCAGGATGCTAGCTCGATGCGAAGAATCAAACCTCGTTCTGAATTGGGAAAAATGTCACTTCATGGTGAAGGAAGGAATAGTGTTAGGACATCGAATATCTAAAGCAGGAATTGAAGTCGATAAAGCTAAAGTTGATACTATCTCAAAACTTCCAGCACCTACTTCTGTGAAAGCCATCCGAAGTTTTCTAGGTCATGCCGGATTCTACCGTCGCTTTATTAAGGATTTCTCTAAGATTTCTCGACCTATGACTCATCTTCTCGAAAAAGATACTCCGTTTGACTTTACAGATGACTGTCTTAAAGCTTTTAACTACTTGAAGGAACAGCTCGTGCATGCACCGATCATGGTTGCCCCCGATTGGAGTTTGCCATTTGAAATCATGTGCGACGCCAGTGATTTCGCAGTTGGAGCTGTACTAGGACAACGGAAGGAGAGACACTTTCAACCAATTTACTACGCCAGCAAAACTCTCACAAACGCTCAAGAAAACTATACAACCACTGAGAATGAGCTGCTAGCGGTAGTATTTGCTTTTGATAAATTTCGTTCCTATCTTATTTTGTCCAAAACTATTGTCTATACAGATCATTCAGCTCTTAAGTATCTCAACAAAAAGCAAGACGCTAAGCCAAAACTGCTGTGCTGGATTCTGCTTCTACAAGAATTCGACATAGAAATCAGAGATAAAAAGGGAGCAGAAAACGTTGCAGTAGATCACCTCAGCCGATTAGAAAATCCAGCAATGGAGAAACTTGAAGAAAGAGATATTCAAGACCAGTTTCCAGATGAACAACTCATGAACATCGAAAAGCACCCCCAGGGACCTCAATCATCATATGATCCCTGGTATGCTGATATTGCCAACTTCTTGGTGGGAGGAATTGTCCAGAAAGGAATGTCAACTTCTCGAAGACAAAAGTTCTTCCGCGACTCAAAGAATTATTTTTGGGATGATCCTTTCCTCTTTAAGGTCTGTCCCGATCACATCATCAGAAGATGCATCGACGGGAAAGAAGCCGAACATATCCTCTACCAGAGCCACCATGGACCAACTGGAGGCCACTATGGAGCTAACAAGACCGCATGGAAAGTGTACGATGCCAACTTTTATTGGCCAACCATTTTTCAAGATTCTTACAACTTGGTGAGACGCTGCGATGCTTGCCAACGATTTGGTAACGTGTCCGCACGCAATGAAATGCCACTTACCAACATCCAAGCTTGTGAAGTCTTCGACATTTAGGGATTAGATTTTATGGGACTGATCGCGCCCGAATGGTCGGTCAAGGAAATCGCTTCCCTATCATTGCGGACCTCACGCTCGAGGCGGGCGATCGGTGGGTGGTTTTAAATTTATATTTTGTCGGGGGCCTAAACCTTTCCGAACTACCTACTATTACTGGGTACGAATACCCGATATTAGTATGCGGTAAGGATGATCCAGGGTCGTTCCTCTCGACGGTAGAATTGAAACGGAACTCATTCGGATAACTTAGTACTTAGCTGAGGTTTTGGATAGTTGGATAGGTATTTGTTTTTGGTATTTTCTAAATTAACTACAGTACAGAAAAGTAAATACTAAACTACGGATAGGGTAACTAGATAGATAGAGATTGTGATTGCTGAAGTTTCAATATTCAGGTTTCGGGATGATGTTCATTATAAAAGATGATTGGAGACTTTCCTTTAATAAAATTAACAGAGGTTTGGTGTCAACACTAGTATCCTACAATTTAAGTGTAAAACCTAAGTCGCATGTCACTGAATACTAGGTTATTATGAGTCTGATCAGATCAGGCTGCTCAGTCCCCTAACACTGTCCGATGAGGACAAGTGACCCGTCTTGGAGTTAACTCCTGGGCGCTTGAATAAGGCAACAGACCGATATTTAATTTCTGACCTTTCTTAACACCTAATTCTAATTGATTTTATTAAGGGTCGTACTATTGCTTGCTAATGTATGTTAAACTATCAGTTATGTTGGATCAAGGGGTTAAAGCATCCTACACTACAGCTGAATGTTTGCTTTCTTTTCAAGATTCCTTAGATTTAATCGAGGAGCACACATACTTCTGTCAAGGTGTAGACCCTCCTTTGCGATCAAACATTCATCCCTAGGTTCGTTTCACGGTGTATACTACGTTTTTCAGCAGTTCCACAACTTTTATATATACCTAGACCATGTTCAGGAAGGGTGACTTCCAGGTATCCACGGTGTCATATTGTTACACCCGCTAATTTAGGACTGTAATTGGTGCCTAATCTACTTGTAATTACATGTATTTAGTTTATATTCATCTAAATATATGTAACCTTGTGTGTAATTACATACACGTTTATACGATTTGTTTAAATCGTACACTTATGAACCGGATGAATATCCGACAATTAAAATATGGACGTTGGTGACAAATAGTTAAAATAATATGGAATTATCCAAACAAACATTATTTACCTTAATATATTGTGAGAATATATTACACGTATTAAATATCGTATAAAACACTCCGTACGCGACAAAAACTAATGAAACGCGCTCGACACGCAAAATAATCTCAAGTTATATTTTTATAACTCATTATTAAGTATTTTGATAAAATACTCCAAGTAAAAATATCGCGATTGCACGCGTACAATTAAAATGATTGAAAATGTTACACTATTCGAATGAACGTCTAAACCGCAACCGAATACTGACTGACGACCGAAATATATTTTAGTAACTTAGAATATATTATTGGAGTAAAACTTTTTATTTAAAATGTCGAGTTTTAAAACGATATCGAAACATTTTATATTTAACGTATAACGTAGAAACGAACGGTTAAACGATCGGGTAAACGAGCACCACACTTAACGTAAATTTGGGGAACAAAATTTGGGAGACCCATGATCATGAGGGCACCCCCCAAATCGGCCGCCACGCCATACTTATGCCCCCATTCCCTTTAACTTGTCAAACTATACAAACCAACCCATACCCCTTTCCTTCCCACACTTTACTCCACCAATTCCTATCATTTTCTCCACCATCTCTCTTCCCTCTCTCTCTAGAACGACTATCAGTCACCACCAGCCCCAAAATCACCACCACATCACCACCATTGAGCCACCACAAGTCCATCATGAACCGCCACGCCAAAAATTAAGAAAACGCGAGAAAACGAGCATTCGACTTCTCTTCTCCTTCTCCTCATCATTTCCTTTGTAAGAACTCTTGAACTTTCATTATATATACTTGTAAAACATATAATTACTTGTTATAATGTCCACTTAACGATTACATGTCCAAAACATAAATCGAAATGCATTTTACAACTCGATACACTACTCTAACTTTCTGTCCAGAAAGTTGGTCAACTTCCACAATTTTTATAAAATCCACCTCTCAACTAAAATGGACGTTTCTTAAGCCTAAAATATAGCTCGTGATGTTATCTTTCCAACGACACAAATTTTGTAATATATCGACTTCATTTACTATTTTAAAATAATATTTCCATTAAGGTGCGCAGTACTATTCCGGCGGACAGAAATATCTACCTCCTTCTCGAGACCATATCTTGAGTTCTAGACCACTAAAACGTATGAGACCAGTGCCAAAAGCTCACATATTTTGTTAACTTTAAAAAGTTCTGCTTTGGCCACTTCCATAAGTACACGGATTTTTGGGTATAACTCGATCTTTGAACAAATGTCTGTTTTGGACCAAATCTGACCACTCTTCATAATTATTTTTGTTTAAAATAGTAAATTAACTTACAAAAGTATCATAAAGTGCAGAAATAAACAAGACACCTAGTAGAGTATGTGTGATTTTTGGTTAGGCTTGATTCGGAGTAGAAATGGGTGAGATCGGGGGTTGATAAAGTGCATAAATAAACAAGACAACCTTGTGCGTTTTGGACGCCAGAAGGTTGCAGGGTTCGGAGAACCAACTTACGGAATTACATCCGACACTACGAACTTACATCCGGGATACTTATTCACTTACACGAAAGTATCATACTTGCTAGACTCAGGTGAGTCTTACAGCCCCATTTTTACTGTTTTCTACTTTGGGGTGAGATATTTGCTACCGTTTTACGTATGAACGCAAGTACTGAATACACTACTTTTACACGCATTACATGAGTTACTTTTATCCACTGAAAGCCTCCTATCATAAGTTGTTAGTTATGGACTTAAGTGCGATTACTAGTAAATGGATCCATTTGGGACTGACAATCCCTGCCTGGGGTGGTAGCGCCACCACGGATTACACTGTAGAAACAGATATATTAGTATTTGTTACATATGAGTGTTCGGATAGCACTCACGGGGGTACGTGATACTTTACTTGATTGTACCATTCACACTACAATGTTAAGCTTCAACTTGTGAGCTCATGGTAACTATGTTGACCTACTGATTTACTAACTTACTAATTTACTCACTATGCTCGAGGGCATTACTGGTACTTACTTGTGGTTCATAATTGATTACTTTACTAAACCTGTAAGATTCACCAACCTTTTGGTTGACACTTTTTAGCATCTATCTCAGGTTTACCGCAACAGTAGGACTGCACACCCACAGGACTGGTAGCTCGAGTCGCATGCTTACAAATTTATGGAGATTATTTTGCATTACTTTTGTATATCAATTATGTATTAGAATCTCTAGGAACTATTTTCGAACTCGAAGCTTGTTACTCTACTTTAACAATGTAATACTTTTGTACTATTGTATGACGTTGCATATAGATGTCGTTTGCTTTACTTTGGTGCTTGATTATAGATTAGTAATACCCAAAGCTTGCTTCCGCGCAATATAAAATTTGGGGGTGTTACAGATTGGTATCAGAGCCTAAGGTTATAGCGAACTAGGTTGCATTTAGTGGACCTAGACTATGACCGTTAGGCAGTATCTCCCCATTAGGTATGACTGGTTCAGGAATTACATCATACGACTTTAATTTTACATAGCCTGATCAACTATGTACAATTAAAGAAAGATGATGTGAGGTCTGAAATGGTTATGTTGAATAGGGATACACTAGTTGACTTTGACCACTAGAAAAACAGGACCATTACTTGACTGTGCTAGACACATTAGGCTCTATTATAGTATTATGTGATTAATATGTATATAGGCCTCACTATACTCAATATTTTTGCCACAGAAATGGCAAACACTCCTACTGAAACACCACCTACTTCGTCACGTTCTCATCAACCGAGATCACAAAACCCACGGATTTCTAGGAGGACCACTATGTCACCTCGAACTAACCCCTATTCCGTACCAGCTTTAGCCGCCAGGCTAAACCACCATGAGCGACGATTTCACGAAATGGACATAGAGCTGCAGGAGACTCGTGAGAACTGGAGACTCACAACCCTTGAACGCATCAACCAAGTCTCCAAAGATAACGAGAACACTGTGGATAACATGGACACACTTCACGACCATCTGGGAGAAACTATCGAAACCATGGGAACTATTCACAACCAAGTGATCAGTAACCAAAATGAAATCTCTGTTCTGCAATCAAGGCTGCAAGAATGCAAGATGCGTCTACGGAAAACCGAGGATGCTCTTAGAATGCTTAGCAGGCTTGCAGAATCTGTTGACCATCTCACTTCTCTATTGTCACAACTCAACCTACATCAAGATTAGTGCAGTGGTTATCATGTAACCTATTAGCTAGCTATGTAAACTCTTGTAACCCGACCAGATGTAATGTTCCCGGCATCTTTTGTAGACTCTAGATTCTGTAATCTTTTGGAACTCATGTATTGTACAGAATCAAATCTTACTATCTAATGAAGTATGACTATCGCTTCGTGCTGTTGTATATTACCACCTTATATATACTTACGCATGTGATATATCATAACCTTGTGCAAACATCTTACCGACCTCTTCCCTTTGATATACAGCATTATGGCACCTCGACGACACACGTACGATGATATCGAATTCGCCCAACTGATTGCTCAAACAGTGGCGCATGCCATAGCTGCTCGACCGCACTCGGGTAGCGAGGACTCCGCTGTAAATGGACCTTCAATACGGCCCTGTTCCTACAAAGATTTCCTCAATTGTAAACATTTAAATTTTAAAGGTACTGAAGGGGCCATAGGATTGATTAGATTGGCCGAGAAAATGGAATCAGTTTTCCGGATCTGCAACTGTCCTGAGGACTACAAGGTTAAGTATGCCACCTACACTTTCCTTGAAGGTGCTTTGACTTGGTGGAATGCCTATGCTCAGGCAATGGGCATTGACATTGCATACCAAATTCCCTGGGAGGATCTGAAGAAAAAGCTTACTGATGAATACTGTCCAAATGAGGAACTCCAACGTCTGGAAGAGGAGTTCTGGCATTTGACGGTTCAGGGAACTGATATCATTGGTTATACCACTAGGTTCCAACAGCTTGCTCTCCTCTATCCATCTATGGTTGATCCCGAGCGCAAGCGTATTCAGAGGTACATTCGCGGACTCCCGGAGAGTATCCGGGGGAACGTGGCCTCATCCAAACCAGCTGACATTCAGAGTGCCATTCGTATGGTGCATGAACTTATGGCCATGGTTGTTAGCCGTGAAGCACCCATCTCATCCACTGGCAACAACAACAAGAGGAAGTGGTCTGGGAACTCGGGCAACCAGAATCAAAACCAACAAGCATCTAAGAAACCTGAAACCGTCAAAGCCTACACCTCTAGTTCTGATAACAAGGAGTACCAAGGTGACAAACCCTACTGTTCTAGGTGCCAACTTCATCATAATGGTTCTTGCCCTTGTAGCAAGTGCAAGCGATTCGGGCACTTTGCTAAAGACTGTAGGACCAACATTGCTAATACCAACACCAAACCTAACACTTCCAGAACCTATTATGAATGTGGAGTTGTTGGACATTTCAAAAGTGACTGCCCCAAATTGAAGAACAAGAAAAAGGACAACAACAACGCTCGGGGCAGAGCTTTTGTGCTTAATGCTGGGGATGCCCGCCAAGACCCGAATGTGGTCACGGGTACGTTCCTTCTCAACAATTTGACTGCTTCTGTGTTATTTGATACTGGTGCTGATAGGAGTTTCATTTTTGAAGAGTTTTGTTCACTACTTGACACCACACCTGTTGCCTTAGATTCTAAGTACATAGTAGAGTTGGCAAATGGCAAACTTATTGAGGCTAACAGTGTAATACCCAACTGCACCTTAAACTTAGTTTATGAGCTGTTCTCTATTGACCTTATACCTGTTGAGATCGGCAACTTCCACATCATTGTCGGTATGGATTGGCTATCCAAACACCGTGCCGAAATCATCTGTTTTGAGAAAATCGTTCGTATCCCTCTCGCCACCGGTGGAACTCTAGTCATACAAGGGGAGACTGGTAGGACGAGACTGAATATCATTTCGTTTATGAAAACCCAGAAATACCTGAGAAAAGGGTACCAGGAAATCCTCGCGCACGTTACAGAGAAACGGTCGGAGGAGAAGCGACTTGAGGATGTGCCTATTGTTTGAGACTTCCCAGAAGTCTTTCCTGAAGACTTGTCTGGCCTTCCGCCACCTAGACAAGTCGAATTCTCTATTGACCTTGTGCCCGGCGCAGCACCCGTGGCACGAGCACCGTACCGTTTAGCCCCATCCGAACTCCAGGAGTTGTCTACTCAACTGCAAGAACTTCTGGATAAGGGATTTATTCGACCGAGTTCCTCATCTTGGGGAGCCCCGGTCCTGTTTGTGAAAAAGAAAGACGGTTCTTTCCGCATGTGCATCGACTACCGTGAGCTCAACAAATTAACCGTCAAGAACCGTTACCCACTACCTCGTATTGATGATCTGTTTGACCAACTTCAGGGGTCGAGTTTTTATTCAAAGATCGATCTAAGATCAGGTTATCACCAACTCCGAGTTCGTGAGGAGGATATCCCTAAAATAGCTTTTCGAACTCGCTACGGGCATTACGAATTCCAAGTGATGCCATTCGGCTTGACCAACGCACCAGCGGTATTCATGGACCTTACGAATCGGGTGTGTAAGCCTTACCTCGAAAAGTTTGTCATCGTCCTCATTGACGACATTCTGATTTACTCGCACAATTAACAAGAACACGCGCAACACCTGAAAACCATTCTAGAACTACTCTAGCACGAGGAGTTATATGCCAAATTCTCCAAGTGTGAGTTCTGGATGCAAACTGTACAATTCCTTGGACACGTGATTGACAGACAAGGAATTCATGTTGACCCTTCCAAAATTGAAGCCATCAAGTGCTGGCGAGCACCTACTACACCCACTGAAGTACGCCAATTCTTAGGACTCGCCGGATACTACAGGCGATTCATTGAGAATTTTTCGAAAATAGCTCAACCACTCACTACACTGACTCAGAAAGAGAGGAAGTTCGACTGGACTGAAAAACAAGAGTCAGCCTTTCAATTACTGAAATAGAAACTCTGTACTGCACCTATCATATCCTTACCCGAGGGTAACGATGACTTCATGGTGTACTGTGACGCCTCACACCAAGGTCTCGGCTGCCTGCTGATACAACGAGAAAAAGTTATTGCTTACGCCTCTCGGCAACTCAAGGTCCACGAAAAGAATTACACCACTCATGACCTAGAGTTGGGAGCAGTTGTATTCGCTCTTAAAATCTGGAGACACTACTTGTATGGTACCAAGTGTACAATCTTCACTGATCACAAGAGTCTCCAACATGTCTTCGACCAAAAAGATCTAAACATGAGACAACGCCGTTGGGTCGAATTACTTACCAATTACGACTGCGAAATCCGTTACCATCCGGGTAAAGCCAACGTTGTGGCCGATGCCCTAAGTCGTAATGAACGAGTGAAACCCCTCCGTGTTCGAGCACTTATTATGACTATACACAACGATCTCATAATCCAAATTATTACCGATCAACTCGAATCACTCAAAGCTGAAAATGTGAAACACGAGGCTTTGCGAGGCATGGATAAAAAGTTTGAGACCAAACCTGACGGGGCCAAATACTTTTCTAACAGAATCTGGTTACCAAGTTTTGGGAACCTATGAGACTTGGTGTTGGATGAAGCTCACAAGTCTAGATACTCTATCCACCCTGGCGCCGACTGTAACACCCCCAAAATCACAGTTTAGCGGAAGCAAGCTTTGGGGTGCTACTAATCAAATATCATAGCACAAAAGTTAAGCAAACGACATCTATATGCAACGTTTGTAAAATAGTTACATTTCCATACATAAAATGTTTGAAACATAACGTTTCCGGTTACAAAATGAAGTTCCCTAGAGTCCGCGCAAAAAGGCGGGAGATTCTATTACATAATCATAATAAATACAAAAGATAATGCTAAGAATCTCCGTTAAATGCAAGGTCGAAATCATGCGACTCTAGCTAGGTCCTGAGGGAATCCTACTCCGTATGTGTACCTGAGACACAAAGCTAAAAAGGTCAACACGAATGTTGGTGAATCTCACAGGTTTGTAAATAAAGTAAGAGTTTGAACACAAGATTCCATTAATAAGGCCCGCAGGCGTAAACCAGTTATTTGCAATTCTCGCAATATAAAGTAAGTAAGTTATACCATTGCCATGAGGCTCATAATCGAAGCTTAACCCGTAAATAATAAATTTGCTCCCGTGACATGCTCGGAAATTGAGCAAGCATCAATAACGAATAATAGTCACCCGTTTATACAGATCGGTTCGTGGTATCGCTACTACTCCGGGCGGGGAGGGTCATTTCCCTAATGGATCCATTAACTAGTGTTCACGCTTAAGTACATAACTAACGATATATGATGAGGAGGCTTCCCCAAATAAATGGTGAGAAAACTCATGCAATTCCGTTTGGTAAACATGTAAATCAGTACTCGAGTTCGTAAAAATAAGCTATGTATCTCACCCCGTAAGTAAAACAGTAAAACAGTAAAAGTGGGGCTATGAGACTCACCTGAGTCCAGTAAGTACGTATGCGTAATCAACCAGGTAAAGCGGTTGTAAGTTTGTGTATCGATTTTCAGAACCCTGCAACCTTCTGGCGTCCGTAACGCACAAGGTTGTAAGTAAACTAGTAAACGAGTTGGTGTCTTAAAAGATCACCCATGCTAGTTGTCCACTCAACTAGGACATGTCCAAGTGTTTGTTTAGTAAACCGTTTGTATTTTGAAAACAAGTATGGCCCGTTGGTGACGGTTTGTAAAAATAATCCGAGAGTGGTATTATTATGTATATCGTTTTATTAAAAATCGTATCTAGGATTTAAATTCGGAAAATTGGTCAAGTTGGGTTGTGGACTGAAATAGTGGTGCGAATTGAGTTTGCGGTGCAAATTGAGAGTGAGAAGGAGAGAAAGAGTGTGTGTATGTGTGTTTAGTGTGAAATGAAGAAAGAAGGGGACAAAAGGGTTTTAAAAAGGATGGGTCATGGGTCGGTTTGGGTTGGGTCCGCGGGTCTGAGCCGACCCACTTGGGTCTCGGCTCGCGGGTTTGTGTTTCCGAGTTTTTATATCGTGGGTCGTTGTCGGTTAAATCCCGTAATTGTTTAAATGTTGTTTCACGCTATTTGTTAAAGTGTATCCGAAATATTTTTAGCCGAAGCATTTCATCATAATACTTAATAATGAGTTATAAAATATAACTTGAATTACTTCCCATTGTTAGGCGCATTTCATGTGATCTAGTCGCGTTCGGAATGTTTTTAAACGATACTAGATACGTGTAGTATATTTACACAATATATTAAAGCAAGTAAGGTTTGTTTGGTTAATTCCAAATTATTTAAAAGTTTTTGTCACCAACGTCCAATCTAGATTTTTACAGGATCTCGTCCGTTTGGTAAGTGTATGATTTAAACGAATTACGTACGCGTGTAGGTAATTTCACAAAAGTCTCGTATATTTAGATTAACACAAAACTAAATACATGAAATTACAAGTAGTTTAGGCACTAATCCAGAGTCCTAAATTGGCGGTTGTTACATTCTCCCCTCGTTAGGAGAATTTCGTCCCGAAATTGAGCTCAAGTCGTATGAGCAGGGTTTGTGAACAAGTGTGGATATTTCAGTCGCATTTGGTCTTCCCGTTCCCAAGTGAATTCAGGACCGCGCCTCGAATTCCACCTGACCTTGACAATGGGAATACGACTCTGTTTTAAATGCTTGACCTCACGGTCCATTATTTACGCGGGTTCCTCGACAAAGTGAAGTCTATCATCGATTTGTCTTTCGTCGAGTGGTACAATCAGTGTCTCGTCAGACAGACATTTCTTTAAGTTAGAATTGTGAAAGGTAGGATGTACGCTACTAGGTTCGGTAGGTAGCTGTAGTCGATACGCCACTGGACCAATCCTCTCGAGAATTTCAAATGGTCCAATGTACCTAGGGTTCAGTTTTCCTCGTTTTCCAAATCGAATAACACCTTTCCATGGTGCCACCTTAAGGAGTACCTTGTCCCCAACCTTGAACTCAAGATGTTTGCGTCTCACGTCGGCGTAACTTTTCTGACGATCACGGGCGGCTTTCAGTCGGTTTTGGATACTAACGATTTTCTCGGTGGTTTCGTGAATGATTTCTGGACCAGTGAGTTGGGTATCCCCCACCTCAGTCCAGCAGATAGGTGATCGGCACTTACGTCCGTAGAGTGCCTTGAAAGGTGCGGTCTTGATGCTAGCATGGTAAATGTTGTTGTAAGAGAATTCGCACAAAGGCAAGTGATCTTCCCAGTTTTTACCGAAGTCAACCACGCAGGCGCGTAGCATGTCCTCCAGTGTTTGAATAGTTCGCTCGCTTTGGCCGTCAGTTTGCGGATGATATGCGGTACTCATATCCAAACGAGTACCGAGAGATTTTTGTAGTGACTGCCAAAAGTTAGAAGTAAAACGACTGTCCCTATCCGAGATGATCGAGATAGGTACACCATGTCGTGAAACAATTTCTTTGATGTAGATGCGAGCCAATCGCTCCATCTAGTCAGTTTCCTTGATGGCTAGGAAATTGGCAGATTTCGTGAGACGATCTACAATTACCCAAATTGTATCACAACTGTTTGAAGTTTTCGGTAGTTTGGTAATAAAGTCCATGGAAAGTTGCTCCCATTTCCATTGAGGAATTTCAGGTTGTTGGAGCAATCCCGAAGGTCTTTGGTGTTCGGCCTTGACCTTTGAACAAGTTAGGCATTTACTGACGTACACGATGATGTCAGATTTCATGTTAGGCCACCAATACAATCCTTTGATGTCATGATACATCTTTTCAGAACCAGGATGTATAGAATATCAAGATTTGTGAGCTTCAGTCATCACCAAATCTCGTAAGTTTCCAAATTTGGGTACCCATACCCGGTTAGAGAAGTACCGAGTTCCATCAGGTCTGGTTTCAAATTGTTTATCCGTGCCTCGCAGGGCTTCATCGGTGACGTTTTCAGGTTTGAGTGCTTCGAGTTGAGCGGCAAGAACCTGGGTGACGAGATCGTTGTAGATGGTAATACTGAGGGCTCGGACTCGAAGGGGTCTTACGCGTTCTTTTCGGCTCAAGGCATCGGCGACTACGTTCGCCTTGCCTGGATGGTATTTGATTTCGCAGTCGTAGTCACTAAGTAACTCGACCCAACGACGTTGCCTCATGTTTAGATCCTTTTGATCGAATATGTGCTGGAGGCTTTTGTGATCGGTAAAGATGGTACTTTTCGTACCGTAAATGTAATATCTCCAGATTTTTAGCGCGAAAACCACGGCACCTAATTCCAGGTCGTGTGTCGTATAGTTTTTCTCATGAACCTTCAGTTGTCATGAGGCATAGGCAATGACTTTCTCCCGTTGCATTAACACGCACCCAAGTCCTTGGTGTGAGGTGTCGCAGTAAACCACGAAGTCATCGGTGCCTTCAGGTAGGGACAAGATTGGCGTGCTGCAAAGTTTATGTTTCAGTAATTGGAAGGCTGACTCTTGTTTGTCGGTCCAATCGAATTTCTTGTCTTTCTGAGTCAGTGAGGTTAAGGGTAAGGCTATTTTGGAGAAATTCTCAATGAATCATCGATAGTATCCGGCAAGACCTAAGAATTGTCGTACCTCGGTTGGTGTGGTTGGCGCTTCCCAGCACTTAATGGCCTCGATCTTAGCTGGATCAACACGTATCCCTTGACTGTCAATGACATGCCCTAGGAATTGTACTGTTCGTATCCAGAACTCACACTTGGAGAACTTGGCGTATAACTCCTCGTGTCTGAGTAATTCCAAGATGGTTTTCAGGTGTTGGCCATGTTCGGTTTCGTTGCGCGAGTAGATCAAGATGTCGTCAATGAACACGATGACAAACTTATCTAGATAGGGTTTACACACCCGATTCATAAGGTCCATGAATACAGTTGGTGCGTTGGTTAAGCCAAAAGGCATCACTTGGAATTCGTAATGTCCATAGCGGGTTCTGAAAGCTGTTTTTGGGATGTTGGAGTCTCGAACTCGAAGTTGGTGGTAACCCGACCGGAGGTCGATCTTAGAATAGAAACTCGACCCCTGAAGCTGGTCAAACAGGTCATCAATGCGAGGAAGTGGGTAACGGTTTTTGACTGTTAACTTGTTAAGTTCGCGATAGTCGATGCACATGCGGAAAGAACCGTCTTTCTTTTTCACGAATAAGAACGGAGCTCCCCAAGGTGAGGAACTTGGTTTAATGAATCCCTTATCCAGGAATTCCTGTAACTGAGTAGACAACTCCTGAAGCTCGGATGGGGCTAGTCGGTAAGGTGCTCGTGCCACCGATGTTGCACCGGGCACAAGATCAACAGAAAATTCGACTTGTCTTGGTGGTGGAAGGCCAGGCAAGTCTTCAGGAAAGACTTCTGGAAAATCCCGAACAATAGGCACATCCTCCAGTCGCTTCTCCTTCGACTTTTTCTCTATAACATGTGCAAGGATCGCTTGGTATCCTTTTCTTAGGTATTTTCGGGTTTTCATGCAAGAAATGATGTTTAAGCTCGTCCCGCCGGTCTTCCCTTGTATGACTAAAGTTCCACCGGCGACGAGAGGGATTCAGACGATTTTCTCGAAACAAACTATTTCGGTTCGGTGCTTGGATAACCAATCCATACCTACTATGATGTCAAAGCTGCCGATCTCGATGGGTATCAAATCAATGGAGAAGAGTTCATTAGCTAGATTTAAAGTGCAATTAGGTATCACACTGTTGGCCTCAATAAGTTTTCCGTTTGCCAATTCTACTGTGTACTTAGAATCTAAGGCTATGGGTGTAGTGTCAAGTAGTGGATAGAATTTGTCAGACATAAAGCTCTTATCAGCACCAGTATCAAATAGGACAGTAGCAGTTAAATTGTTGAGAAGGAACGTACCCGTGACCACATTGGGGTCTTGACGGGCTTCCCCTTATTTCAGCACAAAAGCTCTTCCTCGAGCGTTGTTGCCGTTCTTGTTGTTGTTGTTTTTCAGCTTGGGGCAGTCACTCTTGAAATGTCCTGGATTTCCGCACCCAAAGCAAGTCTTCGGCATGTTAGGGTTGGGGGTAGGGGTGTTGGTTCGGCAATCCTTGGCTAAGTGCCCGAACTTTTTGCAATTAGTACAAGGGCAGGAACCGTCATGATGGCGGGTGCATTTGGAACAGTAAGGTTTGTTCCCGACGTACCCTTTCCTCTCAGTAGATCCCGAGGAATAAGCCTTAACAGACTCAGGCTTTTTGTTGAAGGTTTGGTTGGAGGAATTGGGGCTTCCTTCCCACTTACGCTTGTTGTTTGTTGTTGGGGTTGAGGTTGTGCCACGGCGGACAGAGTTAGCCGTTAGTTCATGAGCCATACGAATGGCGCTCTGTATAGTACCCGGTTTGGATGAAATCACCAGGTCTTGAAGTTTGTCGGGGAGTCCATCTATGTACTTCTCGATCCTCTTGTACTCGGGATCGACCATGGATGGGCACAGAAGTGCCAGTTGGTGAAAAACGGTTGGTGTAACCCGTGATGTTATCACCCTGCATTTTGTGGTTCCAGAACTCTACTTCCAGCTGCTTCAATTCATCTCGGGGGCAATACTCGCCCCTCAACAGCTGCTTTAACTCATCCCATGAGAGTTTGTAAGCATTTGCAATACCCACAGTCTAGGCATAGGTGTTCCACCAGGTAAGGGCGGTGTCAGAAAATGTACTGGCGGAGAACTTGACCTTGTCTCCTTCTGTGCAGTTGCAAATAAGGAACACATATTCGATTTTCTCGATCCAGCGTACCAGGCCGATTGCTCCTTCGGTACCTGCATAACTCAGGGGTTTGCAGTTCTGAAAGTCTTTGTAAGAGCAGGGTTTGGGTTGTGGCCTATTGGTAGCTGTATCTTCGCTACTAGGAATAGGTGTCCGGGTAGCTAAGGCTTGGGCCACACTGCGGGCAATTAGATCCGCTATTTCCGTTTCGCTGAGGGTGACCTGGCGTCGGGGAGGCATGATGCTGAACAAGGAGAACAAGAAAGGGAAAATAAGAGATTTGTACGAATTTATGATACATCTCACGTATATATGATGGAATATGCGAGAACAGAGTGACGTGATAACCATATTCCCATATTTCATTAGATAATTAGATTAGATACAAGACATGAGTTCCAGAGGGTTACATAATATAGTAAATACAAAAGATGCCGGGAATTGTTTCATCCGATCAAATTACATAGGTCCTACGAAAGCATAATAGAATATAGATGCAGCCTAAGCTAATTCCGACGTAGATTGAGCTGTGGCAGCAGTGCGTTGAGGCGGTCCACAGATTCGGCGAGTCTGTTAGCCGTTCGGAGGGCGTCCTCGGTTTCCCTTAGGCGTGTCTGGCACTGATGGAGTCTTGATTGAAGGACCGAGATCTCGTTTCGGTTGCCAATCACTTGGTTGTGGACAACCTCCATGGTTTCGACTGTGTCTCCCACCTGATTATGAAGAGTGTTCATGGTGGCAATAGTGTGATTGTGATCTTCGGAGACCTGTTCAATTCGCTCCATTGTTGTGAGTCTCCAGTTCTCGCGAGTTTCTTGGATTTCGATATCCATTTCATGGAGTCGTTGGTCGTGATGTTACACCCTGGCGGCTAAGTCCGGTAGGGTGGGGTGAATAGGATATGGGCTGGTTCGAGGCGAACGGACGTCCCTGCTAGCCATTCTTGGGTTTCGCGTTCCATGCGGATAAGAGCTTGACGAACTTGGTGGTGTGTTTGCCATTCCGAGACAAAGTTTTAGAAAGAATGAGGCCTACTTATACATATATAGCATATAACATAGCCTAGTGTGTCTAGCACAACCAAGCATCGGTTCTATTTCTCTCGTGGTCAGAGTCAACTAGTGTATTCCTGTTCGATATAACCCCTTTCAGGTTTCACATCATCTTTCCTTAATTGTACATAGTTGATCAGGCTAAGTTAAATTAACGTCGTATGATGCAATTCCCGAACCAGTCATACCTAATGAGGAAGTACTGCCTAATGGTCATAGTCTAGGCCCACTAAATGCAACCTAGTTCGCTATAACCTTAGGCTCTGATACCAATCTGTAACACCCCCAAAATCACAGTTTAGCGGAAGCAAGCTTTGGGGTGCTACTAATCAAATATCACAGCACAAAAGTTAAGCAAACGACATCTATATGCAACATTTGTAAAATAGTTAGATTTCCATACATAAAATGTTTGAAACATAACGTTTCCGGTTACAAAATGAAGTTCCCTAGAGTCCGCGCAAAAAGGCGGGAGATTCTATTACATAATCATAATAAATACAAAAGATAATGCTAAGAATCTCCGCTAAATGCAAGGTCGAAATCATGCGACTCTAGCTAGGTCCTGAGGGAATCCTACTCCGTATGTGTACCTGAGACACAAAGCTAAAAAGGTCAACACGAATGTTGGTGAATCTCACAGGTTTGTAAATAAAGTAAGAGTTTGAACACAAGATTCCATTAATAAGGCCCGCAGGCGTAAACCAGTTATTTGCAATTCTCACAATATAAAGTAAGTAAGTTATACCATTGCCATGAGGCTCATAATCGAAGCTTAACCCGTAAATAATAAATTTGCTCCCGTGACATGCTCGGAAATTGAGCAAGCATCAATAACGAATAATAGTCACCCGTTTATACAGATCGGTTCATGGTATCGCTACTACCCCAGGCAGGGAGGGTCATTTCCCTAATGGATCCATTAACTAGTGTTCGCACTTAAGTACATAACTAACGATATATGATGAGGAGGCTTCCCCAAATAAATGGTGAGAAAACTCATGCAATTCCGTTTGGTAAACATGTAAATCAGTACTCGAGTTCGTAAAAATAAGCTATGTATCTCACCCCGTAAGTAAAACAGTAAAACAGTAAAAGTGGGGCTATGAGACTCACCTGAGTCCAGTAAGTACGTATGCGTAATCAACCAGGTAAAGCGGTTGTAAGTTTGTGTATCGATTTTCAGAACCCTGCAACCTTCTGGCGTCCGTAACGCACAAGGTTGTAAGTAAACTAGTAAACGAGTTGGTGTCTTAAAAGATCACCCATGCTAGTTGTCCACTCAACTAGGACATGTCCAAGTGTTTGTTTAGTAAACCGTTTGTATTTTGAAAACAAGTATGGCCCGTTGCTGACGGTTTGTAAAAATAATCCGAGAGTGGTATTATTATGTATATCGTTTTATTAAAAATCGTATCTAGGATTTAAATTCGGAAAATTGGTCAAGTTGGGTTGTGGACTGAAATAGTGGTGCGAATTGAGTTTGCGGTGCGAGCCGAGTTCGGCTCGCAAGGCAGTAGGTTGCGAACTGAACTCAGTTCACAACACAAGGTTCGCTTCGCAAGTCGACTCGCAGGTCAACTCGCAGGTCCACTTGCAGGTCGACTCGCAAGTCAACTCGCAGGTCGGCTCGCAGGTCAACTCGCAGGTCGACTCGCAAGCCAACCCGCAGATGGGTTCGGTTCGCCGTTGGGTTCGCGAGTTCAATCTTCGGTTCGCAATTGGGTTCGCCTCGCAGGACGAACAGATCTCAGTTCGCAGAATGAGCTGTTCGAACACTTTATCATAAAAACGCATTTTCAAGTCGATTTTTGGGCAAATCTTTGTTGAGTAACGTTCTAGTATGTAAATAAAACTCTCCTAAGTAATTTAAAAGAGTTTTGAAGTACCTTACCTACGAAATCGAAAATGGAGAAGATGAAGATGGAGAGCTCGAGATGGTGATCGTTTTTCCTTGAATCAACTCCGCAAGATGATGAGTTTTGGGTGACGTTTTGAGGTGGTTTGGGGCTGTAAATTGAGAGTGAGAAGGAGAGAAAGAGTGTGTGTATGTGTGTTTAGTGTGAAATGAAGAAAGAAGGGGACAAAAGGGTTTTAAAAAGGATGGGTCATGGATCGGTTTGGGTTGGGTCCGCGGGTCTGAGCCGACCCACTTGGGTCTCGGCTCGCGGGTTTGTGTTTCCGAGTTTTTATATCGCGGGTCGTTGTCGGTTAAATCCCGTAATTGATTAAATGTTGTTTCGCGCTATTTGTTAAAGTGTATCCGAAATATTTTTAGCCGAAGCATTTCATCATAATACTTAATAATGAGTTATAAAATATAACTTGAATTACTTCCCATTGTTAGGCGCGTTTCGTGTGATCTAGTCGCGTTCGGAATGTTTTTAAACGATACTAGATACGTGTAGTATATTTACACAATATATTAAAGAAAGTAAGGTTTGTTTGGTTAATTCCAAATTATTTAAAAGTTTTTGTCACCAACGTCCAATCTATATTTTTACAGGATCTCGTCCGTTTGGTAAGTGTATGATTTAAACGAATTACGTAAGCGTGTAGGTAATTTCACAAAAGTCTCGTATATTTAGATTAACACAAAACTAAATACATGAAATTACAAGTAGTTTAGGCACTAATCCAGAGTCCTAAATTGGCGGTTGTTACACCGACAAAATGTATCATGGCATCAAACAGTTGTATTGGTGGCCTAATATGAAAGCTGACATTGCAACCTATGTTAGCAGGTGCCTTACTTGTTCCAAAGTTAAAGCCGAATACAAAAAACCTTCCGGGTTGCAGCAACAACCGGAAATCCCTCAATGGAAATGGGAGCAGATCACCATGGACTTCATTACCAAACTCCCGAAAACACCGAGCGGTTACAATACCATTTGGGTGATCGTAGATCATCTCACGAAATCTGCTCATTTCCTGGCCATCAAGGAAACTAACAAGATGGAACATTTGACACGGATCTACCTAAAAGAGATCGTGTCAAGACACGGCGTACCCATCTCAATTATCTCTGACAGAGATAGTCAATTCACTTCTCTCTTTTGGCAATCGCTACAAAAATCTCTTAGTACTCGTTTGGACATGAGTACTGCTTACTACCCACAGACTGACGGCCAAAGCGAACATACTATACAAACACTGAAGGATATGTTACGAGCTTGCGTAGTTAACTTCCGTAAAAAATGGGAAAATCACTTACCGTTGTGTGAATTTTCATACAACAATAGCTATCACACCAGCATAAAGGTTGCACCCTTCGAGGCACTTTACGGTCGTAAGTGTCGATCACCCATTTGTTGGATAGAGGTGGGGGATACACAACTCACTGGTCCAGAATCATTCACGAAACCACTGAAAAGATCGTCGGCATACAAAACCGAATGAAAGCTGTGCATGATCGTCAGAAGAGCTATACTGACATGAGACGCAAACAGCTCGAATTCCAGGTTGGGGATCGAGTACTCCTGAAAGTATCGACTTGGAAAGGCGTCATCCGTTTTGGCAAACGTGGGAAACTGAATCCCAGATACATTGAACCGTTCGAAATCCTTGAAAGGATTGGTCCAGTGGCATATAGACTGCAGCTACCTTCCGAACTCAGTAGTGTGCACCCTACTTTTCACATTTCGAATCTCAAAAAGTGCCTAACGGATGAGACACTGATTATACCTCTGGATGAGATACACATTGACGACGAACTACACTTTGTCGAGGAACTCGTGGAAATTATGGACCGTGAGGTCAAACGCTTAAAACAGAGTCGTATTCCCATCGTTAAGGTCAGGTGGAATTCGAGGTGTGGACCTGTATTCACTTGGGAACGGGAAGACCTAATGCGACTGAAACATCCACACCTGTTCACTGACTCAACTCGCACCGCGACTAGGAACTAATTTCGGGACGAAATTCTCCTAACAAGGGGAGAATATGACACCCGCTAATTTAGGACTGTAATTAGTGCCTAAACTACTTGTAATTACATGTATTTAGTTTATATTCATCTAAATATATGTAACCTTGTGTGTAATTACATACACGTTTATACGATTTGTTTAAATTGTACACTTATGAACCGGATGGATATCCGACAATGAAAATATGGACGTTGGTGACAAACCGTTAAAATAATGTGGAATTATCCAAAAAAACATTATTTACCTTAATATATTGTGAGAATATATTACACGTATTAAATATCGTATAAAACACTCCGTACGTGACAAAAACGCGTGAAACGCGCCCGACACTCAAAATAATCTCAAGTTATATTTTTATAACTCATTATTAAGTATTTTGATAAAATACCCCAAGTAAAAATATCACGATTGCACACGTACAATTAAAACGATTGAAAACGTTACACGATTCGAATGAATGTCTAAACCGCAACCGAATACTGACCGACGACCGAAATATATTTTAATAACTTATAATATATTATTGGAGTAAATTTTTTTATTTAAAATGTCGAGTTTTAAAACGATATCGAAACATTTTATATTTAACGTATAACGTAGAAATGAACGGTTAAACGATCGGGTAAACGAGCACCACACTTAACGTAAATTTGGGGAACAAAATTTGGGAGACCCATGCTCATAACCCCCCCCCCCCCCAATCTGCAGCCATGCCATGCTTATGCCCCCATTCCCTTTAACTTGTCAAACTATACAAACCAACCCATACCCCTTTCCTTCCCACACTTTACTCCACCAATTCCTGTCATTTTCTCCACCATCTCTCTTCCCTCTCTTTCTAGAACGACTATCAGTCACCACCAGCCCCAAAATCACCACCACATCACCACCATTGAGCCACCACAAGTCCACCACGAACCGCCACACCGAAAATTAAGAAAATGCGAGAAAACGAGCATTCGACTTCTCTTCTCCTTCTCCTCATCATTTCCTTTGTAAGAACTCTTGAACTTTCATTATATATACTTGTAAAACATATAATTACTTGTTATAATGTCCACTTAACGATTACATGTCCAAAACATAAATCGAAATGCATTTTACAACTCGATACACTACTCTAACTTTCTGTCCAGAAAGTTGGTCAACTTCCACGATTTTTATAAAATCCACCTCTCAACTAAAATGGACGTTTCTTAAGCCTAAATGTAGCTCGTGATGTTAGCTTTCCAACGACACCAATTTCGTAACATATCCACTTCATTTACTATTTTAAAATAATATTTCCATTAAGGTGCGCAGTACTGTTACGGCGGACAGAAATATCTACCTCCTTCTCGAGACCATATCTTGAGTTCTAGACCACTAAAACGTATGAGACCAGTTCCAAAACCTCACATATTTTGTTAACTTTAAAAATTTCTTTGGCCACTTCCAGAAGTACACGTATTTTTGGGTATAACTCGATCTTTGAACAAATGTCTGTTTTGCACCAAATCTGACCACTCTTCATAATTATTTTTGTTTAAAATAGTAATTGAACTTACAAAAGTATCATAAAGTTCAAAAATAAAGAAGACACCTAGAAGAATATGTGTGATTTTTGGTTAGGCTTGATTCGGAGTAGAAATGGGTGAGATCGGGGGTTGATTCGGGTTAAAAATCTGGAAAACATAACATAGGGACTATTTTGGAAATTATTCAAAAACCGACACTTTAGGCTAACCCCGACATGAACCGACAAATTTTACAAACCCTATGAACCAAAATAAAGCTTGTGTAGAAGTTTCGGGTTGAACGGAGACTGTTAAACACGTTTTCAACAAACATCAAAACTAACTAGGAGGAAGTGTCGTATGCAGCCCAAAAACAGTATGCGACACTTACTCGAGTGACGCATGAAATCGTTAAAACACATTATTAGCGTCACTTGCCGAAGTGACGCCACCCCATTAGTGACGCACCTTACCCGACACTTACCTAAAGTGACGCGTCACCTGAGTGACGCCTCATGTACCGACACTTATACCGACACTTATACCGATATTGACCTCAGTGACGTTATCACAATACAAGTGACGCATGCAGTGTCGCATAAAACAGGAACTTGAAAATACATAACTTACTAAGTATGGGATACTTACAATAACCAAATATTACATGACATTACACTCAAAACCACTATGAGATTACACTCACACTTAGAATGGGATTACACCCACATTACTACGAGCTTACACTCGCACGGACTTACATCCGAACAACGGTTACACATCACATTACAAATAACCAACTTATGTATATGCTTTACAAGGTATACAAACACGATGAATTACATGATAATAATATTTTATATATTATTACACCTCCGTCACCAACGGGCCACACTTATTTTCAAAATGATTACAAACGTACAAACAAATACTTGGACATTTTCTAGTTGAGTGGACAACTAGCATGGGTGATCCTTCGTGACACCAACTTACTTACTGGCTTACAACCTTGTGCGTTTTGGACGCCAGAAGGTTGCAGGGTTCGGAGAACCAACTTACGGAATTACATCCGACACTACAGACTTACATCCGGGATACTTATTCGCTTACACGAAAGTATCATACTTGCTAGACTCAGGTGAGTCTTACAACCCCATTTTTACTGTTTTCTACTTTGGGGTGAGATATTTGCAACCGTTTTACGTATGAACACAAATACTGAACTGAATACACTACTTTTACACGCATTACATGAGTTACTTTTATCCACTGAAAGCCTCCTATCATAAGTTGTTAGTTATGGACTTAAGCGCGATTACTAGTAAATGAATACATTTGGGACTGACAATCCCTGCCTGGGGTGGTAGCGCCACCATGGATTACACTGTAGAAACATGTATATTAGTATTTGTTACATATGAGTGTTCGGATAGCACTCACGGGGGTACGTGATTGTAACAACCGCCAATTTAGGACTCTGGATTAGTGCCTAAACTACTTGTAATTTCATGTATTTAGTTTTGTGTTAATCTAAATATACGAGACTTTTGTGAAATTACCTACACGCGTACGTAATTCGTTTAAATCATACACTTACCAAACGGACGAGATCCTGTAAAAATCTAGATTGGACGTTGGTGACAAAAACTTTTAAATAATTTGGAATTAACCAAACAAACCTTACTTGCTTTAATATATTGTGTAAATATACTACACGTATCTAGTATCGTTTAAAAACATTCCGAACGCGACTAGATCACACGAAACGTGCCTAACAATGGGAAGTAATTCAAGTTATATTTTATAACTCATTATTAAGTATTATGATGAAATGCTTCGGCTAAAAATATTTCGGATACACTTTAACAAATAGCGCGAAATAACATTTAAACAATTACGGGATTTAACCGACAACGACCCGCGATATAAAAACTCGGAAACACAAACCCGCGAGCCGAGACCCAAGTGGGTCGGCTCAGACCCGCGGACCCAACCCAAACCGACCCATGACCCATCCTTTTTAAAACCCTTTTGTCCCCTTCTTTCTTCATTTCACACTAAACACACATACACACACTCTTTCTCTCCTTCTCACTCTCAATTTACAGCCCCAAACCACCTCAAAACGTCACCCAAAACTCATCATCTTGCGGAGTTGATTCAAGGAAAAACGATCACCATCTCGAGCTCTCCATCTTCATCTTCTCCATTTTCGATTTCGTAGGTAAGGTACTTCAAAACTCTTTTAAATTACTTAGGAGACTTTTATTTACATGCTAGAACGTTACTCAACAAAGATTTGCCCAAAAATCGACTTGAAAATGCGTTTTTATGAAAAAGTGTTCGAACAGCTCGTTCTGCGAACCGAGATCTGTTCATCCTGCGAGGCGAACCCAATTGCGAACTGAAGATTGAACTCGCGAACCCAACGGCGAACCGAACCCACCTGCGGGTTGGCTTGCGAGTCGTCCTGCGAGTTGACCTGCGAGCCGACCTGCGAGTTGACTTGCGAGTCGACCTGCGAGTGGACCTGCGAGTTGACCTGCGAGTCGACTTGCGAACCGAACCTTGTGTTGCGAACTGAGTTCAGTTCGTAGCCTACTGCCTTGCGAGCCGAACTCGGCTCGCACCGCAAACTCAATTCGCACCACTATTTCAGTCCACAACCCAACTTGACCAATTTTCCGAATTTAAATCCTAGATACGATTTTTAATAAAACGATATACATAATAATACCACTCTCGGATTATTTTTACAAACCGTCACCAACGGGCCATACTTGTTTTCAAAATACAAACGGTTTACTAAACAAACACTTGGACATGTCCTAGTTGAGTGGACAACTAGCATGGGTGATCTTTTAAGACACCAACTCGTTTACTAGTTTACTTACAACCTTGTGCGTTACGGACGCCAGAAGGTTGCAGGGTTCTGAAAATCGATACACAGACGTACAACCGTTTTACCTGGTTGATTACGCATACGTACTTACTGGACTCAGGTGAGTCTCATAGCCCCACTTTTACTGTTTTACTGTTTTACTTACGGGGTGAGATACATAGCTTATTTTTACGAACTCGAGTACTGATTTACATGTTTACCAAACGGAATTGCATGAGTTTTCTCACCATTTATTTGGGGAAGCCTCCTCATCATATATCGTTAGTTATGTACTTAAGAGCGAACACTAGTTAATGGATCCATTAGGGAAATGACCCTCCCCGCCCGGGGTAGTAGCGATACCACGAACCGATCTGTATAAACGGGTGACTATTATTCGTTCCTGATGCTTGCTCAATTTCCGAGCATGTCACGGGAGCAAATTTTTTATTTACGGGTTAAGCTTCGATTATGAGCCTCATGGCAATGGTATAACTTACTTACTTTATATTGCGAGAATTGCAAATAACTGGTTTACGCCTGCGGTCCTTATTAATGAAATCTTGTGTTCAAACTCTTAGTTTTTTTACAAACCTGTGAGATTCACCAACATTCGTGTTGACCTTTTTAGCTTTGTGTCTCAGGTACACATACGGAGTAGGATTCCCTCAGGACCTAGCTAGAGTCGCATGATTTCGACCTTGCATTTAACGGAGATTCTTAGCATTATCTTTTGTATTTATTATGATTATGTAATAGAATCTCCCACCTTTTTGCGCGGACTCTAGGGAACTTCATTTTGTAACCGGAAACGTTATGTTTCAAACATTTTATGTATGGAAATGTAACTATTTTACAAATGTTGCATATAGATGTCGTTTGCTTAACTTTTGTGTTGTGATATTTGATTAGTAGCACCCCAAAGCTTGCTTCCGCTAAACTGAGATTTTGGGGGTGTTACAGATTGGTATCAGAGCCTAAGGTTATAGCGAACTAGGTTGCATTTAGTGGGCCTAGACTATGACCATTAGGCAGTACTTCCTCATTAGGTATGACTGGTTCAGGAATTGCATCATACGACGTTAATTTAACATAGCCTGATCAATTATGTACAATTAAGGAAAGATGATGTGAAACCTGAAAGGGGTTATATCGAACAGGAATACACTAGTTGACTCTGACCACGAGAGAAATAGAACCGATACTTGGTTGTGCTAGACACACTAGGCTATGTTATATGCTATATATGTATAAGTAGGCCTCATTCTTTCTAAAACTTTGTCTCAGAATGGCAAACACACCACCAAGTTCGTCACGCTCTTATCCGCATGGAACGCGAAACCCAAGAATGGCTAGGAGGGACGCCCGTTTGCCTCGAACCAGCCTATATCCTATTCACCCCACCCTACCGGACTTAGCCGCCAGGGTGTACCATCACGACCAATGACTCCATGAAATGGATATCGAACTCCAAGAAACTCACGAGAACTGGAGACTCACAACAATGGAGCAAATTGAACAGGTCTCCGAAGATCACAATCACACTATTGCCACCATGAACACTCTTCAGAATCAGGTGGGAGACACAGTCGAAACCATGGAGGTTGTCCACAACCAAGTGATTGGCAACCGAAACGAGATCTCGGTCCTTCAATAAAGACTCCATCAGTGCCAGACACGCCTAAGGGAAACCGAGGACGCCCTCCGAACGGCCAACAGACTCGCCGAATCTGTGGACCGCCTCAACGCACTGCTGCCACAGCTCAATCTACGTCGGAATTAGCTTAGGCTGCATCTGTATTCTATTATGCTTTCGTAGGACCTATGTAATTTGATCGGATGAAACAATTCCCGGCATCTTTTGTATTTACTATATTATGTAACCCTCTGGAACTCATGTCTTGTATCTAATCTAATTATCTAATGAAATATGGGAATATGGTTATCACGTCACTCTGTTCTCGCATATTCCATCATATATACGTGAGATGTATCATAAATTCGTACAAATCTCTTATTTTCCCTTTCTTGTTCTCCTTGTTCAGCATCATGCCTCCCCGACGCCAGGTCACCCTCAGCGAAACGGAAATAGCGGATCTAATTGCCCGCAGTGTGGCCCAAGCCTTGGCTACCCGGACACCTATTCCTAGTAGCGAAGATACAGCTACCAATGGGCCACAACCCAAACCCTGCTCTTACAAAGACTTTCAGAACTGCAAACCCCTGAGTTTTGCAGGTACCGAACGAGCAATCGGCCTAGTACGCTGGATCGAGAAAATCGAATATGTGTTCCTTATTTGCAACTGCACAGAAGGAGACAAGGTCAAGTTCTCCGCCAGTACATTTTCTGACACCGCCCTTACCTGGTGGAATACCTATGCCTAGACTGTGGGTATTGCAAATGCTTATAAACTCTCATGGGATGAGTTAAAGCAGCTGTTGAGGGGCGAGTATTGCCCCCGAGATGAATTGAAGCAGCTGGAAGTAGAGTTCTGGAACCACAAAATGCAGGGTGATGACATCACGGGTTACACCAACCGTTTTCACCAACTGGCACTTCTGTGCCCATTCATGGTCGATCCCGAGTACAAGAGGATCGAGAAGTACATAGATGGACTCCCCGATAAACTTCAAGACCTGGTGACTTCATCCAAACCGGGTACTATACAGAGCGCCATTCGTATGGCTCATGAACTAACGGCCAACTCAGTCCGCCGTGGCACAACCTCAACCCCAACAACAAACAACAAGCGTAAGTGGGAAGGAAGCCCCAATTCCTCCAACCAAACCTTCAACAAAAAGCCTGAGTCTGTTAAGGCTTATTCCTCGGGATCTACTGAGAGGAAAGGGTACGTCGGGAATAAACCTTACTGTTCCAAATGCACCCGCCATCATGACGGTTCCTGCCCTTGTACTAATTGCAAAAAGTTCGGGCACTTAGCCAAGGATTGCCGAACCAACACCCCTACCCCCAACCCTAACACGCCGAAGACTTGTTTTGGGTGTGGAAATCCAGGACATTTCAAGAGTGAGTGCCCCAAGCTGAAAAACAACAACAACAAGAACGGCAACAACGCTCGAGGAAGAGCTTTTGTGCTGAAATTAGGGGAAGCCCGTCAAGACCCCAATGTGGTCACGGGTACGTTCCTTCTCAACAATTTAACTGCTATTGTCCTATTTGATACTGGTGCTGATAAGAGCTTTATGTCTGACAAATTCTATCCACTACTTGACACTACACCCATAGCCTTAGATTCTAAGTACACAGTAGAATTGGCAAACGGAAAACTTATTGAGGCCAATAGTGTGATACCTAATTGCACTTTAAATCTAGCTAATGGACTCTTCTCCATTGATTTGATACCCATCGAGATCGGCAGCTTTGACATCATAGTAGGTATGGATTGGTTATCCAAGCACCGAGCCGAAATAGTTTGTTTCGAGAAAATCGTCCGAATCCCTCTCGTCGCCGGTGGAACTTTAGTCATACAAGGGGAGACCGGCGGGACGAGCTTAAACATCATTTCTTGCATGAAAACCCGAAAATACCTAAGAAAAGGATACCAAGCGATCCTTGCACATGTTATAGAGAAAAAGTCGAAGGAGAAGCGACTGGAGGATGTGCCTATTGTTCGGGATTTTCCAGAAGTCTTTCCTGAAGACTTGCCTGGCCTTCCACCACCGAGACAAGTCGAATTTTCTGTTGATCTTGTGCCCGGTGCAACACCGGTGGCACAAGCACCTTACCGACTAGCCCCATCCGAGCTTCAGGAGTTGTCTACTCAGTTACAGGAACTCCTGGATAAGGGATTCATTCGACCAAGTTCCTCACCTTGGGGAGCTCCGGTCTTATTCGAGAAAAAGAAAGACGGTTCTTTCCGCATGTGCATCGACTATCGTGAACTTAACAAGTTAACAGTCAAAAACCGTTACCCACTTCCTCGCATTGATGACCTGTTTGACCAGCTTCAGGGGTCGAGTTTCTATTCTAAGATCGACCTCCGGTCGGGTTACCACCAACTTCGAGTTCGAGACTCCGACATCCCAAAAACAGCTTTCAGAACCCGCTATGGACATTACGAATTCCAAGTGATGCCTTTTGGCTTAACCAACGCACCAGTTGTATTCATGGACCTTATGAATCGGGTGTGTAAACCCTATCTAGCTAAGTTTGTCATCGTGTTCATTGACGACATCTTGATCTACTCGCGCAACGAAACCGAACATGGCCAACACCTGAAAACCATCTTGGAATTACTCAGACACGAGGAGTTATACGCCAAGTTCTCCAAGTGTGAGTTCTGGATACGAACAGTACAATTCCTAGGGCATGTCGTTGACAGTCAAGGGATACGTGTTGATCCAGCTAAGATCGAGGCCATTAAGTGCTGGGAAGCGCCAACCACACCAACCGAGGTACGACAATTCTTAGGTCTTGCCGGATACTATCGACGATTCATTGAGAATTTCTCTAAAATAGCCTTACCCTTAACCTCACTGACTCAGAAAGACAAGAAATTCGATTGGACCGACAAACAAGAGTCAGCCTTCCAATTACTGAAACACAAACTTTGCAGCGCGCCAATCTTGTCCCTACCTGAAGGCACCGATGACTTCGTGGTTTACTGCGACGCCTCACACCAAGGACTTGGGTGCGTGTTAATGCAACGGGAGAAAGTCATTGCCTATGCCTCATGACAACTGAAGGTTCATGAGAAAAACTATACGACACATGACCTGGAATTAGGTGCCGTGGTTTTCGCGCTAAAATCTGGAGACATTACCTTTACGGTACGAAAAGTACCATCTTTACCGATCACAAAAGCCTCCAGCACATATTCGATCAAAAGGATCTAAACATGAGGCAACGTCGTTGGGTCAAGTTACTTAGTGACTACGACTGCGAAATCAAATACCATCCAGGCAAGGCGAACGTAGTCGCCGATGCCTTGAGCCGAAAAGAACGCGTGAGACCCCTTCGAGTCCGAGCCCTCAGTATTACCATCTATAGCGATCTCATCACCCAGGTTCATGCCGCTCAACTCGAAGCACTCAAACCTGAAAACGTCACCGATGAAGCCCTGCGAGGCACGGATAAACAATTTGAAACCAGACCTGATGGAACTCGGTACTTCTCTAACCGGGTATGGTACCCAAATTTGGAAACTTACGAGATTTGGTGATGACTGAAGCTCACAAATCTCGATATTCTATACATCCTGGTTCTGAAAAGATGTATCATGACATCAAAGGATTGTATTGGTGGCCTAACATGAAAGCTGACATCGTCGTGTACGTCAGTAAATGCCTAACTTGTTCAAAGGTCAAGGCCGAACACCAAAGACCTTCGGGATTGCTCCAACAATCTGAAATTCCTCAATGGAAATGGGAGCAACTTTCCATGGACTTTATTTCCAAACTACCGAAAACTTCAAACAGTTGCGATACAATTTGGGTAATTGTAGATCGTCTCATGAAATCTGCCAATTTCCTAGCCATCAAGGAAACTGGCAAGATGGAGCGATTGGCTCGCATCTACATCAAAGAAATTGTTTCACGACACGGTGTACCTATCTCGATCATCTCGGATAGGGACAATCGTTTTACTTCTAACTTTTGGCAGTCACTACAAAAATCTCTCGGTACTCGTTTGGATATGAGTACTGCATATCATCCGCAAACTGACGGCCAAAGCGAGCGAACTATTCAAACACTGGAGGACATGCTACGCGCCTGTGTGGTTGACTTCGGTAAAAAATGGGAAGATCACTTGCCTTTGTGCGAATTCTCTTACAACAACAGTTACCATGCTAGCATCAAGACCGCACCTTTCGAGGCACTCTACGGACGTAAGTGCCGATCACCTATCTGCTGGACTGAGGTGGGGGATACCCAACTCACTGGTCCAGAAATCATTCACGAAACCACCGAGAAAATCGTTAGTATCCAAAACGGACTGAAAGCCGCCCGTGATCATCAGAAAAGTTACGCCGACGTGAGACGCAAACATCTTGAGTTCCAGGTTGGGGACAAGGTACTCCTTAAGGTGGCACCATGGAAAGGTGTTATTCGATTTGGAAAACGAGGAAAACTGAACCCTAGGTACATTGGACCGTTTGAAATTCTTGAGAGGATTGGTCCAGTGGCGTATCGACTACAGCTACCTACCGAACTTAGTAGCGTAGATCCTACCTTTCATATTTCTAACTTAAAGAAATGTCTGTCTGACGAGACACTGATTGTACCACTCAACGAAATACAAATCGATGATAGACTTCACTTTGTCGAGGAACCCGCGGAAATAATGGACCGTGAGGTCAAGCGTTTTGAACAGAGTCGTATTCCCATTGTCAAGGTCAGGTGGAATTCAAGGCGCGGTCCTGAATTCACTTGGGAACGGGAAGACTAAATGCGACTGAAATATCCACACTTGTTCACAGACCCTGCTAATACGACTTGAGCTCAATTTCAGGACGAAATTCTCCTAACGAGGGGAGAATGTAACAACCGCCAATTTAGGACTCTGGATTAGTGCCTAAACTACTTGTAATTTCATGTATTTAGTTTTGTGTTAATCTAAATATACGAGACTTTTGTGAAATTACCTACACGCGTACGTAATTCGTTTAAATCATATACTTACCAAACGGACGAGATCCTGTAAAAATCTAGATTGGACGTTGGTGACAAAAACTTTTAAATAATTTGGAATTAACCAAACAAACCTTACTTGCTTTAATATATTGTGTAAATATACTACACGTATCTAGTATCGTTTAAAAACATTCCGAACGCGACTAGATCACACGAAACGCGCCTAACAATGGGAAGTAATTCAAGTTATATTTTATAACTCATTATTAAGTATTATGATGAAATGCTTCGGCTAAAAATATTTCGGATACACTTTAACAAATAGCGCGAAATAACATTTAAACAATTACGGGATTTAACCGACAACGACCCGCGATATAAAAACTCGGAAACACAAACCCGCGAGCCGAGACCAAAGTGGGTCGGCTCAGACCCGCGGACCCAATCCAAACCGACCCATGACCCATCCTTTTTAAAACCCTTTTGTCCCCTTCTTTCTTCATTTCACACTAAACACACATACACACACTCTTTCTCTCCTTCTCACTCTCAATTTACAGCCCCAAACCACCTCAAAACGTCAACCAAAACTCATCATCTTGCGGAGTTGATTCAAGGAAAAACGATCACCATCTCGAGCTCTCCATCTTCATCTTCTCCATTTTCGATTTCGTAGGTAAGGTACTTCAAAACTCTTTTAAATTACTTAGGAGACTTTTATTTACATGCTAGAACGTTACTCAACAAAGATTTGCCCAAAAATCGACTTGAAAATGCGTTTTTATGAAAAAGTGTTCGAACAGCTTGTTCTGCGAACCGAGATCTGTTCGTCCTGCGAGGCGAACCCAATTGCGAACCGAAGATTGAACTCACGAACCCAACGGCGAACCGAACCCACCTGCGGGTTGGCTTGCGAGTCGACCTGCGAGTTGACCTGCGAGCCGACCTGCGAGTTAACTTGCGAGTGGACCTGCGAGTGGACCTGCGAGTTGACCTGCGAGTCGACTTGCGAACCGAACCTTGTGTTGCGAACTGAATTCAGTTCGCAGCCTACTGCCTTGCGAGCCGAACTCGGCTCGCACCGCAAACTCAATTCGCACCACTATTTCAGTCCACAACCCAACTTGACCAATTTTCCGAATTTAAATCCTAGATACGATTTTTAATAAAATGATATACATAATAATACCACTCTCGGATTATTTTTACAAACCGTCACCAACGGGCCATACTTGTTTTCAAAATACAAACGGTTTACAAAACAAACACTTGGACATGTCCTAGTTGAGTGGACAACTAGCATGGGTGATCTTTTAAGACACCAACTCGTTTACTAGTTTACTTACAACCTTGTGCGTTACGGACGCCAGAAGGTTGTAGGGTTCTGAAAATCGATACACAGACTTACAACCGCTTTACCTGGTTGATTACGCATACGTACTTACTGGACTCAGGTGAGTCTCATAGCCCCACTTTTACTGTTTTACTGTTTTACTTACGGGGTGAGATACATAGCTTATTTTTACGAACTCGAGTACTGATTTACATGTTTACCAAATGGAATTGCATGAGTTTTCTCACCATTTATTTGGGGAAGCCTCCTCATCATATATCGTTAGTTATGTACTTAAGCGCGAACACTAGTTAATGGATCCATTAGGGAAATGACCCTCCCCGCCCGGGGTAGTAGCGATACCACGAACCGATCTGTATAAACGGGCGACTATTATTCGTTACTGATGCTTGCTCAATTTCCGAGCATGTCACGGGAGCAAATTTATTATTTACGGGTTAAGCTCCGATTATGAGCCTCATGGCAATGGTATAACTTACTTACTTTATATTGCGAGAATTGCAAATAACTGGTTTACGCCTGCGGGCCTTATTAATGAAATCTTGTGTTCAAACTCTTACTTTATTTACAAACCTGTGAGATTCACCAACATTCGTGTTGACCTTTTTAGCTTTGTGTCTCAGGTACACATACGGAGTAGGATTCCCTCAGGACCTAGCTAGAGTCGCATGATTTTGACCTTGCATTTAACGGAGAATCTTAGCATTATCTTTTGTATTTATTATGATTATGTAATAGAATCTCCCACCTTTTTGCGCGGACTCTAGGGAACTTCATTTTGTAACCAGAAACGTTATGTTTCAAACATTTTATGTATGGAAATGTAACTATTTTACAAACGTTGCATATAGATGTCGTTTGCTTAACTTTTGTGCTGTGATATTTGATTAGTAGCACCCCAAAGCTTGCTTCTGCTAAACTGAGATTTTGGGGGTGTTACAGTGATACTGTACTTGATTGTACCATTCACACTAAAATGTTAAGCTTCAACTTGTGAGCTCATGGTAACTATGTTGACCTACTGATTTACTGACTTACTAATTTACTCACTATGCTCGAGGGCATTACTGGTACTTACTTGTGGTTCATAATTGATTACTTTACTAAACCTGTAAGATTCACAAACCTTTTGGTTGACACTTTTTAGCATCTATCTCAGGTTTACCACAACAGTAGGACTGCACATCCACAGGACTGGTAGCTCGAGTCGCATGCATACAAACTTGTGGAGATTCTTTTAACGAAGTAATTTCGCAAACCATCCATTTTTGATCATAAAGATAGAAAACTTGGAACATTCATTTTAGGGTTTCATTTCTACTTATTGGGTTAGTTCACTACTTAAACTACTTTAACTACTACTGATAATCCTATGTTAGACACGGGTTGCCTCCCGAGAAGCGCTTGTTTTTGTTCGAGTCACTAGCTTGACTCCAAACCTATTTCTTGGGAAATCTAGGGGGCTCCTTTGCATCCATCAGTAGACATAAGCGGAAGTACTGGTACATACCTAAGGGATTAAAGCAGATTATGGTCAAGGTATGTCCAATAAGGTAAGAAGGCATGGAAAAGTGAGTGGTTTGTTTTACTTGAGGCAAAACAAAGCTCTCGACTTTTTCTACCTCTTGCATTTTGGGTTGTTTGGGTTTTTCAAAGAGGTCCTTATCACTCCACGACGTGTACGTCATTATGTAATGGAGAGATGGTTTGTAAGGTGCTCTTGACGCAAAACCCATCTTGCTTCCTAAAGTCTTTGGTTCGATGAGAAAGTTGTACTCTGGGCATGGAGATGGGACAATGTCCATTAGCGTCTCCAATCTTGTAGCAACGTTATCATCAAATACCTGGGTGAATGTCTCCTCTAAGGTACTAGTGAAGTCTATTAGATCAGGAAGTGAATCAGTCAAAGAGATTTTTGGGATATGTTCAACCACAACTGGTTGTGGGATATGTTCAACCATATCAGTTTGAATGAATCCGTTACTCAGAGTCGGTATGTATTCCTTCAGTTCATGTGAAGTTGAGTCTTCTATGTAAATTTCCGCATTCGGGCTTTCCATCTCGATCTCTTCGTCTACTTCATCATCCTCGTCACTCCGGCCGGAAGTTTCGAGTTGTAGTGGTTCGGAAAGTTCTTCTAGAACGAACCCTCCGTTGATCTTTGATGTTGATAGGTCGGGAATAGGTGAATGTGAAGGTTTAGAAGATTGGGTTGGTGAGATATTTGAAGGGATATTGCAACCAAACTTATGAGAATGTAAGTCTGTGTCGGGTGTAATAGATGTGGAGTGTGTGTGTCTCTCAACTTTCTGTATCCTAGAGTTGGTTCTAGCTTTATTCTCACTACTCTCTTGGGCATGTGTTGATAGTTTAGTAAAGATTTTAGACACATTATAAGTAAAACTCCTAAGTATGTCTTCTTGTTCTTTAATCATTTCTTCAAGTGGGTCGGAAGGAGGTGAGAAAGCAGCATTACTGCTGAGACAGGCTAAGGGCGTATCTCTCAAGTTAGGAAGCTTGTAAGGTTGTGGTTCAAATACAGGGTAAGGTGAGTGTGGATAGATTTCGAATGGTTGAGGATAAAAAGGTTGGTATGGATGTGGTTGGACAACATTGGGGTCATATTGATATTGTGTTTGAGGATCTAAGTACCCTACGTTATCCGAAAATATCATACTTCGGCTTTGGAATTCTCCATCTAAGTGGGTATTACCACACATCCTACATCTATTTTCAATTGAATTAATAAGACTTTGCATTTGATCTAATTGTTGTCCTTGAGTTAACATTTCCCATGGGATCAGAAAAGACGGCATAAGGAGAAGGTTTCAGAATTAAAGTCGGGGGTGAGAAGGGAACTTAATCTAAAATAATACTAAGGTAATCCTAACTACACTAAACTACGTGAAGAAAAAGTAACTTCTGATAAGGATGGTGATTCCCAGTCAAAAGGATCTCTTAAAAACTAACTTATCTAAACAGGCTCCAAATCGTACTACCGTCCCCGGCAGCGGCGCCAAAAACTTGATGCGACCCTAGCCGTCAGTGTCGTTGGTGTTGTTGTAACGACTGAGGGGCGATCAGGATGTTTTAAAATTTATTTTGCTCGGGGCCTAAACCTCCAAACTACCTACTGGTAATAGGTACAAGTACCCGATACTAGTACGTGGTAAGGATGATCAGGGTCATCTCCAGACGGTCGAATTTGAAGCGGAGCTTGTATGGATAATTAAGCCTTTAAGATAGGGTTCAGATGGTTGGTTTAGTTTGGGTTTTAATCTAATTTAAACTACTAAAGCGATAAACCTAAAATGAGCTAGCTAGCATATAAGGAACAACTAAGGATAAGGAAGACGCGGTTTACCATGACTTGAGATAATATAATGTCGGGAGGGTGTTTATGATGGGGACACTTTCAAATTAATAGATTAACAGACTTTGGTGTAAACACTAGAACCCTACCAATTGAATTCCCGTTGGCATGTCACTAGGAACTAGGTTATCGTGATTCTGATCGGAGCAATACGCTAAACTCCCAATACTTACCTAGTTGAAAGATAAGCAACCTATCTTGGTGAAAAACCGAGGTACATGAATAAAGCAACGTATTGTCTCATAGGTCTGACCGTTCTTAACACCTAAGCTTATCTCGCGTTCTTCTAAATGTGTAATTAATTTTAAACTTGCTATGTTTAAAGAACCAACTATGTAAGATCTAGGGGGTTCATGTATCTAAGTCACTAAGACTTTCCTTTCTAGACCTTGTTAATACTTTTCTTAAGCTCTAATTACTTTGATTTATGACCTAGACCTCTCCTTTTCAAACAGTTATACATCCCTGGATTATTCGCAGTTTGTCAAAACGTGTTTCATATGCAGACCATACCTTTCAGTAACAAACAGTGTACTTTACAGAGTAATTCCACGGCCTCTTACGTCTAACGTGCGGTCAGGAGTAATTGACAATGAAAGTGACATTCTGAACTAATTAAATAAAAAGCAGCGCAGAAATGTAAATCTAATATGTACAACGAATGGTTTCACTGTGTCTTACTTATTGCACGTCATGGATACAGATAACTACTTACCATAATTAAGGTTCATGACTGCCTAATATCTAAGTTGTAGTCACGTGGATAACTAGAAAGGGTGCTCCATAAATTAGGTCTAGTGTCATATATTTAAACAATAACAAAGTATAATAATTCCCATTCATATAAGTTTCTTTTTATAAATTTAAACTATGTTGGAATGAGTTGTTTTTACGATCCTATCAACTAACTAACGTAGAGTTGTCCACAATCAGATAGAAGATATGTCACATGGATAGTAAACACAAATAATTACAATACACCGGAAGTTCTCCCAAATGTACTGAACACATCGGCCAACGACTACCCTCGAATCCTATTCCCCAATCTCGGTCGTCAGAGACGTCCGCATCATGGCATGGTCTATTGAATAAATAGTCACATAAACAGGTTTTACCCTACCGGAATAAGTTGGGGCAGTCTTGTCATAAGCGGTTGGCCAAACATGCCATCATTCGTTCATAATATTATAATTAAACTATAAACAGAAATTTAATTAGCACATTTATAATATTGATCCGTAATACAACTACCTTCGGTCGTCCCAGACTTCCATACGTTTGTACTCCGCATAAAGCATTTCCAGCACTATATCCGGGAACAGTCGAATAGGGGCCGTCATATTACTTTACAATATTTAATATCATCCCATTATAACTATCTAAATCATGGCAAACATATAAGCAACTACTCGCATATCATGGCAATAGACATTTCTAATGTTAATAAATTGTAAACAACAAACAAGAACATTACAAATAATTAATAAAAGAAAGGATAGATATTACCCGTAATTATTGCGAGCAAAACGATGCTTTATATTACTTCTGAATATTCCAAAGCGTTACATTGCTAAGCTAGCTACTACTAACTACTACATAATTAATCTCCTACTTATCTCTCACTAAATTAATTAGTTTAGAGATAAAGTAGAGAGAAAAAGAAAATAAAAGCTAAAAAGAAAGAAATAAGAAAGATATGAAAGGTGTATAAGGTGTGTGTATTAGAGTGTGTGTAAAATGAGAGCTAGGGGCTGCCTTTTATAGAGGAAATTTGGCTCAAGTTAGCATCCCCAAGCTCATGATAGCAAAAGGTGGGAAAGGTAGTAGCACCAGGTACAAAAGGCGAAAAAGGTAGTGGCACCAGGTACAAAAAGTAGGGAAAGGTCTAGCATCGGGTACGAAAAAGTACCAAAAAGTGCAATCCGTGCGGGTGATGGGCAGCAGCCGGTGGCTGGCTGCCAGCAGCCGGCGACTGGCTGGCTGGCGGCGGCGGGCTGGCTGCCAGTGGCACCAATCTGCTGCCAGTTGCTGCGTTTCTCGATTCGTGCGTGTTTTCTTCGTTACGCGTCCGTTTATGTTGATTCTTTTTGCGTTGGATTCCTAATTCAAAAATGAAGATTTTGATGAAAAGAAATCCCAAAAATATGTCTCTGAACTTTAGATGTGTCGTACGAATCGTTTGGATCTTCCGGAGTGCGTAGAATCTTCGTTCTTCGTTCGTTTTAGTTGATTCTTCTTCTGTTGGATTCGTAATTTGAAAACAAACATCTTGGGTCAGATAGATGTTGGTGATGGGCTCTTTGATCTTGAAACCTCATTTTGATGTCTGGAATCTTCAAACGTGCGTGGAATCTTCGTTTTTCATCCGTTTCGCTTGATTTTTATCGTGCGACCTTGTTTTGACCATCTTGGCATAATACTATTGATTTGTAATGTTTTTGAGCTAAAGTGCCAAGAATCGTTCCAGAATGAGAGGGATATCGGTAGTAAAAACGTGACTTTTTACGCGATATCAGCCGGCTATATCAAACACACGCACACAACTCAGTCTCTTTCTCTGCACTCTCTCGGTCTCTCTCTTTTCTCTTCCAAGAACAACAACAACAACATCAACAATCCACAACAACATCAGTGCAAATATCATCATCCTCATCATCATCATCATATTCATCTTCTTCTTCCTGATCATCATCATCGTGAACATCATCACCATCACTCACGGCTCCAACTTTTAATACGTAAGAAAACTTCACAACTTTCTTTAAATTCGAGTTTAGTATACTTATATCATCATGTAATGTTGTCCCATTGAGTAGATTATATTCAAAAATCAAATCTATACTCGTTTTGCCAACTGATTTCGTGAACAGACCTGAAAGTGGTACCTGAGCCGAACGGCTGGATTTCATCAGCCGAACGGCTGGATTTCATCAGCCGAACGGCTGGATTTCATCAGTCGAACAGCTAGGACCTCCATAGCCGAATGGCTGGATTTCCTTAGCCGAACGGCTAGGTCCTCCATAGCCGAATGTCTGGACCTTCACAGCCGAATGGCTGGAATACTCAAACGTAACAGTTTTTGTAAAAATGCCGAAGAATTTCACAAGTGCTTTCTGGATAGCTTCTCGATGAAAAATTTATTATAATGGATTGGGCTAAAAGTCACACGGTCACTCAAAAACGGCCCAATGATCAAGGCTATGTACCGTAGCCTAGGCGGTTTTAGGCCTTTCGGGGTCGTCTAGGGGTCGAAAATGGCATATTTCAGTTTTCGAACCCGTACCAAATTTCGTAACTTATGAAATAAAATGTAACGGATGTGACGAACTTGAGTAACAACTAAACTTATACGATACGACTTACACACGAAACACATATACTTTTACAAGTACAACAAATCATGTATAATAATAATAGTTTGAAATTATTATTACAAACCGTCACCAATGAGCAGTATACCTTTTCACAAACTCAAACACAAACACTTATACGGATGGTTTAGTTAGACATCCACTTACTCGTTATAATCTCACATGTTTAGGGCATTAGGAGATTACCATTGGGACAACTCACGTACTTTAGGATTGCTTGCTCTTCAGGTGAGTCTCACGGCCCCTTTTTACTATCTTTACTTTGGGGGAGATGCATTGCTTTTTTTACTTGTATACATATATGTATGTATGGTGATTACCAACTTATGTTTACTATCTTACCGGCTTGTTAACTCACTACTTTACCGACTTTACCAACTTACAAACTTACTGACGTATTGACAGGCTTTACTGCTTACAAACTTACTGACTACTACTTTACTACTTTACAAGTTACCGACTTATAAACTTACTGTTTTACAGACTTGCTACTTTACAAACTGATTACTTTACAGACTTACTACTTTACAAACTGATTACGTTACAGACTTGCGACTCTACAAACATAATACTTACAAACTTAACTACTTACAGACCTTACTGACTTACAGACCTACATACTCACTGAATTGCATGAGTTACGTCTTAATCCAATGAAGTCCTCTGAATCATAGTTGTTAGTTATGGGATAAGCGCGAGTTTTAGTATATGGATCCATGTGGGACTGACAATCCCCGCCTGGGGTGGTAGCGCCACCATGAACCGTACTCGTATAAACAGGTGTTTTCTACTCGTTTCGTATGAGTGTTTTTGGATTAGCACTCACAGGGGCAAATTACAGACTTGTTAAGCTTCGACTATGATGGCTCATGGCAGACCTTACTTACCTAATTACCTTGGCGTAATTGATACTTACTTACTAAATTACCATTGTGTAATTGATACTTACTTACTAAATTACCATTGTGTAATTGATACTTACTTACTAAATTACCGTTGTGTAATTGATACTTACTGAATTACCGTGGTGTAATTGATATTACTTACTTAATTACAATTGGTGTAATTGTTTCTACTTATTGAACTGTGCTGAATTTTTCTATTACTATATACTACAAACCTGTGAGATTCACCAAACTTTAGGTTGACGCGTTTTAGTGATGCATTCTCAGGTACTCAGCCACAGTAGGATGACCCAGCATGATCTACTTATATGCTAAGCTAGTACGAGTCGCATGCATACAGCCTTGTACTATTTGTACTATGATTATGTATTTAAAATCTTCAGATTCATTTTGCGAACTCACTAATGATTTATACTTACAACTTAAAGCCTTGTACTATTTTTGTAAATGTAATGTATTTTCAAAAACGTCTCATTTAGAGTCGTTTGCTTAATCTTTGTGCTTGATATTTGATTAGTCACGCCCAAAAACAATCGCTTCCGCAAAGCATGAAATTGGGGGTGTGACAGGTTAGCTTACGACTTATCCTACTATTAAAACTACGTTAGACACGGGTTACCTCCCGAGAAGCGCTTGTTTTTGTTCGAGTCACTAGCTTGACTCTAGCACTACTTATCAGGTAATCCTAGTGGCCTCCTTGCATGCATCAGTAGACACAAGGGGTAATATTGGTACATACCTAAAAGTTTAAAGCATGTTAAGGCTAGGGTATGTCCAATATAAGGAGATAGTTCAAAGTGAGGAAATGGTTCTACCGGAGGTATAACAGATCTCTCAACTTTTAATACCTCCTTGGGTTGGATTGACAGAATGGGTCGGTCAAAGGAATCCTCACCTCTCAATGATGTATAAGACATTATATGGTGGAGAGATAGTTTGAAGGGAAACCATGACACAGATCCCTCCTTGCTTCCTATGGTCTTTTGGTCAATGATAATGTTGTACTTTGGGCATGGAGGTGGGACAAAGTCCATTAATGTCTCCATTCTTGTAGCAACATTCTCATTGACAACTTGGGTAACTGGCTGGTCTAAGGTAGAAGGTTCAACTAGATCAGTGGGTGATTCATCAAGAAGGATATGTGTGATATCATCAACCACAACTTGTTGTGGGATAGTATCAACCACATCTTTTTGAGTTGGCATGAAATCACTTCTCAGAGATGGTGCGCATTCCTCCGGTCCTTTTGAAGTTGGGTCTTCTGTGTAAATCTCCACCTCCGGGATATCTATTTCTATCTCTTCTTCTACCTCATGATACTCGTCACTCTGGCCAGTAGTCTCGAGTTGCAGTGGTCTGGAGAGTTCCTCTAGAATGAACTCCTCATCAGTCTCGGACGTAGATAGGTTAAGAATGGGTGGAAGTGTGGATTTAGAAGACTGGGTAGGTGTAGGGGTGGAAGGAATTTTGCAACCGGACTCATAAGAATAAAAGTCTGTATCAAATGATGTAGATGTGGTGTGTGAGTGCCTTTCATCTTCCTGTAGCCCTTAATCAGTTGTAACTTGACTCCTAGTTTTCTCACTTCTCACTTGGACTAGTGCATCTATTTCAGACAGCTTATCATAACATCTTTTAAGCATGTCATCTTGTTCTTTCATTAATTGTTCAAGTGTGGTTTGAGAGGGTGAAGGAGTAGCATTACTGCTGAGAAAAGCTATGGGCGTATCTCTCAAGTCAGAACTTTCATACGGTAGTGGTTCGTGTACAGGGTAAGATGAGTGTGGATAGATATTGAATGGTTTAGGATAGTAAGGCTGGTATTGATGTGTTTGGAAAGCATAAGGGTCATAATGATATTGTAATTTAGGATATAAGTACCCTATGTTATCTGAATAAATCATACTATTCCTTTGACATTCGTTATCTAAGTGGGCATCACTCCTACGTCTATCTTGGATTGATTTAGCAAGACTATCAATTTGATCTTTTAGTTGTTGTAGAATAGCCATTTCCAAGTTATTAGTAAAGACAATACACGAAGAAGGTTTTAAGAATTAAAGTTGGGTTATGAAAGGAGGTCTAATCTAAGCTAAGATAAGGTAATCTAATCTAATTTAATCTAACTACACTAATCTACGGTAGAAATAACTTCTGACAGGGATGGTGAATCCAAGTCAAAAGGATCGCTTAAAAACTACTTTATCTAAACAAGCTCCAAATCGTACTACAGTCCCCGGCAGCAGTGCCAAAAACCTGATCGCTCCCGAATGGTCGGTCAAGGAAATCGCTTCCCTATCGTTGCGGACCTCACGTTCGAGGCGGGCGATCAGTGGGTGGTTTTAAATTTATATTTTGTCAGGGGCCTAAACCTTTCCGAACTACCTACTATTACTGGGTACGAATACCCGATATTAGTATGTGGTAAGGATGATCCAGGGTCGTTTCTCTCGACGGTAGAATTGAAACGGAACTTGTTCGGATAACTTAGTACTTAAGCTGAGGTTTTGGATAGTTGGATAGGTATTTGTTTTTGGTATTTTCTAAATTAACTACAGTGCAGAAAAGTAATTACTAAACTACAGATAGGGTAAGCAGATAGATAGAGATTGTGTTGCTGAAGTTTCAATATTCAGGTTTCGGGATGATGTTCATTATAAAAGATGATTGGAGACTTTCCTTTAATGAAATTAAAAGAGGTTTGGTGTCAACACTAGTATCCTACGATTTAAGTGTAAAACCTAGGTCGCATGTCACTGAATACTAGGTTATCATGAGTCTGATCAGATCAGGCTGCTCAGTCCCCCAACACTGTCCGATGAGGACAAGTGACCCGTCTTGGAGTTAACTCCTGGGCGCATGAATAAGGCAACAGACCGATATTTAATTTCTGACCTTTCTTAACACCTAATTCTAATTGATTTTTATTAAGGGTCGTACTTTTGCTTGCTAGTGTATGTTAAACTGTCAGTTATGTTGGATCAAGGGGTTTAAGCATCCTACACTACAGCTGAATGTTTGCTTTCTTTTCAAGATCCCATAGATTTAACCGAGGAGCACAAATACTTCTGTCAAGGTGTAGACCCTCCTTTGCGATCAAACGTTCATCCCTAGGTTCATTTCACGGTGTATACTACGTTTTTCAGCAGTTCCACAGCTTTTATATATACCTAGACCATGTTCAGGAAGGGTGACTTCCAGGTATCCACGGTGTCATATGCTTACGAACGGTCCGTAGCTTTCACGCATTCGTACTCCACCAGCGGTGTTTTCAGCGCTATACTAAGTACTGGGCCATTTTACAGCATGTCCACAGCTTCATACAAAAACACAGATAACTATCTACCGATACTAGGGTTAGCTAAGTCCTAATACTAAAGTAATAGCCACGTGAAAGCTTGGAAAGGGTGGTTTAAATCTACCGCTTGAAAAGTTTAACCCGATACATAGCATAACAATTTCCAATCACATATTTAATTAAAGATTAATTTTACATCATCCCTACTGTAGGACATACTGTAAAGCACATACTGTATCTACATACATCAATTCATCACATAACTTTATATACTGTAGACATGGCAATATTACACTACTCAATAAACATGGCAATAAGTAAAGCACATACTGTAGGACCCATGTAATCGGACCTAACTGAACCCTAATATTCAATCAACGTGCGGAATCCAAAGATTGAATATATAAATATTTAACGAATCAAACAACACAAACAAAAGTATATTAATACTCAACCAAATACCAATCAGATTATATTGAATAGCTCGAGTACAATATGCTCTCAGAATACCTAAATTCGTCAACCCTAACAACTGAGCCGAACTCGACTATTTATACTCAAAACCTAATTTGATCTATGCGACACAAGCTGTGTCGCCAAGCCGACTCATGCGACACAAGTTGTGTCGCTAAGTTGACTTATGCGACACAAAACCCTTGTGTTGCCAAAACACAAAATGTAATTAATACAAACGTTATAACTAACGTAATTACATATCAAACCCATTACAGACTTAGACCAACTGACAGACACACTAAGATGCACCAACAAACTCCCCCGTGTCTTCAGCTTGGTCTTCAAAATTTCTTCAATTAAACCCAGCCTTCAGGACACTTGCCTCCAACATGAATCCCATGCGTAACACACACAGTCACAACTTTCTGGAATTGTCTGGCAAGAATCGAATTCACAACATTTCTTACGTTGAAGCGAATTGGATTATCAAACAATTTCCGCAAGTCTTTCTGTGACATATTAATCAAGCTCATAGGATCAAATACTTTGAATTGAGCTTTCTTCAAACCATATAGCGAAGTCGTCTCTGGATGCTCAGATTCTGGAACAAATATAAACACAGCTTCGCCCGTATGTGGATCAAGTTCCCAATGATGAAATCTTCTAAGAAAGTTAAAAGGAACTGTCTCAAGCGGAATCTCAGTCAAACAATCAGCTGGCGGATATTGTACTTTGCAGATCGGCTGTCTTGTTACTGGATCAAGTCTCTTCTTGAATATAAATCTCGTTCCAAGCGTCAGTTTGATAAAGTTATATCTTTTACTCTTCACTTCACGACGCAAAACCGTCTGTAGAAAATCAGCTCGTGAATCTATGGTTGGATTTATCAATTCCAGTTGAGCTAGACGATTTATTTCTCCCTTCGGCAATGTACTCAGCTTCTTGAATGACCTTTTAAAGTACTGAATACCATCGCTTCTCTTAATCATGAAAATACCTTTGTAGGTTTTCCAGCTTTTGATAATTCCTGTGTAATTCGCACTAACTTTATATGTCTTGCAAGTAACAGGAATAGGTTCACCAGGAATAAAACTTATCACCGGTCGTTCAGAAGTTGATGTAGAAGCAGTATCAGAAGCCGGTGTAGTCTCTGGAATAGTTTGTGAAGTTCCATCTGGCTCTCTTTTTTCTTCTGAAGAATCAGTCTCGATTGTCGGAGCATCATCATAGAATTCATCAGAACGCATCTCCTCTTCCTCAATCTCAACATCATCATTGATCTCAAATTCAGGTTCAGATGCCTGACTTTCTTCATTAACCATTCGCTGAATAAAAGATAGATTAGCATTTGAATAATCTACAGCTAATGGTCTTGGTTGACCTGGAATATCATCGACCGAGAAGTAATCCAAACGAAGAGATTCATTATCATTAGAAATGTTTACATTATCATTTACATTATCAGTTTGTGTTCCGGCTGAAGCCCTAGATGTTGTTTCTATGGCACGTAGGCCTGACTCCCTCGGAACATCAGCTAGGGATTCTAATTCTAAAACCCTAGAATTCAAAGTAGGAACTAAAGCTTCCGTTTCTTCTAACGCTTTAATCTGCGCAGCTTGAACCTCCAAAACCGATGCCTGAGACTGAATCAATTGAGCTTGATTGTCTATGGTCTGCTGCATCTCATCCATCCTTTTCAAAAGCTCCTGTATAACCGAAGGCAGAGGTTGAATTGGAACCTCAACATGGAGAATGTCGACCCGTGGCCTCGAAGACGAAGTAGAAGTACGACGAATAGACTGAGGTGGAACCCAATCTTCATCAGTGAGATCATCCCTGCGTGGTCGTTTGCCATGATCAGGGCGCACTAATGTCGTACCTTGATGAATACCACGCTGAATACGTTTGAACCGATGTGGGTCAAACCGTTGAATATTGCGCAACGCATGCTCTGAAGGTACAACCCTCGGAGAAGTTTCAGGAGTAGAACCTCCATCTGAATCTACAGCAACTGGAGCAACTGGATCCTCAAGATTAGGCTGATCAGCCTGTCCTCCTGCTTGAAAATTGTCAATTTCCTGTAACAGGTCATCAACCTGTATCTGTGCCTCATGGAGGTGTAATTCCTCCTCCTGAGGTTGCTGCTCAGATGCAGCCAAAACATCCATAAAACCGTCATTGGGCGGCGCAACATAAGCTTCATTAACTATGTGTCCAAACAACGGAAAATTGCTATTCGCTTCGCACCTGCCGCACAAACCGTCCAGATTCGGACGTTCATGGGAGTGGGACGCAAGCGCTCGCGAGCATTCTGTGGAAGGCCGGGAAGCTGGTTATCAATAAAAAGCTGAATGAAGCGTAGATATAGATTCCAACGCTTGTCCCCGACATTAACGTTGTCGACCATCGCCCTGAAGATATACCCAGAAAAATTGAAGGTCTTATTGTAGACCAACGCTAACATGGTAGAGGCCGTAGAATGACTGATACCGTCAAAACCAGCCTTACGAGGAGAAAGGCAGACGATAAGCACATGCATCAAGTATCTCCAAACCTTAAGCAGATTCGCCTTTCAGAATTGATCATTGGGCACCCCTCGATAACCGATGCGTTTCATAGCCCCAGCAATAAACTCATTCCCAAACAAAGTGGGCATGTCAGGAGTATCACCAAACTGTAAGAATTCCCGAATAACCTGTTCCGAGATGATGAGTTGACGATCAACCAGAGTGTAGAAAATCCTGGTAAATGGCAACTCGGAGTTGATCACTGCATTTTCCCAAAATGAACCCACCTGATCCTTGTAAATATTGGTGGTCGCGGTGATAGCATAAGAGACCGGCGTAGAAATGCCACCATTGGCCTGTACGGAGCAACCGTCTCCTTCGAATCATCCAAAAATGCCACAATATTGTGACGTGGTTCCCAAAGAACATCACCATCTGCCATTGCTGTATAAAGTATAACAAGAAAACTCGAAAACAGTTAGCGTAAGCAGATTCAATCAAAACAAATAAATCAATTTAAAATTCTGTTATATGCGACATAGAGAATTGTGTCGCAGGAATCCTGCGATATAATAAACTTGTGTCGCTTACAGAACAAAATTGATTTTCAAAAATAAGAGACATAAGGAATTGTGTCGCTAAGCACTAATGCGACGGAAAGAATTGTGTCGCTTTTTGCAATTAAATCGAATTTAATCGAATTTATGTGACATAATCAATTTGTGTCGCAAAGATGAAGCGACATAAATTTTGTGTCGCACAACAGAGTGCAAAAATTACAGATATAGCTAGTAAAGAAAGCGAATTTGCACAATTTAAGGTTTAATTGATAATAACATAGATAAATACATTGTTATGATTACAAAATATCACATTCTAAACCCTAAACCTTAAACCTAGATAGTATCCTTGGGTACTATTAATACATAAAGGCCAAAATTCAAGACAAGGACAGGAAAAGATCCAGGATAATGAGGGGATCCCACCAGACCATCAAAAACGAAAGGTAGTCGATCAAGAAAGAATGCTATCATGACACCTGAAAGGAAAAAATCTTTCACGACTGAAAGGTGATCCTCGAAGTCGCAGAAGTGCAAGACATGTTAGTCTTTGGGCAGAAGCAGTGAACACAGGATAGTGAAACACCATTGTCCTGAACGAAATCACCTGCCATGGCTATACTAAAATTGGACGGAAGTAAGGAATAGGCCAAACTGAGATAAGTGACATAAGTTATGTCGCATTAGTATAAGCGACATAATAGTTGTGGCACAAATATCAGCTACATAAATTATTGTGTCGCTAATGTAAGCGACATAAAAGCTTATGTCGCAGGTTATGTCGTAGTGACAAACAGCAAGCCCCAACCCAGAAACCCTAAAACCTAATTTGGGGTTTTCGTAAATGAGCCAGACCCTAGGATACGCCATCAAACGAGGAGCAAGAAAACATAGATATTAACATCTAAAAGTGAATTGTTCGTGTCTAATTAACCCAAATCCCGAAAGCCCTAAAAACCCGTAACTAAAATCATCGATTAAAGCTTAAATATACGATAAAATAGGGTGAAATTAGTACCCATTGATCGAGTAGAAGTAGGTAAACAAGAAGCAAGTGATCGATTACCAAGAAAAACACCGGATGATCGAAATCAGAAGAAAAATCAACCGCAACTTTTGTATCACTAAAAAGAGTTTTATGTCGCAGGTTTTTGGATTTGTGTCGCAAAGTGTAAGAACAGGGAAAGCGACTGGAGTGGGGTATTTATACCTCAGCCCCACCTAGCGACATAATTAAGCGACATAAAAGGCGACATAAGTTATGTCGCAAAACAATATTTATGTCGCATAACCCAGAAAACTTGATTTTTAATTTCAAGTTTCGTAACCCGATTCAAGAGTAACTAGTGGACTTGTGAAAATAAATATACAAAAATTGAAAGTAACATTAACTAACATAACTAAATTACTAAACCTAAAATGAAACTTAAATTAATTTTCTTTTTGGTGACGTAGTTATGTAGTCTGCTAAGGGATCACATTAGGATAACATGTATTTATTAGGAAATAGTAAGTGTTATCTCGATTATCATTATATTCGTCCTCTTTAAATTTACTTAGCATATTTAGAACACCTTTTATAAATATTATTTCAAGATGATTACTGGTATTGTTTGACCACCTAAACATGTTACATCTGCGTCTATGAGTGAACCTTTTATTGTTAGTATGAATATTTATCTGTGATCCTCATCATAGACATACCCCTATAATTTAGACAAGAACATATCTTCCAAGATAGATAGAATAGAGGAAAATCGATTTTAAGAATCAAGCCAGCGGTGACAGGTCTGTACAAACGTACAACAAAGCGACATAGCTTGATTCAGGTGTAAGCAAAACCAGACGTGGTCAAACCATTTTGGCGACCTTGTTAGGTATCTTATGATTTAAGACTTTTTCAAGTTCATTGACTTGCGTTTGCTTAACATTTAAGCATATACAAATTGAGACCAGGTCTGTACTTACGTACAACAGAGGAAACAATCAGTATATACCCCCAAATGATTTCATATTATAAACTAAAATGGAAGTATGCCAAGCTGTATTAAGGAATTAAGACACTTAGTCATACATCACAGAGTGTTGACCACATGATAATAGACATGTATTAGAATTACTTTTTAATAGCTCAACGAACGGTGTAGCATGCCTACCAGTACATCATATGATGAAGCTAATGTTTATGAATGCTCTGGTAAGTATGCTAGATAAATCTACTGATACATCAAGGATAAACCTTAAAATTTCCATTTTGTGCATGTACCCTAATGTACTATCATTTCCCTAGTTGTTTACAGACACAACTAAACGTCTTTTAAAAATGTTGCAACTGTGCATTTCTTTAATACTAAAGCGTATAAGTGGCTGTTGCGGATTTTTTTTTTTAATAAAATAGTAGTCCAAGTCTAAAATTTACTTCTTAAGTTGAAAGAAGCGTAAACTAATCATGTTGACTACTTCATCAAATCGGGCAATAGAAAAAGCCTTGGTGAATAAGTCAGCATTCTGCTTAAGGGTATCTATGTGGACAAGGTCTATTAAGTGTTTCTCATAGCAATCCCGTATGAAGTGGAACCTAAGTTCTATGTGTTTAGTCCTAGAGTGCTGTACGGGATTGCGTGTAATAGAAATGGCAGCACTATTATCAATATGTATAGGAGTTATAGTAAGAAGTAACCTGTAATCATGTAATTGATGCTGAATCCACAAAACTTGGGAACAACAACTAGCCGCAACAACATACTCAGCCTCCGCAGTGGAAGTAGCCATTGTAGTCTGATTTTTGCACTACCACGAGACCAAACGCGATCCAAGAAACTGGCATCCACAGTTGTTGACTTCTTATCTATGCTACAGCCGCCATGATCAGAATCCGAGTAAGCAGTGAGTGCAAACGATTTTTCATTGGAGTACCATAGACCAGGAGTTGGTCTATATTTGAGGTAACCAAATATGCGCTTAACTGCTTTCATATGAGAAACCTTTGGCCTGGCTTGATATCTGGAGCAGATAGACACAGCAAATAATGTCCGGCCTGGAAGCGGTCAGATATATGAGAGAACCAATCATTGATCGATAGTCCTTTTCTTTACATTCTTCTTCATCAGTGGCCGGCCCGAGATTGTGATTAATTTCAATGGGGGTGCCATAGGTCTTACAGTTAAGCAAGTCATACCTAGTTAACATATCAATAACATATTTGGACTGATGAATGTAAATTCCTTTGGCAGACTACTCAACTTGTACACCCAGAAAGAACGTAAGTTCCCCCATTGCACTCATCTCAAATTCAGACTTCATGAGATGTTCGAAGTCTTTACAGATGGAATCTTTTGTAGAACCAAAAATGATGTCGTCGACATACACCTGTACCAGCAACAAGTCGTCTCTATCTCTTTTTGCGAATAGAGTTCTATCAATACTACCACATTCGAATCCATTCTTAATAAGATGAGTGGCAAGCCTCTCATACCACAGTCGTGGCGCCTGATGCAAACCATATAATGCCTTATTGAGTTTACAGACATATTCTGGATGCAAAGGATCTTCAAAGCCAGGAGGCTGCTTCACATAAACATCGGTATCAACCTGTCCATACAGAAAAGCGCTCTTCACATCAAACTGATAAACAATAAATTCCTTGAAAGACGCAATGGCCAAGAAGATACGAATCGACTCCAATCTTGCAACAGAAGCGAAAACCTCATCATAGTCCAAACCCTCTACTTGATGAAAACCTTGAACTACTAGCCTTCCTTTGTTTCTAAAAACTACCCCTCGATCATCTTTCTTGATTCGATAAACCCATCGAGTGCCGGTAGGATGTGCACCCTTAGGTAATGGCACCAATTCCCAAACATGCAGTTTTTTGAATTGCTGCAACTCCTCTTGCATTGCTTCAACCCAGTGTGGATCTTTCAAAGCATCTTCTGTCCGTTTAGGCTCCACCTGAGATAGAAAGCACGATTTGACCTCAGCAGCAAGACATGCAAGAGAAACAGACTCAGAAGAGTCAAAAGGGGATGCAGGATTTTCATCAGCAATAACTTGACTTCGTGTCTGAATCCCCTTATCCAAAGGACCGATAATATTTTCCACTGGATGGTCCTTATTGATACGAGAACTTGGAATCTCGTCAGGCACAATGACAGAGTCCAAGTTTTTGAAATCGGCTTCCTGTTCCGAATCAAACTCCCCCGTATTCTCAAGCGGTTCATCTTCATCATCGGACAACTCAGGAACATTAGTATATGTTTCTTGATTTCTTGTTGATGATTCAGGAACATCAGCAATGGGTTGAGAAGGAGGTGGAGTAGCAGAGGCAGTCGGTGTCTTTGATGTTGATGGCTGTGAAGTATTGGAAGACAAATCAAGGCCATGGAGTAGTGTGACCACCTGATCAAGATCATCATCTTCATTAGGAAGATTAAATGAGTCAAATATTGCCTGATAATTAAACAGATGTGCTGGTCCCTTTCCTTCCGGATTTTTAGAATATCGAAAGCACGTGACTTCAAAGTGTTCTTCCATGCACTTAGTTGCCAAATTGTATACACGTTTATTTGGAGAGTTATTTGAAAAACCCAAAAATAAACCTTCACTAGACTTTGCTCCAAATTTAGCAACTCTTTGTTTTGTGTACATAATAGTGCAGGGACAGCCAAACGGTTCAAGAAACTGTAGTGAAGGTTTCCGATTATTAAGCAGCTCATAAGACATTTTATTGTGCTTTTTAACCATAGAAACTCGATTAAGAATATAACAAGCAGTATTCACCGCTTCAGCCCAGAAAGAGATAGGCAGCTTGGAGTCTGCCAACATTGTTCGTGCGGCTTCAATGAGTGTCCTTTTTTTACGTTCAGCAACTCCATTATGTTGAGGAGTACGAGCAGCACTGAATTGATGATCAATTCCTTTTCTTAGACAGTACAACTCAATTGTTGAATTCTTAAACTCAGTCCCGTTATCCGATCGCAGTTTCTTGATTGACAAATTGCACATGTTCTCAAGCTTATCAAACAAATAAGTGAGAATTTCAGGAACTTCATCCTTAGTAGATAAGAAATACACCCACGAAAAGCGAGAGTAATCATCAGTTACTACCAAGCAGTATTTAGAACCTCCCATACTCTTCTTGCTTACTGGTCCAAAAAGATCCATATGCAATAGCTCCAATGGACTTGAAACAGAGCTCACCACTTTTGCCTTATGGGATTTCTTGTGTAACCCAGTAGCATCATCCACAATGATTACATCAGTCAGAATTTTATCTTTTAGCAAATCGAAATCATTGCCTGATGTATCATTGTCAGATGAAGTGTCTTAACATGACTCCTTGATCTTCCAAACCTTTTAAGGTTTGGATGGTTGCTTGTTAACAATATTGAGCTTATCATGTTTAACTTTGTTTGGCTCAATACTGTTATTCTCAGAAGTAGTTGGTGGAACTGCAGAACCTCTCATAGATTTTTTAGAAAAATTTTGAGAGTGCGAGGTTCGTGTATCTCCCCTTCGACCATACTTCTTAGCAAGCAATGGGAACTTACTAATCAAATGACCTTGTTTCTTGCAATAGAAACAAGATCATTGCTTAACACTGTCATGAGATTGAGGTATAAACCTTTGAGCTCGGCCAAAAGATGGATGTGCTGAACATGTACACTGATGTGTACAAGCAGAAGTTGAACCTTGTGAATTATTTTTAGAAGATTTTTTAATAGATTTGTAATTATCTGGTTGAAAAATCTTCTTTGTAGGTTCAGCCTTGGCTTTACCTTTCATTTTATAAATCTCATCATAACCTTCACTGGTGAAGATATGATGGTCGTTGGTTACATTCTTCTTTTTCAAATAACCGTATTCTTCATCGGTTATATCCTCAATTTCAATTTTCTCCTTCAAACTGGCTAGAGGAATAGACTTATCACTAAGTTTCTCAGACTTGGAAATTTCAATAAGCTTAATAGGCTCAGCCTTAGTTTCCGGTTTCTTAACAGATTCATTAGTCATGGGCTTAAAAGGCTCAGCCCTGACATCAAGCTTCTTAATGGAGTCAACCTTATGAGCCTTCAATTTTTCAGGCTCACTAGTCGATGCCTTAACTGGCTCAGGCATACTAGTTACAGGTTTTTGAGACTCATCTTTAACATTTTCAGCCATATCTTCCTGATCAGACGTGGGATGATACTCTGTTGGTGGTGGGATGAAAACCAAGTCCTACTTTCCCAACCTCAGGCCTACTTATCCTTACCCCAAACAGGCCTAACAGGTTTTATATCTACTTTAGGAACAGTAGGCACAAAATCTTTGATGATTTCCTGTTCAGGCGTAGGTAGATAATCTTTTGGAGGTGGGACATGGTGATAACCAAGTCCTGCCTTACTTTTAGTATATGTCCTTTGAATCTGGAGAATTTCATCAAAGACGAGAGAGGACATTGAAAAGTTTGATAGTTTCCTATTTAAAGTAAGAACTTCAGCCTGGGAGTCAACAAGTTCCTTTTTAACGGAAGTTAGCATATCAACATAACTTCCGATTTCATCTTGCTGTTCAAAAATTTTGGCTTTCAATTCTTTCTTTTCTTCAAAAGCAGCTTTTAATTTCATTTCCGAAGCCTTATAACTTTCTTTTAACATTTCATTATTTTCTGTTAATTGTGCGATAGTAGCATTAAGGCGTTCGTTGTCCTCTCTACACCTGTTAAACTGGTTAGTAAGTTTAATACATGAAACACAAGATAAAGGTTCATCATCTACCTCATGAACCTCGGCCATGAGAGCTGTATTTTCTTCTTCATCATCAACTGCATCTGGCCAGCTGTTGTCCCATGGAGTTTCAGTCAGCATCAAAGTAGCTGACACCTTAGCTTTCTCTTCAGCCTTTGTTGGAGAAGGTTTGGTAAGACCTGAAGGTGGAGTCTTATGCTTTTCACATTCACGAGCAAAGTGTCCACAATTCTGGCACTTATAACACCTCACCTTGCTTTTATTAAAACCCAAGCCTTTTTCACCTGGATCATTCACAGAAGTTCTCCCGGATTTCTTCAAGAAGTTCTTTACCCTTCTTGTCAACATCGCCATGTTCCATTTCAGGTCTAACCTTTCCAATTCCTCTTGATCAATTTGACCAAAGTCTTCATCAGTAAAGTCACCAGCGGAGGCTAGACATGCCGAAAAAGTGGAAGAATAATCTTCACCAGATGACATGCCTGAACTTTGAAAATAGGTACCTCCTGATGGAATACTTGTAGTTGCATTTCCACTAGCTTTGCTAGCGATAAATGCGGTACCTGTAGACTGACTTGCTGAGACTGGAACATCTACACCATACAGCTTTGGATTTTGGAGATGGGAAGTGGCCTTGGTCTCCTTTCTTTGCATCTCAAGAAGTTCTGCCTCAATGTGACCTATAAGATCTTCGAGCACCATATCCATGATATCCTCATCTCTTTCCATTAAAAGGACACGAGTATGCCACTTCTTGGGAAGTGAATCAAGAAGTTTCTTATTCACATCTGTCCTTTCCAGAGTCACACCTTCTTCCAATAATTCAGTGACCAATTGAGAATATCTGCTGCACAGCTCTTCCAATGATTCATCTTGTAGCATATCGAAGACTTCATACTGTTTCTTGATTAAATCAATTTTCTTTTTCTTATACTGTTCACTACCACCACACTTCTTCTCAAAAGCTTTCCACGGATCATAAGCAATCTTATGTTGCCTCAATTGTCTCATGATAGGTTGAGGCAATGCCATAGTGATTGCAGAATGAGTTTTTCTTTCCATGTCAAATGCCTTACGTTCCTCAGGAGTCATGGATTTAATTGATTTTTCAGGAACTGGACCATTAAAGACCCCTGTTCTTTGAGGACGTTCATATTTTTCTTCCAGATATATCATCATTTCCGGATCATTGAGGCCAACATATGATTCAAAACGTTGACGCCAATCAGCATAACTCATTCCTGGCATATACATAGGAGGCTTATTTCCTGAACCAACCTCATTATTCTGTTTCAACATAGCTCCAACTGATTGAATAGAATGTGCTGAAGATGATGACATTTTGAAGTACCTGCAAAATAATCAAAGACACAAAGAACAAACTGTTATGCGACACAAGTATGTGTCGCAAAAAGATAAAGCGACAGAAAGATTATGTCGCAGAAAAAGCTAAGTTCCAAAGTGTCTAGAGACACAAAGGTTGTGTCGCAAAATGATAGCGACGGAAGAAAACCGTGTCTTATGTCACAAGCTTGAGTCGCAAGCTTGTGTCGCCTAAGTAAAGGCTTATGTCGCAAACCAGAGAAAGCTTGAGTCGCAAGCTTATGTCGCCTAATTAAAGGTGTATGTCGCAAACCAGAATAAACTTGAGTCGCAAGCTTATGTCGCCTAATTAAAGGCGTATGTCGCAGTAACCCTAGTCGCGACACAAAAGTTATGTCGCAGCTTATGTCGTAGAAACGGCTGAGCAGCGGCCAAAAACCCTAAAATCGAATTTTTTTGTTAACCTAACAAAAATTCATGAATGGAGGACGAATGATAAACCCAAAATCTTCCAGAAGACTTAAAAACCAAATATGAAGCACCTGTCTTTGAAGATTTTAATGAAAAACAAGTTGTTTTAACCGAGAAACGTATCAAAACGGATTCAATAACGCCAAATACTTAGATTTTGGCTCTGATACCACTTGTAGGACCCATGTAATTGGACCTAACTGAACCCTAATATTCAATCAACATGCGGAATCCAAAGATTGAATATATAAACGTTTAACGAATCAAACAACACAAACATAAAGTATATTAATACTCAAGCAAATACCAATCAGATTATATTGAATAGCTCGAGTACAATATGCTCTCAGAATACCTAAATTCGTAAACCCTAACAACTGAGCTGAACTCGACTTTCAAAACCTAATCTGATCTATGCGACACAAGCTGTGTCGCCAAGCCGACTCATGCGACACAAGTTGTGTTGCTAAGTTGACTTATGCGACACAAAACCTTTGTGTCGTCAAAACACAAAATGTAATTAATATAAACGTTATAACTAACGTAATTACATATCAAACCCATTACAGACTTAGACCAACTGACAGACACACTAAGATGCACCAACACATACCATAATATTACGCATGGATAAATCAAACATAATAACAGTATGAGGGAATAGATCTCACCGGATAATAGAGCAATGTAACAAGAGAATAAAACTTGCAATCCTTGAATAAAAGCTTGAACACCAATACTCCTTGATTACAACATCTAATCTCTACTCTAATCTACTAGCTACCCACTAACTACTCTCTAACTTCTCTAAAGAGAGAAGTTAGAGAGAGAAACTAACTAACTAAGAAAGAAAATTACAAGAATGTGTAAAAGTGAGAGTGAATTGTTTGGTGAGTTGATTGATTGTGGATTGATTAGAAATGAGGAGGCTTAAGCCTCTATTTATAGACTTCCAAGATACGATTTTACACTTAACACCCTTGCTCCGGTTTTACACTGAAATACACCCCCGAACTATGAAATTCGACACCAACAGGGGCATATTTGACACCAAATAGGGCGTATTCAGTAGCAAACGGGGCGTATCCGGTACCATAGAGGGGGTATACCACCCCTACAGGGGGTATACGGCCCCAATAGGGGGGAATACGGCCCCATAAGGGGGGTATACGGCCCCCAAGGGGGTGTATACAGCCCGTGTGGGGTGGTATCCCCTTGGTCCGTGGTCTTGTGTGCTGGATCGTAAGTCTTGTGCACTGGTCAAACTTCGTTTGGCCATAACTTCTTCATTCTTGATCCGTTTTCAGCGTTCTTTATATGAACTAATCAAAGAATAATTTCAAGGTAATATGCTAAAAAGTTCTCGTAGAACGTGACCGTATTGTTTATGCTTTCTTTTGTACATTATTTAGCCATTTTACTTGATTTTTGGAGCAATGCCTTATTTTTAGCCTTAATAATAAATTATGGTGAAAAAGTATTGATATTTAATGATTTCATCCATTTTGGGGCTAAAAAGGTGGGAATTATGTACGCAAAAATGTGACTTTTTACGTCAAATCAGGGACCCTTCCCTAAATCTAACGGTAAAGAATACATTCTGGTTGCTGTTGATTACATTTCCAGGTGGGCCGAAGCACAAGCTCTCCCTACAAACGACGCCAAGGTCGTCACTAAGTTTCTCAAAGAACTATTTTTTCGATTTGGAGCTCCACGAGCCATAATCAGTGATCGCGGCACACATTTTTGCAATATTCACCTAATGAAAACATTGCAACAGTACGACGTCACTCACAAAACTTCAAAAGCTTATCACCCACAAACCAATGGGCAAGCTGAAGTGATAAATAGGGCTTTGAAACGAATCTTAGAACGAACGGTGCCCAGTATTGGAGAAAAATGGTCCAATAAATTAGACGATGCATTGTGGGCATTCTAAACATCATATAAAACACCATTAGGAACCACACCATATCGTCTGGTTTATGGTAAAGCATGTCATCTACCGATAGAGTTGGAATATAAAGCATATTGGGCGCTGAAGAAATGTAATTTGGACATTCCCACCATAAGATCCCATAGGAGAATGCAGCTTAATAACTAGTTGAGTTAAGAGATAAGGCGTACGATAGCTCCCTGAAATACAAAGAAAGAACCAAGATGTTCCCTGATGCAAGACTCAAGGTAAAAAAGTTTAAACCAGGGGATAAAGTACTTCTCTTTAACTCACGCTTCAGGAAGTTCTCTGAAAAATTCAAAGTCAGGTGGAGCGGACCATTTATAGTCTCAAAGGTATTTTCCTTCGGAGCAGTTGAACTTGAAGCCCCGGAAGGTAACTTTAAAGTTAATGATCAACGCTTGAACATTACATTGAGGACTTCCCCATTAATGAGGAAGTCTACATTTTCGAGCCACCTTGAATTATTCCCAGGTATCAAGAGTCAAGCTAGTGACTCTCTCTTAAACAAGCGCTCTTGGGAGGCACCCCAAGCTTATCTTAGATTAATTTTTCTTTTATTTTCTTAAACTTTATCTAGTATTATCATTCCTAACTAAATAATGCAGGATAGCTACTTATCTGACAGCCTTTAAAATTTGCAAATATGAGATAAGTCTTTATTATTAAATATGCAAAAGAAAAAGTCATGATGACACTTAAAAATTAAAATCTTTTACAATCATCAACCCTTTACGCATTTGTATATTCTTATAAACTTGAATGTTACCTGTTTTGTTTATGTTTTTCAGATGAATCTAGCAGAGACCAGTAAGGAGAGCAAGAAGTGAAAGAAAACCCGCAGAGGCAAGAAGAAAAAGAAGATTGCTATTCAGGATGAGAGTATGATTGATGTGCTAACTACTCCGGGGGAGCATTTGAGTCCTGCTGCACCACAGTATGTCCCATCATCTGTTGACCTAGCAGCTGCTTGGGCGCTCTTTCAGACATTGTCCATTCATCATGATTCAATGGCTGAGATCCATGAGGCAGTCGGTCTACCGAGACTTCAGGACATCCCTTACAGGATAGGGTCTGGTCCGAGAGCTTCTCGTCCACCATGGTCATTGCTTCCTCCAGCACCTAGCACTACTGATGCTCCAGCTCAGGATCCGGGTCCTTCGAGTTCACACGTTGATCCTGCTGAGATGCTCGTAGCTGCTAGCAAACTTGATATACCATCACCTTCTTCTGTCCTCTAGGATGCTGCCCTTGTTGCCCTTTACCATGTTGTTGTTGCTGAGTTCGATCCTGATATAGATGATCTTCTAGATGATTAGTTTATCTTTACTTTATTATAGCTTATCTACTTTATTTATGTCTATCATACTACTATTCTGTGAGACCTGGTTATTATGACTCTATTTATGGCTATTTGCAGAACTCGGTATTCGTAAGAATGGATGATCTTAAAAGAAGTCTGGTCCAACCAAACTCCAGCAAATCACCCGCACCACTCCTTCACGAATCTGGTCCTACATCCAGTACCCATCAATCGTAGGGAAGTACCTGTCTAGTTCTTATGATCTTTATTATGATAATTTATGCTCACGCCCACTTAAAACTCTAAGTGTGGGATTAACACCCCATAATTAGAAAACTTGAAATTTATAATTGACTTAATGCAAAACCCTAAGTGTGGGATTCCCCCTACTTAGTGTAGAAACATTGAGGACAATTTTTTATTTTTAAGTGTGGGATAGCAGTATATTCTTCGCTCACTTGTTTAGATCAAAATTTTTTCGAAAATAGTCCTCAGTGAATAAATAGACCCTTACTTTGTCCAAAAATTTTAAAAAATTTCGCTATAAAAACAGTCATGCTTCGACAGTAGTCGAACTACTCATTCAGCAGACTGACTTTTTCAAAGCTTTTTGAGTTAATAAGTTAAGAAAGAAGTACAGATTTTTTACAAGTATTCAAAAGTCGGTAAAAAGAGATCGAAACATGTCAGACTCTAACTAATTTTAAAATGAAAGTCTAGGAGGGGCATCGCGTGACTGGGCACATACAACCTATATTTACGGTGAGGTAACTTGAGCTTAATATAAGCATTCATTTTTAATGCTTCACTTTCATTTGTTGTGTGTGACCGGTGCATGCATTCGGAGTTAGAACTTGCTCCTAGTATGCATTTCGAGACCACATTGATAGGTCCCATACGTGGCATAGGTGCAATTAAATGACCTAGACATTTACTTAGGATAAAACCCATTTTTGTCATATCTCTTCAAGCCTAACCCTGCCGATACTCACTTTCAGTATCGATGATCCGCCTAGAAAATCCTGTTGAGCCTTAACCTTTTCATTTATTATAAACCCAAATTTTTAAACCCACTCACTTCCATACCCACCAAAACCTTATCTTAGAGTTTTTAAAATTTATTGAAAAATGCTATTTAGATATTCTTTTTGCTTTCCCTCAAATTTCACAAAATTCGTGTTTACTTAAAACTTCTCGCGTGCGTTCCATGATCAATATTCAAAAAAAAATAAAAAATCAAGAGTAGTATGGTGCAAAAAATTGGCACCAAGTAAATTCAAAATTATCAAAAGGATTGAAAAATGAAAGGATCTCAAAATGGGTAGAGAAAATTTAAAAATCTCTTAGAAATTCCTTGGCAAAGAAGTTCTAAGCCAAAAAAAAAATGTATAAGAGAAATAAAGCTAAGTGCTTCAAATCTCTCAAAAACTCTGATTCCTAAAAATATAAATCTTCATTGCGTTTTTGAGGATAGAAGTCCATATAGCTATCTTCTTCCCTATTGATTATCCGTTTCCGTTTTCATTAAAAAGTGTATCTAAATAAAAATTTTCAAAAAGTTTAAAGATCCTAAGATAAACAAAACCCTTTAAAAACCTACTTTCCATACCCTTTCAACCCCCACTTCACAACCCTCTCAAATGTCTGGTGATAATTAGTGTCGTCCCTGTCTAAGTGGTGGAGATTTTATTCTCGATCAAGCCTATGACGATGAATACTGCATGACTGGTATACGAGCGATTTTGTTTGTTTAGAATGATAGGGAACCCGATACACTTTGAGTGAATTGAGTGACCACCTGGTGAGATCGCCCAGTCATGTGTATTCCTAGATCGCGAGAATTGAAAGCATGCCTAAGATAATCACTTTATAAATTCTTTAGACACGACATGGGAACATCTCTCTTTTCTGTGCCAGAACAATATTTGTTTTAAATATGTACCTTTTTCTTTTCTTATAGACTTACCCATAAAATGATTTTTCTCAAAAATTAAAGTTTTTGGCAATTGACGATTTGAAGTTTGCTTGAGGACAAGCAAAAGTCTAAGTGTGAGATACTTGATTTGATGCAAAAAGTCACATTTTTGTGCACCTTTTCAAGCTCATTTTGGTTCATATCTATTAATAAACATCAAATAATTAATGTTTTATGCTAAAAATGTAAAATGAACCAAAACTTAGACTTCCTTTCGAAAAATCACTTAAATGCTCAAATAACGAACAAATCAGAGCTAAAACGATCCACTTGCGATTCTAATGTATAATTAAGCTAAACTGGCCTAATTTGTGTCATATTGATCTTCAGGAAAATACGAAACCATGGGCGCGAGAATCGTTCGAACTTGACAAGTAATGAAGAAGTTAGAGCCAACCGAAGATCACAAGAACTACGACCAGTGCATAAGATTTACGATCCAGCACACAAGAACAAGACCCAGGGTACACCACCCCCTTAGGGGCCGTATACCACCCCTAGAGGGCCGTATACGCCCCCTTTAGGGCCGTATACGCCCTCTAAAGGGTGGCATACCCCCTCTTTGGTGTTGGATACAACCTGTTTGCTACCGAATACGCCCTATTTGCTACCGAATACACCCTTTTTGGTGTCGAATACGCCCCTGTAGGTGTCGAATTTCATAGCTCGAGGGTATATTTCAGTGTAAAATACGGGTGAGGGGTGCTGTATGTAAATTTAGTTCTTGAAGTCTATAAATAGAGGCTTAACCTCCTCATTTCCATATCCCTCATCCATCACAACACACACATTACACACTCTAAATAGTCGTAGCTTTCTCTCTCTAACACTTCTCTAAGGAGTTAGAGGAGAAATAGTAGGAGTAGAGTAGCAAGCTTACGAGCTTTGTACGGAGTCGCTCCGAGACTACGATTGCATAGATTTGTTGTAACGCCTAACAGGTTCTATTATATTATCCTTTCTTGTTATTTTTTAATATGTTGTGCTATTATCATGATTATTTAAGAATGCATGCTATGATAATTGCTATGTTAGGCTAGACAAATCTGTGTTTGCTATGATAAAAGTTATGCTAGGGTAGTTATGCTTTAATCCATGTTGTTACTCTGCCTGTATGAAATTAGGATATGTTTGAATTTATGAATTAATTCTCTATTGTTTATTTATCCAACTTATGCTGTGGCTTGAAACCTATTGATATAATCCGGCCAATTGTAGAAATAGGTCCCTCAACTATTCCGTGTCAGAATGATTCGATGAACTCGGCATGGCCGCTTTTCTCCAGATTGAAATAAATCATAGGAGACACGTAGCATAGGATTAGAGTTAAATCAGAATTAATCCCATATATCGGATGCTTTTGAGAGAACTTTCGGAGCATCCGTGACTTAAACATTTATCCAGAAACTCTGCCTGAAACAAACTGATATATATCCATGTTACACTACTGCATGTTCTTGTTTGATTGTTGCTCTAGGGTTTACATGCTAGTATCTGTTTGTCTGTTGCGGTTATTGGGTTTATGATTAGGTTTTCAAACATAGAATAATTACATACAACAGCTTAACATGCTAGAATAATTACAATGATCTGTATGAAATAATGTCGAACAATTAAACCGATCGTTACACAGACTTTCGCAACTTATTCCAAGGGGTCACTCCTGTTCACTTTATTGTTTATTCAACAATTCGTGCCACGATACGGACGTCTCAGACGATCGAGACTGGGGAATAGGATTCGAGGTTAGTTGTCGGTTAAATTGGTACTACATTGGGAGAACTTTCGGTGTAGCTTACACTCCATATCTGTTATCCATGTGACATGTTATTTATTTGATTGTGGACAACTCTACGTTAGATAAGTAATAGGATAGAAGTTATGGCTCATTATGACATATACAATAATGATACAGGATCTCTGGGCGAGGCATCGGAAATACCGTAAAACGGCTCATTACTTGGTATAGCGCTGGAACCACCTCTGGTGAAGTACAAATGCGTGAAAGCCATGAAAAGGCCGTAGGTACAGTGCTATGTTGAACATCGTTCAGAGACCCCAAATCAGCACTGCTAGGATTCATTATAATTAGAGCCTTAATCCTCATAACTACCCCTAAATAGCATATACTGACATCATAGCAAACACTCACGTAATCGATAGATCGCTCAGTGACTACACTCCTCATTTACTTTTCTGTTATTTTAGGTTAAAATAGAATAGAAAACAAAACCCCTCAAAAAAGTTTTAAATCTCAGCTAAATTACCAAAGATAATTAATCCTCCTAAGATCCCATGCCCGTTGTGGTTTAAGAACGACACCTGAGTCATACCTACCGCTTATACAAGTAGTGGTGTAACTTAGGCTTCCCAGCAAAATATAAATTTTTAAAACCCTCTGATCTGCAACCCGACTGGACAGTCAGCAACGACAAGGAAGCAATTCCTTGACCGACTATTGGGAGGCGATCAATGATGTAAGAGCTGAAAAGTTATGTTGAACAGGAATACACTAGCTGACTCGGACCATGAGAGAAATGGGACTATTACTTGTTTGTGCTAGACACCCTAGGCTATTGATATCGCGTAAAAAGTCACGTTTTTACAACCGATATCTCTCTCGTTCTGGAACAACAATTGGAAAATAAACTCAAATAATGTTTAAATAAATGAAACTTTGTCAAGAAGGTCAAAACAGAGCTGCACAAGAAAAATCAAGCAAAACGGCCAAAAAACGAAGATTCCACATACGTTTGAAGATTCAAGATATCGAAACGAGATTTAAAGGAAAAAGTTCCCATCATTGAGATTTCTCTTCTCCGAGATGTTTGTTTTCAAAATACTAATCTAACAGAAGAAGAATCAACAAAAACGGTTGAAGAATGAAGATTCTACGTACGCCGGAAGATTCAAAAGATTCGTTCAAGGCATCCAAAGACCAGAGACATATTTTTGGGATTTCTTTTCATCAAAGTCTTAGTTTTTGAAAAATGAATCTAATGAAAAAAGAATCGATGCAAACGGATGCATAACGAAGGAGATACGCACGAATCAAGAAACAAGATGAAAGACGGTGAACCGGGGCGGGGGAGAGGCAGCCGCTACCGGCCACCAGCCCACCGCTGCCGGCCACCATGGTGCCGGCGCCGACTAGCCTGTCCCCGTCTCCTATGCGCTTTTTTGTCCTTGTCCGTACTCGCAGGGTACACATGCTAGACCTTTACCGCAACTTTAGGGTACACGTGCTAGACCTTTACGCGCTTTAGGGTACATGTGCTAGCAACTTTCCCACCTTTTGCTAACATGTGCCCCAAGTTGCTAGAATGCACCAGTTTTACCCTATAAATAGGGAGCCCTTGGTTCATTTGAAGACACACCTTTACACCTTTCCTACACCATCACATACCTTTCTTAAATACTTTCTCACTTTGTTATTTCTTTCATAATTTGTTAGATTTACTTTCTCATTCTATTGGGCTAATTTAGGAAACTTGTTTAGAATAGAACGAAAGCAAGGAACGTGCTTGTAATCTTTGGTGTAAGCTTGGAGTTATTCTTATTAATTCAAGTCTATTCCTTCTCGCGCATTTATATCGGTTATTTCTATCCTTATCTATCTTAATTAAATATGTATACTTTAATTATGCTAGAGATAGTTTGTGTCATGATTAGCGAGTAGATTACTGTTGTATTTGTTGTGATGTAATTAGCATAAATAATTATGGGATGATCTTAAATATGTCGTGAAGTAATATGACGGCCCCTATTCGACTGTTTACCTGTAATAGTACTAGAAACGCTGTTAAGCGGAATACAAATGTATGGAAGTCGGTAAACGACCAAAGGTAGTTGTATTATGGATCGACATCATAAGAATGGAAACTTTATAAACGGACTTATCTTGTGATTTTAAACATAAAACTTATATTCGCCTTTCGATTAACAAACGTGATTATAATCTTGTAAAGAGGAGTCGCGAACCTCAATTCTCGGTCAATAATTATCTGTGTCAAAACTAGGGCTTAATTGTAACGTCATGCAATCATCATAAAATGCAATGTGATTACGTGGAATTGCCATGAGTATAGTACACCTCCAATCACAATGTACTTATCATGAAAACATTGCGAAGCAATTAAAAATTCACAATGGAAACATCGGTAAACGATTAAATACGTTGTGAACTACTGTAGTATTTTCCGATATGGTATGGGTTTAACTTTATGCAAAAGCCATCAGCATTTTAATTAGATTAGTTTAGATTAGATTAGAGTAGGTAGGCTATAGGCTAAATAATCATTCACGAAAACCTAAGGATTTGTTAATTGTATTAAGAAAGGCAAGTTTAAAATCCAATTTAAAATGATATATTTCTTTAAACCATGAAACCTAAAGTAAGGTACGCAAGAAACCTAAACGCTTTCCCTCGTTTACCATGCTTGAGTTTCACTAATAGGAATTAATCAAATAAGTCCGAACACATTTTCTAAGTTAGTTGTTTGCCGGATTTGTAGTTCTTGTGGTATTAAGAACGGTTAGACTTGTTATGGACTTGCTACTCTTTTCCTTCGCCCATGAGCAAATGTGTTCAATAACAAGGGCCACTGACTCCCTCGCAGGAGAGTGTGGAGAGTTGAGCATTTTCTGTCTGATCAGAATCATGATACCCTAGTTCCTCGTGACATATCAGTTGATAACCACTGATAAGGAATCTATGGGTTATACCATAGCTATCGAATCCAGTAAACATTCCCAATTTAGATAAACGTTTCCTCTAAGAACCTCATCATCCCATATTATGAGCTAATGAAATCACAACAAATACTACTTTCCATAATCTGATTTATTATTACCTTTTATCGCTTTATTTAGTTTATTAGTTAACTGAACCAAAACCCCCAACGCACTTTTATAAAAACCTATACTAGAAAGTAACGATTGATTGGATCACCTCCGTTTCAATTCAGTTTCTCTTTAAGAACGACTCTAGGTCATACTTACCATCTACTAGCCTTTGGTTCAGTAGTAATAAGTCCCACTTAGACCCCAACATTTACAAATTTAAAACACCCACCGATAGGCGTTGTGATCACCCGCGTTTACGATGGTCGTCAACCCATCAGCTATATTATATGTTGTATATATATGGGCCTCACTTTCTAAACATTATTGCCACTGAAATGGCAGACTTTCCTATCATTGTACCAACCGATTTAGAAAACGAAACCGAAGCCTTATCTTCTATGAAAGGGGAAACCACAATAACCGCTTACCCAACTGTAACGAGCAACGAAACTATAATCCCACAAAAGATTCGTCACCCAGGTGCGATACAATCATTACGACACTTCGAGTGCCAACTTCACCATACATTGGTGCTACATTCACGACACCTGGTGTTGCATTTTGGACACTTTGTGCTACACTCGAAAATCATATAATTTACACTTACTTCTGGCCTTTATGCCACATCCGAAACTCACACGACTTTTTAGCCTTCGTACTACATTTGGGAGTCACATGAGCTAGACTTATTTTAGCCATCTTGCTACTACTTTCTACTCTTATCATAGGCATGTGAAATTCTCACACGTGTACTACTCTCTAGTCTATTGTATATCGAATATGTACGAATAGGCCTTGCTTACTCATTACTACCCTGTCATCAAAGATGACAACACGTTCCGCTATACTACCCACCACTCATGGGAAAGATACTACTTTGTGTCCTTTTACCACTCTAATCCTCCGGGATCGTGTTTGAGACTCACTACTAGAGAAAACTATTAGGTCTCCTCGAGCTAGACCTTAACTCACACACATTGTCAATTTCACTATACATGGAACACGCCAAAGGGCAGCCGCCCACCAATGGGGCTGGTTACCTGTTGCACTTTCTATTTGGAAATTTAAAACACAATAGTCAAAACACACTTAACACTCGCAACATAGCTCAAGGACTAAAATCCTTTTTTCTATCATTTCCTATAGAACTCGCTTGCATGGAAATGGCAAACTTCACCATGGACAACTGCACATCTGACAACGAACAGATTAATGAGGAACAAATTCAGTACACATATCTCGATGAAGAGATATCCCCAATGGAAGAAATCATAAACGAGGGAATCGAAGATCTAAACTTCGGGGTAGTTGACATCGAAGAATACGAAAGAGTACGAGATCAGGCCGAGGACTTAGATGGCCGAAATTGGGAACTTAAACTAAAATGCAAGACCTACGAGTTGGAATTGAGAATTCTAAGAAGGTCCATTTCCGAACGAGTCCTAGATAGGATCCATCACTGGGGTGAAGTGGCTACTAACTTCAATCAAAGAGCGAAAACATGGGTCAAGTGGATGTACCAACAAGCTATAGAAGATGCTTGGACCTACCCTACGCCCCTACGATACCGGGACATGCTTGAAGCCCGTTATTACCCTCATGACCTGAATCTAGAATAGATAGACAGTAACTATAACTCCCTTGTATAGTGGATTTATGTATGCAACAGGTCGCACTGAGAACCTCTAATTCGATGGGTATATAGTTACCCCATCATATTTTGTATAATCCTTTTTGGTATTCGACCGGATGTAACAATTCTTGGCAACTTGGTAAACTCTATGCTGATAACCTTTTGAACTCATTACCTTGAATGGTATCGAACCTTATCATCTAATGAACTTAATTGTCACTTGTACGGGTGTATATTACTTCCTGGTACATACATTTTAATCAAATATACCTTAGGCATGATTGCAATTTAAACCTCACCAACGAGCCCTTTCCCGTTGAGACCTGAAGTTTTGACATCATTGTTGGTTTCGACTGGTTGTCAAAGCACCAAGCTGAAATCATTTGCTTCTAGAAAATCTTTCAAATTCCTCTCGTCACCGGTAATACTTTGATCATACAAGGGGAGACCGGTGGGACGAGATTGAACATCATATCCTTTATGAAACACCAGAAATACAACCCATCTCTAAATGATGGAGACCAGCGATGAAGTCACCACCTTACGACTAAAACTAGAGTACAAAATAAAACCCTCCTGAAGCCGATGAAAATTTCTTTAAGAATGCATAGCATGTGTGAAAACAATTCTCAACAATTTTTCGCTAGACATCCTTCAGGGAACTTTCGCAAACGTAAATCTTTCTACAAATTCTCATCGAACATCTACTCCAACTTTTCACAAATTTTCATAAACAGAATTTCCAACGTATGGTCGATGACAAAAAATTTTCAACACATTTGATTAACTTTCAGTTTTCAACGAAATTCTATCATCTCAAGTTTTTAGTGGATTTACACAAGCAAGGGTTTGTAAATAAAATTTTTTCCACAAAGATCTTTATGAAAGTTTCAAAATCCATAAGTTATTAACAAAGTTATCTAAATTTCGATGGTATTCCTTTTTAGCTAGAAGAAAACCACATATATGAACCCACGCTTGATTGTCACTCAATTTATCTCTATGATCTAACCTTTAGTACCACTATAGACAATTAAGTGTCAGAGGATGACCAATACTATGAGGGACCGAAGACTTCCCCCTGCCTAATTACTTTGGACAAAAATAACAACTTATACATTGGAACACCTATGGGTCTTCTAACGATTTACATACCGAAGATACATTCCAACGGTTCATATTGGATGTAATCCAATGATTCCCTCGGGTTTTCACAACTCATGGTTGGGATGTTATCCACCATACTCATACGAAACTTGTTTCTTGATCATGTTTGATCACTATCTCAACACATCCGACAAGCGATCCACTCATAACACAAAACATAATATCTAATTATAACTTGATCATCTTTGACTTTGATTATCATCAATTTTTCATACGCCTTATAAGATCATGATTGATCACTACATGATTTGACTACCGCTCGAATAATGAAATAGTCTTTGTTGGACTACTATTTTAACAACAAAATGGTCAAGGACTGATATCACGTAAAAAGTCACATTTTTACTACCGATATCTCACTCATTCTGGAACAATACTTGGAAAATATGTAACACCCTCAAATTTTGGGTTGCGGAAGCAGTCAGGTCGGGTGTTGCCAAATCAAATATCACAAGCACAAAGGTAAATAATGAACGACTCTAAATGAGAGGTTTGAAAATAGTTATACATTTCCATAATAAAAGTATATACAAGTTGCGAGTTTGCAAAATAATTTCAATACATAATTTGTAATACAAAAGTTATGCAGAGAAATCCAATTGTGAAAACATGCGACTCGAGCTAGCATAATCTTGTAGCAATCCTAATCCTGCTGGGCACCTGAGAACACATGCTAAAATGAGTCAGTGATAAAGCTGGTGAGTTCATATGATTTATAATTGAAACATAAAGTATATATCTTGTATGTTTTGAAAGATAGTTTCAAAATCCACGATTTTAATTTGTTTTGTTATGTTGTTGTAATACCAGTGTGTGTATACATCTAATAGGGTATTTCATACCCAAGTAGTGGTGATGTGTACTAAGTACATAAAGATTGTGGCTTACCATGTCTCGATACCTATCAAGTATAATTGAGTCTACAGACGTGAGGCAATACAGGCCTAAGTATGAATCGGTTAATTGTATGACCGCGTCATATGATAACAAGTAATAATGTTACTTATGTTGTATTAAAGCGTTAAGATGCCTGCGTGGCAAAATATGTTGTGTCCAGCAAAAATATATTGTAGTCCCGCATAACTATGATCAAATATTTATTGTGTTACATCCAGCAACAGTTGATTGTAGTCCCGCAGAACCATGATTGAGTGTTTATTGTGTGTACGTTTTACCAGTTAGTGCGTGCTAACCCGGACATGATTGAGTATTTATTGTATAACACACCACATTTTTTTTTAATTCGGAAGCGAAATCCTTGTATATATTACATAGATAACATAATGTCATTAACCAAAATCAATTTATAAATATCAACTTAGTTTACAAACCATTATATTATATCTGGGCAATATATATAGAAGTATCAAAACAATATCAGAGTGCCATGGTCAAACATCATCCAGCCTACTCCTTGCCCAGCCCAAAATCGTCTAAAGACCTGTAAGGATTAGATAACGGGATTAGCACGAAGCTAAGTGAATAAACTTGTAACAAACAGTTTGACTTAGCTACAACAATATTAATTATCAATAATTAACACATAGACACTACATCATCAAGAGGATCGGTGGTCCTTGTGGCGCCCTCAGCCCGCGGTGGCCCACCAAGCAACACTTATGATCACTGCAGGCCAATACAGTGATTTACCGATAACTGGTTGCTACCTTTAGTCAATATGTGTTCCATTCTCAACACATGATTACAAATCTCACATTGACTAACCTGTAGCAATCAGTCCAACAATCGTTGACCTCTAATTCATCAAAATGCTCAAAAGCAACACATTACAATTATATATATCTCAGCAATAATAATCAACAATCAACTATGTTTATTCCGTTGTAACCAATTATGTCACAACCAAACCATACCGAAGTTCCAAGTCTAATCACCTGTCAACTTCTGTCCAACTACTCAACTGACTAAATAACCGAGTCTTTGGCGTGTCTGAAAACACAACAGAATTACAATTAGTAATTCATTCCACAATCGTACATTTTAATCAAATGTAACATTAACTTAATATCATTAAATATACCAGTTATCATGTACAATGTAGTATTACAACATTCAATAGTACATATCACATTTATAATACAATATTAGAACCAACATAAATCATTAAATGTCAAAACACTAAAATTCCTGAAAACCTGCTAGTACCCATCGGGTACTCACATTACCCGCCGAGTAATCCATTCCACCCGCCGGGTTCCCGAGTTATCAACTGGGTGAATTAGTTTGGGTGGTAATAGAACTGAATTGAATTTTAAAGCCTATACGAGTCGCCGGGTGACCAGTTTACCAGCCGGGTTCTACTTTTGGACGAACTACCCGTCGGGTAGTGGGTTTACCCGCCGGGTAAAACCCACCTTCCAGCGACCTGCAACCTGATAAAAACCCAGGTCCGAATTCAACCCACAAATTACCATTTCCATGTTGCTTAACGTGTTGTGAATGTAATTCTACATCAACTAATTCATATAACAACACATAGCAATTACTAGCACCTTATCATACAATCAAAACACCCCTTTTTACCAATGTTTCATATCAATTCTCTATGACCAAATCAAGCTATATAACTTCACAAAATTTGAAGAACACCATATGATTATCATATAAACTTAGCAAGTATCTTCATATATCATCAAATAACAACAATTTAAGCTTCAATTTTTACGACCCAACACTAACCCTAACAATTTCTACAAATCTCTATATCAATTATAAATAGATACTTACACTTAGAAGATTATGAAGTTGATGGTGATGATGAAATCAAGAGCTAGAACCAATCAATCACAGCTTGTTATTGTTATAGTTTATTTTCATTTTTATGAATCCTCTTAAGGTATGAAGGGGTTTATGTGTTCTTCAATGGAGGGAATTGAGTTTTGGTAAAGTCAGGAACATAGGTCGACTTCAATAACCAACCCATATAATTACAGTACAATTTTTATCCTCTTCTAAGCCTATTGCCTGGAACCTAAATACCAATTGCGGGAAAAACTATTTTATTATACCGTAAACTATAACTATTTAAAATGGTTAATAATTCACTAGTCACTATTAATCATTTAACTGAATTTTCTTAATTATAAATCAAAACACATAAGCGCAATATTTAAAATATAACAAATAATAATATTATAATTTAGGAAATTAGTAGATTACCCTCAAGTCACAGAAGCGGGTGTTACATATTGTATCCGTTTGACCAAATAGTGTGTGCTAAGCCGGACATGATTGAGTATTTATTGTGTCCGTTTGACCAGTTAGTGTGTGCTAACCCGGACATGATTGAGTATTTATTGTGTCCGTTTGACCAGTTAGTGTGTGCTAACCCGGGCATGATTGAGCTAACAGCCTCACGTGGAAACTCCACCGACCCGTTAACTTGTTGCGGATCACGAGCATAAGCTCGCCCATCCGTGAATGAGTGTGGATCACGAGCATAAGCCCGCCCATCCATCGATTGTATCGCTTTACCGCGATATCGGACTTGTGCCCACTGCAATACCGTGGCATCGTTTTGTGCCCACTTTACCATGGCATCATTGTGTGCCCAACTGGCTTCGACCGAATTGCTCGCAAGAAAAGTTTGAAATTGAGCTGGCAGTACTACGACATGTCCGACTTGAGTAATTGAGCTGACAGTACAACGACACGTCCGACTAGTTTGATTGTGCTCGTATGCATGTATGTATACGTATATACATAACTAAATTGTATGTAGCACCAAGTGCTCAAGATGAAGTACAAGCATGTGTGTATATATATACATATATATATAAGTCGAATTAACAAATACCTCAGATAGAGTATCATGTAGCACATGAAATTGATTTATCGTAGCTAAGTATGTATATATAGTACTTTACTATTTTGTTGTGTTACAATAAGCCTAGGTATGATTAATCATCACCTAGTTGTTTTGGTATTAGTATATGAAATCCATACTAACGTATATTTCTAATGTATACTCCTAGCCTCAGCCTAGCAAGTATATTGAGATCCTCGGTTGTTGTTTACTTGAGTTCAATTCCAATTTAAAAGTCCTGGAATATATATGAGCAGTTTTAGTCCTAAAAGGAAGACTAATCTTGTAAAAATCTAGATGTTGTCCAATGTACGTAGAACTAACTAGTTCTAATGTATTCCATGATATTGTCTCGCGACAATATGACCAGAGTATAATTATAACCTAACTAGGTTAAGTAGTGGTTTTGTTCAATAGCGTTATTATGGGTGTAATTTCTAAGTATTACACATTCGTATTACATAACAGTAATTTGATTAAGTGTGAATTATAAAGGTTTATTATTATAATTCGAAAACAGTAAAACAGTTGAAAGAGTGGGGCTATGAACTCACCTGTGAATTGTCAGTGATCCTAAGATACGCGTGTCATCCGATGAGTAACCTCCTTGTGTCCTAAACACGTGAGGTTATATAAGTAAGAGACAAATCAATTTGTCTAAGCGAGTTGTGCAAATATTCGTTCGTCGCTCAGGTTTGAAAAATGTGGACAGGAGTCCGGGGGCAGCGCCCCTGGTAGCGGGGTCCAAGGGGTGGCAACCCCTGATGGGGTCCAAGGGGCAGACCCCCTGGTTGGGGTCGAGCTTCTAAGTCAGCTTGGAAAATTTTTATTTCTACTATATTGCATTAGTAAAAACGCTCCAAAATTTCATTTCGGAGTAATATTAGGCGGAAAAATTAGAGTTTCGACACATAGTAAAAAATGTGTATTTTCTGTTTTTAGCGACACTAGGCTAGTGTCGCTGTAGACGACACTTAAGATTGGCGTCACTTGGGAAGTGACGCTACGGGCATCAGTAAGGGGCGTCACTTAGGGCGACACTCAAAGGCGTCACTAAATGCGACACTAGGTAGCGTCACTTGGGAAGCGACGCATCGCTGCAGGTCTGTGGGCGACACTTGCGACTGTTCGACGGGTTTTTACTCAAAAACACAATCTAGACCATTTTTGGGCCGAATCTTGTTGTTATAATGTTAATACATGATATGTTAAGTGTTTTTAACAAGGAATATCAAGAAAAAGTGAAGAAATCCTTACGATTTGAAGATTCAGGGGTTTGGATGATAATGGTGTTCTTGATGATGAAGATGAAGGTGGTGATGATGATGAATGCCTGTTGATGATGATGATTCCGAAGATGATGATGATGATGGCGGTGGTCAGCGGTGGTGGTTGGTGTGGATGGAGAGGAAGAGATTGAGAGAGTTTAGAGAGATGTGTGGTGTGTGTGTTTTTATAAAATAGAAAATGAAAGAAAAAGGGAAGGTGGAGGTGATTTTATCCATTCTCAGATCCCCACTCTGGGACTGTGGTCTCCAACCACAGTACAAAATGCCCGTGTTTTGTACCCAATCGTAATTTAAAATAGTATTTTAAATTCTAAAATTCGTTTATATTAATTTGAAATGTTTTCAAGTTGAAGTATATTATAAAAATACTATTTTGAAACTAAAATTTAATAGATTGTTTTCGCGCGGTTTTAGATTACCAGAATGCATTTTAAATTAAAACGACTTACATTTTTGAACACTTTGTTATAATCACATATAAAAATACCATTATTTAAAGTTTAAATTTGGCGCGAAAATTGACTTTTTGACCAGGTGTTACATTCTCCCCCCGTTAAGAAAATTTCATCCCGAAATTTCATGTAAGGTTGTGATCGCGTGGGATATGGGGAGAAATGTATGTACGAGAAGTCTGTCGAATAGATTATAGACACACCATCTCTATGACAGAGTTGAAAAGCATTCATTCCATGACTGTGTCGCTCTTTATCATTGTAGTTAGATTCTGATAATGTTGTTTGTTTAGGGCATGATGAAGTCGTGGTTACTGGGTAACCATTTACAATGTAGTCCATTCAGGACTAGACAGTTGTCACACAGTGACCGTTTAGTGAGTAACCCTATCAGGACTAAGTGGTTGATGGACGTTCAGTCGATCAGTCTGCTGGAAGCAAACTTTGAGTTTTACGTGGGCCTAGGTTAACTAGCCCTATAATGCACTCGGCATTTAGTCGGTGAAATGTAATATCGAGGAGCGAAAGTACACTCTTGGTGTAAATCAGAATTGAAAGGTTATGTTTTCGAGGAAGGATGTACCTATATCATTGTCGGAGATCGGGTGGATTTTGCGTTTCCTTTTTGGGCAATCCTTCTTGTAATGTCCGGGTTCTTTACATTTGAAGCATATCCTTTGTGAGTCGGGATTTGCAGGAACTCTGCAATCCAAGATTTTGTGTCCGTATCGTTGGCATCTTTCACAGGGTAACCTACATGAACCATCATGATGACGTTTACAGCCGTGACAAAATGGTTTATTACCCGCATAGCCTCGTTTTTCTTTGAGTTCAGTGGCGTAGGACCTCAAGGGTTCGGGTTGATTTGTTGGGTTATGATTAGTGTTGGAATCCTCATTCCATTTTCCTTGGTTGTTGTTACAGGTGTTCCGCGTCTGTGCCATGAGTTTGTGAGCCATGCGAACAGCATCGAGAATAGTGGAGGGTTTGGAGGCGATGACCATTCCCTCTATTTGCATCGGAAGTCCTCCGATGTACCTTTCGATTTGTTTGTTTTCAGGGTTCACCATTGTTGGGCAAAGAAGTACCAGCTGGTGAAAACGATTGGTGTATGATCGGGTCCCAGACGGTCGGTCAAGGAATCGCTTCCTTGTCGTTGCTGACCTCCCAGTTGAGACCTCGCGATCGGATGAGTGGTTTTATATTCATAGAGCTGGGGACCTAAGTTTTACTAAGGCTAAGGTTAGTTAGCGACAAGTAATGACTCAGGGTCGTTCTTAAGATCAACAGTATTGTGAAACTAAGCAGTCAAGACGATCGATTCGATTTAGTAGGGTTTGTAAATAAGAGTTTTGATTTTGGGTTTTTACTTAGGTCCTAAATTAAACTAAATAAATAGCAAAATAAAATAATAGGTGATGTTTGGGTTTGATATTTTGAAAACGTGCTTTCTAAGTATTTGTGTTCTACTGTTTTAGGTATTTTATGGTGTTAACACTAGTACCCTACTATCTGATTCCTTAGATAGCATGTCACTGAGTATTAGGTTGTCATGATTCTGATCAGATCAGGCTGCTCTACCCCCAACACTGTCTGTGAAGACTAGTGAACCTTTTTGGAGTTAACTCTGGGCGCATGAATAAGGTAACAGACCGATATTTAATTTCTGACCGTTCTTTGATACCATAAAGTATTCTAATTCAAATAGAGCATTTAAGAACTAATTTGGAAAGCGTCTGTTAACTTTTCATCGATGGTTTGTTAGGTTCAGAGCTGGTGGATGACCCAGTGCTGCTCAAAATGTATATACCGACGTCCGTTCCATAGCTTGGGTGTATGGGAACCATTCCCTGAGGATGATTTCGACACTTACACGAGGTACTAGGATGTTTTATGGCATTCCATGCCTTGCGCACTAATGAAAGTTAGGGTGTATATACCGATAACCGTTCCGTAGCTTCCATGTGTTTGTACTACACCAGAGGTGGTTCCAGCACTATACTAAGTAATAGGTCGGTTTACGGTATTCCACACATGTTGCACATTCAGGTCACTTTGAACCCTTTTAAACTCAGTTTGTATTAAAGCGTACCCATCTATGATATAAACCCCAACCCTCACTTAATATTAACCAATAAATCCCTGATTTATTCACATTGTACTATACATTTGGTTTAGCGGTATTTCCAAAGCTTTGAAATCAGACCATGCATAGATAGCACAGATAATTAATTACCCTCGGAACAAGGTTCGTGACTCCTTGTCTTTTAGGGTTTTAACCACGTTTATTGGAGGAAAGGCGATAGTTTGATGAAAAGTTTATAATCATAGATGAAAAGTTAATCAGACATAGTTTTCAGTTATATATTTAAGTTAACATCATCCCCCATTATAACGGCTAACTACATCACAACAAACACACAAGATAACTACTCACTAATCATGGCAACGAATCCTAAATCTAGCATAATAACAATAGCATGCATTATAATAGATAAGGAAAGATATAACCGTAATAAATGCGTAGTTTGAATATAAGCTGAAAGATTACAACGAGCAGAGCCTCGAATATTATAAAAGCACCCCTCCAAGTATCTTCAACAAATATTACAAAATAGCCCCTCTGTTAGTCCCGTTAAATATTAACGAGAAACTAACTACTAACTAACTAACCTAAACTAGAGAGAAAGTGAAAGTAGTGAAATGTGTTGTTGAATGGTGTGAATGGTGAGAAATGAGGAGGTTTAAGCCTCTATTTATAGGCATCCAAGATTTGATTTTACACTTAACACCCTCACTCCATTTTAACACTGAAATACACCCCCTAGCTATAGAATTCGACACCAAAAGAGGCGTATTCGATACCAAATATGGCGTATTCGGTACCAAATAGGGCATATTCGGTAGCAAATGGGGCGTATCCGGCAGCGTAGAGGGGGTATACCACCCCTACAGGGGGGTATACGGCCCCAAAGAGGGGGTTAACGACCTCTATGGGGGCGTATACGACCCCTAAAGGGTGGTATATGACCCTTGTGGGGGTGTGTAGCCCGTGGTCGTTGCCTTGTGTGCTGGATCGTAAGTCTCGTGCACTGGTCGATCTTCGTTTGGCCATAACTTCTTCATTCTTGAACCGTTTTCAGCGTTCTTTATATCCACATGATCGTAATTACCTGAAGATCATAATGAACTAATCAAAGAATAATTTCAAGGTAATATGCTAAAAAGTGCTCGTAGAACGTGACCGTATCATTTATGCTTTGTTTTGTACGTTATTTAGCCATTTTACTTGATTTTTAAAGCAATGCCTTATTTTTAGCCTTAATAATGAATTTTGGTGAAAAAGTATTGATATTGAATGATTTCATCCATTTTGGGGCAAAAAAGGTAGGGATTATGTACGCAAAAATGTGACTTTTTACGTCAAATCAGTGTAGGACATGATGTCGTTGTCCTTTACGGTGAGGTGCCAAAGTTCATCCTCGAGTTTGTGTAGTTCCTCACTGGGACAATACTCGTCCCTCATGATTCATTTTAGTTCCTCCCCAGGAAGCTTGTGAGCAGTGTCGATCCCTACAGTTTGGGTGTAGTAATTCCACCAGGTAAGGGCATTATCCTGGAGGGTATATGTGGCGTACTTGACTTTCCAGTCGTCGGGGCAGTTGCAAATGTAGAATACAGATTCCATTTTCTCAATCCATCGGATTAATCCGACAGCCCCTTCAGTTCCAGTAAAGTTTAGTGGGTTACAGTTCAGGAATTCCTTATAGGTGCAGGGTCTCGCTAGGTTTCGAGTAGCTAGAGCATCAGCCACTCTTTGATCAGCCAATTGGTCACACTCAGCTTGAGTGTAAGTTTGTCATCTAGGCGGCATGATTCTTAAACAAGAATGAAACGACAAGGTGTGAGATCTTTATTCAAAGATTTTGATTTAGTGCGACGTGAAAATCAGTGATTTGCAGTGATGTGACCCAGAAAGTTAATCAAGTTATGCTTTTGAAAGTCCTCGAATTTTTAAGTTGTCCTGATGTGAATAGCTCACGTATGCTTAGAATGAGTAAGTTGAGATGTTGTAGTTTCAGTGTGCAGTCGTGATAACGACCAAATAGTGTTTCCAATGTAGGTCAATCATGACTAGGTCATTGTAGTAGTCTAACAGACTATATTGCAGTACTAACGTACTGTAGATGTAATTTTAATAAATTAAAGTGTAGTACCCTAAGTACTAGAATGCAGTAACCACGTACCGTAATGCAGTGCTATAAGCACAGTAATGTAATATAAGTGTATTATGAGTGTAATACCGAAGTACTATGAAACGCAGCACCACGTGCTGTAATGCAGTGCCCGAAGCACCGTAATGCAGTACCCATGTACAGTGAGTGTAGCACTAATGTGCCATTTGCAGTATCAACATACTGTGAGTGTTGCACTAACGTGCCAAATTGCAATATTAACATAGCGTGTAATGCAGCACCGCGTGCTGTGTATTGTTCGAGTGTAGCCCTAAGGCCAAAGATGCGTTGATGTTTCATAATTTCCCAATTGTAGTACGAAGGCTAAAATATAAGTGCCAAGGTATCGAACCAGGTAGGCATCGAGGTATTGAATTGTGATGATCTAAATGATCAAGTTATGATTGAGGTGATTTTGTGGACTTAGTCAACACTAATCCAATGGTGATCAGTATGGTCAAAGTTGATATCGAGGTGCAAATAAGTCGTTGATTTTCGGTTTAACTATTGGAAGAACGTTCCAAAACGTTTGAGTGTTGTGGTTGGCCAATTTTGATTGGTGATCGTCTGCCCGACGATGAGAGCTAGTGAAAATAATATGAGGGTAGTGATCGTGACACGCCCTGGTAATGATTCCCCCTATGGTGAGAAATTTGTTTGTTTTAAATTTTGTGAACTTTTAGCATGTGTGGGTTTCCATCCCAATTGGTAATGTTTATGCCTCCTTCCCGAGGTTCAATGACAGGTATGATATTCTCCCATGCGTACATATAGAGAGAGTGTTGAGTCGTGATGGTGAGGAAGATGGCGATGTGCCTCTTCGCGAGTATCTGATGGTACAGCGGAATTGTGTTATATATACTGAGTATATATATAGATACATAGAAGTAGTACACAAGCAAGGCCTATTAATATATACCTACAGTATATATAATAACCTAGGGTGTCTAGCACATAACAATCAGAGTCAACTAGTGCATTCCTGATCCAGTTTAACCACTTTCAGATATCACATCATCTTTATTTAATTGTACATAGTTAGCTACGCTATGTTAAATTAAACTCGTATGATGTAATCCCTGAACCAATTATACCTTATGAGGAATACTGCCTAACGGTCATAGTCTAGGCCCACTAAATGCAACCTAGTTCACTATAACCTTAGGCTCTGATACCAATCTGTAACACCCTCAAATTTCGGGTTGCGGAAGCGGTCGGGTCGGGTGTTACCAAAACAAATATCACAAGCACAAAGGTAAATAATGAACGACTCTAAATGAGACATTTGAAAATAGTTATACATTTCCATAATAAAAGTATATACAAGTTGCGAGTTCGCAAAATAATTTCAATACATAATTTGTAATACAAAAGTTATGCAGAGAAATCCAATTGTGAAAACATGCGACTCGAGCTAGCATAATCTTGTAGCAATCCTAGTCCTGCTGGGCACCTGAGAACACATGCTAAAACGAGTCAGTTATAAAGCTGGTCAGTTCATAGGATTTAAAATTGAAACATAAAGTATATATCTTGTATGTTTTGAAAGATGGTTTCAAAATCCACGATTTTGATTTGTTTTGTTATGTTGTTGTAATACCAGTGTGTGTATACATCTAACAGGGTATTTCATACCCAAGTAGTGGTGACGTGTACCTAAGTACATAAAGATTATGGCTTACCATGTCTGGATACCTATCAGGTATACTTAAGTCTACAGACGTGAGGCAACACAGGCCTAAGTATGAATCGGTTAATTGTATGACCGCGTCATATGATAACAAGTAATAATGTTACTTATGTTGTAGTAAAGCGTTAAGATGCCCGCGTGGCAAAATATGTTGTGTCCAGCAAAAATATATTGTAGTCCCGCAGAACTATGATCGAATGTTTATAGTGTTGCATCCAGCAACAGTTGATTGTAGTCCCGCAGAACCATGATTGAGTGTTTATAGTGTGTCCGTTTGACTAGTTAGTGCGTGCTAACCCGGACATGATTGAGTATTTATTGTATCCGTTTGACCAGATAGTGTGTGCTAACCCGGACATGATTGAGTATTTATTGTGTCCGTTTGACCAGTTAGTGTGTGCTAACCCAGACATGATTGAGTATTTATTGTGTCCGTTTGACCAGTTAGTGTGTGCTAACCCGGACATGATTGAGCTAACAGCCTCGGGTGGAAACTCCACCGACCCGTTAACTTGTTGCGGATCACGAGCATAAGCTCACCCATCCGTGAATGAGTTTGGATCACGAGCTTAAGCTCGCCCATCCATCGATTGTATCGCTTTACCGCGAAATCGGACTTGTGTCCACTGCAATATCGTGGCATCGTTTTGTGCCCACTTTACCGTGGCATCATTGTGTGCCCAACTGGAATCGACCGAATTGCTCGCAAGAAAAGTTTGAAATTGAGCTGGCAGTACTACGACATGCCCGACTTGAGTAATTGGGCTGACAGTACAACGACATGTCCGGCTAGTTTGATTGTGTTCGTATGCGTGTATGTATACCTATATACAACTAAATTGTAGGTGGCACCAAGTGCTCGAGATGAAGTACAAGCATGTGTGTATATATATATATACATATATATATAAGTCGAATTAACAAATACCTCAGATAGAGTATCATGTAGCACATGAAATTGATTTATTGTAGCTAAGTATGTATATACAGTACTTAACTATTTTGTTGTGTTACAATAAGCCTAGGTATGATTAATCATCACCTAGTTGTTTTGGTATTAGTATATGAAATCCATACTAACGTATATTTCTAATGTATACTCCTAGCCTCAGCCTAGCAAGTATATTGAGATCCTCGGTTGTTGTTTACTTGAGTTCAATTCCAAGTTAAAAGTTCTGGAACATATATGAGCAGTTTTAGTTCCTAAAAGGAAAACTAATCCTGTAAAAATCTAGATGTTGTCCAATGTGGGTAGAACTAACTAGTTCTAATGTATTCCATGATATTGTCTCGTGACAATATGACCAGAGTATAATTATAACCTAACTAGGTTAAGTAGTGGTTTTGTTCAATAGCGTTATTATGGGTGTAATTTCTAAGTATTACACATTCGTATTACATAACAGTAATTTGATTAAGTGTGAATTATAAAGGTTTATTATTATAATTCGAAAACAGTAATTGAGCATACGTCTCACCCCGAAAACAGTAAAACATTTGAAAGAGTGGGGCTATGAACTCACCTGTGAGTTGTCAGCGATCCTAAGATACATGTGTCGTCTGATGGGTAACCTCCTAGTGTCCTAAACATATGAGGTTATATAAGTAAGAGACAAATCAATTTGTCTAAGCGAGTTGTGCAAATATTCGTTCGTCGCTCAGGTTGGAAAACTGTATACGGGGGTCCGGGGGCAGCGCCCCTGGTAGCGGGGTCCAAGGGGTGGCAACCCCTGACGGAGTCCAAGGGGCAGAGCCCCTGGTTGGGGTCGAGTTGCTAAGTCAGCTTGGAAAATTTTTATTTCTAATATATTGCTTTAGTGAAAACGCTCCGAAATTTCATTTTGGAGTAATATTAGGCGGTAAAATTTGAGTTTCGACACGTAGTGAAAAATGTGTATTTTCTGTTTTTAGCAACACTAGGCTAGTGTCGCTATAGGCGACACTTAAGATTGGCGTCACTTGGAAAATGACGCTACAGGCGTCACCAAGGGGCGTCACCAAGGGGCGTCACATAGGGCGACACTTAAAGGCGTCACTATTAGCGTCACTAAATGCGACACTAGGTAGCGTCACTTGGGAAGCGACGCATCGCTGTAGGTCTGTGGGCGACACTTGCGACTGTTCAACGGGTTTTCACCCAAAAATGCAATCTAGCCCATTTTTAGGCCGAATCTTGTTGTTATAATGTTAATGCATGATATATTAAGTGTTTTTAACAAGGAATATCAAGATAAAGTGAAGAAATCCTTACGATTTGAAGATTTGAGGGTTTGGATGATGATGGTGTTCTTGATGATGAAGATGAAGGTGGTGATGATGATGAATGCTTGTTGATGATGATGATTCCGAAGATGATGATGATGATGGCGGTGGTCGGCGGTGGTGGTTGGTGTGGATGGAGAGGAAGAGATTGAGAGAGTTTAGAGAGATGTGTGGTGTGTGTGTTTTTATAAAATAGAAAATGAAAGAAAAAAGGAAGGTGGAGGTGGTTTTATCAATTCTCAGATCCCCACTCTGGGGACTGTGGTCTCCAACCACAGTACAAAATGCCCGTGTTTTTTACCCGATTGTAATTTAAAATAGTATTTTAAATTCTAAAATTCGTTTATATTAATTTGAAATGTTTTCGAGTTGAAGTATTTTATAAAAATACTATTTTGAAACTAAAATTTAATAGATTGTTTTCGCGCGGTTTTAGATTACCAGAATGCGTTTTAAATTAAAACGACTTACATTTTTGAACACTTTGTTATAATCACATATAAAAATACCATTATTTAAAGTTTAAATTTGGCGCGAAAATTGACTTTTTGACTAGGTGTTACAAATACACTCAGATATTACACAAATCAGTGATACTTTGCCAAGAAGGACAAAATAGAGTTGCATGATCAAGCGAAACGGACGAAAAACGAAGATTCCACACACGTTTGAAGATTCAAGACATCAAGACAAGATTTAAAGGCAAAAGTGCCCATCACTGAGATTTCTCTTATCCAAGATATTCATTTTCAAAATACGAATCTAACAGAAGAAGAATCAACAAAAATGGATGAAGAATGAAGATTCTACGTACGCCGGAAGATTTAAACGATTCAGAGATGCATTTTGAAAAACGAATCCAACGCAAAAAGAATCGACGAAAATGGATGCATAACGAAGAAGATACGCGCAATTTAAGAAATGAAGTGAAAGACGGTGAACCGGGACGGCAGCATGGCAGCCGCCGCCGGCCACCATGCCACCGCCATCGGCTGCATGGGTGGCGGCAACGTCCACCATGCCACCGTCCCCTGTCCGCTTTTTCGTCCTCACCTGTACTCGCAGGGTACATGTGCTAGGCCTTTTCCGCTACTCTAGGGTACACGTGCTAGACCCTTACGCGCTTTAGGGTACATGTGCTAGCAACTTTTCCACCTTTTGCTAACATATGCCCCAAGTTGCTAAAATGCACCCATTTTCTCCTATAAATAGGAGGCTTCATGGCTCATTTGAAGACACACCATTCCTAACACATATTTCTTAGGAAAAACACCTTTCCTACGCCATTCTTAGAATAATACTTCTACTTAGTTATTAGTTCTACTTTCTCTCTCTATTTTCTTACTCTAAATTAGTTTTAGGCTAGTATAGAAACTTGTTTAGAATAGAACGAAAGCAAGGAACGCATTGTAATCTTGGTGTACGCTCGGAATTGTGTCATTTAATTCAAGTCTATTCTCTCTTGCATTTAATCCTGGTTCTTTCTATCCTTATCTATCTTAATTAATTACGTTTATATTGATTATGCTAGATTTAGTTATTGCCATGATTAGAGAGTAGTATACTTTTTGTGTTTGCTTGCGATGTAGTTAGTTAATTATGGGATGATTTATAATTAAATATTAAAGATTGGTAGTATTGCTTTGATTGTCTTATTGCATGTTGTTGTTTGATTGTTGCCTTAGGATAATCATAGTGGTAAAATATAAACGGTCTTAATTATCGTAAAGTAATATGACGGTCCATATTCGACTGTTACTCGATATAGTACTGGAAACACTTCAAGGTGGAGTACAAATGTATAGAAGTCGAGGAACGACTGAAGGTAGTCATATTACGAAACGGTACAATATTACGAAGTAATATGACGGCCCCTATTCAACGGTTACTCGATATAGTACTGGAAACACTTCAAGGTGGAGTACAAATGTATGGAAGTTGAGTAACGACCGAAGGTAGTTATATTACGGACTAATATATAAAATGAGAAACCTAGTTTAATTAACCTTTCTAAATAGACTTTTAAACTTCAATTTAATCTAATCGTCTTTCCACCAATAAACGTGATTACAACACCTTTTTAACGATGTCCAATTAAAAGGTAGTCAGTCATCTGTGTCAATATAATTTGTCAAAGGTATGAAACTATGGAACCGCAAAGCTACATGGGGGATTATCGTAGGACAAGACATGGCCAAGGTTTGAAGTGGTGGAACCACTTTAAGTGAGGAACGCTGTGGATAATCAGAGGATTTATTGGGTAGTCTTAAGTAAGGGTTAGTTTAAAGTCATAAATGAACTTTTTAAATATACAAATCTGTTAGAATGACGAGGAATCGTTATATGATTCCGTTTTGTCTAGTACCTTTAGATTTTGTTCCCGTTCATACGAAAGTATTATTAAACCATAATTAAGATTTTGCTTATTATTTTAAATACTTTGTAATGTTACCATAACCTAGCTCCCGGTGTGACATGCTAATGAAACTTTAATTAGTAGGGAATCTAGTGTTTACATACAAGTATTCAAGAATGATAATTAACAAATATCTTTTAAAACAGTTTCTCCAAACATCATCCCATAACTTAATTAACGAAGTCTCAGTAAACACTCTTATTATTTATCTGCTTTAGCTTTTATTTTAATTTCGCTTTTATTTATTTATTTACTTGCCTAAGTTAGTTAATAGAAAAACCAAAACTCCCCCACTATTTTATAAACCCTTCACTAGTTTGAAAGCCCCCATCTGCCACGCCTTAGTTTCAATTTAGTCGGTTTGAAGAACGACTCTAGGTCATACCTACCACTTGCTCACCCTTAGGATTAGCATTGTTAGGGAAAACTTAGGCCCCGCAATTACAAATTTAAAATATCCACTGATGCCCGTCGCCAGTAGCCGGTGCAACGACAAAGGTAAAATCCTTACCGACCGCTGGTGACGCATCAAGTTTTTGGCGCTGCTGCCGGGGAACCAACTGTACGATCCTTAGACGTTAAGAAGAACTTACTTACTTGTGAACCTTTAGGATTTCTTAAACCCCTACATTTTTGTTTGTTTTTCCTTCCTTTTTACTTTTAGAAATTACCCCCATCCATTCAACTAGTCAACCAACTACCAACGAGACTATGACAGCTGCACGTATCACTCTGGCTGATGACTCTAAACCTTTGATTGAAGGCTGAGGAGGACCAATCGTCTATCCGGAAACCGATAGAGGATCATTTGAATTAAAGCCCCATATTGTTCAGTTAGTCCAAAACCTCTGTCAATTCCATGGCCTACCAATGATGATCCTAACTCATACCTTGATAAATTCATTTTCTTATCCAACTCCTTTAAACCGACTGGGATTGATCAGGACATAGTCTATCTATATCTATTTCCTATTCACTCACTCTCAATGCAAAAACCTGGTTTGAGAAACTAGATCTCAACTCTATAACCTCTTGGGTAGAATTAGCAACCAAATTTTTGGCCAAATATTTTCCCCCATCAAAACAAGCCACGTTTAGGACCAACATCATAAACTTTCGCCAGGTTCATGATGAATCAATCTACGATGCATGGAATCGATTTAAGGGATTGCTTAAGAAATGTCCAAATCATCGTTTTGAGCGCTCAGACTAGTTGCGAATTTTCTACAATGGTCTCTTCCCTCATCATCGTCCTTTACCTGATACCGCCTCTCGAGGCAGTTTCATGAATTGTACGACCAATGAAGCTTGGAGCCTTATTGAGAAAATGACCGTACACAACCATGACTGGAACAGTGAAAATCACCCTTTAATAGTGAATCCACCTACTACAATCGGGAATGAAGCTATCCAAACCCTCACTCAGCAAGTGGCAGACCTAATCAAGGAGATTAAGGAATTGAAAAGTCAACAACAACAAGTTTGTCAAGTTCAAACCTGCCTTAATTGTGCTAATCTGAACCACTCAACCCAAATTCCTCACTCTCATCTAACTCCACCCAATACTAACCCTTCCTTTAACCCACATAGGAATAGCCCACCAACTTACCAACCCGAACTGTCTGAACCCTCTTCCTCACAAACCTCTAGCTTTGAAGACACCGTGATACAAGTCATTCAAGGAATCTCGACTAGACAAGACAAGCTGATCTCATCTTAAAAGATCAACTGACTTTGTTAAAAGCTTTCGAATCCCAATTAGGACAATTAGCACAACATATTAACGCTAAACCTCAGAATAGTCCAACTAGTTGCCATAAGGAGGCTTCTCATATTCAAGACTCTCAGGTAGCACATAGCCCACCTACGATTTCTTCTCCGGTGAAGGAACCACCTATTGTCCCATCGACAATGGATTTAGAGTCTACACCCAATAGGAAAGTAAGAATTCCATTTCCGGCTCGTCTTATACAACGACCCGACAAACTTAAGTCTTTTAAGCTTGATAGGAAATTCCTAGATACCGTATCTGAAGTTCCTTCCAAAAAGTACTTCAGAAGGTTTCTTACAACCAAGGATAAGGTACTCGAAGTACCCAATGTCCCGCTGAACGAGGAATGTTCAGCTATCTTGAAAAATACCATTCCAGAAAAACTCGGAGACACTGGACGTTTTACTCTCCCCTGTTCTATCTACAATTCAGGCATCATCTGTTCTATTGCCGATTTAGGAGCTAGTGTTAACCTTATGCCATACTCTCTTTTCAAGAGGCTTGAGTTAGAAAATCTTCGACCTACCAAAATGACTATACAGCTTGCTGACCACTAAGTCAAATACCCTAGGGGAATTGCTGAAAATGTTTTAGTTAGGATTGACAAATTGCTTTACCCAACAGATTTTGTAGTAATGGATATGCAGGAAGACGTACACATCCCAATCATACTAGGAAGACCTTTCATGAATACGGCCAAGGCAATCATCAACGTCTTCGCGCAAATCATCAGCTTGCAGTCCCAAGGAGAAGCCATCACTTTCCATATCGACAATCCTAACGCTGGAGACCAAGCTGATATGTACATGATCTCCATGAACAAAACCACAGAGGACAAAGAAACTGTAAGGTCAACAAGTGAAAGTAAATCTAGTAAGGTACTGGCAATCATGACATATTTTCCGATTGACCTCCGACGAATAGGACAAAAGATGAAAAATGCATCATCAAACAAACCAACGATGGAAGAAATAATCGGAAAGAGAAAGATAGAAGAAGAAAACAGAAGAAGCAGAGCGCCAACTAATCTATTTACCCCTGAAGAAATGGCAGGAAGTAACCACGACCATTCTACGAGAAGAGAAACACTGGAGGAATATTCCAAATGCACAAGATACCAACCGCAAACCATCATAGATCACAAAGTGCTCGAAGATTTGATCCAAAGATTTGACAAAGTAGTAGGAGGAATAAGCGGCATAGTCAACATGCTTGCTCTTTCCCCTGCTGAATTGCAATTCTGTCAACAACAGAAATGGACTTACGCTAGGATCTACAATGCCCTTAAAAGATCTAACTTCCTATTCACCTCAATGCAATGGGAGATGTTAGGATCCATTAGAGCGCATATGAAAGAGACTACTGGACATCCGAGCAGTCATGCCGATATCTTGATGATGAATGACCTCACATCGTTGCTTGACTTGCTAAATAGAGAAGATCACTTTAGTTCCAAAGAAAGCGGATATAAGGTTATCAACTCCACTATTGAAAAAAAAGTTGAGTTATTGATTGAAGAACTTAGTGATCTCATTTGGGAGGAATCAAGGCGCGAACGACCTTTTAGGGCCACACATGAATCACCTCTTGATATCGCTACTTTTGTTATGATCCATCTACGGGAAATTCAACAACGGAAAAGTAACTCCAGAAGAAAGTTCATATTCCACTCAGGATGCAAGGAGATACTTCGTCAACTTACTCTAGTGTTCTCAGAATCCGACTTTCCGTTCAACAACCATCAGCACCGGCAAATAAAAGACCTGTGCACGTCCATCAGAAGATTCAACGGAGACCTCAAGACTGTAACACCCGCCAAATTAGGGCTAGTCATTAGGTCCTAATCATTTTTGTAATACATGTAATTAGTACTGTGTTAGGCTAATTTGTGTATCAAATAATATATATTGTTGAATATATACAATTACGCGATTTGGTTAAATCGAGCGCATTTCAAATCGAAGATAATTCGATTCAATTAATACGGACATTGGTGAACAATTTTATTAAATAATATAACATTATTTAATAATGCTATTATATCACAAATATTATTTTGATAATTTTTCATAACTATTTCGTATCGTACGAACAAAGTCTACGCGATTAAAAATACTAAACGCACAAACAATCAAAACGAAGTTAAGATATATTTTATAACTCAATTATTAAGTAATTGGTAAAATACTTCAACAAAATAATGATAAAACAATCGTATTTTAAAACATATATTTAAACGCATAAATAATTAAGTTAAACGTTTAAACGATCGGGAAAATGAACACCACACAGAGCGCAAACGTAGGGGCGAAAAAGGAGGAGGCTTCATCAAAACTCCCTCCCCTCCCTCCTTTTTCCTCACACCCCCCCCCCTTCCCTCTCTCTCTCTCTCTCTTCCTTTCTTTTTCTCTCTTTCTTTCAAGACAACCACCACCACCACCACCTCTTTAATCATCAAAATAACACCACCACACTTACTCGGATCGTCTCGCTCGTTTGGAAGAAAAGATTCACAGAGTCACGATCTACATTTCCATCTTTTCGAAATCTCTCCGCGTGAACTTGTAAGATTCCCGACAAATCGCGAAACTCTTCGATTTTGTATATTTTTACTTGAAAGTTGTTTATTTAAGCTCATAATGTCCATCTAAGGGTTGGGTAAAAGAATCGGACCAAACGGAAACTGGAAAACTCATTTTTGGCTCAAAATCCGTCGAACAGACATAAGTGTCGCATAGGCCAGACCAATATAGCGTCACTTCGTGCGTCACTTACGTGCCACATTAAGTGACGCATAAAACCCTAAATTTGCTTGCCTAAGTGCCGTATAAAACCCCATTTTCCTGACACTTACATCCGTCACTTGTCCAGTGACACCTAACACTACTTACCGACACTTCTAGCGTCACTTGCCTAAGTGACTCCTATAACCTAAATCTGATTTGTACCGTCACTTGCCTAGTGACGCTTAACACCTTTACCCAACACTCACACCCGGCACTTGCTTAAGCGTCGCATCTCATGCGTCACTTCCTCAAGTGACGCTAGTACCCCAGAATTTCTCATTTTATGCGGCACTTCCTGAGTGTCGCATAGACCCTAAGTGTCGCTATAAGTGTCACATGAAACAGAACCCAGATTTTTACTAAGTGTCGAGACCTGAAATTTTATCACTTGATTTTACCGAAATTCTAATCACTTTTAAGTCCTCTACGATCATAGTTCTGGTAATATTTTATGTAGCGCGAATGTTAGTGTATGGTACCATATAGGACTGACCATCCTTGTCCGGGTCAGCAAGCACTAACTGGTTAAACGGATGCATTAACTTTTGTTCATACGAGTGTGAATTAGACACTCGCTCGAAGACACCTATGATCAGGCACTTTATTATGATCCTGACACCCACGTTAAGTGCAGACTATGACCTCATGGTAGACATATACATCATTTGATTTAATTTAAATGGTTAGCATTAAATCTTGTGGTTCACACTTACATAATTATTATGCAAACCTGTGAGCTCACCAGCGTTAGCTGACCTTTTTAGCATGTGTTCTCAGGTACCCAACAACAGTAGGATCTGTTCACTCAGGATGCCCATAGCTCGAGTCAGCATACACATCAGGAGATTATTTTGCATTACTACATTTTGTAACTAAGTTATGCCGATTAATCTCTAAACATTGTAATTATCAATGGCTTTTGTGAACCTTTATACATTGTATAACTTTATATTATCAATGTATCTGTAAAACGATGCATATAGAGTCATTCATTATATGCCTTGTGTGTTTTGATTATTGATTAGTAGCACCCCAAAGCTTGCTTCTGCAAAACAGTAAATTTGGGGGTGTTACAAAGACCGAGAATTATGAAGATATAAAACTGCAATTCTTGGTGTTTGTATGCTCTCTCTGGCGTTCCTATCTCGATTATCTCCGACAGGAATAGTCGTTTCACCTCAAACTTTTGGCAATCATTACAGAAATCTTTATGTACTCGCCTTGATATGAGTACCGCGTATCGTCCACAAACCGACGGCCAAAGTGAACTAACCATCCAAACACTAGAAGACATGCTACGAGCATGCGTAGTTGACTTCGGTGCAGATTGGGAACACCATTTTCCCTTGTGTGAATTCTCATACAACAACAACTACCATGCCAGTATCGGAGCTGCACCATTCGAGGTACTTTACGGTCGTAAGTTCCGGTCACCCATCTGTTTGACCGAAGTGGGAGACAGCCAACTCACCGGTCCAGAAATCATTCATGAAACCACCGAGAAAATCGTTGGTATCCAACAACGGCTGAAAGCCGCACGTGATCATCAGAAAAGTTATGCTGATGTGAGACGCAAACAACTCGAGTTCCAGGTTGGAGACCGGGTATTACTCAAAGTATCGCCTTGGAAAGGCATCACCCGTTTCGGTAAATGCGGGAAACAAAACCCCACATACATAGGAACTTTCGAACTCCTGGAAAGGATCAGTCCAGTCGCCTATCGATTGCAACTACCTGACGAGCTCAGTAGTGTGCATCATACCTTCCACGTTTCTAACTTAAAGAAATGCCTATCCGGCAAAACACTCAGCATTCCCTCACGGAAATCCAAATCGACGATAAACTTCATTTCGTTGAAACATCAGTGGAGATCATGGATCGCGAAATCAAACAGCTTAAACAAAGCCGTATGATGGCGCCCGGAGGGTCAGGTTTATGAAGTCCTCTCCTTGTGAAGGGGGGGGGGGACCATCCTCGTTGTCGAAGGACTGGCCGGACGATACCGAATGCCGATCAGTGGGTTTTAAAATTTGTATTTGTGGGGCCTAAGTATACTTAAAACAATGAGAGTACAGTAGTAAGTATGACCTAGGGTCGTTCTATAAACCAGCTGTATTGTGAAACGTTGATGTTGGAGACAATTTATCTAACTAGTAATGGTTTGAAAAGATTTTTGGAGGTTTTTTTTTTGGTTTTTTTATACTTAGGCAGAGAATTTAAATAAAGCAAATTAAAATATGGGTAGTTAGCAGATAATCTAGAGGAGGTGTTTGCAATGACTTCGGTAGCTTTCTTAAATGGGATGATGTATGATTTATAAAATTATCTTAAAAGATTTGTATTTTGTTCATTCCAAGTATTAGTGGAGTAAGCACTAGTTCCCTACTGATAGATTCCTCGATCAGTATGTCACTGAGTAACTAGGCTATCGTGATTCTGATCGGAGTAGTTTATCCATCCATACAACACTAACCGATAAAGGTATAGCGACCCTTATATGGAAATGAATCCTGGGTGCATGAATAAGGCGACAAACCAATCTCGATGTCCGACCTTTCTTAACCCCACAAGAATACTTTAGTCTAAACAAAACATTTAAGTTCAAGATCAGGTTTTGTGTGTGTTAATCACTTTCTATCGATGGGTTTGTAAAGTCTAGGTATGATGATTTACACAGTAGGTAACTACGACACTTCCCGTGGGTAAACCAAGTTCTTAGCCGAATTACGGTACCTACTTTGCTTTAACCCCTAGACTTGTTTAACTAAGTTTGTATTTAAGCACAGTAATTATCCATCTATGATATAAACTAGCCCTTACTTTAAAATTCTAATAAATCCCTAATTTATTAACAGTGTAATATTTGCGTTCAATGAGAAAACATTATTCCCACGGTCACTGTGTACTTTGCATTCTAATGGGAAAGCAGTATTTCCACAGTTATAGTGTACTTTGCATTCAGTTTAGAAAACATTGTTCCATAATCACTACTTTTTGTTCAATAGTGAAAGCATTATTTCCATGGTGACGATGTACTTAGTATTCGGTTTAGAAAACAATGTTTGCACTATTTATAAATCAGACCATGTTTTAGACACAGATAACTAAACACCTTTGGATAGGGTTCACGACGTCCTATCATTAAGTCCATAATCACGTTTACTAGTCGAAAGGCGTTAAGTTTAATTGAGGTTTAAAATCATAGGTAGTAAGTAAATCAACACACTATAGATTAACATTAATCAACAACGGATGGTGCCTACGACTTTCATAGCTTCCACGTTCCGTACTCCACACATTCGTGATGTTTTAGGCGCTATACAAATGAAATCCGTATAACGTTACCTCCGTTGTTTTCCTAATGACATCATCCCAATTAATACGACTAATTACGTCATAGAAAACACGCAATAATACTACTCGCTAAACATGGCAAACAATCCTAAATCTAGCATGACAACAATAATAACAATCATCTTAATGAAAATAGATAAAGGATAGATATAACCAGAGTAACAGCGTAGCTGAATACAACGTGTATGAATATAAGCGGAACTCCGAGTATCCTCCAAGCAATATTACAATATTACCCCTCTATTCGTCTGATTAATACCGTGACTAACTAGCCGCTAACTACGAAAAATAAAATCTAATCTAGAGAGAGTAGTGAAGTGTGTGTATGATAGAAAAATTGAGAGTGTGTGAATGAGGTGATTTGATCCCATATATATACTAGTTGCTCAGCCGTATTCCTCAGCCGTATTTCAACCTTCAAAATCTCAGTCGTATTTCACAACCATATCAAAATCCAACCTTGTACGGTCAAATCATAGAATACGGGAGAGATTGGCTGTATACGGGAGAGATTGGTCGTTTTCGGGAGGGACCAGGCCGTATACGGGAGAGATTGGCTGTATACGGCTGGCACCAGGCCATATATGCCCTAGCCAGGCCGTATACAGCTGAGGCTTGGCCGTATACGGCTGGTCTTGCCCGTATACGGCTTGGCAATCTCGTATCTCGATCTTCGGTTGCCTTGATTCTTTGTTTGGGCGTAACATTCTCGTCGGTTGTCCGTTTTCAGCGTTCTTTATATCCATGCATTCGTAATTTCCTAAGGAAGAAAATGACATAGGTTAGAGGTCATAATTCCAAGCGGAACTCAAAAAGTGCTAAAACACGTGAACGAGAATGCTTAAGATCGTTTGTGCTCTATTTTATTCGTTTTTAGGCCTTTTTGGTTGATTCTTAAAGCATTGTCTATATTTTGGCCATCATTATGAAATTTAGTAATAAAATATATATTTCGAATGTTTTCATCCATAATCGGGCTAAAAAGGTGAGATAATAACACACAAAAACTTGACTTTTTGCGTGTTATCAAATATCCCACACTTAGACTTTGCTTGTCCTCAAGCAAAACTCAAATTTCTCACTTGCCTTCCCAAATGAAAATATTTGAAAGTGGTAATGCATTTCGGGTGAATCAAAATGTTAAGAGCAAACAATCTCATACACAAGTAACATATCCTGGAAACTGTGAGAAAATAAGGTATTCGTTTCAGAAGCATGAAATAATTCTCTTGGGCATGCTTTCGGGTTACCTATCATTCTAATCAAACGAAATCGCTCATAAGCCAGTCATGCAGCATCCATCGTCATAGGCTTGCTCGAGAATCACATCTCCACCACTTAGGTGAGGACGGCGCTAATCATCCCAGGACATTCAAATGGGTTGTAATGTTTGGTGAGGGTTAAAGGGAATGGATAAGTGGGAAATTTGGTTTTTTAAATAAAAAGGGGTTTGCTTATCTTAGGCCTCTTTAAACTGATGAAAAATTTTATTTAGAGAAACTTTTTTAATGAAAATAAAAACGAATAATGATAAGGGGATGAGATAGCTATTTAGACTTATATCTCTTTGAAAACACACGGAAGATTTTTAATATCTTTAGAGAATAGAGTTTTTCAGGAGAATCGAAGCACTTAGCTTTATTACATATTTTTTACTTCTTTTCTTTTTCTATATTTCTGGTTTAGAACTTCTTTTCTAAAGAATTTCTAAGGCATTTTTTTATTTTATTTTATTGCCCTTTTGAGATCCTTTCTTACTTTCATTTTTTCAATCTTTTAACATCTTCGAATTTACTTGGTGCTAATTTTTCGCACCACAAGATTCTTGAATTTTTTTTTAGTATTGATCATGAAACGCACGCGAGAAGTTATGAGTAAACACGAGTTTGTGTATTTTGAGTGAAAGCAAAAAGAATATCTAAATAGTGTTTTTCAAAAATTTAAAAATTTCTAAGATAAGGTTTTAGTGGGTATGGAAGTTAATGGGTTTAAAGTTCGGGTTTTTAAAGAAACGAAAAGGCTAAGGCTCAACAGGGTTTTCTAGGCGGATCATCAACACTTAAAATGAGTGTTGGAAGGGTTTTGGGCTTGAAGAGATATATAAAAAGTGTTAAATCCTAGGGAATGTCAAGGTCCTCTGATTGCACCTATACCGCGTACGGTACTCTACCAATGTGGTCTCGACATGTATAACAGGAGCAAGTTCTAATTCCGGATGCAAGCATCAGCACACACTTATCAAACGAATAGTGAAGCATTAAAATTGAATGCTTTTCATGGGCTCAAGACATTTTTAATTCAAAAATTTTTTTTGAAAAATTTTAAGCAAAAGTGAGGTTTTAAAATTGAGGAACATTTTCCGAGTTTGCTTTTGGAAGAAAGAATCTGACCTAAGGTGTTCTATACCGCTATCTCACACTTAGAGGAACATTGTCCCTAATGTTCTCTTGAGTTGAGATTTTATTGCAAGTAAAATCCCACACTTAGAGTTTGAACATATCGGAAAATGTTTCTCAAGTGTTTGTTTTGGGCTGGAATCTCACACTTAGTGATAAGTTTAGGATATGGCATAGACTACTTGAACAATAAAGCAAAATAATCAATATCAAAACAAGGATAAGAACGAGAGAACTCCCCTATCAAGGTGGTTGAAGGAAGCTGAGAGTCTGAAGATATGATGGCTTTCAAGAAGAGTACTTGCCAGATATCCTTCTTGCGACAGTTCCATGAAGTTCATTTGGCCTTTTCGGAAGAGCACTTGGTACAAAATGGCTCAATTCTTCATTTTCTCTACTACTTTCTCTCGTGGGAAAATATCTCGTAAGTGTGAACACGTTGGATATACCTTTTGACCAACTTCTCATTTTATAGCTTTTTACCGAAGGAGTGTCACTATCCCAGAATGCGAAAAGATGTTTTCTATTACAAATCATTTTTAACACTTGTGTTTTTAAACGAGTTCGAGCATAATGCATGAAAGTAGCATGCAAGTACCTCAAATACTTGAAACACATGAATTATCATTTTGAAAATGTTTCCTATATTCTGGAATTAGTGATATGGTAAAAGCTGTTAGTTTATAGCTTTTTACCGAAGGAGTGTCACTATCCCAGAATGCGAAAAGATGTTTTCTATTACAAATCATTTTTAACACTTGTGTTTTTAAACGAGTTCGAGCATAATGCATGAAAGTAGCATGCAAGTACCTCAAATACTTGAAACACATGAATTATCATTTTGAAAATGTTTCCTATATTCTGGAATTAGTGATATGGTAAAAGCTGTTAGTTTAAAAAATCTGAAGTGGTGTTTTGAAAGTATTTGTATATCCAAGTGTGAAAGATAGTCGGAGATTTTTCACTTCTTGGAATTCAAAAATAAAATACTACTAATACTAAAGGATATTTATTTCACGGGTTGCCTCCCAAGAAGCGCTTCTATTTAAAGTCGAGGGCTCGACTCTTGTTCCTCCTGGATCAGCCGGAAGAGGAACCTCCAGGGCTAGAGGTGTTGGATAGTGGTGCCCTAGAGTTTTGAGGATAGAACTTGAGGAAATAGCGAGTGATGACTTGGGTGATGTTCGGGATTCTGGACACGAAGAGACGGAAGCTATCGAAGTGTTCCTCAGCCACCCTCTGCAAGTATAAGAGGTCCCAGGAGATATCATAGACTGCTTTGGATATGGGTCCATCGGAATCTATGAAGTAGGTTCCGTTGTACTCGAGTCTCTCACACTCCGGTAGTTCCTGCCTTAACGAATCCATGAGTCCGAAGAAGCGCAAATGGATGTCTTCATGAGTGCTGACGCTGGTGCTTCTTCCTAACTTATTGATGGACTCGAGGATGCCTTGGATGAGCTGCTCTTAGTGATCGGAATATGTGAGGTCTGGTTTACGAAAGATGTTAATTATTCTATTGTAAACCTCACGCAGTCCATCATGAAACAACTGTCTGGGCTCCCCTGTGAAGACAATACCGAAGTTATCTCTAAGCTGCTCTGTGATAAAATTCGCGATGTTAACCAACGAATCATCAGGAATAGATGAAGGGATGTTGCGGGTCCTTTCATCATGGCTCACACGCTCCAGCTTTTCGATAATCTTATGAGCATTGAATTCTAAAATGCAGTCGATGTAAAACTTGTGTGGTGAAGAATCGTCGATATGATCGTTAGCCATAGAGTTCATCAATCCCCGAAGATCGTTCATCATCTGTTTATCTACTTCATCATCAGGGTTCCCAGTAGCATAGTCCATATTGTATCTGTAAGAGTGTAAAAACTCCATCTGCCTGTGTGAATATGGAAATGCAGACCTGATTAGTGCTTTGTATACCTTGCCATATATGATTTTTTGGTTCTCAAAGAACTTAAGATCGTCTGCAAATAGCTCATCATTGTTCTGAGGTTCTTGCAGAAGATGAGTAGTGAGATCTTCGGCGAAGGCATGGATGCGGTTTTGTAGATGTTGAGGACTTCGAGAGTTGGTGGCACGGTAAACATCATATTATGCTTCAACTTCTTCGGTCAAGTCTCTCTGATATGGTGTGTACTCAATAGTAAAATCTCTGATAATTGCCATCATGGTACGAAAGTCATCCTCGTATTGCTCAATAGCACTGATCATCTCTTTGTGAGTAGAGACGATCGGTACTTGGATAGTTCCGAGAGGAGAGTCTGGAATGGTGGAATGTAGATGAAGATGAATAGAGCAGATATCTATCGGAACATCAATGAATACAACGTCATCCATGTCACTCTCTGTCGCTGGGGGATCAACCTCTAGTGAATCAGGGAACTCCATAATGGTTGATTGTGACTGAGACTCGTCGGTGATCTGAGATATCGGCTGAGAAGAGATCACCTCAATTTCCTTTTCATCCCAAGAATCGGAATTATGACTGGAACCAGAAGTACATCCTAGCTCGAGTTGAGTTTGAAGTCTAGGGAAGGTGAGAGGATCGATGTCTGATGCGATGGGTTTCCTCCTAGTGAGCGAGCGATCAACATCAAAAGAATGATCTTCCATTGGTTCTTCTTCCTCTGAATCACTATCTGGCAGCGGAATAGAACTTTGAGTGTAGTTTATCTGCATTATTTCTGTTGTAGGAAGGTATGACTCAGGAAGGTAAGTCTTCTGTCTCGTCCTCCTCCTCTTCTTCTATTTCCTCTTCAGTCTCTTCCTCTTCTTCCATTTCTTCTTCCTCAGTGTCCGAAGTAGTGGCCTCGTCAGACATCCGTGTGTCTAGTTCAGAATCATCATCCTAAGTAACTCTGCCTGTAGAAATCATACATATCTCCACATGCTCGGTCAAAGCCTGGTCAGTCTGATTAATCATGAAAGTGATAGTCTCTCCGTGAGATCTAAGACTGATAGTCTGTGAGTAAACATCAATGATAGTATGCGTGGTGTTTAAGAATGGCCTTCCTAAGATGATAGGGATATGCACATCCTCCTGAATGTCCATCACTACAAAGTATTTGGGATATAGGAATTTATCTACCTTAACCATGATATTCTCAGCTATTCCCTTAGGGTATCTAATGGATTGGTCAGCTAGCTGGATGCTCATCTTGGTAGGCTTAAGGGGTCCTAATTCCAGTCTCGTGTAAAGTGAATAAGGCATAAGGTTGATACTGGCTCCTAGGTCGGCTAGAGAGTGTATCATGCCCGAGTGATAGATTGAACATGGAAGAGTGAATCGTCCTGTATCTCCTAATTTCTCAGGTAAGGAATTCTTAATGATTGCTGAACATTCCACATTTAGTGGGACATTGGGTACTTCGGGTACCTTGTCCTTGGTAGATAGGAGTTTAAGGATGTATTTTGAACTGGAAGGGGTTCTGGACACGGTGTCCATGAAATTTCCATCGAGTCGGAAGGTGTTAGCCTTGTAGGCTTTCCCTAGACGGCCAGGAAACGGAATTCGTACTTCCCTTGGTGGTGTAGGGACAGACGTGGTCTTGACTGTCGGTGGGACAGGAGAAGTAGTGGAAGGTTGGTCCGGTGCCTCCTTCTTGTCTGTAGTACTCATCTGGGACAGGAGAAGTAGTGGAAGGTTGGAAGATTACCCTGAGGCCTAGAGTCAAGACGTTGGGCTAGTTGTCCAATCTGGGCCTCAAGATTTTTGAGAACGACCAGTTGGTTCCTAAGGTATAGGTCCGTTTGGTCTTGCCTAGCACTAGTCTTTTGGTTAATCTGTTGTTGGCCTTGGATGAACTTATTGAGGGTGTCATCTGTACTAGTAATGGGCACAAGGGTTTTGTTAGGTTCAGTCGGTTGAGCTGCATCGGGTGCAGTTAATGACAGTGGTTGGTTGTAGGCGAGTTGGGGTTGTTGTGGGTACCTAGGTTGGTAGTTAGCTTGAAATGGTGGTTGATTCCTAGGTGGATATTGAGTGCCTCTAGTCCTAGGGGGAGAGGTTTGAGCGAAACCAGACGGATTTTGAGGGCGAGCTGGAAATTGAGCGTAGTAAACCGTGCCGTCAGCAGGATCCTCGTACTCAACCTAATAAGCTTCTGTAGGTAGGTTGGCACAACTTTGGCATGCTTGAGCTTGGTGCACGTGATGGGATGGTTTCTTTAATTCACCGATCTATTTTGTCAAGGTCTTGATCTTCTCAGTCCAGGACTTGATAGCTTCAGCCTGGATTGGGTTGGATGCGGCAAGCGGTGCCGATGATGAGGAATGCTCACCAGAGTTCCAATCGTGATGGTGCATTGTCATATTTTCGATCAGGTTCCACGCCTCTTTGTGAGTTAATTGCATGAAGTTGCCTTGAGCAGCAGCGTCAAGATTGATGCGATGGTTTGGAATAAGACCGTTGTAAAACGTGCACAACTGGCTGGTTTTCTCAATTAGGTGGTTAGGACATTTGTTTAGGAGACTCTTGAATCTCTCCCATGCCGTATAGATAGATTCGTCATAAGCTTGGTGGAAGTTCATGATGTCATTCTTACATTTGGTTTGTTTGGTCGGAGGGAAGTACTTAGTTAAAAACTTAGAACCCATCTCCGCCCAAGAGGAGATAGAGCCGGTCTCTAATCCCTCAAACCAAGTTAAGGCATGGTGAGTAAGAGAATAGGGGAACAGGTATAGGCGGACTATGTCCTGATCAACCCCATTCTGCTTATAAGAGTTGGTGGTTTGAATGAATCGGTTTATGTGGGCGTTGGGATTGATATCGCGTAAAAAGTCACGTTTTTACTACCGATATCTCTCTCATTCTGGAACGATTCTCGGCACTTTAACTCAAAAACATTACAAATCAATAGTATTATGCCAAGATGGTCAAAACAAGGTCGCACGATAAAAATCAAGCGAAACGGATGAAAAACGAAGATTCCACGCACGTTTGAAGATTCCATACATCAAAACGAGGTTTCAAGACAAAAGAGCCCATCACCAACATCTATTTGACCCAAGATTTTCATTTTCAAATTACGAATCCAACAGAAGAAGAATCAACTGAAACGGATGAAGAACGAAGATTCTACGCACTCCGGAAGATCCAAACGATTCGTACGACACATCTAAAGTTCAGAGACATATTTTTGGGATTTCTTTTCATCAAAAGCTTCGTTTTTGAATTACAAATCCAAAGCAAAAAGAATCAACGCAAACGGACGAATAACGAAGAAAACAAGCACGAATCGAGAAACGAAGCAACCGGCAGCAGGCTGGTGCAGGTGGCAGCCAACCGCCGCCGGCCACCACCCCACCGCCGCCGCCTGGCAGCCAGCCGCCGGCTGCTGCCGGTCACCCGCACGGATTGCGCTTTCTTGTCCTTTTTCGTACCCGGTGCTAGACCTTTACATGCTTTTCGTACCTGGTGCCACTACATTTTCCACCTTTTGCTAATGTGTGCTTCCATTTGCTAAAATGCACCAAAACTCCTCTATAAATAGGAGGCATGAGGCTCATTTGAAAGACACACCAACACACCTCAAAACACACACCAAGGGCACTAGGATACTTACCTAGGCACTTTCTCCTAGCTTTTCTTTCTTACTTTATTTTAAATTAGTATTAGGCTAGAAGCAAGGAACGTGTTTGTAATCCTTGGTGAGGAACGCATTTGTAATCGTCGATGTACGCTTGGAGCAACTCTTATTAATTCAAGTCTACTCCTCGCATATTATTCTCGGTTATTTCTATCCTTATCTATCTTGATTAAATATGTATACTTTAATTATGCTAGAGATAGTTTATGCCATGATTAGCGAGTAGATTACTATTGTATTTGTTGTGATGTAGTTAACATATATAATTGTGGGATGACTTTAAATACGTCGTGAAATAATATGACGGCCCCTATTCGACTGTTTACTCGGTATAGTGCTGGAAATGCTTTTAAGCAAAGTACATATGTATGGAAGCCGGTAACGACCGAAGGTAGTTGTATTATGGATCGACATTATAAAATGGAAACTTTATGAACGGACTTATCTTATGATTTTAAACCTAAAACTTACATTCGCCTTTCGATTAACAACCGTGATTGTAACCTTGTAAGGAGGAGTCGCGAACCTTACTACTTGGTCAATAGTTATCTGTGTAAAACTATGGTTTCAATTGTAACGTCATGCGAGCATCATAAAATGCAATGTGATTACGTGGAATTGCCATGAGTATTGTACACTTGAAATCACAATGTACTTATCATGTAAACATCGTGAAGCAATTGAATCCACAATGGAAACATCGGTAAACGATTAAATACATTGTGGACTACCATAGCATTTTCTGACATGGTCTGGGTTTAACTCTATGCAAAAAGCCGTCAGCATTTTAATTATTGCTTTAATTAGATTAGATTAGTTTAGATTAGATTAGGTAGGCTATAGGCTAAATAACCATTTACGAAAACCTAGGGATTTGTTAATTGTATTGAGAAAGGCAAGTTTAAAATCCAATTTAAATCGATACTTTTCCTTAACCTTTGAAATATAAAGTAAGGTACGCAAGAAACCTCAACACTTTCCTTTGCTTACCATGCTTAAAATTCATTAATAGGAATTGATCAACTAAGTCCGAACATATTTGCTAAGTTAGTTGTTTGCCAAACTTATAGTATTTGTGGTATTAAGAACGGTTAGACTTGTTGTAGACTTGCTACTCTATTCCTTCACCCACGAGTAAATGTGCTCAATAATAAGGGCCACTGACTCTCTCACAGGAGAGTGTGGAGAGTTGAGCATTGTCCGTCTGATCAAAATCATGACGCCGTGGTTCCTCGTGACATATTAGTTAATAACCGACTAATAGGGAACCTATCGGTTATACCATAAACTACCAACTCTAGTGAACATTCCAAATTTAGTAAACGTTTTCCCTACAAGTTATCGTCCCACATTATAAGCTAACGAACTCACAACAAATACTCCTTTTATTATCTGATTTACAATTATCTTTTATTCGCTTTAATTAGTTTACTTAATTAACTGAACTAAAAACCCCCAACGCACTCTTTTAACCTTTACTAGTAAAGAAAGATTGATTGGATCACTTCTGTTTCAATTCAGTTTCTCTTTAAGAACGACTCTAGGTCATACTTACCATCTACTAGCCTTTTGGTTCAGTATCAGTAAGTCACACTTAGACCCCAGCAAATACAAATTTAAAACAAACCGATCGCAGTCCGAGCACCGTCTTCATACGGACGTTGGGCAGCGCATCAAGTTTTTGGCGTCGCTGCCGGGGAGACTAACTGTCCGATACAGAGGCCCAACCAATCCCAATTATAGTAAACCCTTAGGATAAAACCTTCTAAAAAAAATTATTTTCTTTATTATTAGTTTTTCTCTATTTTCTATTTCTCTTTAGAGTATAACCTGTTCCCCTAGAACTACACCACTGTTTAATTTCCCTGATCCAGAACTTATAATACGTACCATTCAACGAGAAATGAAGCAATCCGCGCTTGAACAAGCAATGGCTGAACGCATCACTCTCGCTGACAACAGTAAACCCTCTATCGAAGGAAGAGGAGGACCAATTCTCTACCCTGAAACCCCTGGTCAATCTTTCGAGCTTAAACACCACATCATCCAACTAATCCAAAACCACTGTCAATTTCATGGATTGCCAAGTGATGATCCCAACCCTCACCTCGACAAGTTCATATCTCTTTCAAATTCCTACAAACAAAACGGAATTAGCCAAGACATGATCCGCTTGTATCTTTTCCCTTATTCGCTCACTCATCATGTGCAAACATGGTTTGAAGGTTTAGAGACCGGCTCTATCCCTTCATGGACGGTAATGGCGACCAAGTTTCTAACCAAATACTTTCCGCCTTCTAAACAAACCAAACTTAGAAATGACATCATGAATTCCCGACAAGCTTTTGATGAGTCATTATACACCGCATGGGAACGATTCAAAGGAGCCTTGAAGAAGTGCCCGAATCACCGTCTCGACAAATCCGCACAATTGTGTACCTTCTACAATGGTTTAGACCCCAACCACCGAACCACCCTCGATGCTGCTGCACAAGGAAGCTTCATGGTAAAGACCGACGAAGAATGATGGAACCTGATAGAGAACATGACTATGCATCACCATGATTGGAACTCTGGAGATCACTCAACATCTTCAGCACCTATTGCTGCATCAAATCCAGTTCCAGTTGAAGCACTTAAATTATTAACGGAGAAAATGGACTCACTTGTCAAACAGTTTGGAGAACTTAAGAAACAACAGCACCAAGTAAACCAAGTGCAAGTCTGTCAACATTGCACCAATCCACAACCATCTGGTGAATACCAAGTGGAGTATGAAGAAGCAGACGACACAGTCTACTATGCTCAGTTTCCCGCTCGACCACAGAATTTTCCACCCGGTTTCAACCAAAACAATAACCAACCTAGAGGACCTACATTCCCACAGAGAAACAACCAACCATACCAACCCCGATACCCACCTAGATACCCACCTTACCCACAACAATCACAACCTTCTTATAACCAACCCCTCGCACTTCCGGCACCCACTTCCGATACAAACCAAACTGCTGACAAACCTGCAAAAACAAATGCCCCAGCTTCAAGTTCAGATGATGCCTTCACCCAATTCATGAAAGGTCAACACCTGCTCAACCAAAAAATGTCTGCTAGACAAGATCAAGCCGACCTCTTTATGAGAAACCAATTGGCCGTGCTAAAGAATTTGGAAGCCCAAATTGGACAATTGGCACAACGTCTTGATAACAGACCCAGAGGAAGTTAGCCTAGCAAAACGGTTCACAACCCACATGTTGAGGAAGCAAAGCAACTCACCACCGCAAATGAGGCAGCCACTCCCCCCCCCCCTGCTGTTGTACCAGTGAAAGAAGAAATAGAAATCAAGATACCAGCTGTGGAAACCACTCCGACCATAAACAAAGAGGTCAGGATCCCTTATCCCGCTAGACTTAAAGCCCAACCTAAGAAATTATCATCCTTTAAGCTAGACGGAAAATTTCTCGATACCATGTCTAGAGTCCCCGATCGAAATAAATATATGAGGAAATTGCTATCAACTAAGGATAAACTGCCCGAAGTAAACAACATTCCCCTTAGTTCTGAAACATCAGCCCTACTTAAGAATAGCCTTCTAGAAAAACTAGGAGATACCGGTAGATTCACACTCCCTTGTTCTATTTACCAATTCGGATATATCAGCGCCTTAGCCGACCTAGGAGCTAGCATTAACCTTATGCCCTACTCCCTATTTAACAGGCTAGAACTTGAAATTTTGAAACCCACTAAGATGACTGTCCAGCTAGCTGACCAATCTGTTAGATACCCAAAGGGAATAGCTGAGAACGTCTTAGTTCAAGTTAACAAATTCTTCTTTCCGACGGATTTCGTGGTAATGGATATCCATGAGGACATAAACATCCCGATTATCCTTGGAAGATCATTTATGAACACAGCCAGAGCAGTGATTGATGTGTATAACCATACGATTGTTCTACGAGCGTATGGTGAAAGCATCACTTACAAGATCGACCAACCAGACTATACACCAGAGCAAGAAGAATGCCACGCTATATCAGCAGGCAGAATATGTTCTGATGACGAATCAGACCCCGAAGAAGAATGATGCTTCACTCGCCCAACAACCTTGATCTACGATACTGAGACAGACCGAGATGAGGATGAGGAGTATCAGGACGCTGAGGAAGAAGAAGAATCCGAGGAGGACGAATCAGAACCTGAGGAAGAAGAGGAAGAACCCGCTGAGGGAGATGAAAGAACGGAAGAAATGGAAGAAGAACCTGAGGAAGAGGAAGAAATGGAGGAAGATGAATATCAAACTGATTCACCACAGATGGCTGAAGTCAAGAGAATACAAGACTATAAACACTACACTTGATTGGAAGAATCCTTTGATTATGGAGCCATCCACCAAGAGCTTATATCCACTCATCTCAAAAGAATGGGAAACATTCTCGACTCTTATCTCGATCCATCGAAGCCCTTCACTGGAACCCGACTCCGAGACATAGACACTTTCGAAGAAGAACTCCGAACATCACAGCACCCTGACCTATATGCTAAACTCCTACAGAGAATTTCTGCATATAAGGCACGACAACCAGGAAGCTTTGCTGAAGAAAACCTTCAAAACACCATCACGGAAGTCAGAATCATCAAAGTCGACAGTACCCAACCTTTCAACAACGCACCCTCAGATGAAGAATTCCACCAATTCCCAGATTCACAAGACGAAGATTCTGACTACCAGAGTGCCGAATTTGACGATGATTTTGTTGATGTCACTATCGATGAACGCTCTATTCCAAAAACTCCTCTTGTTCCACCAAATTCACCCATCATCACAGCTGAGAGATTAGAGATTCCCCTCATCGACACTCATGAAGAGATGATTGACCTGATTGATGAAAACGACGATGTACGCATCATTGTGGAGGCCATCAAAGAATCAACCAATGAATACAACACCGCTCAAAGACACCTGATAAGGCAGATTGAACAAGAATACGATTCATATCTCGACAACTATGGAGAACCAGTACCCCAGACTTTGCTCAGACATATCCAAAAATTCTCCGATTCCCTTCAAGAACAAGTCACCAGAGAAGCTCAACAGCCAGAAAGACCAGACTACCCAATGGGAGAAATCGAGTTCTGCAACAACCAAAGGCAAATATACCAAAAAGTATATTGTGCCTTGGCCGGATCAGCTTTTCCCTACTCATCAAGTCAAAAGGCTACACTAGCATCAATGAGGATCCATCTTGAAAGAGCTACTGGAAATCCACAGAATTATGCTGACATAAGAATGGTGGGAGATCTTATAACCCTTCTAGATCTCATCGAAACTGGAGAACATCTTACAACTCCAGAAAACTTCAGGATCGTCATTCACTCCACCATTGGTCATCACGTCGAACTAATAGTTGATGAGCTAAATCAGGCCGCATTTGAAGAAAACACTCGTGACATTCCAAGACGATATTGGAACATGTCACCAGTCAACTTAGCATCCTATGTAATAGATCGACTACGTGGAATGTACGAGGAAGAATACATAGAAATTGACGCTTACCGCAATAGATATTGAGAAATATTCAGAAAGTTAATCTACGTCTTCACGGACTCAGATTTTCCCTTCGACCGTGAGCAACATCAACTCATCAGACAAGTATGCCAAGCAACCCGATCTTTTGGAGGAGACCCTTTAGCTGAAGACTTTCAAGAAGTAAAGACTCAATTCATGGCTTTGATCACCTCAATAGGCAGAAACCACCCCTAGCGTGAAATTGTTCGAACTCACACCTGCACTCGAATCGATCCTAACGGACCAGTCACAAGGGCAGTTCGATACATCAGCTATGGGATGGCAATCCTCGACAGACTGGCCACTGATCACTTCAAGAGCTTCATGATGGAATCCACCACTCCGCCAACTCTCATTGCCGACATGATAGAACAATTCCTGCGATACTTTCCTCCACGCTACAGCTTACCTAGGAACCACAATGACCATTCCAGCACCACGGACACATCCAGCATCATCTGAAGAAGAAAGTACTAAGGCGAGCTCTCGACTTTAAAAGAGCGCTTCTCGGGAGGCAACCCGTGTTTTTACATTTCTGCAATTTTACTTTCCAAGAAGTGATGAAATCTCTGACTATCTTTCACACTCGGATCATACAAAGCATGCTCCAGCCTGCAAGGAAGCATCAAGACCAGAAGAAAAGTACATCCGACGTGTTCACACCTACGAGACCAATCACAAGAAGACTTGATCAAGACTACACCAAGAAAGATGAAATCCGGCACATGCACCAAAGGAACACTGCAACCACCGGGGAGTACTTCTAAACCATCTTTTTCATTCGTTTTAAATATACCATATCCAATATGCTTATCTCTAAGTGTGGGATTCAAACCCAACACACACTAAAAGAATGCGCCTTGGATGTTTAAAACCCTAAGTGTGTGATTTTACCCCGTTCAGAGCTTAGTATAACATCAAGGACGATGTTTCTTTAAGTGTGGGATAGCAGTAGTTGCACTACTGTAAAATGGATAATGGTGTATGCTTGATTCTAAAATCGTTGCTCTTTATAAGACCATCTTTCTCCAAAAAGTAAACAAAATTTTCAAAAATGTGTTGAAAATGAAAAATTTTAGACAAAGAATGATTTACTTTGGGAAAAAGGATAATTAAAATACAAATTCTTTTGAAAGATTAGTTTTGTAATCCCATAAAGAGCATCGCATGACTAGGCACACAACAACCCAACTTTCGATTCGTGAGGTATCTTGAGCCATAGAAAAAGCATTCACTTTTAATGCTTCACTTTTACGATTCTTGAGTGTGCCGATGTATGCGTTTAGAATCAGAACTTGCTCCTGTTATGCATTCCGAATCCAGATTGGTCAGTAAAAAGGAGATCGAATCACATCATTCTTAAACCCAGCCGTACACCCATACTCCCAAAGAAAAATAGATACGTTACCCCTCACCTACTCAAAAGCATCCTTCAAGCTTCATAAAAAGTTTCAAAGATGAACGAAGAGAAATCACAAGGGGTTGATGTCGGAAAAAAAAAATCCGAAGAAAAAGGAATTCAATAGGAGAAAAAGACTCCTTCCGCAAATATCAAAAGGCGTCAATCCCTCAAAAATCCCAACTTCGACAAAAAGCCCATTAAAACCCCCCTCTCATACCACCAACCTTTCATCCCCTCTCCTTGAAGGATTGTGGCTAGATCAACTTCACACTGACCAAAGAGGTAACGATTTGATTCTCGATCAAGCCTATGATGATAAACGATACATGACTGGCATTCTGAGTTATTGATGATATTAGAATAGGAAACCCTAAACACTTTGAGTGATTTGAGTGACCACCTTGAGAGGATCGCCTAGTCATGTATCCAAGATCAAAGATCACAAGCATGCTCCTAAAGATTACAATCCTTCCTTCTCCAAGAACAAGTATTTACTTTCCCTAAAACCCCATAGTAAAAAGTTCCACCTTAAAATTATTTTGTTTTTAACATGTTGAAAATCGAGTTTGCTTGAGGACAAGCAAAGTTCTAAGTGTGGGATACTTGATATTGCGTAAAAAGTCACGTTTTTACTACCGATATCTCTCTCATTTTGGAACGATTCTCGGCACTTTAACTCAAAAACATTACAAATCAATAGTATTATGCCAAGATGGTCAAAACAAGGTCGCACGATAAACATCAAGCGAAACGGATGAAAAACGAAGATTCCACGCACGTTTGAAGATTCCAGACATCAAAATGAGGTTTCAAGACAAAAGAGCCCATCACCAACATCTATTTGACCCAAGATGTTCGTTTTCAAATTACGAATCCAACAAAAGAAGAATCAAATGAAACGGACGAAGAACGAAGATTCTACGTACTCCGGAAGATCCAAACGATTCGTACGACACATCTAAAGTTCAGAGACATATTTTTGGGATTTCTTTTCATCAAAAGCTTCGTTTTTGAATTACGAATCCAATGTAAAAAGAATCAACGCAAACGAACGAATAACGAAGAAAACACGCACGAATCGAGAAACGAAGCAACCGGCAGCAGGCTGGTGCAGGTGGTAGCTAGCCGCCGCCGGCCACCACCCCACCGCCGCAGCCTGGCAGCCAGCTGCCGGCTGCTGCCGGTCACCCGCACGGATTGCGCTTTTTTGTCCTTTTTCGTACCCGGTGCTAGACCTTTACATGCTTTTCGTACATAGTGCCACTACCTTTTTCACCTTTTGTAACTGGTGCCACTACCTTTTCCACCTTTTGCTAATGTGTGCTTCCATTTGCTAAAATGCACCAAAACTCCTCTATAAATAGGAGGCATGAGGCTCATTTGAAAGACACACCAACACACCTCAAAACACACACCAAGGGAACTAGGATAGTTACCTAGGCACTTTCTCCTAGCTTTTCTTTCTTTCTTTATTTTAAATTAGTATTAGGCTAGAAGCAAGGAACGTGTTTGTAATCCTTGGTGAGGAACGCATTTGTAATCGTCGGTGTACGCTTGGAGCAACTCTTATTAATTCAAGTCTACTCCTTCTCGCATATTAATCTCGGTTATTTCTATCCTTATCTATCTTGATTAAATATGTATACTTTAATTATGCTAGAGATAATTTATGCCATGATTAGCGAGTAGATTACTATTGTATTTGTTGTGATGTAGTTAACATATATAATTGTGGTATGACTTTAAATACGTCATGAAATAATATGACGGCCCCTATTCGACTGTTTACTCGGTATAGTGCTGGAAATGCTTTTAAGCAAAGTACATACGTATGGAAGCCGGTAACGACCGAAGGTAGTTGTATTATGGATCGACATTATAAAATGGAAACTTTATGAACGGACTTATCTTATGATTTTAAACCTAAAACTTACATTCGCCTTTCGATTAACAACCGTGATTGTAACCTTGTAAGGAGGAGTCGTGAACCTTACTACTTGGTCAATAGTTATCTGTGTAAAACTATGGTTTCAATTGTAACGTCATGCGAGCACCATAAAATGCACTGTGATTACGTGGAATTGCCATGAGTATTGTACACTTGAAATCACAATGTACTTATCATGTAAACATCGTGAAGCAATTGAATCCACAATGGAAACATCGGTAAACGATTAAATACATTGTGGACTACCATAGCATTTTCTGACATGGTCTGGGTTTAACTCTATGCAAAAAACCGTCAGCATTTTAATTATTACTTTAATTAGATTAGATTAGTTTAGATTAGATTAGGTAGGCTATAGGCTTAATAACCATTTACGAAAACCTAGGGATTTGTTAATTGTATTGAGAAAGGCAAGTTTAAATTTAATTTAAATCGATACTTTTCCTTAACCTTTGAAATATAAAGTAAGTTACGCAAGAAACCTCAACACTTTCCTTTGCTTACCATGCTTAAAATTCAATAATAGGAATTGATCAACTACGTCCGAACATATTTGCTAAGTTAGTTGTTTGCTAAACTTATAGTATTTGTGGTATTAAGAACGGTTAGACTTGTTGTAGACTTGCTACTCTATTCCTTCACCCACGAGTAAATGTGCTCAATAATAAGGGCCACTGACTCTCTCACAGGAGAGTGTAGAGAGTTGAGCATTGTCCGTCTGATCAGAATCATGACACCGTGGTTCCTCGTGACATATTAGTTGATAACCGACTAATAGGGAAACTATCGGTTATACCATAAACTACCAAGTCTAGTGAACATTCCAAATTTAGTAAACGTTTTCCCTACAAGTCATCGTCCCACATTATAAGCTAACGAACTCACAACAAATACTCCTTTTATTATCTGATTTACAATTATCTTTTATTCGATTTAATTAGTTTACTTAATTAACTGAACCGAAAACCCCCAACGCACTCTTTTAACTTTTACTAGAAAAGAAAGATTGATTGGATCACTTCTGTTTCAATTCAGTTTCTCTTTAAGAACGACTCTAGGTCATACTTACCATCTACTAGCCTTTTGGTTCAGTATCAGTAAGTCACACTTAGACCCCAACTAATACAAATTTAAAACAAACCGATCGCAGTTCGAGCACCGTCTTCATACGGACGCTGGGCAGCGCATCAGGGATCTTCGTTGGGTAATCCATGGAATTGGCAGAATTCCTTGATTAGCTGAACGATATGGTGTTTAAGTTCAAAAGATGCACCGTCGATAACTGGATAATTGATGGGTCCACCTCGTCCTTCGATTGATGGTTATGTCCTATCGGCAAGAGTGACACGAGCAGCCATCGGTTGTCGAGTGCGTTTTTCTTTGCGGATAATCGACTCGGGATCGGGTACGAAAATGAGAGGTTCAGATCCGGACGATCTAGTCGAATATCGTTGTGGGTTGTGAGAAGGAATTTTTGTCTGAATAAAGAAAAGTAAAACTAAACGATGGATATTTGCTGGAAAGAAAAATTCGTCTATAACATCTTCGGATCTTACAACTGATTCCCCGACAACGGCGCCAAATACTTGATAGCTCCCGGAGGGTCAGGTTTATGAAGTCCTCTCCTTGTGAAGGGGGGGGACCGTCCTCGTCGTCGAAGGACTGGACGGACCGTACCGAACGCCGATCAGTGGGTTTTAAAAATTGTATTTGTGGGGCCTTAGTATACTTAAAACTATGAGAGTACACTAGTAAGTATGACCTAGGGTCGTTCTATAAACCAGCTACATTGTGAAACGTTGACGTTGGAGACAATTTATCTAACTAGTAATGGTTTGAAAAGATTTTTGGAGGTTTTGTTTTTGGTTTTTTTATACTTAGGCAGAAAATTTACATAAAGCCAATTAAAATATGGGTAGTTAGCAGATAATCTAGTGGAGGTGTTTGCTATGACTTCGGTAGCTTTCTTAACTGGGATGATATATGATTTATAAAATTATCTTAAAAGATTTGTATTTCGTTCATTCCAAGTATTAGTGGAGTAAGCACTAGTTCCCTACTGATAGATTCCTCAATCAGTATGTCACTGAGTAACTAGGCTATCGTGATTCTGATCGAAGTAGTTTATCCAGCCATACAACACTAACCGATGAAGGTATAGCGACCCTTATATGAAAATGAATCCTGGGTGCATGAATAAGGCGATAAACCAATCTCGATGTCCGACTTTTCTTATCCCCACAAGAATACTTTAGTCTAAACAAAACATTTAAGTTTAAGATCGGGTTTTGTGTGTGTTGATCGCTTTCTATCAATGGGTTTGTAAATTCTAGGTATGATGATTTACACAGTAGGTAACTACGACTCTTCCTGTGGGTAAACCAAGTTCTTAGCCGAATTACGGGTACCTACTTGGCTTTAACCCCTAGACTTGTTTAACTAAGTTTGTATTTAAGCACAGTAATTATCCATCTATGATATAAACCAGCCCTTACTTTAAAATTTGTGAGTGCCCCTGATGATGGATCTAAGTGATGATCGACAGTGATTGAGTGGCATAAACAATCAATCACACAAATAACTAATAAATGTAAACCGAAACGATTGATTAAACCAAGTAAACGAGTTTATTAGCTTCAATAACGTATTGGAACTGATTACAATTGAGTTTAGTCGACAAATGGTGCTAGGGTTTCGTCAACCCTCGCCAAAAACCTATAGGTTTATATTTATACTAAAACAAAATCGGCAGACATGCGTCACTTGGTAAGTGTCGCATGTCGCCGCCTTCATGTGTCACTTACCTAAGTGTCGCTATGCGTCACTTTGGCAAGTGTCGCCTAAACCAAAACTTAAGTGTCGCTAGGTACAAAATCTATATTTCTATTAAACGATTAATCGACACTTTACAACTCGATAGACCAACTGACAGACAAACTGATATGCATCAACAAACTCCCCCGTGTCTTCAGCTTGGTCTTCAAAATCTTTAAACTTCAAAACTTTAATCAACACCAACCTTCTGGGAATGTTCCTCCTGCATGGATTCCCACTTTCAAACAAATCTCGACCACCCTCATAAACTTTGAAGCTTCCTCTAAATCAGCTTGATTATACTGAAGTTTATTCTTGTAGAGAGCTTTCAAATCTTTCTTTGTCAGATTTATCAGGCTGATCGGATCAAAAACTTGAACAGACTTTCCCACAAATTCCTTACTTGGCCATTCTCCCCATTTACCCTATATCTGTACCACAGCAGTCTTGGTAGAATATTCAATTACAGCTTCTTGGGTAACAGGATCAAACCACCAATACTTTAAATCTCGTAAGAAATCCAGTGGTAACTCCTGTAAGGGAACAGTCTTGAGACTAGCAGCTGGTGGATAATGATATTTCACAATCGGTTGTTGAGTTCTTAGATCAATCTTTTTCTTGTAAGAATACCGAACTCCCAGCTCTGGTCTAATCCACATATATTTCTTGCTGTAGATTTCTTTTCTCAGAATTTTCTAAAAGAGAACTCCTCGAGTATCTTCAGAATGATTTACAATATTCAACTGAGCAAGACGATTAAGTTCGACCTTTGGCAATGTGCTGATATGATTGAATCTAGGCTTGAAGTATTGCACGCCATCGCTTCTCTTGATCAAAATGAGAAAGTTGTCAACATCGAATTTCCAACTTCTGATCAAACCAGTCAATTCACCTTTAACTTGATAAGTTTTACAAGTCTTCAAATCAGGTGCAATTGATGTGTACACTACTTGTGGTTTTCCTGAAGATGTAGATGCAGGAACTGATTCATCAGCAGGTTGTTCCATTGCAGGTTCTGCCCCATCTTCAGAAGAATCTGTCTCAATAACCGGAGCATCAAAATTGTATGCTTGAGCAGGTTGTCGTAACACTGGCTCCGGTTCACGTTCAGGCGCCGGTTCTAGATTTGGATTATCCATATATTCCTCATCCGACCCTGGAACCTCTGTATCCATTTCAACATCATCGGTATCAACTGATCTATCTACTTCATCAAATTGATTAACCAAACTCTGCAGATATGTCAGATTGACATTTGAATAGTCAGCTGCAATCGGAGTCGGTTGTCCTGGAACATCAACGAAATAATCTAAAGCAATATTTTCATTGATTGTTGAATCAAGATTTACATTTTCAGATTCTGGGGGAGGCGTTACATTTGTTTCCAAGGTACGCTGACCTTCCTCCCCCGAAACAATAGTAATAGGCTCCAACTCTAGCACTCTAGAATCTAACTCAGACACCTGTAGCTTCAACTCATCCACCTGTGCAGCTTTAAGCTCTAACTCCTTGATCTGAGAAGCCTGAGTTGCAATAATCACATTCTGATCATCAAAGCGTTTGCTCAATTGCTCCATTTGGCTCATAAGCTGTTGAATAGATGGGAGTTGTGGCTGTGGTTAATGTTGTGGAGATTGTTGTTGTTGCTGAGGCGTTCGCTGACCAGATTCCTGAATAATGATTCCTGTTCTCTGGCGTCTCCTCAAAGGTAACTCTGAATAGGATGGAGAAGACCCAGTTGGTCGCTTGCCAGGGTTCCTCGGTATATGAACCCTCCCTGCAGAAACTGGGACTTATACTTGTTATGCTAGACACTTTCTAGGCTATAGTACATTATATGATATGATATGAATATAAGCCTTATTCTTTCTAACGCTTTGTCTCAGAAATGGCAAACACACCACCCAATTCGTCTCACTCTCATCCGTACGAATCACAAAACTCAAGGGTAGCTAAGAGGAACACTGGGTTGCCTCGAGGTAGCCCATACCATGTTCAAAACCAACTCAATAACCAGTCCCAAAGGCAAACAACAACTAGCCAATGGCGATGGTTATCAAACCGACTTAACACATGGAGGGATGAGGAAGGAATCCAACTCCCCACATCAAATGGAGGACTTTCCAACATGGATGTCTCTCCCTATACTCAAGAACCTGCTCACTTCACTGTACCTGTCCTGGCTACCAGGGTACACCATCACGAGCAAAAACTACGCGATATGGACATCGAACTCCAGGAAACTCGTGAACACTGGGGACTCACAACAATGGAACGTATCAATAATGTTGCTGAAGACCATGAGAACACTGTTAACAACATGGACGTCCTTTACAACAAAGTGATAGATTTAGCCGTGGAATCCGCACTTTTACGGCACAGAATGGAAGAATGTGAGCAACACTTGCGGGATACTGAAGAGTACGTCCGTGGTCTATTGCAATGGCTGGTCTTGGCAGAAGACAACGCCCGATAGGCCAGCAGCCTTGCAAACATCGTGGATCATCTTGTCGCCTTAATGGAACAAATTAACCTGCGTCAAGATTAGTGTAGCCTTATCTTATAACTTTTCTAGTATCTATGTAAAAGCATTGTAATTCGACCGTATGTAACAATTCTCGGCATCTTTTGTAACCCTTATGTTCTGTATCTTTTGGAACTCGCGCCTTGTATCCAACTTAATTATCTAAATGGATTATGATTATGATTATCATATTGTGTTATCATTGTATATTTTACCACATATACAACTGTGATACATCATAATGTCCTACAAACATCTCACTTGTTCTTTTTCCTAATTCAGCAATATGCCTCCGAGGTGATACACATTCAACGATACCGAAATCGCCCAGCTTATTGCCCATAGTGTGGCTCAAGCCATGGCTACCCGAACAACTAATTCTGGTGGCGAAGACACAGCTGCCAACGGGCCGTAACCTAGGCCATGTTCATACAAAGATTTTAAGAACTGCAAGCCGCTGATCTTCAAAGGCACCAAAGGTGCAATCGGATTATTACACTGGTTGGAGAAAGTAGAGTCAATCTTCCGCATATGCAACTGCCCGGAGCACTGCAAGGTTAAGTATTCCACCTGCACCTTTCTGGATGGTGCTCTGACTTGGTGGAATACCTATGCTCAGACTGTGGGCATCGATACTGCTTATCTGACTCCGTGGGAAGAGTTGAAACAGATGCTGAAGGACGAGTACTATCCTGGAGACGAGATTCAGCAGCTAGAACACGAGTTCTGGCACCTCACCACCTAAGGCAATGACATTGCCGGATACACTACCAGGTTTAACCAACTGGCACTGTTGTGCCCATCTCTTGTTGATCTGGAATACAAGCAGATCGAGCGTTACATCTGGGGACTTCCCCCACGCATTCAGGGTTTGGTCACTGCTTCCAACCCCGCCACTATCCAAGCTGCCGTCCGAATGGCACATAACCTCATGGCACAGGTGGTCCGTCAGGGAACATCTGCCGCCAACAATCCGAACTAGTCTTGGGATAACAAACGCAAATGGTCGGGAAACAACAACGACAACACCTCATCATCCAAGAAACCAGAAACCATCAAGGCCTACTCTTCTGGGTCTGAACCAAAAAGGGGCTACTCTGGAAACAAGCCCTTCTGCTCTAAGTGTCGCCGTCACCATGATGGCCCTTGTAGTACCCAATGCTCGAACTGTCAAATTTTTTGGGCACATGGCTAAGGACTGCAAATCTACCACCAACTCCAACACCAGTTAACCCAGAGCCTGCTTCGAGTGTGGTAATCCAGAGCATTTCAGGAATGAATGTCCCAAACTGACGAACAAGAGTAGCAACACCGCTAAAGGTAGAGCTTTTGTTCTGAACTCAAAGATTGCCCGCCAAGACCCGAATGTGGTCTCGAGTATGTTCCTCATCAACAACTTATCTGCTTCTATTCTATTTGATACTGGTGCTGATAGAAGTATTATATCTGATGAATTTTGTCCACTACTTGACATCACACCTGTTGCATTGGATGCTAAATACGTCGTAGAGTTAGCTAAAGGCAAACTCATAGAGACCGATAGTGTGATACCCAATTGCACTTTAAACCTCACCGACGAATTGTTTTCAATCGATCTTATACCCGTCGAGATCAAAAGTTTCGATATCATCATCGGCATGGACTGGCTGTCCAAGCATCGCGCTGAGATCGTGTGCTACGATAAAAATGTCCGCATAACCCTCGCCTCCGGTGGTACTCTAACCATACTAGGGGAGACCGGTGGAACGAGGTTGAACGTCATTTCATGTATGAAAACCCACAAATATCTGAGAAAGGGTTATCCGGCAATCCTCGATCACATTATGGAGAAAAAGTCGAAGGAGATGAGACTTGAGGATGTGCTAATCGTTCGGGACTTCCCAAAAGTCTTTCCTGAGGAATTACCTAGTCTTCCACCGTTTAGGCAGGTAGAGTTCTACCTCGATCTTGTACCCGGATCAACACCCGTGGCACGAGCACCATACCGTTTAGCTCCATCCGAACTTCAAGAGTTATCGTCTCAGTTACAGGAACTCCTGGACAAAGGGTTCATCTGACCAAGCTCTTCACCTTGGGGAGCTCCGGTCTTGTTTGTCCAAAAGAAAGACTTTTCTTTCCGCATGTGCATCGACTATAGAGAACTGAACAAGTTAACCATCAAGAACTGTTATCCACTACCACGCATCGATGACCTATTCGACCAACTTCAAGGGTCAAGCTTTTATTCCAAAATTGATTTACGATCCGGTTACCACCAGTTACAAGTTCGCGATGTTGACATTCCGAAAACTACTTTCCGAACTCATTACGGGCACTATGAGTTTCAAGTCATGCCCTTCGGTTTGACGAACGCACCTGCTGTATTCATGGACCTCATGAACCGAGTGTGTAAACCATATCTTGACAAGTTTTTCATAGTATTCATTGATGACATTCTAATCTATTCGCGCAACGAAGAAGAACACGTGCAACATCTTAAGATCATTCTAGAACTTCTCAAACATGAAGAGTTATACGCCAAATTCTCTAAGTGTGAATTCTGGATACGAACCGTTCAATTCCTTGGACACGTTGTAGATAGTCAAGGAATTCATGTTGATCCGTCAAATATCGAGGCTATCAAATGTTGACAAGCGCCGACAACACCGACCGAAGTATGCCAATTCTTGGCTCTCGTTGGTTATTATCGACGTTTCATCGAAAACTTTTCAAAAATAGCCCAGCCTCTCACGAGCCTCACTCAAAAAGAAAAGAAATTCGATTGGACTGACAGACAAGAGTCAGCTTTCCAACTCCTGAAACAAAAGTTATGTAGTGCACCTATTCTATCTCTACCCGAAGGCACCGACGACTTTGTGGTATATTGTGATGCTTCTCATCAAGGTCTCGGTTGCGTGCTTATGCAACGAGACAAAGTCATCACCTACGCCTCCCGACAACTCAAAATCCATGAAAAGAATTACACCACTCATGACCTTGAACTAGGAGTCGTATTGTTTGCACTCAAAATCTGGAGACACTACCTCTATGGCACTAAGTGCACGATCTTTACCGACCACAAAAGTCTCCAACACATTCTCAATCAGAAAGATCTCAATATGAGGCAACGTCGCTGGGTCGAGTTGCTTACCAATTACGACTGTGAGATCAAGTATCACCCTGGCAAGGCAAATGTTGTTGCCGACGCCCTCAGCCGAAAGGAACGACCGAAACCACTTCGAGTCCGAGCCCTCAGCATTACAATCCACAACGATCTTATCACTCAAATCCTCACCGCTCAACTCGAAGCCTTGAAACCTGGAAATATCAAAAACGAAGTGTAGCGAAACATGGGGAAACAATTCGATACCAAACCCAACGGGGTTAAATACTTCGCAAATCGAATCTGGTTACCGTGTTTCGGGAATCTCCGAGACTTAGTAATAGACGAAGCCCACAAATCCAAATACTCCATACATCCTGGGTCCGACAAGATGTATCATGGCATCAAGGAATTATACGGATGGCCAAACATGAAAGCTGAAATCGCCACCTACGTCAGTAAGTGTCTCATGTGCTCAAAACTCAAAATCGAACACCAGAAACCTTCCGGCTTACTTCAACAACCGGACATACCCCCATGGAAATGGGAACAAATTACCATGGACTTCATCACCAAGCTCCCGAAAATGTCAAGCGGTTGCGATACCATTTGGGTAATCGTTGATCGTCTCACCAAATCTGCCCATTTTCTCGCCATCAAGGAAACCGATAGAATGGAATGCCTCACCCGAATCTACCTGAAAGAAATCGTATCCCAACATGGCGTTCCTATCTCAATTATCTCCGACAGGGATAGTCGTTTCACCTCACACTTTTGGCAATCATTACAGAAATCTTTAGGTACTCGCCTCGATATGAGTACCGCGTATCATCCACAAACCGACGGCCAAAGTGAACGAATCATCCAAAAACTAGAAGACATGCTACGAGCATGCGTATTTGACTTCGGTGCAAATTGGGAACACCATTTGCCCTTGTGTGAATTCTCATACAACAACAGCTACCATGCCAGTATCGGAGCTGAACCATTCGAGGCACTTTACGGTCGTAAGTGTCGGTCACCCATCTGTTGGACCGAAGTGGGAGACAGCCAACTCACCGGTCCAGAAATCATTCATGAAACCACCGAGAAAATCGTTGGTATCCAACAACGGCTGAAAGCCGCACATGATCGTCAGAAAAGTTATGCTGATGTGAGACGCAAACAACTCGAGTTCCAGGTTGGAGACCGGGTATTACTCAAAGTATCGCCTTGGAAAGGCATCATCCGTTTCGGTAAACGCGGGAAACTAAACCCCAGATACATAGGACCTTTTGAAATCCTGGAAAAGATCGGCCCAGTCGCTATCAATTGCAACTACCTGACGATCTCAGTAGTGTGCATCCTACCTTCCACATTTTTAACTTAAAGAAATGCCTATCCGGCGAAACACTCATCATTCCCCTCGCGGAAATCCAAATCGACGATAAACTTCATTTCGTTGAAACACCAGTGGAGATCATGGATCGTGAAATCAAACAGCTTAAACAAAGCCGTATGATGGCGCCCGGAGGGTCAGGTTTATGAAGTCCTCTCCTTGTGAAGAGGGGGGGGGGACCATCCTCGTCGTCGAAGGACTGGCCGGACCGTACCGAACGCCGATCAGTGGGTTTTAAAATTTGTATTTGTGGGGCCTAAGTATACTTAAAACTATGAGAGTACAGTAGTAAGTATGACCTAGGGTCGTTCTATAAACCAGCTATATTGTGAAATGTTGACGTTGGAGACAATTTATCTAACTAGTAATGGTTTGAAAAGATTTTTGGAGGTTTTGTTTTTGGTTTTTCTATACTTAGGCAGAAAATTTAAATAAAGCGAATTAAAATATGGGTAATTAACAGATAATCTAGAGGAGGTGTTTGCTTTGACTTCGGTAGCATTCTTAACTGGGATGATGTATGATTTATTAAATTATCTTAAAAGATTTGTATTTCGTTCATTCCAAGTATTAGTGGAGTAAGCACTAGTTCCCTACTGATAGATTCCTCGATCAATATGTCACTGAGTAACTAGGCTATCGTGATTCTGATCGGAGTAGTTTATCCAGCCAAACAACACTAACCGATGAAGGTATAACGACCCTTATATGGAAATGAATCATGGGTGCATGAATAAGGCGACAAACCAATCTTGATGTACGACCTTTCTTAACCCCACAAGAATACTTTAGTCTAAACAAAACATTTAAGTTCAAGATCAGGTTTTGTGTGTGTTGATCACTTTCTATCGATGGATTTGTAAAGTCTAGGTATGATGATTTACACAGTAGGTAACTATGACTCTTCCCGTGGGTAAACCAAGTTCTTAGCCGAATTACAGTACCTACTTTGCTTTAACCCCTAGACTTGTTTAACTATGTTTGTATTTAAGCACAGTAATTATCCATCTATGATATAAACCAGCCCTTACTTTAAAATCCCAATAAATCCCTAATTTATTAACAGTGTAATATTTGTGTTCAATGAGAAAACATTATTCCCACAGTCACTGTGTACTTTGCATTCTAATGGGAAAGCAGTATTTTCCACAGTTCCAGTGTACTTTGCATTCAGTTTAGAAAACATTGTTCCATAATCACATTGTACTTTGCGTTCAATAGTGAAAGCATTATTTCCATGGTGACGATGTACTTAGTGTTCGGTCTAGAAAACAATGTTTACACTATTTATAAACACCTTTCGATAGGGTTCGCGACGTCCTATCATTAAGGCCATAATCACGTTTACTAGTCGAAAGTCGTTTAGTTTAATTGAGGTTTAAAATCAAAGGTAGAAAGTAAATCAACACACTATAGATTAACATTAATCAACAACGGATAATGCCCATGACTTTCATAGCTTCCATGTTCCGTACTCCACACATTCCTGATGTTTCTGGCGCTATACAAACGAAAGTCGTATAACGTTACCTCCGTTGTTTTCCTAACGACATCATCCCAATTAATACGACTAATTACGTCATAGAAAACACGCAATAATACTACTCGCTAACCATGGCAAACGATCCTAAATCTAGCATGACAACAGTAATAACAATCATCATAATAAAAATAGATAAATGATAGATATAACTTGAGTAACAGCGTAGCTGAATACAACGTGAATGATTACAAGCGGAACTCCGAGTATCCTCCAAGCAATATTACAATATTACCCCTCTATTCATCTGGTTAATACCGTGACTAACTAGCCACTAACAATGAAAAACAAAAATCTAATCTAGAGAGAGAGTAGAGAAGTGTGTGTATGATAGAAAAATTGAGAGTGTGTGAATGAGGTGATTTGATCCCATATATATACTAGTTGCTCAGCCATATTCCTCAGCCGTATTTCCACCTTCAAAATCTCAGCCGTATTTCACAACCGTATCAAAATCCAACCTTGTACGGGAAAATCATAGAATACGGGAGATATTGGCCGTATACGGGAGATATTGGTCGTTTTCGGGAGGGACCAGGCTGTATACGGAAGAGATTGGCCATATACGGCTGGCACCAGGTCGTATACGCCCTTGCCAGGCTATATACGGCTGAGGCTTGGCCGTATACGGCTGGTCTTGCCCGTATACGGCTTGGCTCTCCCGTATCTCGGTCTTCGGTTGCCTTGATTCTTTGTTTGGGCGTAACTTTCTCGTCGGTTGTCCGTGTTGAGCGTTCTATATATCCATGGGTTCGTAATTTCCTAAGGGAGAAAATGAGATAGGTTAGAGGACATAATTCCAAGCGGAACTCAAAAAGTGCTAAAACACGTGAACGAGAATGCTTAAGATCGTTTGTGCTTTGTTTTATTCGTTTTTAGGCCTTTTTGGTTGATTCTTGAAGCATTGTCTATATTTTAGCCATCATTATGAAATTTAGTAATAAAATATATATTTTGAATGTTTTCATCCATAATCAAGCTAAAAAGGTGAGATAATAACGCACAAAAACTTGACTTTTTGCGTGTTATCAAATATCCCACACTTAGACTTTGCTTGTCCTCAAGCAAAACTCAAATTACTCACTTGCCTTCCCAAATGAAAATATTTGAAAGTGGTAATGCATTTCGGGCGAATCAAAATGTTAAGAGCAAACAATCTCATACACAAGTAACATATCCTGGAAACTGAGAGAAAATAAGGTATTCATTTCAGAAGCATGAAATAATTCCTTGGGCATGCTTTTGGGATATACATGACTAGGCGATCTCACAAGGTGGTCACTCAATTCACTCAGAAGTGTTTCGGGTTACCTATCATTCTAATCAAACGAAATTGCTCATAAGCCAGTCATGCAGCATCCATCGTCATAGGCTTGCTCGAAAATCACATCTCCACCACTTAGGTGAGGACGGTGCTAATCATCCCAGGACATTCAGATGGGTTTTATACCATTTTACTAGGAAGATTACCCTGAGGCCTAGAGTCAAGACGTTGAGCTAGTTGTCCAATCTGGGCCTCAAGATTTTTGAGAACGGCCAGTTGGTTCCTAAGGTATAGGTCCGTTTGGTCTTGCCTAGCACTAGTCTTTTGGTTAATCTGGTGTTGGCCTTGGATGAACTTATTGAGGGTGTCATCTGTACTAGTAATGGGCATAAGGGTTTTGTTAGGTTCAGTCGGTTGAGCTGCATCGGGTGCAGTTAATGACAGTGGTTGGTTGTAGGTGAGTTGGGGTTGTTGTGGGTACCTAGGTTGGTAGTTAGCTTGAAATGGTGGTTGATTCCTAGGTGGATATTGAGTGCCTCTAGTCCTAGGGGGAGAGGTTTGAGCGAAACCAGACGGATTTTGAGGGCGAGCTGGAAATTGAGTATAGTAAATCGTGCCGTCAGCAGGATCCTCGTACTCAACCTCATAAGTTTCTGTAGGTAGGTTGGCACAACTCTGGCATGCTTGAGCTTGGTGCACGTGTTGGGATGGTTTCTTTAATTCACCGATTTGTTTTGTCAAGGTCTCGATCTTCTCAGTCCAGGACTTGATAACTTCAGCCTGGATTGGGTTGGATGCGCAAGCGGTGCCGATGATGAGGAATGCTCACCAGAGTTCCAATCGTGATGGTGCATCGTCATATTTTCGATCAGGTTCCACGCCTCATTGTGAGTTAATTGCATGAAGTTGCCTTGAGCAGCAGCGTCAAGATTGATGCGATGGTTTGGAACAAGACCGTTGTAAAACGTGCACAACTGGCTGGTTTTCTCAATTAGGTGGTTAGGACATTTGTTTAGGAGACTCTTGAATCTCTCCCATGCCGTATAGATAGATTCATCATAAGCTTGGTGGAAGTTCATGATGTCATTCTTACATTTGGTTTGTTTAGTTGGAGGGAAGCACTTAGTTAAAAACTTAGAACCCATCTCCGCCCAAGAGGAGATAGAGCCGGTCTCTAATCCCTCAAACCAAGTTAAGGCATGGTGAGTAAGAGAATAGGGGAATAGGTATAGGCGGACTATGTCCTAATCAACCCCATTCTGCTTATAAGAGTTGGTGGTTTGAATGAATTTGTTTATGTAGGCGTTGGGATCTTTGTTGGGTAATCCATGGAATTGGCAGAATTCCTTGATAAGCTGAACGATATGGTGTTTAAGTTCGAAAGACGCGCTGTCGATAACTGGATAGTTGATGGGTCCACCTCGTCCTTCGATTGATGGTTTGGTGCTATCGGCGAGAGTGACACGAGCAGCCATCGGTTGTCGAGTGCTTTTTTCTTTGCGGATAGTACGGATAATTGACTCGGGATCGGGTACGAAAATGAGAGGTTCAGATCCGGATGATCTAGTCGAATATCGTTGTGGGTTGTGGGAAGGAATTTTCGTCTGAATAAAGAAAAGTAAAACAAAACTACGGATATTTACTGGAAAGAAAAATTCGTCTATAACATCTTCGGATCTTACAACTGATTCCCCGGCAACGGTGCCAAAAACTTGATGCCGCCCGGAGGGTCAGGTTTATGAAGTCCTCTCCTTGTGAAGGGGGGGACGGTCCTCGTCGTCGAAGGACTGGACGGACCGTACCGAACGCCGATCAGTGGGTTTTAAAATTTGTATATGTGGGGCCTAAGTATACTTAAAACTATGAGAGTACAGTAGTAAGTATGACCTAGGGTCATTCTATAAACCATATGTATTGTGAAACGTTGACGTTGGAGACAATTTCTCTAACTAGTAATGGTTTGAAATGATTTTTGGAGGTTTTGTTTTTGGTTTTTTTATACTTAGGCTGAAAATTTAAATAAAGCGAATTAAGTATGGGTAGTTAGCAGATAATTTCGTGGAGGTGTTTGCTATGACTTCGGTAGCTTTCTTAACTGGGATGATGTAAGATTTATAAAATTATCTTACAAGATTTGTATTTCGTTCATTCCAAGTATTAGTGGAGTAAGCACTAGTTCCCTACTGATAGATTCCTCGATCAATATGTCACTGAGTAACTAGGCTATCGTGATTCTGATCGGAGTATTTATCCAGCCATACAACACTAAACGATGAAGGTATAGCGACCCTTATATGGAAATGAATCCTGGGTGCATGAGTAAGGCGACAAACCAATCTCGATGTCCGACTTTTCTTAACCCCACAAGAATACTTTAGTCTAAACAAGTTCAAGATCAGGTTTTGTGTGTGTTGATCACTTTCTATCGATGGGTTTGTAAAGTCTAGGTATGATGATTTACACAGTAGTTAACTATGACTCTTCCCGTGGGTAAACCAAATTCTTAGCCGAATTACGGTACCTACTTTGCTTTAACCCCTAGACTTGTTTAACTAAGTTTGTATTTAAGCACAGTAATTATCCATCTATGATATAAACCAGCCCTTACTTTAAAATCCCAATATATCCCTAATTTATTAATAGTGTAATATTTGCGTTCAATGAGAAAACATTATTCCCACAATCACTGTGTACTTTGCATTCTAATGGGAAAACAGTATTTTCCACAGTTCCGGTGTACTTTGCATTCAGTTTAAAAAACATTGTTCCATAATCACATTGTACTTTGCGTTCAATAGTGAAAGCATTATTTCCATGGTGACGATGTACTTAGTGTTCGGTTTAGAAAACAATGTTTACACTATTTATAAATCAGACCATGTTTTAGACACAGATAACTAAACACCTTTGGATAGGGTTCGCGACGTCCTATCATTAAGGCCATAATCACGTTTACTGGTCGAAAGGCGTTAAGTTTAATTGAGGTTTAAAATCATAGGTAGAAAGTAAATCAACACACTATAGATTAACATTAATCAACAACGGATTGTGCCCACGACTTTCATAGCTTCCACGTTCCGTATTCCACACATTCGTGATGTTTCTGGCGCTATACAAATGAAAGCCGTATAACGTTACCTCCGTTGTTTTCCTAATGATATCATCCCAATTAATATGACTAATTACGTCATAGCAAACACGCAATAATACTACTTGCTAAACATGGCAAACGATCCTAAATCTAGCATGACAACAGTAATAACAATCATCATAATAAAAATAGATAAAGGATAGATATAACCAGAGTAACAGCGTAGCTGAATACAAGATGAATGAATACAAGCAGAACTCCGAGTATCCTCCAAGCAATATTACAATATTACCCCTCTATTCGTCCGGTTAATACCGTGACTAACTAGCCGCTAACTACGAAAAATAAAAATCTAATCTAGAGAGAGAGTAGTGAAGTGTGTGTATGATAGAAAAATTAAGAGTGTGTGAATGAGGTGATTTGATCCCATATATATACTAGTTGCTCAGCCGTATTTCCACCTTCAAAATATCATCCGTATTTCCCAACCGTATCAAAATCCAACCTTGTACGGGAAATCATAGAATACGGGAGAGATTGGCCGTATACGGGAGAGATTGGTCGTATTCGGGAGGGACCAGGCCGTATACGGGAGAGATTGGCCATATACGGCTGGCACCAGGCCGTATACGGCTGAGGCTTGGCCATATATGGCTGGTCTTGCCCGTATACGGCTTGGCTCTCCCGTATCTCGGTCTTCGGTTGCTTTGATTCTTTGTTTGGGCGTAACATTCTCGTCGGTTGTCCGTTTTGAGTGTTCTTTATATCCACGCGTTCGTAATTTCCTAAGGAAGAAAATGACATAGGTTAGAGTTCATAATTCCAAGCGGAACTCAAAAAGTGCTAAAACACGTGAACGATAATGCTTAAGATCGTTTGTGCTCTATTTTATTCGTTTTTAGGCCTTTTTGGTTGATTCTTGAAGCATTATCTATATTTTAGCCATCATTATGAAATTTAGTAATAAAATATATATTTCGAATGTTTTCATCCATAATCGGGCTAAAAAGGTGAGATAATAACGCACAAAAACTTGACTTTTTGCGTGTTAGCACCGTATTCCTATCGTCAAAGTCCGGTGGAATTCGCGGCGTGGTCCGGAATTCACCTGGGAATGAGAGGATCAGATGCGACTCAAATATCCACAACTTTTCTTCGACTCCACTCACACGACTACTCAGACTTAAATTTCGGGATGAAATTCTTCTAACAAGGGGAGAATGTAACACCCGCCAAATTAGAGCTAGTTATTAGGTCCTAATCATTTTTGTAATACATGTAATTAGTACTGTGTTAGGCTAATTTGTGTATCAAATAATATATATTGTTGAAAATATACAATTACGCGATTTGGTTAAATCGAGCGCGTTTCAAATCGAAGGTAATTCGATTCAATTAATACAGACGTTGGTGAACAATTTTATTAAATAATATAATATTATTTAATAACGCTATTTTATCACAAATATTATTTTGATAATATTTCATAACTATTTCGTATCGTACGAACAAAAACTACGTGATTAAAAATACTAAACGCGCAAACAATTAAAACGAAGTTAAGATATATTTTATAACTCAATTATTAAGTAATTGGTAAAATACTTCAACAAAATATTGATGAAACATTCGTATTTTAAAACATATATTTAAATGCACAAATAATTAAGTTAAACGTTTAAACGATCGGGAAAACGAACACCACACGGAGCGCAAACGCAGGGGCGAAAAAGGAGGAGGCTTCATCAAAACCCCCTCCCCTCCCTCCTTTTTCCTCAATTCCCCCCCCCCCCTCCCTCTCTCTCTCTCTATTCTTCTCTCTCTCTTCCTTCCTTTCAAGACAACCACCACCACCACCACCTGTTTAATCATCAAAATAACACCACCACACTTACTCGGATCGTCTCACTCGTTTGGAAGAAAAGATTCACGGAGTCACAATCTACATTTCCATCTTTTCGAAATCTCTCCGCATGAACTTGTAAGATTCCCGACAAATCTCAAAACTCTTCGATTTTGTACATTTTTACTTGAAAGTTGTTTATTTAAGCTCATAATGTCCATCTAAGGGTTGGGTAAAAGAATCGGACCAATCGGGAACTGGAAAACTCGTTTTTGGCTCAAAATCCGTCGAACAGACATAAGTGTCGCATAGGCCAGACCAATATAGCGTCACTTACGTGCCGCATTAAGTGACGCATAAAACCCTAAATTTGCGTCACTTGCCTAAGTGCCGCATAAAACCCCTTTTTCCTGACACTTCCATCCGTCACTTATCCAGTGATGCCAAACACTACTTACCGACACTTCTAGCGTCACTTGCCTAAGTGACGCCTATAACCTAAATCTGATTTGTACCGTCACTTGCCTAGTGACGCTTAACACCTTTACCCGACACTCACACCCGGCACTTGCTTAAGTGTCGCATCTCATGCGTCACTTCCTCAAGTGACGCTAGTACCCCAGAATTTCTCATTTTATGCGACACTTCCTGAGTGTCTCATAGACCCTAAGTGTCGCTATAAGTATCGCATGAAACAGAACCCATCCATGGGACAGCCCCTTGGACCCCACCAGGGGTTGCCACCCCTGGGACCCCGCTAACCAGGGGCGCTGCCCCCGGACCCCCATCACCAAAAGTTTGTGAATACTTTTAAGTATGACACTCCAAAAATCATAACAATATTATTATTACAACCAGTCACCAATGGGCCATACACGTTTTCAAAGCTCAAACTTTTCAATCAAATCAAATCATTGGACATTACTAGTTGGATGAACAACTAGCATATATTATCTTTTAAGATACCTACTTATTTTATTTAAACTTGCGCGCTATAAACGCCCAGCAGGTTACAGTCTTCGGACACCCCATTTTACTTCACCACATTTGCCTCATTGCAACTCTTCAGGCTCAGGTGAGTCTCATAGCCCCGACTTTTTACTGTTTTTACTCCCGGGGTGGGAATACATGCTCTAACTGTTTTACACGTGAACACGAGTACAAAACTCGCTATATTCTAAATGAGCTATTTTCTAATCACTTTTATATCATCTACGATCATAGTTCTAGTAATACTTTATGTAGCGTGAATGTTAGTGTATGGTACCATATAGGACTGACCATCCTCGTCCGGGTCAGCAAGCACTGACTGGTTAAACGGACGCATTAACTTTTGTTCATACGAGTGTGGATTAGACATTCGCCTGGAGGCACCCACGATCAGACACTTTATTATGATCCTGACACCTACGTTAAGCGCAGACTATGACCTCATGGCAGACATATACATCATTTGATTAATTTCAAACGGTTATCATTAAACTTTGTGGTTCACACTTACATGATTATTATGCAAACCTGTGAGCTCACCAGTGTTAGCTGACCTTTTTAGCATGTGTTCTCAGGTACCCAACAGTAGTAGGACCTGTTCACTTAGGATGCCCATAGCTCGAGTCAGCATACACATCAGTAGATTATTTTGCATTACTACATTTTGTAACTAAGTTATGCCGATTAATCTCTAACCATTGTAATTATTGGGCTTTTGTAAACCTTTGTACATTGTAAAACTTTATATTATCAATGTATATGTAAAACGACGCATATAGAGTCATTCATTATATGCCTTGTGTGTTTTGATTATTGATTAGTAGCACCCCAAAGCTTGCTTCTGCAAAATAGTAAATTTGGGGGTGTTACAAAGGCCGAGAATTATGAAGACATAAAACTGCAATTCTTGGTGTTTGTATGCTCTCTCTGGCAAAACCCACCGCCAAGAGAGGTTGTTAAGACAGACACAACCACCATGACCGACCCTAGTGGGACCGTCACTAAAGCAGTCAATTACATCACCTTCGGACTTCACGGACTTGCGAGGACAACTTCAGAGCATCTTCATAACTACAAGGCAGAATTGAGAGATAGTCCATTTGAATTGGTTACGACAATAGTCAATCACTTCATAAGAATCTATCCACCTCGATACACTTTTCCACAACCTAGGGCCCACAACATTAACACATAGATCCCAGGGATGCATCCATCTCCATCTAGCCAGGAGAAAAGAAGTCGAGCTCTCGACTTTAAAAGAGCGTTTCTCGGGAGGTAACCCGTGCTTTTACATTTCTGCAATTTTAATTTCCAAGAAGTGATGAAGTCTCCAACTATCTTTCACACTCGAACATACCTCCTCTTTCAAGGAAGTATAAGCATCTTATATCCGACGTGTTCACACCTACGAGACCAATCACAAGAAGACTTGATCAAGAGTGAACCCAGCAAGACGAAGTTCGGCAAACACATACCATGGAGCACTGCAACTACTGGGGAGTACTCCTATACCAGTCTCTTTATTTCGTTATAAATATACCATATCCACTACGCTTATCACTAAGTGTGGGATTCAAACCCAACACACACTGCTAAAAGAATACGTCTTAGATGTTTCAAATCCTAAGTGTGGGATTTTAACCCAGTCAAAGCTTAGAATAACATCGAGGACGATGTTCCTTTAAGTGTGGGATAGCAGTAGTTACACTACTGTAAAAAGGATAATGGTATATGCTTGATTCTAAGCTCGTTGCTCTTTAGACCATCCTTCTCCAATAAGTAAACAAAATTTTTCAAAATTGAGTTAAAAATATGTTGAAAATGAAAATTTTTAGACAAAAAATGATTTACTTTGGGGAAGAAAGATAAATAAAATACAAATTCCTTTGGAAAATTAGTTTAGTAATCCCATAAAGAGCATCGCATGACTACGCACACAACAAACAAACTTTCGATTCGTGAGGTATCTTAAGCAATATAAAGCATTCATTTTAATGCTTCACTTCTTCGATTCTTGAGTGTGCCGATGTATGCGTTTAGAATCAGAACTTTCTCCGGTTATGCATTTCGAATCCGAATTGGTGAACGAAAAGGAGATCGAATCACATCATTCTTAAACTCATCTATACACCCAGAAAATGAAAATACGTTATCCATACCCTCTCGAAAGCATCCTTCAACTTCATAGAAAATTCCAAAGATGAAAGAAGAGGAGCTACACGGATATGACGTCGGAAAAAAAAATCAAAAGAAAAGAATTCGAAGAAAAGAAAGTCAAATGGAGAAAAAGACTCCTACCAAAAAATCATGAGAAAAAGAGCGTCAATCATCCCAAAAATTCCAGCTTTCCTCTTCACAAAAAATAAACCTATGAAAAAAAAACAACACAACCCCCTCTCATATCACCAACACTCCACTCCAAAAAAAACCCTACATCACTTCTCCTAGAATGATTGTGGCTAGATCGACTTCGCGCTCAATTAAAAGGTAACGATTTGATTCTCGATCAAGCCTATGACGATAAACGATACATGACTGGCGTTCTGAGTGATTGATAATATTAGAATAGGAAACCCTAAACACTTTGAGTCATATATCTAAGATCAAATATCAAAAGCATGCTCCCAAAGATTACAACCCTACTTTTTCAAAAGCACAAATATTTTATTTTCCAAAACCCCCTCAGTAAAAAGTTCCGCTCTAAAATATTTCATTATCTAACTATCGTTAACCATGCCTGAAATTCGAGTTTGCTTGAGGACAAGCAAAGTTCTAAGTGTGGGATACTTGATATCGCGTTAAAAGTCACGTTTTTACTACCGATATCTCTCTCATTCTGCAACAATACTTGGCAAATACACTCAAATAATGCACAAATCAGTGATACTTTGTCAAGAAGGTCAAAATAGAGTTGCACGAGAAAAATCAAGCGAAACGGACGAAAAATGAAGATTCCACACACATTTGAAGATTCAAGAAATCAAGACAAGATTTAAAGGCAAAAGTGCCCATCACTGAGATTTCTCTTATCCAAGATATTCGTTTTCAAAATACGAATCTAAATGAAGAAGAATCAACAAAAACGGATGAAGAATGAAGATTCTACGTACGCCGGAAGATTCAAACAATTCGTACAAGACATCTAAAGATCAGAGATGCATTTCAGGGATTTCTTTTCATCAATGTCTTCGTTTTTGAAAATGAATCCAATGCAAAAAGAATCGACGAAACTGGACACATAACGAAGAAGATACGCGCGATTTAAGAAACGAAATGAAAGACGGCGAACCGGAACGGCAGCATGGCACCCGCCGCCGGCTGCATGGGTGGCGGCGCTGGCCACCATCCCCCGTCCGCTTTTTCATCCTCGCCCGTACTCGCAGGGTATATGTGCTAGGCCTTTTCCGCTACTCTAGGGTACACGTGCTAGACCTTTACGCGCTTTAGGGTACATGTGCTAGCAACTTTTCCACCTTTTGCTAACATATGCCCCAAGTTGATAAATTGCACCCATTTTCCCCTATAAATAGGAGGCTCCATGGCTCATTTCAAGACACACCATTCCTAACACATATTTCTTAGGAAAAACACCTTTCCTACACCATTCTTAGAACAATACTTCTACTTAGTTATTAGTTCTACTTTCTCTCTCTAATTTCTTACTCTAAATTAGTTTTAGGCTAGTATAGAAACTTGTTTTGAATAGAACGAAAGCAAGGAATGCATTGTAATCTTTGGTGTACGCTTGAAATTATGTCAATTAATTCAAGTCTATTCTCTCTTGCATTTAATCCTGGTTCTTTCTATCCTTATCTATCTTAATTAATTACATTTATATTGATTATGCTAGATTTAGTTATTGCCATGATTAGAGAGTAATATACTTACTTTGTTTGCATGCGATGTAGTTAGTTAATTATGGGATGATTTATAATTAAATATTAAAGATCGGTAGTATTGCTTTGATCGCCTTATTGCATGTTCTTGTTTGATTGTTGCCTTAGGATAATCATAGTGGTAAAATATAAACGGTCTTAATTATCGTAAAGTAATATGACGGCCCCTATTCGACTGTTACTCGATATAGTACTAGAAACACTTCAAGGTGGAGTACAAATGTATGGAAGTTGAGGAACGACTGAAGGTAGTCATATTACGAAATGGTACAATATTACGAAGTAATATGATGGTCCCTATTCAACGGTTACTCGATATAGTACTGGAAACACTTCAAGGTGGAGTACAAATGTATGGAAGTTGAGTAACGACCGAAGGTAGTTATATTACGGACTAATATATAAAATGAGAAACCTAGTTTACTTAACCTTTCTAAATAGACTTTTAAACTTCAATTTAATCTAATCGCCTTTCCACCAATAAACGTGATTACAACACCTTTTTAACGACATCCAATTAAAAGTTAGTTAGTCATTTGTGTCAATATAATTTGTCAAAGGTATGAAACTATGGAACCACAAGGCTACATGGGGGATTATCGTAGGACAAGACATGGCCAAGGTTTGAAGGGGCGGAACCACTTTAAGTGAGTAACATTGTGGATAATCAGGGGATTTATTGGGTAGTCTTAAGTAAGGGCTAGTTTAAAGTCATAAATGAAATTTTTAAATATACAAATCTGTTAGGATGACGAGGAATCGTTATATGATTCCGTTTTGTCTAATACCTTTAGATTTTGTTCCCGTTCATACGAAAGTATTATTAAACCATAATTAAGATTTTGCTTATTATTCTAAATACTTTGTAATGTTATTATAACCTAGCTCCCGGTGTGACATGCTAATGGAACTTTAATTAGTAGGGAATCTAGTGTTTACATACAAGTATTCAAGAATGATAATTAACAAATATCTCTTAAAACAGTTTCTCCAAGCACCATCCCATAACTTAATTAACGAAGTCTCAGCAAATACTCTTTTTATTTATCTGCTTTAGCTTTTATTTTAATTTGCTTTTATTTATTTATTTACTTTCCTAAGTTAGTTAATAGAAAAACCAAAATTCCCCCATTATTTTATAAACCCTTCACTAGTTTGAAAGCCCTCATCTGCCACGCCTTAGTTTCAATTTAGTCGGTTTGAAGAACGACTCTAGGTCATACCTACCACTTGCTCACCCTTAGGATTAGCACTGTTAGGGAAAACTTAGGCCCCGAAATTATAAATTTAAAACACCCACTGATGCCCGTCGCCAGTAGCCGGTGCAACAACAAGGGTAAAATCCTTACCGACCGCTGGTGACGCATCAAGAACAGACCACTTTTTATAAATCGATTCAGGTTGGTTAGCACAATTCAAATCCCACTCAAGATTGCAGATTAAGCTCTTCTCTCTAGACATGATAATCAATCGAGATCGAAATACATCCGTAAAACAAAAGCTCTGCAGTGCACCTATATTGTGATGACTTCGTAGTATACTGCGATGCTATACACCAAGATCTCGGTCGCGTTCTGATGCAACGAGACAAGGTCATTGCCTATGCCTCTCGACAACTCAAAGTTCACAAAAATAACTACACCACTCATGACCTCAAACTTGGAGCTGTCGTCTTTGCACTCAAAATCTGGAGACATTACCTGTACGGCACAAAATGTACGATCTTCACCGATCACAAAAGTCTCCAGCACATCTTTGATCAAAAGGATCTCAACATGAGACAACGTCGCTGGGTCGAGTTTCTCACCGATTATAATTGTGAGATCCGATACCATCCGGGCAAAGCAAATGTGGTTGCCGATGCCCTCAGTGGAAAAGAACGCACAAAACCACTTCGAGTCCGAGCCCTCATTATCACAATTCACAATGATCTTATTTTACAGATTCTCACTGCTCAACTCGAAACACTTAAACCCAAAAACATCAAAAACGAGGCCTTGCGAGGCATGGACAAACAGTTCGATACCAAACCAAACGATACTCAACAATTCTCTAACCGGATATGGTTACCTAGCTTCGGCAACTTACAAGAATTGGTGATGGATGAAGCTCACAGGTCTCGCTATTCTATCATGGATCTGACAAGATGTATCACGGTATCAAGAAACTATACTGGTGGCCTAACATGAAAGCTGACATAGCCACGTATGTCAACAAATGCTTAACCTGTTCTAAGGTCAAGGCCGAGTATCAGAAACCTTCCGGATTGCTCCAACAACCGGAAATCCCTTAATGGAAATGGGAGCATAACTCCGTGGATTTTATCACAAAACTTCCAAAAACATCTAGTAGTTGCGATACCATTTGGGTGATCGTAGATCAGCTCACAAAATCCATTCATTTCCTCGGCATCAAAGAAACTGACAAGATGGAACGTCTCATACGAATCTAACTGAAAGAGATTGTATCCTGACATGGCGTTCCTATCTCGATTATTTCTGATGGAGATAGTCGTTTCACATCTCGCTTTTGGCAATCATTACAAAAATCATTGGGTACTCGCCTAGATATGAGTACTGCATACCGTCCTCAAACCGACGGCCAAAGCAGACGAACTATTCAAACACTAGGGGACATGCTACGAGTCTACGTAGTTGACTTCAGTACCAATTGGGAACATCATTTGCCATTGTGCGAATTTTCATACAATAACAACTACCATACCAGTATTAGAGCTGCACCTTTTGAGGCACTGTACGGTCGTAAGTGTCGGTCACCTATCTGTTGGACAGAAGTGGGAGAAAGCCAACTCACTGGTTCGGAAATCATTCATGAAACCACCGAGAAAATCGTTGGTATCCAGTTCCGGCTGAAAGCCGCACGTGATCGTCAGAAGAGTTATGCTGACGTGAGACGCAAGCATCTCGAGTTCCAGGTTGGGGATCGAGTGTTGCTCAAAGTATCACCTTAGAAAGGTGACATTCGCTTCGGCAAACGCGGGAAACAAAATCCCATATACATTGGGCCTTTTGAAATCCTCGAAAGGATTGGTCCAGTGGCATATCGATTGCAGCTGTCACCCGAGCTCAGCAGCGTGCATCCCACATTTCACATTTCTAATCTTAAGAAATGCCTGTCTGATGAGACACTCATTATTCCTCACGATGAAATCCGCATCGATGACAAACTTCATTTCGTAGAGGAACCCGTAGAAATCATGGACCGTGAGGTCAACAACTCAAACAAAGTCGTATTTCCATCGTTAAAGTCCGGTGAGATTCGCGGCGTGGTCCGGAATTCACTTGGGAATGGGAAGATCAAATGCGACTCAAATACCCACAATTATTCACAGACTCCGCTCATACGACTCAGAGCTAAATTTCAGGAAGAAATTCTCTTAACAAGGGGAGAATGTGACACCCGCCAAATTAGGACTTGTATTAGTGCCTAATCAGCTTGTTAATACGTGTAATTAGTTTTGTAATAGACTAATTATGTGTATCATTATATATATTTGAGAATATATACACGTACGCGATTTATTTGAATCGTGCATTGTCATGTTGGATGGATTCCGATATATTATTAATACGGACGTTGGTGAAAACTTTTAATAAATAACATAAAACTATTTGATATTTAAATACTAGTTATTTACATAATATTATTATGTATTAATAATATACGAAACAATGTACGTTTTATTTAAAACGTAACCGACACGAATTAAACGCGCGAAACGCGCCCGACAAACAAAATAAGCTCAAGTTATATTTTTATAACTCAATATTAAGTATTTTAATTTAATACTTTGGTTAAAAATATCGCAAATATACGATATCAATTATAACGTTTAAAACGTTACACGATTAGTTAAAACGCAAAACGAATGTATAATTCGCAACCGACAACTAACGAAACATTTTATAAAATGTTTACTGAGTATTTTAAACAATACTTCAATCGAAAAATTTACAAATTTATATCGTTCACTAAACGCACATGATAAACGTTTAACGATTAAACGAACGATGAAACGAACGGGTAAATGAACACAGTGCGTAACGTAGCTTTGGAGAAATGATTTAAACATCACATGGGGGTAACGAACACCACCCATACCCCTTCACCCCTTTCCCTTTGATGACTTACACAACCCACAACCCATTCCCATTCACTTTCTCAACACTCAAGCTCATTCTCTCTCAAATCTCCATCACCCTTCACTCTCTCTCTCTCTTTGAACGACTTCCACAGACTCCAAAGGCTGTCATAAGTCCACCACCATAGTGCCACCACGAGCCGCCATGCCGGAAATCAAGAAAACGTGAGAAAATGAGCATTCGACCTCTTTTCTCCTTCTCCTCACCATTTCTTTGTAAGAACTCTTGAACTTTTCTTAGATTTATTTGGTTACTACTTATTTACATGTTAGCTTGCTTATTTCGCTAGAAAATATCCAAATCAAAGATTAAAACACGTTTTGCACAACACATTAAACATCATAGATTCTGTCCCTGAAAAACAGTTCCACGAAAGAATTAATATAAAATCATGTGTTTCGAATTAGACCATGAAACACATACCAAAATTTCTGTATGGATGTTAGCTACACCTTTTGTGTTTGTCACTTGGACCAGATCCTAACGAATCCGAGTGTAGAAATGGATCTTTGAGTGTTACTCGATTTTGTAACAAATCTGACCACACCTCCTTTCCTTTTTTGTTTAAAATAGTAAATGAACCCCTAAAATCTTGATAAAGTGCAGATTTAAGCTAGATATATTGATTATTATGTGTGATTTTTGGTGGGACTTGGTTGGGACTGAAAAGTGTAAGAAACGAGAGATCTATCGAGCAAAAATCTGGAACTAAGGGGCCTAGGGGCTGTTTTGGTAATTTTGTAAAAAGTGACACTTCGAGAGACCCACGAAACGTAAAGAAGATTTTCTAAAACTTATTTAACATATTTAAGACTTCCCAAAAAAATTCGGCTCAAACCGAACACATTTGACCAAGTCAACAAAAATGAACACTTAGACAAGAACGAAACCTCAGACTTGCGACAATATCATTGTCGTAATAATCATTATCGCATAAAGACTCGATACGCGCAAAACACATGCGACAATGTCATTGTTGCAAACACCATTTTCGTAACATCATTGTCGGAATCACATTGTCGTAATAACCATTGTCGCATAAAGACTTGATACGCGCAAAACACATGTGACAATGTCATTGTCGCAAACACCATTGTCGGAATCACATTGTCGTAATAACCATTGTCGTATAAAACTCGATTGTCGCAGCATCATTGTCGTAGCATCATTGTCGCATTAACTAATACTTTTGTACTTGAAACCGTCTCATAATTCTTATTATCTCATGAATAGTAATCCTTATTGTCTCATGAATACTAATTCCCGACAATCTTATTGTCTCATGAATCGTAATTCTTATTGTCTCATTAATAGTAATTCCCGACAATCTTATTGTCTCATGAATAGTAATTCCCGACAATCTTATTGTCTCATGAATAGTAATCCTTATTGTCTCATGAATAGTAATTCCTGACAATCTTATTGTCTCATGAATAGTACCTTCGTGATTGTCTCATAAATAGTGTCCAACACTAACTTTGCATAACCGACTTTTCAACAGACAATATCACGATATACTTGATATAACGTCAATGACAAGAATACAATATTTAGAATAACTCGGAAACATATGACACATATACTTTTGTAGTATACCACGAGAGAAACATAATAATAATGCTTTTAATAATCATTATTACAAAACTCATCAACGGGCTGTACATGTTTTCAAAACACAAACAAAACAACCAAATCATTTGGATATTTCTAGTTGGATGAACAACTAGCATAGATGGTCTGTTGAGACGTCTACACATATTTATAACCTTGCACGTTTTGAACGCCCGACATGTTACAGTCTTCGGACACCTCATTGTACTACATCATACTTGCTTCATTGCAATACTTCAGACTCAGGTGAGTCTCATAGCCCCTCATTTTCTGTTTTCAATCCAGGGGTGGGAATACATGCTCTGTTTTACTTTTACAAGTGAACACAAGTACAAAACATCGATATATTGACTGCATGAGTTTGGTTTACCTAATCATGAAGCCCTTCACTACATAGTTTGTTAGTATTGCTATAGCGTGAATGTTAGTGTATGGTACCATATGGGATTGACAATCCCCGTCCGGGGTATTCGCGCTACCACGACTGCGGTCGAACGGACGCATTATCATTTGTTCATACGTGTGTAGATTAGGCATATGAAGAAGGCAAACTCGCTCAGGTACTTAATTGTGATCCTGACACTCTCAGTTAAGCTCAAACTATGGACTCATGGCAGTAGTATGCATCACTTAATTTATATCAAACATTACTAGTAAATCTTGTGGTTCATACATTATGGTTTCATCATTTCACCTGTGAGCTCACTAACTTTTAGCTGACCTTTTAGCATGTATTCTCAGGTACACAACAGTAGTAGGACTGTTCAGGATTAGCTAGCTCTAGTTGCATTCAGATATCATGAGTTTCACGTGCATTTTTACATTTTGTAAAATTAGATATGCCTTAGATTCTTTAACATTTAGCTTGCGAGCTTTTGTAAACAGTATAACATGGTAAAACTTTTATATTATCAATGTAATGAGTTAAACGACGCATATAGAGTCATTCACTTTATCTTATGTGCTTTGTTTATTGATTAGTCGCGCCCCGACCTGATTTGCTTCCGCAACATGATTTTGGGGGTGCGACAGTAACCTCTAAACCCCAAACCCTAAACCCTAAAAGCAACAGTAACACATCTGTTACAAATTTATAAAATCCACCAAAAAATGAAGAAAAAAAAGTTGTCAAAAGTATGCCTTGAGGGACGGAAAATCGAAGAGGATAAAACTCTAAATTTAATGGTGCAATTTTCATAATTTTTCGATTTGTCATTTATGAGATAATTGATGTTGGGGGTAAATGGGTTTTGTACATGTAAGATATTTTCTTTGTAGACATGACATGATATCATTGGTTCCCTCATTCTTACACAAATTTCTATTCTCATTTGAACCCACCCTTACTTTAAAAAGAAAACATAGGATTTTTGTTTGTTTCAATATGGTATTGGTCATTATGAAAGATTACTTTTTTTTTTCTTATAAGGAATTAGTGGCCTTCTTCAATATTGTTCTCCAAACCACATTTTACTCTATAAACTAGTTTTATGACCCATAAAAACACGGATTTGTTGAAATGATTTAACTTATATGATTATCTGATGAAAGTTTTAATTATTTTAGAGGCAACTTGTAATATGTATTAACTTTCCTAGTCATTTAAAAGCTGTTCTTTATTTACTTTACACTATTTGTATAACACCCCTCATTTTAAACTTGAATATTATAATATTTATCTCGGAAACGTAAATTTTAAAACATATTTTACTACTATACATTCAAAGTAATGTACATAAACCGTTCACCTATTTATTACACAACCGTTTAAACTATTAAAATCATAATACACTTATTACAAAAAGGGGTATTATAAAATTCCAAACATAGTTTACAACAAAACCATATCAGAGTGGATGGCGCGGTCAAACATTCTATGCGTACACATCTGCTTCCTGCTACCTACATACCCAAAATATAACCTGCAGGAAGTAAAATGAGGGATTAGCACAAAGCAAAGTGAATGAATTCTTCACCCACAATTCAACTTAGCATAACCACCTGTTTACATCAAATAATCATAAACACATATTTCACGGTACAACAATTCAACAATGAGGATCGGTGGCTCTTGAGAAACCTTAATGCCGCGGTGGCTCTCAGGAACACTTACCCAACACTCTGTAAGGCCAATACAGAATAGACCGATAACTAACGGTTATTATACTCAATCACATGTTCTACACACAACGAATGAATCAAGACCCTGTGTAATTCACACATTAACCAAATAGCCCAGCTACCCAGTTGACCTCAATACACTGATGCCTTAAGGCCACATAGCACATAGATTTATAATCAATTACTCAGATTAAATAATTCAACAAACACATCTACGTTCACTTGTTGTAACCAAACAGTTACAACTAAATCACAAGGTGAGTTCTAAATCCACTCACGGATACCTCTGACGTCTCCACACTCAGGATTCTTATATCACTGAGTCTTAGGTTGATCTGAAATAGAAAATCAGATATAAGTTAGTATTTCGTTCTATAATCATCATCATAGCATATTTATTCAATCAGTTAATCCCTGAAGTCTAGGCAAAGAAAAGTTCAATCAGAAATAAAATCAGAAAATCCTGAAATGACATTTAAAAACTGAAAAATGTCATTTTCGGCCCCTGGGCTCTTAGAATAGATCCTTGATCAATAGGCCGTTTCCGAGTGATTATGCGAATTTCAACCCAATCCGAGTTAATGAAATTGTCACTTATCCGTGACCCCGAAAACACTTGCGCGTTTTCAAAAGTTACAAAAAAAAAAGTTTAAAAATCTCGGTTTGCAACTATCTCGACTCGCACAGTCAACTCGGTTCGGAGAAACTCGGTTCGCACCGCAGTTTCAACTCGCATTGCTACTTATCTCAGTTCGCAGGCGATTCAGCTCGCTTCACAAATGCTCACTTCGCACAGCGAAAACTCAACTCGCACCGCAGCACTCGGTTCGCACATCTCAATTCGCATCGCAACATCTCATCTCGCTTCGCAACATAAACTCAATTCGCAAGACGAACTGAGAACTGCGAACTCCGCTGCTGTTACGAGTTTTTCGAATCAAAACTCTAAAAAACTCAATTCCATGGTTTCTAACACTTTACTAACATCAAATAACACTTAATAACAACAAAATCAAGCTTCAATTTGATTCGATCACTCAAAATCAAACTCACTTTTAAAGAAGATGTAAGTGAACAAGATGGAGAAGATGATGATGTTTAAGATGATGATCATAATAGTTCTGATGTTGTAGAATCAAAATTACATAAACGAATTGGTGAAACTTGGTTATGATTTTATGAAATTGTAAGTTCTTCAAAGAAAGTGATTAAACCTTTAGAGCATAAGGATATTAAGGTCGACTCACTACCGACTTTGATATCCAATTGCAATAATTTTATACCCGTCCTAAATCTCTTATCTGGAACCTAAAAATCATTTGCGAGAAAATTATTTTATTTTACCGTCATCTTTAATAATTTAAAAGAACTAATATTTCACTATTCACAATAAGTCATGGGACTTATTTACCTAAGTTTCACAATAAAATAAAATATCTAATATCAAGTAATTTCTAAAAACAATTAAATAACCAATTTAAATAAAGGAATTACCAGACCAGTGAAGAGGGTGTTACAATTTGTGATTCGATAAATTCTAGAAATCACATATTTACTAAAAGCTAATATAGGTTAAGCTAACTCGATCATACTGCAAGGCTATAAGTTAAACTTCATTAATTACCATTACCATTTTTGTTATTTGAGAAAAGTGAAACTTCATTTTGTATCACACAACAAAAATTTAGAGAAATCAAAATTTCATTACAAACTTCACAAACACATATTAACGTGCAATACATCACGTACATATACATAAATAACCACAACCCATTGACCCATTACTGCCAATACATTTATGACCCAAATACTATATATACATACTACTATATACATTTGAGACACATCAAAATATTCATTCAAGAAAAATACACCACAGTATCCGGGAACAACTCCAGCCACTCTAATATGATGATTAAGTAGCCTGCTTCCTTCCTCTCGTACCCACAACAGAACCCAGCCTAAAGCCATACCTATACCCCTACCATAACTTTTATATTAGCACCCTTTTCTCATCCTTATACCAGTAGATTTACGATCTTATCAGATGGATCAACATCTCAATCTTTATTATTTCATTTTATATCATAAAAAATACATCTCTTTCTGCCAATTTCTCTGTAGTCAATTACTCAACTGTCATTTTTTCATATTCTTAACACAACACCAGAAACATTTAACGAGGTTTAAACTTAAATGTACCATAGACTAAAGGTAAAAAAATCCATTATGGAAATAAAAAGATAGTTTATCAACCAATGATGATACAGATGCAAGAGTTGGCACATTTTGTGTATGAAACGCATTATGTAAGGTTAAAACTGCAAATAGCCAGTTTTTCTAGTGAGTAGCTTGACTGTCCCCATTTCTGAATGTATACAAACCAATTCATTTCTTTCTTCCTTCATGCCAAGTGATTTGACGTAAAAAGTCATGTTTTACGTACATCTTTTACCTCATATTTAGTACTTAATTAACAAAATCATGCCAATAAAGTACACATTTATCACATTTTGTTAAAAAGGTCAAAACTTTATAAGTATTTCAAAAATAACAGTAAATGAACGAAAAACACATTTAAATAGGCATAATTCGTTCGACACGCTATTTTATCATAAAACTCCGATCTGGGACTTAATAAGTATCTTAAAATGTAGGTCTGGAGATTACGAACGCGTGGATATAAAGATCGTCAGAAACGGATCAAGAACGAAGAAGTTAGAGCCAAACGAGTACGATCCAGCACACAAGACTTACGATCCAGCACACAAGACCACGACCCAGGGTACACCACCAGGGGCCGTATACCACCCTCTAGGGGCCGTATACACCCCTGTAGAGGCCGTATACCCCCCTATTGGGGCCGTATACCCCTTCTAAGGGGTGGTATACCCCCTCTTTGGTGTTGGATACCCCCTGTTTGCAACCGAATACGCCCTATTTGCCACCGAATACGCCCTATTTGGTGTCAAATACGCCCCTTTAGGTGTCGAATTTCATAGCTCGAGGGTGTATTTCAGTGTAAATAACGGGTGAGGAATGTTGTATGTAAATTTAGTTCTTGATGCCTATAAATAGAGGCTTAACCTCCTCATTTCCATATCAACTCACATTCCATTCTTCATTCAATAATTAACTCTCACTCTTGTAATTTTCTTAGTTAGTTTCTCTCTCTAACTTCTCTCTCTAGAGGGTTAGAGAGTAGTTGATGGGTAGCTAATAGATTAGAGTAGAGAGTAGCTTTTGTAATCAAAGAGTATTGGTGTTCAAGCTTTTATTCAAGGATTGCAAGTTCTATTCTCTTGTTGCGCTGCTCTATTATCCGGTGATATCTATTCTCTCATACTGTTATTACATCTGATTTATCCATGCGTAATATTATGGTATGTGCTTTACTTATTGTCATGTTTATTGAGTAGTGTAATATTGTGATTGTTGAAATGTAGATATTTAGGAGTAGGGATGATATTAAATTAATCTTTAATTAAATATGTGATTAGAAATTGTTATGTTATGTACCGGGTTAAACTTTTCAAGCGGTAGATCTAAACCATCCATTCCACCCTTTCCAAACTTTCACGTGAGTATTACTTTAGTATTAGGACCTGATCAACCCTAGTATCGGTAGATAGTTATCTGTGTTATTGTATGAAGCTGTGGACATGCTATAAAACGGCCCAGTACTTAGTATAGCGCTGGAAACACCGCTAGTGGAGTACAAATGTGTGGAAGCTACGGACCGGTCGTACGCATATGACACCGTGGATACCTGGAAGTCACCCTTCCTGAACATGGTCTAGGTATATATAAAAGCTGTGGAACTGCTGAAAAACGTAGTATACACCATGAAACGAACCTAGGGATGAACGTTTGATCGCAAAGGAGGGTCTACACCTTGACAGAAGTATTTGTGTTCCTCGATTAAATCTAAGGGATCTTGAAAAGAAAGCAAACATTCAGATGTAGTGTAGGATGCTTAAACCTCTTGATCCAACATAACTGACAGTTTAACATACATTAGCAAGCAATAGTACGACCCTTAATAAAATCAATTAGAATTAGGTGTTAAGAAAAGTCAGAAATTAAATATCGGTCTGTTGCCTTATTCATGCGCCCAGGAGTTAACTCCAAGACGGGTCACTAGTCCTCATCGGACAGTGTTGGGAAACTGAGCAGCCTGATCTGATCAGACTCATGATAACCTAGTATTTAGTGACATGCGACTTAGGTTTTCCACTTAAATCATAGGATACTAGTGTTGACACCAAACCTCTGTTAATTTTATTAGAGGAAAGTCTCCAATCATCTTTTATAATGAACATCATCCCGAAACCTGAATATTGAAACTTCAGCAATCACAATCTCTATCTATCTGCTTACCCTATCCGTAGTTTAGTATTTACTTTTCTGTATTGTAGTTAGTTTAGAAAATACCAAAAACAAACCCTACCTGCTCTTTTAAACCCATCCTATTAGCTTCTATTGTTTAAGGCATTTACTTTATTTCGATTCGCTCTGATTTGAAGAACGACACCTGAGTCAGACATACCGCTTGCTACCCTTAACAAGATCAGTAGGTAGTAATACAACTTAGGATTCCCAGCATTATAAATAAAAAACCCACTGATTTCCCGCCTCCGACTGGAAGGTCAACAACGACAGGGAAGCGATTACTTGACCGACCGTTGGGGCGCGATCTGGTTTTTGACGCCGCTGCCGGGGATCGTCGAGCATTGTGATTTGAAAAACATACCTTTAAGTTAGAACCTTTAGGAGAACCTTTCATTCAAGCCTAACTTGTTCGAAAGTTACTGCTTTCTTAGAATAGTTATTAAAACACAAAAACCATATAAATATGAACAATCAAAAACCATCTGATTCGGTTTCTAGCCCCGTCTCTCTGTTCTCTTACAAGACAGCAGATGAGATGATGGCAATGGATGATTATGAATTTTTTGATTTTATGGAAAAAGAATTAGAGGATAACTCTTCTTGTTCTTCATACCCCTAAGTCAAGAAAATCTTAAACGTCCAAGAAATTGATATCAGGCAAAAATACTTTGACCTAGAAATAGAGGAATCTCAACAGAAGATATCAACTTCTGTTACTCACACTTCAAGTAGTCAATTTACCCTTGACCCTGAGCTCTCTTCACTTCTGGCCAAATACCCACATTATGTTAGGCCACCTGACCTTCCCAAAGAAGTACCATTCGGCACTGAGGTTTACTTTTATCCACCCATGTTAGGATTAGATAGAAATGAACGCTTTCACTGCTTGGATGAATACTTTGAATATGATCTCCCTGACATTTTGATAACTTATTCACAAGATAAGCATCTCTCATGTTCGGAAAATCATACATTCAAATCAGGAACCCCCTACATAGATGAACCATTTCAAAGATGTCCAGTCCAACCTAGGTACACCATAGCTAAAATCGTACTAAGTGGACCACCAACTGACCATATTGAAATCATAGATATTCCACCCGAGACTGAAACAGAGCGTCATGTCGGAAATTCTTTTAAACCGGATAGGAGGATAGATATTTGTGCCAACTTTCTTAAATACCTTAAAATATCGGACTTCCCCTTTTCGGTTGACCAAAGAAAGACCTTTGTGACTATCGATAACATAATTTTAGGACTCCGCGCTAATTACACTAGAAAAGATGAGCTACTACTAATATCAGACCTAAACCTGTTAATGAAATTACTCGCTAATACTGATTGCCATCCTGTTTCATCAACACGGATTAATCGGTATATTTCAGATCTGATAGTGAGCATGAATTTTGGATAGAGCGTGACCCTATAATTCCAATCTTACTCCCTGGAAAATACCATTCTTTGTCGATCCTGCCGTCTATTTAATCAATAAACTGATAGAAATTTTTTCAAATGCAACTGAGGAGGCTATTGAGAAATCTTTCTGTGAAAAACGGAAAGAAATTCACATTAAGCTAACTCAGTTATTTCAAAAATCACAATTTCCTTTCACGCTTCAACAAAAATTACTTTTTAAAGAATTATCGGTAGCAGTTCACGCTATTACCGAAAATCCTGATTCAAAAGAAGAAAAGGAATTTTTGAAAATATTGGAAAAGTTACTTCATGATCTTAACTTTTTAGACGACTGACCACGAGATGGAATTTCAAATCCCAAGAAAGTTAAACGAGAATTTAATAATTTCGTTGATGCACTCCTAAAATTAGGACACGAGGAGAGAAATTTTCTAAATGAATTTGAATTATTTTTCTTAAACTCCGCCGACCTAATTTATCATATCACTAAAGTGCTCCGATTTTCATTTATTCCTCGTTATACTTTTCCTCAGCCTCGGGCCCCGAATTAATTATTTGGAAAAGTCGAGCCTAGCCTGTGACTTTAAAACAAAGCTCTTATTAGGAGGCAACCCAATTTTAATAAATAAATCAAGTAGTTAATTTAGTTAATCGTGTAGTAGTTTAAGTTTTCAATTTATTTACTTTCTGCGTAAAAGTTAGGATTTTAAAACTTTTAAAAATTATCTTTAAAAATGTTCTTTGAAATTTTTATCTCATCATTTATCACTCAATGCTTAAGTTTTGTTTAGTTATTTAACTGCAATTAAACAACTGACAAAATTTAACAACTTTTAAATGGGACTAAAATTTTAAGAACACGGAAATATTTTAAGTCTTAAATAAAACCTTTTTAAACTAATTACCATTTACTTTCACTAAATTACCACTTGGGATAAAAAGGTAAAAGTAAAAAGGGAAAGGAGATTAAAAAGCAAAAAAATGAAAACATTTTTTCACTTTCTTCCCCCCTCCCTCTCTTCTTCAGCCAAACACCACCCCACCACCATGCCACCACCATATTTGAAGATTCCAAGCTCTACATTCTTCATTTTCATTACTTGTATGCTTCATTTATCATCATTGCATCATTTCTAAGGTAAATTTCAAACTTAAAATCTCTACTTCATGATTTTACCCAAAAGTTAGGGTTTCAATTTGAAACTTGATATTTAGGGAAAAAGATTAGGGCTTTAGGTGTTATTACTTGTTATTGAATGTTTGTATGATGATTATTGATAGTAATCTAGTGATTTCATGAGGGATTGGTGAACTTTGATTTTCAAAGTGATAAACTTTGACTTTTTGTTGACTTTTTTAGCTAGAATTGCCTATGTTTGGCTTTTGTTGATTAAAATTGCTTATAGTGATGTGTTAAACATAAGTAAAGTAGCCTAAATTAGTTAGCAATTGGTTTAGATGACTTTCAAGAATTAAAGTAAGCATTTTAATGAGTATTTGTGAAGTATCGTTATTTTAATTAAAATCTTTCAAACCAAAATGATGATCGTGCAAATATTATCATCAAATGCTCACTTGAATTCTTGAAACCTTGCTTTAAAAGATTTAAACGACTTGTTTCAATTTAAAAGAAGCATCATTTTAGTAAATAAAATGCATGAAGCTTTTAAATAGAAAGTCATGTTTTCAAAAGGAACCAATATTGTAATTATGTCATTTAAAGATGGAATGTTAAGTTGTTAGTCAATTTCACATCATAAAACATCAATTTTCAAAATTTGATTAACACTTGATATTAATATCTTTAAATACGTAAAATAGTCAAAGTTTTATCACTAGTTTTCTAAGTTTATGGTAAATTGCAAAGTTTTGATTAAAGTAAGGTAATTACAAGGTTTCTTTAAAATCTTAATGCTTACTTAGTTAATTACTAATGCATTTTCATTGTTTAAAGCCTTTTCTAGGAATCATTCGTAAAATAAGACCTTTTATTCTAAAAAAATGCTTATGACATTTACCATAGCTTAAGAAACTTATTGGTGATAAATTTGTGGTTTGGTGATTCCGGTGTGGTTAAGAATGTATCTTTCTAGGTTATGGATTATTCGATTTTTTAAAGCCTACATTTCAATTTTTTATTTAAAATTTGGGATAACATAGTAAATCCATATAGCTATGATCATGATGCGCACTAATTGTATTTTATCTTGATAGATGAAGTCTGCTTCTGAAGATATCCATCTTACTTTGGAATACTTGGCCACTTCCGCCAAAAAGAAGAAACTAATTAAGGATTAGATGAACCGGCATGTAAAGGCACTTGGGTACAAGAGAGAGTTGAGGAAGTTAGTGAAATACAACATCAATGATGAGAAAATGGATGCTTGGTACAAGATGTTCGCCCTCAATGAAGACATTTACCGAGAGCTAATTATCGAATTCATGTTGACCTACAAATTCAACCCTTGCATCTCCAATATTACAGATAAGCGATTAATCAGCTTTAACTATAGAGGGGTGAAGCAGCATGTGTCTTTGGCTGAGTTTGCGGTATATCTTGGGTTCTACACAAAGGAGCAGACACATTCTCATATATTCTTCGATAGTTCACAGGGTGTTTCATGTAGTGAAGACCATGGGCTGATTTGGGACAATCTAACGGGTACTAGTTTTCATTCAAATGTAAAAGCCTCCGCGTTCTTCAAAGTTGAGCATCAACTCCTGCACAAGCTACTAGCTTTATCACTACATGGAAAGAAAGAAACAAGAGGAGTTGTTGGAGCTGATGATCTCTTTGTGATGAACGCAATGATTAAGAAGAAGAATGTGAATGTAGCTTTCTTAGTAGCCGAGAGGATTCAAAGAGAGACGACATTTGAGATGAAAAAGTATATCTATATGGGAGCTTTCATAACCAGGATTTGTAGCTGTATGAGTTTGCTCACAGAAGATCACATGAGCGAGTACACTAGCTCGCCTTATGTTCGATCCCTTCTGTTTGATCTAGAGTACTTCCGCACGATATGGTTGATATCTACTGATTCGAGCGGGTAGGCATTCTTGAGAGCTACCAAACATGCCATTCCTAGTTGTGTTCTGAAGAGGAAGAGTAGTAAGAAAGACAGGATGTTGAGGATGATGAGCCGATTGAGATACCAGATGATGATAGAGATGTTAGAGCACCGCAGGAGGATACTAGGGCATCTGGCTCTACATCTAGGGTTCAGAGTGTTGTTGACTGGACTACACCAGTGACTCCACTTTCTTAGTATTGGACTTTCCACGCACTTCAGGTTAGACATGCTCATGAGATAAATGTAGCTCGCAGATTTGGATTGCCGATACCAGAGCCACTGATGTATAGATGCGCGACACCACCAGCTACATTTCCACCTGTCACCACTACCATTGCCCCAGTTACCACCACTATTCCACCATATACCATACCCACCACATCTCACCATGAGCCAGTATACTCTGTACACACCTCAGCTGCTCCATCCACTTCACGACAGCCATCCCCAGCTACCCATGTCTTATCTCTGATTTATGAGATCCCGAGGCCTGATGATCCAAATATTTATCGCTCAGTCATGCCCACCACTAGTACTGACGGCCTCATATTCTCAGGATTTTCAGGGATGCCCAACTTTGATACTATTCCAGAAAATGAGCTTCCAAATGAGAACGACATTAGGAGAGGTTACTTGAGGAGGCACGCATGACAGCTCAATGCCTACAAGAGTGGGGTTTTGAATCTGATGACTTGCCGACAAATGTCTTGAGGGATGTTTTCAGGCAACACAAGCTTATTACATCAGAGACTGTATCAGGAAGAGCCACTAGTGGAGAGCTTTCGGTTGCAGGAAATAACCCTTCCATTTCTGCATTTGATCTTCATGTGACTGATCAGGGGTCTCCTCGTCCTTAGACTTTCTCATCTCCGGTACTTTATTATTAATATTATTGGTCTGTATTAGCACTAACTATTATGGTGGGATGACTTGTGAACTTGATTTGATCTTTTGGTACTTTTTACCCAGCTTGCTACTCAGCTGGATGATCTATCTATCTTTATTATGCTTACGTTTTCTTTATTTATTTTAGTAGAATAAAATGTGGTTGAATTGATTGATGAGAATGATGGATACAATTCGCGACTAGATGACACGCACTAAACCCGAAGGCTGTTCTTAGACGGAAGCAAGCTGGAATCTCTAGCGAGCAATTCATCCTTCTTCAGCCAAATCATTTTCATCTCGTGAATCCATGAGGGGAGTTTTTCGTTCTTTTCCGTTGTTTTCCCGAAATATTCATACCATATCCTTTATGCCTAATCTCTAAGTGTGGGATTTTATTCCACCATTTTCAAAACACGTTAAAAAGAGCATATCCTATAATCAAACTCTAAGTGTGGGATCCCCCAAAAGATCTCCGCCTTAGTAGTGAACATTAGGGACAATGTTCCTTTAAGTGTGGGATACACGGTATGTTATACCGTAAAGTTTTCTGACCTTTCTCCACCAAAGTTAACTTGAAACTCATTTCTTGCTCAAATTCTTACAAAAAATTTTAAAATCAAAACTCCATTTTGTCAAAAAATTCAAAATTTTTCGCTATAAAAAACAGTCTTGCTTCGACAGTAGTCGGACTACTCATTCAGCAGACTGACTTTTGTAAATTTTTAGATCTTTTAGTAAGAAAAATACTCTTCAAGGATAATCACTTTTTAGGAATAAATAAATTACTTTGGAAAGTACGATAAGGCAAAATAAGGATCCCTTAAAAATAAAATGGTCATCTTCAAAGCATTGCATGACTAGGCGCATACACCCTATATTGTTGTGTGAGGAACTTGAGCCTTTAATAAGCATTCATTTTTAATGTTTCACCATTCATTTCTGTGTGTGTGCCGATGCATGCGTCTTAGAATTAGAACTTGTTCCTGGTATACGCTTCGAGACTATACCAAAGAGTACCGTACGCGGTATAGGTGCAATTAGAGGATCTTGGCATTTATTAGGATTAAAACCCATTTTTCTCATATCTCTTCAAGCCTAACCCTGTCGATACTCAATTTTAGTATCGATGATCCGCTTAGTAAACCCTGTTGAGCCTTAACCTTTTCAGTTCTTAAATACCCAAATATTTTAAAACCCATTCCTTTTCATATCCACCAAAACCTTATCTTAGAATTTTTAAATTTTTGAAAAATGATATCTAGATATTCTTTTTGCTTTCACTCCAAAAATCACAAAATTCGTGTTTTACTCAAAAACTTCTCGCGTGCATTTCGGAAATCAAATCTCAAAAGATCGAGGATCTTGCGGTGCGAAAAATTGGCACCAAGTAAAATTTGAAATATCAAAAAGTCTGAAAAAATGAAAATATGAAAGGATCTCAAAAGGCAGTAAGAAAGAAAAAAATCCTTAGAAAATTATTTAGCAAAGAAATTCTAAAAAAAAATTTAGCATCTAAATAAAGCTAAGTGCTTCAAAATCCCCCGAAAACTCTGATCTCTGAAAGACGTAAATCTTCTGTGTGTTTTCAAAAAGATAGAAGTCAAAATAGCTCTCTTCCTTCCTTACCGTTATCCATTTCCATTTTCATTAAAAAGCATATCTAAATAAAGTTTTTCATAAAATATGAAAAATCCTAAGATAAGCATACCCTTTTAACCTTGAAACAACTCTTTTTCATACCCATTTAACCCTTACCCAAACATTACAACCCAACAAAAATGCCTTGGGATAATTAGCACCGTCCTCATTTGGAGTGGTGGAGATGCGATTCTCGACCAAGCCTATGATGATAAGCGTTGCATGACTGGCTTTGAGCGATTACATTTGGTTAGAATGTTAGGAAACCCGATACACTTCTTGAGTGAATTGAGTGACCACCTGTGAGGATCGCCTAGTCATGTACTTCTACATTTCGAGAGTTGCAAAGTATGCTAAAGGGACAGCCAATTCAGTTTTAAGATTTCTTATTCTATTTGATGCTTACTTTCTGAAATAATTTACCTATTGTGAGGAGTTGACGTCCTTAGGAAATATATATTCTCATCAACTGATCCATTTTCTCAAATCCTTGAGCGAAGTGAGATACAGTTTGCTTGAGGACAAACAAAGTCTAAGTGTGGGATATTTAATTTGACGTAAAAAGTCATGTTTTACGCACATCTTTTACCTCATATTTAGTACTTAATTAACAAAATCATGCCAATAAAGTACACATTTATCACATTTTGTTAAAAAGGTCAAAACTTTATAAGTATTTCAAAAACAACGGTAAATTGATGAAAAACACATTTAAATAGGCATAATTCGTTCGACATGCTATTTTATCGTAAAACTCCGATCTGGGACTTAATAAGTATCTTAAAATGTAGGTCTGGAGATTACGAACGCGTGGATATAAAGATCGTCAGAAACGGATCAAGAACGAAGAAGTTAGAACCAAACGAGTACGATCCAGCACACAAGACTTACGATCCAGCATACAAGACCACGACCCAGGGTACACTACCCCCACAGGGGCCGTATACCATCCTCTAGGGGCCGTATACACCCCTGTAGAGGCCGTATACCCCCCTATTGGGGCCGTATACCCCTTCTAAGGGGTGGTATACCCCCTCTTTGGTGTTGGATACCCCCTATTTGCTACCGAATACGCCCTATTTGCCACCGAATACGCCCTATTTGGTGTCGAATACGCCCCTTTAGGTGTCGAATTTCATAGCTCGAGGGTGTATTTCAGTGTAAATAACGAGTGAGGAATTTTGTATATAAATTTAATTCTTGATGCCTATAAATAGAGGCTTAACCTCCTCATTTCCATATCAACTCACATTCCATTCTTCATTCAATAATTAACTCTCACTCTTGTAATTTTCTTAGTTAGTTTCTCTCTCTAACTTCTCTCTCTAGAGGGTTAGAGAGTAGTTGATGGGTAGCTAATAGATTAGAGTAGAGAGTAGCTTTTGTAATCAAAGAGTATTGGTGTTCAAGCTTTTATTCAAGGATTGCAAGTTCTATTCTCTTGTTGCGCTGCTCTATTATCCGGTGATATCTATTCTCTCATACTGTTATTACGTCTGATTTATCCATGCGTAATATTATGGTATGTGCTTTACTTATTGTCATGTTTATTGAGTAGTGTAATATTGTGATTGTTGAAATGTAGATATTTAGGAGTAGGGATGATATTAAATTAATCTTTAATTAAATATGTGATTAGAAATTGTTATGTTATGTACCGGGTTAAACTTTTCAAGCGGTAGATCTAAACCATCCATTCCACCTTTTCCAAACTTTCACGTGAGTATTACTTTAGTATTAGGACCTGATCAACCCTAGTATCGGTAGATAGTTATCTGTGTTATTGTATGAAGCTGTGGACATGCTATAAAACGGCCCAGTACTTAGTATAGCGCTGGAAACACCGCTAGTGGAGTACAAATGTGTGAAAGCTACCGACCGGTCGTACGCATATGACACCGTGGATACCTGGAAGTCACCCTTCCTGAACATGGTTTAGGTATATATAAAAGCTGTGGAACTGCTGAAAAACGTAGTATACACCATGAAACGAACCTAGGGATGAACGTTTGATCGCAAAGGAGGGTCTACACCTTGACAGAAGTATTTGTGTTCCTCGATTAAATCTAAGGGATCTTGAAAAGAAAGCAAACATTCAGATGTAGTGTAGGATGCTTAAACCTCTTGATCCAACATAACTGACAGTTTAACATACATTAGCAAGCAATAGTACGACCCTTAATAAAATCAATTAGAATTAGGTGTTAAAAAAAGTCAGAAATTAAATATCGGTCTGTTGCCTTATTCATGCGCCCAGGAGTTAACTTCAAGACGGGTCACTAGTCCTCATCGGACAGTGTTGGGAAACTGAGCAACCTGATCTGATCAGACTCATGATAACCTAGTATTCAGTGACATACGACTTAGGTTTTCCACTTAAATCATAGGATACTAGTGTTGACACCAAACCTCTGTTAATTTTATTAGAGGAAAGTCTCCAATCATCTTTTATAATGAACATCATCCCGAAACCTGAATATTGAAATTTCAGCAATCACAATCTCTATCTATCTGCTTACCCTATCCGTAGTTTAGTATTTACTTTTCTGTATTGTAGTTAGTTTAGAAAATACCAAAAACAAACCCTACCTGCTCTTTTAAACCCATCCTATTAGCTTCTATTGTTTAAGGTATTTACTTCATTTCGATTCGCTCCGATTTTAAGAACGACACCTGAGTCAGACATACCGCTTGCTACCCTTAACAAGAGCAGTAGGTAGTAATAAAACTTAGGATTCCCAGCATTATAAATAAAAAACCCACAGATCACCCGCCTCCGACTGGAAGGTCCACAACGACAGGGAAGCGATTACTTGACCGACCGTTGGGGCGCAATCACCAAGCAACCTCATATCATGTCCATTTGCAATATAGTACACACCAAAACTATCCAAGATATGTGTCACCATTCTTGCACCATCATTATCGTCACAACTCACAACACAAATCAAGTGAAAAACCAGCTGCTTTAACTATCCAAGATATGTGGGCATATGAAATCATGAAACTGTATAAAATAAAGTAAAAAAAAAAGTTAGTTGCTTTAATTATAGGAGATTGATATTTATATGTATAATTTATTAGGCAATGCATGGTACAAAGTAGAGCATTTCAGTCCAAATAAATAACATGATCTTACATGCCATTATGCCAAAATAGTAGAACCAACATCAACAACTCCAGGAGTGCTTCCTCATAACCTGCACTTCAACCCAAAGTAACATCAACTTAGGGAGTGCTTCCTCACAACCTGCACTTCAACCCAAAGTAGCCAAACTCAATGTAAGCTATTTATATTTACTAATTTACCTTCAAGAAACCCTAGGAATGTGTAGTTGCTTTATAAAAGTAAATGAGTCAGTAGCGATCCAAACACTTCTAAACAACCTCTTTTAAAGATAGAATAAGTATCAAATCAAAATAATGTGAATATAAAGTAGACATAAAGTTTCAAACTTACATTCAAATCATTTATTACCTGGTTCACCTGACCAACTCATATATTACAAAGACGTGTACCAGTTCTCAGTTCAGCTCTGTAAACTGTCAATATTCTGCTCATCAGTGTCGGCATCTTTTAGCTCAAAAGACTACGATTTGAATGTAAAGAGAACTAACAAAATTTTGTCGAACAGCCTACATGTGAGCTGAACATATAACCTTTTATAACCTGCAAAATACAGAACATATAACCTTTAATATATATTGAAACTCAAGTTTTGTATGTGCACCAAACCATCAATTAGAAAATCATAATCCATGTAGGAAAACAGAAAGAAGTTAAAACCTTTTTAAAACAGCTAACCATTTAATCATACTGCATCAATAATCATACTAATATGACTTAAGTGCAAACATATGAGCTGAACATTCAAAGTACTTAATATTACAAAGGCTGAAAAGGGCATATTTGGAAAGCGAGTTACAATAAAATGCTGCTTTTGGTACAGGTCAGGTATTATCCATTAATAACTCGTTAAACGTTTCCAAAAAATGACTCATATATAATAAATAAGATGGTCATATTGTTTATACATACGTTCATAATGCAATTCAATAACAAAGTTAGTCAAAAATATCAAATCTAGACTATGACACAACCAAAAATGACCCATTCATAATGGGCTGGATGCCAACAGGATTCCCATTCAAAATAACATTTATACAAAGACAGAAACCACTATCAAATTTCAAGAAACTTAATAATTAAATGATTTTGAGAAGAAATTTTAGTCATGGGTTATGCTACGAAAACCCAAAAATCATAATCAACATCAAAGTAAAAGATTGCTATGTTGAGGTGATTCCCCTGTTGCATCTACAACCCATTCCCATTACAATTTTTTTTTATCTAATTTAACAGTAACCCATTTATATATCAAGCCCAACCAAATCAAAATAACAATTATGGCAGTTTAAACTACACCCTTTCACAGCCCTAGAACTTAATAGAAACTATTATAACCTCACATCATACCACTATCGAAAATGATAATACGTAGAAAACTTCTTAAACAACCACCAACATAGAGCAACTTACACAAATTAGAAATATAAAAAAGAGGCTTAAACTCACCTTAAAGCCAACTGTTAGCACCTTCAATTGCGTCCTTCAAAATAACAGAGCGAGCCCCCATCTTGCCACATCTACATTCAGCAAAGAGAATATTCTCACGAATCAAACTAATTACATTCTTAATCACAAACGAATTGCTTCATTCCAAATGTAACACCCGCCAAATTAGAGCTAGTCATTAGGTCCTAATCGTTTTATAGTACATGTAATTAGTTCTGTAATAGGCTAATTTGGGTATCAATATTGTTGAATATATACAATTATACGATTTGATTAAATCGTACTTGATTCAAATCGAATGTAATTCGGTTCAATTAAATACGAATATTGGTGAACAATCTAATTAAATAATATAATATTATTTAATAACACTATTATATCCCAAAACATTATTTTTATAATATTTCAATTTAAAACTCGTACCGTACAAATAACAACTTACGTGATTGAAGCATTAAACACGCAAACGAAACGAAACAAGTTAAGTTACATCTTAGAACTTCAATAATTAGTATTTTATAAGATTATCCGATAAAAATATCGAGAAATTAATTGTATTTTAAAACGTTTAATTAAAGGTTTTAAATAACTACTTAACGTTGAAACAATCGGGAAAACGAACATCGCACGGAACGCGATTGCAGGAACTGAAATGTGGGGCTTTCACCAAAACCCCACTTCCTCCTCTTTTCCTTCTTCATTTTCCACCTTTCCACGCTCTCTCTATCTTTCTTTTCTCTCAAACACCGACCATCCACCATCACCTTCAAACACTAAATTACACCACCATACGACATCGGTTTTCATTGCCCATTTGGAAGAAAAGAACCACCGCGTCACGATCTACAACCCCATCTTTTCGAAATCTTCCGGCGTTAACTTGTAAGTTTCCGACAAATTCTCGAAATCACTCAAATCCTTGTTATAATGCTTGTTTGTTGTTTATTTAAGCTTGAAATGTCCATCTAAGGGTTGGGTAAAAGAATTGGACCAAACGAAAACCGGAAAACTCGTTTTTGGCTCAAAATCCGTCGAACAGACATAAGTGTCGCATAGGCTAGACCAGTATAGCGTCACTTCGTGCGTCACTTAAGTGCCGCATTAAGTGACTCATAAAACCCTAAATTTGCGTCACTTGCCTAAGTGCCGCATAAAACCTCTTTTTCCTGACACTTACATCCGACACTTGTCCAGTGACGCCTAACACTACTTACCGACACTTCTAGCGTCACTTGCCTAAGTGACGCCTATAACCTAAATCTGATTTGTACCGTCACTTGCCTAGTGACGCTTAACACCTGTACCCGACACTCACACCCGACACTTGCTTAAGTGTCGCATCTCATGTGTCACTTCCTCAAGTAACGCTAGTACCCCAGAATTTCTCATTTTATACGACACTTCCTGAGTGTCGCATAGACCCTAAGTGTCGCTATAAGTGTCGCATGAAACAGAACCAAGAAAACACATAATTTTACTAAGTGTCGAGACCTAAAATTTTACCACTTGATTTTACCCAAATTCAAGTTCAGATGCATTTTTCACTATAACAATATGGTAGAAATAAAAATTTTTCAAGCTGACCTAGCATCTCGACCCCAGCCAGGGACCAGCCCCTTAGACCCCGCCAGGGGTTGCCACCTCCACCCCCGGGACCCCGCTAACCAGTACTCATTCTTACACCATCACCAACTTTAAAGTCACAATGCACCATCACCAACATGCATCAACATCGTAATTACAAAAGCCTACATACAAAGCATATGAAAATATAAACAAATTAAACAAAGATCCTTAACTATCATAATCAGAAATTAACAGCTCTAAGATCACTGAATCAAACGTTTAACTAAAGAAATTAAACAATACATACCTCAAACAACCAAAAAAATTGAAACTTCTCATCTCCAAACTCGAGTGCAAAACCTGTACAAATCATATCCATAAAACAATAATCAGTGTAGATATAATTTTAAAACCAAAACCCACTCACGTTGAAACACATCCACAATCGAAATCAAACCCTAGACTACATAAATCTAACAACTACAGACCAAAAACCAAAATAATGGAAAGCTAGCACCTCAAAATCCAAGTCCATAACCTGCACTATAAAATGAATGAACAAAACAGTAGGTATCATCGATTTTAGAAACCAAAACAGACAACACACCTGCTACAAAAAATTAATGGAGGAAAAGACGTAAAAATCTTGGTTGGAATGCATTTGTTTACGGAGAGCAACAATAAAAACTATAAGTTAGAAATAGCCTCAAAATCCAATCGAATGAAGAAGATGCAAATTGAAAATAAAAAAGGCTTAGGAAAAAGAAAAAGAAAGATCGTGAATTTGAGCTGCTCAATTTGGGCGACGCCTTGGTAAATGGGAATCAAGTAAAAGTTAAGCTCGTAAGAAAAGCTTTAAAGTATCAAGATAAATGAATGGGTTTTTGAAAATAAATGGGCGAGCTTTTTAAACCAAATAAATATTATGCAGAGAATTATTTTTTCATTTTTAACAGCTTTAGTTTAACCCTCAATATTACATATTCATGACATCACCTTTTTAATCACCTTTTTAATCACAGTTTGACATATTAGCAAATTATTTTCATAACATCAGCCAAACCTCCCTTTATTAGAATAATTAGATGAAGATTTGCAGTAAGATTATCGATGAAAACTCTCTTCAACGTGTACTTCCAATATGATTTTTTTCATTAAAGAAATAAAAAATTTCTCCTTATTTGGAAGCATCCAATCCCTCCTACCAAACACTTTATCATTTTAATCTATTTTTTAATCAACTTAATAACATTTAAATACTTATATTAAAACTGTATTGCTATTAGTCAGTATGTAAATAATAACTTTATATATTAGTGTTATATCAAAATAGTTAACTAATATATAAAATCATGAAGAGGATATCGATTAAGAAATATATAATATTCTAATATTACAAAAAATATATATTACAACTAAACAAGTGAAACAGAGATAAAGACGCGCATTTGAACTTTGAAATACACTATTGAAGATATATAAGGTCGATTGGTAATTTAGGAAAATAATGTTGTAGTATAATCAATGTAATGTTTGTTGTTTGTTTTAAATTTTCGTTGTTAATGATATATATTGACTATCTACTGTAAACGTTAAATGTTATACATCTATATTTAGTTGTTGAAGCTTCAAACTAATTAAGAATATATGATTTCAACTATGAAGTTAAAAATAAAACAACATTTCTATCTTTATTCTTATTAAATAATCAAGTTATTGTATAATTGTTGTTATTTTTTATATAAAAGTTTTTGGAGCTGTAATTTTAGAGTGGGATGGTTGTAAAATAAAAATTCGGAGTAAAGAATATTTAAAAAAATGCTATTTTTTGCATCTTTAGAGATGGAAGAATGATTATAATTAAAGATGACCTTATACAAATACAAATATAGATCACTTAAAGTTTGTAATTTGGAACAAAAATAAAGAGAAAAGGAAATTACTTTCTCCATATTTTACATCAAAATATCTAGTTCCCGTTTGTCCTACCAATTTTGGAGAATACTTGATCATATTAAAACGTAAAATGAAAGAAAGGAAGGAACAAAAACAAAATATTAGACACTAATGCTATGTACAATGTTAAGTAAACATTGTTCGTAAAAAATGGCATGATACAAAGATGACACATAATAAATCGATGAAAGTGAAATAAACGTTTATTGAACTTTTGCTAACAATTTTGTTATAGAAGTATTTCTTTTATTAACAAGATGTAGAAATTATCTGGCCATTTCAATAATACGAAACATTTAGGCGATAGTAAAATATTGGAATAATGTTCTCGCTCATCATATTAAGTTTATAAGATTGAAAAAGACTTTATTGTCGTCGAAGTCCCGTAGCTCAGTTGGTTAGAGCGTTGGTCTTATGAGCCGAAGGTCGTGGGTTCGAGCCCCTCCGGGACTAAATATTTATTTTTATACATTTTCGATGTCTATTCAGTATTACATGTTTTATTTCGATGTTTATTCTTAGCTAATCACAACCAAATCAAATTTATTGCCTATTCACAACCAAATATATTGTGTATTTACGTACTAGACCCTTAAGTTATATAACCTTCTCCAAACAAGACCCTTGTTTGCTCTAATTAATTTCTTTATTAGTGAATTGTTAGATACATTAATCACCAACATAATCCAAAGTTTCAAATTATTGGTGTCACTAATGAGTTTACACTCTTCCTAACTATACATATAGTATATTTAGAATATAAATATAAAATGTGAACATACTTTCTGGAATAAATCATGACATTTAAGGAAACAATAATCGAGGTCAGAGTTATTAAACGTTATTGTTTTAAGGGGGTAAAATTTTAACATTAATACATAAAATATATTTTTTACGTAAGTTCAAAATTCTTGAAAACTGTGCTAAAAGGAATATCCAATCTTAAATGGGATAAATTATGGTTACGGAGAAATCGACATTTTCAATGTCTATCCGGGACATTTTTATACATTTTCAATGTCTATCCGGGACTACATATTTTATTTTGATGTTTATTTATAGCTAATCACAGCCGAATCAAATTTATTGCATATTTACATACTAGACCCTTGATTTATATAGCCTTCTTCAAACAAAGGTCTAACTTTTCACATTTTCTATTTATTCATATCTGATCCATTCACAACCAAACCAAATTTATTGTGTATTTACATACTAGACTCTTAAGTTATATAACCTTCTCCAAACAAGACCCTTGTTTGCTCTTATTAATTTCGTTATTAGTGAATTGTTAGTTACATTAATCACCAACATAATCCAAAGTTTCAAATTATTAGTGTCACTAATGAGTTTACACTCTTCCTAACTATACATATACTCCCTCCGTCCCATTACAAATGTCCACTATTGACTTTCTGAAGTCTTTATTTTTCAACTTTGACCTTAAATATTTTTGTTTGCGTTATATAATATTTGATAAAAATTATATCATTGAAAATACATTTAAAATCAAGTTCATTCATATATTTTGCATCAAATATTATATAACACAAACAAAAATATATATGGTCAAAATTGTAAAATAAAGACTTTTAAAAGTCAATAGTGGACATTTATAATGGGACGGAGGGAGTAATATATTTAGAATATAAATATAAAATTTGAACATACTTTCTAGAATAAATCATGACTTTTAAGGAAACAATAATAGGGTGGAGCTATTGTTTAAGGGGTTTAAATTTTAAAATTATAATTAATACGTAAAATATATTTTTTTATGTAATTTCAAAATTTTTGAAACTGAGCTGAAAGGAATTAACAATCTTAAATGGGATAAATTATGGTTATGGAGAAATCGGACAAGTATTTTCTTACCTAATCTTTTTATAAAAACGCACGTGTTAGCTAATAAAGACGATGCAAAAGTGATTTTTATTCAACAAGCTAGGTGTTGATACAAAAACCAGCAGCTTCCCAACGTAGCTTGAAAGCTTCCTTTGAGGGTGAACGAAACTGCTAAGATGTAACAAACATACACCGTTAGCCTCGCCCAAAGGGGGAAAGGGGTTTTCCCTTTGGACCAAGCTCCGGCGTGAGAATAAGCTACGGATCTGTGAGAGTAAATATTCTAGAGAGAGAGAGAGTAAATAATATGAGTGAGTGAAAGTGTCGTGTGTGTTTACCTTGGACTGATCTTGCATATTTATGCCAATGTGAAGCAAAGATTCCCTTTACATAAATGGTTGGTCTGCTTTCCGCAGCTCAGCGCGGCGGAGCAGACCTTCCTCTTTTAGTGACAGCTTACCTTTATTCTTTTTTGACATGACTTTGCCTTTTTACGTATTTTACTAGTAGTCCAGAGCATCTCTGCTCTGAGTCCCATCCTTGGGTATTGTGCTTTAGTCAAAGATTCCTTTTTCGTAACCTTCGTATATTTACGTAACTTAAGTATGTTTCCGTAACTTTTATATATTTACGTAACTTAAGTGCATGTACTTAGCTGCGGCATATGCTGTAAGCTGCGGTTACTAGCATATACTCGATCATGTCCCCCCAGTCTAGTGTAAGTGTGTTTTGACGCACTTGCTCTAGACTATAAACGTAACTCCTGAACCTGCGAAAAATAAACACAGGGGCGCGTTTCCAGGTGGTGGTTTTAGGTGCACGTTTATCAAGGGCTTGAGTGCTAATTTAATAATTGATCTGATGGTTATGATTTGACGGTTTTTCAGCCCCCATTATTTCTACACGTTTTCCCCCCAAAAATATTATGACTTACATTATAACTAAAAAACCTTTTATTAGCTCATTTTATCTTCATTTTCTTTTTCTCCTCCAAAAAGAAAAAGGTTAAAAACCCTAAGTTTCATCCCCAAAAATTTTCAATCAAAAAATGGCAACGGCAAGCAGCTTCGCTAGCGGCGATCCATCTAATCCATCCAACAATCCGGATGCCGAAGCTAGTTCCGAGCTTGCGCTTGGAAAAGGTAACATGGCCAAAATGTGTTTGGTTCTGACGCAAGAAGAGGTTAATGCTTTCTGCGAAGAACATGGAATCGATTTAGGACTTCACCCTACTGCGCCGGCGGCCGATGCCACCATTTCTGATATGCTTGTGGGAACGATTGGTGTTTACACCAGATGGTTCGATTTTGCTAATATTCGTTTCCCTCTGTCACGTTTCTTGCTTTCGGTACTTCAATATTATCAGGTACACATCTCGCAAGTATCTCCAGTTCGGTTGGTTAAAGTTTCATCTTTTGAGATCCACTGCCGTGCGTTAAACGGTACACCTACTTTATCCCTTTTCCGAAAATTTTATACCCTGAGCAAAAATGGTGATTGGCTTACCATAGAAAAGAGGAAAAAACCCCAACCGTATCATTATGTAAAAGCACATGATGGTTCAAAGGATTGGAAGGATAGGTTTTGCCTGGGTGGACGCACGTGTAGCTCCGATTTTTATGAAATGGAAAAACAAGACAGAGGTGCGTTTAGATCCTATTCCTGGCGATGGTACCTTTGATCATGATTTGTTTGAGAAGTTGCAAGATCCTCGTGTTAATGTTCAAACGTATCCGGAAAACGTGTTTGTGATGGCTGGGATTAGCCAGAAGTGGGATAAACCGAATGAAGCTCCGATCATCCGTCCTGTTGATTCGGACGAAGGTATTGAGCTTTCGTTTCCTCAACTCCGTTTCTTTTTTGTTGAATATATGCTCGTAGGTAGGAGAAGTAATTTTGAAATATTTTATTGTAACTTTCACAGAGTTGCCACTTATTGATTTCATGCAACTATGGAAGTATCCTGATGCTCGTTATGAATCTCGCCCACTTCGCGAGGGTGAGGAATGTAACACCCCCAAATTTAATGATTCGCGGAAGCATACTTTGAGTGTTACTAATCAATAATCAAAGCACACAGATATATAGCAAACGACTCTATATGCGTCGTTTTAACAAAATATATTAATATTAAAAGGTTTACAAAAGTTTGAACTCATACATAGCTCGTGTTCGTAATATGAGAGATTTAAGTACATAATTAGTTATACAAAATCTAATAATGCAATGAAATCTCTGAAGTTTTTGCATGAAGACTCGAGCTAAGATGCATCCTGATGGGCAGTCCAAATCTACTGCTGAGTACCTGTGATACATGCTAAAATGGGTCAGCTAACGCTGGTGAGCTCACAGGTTTGAGTATCAAATAATATTCTATGAACCGCAAGATTTAAGTATTGATTTGCATCCAGCAAATAAAGTTACAGATAATGTATACAACCATGAGCGCATAGTCTGAGCTTAACTCGAGGGTCGGGTCCCATATAGAGAATTCCGAGCGAGGTGCCTCCACGAGTGCCTAATCTACACTCGTCTTCCCAAATATTAGTACGTCCGTTTACCCGGTTAGTGCTTGCTAACCCGGACGAGGAGGGTCAATCCTATATGGTACCATATACTAATATTCACGCTACTTTCGTATTACCAGACTATACTGACGGAGGACTTTGGTTTGATTAGTTGAAAATAACTCATGTAGTATATTGAAATATGTACTCGCGTTCATGTGTTAAAAAAAGAGCAATGTATCACACCCCTAGTAAAACAGTAAAAAGAGGGGCCATGAGACTCACCTGAGTCTTGAGAGTTTATCTTAATAAACTGAAGTTGATTAGCCAAGAATTGAAGTCCAAAGACTTGTAACCTGAGGGTGTCCACGACACGCGATGGTTATATACATGAGAAGGTATCTAAAAGATCACCCTTGTAGTTGTTTGTTCAACTAGAATGTCCAAATTACCACGATTTGGTTGTTTGTTTAAGTGTTTGAAAATGTGTACGGCCCGTTGGTGATTGTTTGTAATAATAATCCCACGTTATTATTTTGATAATTTTGAAGTGTTATACCTAAAGTAAGTTCCAATGTGTTTTAGAAGTTGTGTCGCATTCGTGTTTGATGTTATACAAATTTAACACGTTGTGTGAAAGTTTAGATGTAACACGGTTACTCGGGAACCTAGGGTAAGGGTGAAGCCCGTTAATGACGGGGGTCCGGGGGCAGCGCCCCTGGTAGCAGGGTCCAAGGGGCGGCAGCCCCTGGCGGGGTCCAAGGGGCAGAGCCCCTGGCTGGGGTCAAATTTGGGCCTCAATACTTAGTGTAAAATTAGTTTGAAACCTTCTGTTTTATGCGTCACTTATAGCGTCACTTGGGGCTTAGGCGTCACTTAGGAAGTGACGCATGAAATGGTAGAATCTGAGTGAGGGCGTCACTTATGGCTTGGGCGACACTTAGGAAGTGTCGCATAAAATTGGAAATTCTGAGTTTAGGGCGTCACTTAGGTAAGCGACGCATAAGGTGGCGTCACTCCATCAGTGTTGGGTATAAGTGTCGGTTAGGCGTCACTTAAAGGAGTGACGCATACTGGGGCGTCACTAAAGCAGTGTCGGGTTATTAGTGACGGTAAGGGTCCTAGGCGTCACTAAGCTAGTGACGGAGGTAAATGTCGGGAAAAAGGGGTTTTATGCGGCACTTATGCAAGTGACGCATGACTAGGGCTTTTAGCGACACTCAATGCGTCACTTAAGTGACGCACGAAGTGACGCTATACTGCACCTTCGTTGCGACACTTAGGGCTGTTAACGAATTTTTGAGCCAAAAATGAGTTTTCGGGTTTCCGTTTGGTCTGATTCTTTTACCCAACCCTTATAAGGACATTCTAAGCTTAAAGAAACAACTAAAACTTAAAAACACTTAAAATCGAGAGGTTTCGAGTTTTCGTCGGAAACTTACAAGTTGACGCCGGAGAAATCCGAAAAGAGGGAAATGTAGATCGAGACGAGGTGATCACTTTTCTCCAAAGGAGCTTCGAGATTGGAGGTCGTCTTGTGGCGTTATTTTGAGAATTAAGATGATGGAGTGATGGTGGGTGTTTGTTGTTTTAGAAAGAAAAGAGGAAGAGAGAAGGAGAGTAAAGTGAAAATGGGGTGGGGAGGTGGTGACCTCACCCCTTTTGGCAGATTTTTCGTGGGTCCCACCCCATGTGGGTGTGTCCCAAACTTGTTCCTCGCGTTTGCGCTCCGTGCGGTGTTCATTTTCCCGATTGTTTAAACGTTAGATAATTATTTTATGTGTTTTAATGTGCGTTTTAAAATATGAATAATCACCCCATATTTTTGGTTGAAGTATTTTACCACATATTTAATGGTTGCGATATAAAATATAACTTTAGCTTGTTTCGCTTTGTTTGCGCGTCTAATATTTTAATAGCATAGTCCTTGCTTGTACGATACGAAATGTAATTGAAATATTATTGAAATAATAGTTTGGATATAGTAGCGTTATTTAATGATGTTGTACTATTTAATAAAAATGTTCACCAACGTCCGTATTTACTTGAACCGAATTACATTCAATTTGGGATTGCGTACGATTTAATCAAATCGCGTATTCGTATATATTCAACAATATATATATATATATATATTTCAATACATTAATTAGCCTAAAACCAACTAATTACATGTACTAACAGAGGGTTAGGCACTAATCATTAGTCGTAATTTAGCGGGTGTTACAAGGAACCTTTTCCCGATCGGTTTCGTGATGCAGTCATTGCTGCCAGTAATGATCAGTTGCAGCTGCTGGGAGAGCCACTCGCCAATGCTCCTAAGGTTCGTAGGTTCAAAACTAAGGCGAAGGTTCAAGGTTCATCTGCCAAAAGGGTACACGGAACTAAAGTTGTGGCTGGGTCATCTGCTACCAAGAGTTTACCCATAGGCAAACGTATCCGGAGTCAGGCAAACCAAGCTAGTGGATCAGATGCAGGTGGTTCTGTTGCGAAGAGAGTTAAGCAAGTAGGTCGTAAACCTGTTGGGAAAGCTACATCTAGCCGTGGCAAAGGAAAGAAAGTTGAGACTGTGGATATTCAATCTGAAAGTGACGAAGGTACTGAATCCGAAGGTGTGGGATCAGATGACGGAGATGATGACTTGTCTAACGGAGAGTTTGCTGCTGAATCACCCGATGCTGGTGAACCTCTGGATTCCAACCCTCCTGAACCTCGTTATGAGGTTGATCCGGACCAAGCTGACCAGGTATTCATTCCTCCTTGGTCTATCAAGAATGGAGATACGTTTGATGATCACAATGTTTGTCGTGATATGGTTGATCATGTGGTTCCCCCATCTGAGGTTGTGTCTTTGGAGTCTAAGTCTGATGTGATGATAAGTGATGAGATGAATTGGATTTCACTCATGGTGGCCAAGATTGTTGGCGAGGGTAGACGCAGGTGGGAGAGTTGTCATCGACAGTATCGTGTGGAGAGAGAGAAAGCGAAGAAGCTTGTTTCTGAGGTTGCCAGTCGTGTGATAAGATTGAAGAGTTGGGTCAGCGTTTGATGGACCTGAATGCTGAGGAGATGGTGAAGCTACGAAGAGAGTTGGAGGTGCTGAAGAAAGAACGTGATGACGCAACTGCTGCACTTGACGATGTCCGTACCTCTCACAAAACTGAGCTTGAGTTGCTTAAGTCCTCCCATGCTACTGATCTGGAGCTTGAGGTGCAAAAAGCTGAGGATTCGAATCGCAAGATGAAGGAGCTTGAGGTTAGGTTGTCGCAGCAGGTTAAACAACATCAAGAGTTGCAGAAGAAGTGGGAGATGGAGAAACAAAGTTTGACAACCGTGGCCGCAACATCAGTGAATGAGATTGGTGAAGCATCCAACCGTAGTAGCGTAGTTGAAGAAAACTACAAATGGTTGATGGATCGTGGTTGGAAGGATGCTTTTGTGAAGCTTATTGGGAGTCCTGAGTACGTATCTTATAATGGTGCGGTACAAGCTGCCCATTATGGCTTAGGTATGAATTTTAGGATGCAACTTAAATATTATGTCTATATGGGATAAATTTACCCTTTTGTGCTAAAATATCTTAACTTCTGTGATTCTATGCTTTAGGTATGAACCTTGGGATGCAGCTAGGTTATTCTCATGCTAAGATGGGCATTGCTGTAGAAAGGATACCTGGATATGATGCCAATGCTGCGGATAAGCTTCAAAAAGCTGAACAGGAGTTGAAGGGCGCGATATATCCATACTTGGAACTTATTGCTGCTAGTCGTGACCTTCCTCTTGCTGAGTTCAAGAAAGTTGTTCTAGGTGTTAATTCCTCTCCTGAAGCTGCTTGATCCTTCGTGTGTGCTTCCTCTTTTCTAGTTATGCGTTTTGATGAATTTGGTGCTTTGAACAATCTTTTGCTTATTTGTCGCTTAGGCAAATGTTATTGGGCTGTAGTTCCTTGGTGTGTAACTTTTTAAAACATCTTAACTTATCCATATGACTATGTGGTTGCCATATCGTTGCGTATGATCTTCTTATTTGTCGTTGTTTGCAATTATGCCATTGCTTGTAAGTATACTTTATGCACTTTATTGTATATACACGTATGTATAGAACGTAGTGTTTTGAATGGGTGTTCAACCATTGATACTTAGGCTTATGCCATAGGTATATTACTGCACGAAGGAACTTTCGACTTCGCCAGCTTATTATCTCGTGGTCAGCGAGATAAGTTGTGAGTAATTACTTGCAATGATGCTAAATGTTTTCTCATGGAATTGTGTTTGATATATTAGATTGCCAAAAAGAATACCAAACAGCTACATCGTTGTATCGTTTACATGAGATTTTATCAGCCTACAAATAACACTTACGGAGATTAGCAACGTTCCATGAACGTGGCAGAATAGTTCCATCAGACTTAGCAATTTCATATGATCCATTTCCGTGACTGGCCACGATTTGATACGGACCTTCCCATTTAGGACCCAACTTTCCTTCAGGTTGAGCTTTGCTAGCCTCATTTTTGCGTAACACATAATCACCAGGAACAAAAGAGGTAGGTTTCACCCTAGAGTTGTAGTACTTTTCCATCTGCTGTTTGTTTCGACATTCCCTTATTGCAGCTATCTCTCTTCGTTCTTCCAGCAGGTCCAGATTAATATGAAGGTCTTGACTTCCGTCTTCTTCTGAATTAGTTGTTCGCCAGGTGGGAACTCCAATTTCCGCAGGTAGGACAGCTTCCGTACCATATGTCAAGCTAAATGGAGTTTCGCCATTGCTTCTTTTCACCATTGTCCTATGCGCCCAGAGCACATGAGATAAGTTGTCTAACCAATCGTTTCCCTGTCCTTCTAGCCGCAACTTGATGCCTTCAACTATGCTTCCGTTGACTCGTTCCACTTGTCCGTTCGCCTGTGGGTGAGCTACGGATGTGAAGATCTGATTTATTTTGAGCTCAGCGCACCAAGACTTAAACGCACCTCCTGCAAACTGGGCTCCATTATCACTTGCTATTTCATGCGGCAGTCCGTACCTGCATACAATATTTTCCCAAATGAACTTCTTGACCGCAGCTCCTATGATTGCTTTGACAGGCTTTGCTTCTACCCACTTAGTAAAATAATCAATTGCCACGGTTAGAAACTTCAATTGCCCTTGTGCTATTGGGAATGGTCCAACGATATCCATGGCCCATTTTTGTAATGGCCATGGAGCCGTGACAGAGATCATGTCGGTTTGAGGTTGTCGACTTATTGGTGCGTTAACCTGACAAGAGTTTCATTTTTGTATAATAGTTAGTGCATCTCGGTGCATGCTTGGCCAAAAGTAACCCATGTTCATTACTTTTGCCACCACGGACCTTGGTCTAGAGTGCATTCCACATGCCCCCTCATGTACCTCCCGAATAACATATTCGGCTTGTTGTGGACCAATACATCGTAACCAAGGTGCTAAGTAAGACCTTTTGTAGAGTATACCATTAGAATAATTGTAATTTGGTGCTTTGACACGTACCTTTCGAGCCTGAGATGGATCCTGCGGCAAGGTACCATCAATCAAGTACTGAATGATTGGAGTCATCCATGTGTTCTCATGTTCCTCAACAATGGCTAGTACCTCCTGTTCATCTATGGACGGACGTTCGAGTACTTCAACCAGGACTTTCTTTGTAAGATGAGCAAAAGCTACGGAAGCTAGCTTGCTCAGCGCGTCTGCTTTTTTATTTTCGCTCCTTGGAACTTGTTGTATGTCAAAGCTGTTGAACTAGAGATCAGTTCTTTCGCTTTTTCCATGTATTTTTTCATGTTGGCGTCCCTAGCTTCGTATTCACCGTTGATTTGACTCGACACAAGCTTCGAATCTACATAAACTTGGAGGTTCCGGACCCCCATTGCCGTAGCAATGCGTAGGCCCGCCAATAGAGCTTCGTATTCAGATTCATTGTTTGAACTGTCGAAATTGAATCGAAGGGCGTATGTGTATTCAACCCCGTCCTGGTCTGTTAAAATGAGACCCGCACCTGCGCCAGATGAGCTAGACGCACCATCAGTGTACATTACCCATTTACCTTCGTTTGCAACCTTCGTTACGTTTTCGACCAAAGATTCGTTTGACACCTTCGTCAATGTTAACTGGTCTTGGGGCAACTCTGCAAAGAAATCGGCCAGTATCTGTCCTTTCACTGCGGTACGGGGAATGTAACTAATTTCGTGTTCTCCAAGTTCGATTGCCCATTTGGCCAATCGTCCCGATATCTCTGGCTTGTGTAAGACTTGACGGATCGGCTGGTCCGTCAGGACATTGACTTTATGTGCTTGGAAGTATCTCCGTAAATGACGTGCTGCGTAGACAAGTGCCAAGGCTAACTTTTCCATAGGAGAATAGTTTTCCTCCGGACCTTGTAACACACGGCTGACAAAATAAATGGGGACTTGGCTTTTGTCTCTTTCTACCATGAGGACGGAACTTACTACCTTATCCGTAGCTGCAAGATACATATATAATTCTTCGCCTGTAATTGGCGTTGTTAGCATTGGTAAGCTTGCGAGATGTACCTTTAGTTCCGTAAATGCGCTTTCAGCTTCCGTCGTCCATTTGAAGTCCTTTTTGCTCAAACAATTCTTCAGGGTTTTGAAGAAAGGTAAGGACTTAGAGGCCGAACTTGACAAATACCTGCTCAGGGCTGCGAGTTTACCATTCAAGCTTTGAACTTCTTTTACGGTTTTTGGATGCGGCATGTTGACGATTGCAGTCACTTTCTCCGGATTTGCTTTGATTCCCTTCTCCAGGATGATATGCCCCAAGAATTTACCTTCGGTAACTCCAAAGGAACATTTTTTCGGGTTCAGCTTCATATTTATCTTCCTGAGGTTACCAAATGTTTCCTCAATGTCAGCTAAGAGCGCATCTTCCAACCTGCTTTTGATGACTATGTCATCAACATATGCCTCCAAGTTTCTCCCTATCTGAGTGGAAAAAGCTGCGTCTACCAACCTCTGATATGTTGCACCTGCATTTTTCAGACCAAAGGGCATCTTTTGGTAACAGAAAATACCTCTGTCAGTGTGAAATGCTGTTTTGTCTTCATCTTCTAATGCCATTTGAATTTGGTGATATCCCTTGTATGCGTCCAAGAAACACTTGTATTTGAACCTTGTGAGTGACTCCACCTTGAAGTCCACCTCCGGAAGTGGATATGCGTCTTTTGGGCATGCGTTGTTCACATCCTTGAAATCAACACACCTTCTCCAACTTCTGTCACTTTTTCTAACCATAACGGGATTCGCAACCCAAGTGCGGTAACGTACTTCTCGCATGATTCCTGCTCTTACCAACTCATTAACCTCGTCTGTTACAGCTTTACTTCGATCCGGAGCCAAGCTGCGCTTTTTCTGGACGATGGGCTCTACGCTTTTGTGTATGTTCAACTTATGTTCCGCAACGTGCCGAGGCACCCCTGTCATATCAGAATACCTCCATGCGAAGACATCAATATTAGCTCTTAAAAGCCTTTCCAAACGTACCTTCGTAGCTGGAGACAATGATGTTCCAACGCTCACCGGTTGCTCTGGGAATTCATCATTAATAATAAGTGGAACTTTGAGCAATGCTTGCGCCGCAATTTGTGAACTTTGCCGGGGGGCATTTGCAACTCTGCTACCTTCTTCCAGCGATAAGCATTCCTGAACCTTTCTCCTTTCTGCTCTGAGGGTAGCTACACCGGAACTTGTACGGAACTATGGCGTGCATGGTAGACACTACTGCCCTTAAATGACATATCGTAGGTCTACCCAGCAACACATTATAAGGCGAAGGTGATTGTACAATAAGGAACTTCATATCCACAGTCCTTGACAAAGGGTATTCGCCGAAGGTGACAGGAAGCCATATGCTCCCTACCGATGATATCATTGCCCCTGAGAAACCCACTAAGGGTGTTTTTGTACTAACCATTCGCTTCTTAACGGCATCATTTAACTTTTCAAAACAATAGAAATACATTATATCGGAAGAGCTACCTCCGTCCACATAGATACGGTGGATCAAATGACCTTCCACCTCCGCTTTGATGATGAGAGGGTTTTCGGTGAGGCATACCTGGTTAGAAGGTGGAAAGCTGATCTCTTGGTGCATCCAACTTTCTACTTCGTCCATGGGTCTCTTATCTTCGTTCCGCTCAGACCGGACCATTTGAATTACCCTAGACTTGTTCTTTTGAGAAGGACCTTGTCTTCCTTGTGGCTTTCCTCCGCCCTGCTTTATTTCTTTCACCAGATGTGATAGTTGCCCCGACTGTACAACTTCTTTTATCTGCTTCCGCAACTGATAACAATCATTAGTATTATGCCCTTTGTCACCATGGAACTCACAATACCTGTCTGCGGACTTTCCCTCCGGATTGCCTTTAAGAGGAGCAGGTTGTGTAAAGCTGTGTCGAACTGTTTCGGTTGCCAATATCTCACAAGGAGTTTTGATGAGTGATGTGAAGTACGCATTTCTCTTTGGAGCAGGTGAGTAAGGTTGCGGAATACGCCCTTTGCTGTTGGAATACGCTTCATGATTCCGTCTCGGAGATGTAAGAACCTGCGTTGGAGCTGGCGAAGGTGACTTCCAGGGCGAACCCCTGCCTTGTCGCGACGGAGCTCTGGACGGAGCTTCGACGACGTGCCCAATTGCTTCTTTTCCTTGAATAAACGCCTTGGTTCGTTCAAAAACTTCGTTGATTGTTTTGGGGATGTTAGCGTAGAACTGCTCTATCAACTGCTTCGGTCTTATCCCATGGATAAAACCGGAGATGCGCATGATCTCGTCTGCCCCCTTAATTTCCATGCTTTCCTCCTTAAAACGCTCCATGAAGTTCGTCAGTGACTCATGGTGCCCCTGCACTATGTTATGAATTTCCATGGGGTGTTTTGTGTACCTCCGTTGTTGCATGAAGTTGCTGAGAAAGCTTTCCCGTAGCTCCTCGAAGCTGTCAATACTGGCATGAGGGAGGTCATCGAACCAAAGACGAGTTGGTCCTGCAAGTGTTTGTGCGAACATGTGGCACCACACGGGCATGGACCATTGTTCCATTTCTGCTACTCCAGCAAACAATCCTAAATGATCATCCGGATCTCCAGTCCCGTCATATACTCGGATGTGCGAGGGGAGCCTCGCCTTCTTTGGTCTTTTGCATCTTGCGATTCTTCTGGTAAATTTTTTGATGAGTGAGGGTCTGTAAGGCTCGTCTATGCTTTCTTCTACTTCTTCCTCCGAACTGGAACTTGCGGAGCTACTACTGTCAGTAGCTATTACTTTTTTGGTTCGGGAACGTGAGGAGCTACGTCTTTTTTTTTTCCTTCCTTTTGCTCGGACTAGCCTTTTTCTTCGTTTTTTGAGTGTACTTCCTCTTCCGACGTATCTTCGCTACTTCAGAATCTGAACTAGAGCTTTCGGTTTCGCTTTCTGGCTCGGTGGAATCATCAGCTTGTTCCTCGTAAGTAAGTTGCATTCTCATACCATCCATTCGCTTGTTTTTCTCAGTTTCCTGCATTAGAGTACGAAGTGCTTCGTAGTGACTTTCCACAAAAGCAGGAGTAAGTCGAGGTTCATCCTGCTGAACCCCTGAAATGCCCGTATTTGCTACCCCACTTTCATGCCTTTCAGCGGATCGATCTACGCGCACCTGCGGTATGAGATTTCCAGATGAAGGGGTTTCCTCCATTCTTTCAGTTAGGTCCCACGGATGGCGCCAAATGTTGATACAAAAACCAGCAGCTTCCCAACGTACTTGAAAGCTTCCTTTGAGGGTGAACGAAACTGCTAAGATGTAACAAACATACACCGTTAGCCTCGCCCAAAGGGGGAAAGGGGTTTTCCCTTTGGACTAAGCTCCGACGTGAGAATAAGCTACGGATCTGTGAGAGTAAATATTCTAGAGAGAGAGAGAGTAAATAATATGAGTGAGTGAAAGTGTCGTGTGTGTTTACCTTGGACTGATCTTGCATATTTATGCCAATGTGAAGCAAAGATTCCCTTTCCATAAATGGTTGGTCTGCTTTCCGCAGCTCAGTGCGGCGGAGCAGACCTTCCTCTTTTAGTGACAGCTTACCTTTATTCCTTTTTGACATGACTTTGCCTTTTTACGTATTTTACTAGTAGTCCAGAGCATCTCTGCTGTGAGTCCCATCCTTGGGTATTGTGCTTTAGTCAAAGATTCCTTTTTCGTAACCTTCGTATATTTACGTAACTTAAGTATGTTTCCGTAACTTTTGTATATTTACGTAACTTATGTGCATGTACTTAACTGCGGCATATGCTGTAAGCTGCGATTACTAGCATATACCCGATCACTAGGTACATTTACTATAATATATTAATCCAATCAACGAATTCTAGAATGTTTCATAAATCATACTAATAACTTTTATCTTAATATATCACGTACTATAACTACCATGTCTCGGCATCTATTTAATCTAAATGTTAACAATTTACATGTTGGTGAAGAGTAACATGCCCAATGGCTGCTGCCACATTTCTCTTTGTAAATAATATATAAATAACAAAAGCAGGGTTCTATGTGTTGGTCATTAGATCAACAGAAGTATTAGGTGTGTAATGCGACAAATTTCTGGTTCGATACTTGAGGCGTGTTTTTTTTACTGCCTCATGTTAATTTTTTTTTTCTGACTTACCTTATTTAAATGATGCCACGTGTATATTGATTAACTGGTTGGCTACACTGTGAACCAGTCAATTTAGACCTATAATTAGTGTCTAACTTACTTGTAATTACGTGTATTAAATTTTGTATTAATCTAAATATATATAACATTTTGTGTAATTGCATACATGCCTACACGATTTGATTAAATCATACAGTTATGAACCGGACGGAGTCCGACATTAGTTAATATGGACGTTGGTGACAAACTAATAAAATAATGTATAAATATCCAAACAAACATTATTTACATTAATATATTTTGTAAAATGTATTACCCGTATAAACATCGTATAACACACTCCGTACACGATGAAAATGCACGAAACGCGCTCGACAGACGAAATAAATCCAAGTTATAATTTTATAACTCTATATTAACTATTTTGATAAAATACTTCAAGTAAAAATATTTCGATTACATGCGTACAAATAAAACGGTTAAAAACGTTACACGATTCGAATAAATTAACAATTCACAACCGATGACCGAACGAAAACCGACATATATTTTAATAACCTAAAATATAATATTTTGAGTAAAAATTTTATTTGAAATATCGTATTTTGAATCGTCAACGAAACGTGTTAAATTAAACGTATAACGATTAAACGAACGTTTTAATGACCGGGTAAACGAGCACCACACAGAGCACGAATCAGAAAATGAGATTTGGTGAAGCCCACACTATGATGGACCCCACATGAGCCGGCCAAAGGGCAGGGCCACCCATGCCCTTGGTTGCTTGTTTCAATGATCGAACATACCTATACTTCTTCCCTCAACCATTTCACTCTTTCCTTCACCATTCTCTCATCTATCTCTCTAACCTCACCTCTCTCTCTCTCTCTCTCTCTCTCTCTCTCTCTCTCTCTCATGCTGGAAACCGACCCCAAACACCCCTAAAATCACTACAAAACACCACCTAAAAACACCTTTGATTGCAAAGCTTATTTGGAAGAAAACGATCACCACAACGCGAGGAACGTTACCATCTTCTTTGATTCTTCATACACTTAGTAAAGATCTCAAACTCCTCAAAAATACTTGTGTTATGATTACATGCATGTTATGTTGCTCATTTAACCAAGAAATGTCCAAACACTATGTAACATCCATAATAAGGCCCTAGGGGTAATACGATAATTACCCTAACTTTAATTTTTATTTAAATATGTTGGAAATAATTTTATATTATTTTGTTTAATTGTAAAAGTTAGGTAATAGGTCAAATGACTTATTGTGGTTAGTGAAGTATTGCTTGTTTTAAATTATTATAGTTGTAAGAAAAATAAAATAGTTGTTCTCGCAATTGATTTTTAGGTTCCAGAAAAAAGGATTAGAGGGAGAATTAATTTACACTGAATAAAATGGGAGTCGGTGGTGTAGGGGTCGACTTATTACCCAAAATTTGGTTACCTCTCATTCAAGAAAAAACACAAACCTCTTGTAACTTGAGATCTCAGAAGAAAGTGAAAGAAAAACATTAAGATTCATCTTGTGGCTTTGGAATTCAGTTTATATTAGCTTGTTCATCATCCTCATCCCTCGATTCCTCCATTTTATTGTAAATTTTTTTGTTTAGATATCCATGAGCTAATTTGATAAAATTAGGTTAGATATTGATCTTGGTTGGAAATAGATGTTTGAATTTTGTTGTATGATGATGTTTCAAGTTATTTGAGGTATTGGTAACCTTAGAAACTGAGTTTGATGTTGTTTTAATGGTAAAAATGGGTTAGGGTTCGTGCAGGTAAAGTTACTGGTCATTTTCATCTTGAATACGCGATCCTAGCTGGATATCCGGATCGCGTAATTAAGTGTATTTTGGTTACAGTGGATTTTACTCTGGGTTACGCGATCCCACTCTTGTTTCCGGATCGCGTAAGTTAGTTATATTTGGTCACAGTCGAATTTGGTCTTGGTAACGTGATCCTAAACAAATACCCGGATGGCGTGTGTATGTGTAAATCGGTAACAGAATATTCTTCATTGTTACGCGATCCCACCTCACTTTCCAGGATTGCGTTTCATAGTGTTTTTCGGTTACAGAAGGGTTTTCTCTTGGGAACACGATCCCTGTCTTTAAACCTGGATCGCGTTTGTAAGGCAAAAATTTTGAAATATGATGACTAGTTGACTTATGCAATTGTGATATCTAAGTTGTATTACTACCATATAATGCTTACGTGTTTGATACAATATGCTTAATAGTATGATGTTATCAATTGAGTTAAGTTAGTATTACTTATGAAATAAGTTATTAACTCATTAATTGTTGTGTTCTTAGATCAACTGAAGACTCAATAGTATAAGATCTCTGAGTGGAGACTGAGACAATCAGGTGAGTGGACTTGTACTCTTAGTGTAAATTGGAGGTAACATGTTTGGTTAGCTCGAATAAATGTAGGTTTGTTGTTTATAAACTATTAGTCTGATATGATTTCAATGATGATTATGGATTGTGTGATTATGTGATATAGAGGTCAACTGCGGTTGGACTTAGTTGCTATAGATTAATCAACAGAGGATTTGTGAACATTTGTTGTGAATGAGATCCTGTGTTAAGTAAAGATAGCATTCATTTATCAATATTTTCTGTATAGGCCGGTACAGATTATTGATAAGCGTTCTTTGGGGGCCACCGCAGCATTATGGTTCCTCAAGGACCACCGATCCTCTTTGAGATTAAGTGTTTACGATTTATTTGTTGTAAACACATATTGTTATGCTAAGTTAGACTGTTAGTTGCATGTCTATTCACTTAGCTTCGTGCTAATCCCACCATTTCACTCCTTACAGGTTATAATTTTGTTATGGGTGGAACAAGGAGTATGTGGAAGGAATGTTTAACAGATGTGCACTCTATTGTCACTTGATACTTATGTTATATGTTGGTTTATATAACGCCCTGATAATAGTACTATGTTTTGTAACTTCATGACTTGACACATGTATTATGTGATGTTTTTTTAAAGACATAACAATACACATGTATGTAATATTTTGTCGATATATGAATGAACTTTCACTTTCGATATTATATATCTATTATATGCTTAAAAAAAGTTATGATTCTAAATTGAGGGGTGATGTTTTACACTAAGTCAAAAACTCATTTTTCAAACAATATGTATACACAGTTTTCTGAGCAGAAAGTATAGGCTTGGTAGAAAAATTATAATAAATCATACACATAGAATAAACGTATGAACCACTTGAAACAGTTTGGTATTTTTGTTAGCTATAACTTTCATTTAGAACTAATCTCCTAGAAATACACAGTTTTTGCTAGAAAATTCGCTTTGTGGACTCATAGTTGGATTGGTCACAATTGGACTTCAAGGGCTTTCCCATTTTATTTACCCGACCAAACGACCTCTAAAAATTCTGAAAAATTTCTGTAAATTAGCTAAGATGATGAAAAACATGTGTGATTTTTCTCATAACTTATTTCGAGTTATAACTTGGTTAAAATGAGAGGTGGACTGAGGGAAAAATCGGCGAAAAGATAACCAAGGGTTGTTTTAGTAACATTTTAAAAACCGACACTTCGGATTAACCACAAAACGAAACAATAATTTTTATAAACTCTACAAGCATATTTTAGACTTATGTAAAAGTTTCAGGTTAAACCGAACTGTGACACATATCTTAGTGTCGCAACATTCCCGAATTTGAATATCCGGTGACTATCTATTAGAGCAGTATCTATTTTGTAATTAGAATTTCACAGCCAGGGGCTCTGCCCCTTGGACCTTGTCGTGCACCCAGCGGTCGGTCGGGTTTTAATCCCGGTCATTGCTCCGACCAACAGGGGTGCACGACAGTGAGTTTTAAATTTATAAGAGTTGGGGCTCAAACTATAAGTATTACATAGAAAATAATTGGAATCCAAAACAGACTCAAAGCCGCGCGTGACCGTCAGAAAAGTTATTCTGACGTGAGACGCAAACATCTCGAGTTCCAAGTTGGGGATCGAGTACTCTTGAAAGTATCACCTTAGAAAGGTGTCATTCACTTCGGCAAATGCGGGAAGTTGAATCCCAGATACATTGGACCATTCGAAATCCTTGAGAGGATTGGTCCAGTAGCATATCGATTGCAGCTGCCACCCGAACTCAGCAGTGTGCATCCCACATTTCACATTTCTAATCTTAAGAAATGCCTGTCTGATGAGACACTCATTATTCCTCTCGATGAAATCCACATCGATGATAAACTCATTTTGTCGAGACACCAGCAGAAATCATATACCGTGAGGTCAAACAATTGAAACAAAGTCGTATTCCCATCGTCAAAGTCCGGTGGAATTCGCGGCGTGGTCCGGAATTCACTTGGGAATGGGAAGACCAAATGCGACTCAAGTACCCACAATTATTCACAGAATCCACACCATCTACGACTTCGAGCTAAATTTCGGGACGAAATTCTCTTAACAAGGGGAGAATGTGACACCCGACAAATTAGGGCTAGTTATTAGTTCCTAATCATCTACTAATACATATAATTAGTGCTAGATTAGGCTAATTGTATGTATCAATATATATATATATATATATATATATATATATATATATATTGGAGTATATATACACGTACGCGATTATGTTCAATCGTGCATTTTGATATCGGGCGGATCCCGATACATTAATACGGACATTGGTGAACTCAATTTATTAAAAAATATGAGATTATTTGATAAACATACTTATTACCAAACATTATTGCGATAATATTTCATAAGCATTTTGTATCATATATAATGCTCAGAAATGACCAAAAACGCGTAAAACGTGCCCGACAAATGAAATAAACACAAATTATATTTTTATAATTCATTCTTAAGTATTTTGATAAAATACTTCGAGTAAAAATATTACGTTTTCACACGTACGAATAAATCGTTTAAAAACGTTACGTGAGACATATAAACGTACAAATACGCAACGAACGCGCAAACCGAGACCCGAAAACATTTAAACAACTTAAAATAAAGTATTTAGGATAATACTTTCAATAAAAATATCGAGATTTAAATCATTATTCAAACACGCGTATTTAAAAACGTATAACGATAATTAAACGTTCAAACGACCGGGTAAACGAGCACTGCACGGAGCACAAATTGAGGAAACAAAATTTTACAAACCCCACACCCATCTAGTGGGCCCCACCCACGAAAATCTGCAGCCCCATGCCCATATCCCCTCCCCTCTTTGCTTGTTTGACTTCCTATGCTCATCACCATACCTCATTCTCCACTCATCCCTCCATTCTCTCCCATTCCCTCTCTGGCCAAATTCAGGCTGTCACCAACCACCACCACACCACCTAGACACCACCACAAGTCCACCCTATCACCACCATAGTGCCATCGCGAACCGCCACGCCGGAAATCAAGAAAACGCAAGAAAACGAGCGTTCAACTTCATTTCTTTCACTCTTCATCGTTTCATTGTAAGAACTCTTAATATTCTACTGGTTTTACTTTAAATATACTTGTATACATGTCTAGTTGCTCATTTAACAAGGTTATGTCCATAGTATAAGCTAAAACTCATTTTCTTGAACTTATATTCACACTGCTTTCTGACCAGAAAGTTGGTCAACTTCCACGATTTTTATAAAATTCATATCTTAAATAAATTGAATGTTTCTTAAGCCTAAAATGTAGCCTGTGATGTTAGCTTTCCAAAGACACCGATTTTGTAACATATCAAGTTCGTTTACTATTTTAAAATAATATTTCTGTTAAGGTGCGCGTTACTGTTCCAGCGGACAGAAATATCTACCCCCTTCTCGAGACCATATCTTGAGTTCTAGACTACTAAAACATATGAGACCAGTGCCAAAACCTCACATAATTTGTTAACTTTAAAAAGTTCTTCTTTAGCCTTTTCCAGAAATACACGGTTTTTAGTGTAGAAGCTGATCTTTGGACTGTAGCTGTTCTTGGACCAAAACCGACACCCTTCATAATTATTTTTGTTAAAAATAGTAAATGGATATATATAAACACCATAAAGTGCAGTTTTACACTAGACATATAGGAGAACATGTATGATTTTTAGTTAGGCTTGATTCGGTATAGAAGTTGATTAAATCGAGAGACTTGTCGAGTCAATATCTAGAAAACCAAATTGTTAGAAATGTTTTTGTCCAGAAATCCGTGAGTACCATTGTCGCATAAATAAATCCGTGAAAAACAAAATCCGTGAATATCATTCACGCATAAACAAAAACCCGTGAATCTCATTAACACATAAACAAGATCCGTGAAAATCATTCACGCATAAACAAATATCCGTGAATATCATTCACGCATAAACAAATATCCGTGAATATCATTCACGCATAAACAAAAACCCGTGAATATCATTAACACATAAACAAGTCCGTGAATTACTATTCTCGCATGAACAGTGCCCGTGAATTCCCATTCTCGCATGAACAGTGTCCGAGAATCCTATTGACGCATTGCCCTATTGTCGCATAACTATTGTCGAATAAAACAGCTTTTTTTCTTCGTAAACTTTATTGTCGCATGAATGAAAATTTCGAAAATCCTTATACATTAATGCAATACTTGGACAATCAACAACAAATATATTGATAAGTAAACATCACAGCAAAACATATAATAATAACACTTTTGGGTTATTATTACAAACAATCACCAACGGGCCGTACATATGTTCAAACTCAAACTAATCAATCAAACAACCAAATTATTTGGATATTACTAGTTGGATGAACAACTAGCATGGACGGTCTTTTGAGACGTCTACATATACTTATAACCTTGCGCATTTTGAACGCCCGGCAGGTTACAGTCTTCGGACAACATCACCTTGTGCAACATCATACTTGCTTGGTAGCAACACACCAGACTCAGGTGAGTCTCATAGCCCCTCATTTTTACTGTTTTTAACCCAGGGGTGGGAATACATACTCGTTTTGTTTTACATGTGGACATGAGTACTAAACTTCGATATATACTGCATGAGTTGTTTTGCTAATCATTTTAAAGCCTTCCACTACATAGTTTGTTTATATGGATTTAGCGCGATTGTTAGTGTATGGTACCATATGGGATTGACAATTCCCGTCCGGGTTAGCACGCACTAACTGGTCAAATGGACGCATCAGCATTTGTTCATACGAGTGTAGATTAGGCACTCGCAGGGAGGCACCCTCGCTCAGGCACTTGGTTGTGATCCTGACACCTCAGTTAAGCTCAAACTATGGGCTCATGGCAGTGATATACATCTATTTTATTTGCTTGATTGCAAATCATTATATTAAATCTCATGGTTCACACATCATGTTCATCTATACAAATCTGTGAGCTCACCAGCTTTTAGTTGACTTTTTAGTATGTATTCTCAGGTACTCAGCTGTAGTAGATCTGCTCAGGATTATTAGCTCGAGTCGCATACAGACACTAGGAGATTCCCCTGCATTTCTATATTTTGTAAACTAGATATGCCTTAGAATCTCTAAACATTAATTACGAGCTTTTGTAAACATTATTACATTGTAAACTTTTATTATATCAATGTAAGCAGTAAACGACGCATGTAGAGTCATTCACTTTATCTTATGTGCTTGTGATATTTGATTAGTCGCGCCCCGACCCGATTCGCTTCTGCACAGTAAATTTGGGGGTGCGACAGCTATTATCAGAAATAGATCGCCTCATGGATCTATTTGCTTGCACCGATTATCCATCGGTTTCACAAACGATGATTAATCGTTATGTTGCAACAATGATAAAAGAGCTTGAGCTATTAACTTCTAAAAATCCTGCGATCACTCTCGTCATTTCTGGAAAAATTCCATTTTTCGTAGATCCCGCCGCTTATATAATCGCCAAGTTGCAAGAAATATTTCCTGAAGCTGACGACGACAAGATAAAAGCCGTTTTCTTTGCCGAAAGAAAAGATATTCACGTTAAACTCGCTTCGTTGTTCGATCAATCCAAATTCCCTTTTACCGTTTCTCAAAGATCTTTAAATTGGGATATCACCATTGCAGTGCAAACTACAAATGGAGATCCCGACTCAAAAGAGGAACTTAGGTTTCAGAGAATTTTAGGAAATCTTCTTCACGATCTTAATAATATAGACCGCGGTATGCGAATAGGAATTTCAAGTAAAAGGAAAGTTAGAAAGGAATTTAATAAGTTTGTTAACAATCTGCTAAAATTAGGCCAGAAAGAACGTAGGATTCTTAGCGAATTCGAAATTTTTTCATTACACCCTGCCAAGCTAGTTGATTGTGTCATTAACATTCTAAACTGTGATTTTATTCCTCGCTATACTTCAAGATTGCTTTCAAGCAATCCCCTTTAAATAGATTTGGAACAATAGTCGAGCTACAGACTTGAAACAAGCGCTTTTTGGGAGGCAACCCAAATTTTTAATTAGGTCTTTAAAATAATTTTCTTAGGTTAAAAAAAAAAGTTAGTTTAGTTAAAAACCCTTTTAAAATCTTTGTCTCCGCAGAATCTGCGCAGTTTCTGAAAACTTGAAAATCTTAAATAAAAATATCTTATAAAGTTTTAAATTGCTTAGATTTTAAAGAGTCAAGATTTTAAACTAAAAATATTGTTTATTTTTATCTAGTTAAGTAATTCTCCTTGCGTTTTAATAAAACAATCTTTTGTTGCGCACAGTCCAATACCAAATTTTAAACTTTTGCTAAAATATTTGGCTAAGGTTTTTAATTACCCAAAATACCTAGTAATTACACTTAAAATGTTATTTAATCACAAATGGTAAAAAGGAGGAGTAAATAAAAAGGGTAAAAAGGAGTCAACCAAAGTCAAAACAACAAAAAAATCATTTCCCCCCTCCTTCTCCCTCCTTGCGCCAGCCTCCATCACCCCACCCCAAACCCACCATTTTCCACCATTTTTAACCAAACCAAGCCTCAAATCTTCATCTCTAGGTCACTTTTATGTCCCCTAACATCTTCATTAAGGTATGATCCAAGCTTAAAATACCAAAATTCTCTAACTTTATTAACCTAGGGTTTCAAGTTAGTTTTTGATGATTTGTGCTTTGCATTGCGAAATTGAGCTTTGATTCTTGCTTAGTGATGATATAGGATGATGTAGGAGCTATCATTACTTCTTAGATTGAAGCAATTTGATGTTTGACTTTGAAAAGTTGACTTTATTTGACTTTTGTGACTAGTAGATCCATTTTGACCAATTGATGATTAAATTGCTTATGATAAGTTGTTTTTTGATTGATTTATGCTAAATATGATTAGTATAGCTTATTCATTTGCTTCATTTGTGGTTAAATGCGTAATATGGTCAAGTTAGCAAATTAAAGTAAGCATGAAAAGTTAACTTTTGTTGAAACGTCACCATTTTGAAACAAAACCTTTGATAAAATAATATTTTAATTTAAGTGAATGCTAATGCCTTGCTTTGATTTGCTAATGCAAGTTAGTGTTACGATAGATTTGGCAAATGACAAAAAGGAAACCTTACTTTGGTAATGTTGACTTTAAAAGTCAAAATGCTTAATTTTTAGTAATACTAGTAACCATTCTAGTTAAAAAGTCATGGTGGTGTTGTAAAATTGTATCTTTGAAAGTGTTATGGCAAATCTTAAATGGATACTACATTTTCCTTAATTAACTACTTTTAAATTTTAAAGTAGTGTCTACTTAAAAGAATACCATAATTACTTAAAAATATACTGTGAGCGTCCTCGGATCAGAATACGCAAACTAGAACGTGTGTATATTTGTGCGGAATACAAATACACACAATTACAATGTGAATTATAGTAAAGAAGAAAGAGATAAATGTATGTAACAGGAAATCTTGATTATATTTCTAAATCAATCTTTCATATACAAGAGGTTAACATGTACAAGTGAATGTCTCTCAAAAGCTCTCACAATTACACACGCAGACCTTTAAAAATGACTTCAACTACTTCTATTTATAGACAACTTCTACGACAATTCAAAGTGTAATCCGTGAATAGCTATTCACGGAATTACACCGTCCGTGAATCCAAGCATTCACGGAATGCTAATGTCGAATCCAATGCAATCACGGATACTCAAGTATTGTCGAACCTCATCATTCACGGATACTCAAACTTAATCACGGACACATTGTCACTTGTGATTCATGGATAGTTATTTATTCACGCACTATCATATTCACGGACTTGAAATACTTGAACAAAATAAAATTCAAACAAGTATTAATCAACTTATGTCTTTACAAACTCCCCCTTTGATGATACTTGAGTCTTTTCTTCAAGTCTTCAAGCGTATCCCGGAAGATTACATCCAGCAAAAATTTCATGTGAGCAACAAACTTCAACAACCCGTTGAAACTTCAATGCCATTTTTTCATCGTCATATGCATCATCATAAACAATCGGATTCACGAGCAACACTTCAAGATCATCTTTTGAAAGATTGATTAAGCTCAATGGATCAAACACATATACAATTGATTCTCTGTTCCACATTACTTCTCCATTCACATCTCTATCATAACAAGCAATTTCTGCTTCTCCAGTCGATCCGTTATATCTCCAATGATTCACAAACTTAGAAAAATTCACAGGCAATTTCTCAAGTGAAATCTTTGTCATACATTTGACTCTAGGATATGTCAAAGTAATTCTTGGTTGATTGGAATTCGGCTCGATATCGAAATAATCAACGGTTCTTAATGGGAAAGTTTCCTTAACCCATGTGAATTTCAAATTATTACTTTCTCTTGTTAAAGTGTCTGCCATCCAATTAATCAAACCATGTTTTGATCGGTTAATTAGATCCACTGAAGCCAAATGATTGATTTCACACTTAGGTAGTTTTTCTAAAGCTTTGAACGTTGAGTGAAAGTATTGAAGTCCATCAGTTCTCTTAATAATGAATACTTTGTTGTCATTATCATATTTCCATCTGATAATTCTACCAACGCATTCATATCTTGGTATTTTAAAGAACTTACGAACTGTAATCACTGGAGTTGGTTGTTTAGGAAACCACCAAGAGACTTTTTGCTCAGGCTCTTTATCATCATCAGAATCTTTCCATAACCCTTCTTGTGAATACATATCTGACTGAACATTCTCCGGATGAAGTTCATCTTCAGAATCTTCCCAGTCTTCAACGTGAACATAATCGAAATCAGGTTCAAATCCCGGAGGATATTCTGGATCGAAATCTTCAAAATCATAATCGCCATCATTGCAAAGTTCAACAAATGGTATTAAATCTTCAATGATCACATTCAAAGGAGTTGGACAAAGCACCTCTTCATCTTCAATGCTATCCATTAATTCCTCCTGATCAAAAATATGAGATGATTCTCCAAGCTCAAATACTCTTGACTCATGTATTGCATTAATTGGATCAACTTCTAATGGTTCGTTTTCTTGGAATACAACCAATGCTTGTTGGAAATTTGGTTGATCACTATCATTTTCAGTATCATCAGCATTTTCAGTCATATCATCACCATGATCACCATCATCACCATTATTACCATCATCATCACCATGATCACCATTATTACCATCATCATCACCATGATCACCATCATCATCACCATCATCACCATCATCATCACCATCATCACCATCATCACCATCATCACCATCATCATCACCATCATCACCATCATTATTCTCCCCCTGATCAACCAACATTTCTTTCAAAAGAAAAACATCAAGTTCCAATTCTTCGATGCGATCGTTCTGAGATAGAATTTGCTGTTGTTGTTCCTTGAGAAGAATATCTTGAGAATTGATTCGATGTAAAGCATTTAGTAAATCCATTTGAAGCTTTTCAACAAGAGTCATCAACGGTTTTACAGCACGTTGTAAAGATGCATCAAGGTTAGCCATGCTAACACTTGGTCCAGGTGAAGAAGAGGATGTGCCAGCTGCAATAGAAACAGCAACAGGAATTGTAGAAGTAGCTGGAACAGAGGTAGGAATACCTTGAGATGATATAACAGGCATAGAAGTAGAAGCAATATCAGCAGATGAACTAGGTTCAGAAATTCTGCGTCGTTGAGAAGGCCGAATATCAGGTACATATTCGGGATCTTGTGCCTCTTCACGTTGACGTCTCAAATCCTGTCGTTCCTTTTCAATATTTTCAGCAATAAGTCTTTGAGGAACTAAAGATTCTTCAACAGATTGTAGACGAAAAGATTGATCCTCTTCAGAACTTGAAGATTCCACTTCCTCATGATCAATCAAAGGAACTTCCTGCTCCCCCTCAGATGATTCACTATCAGTAGAAGAATCAGCAGGTTGTACAATCTGTGGCAATGCATATTGTGCTGGTTGAAAGTCAGCATCAATGATATGGCCAAATAAATCAACAGTAGGCGGCACTGGTTTGCCCCTATATCCATTGCAATCAGCAAACACTCTTTTGGGAATAGGAGTGTAGTGTAGAATGCTTCCATGATAAGTAATCCCGTTGATATGATTATCAAAAATATGCTGAAGAAACCTAGGATACATGAAGAATCCATCATCATTAATATTGCCAGCCATATTCTCAAAGATGTATCTCGAAAAGTTAAATGGAATATTTAGAACAAGAGCAGTCATGATCCCTGCAAGCTGATAACTCATCGAATCAAAACCAGCTTTCCTCGGAGAGATGCACCCAATTAGCATATGTGCCAAAAACTTCCAGTGTGGACAGAAATGATTCTTCAGAATTTGAACATCATGAGGTCCTTTAGTACACCCCATTTGATGAAGACACTGATCAATGACGTTTCGAGGAATGTCATTTGATGCATTCAAAGTATCTCCTAATTGGAGAGTATGACGAATCAGCTCTTCAGTCAGCAACAACGGTTTTCCATCAACCGTAGATGTAATACATGGAGGATTGACATCTGTTTGATATACAGCTGAAGTCCAGAAGTCTATCATGTGATCTTCGTACAGATTGGGAACAGATACAGTCAAGGCATATGATATGCGTGATCGTAAAAGAAACCTTATCATAGGGAAAAACTTCCTATTTTCAGGTTTATCCGGTTGTTCCAGAAGATATGCAGTTGCATTATGTCTTTTTTCAAACACGACTGCTCGACGTTGAACCTCGGGTTGAACAGCAGCAATAGGATCTAAATCTGCCATTTAGAAATAAAATCTGCACCAAGAGTTTATTAGACACACAAACTAAACAAAAAGTTTATTTGAAATATTTTCAACACTTAGAAAAATTTTCAAATTTTCAAGTATCCGACAATAACAGAATGACTACTGTTCATGCGACAATGATTAATCTTATGCGACAATATGACTTAGTGATGTACTATTCATACGACAATCATATATTTATCCGTGAATCATATTGTCCGTGAATAATATTCATGCGACAATTCAAAATTAAAATAATATTTCAAAAATTTTGTCCGTGATTCATATTGTCGTAACACTATTCATCCGTGAATAATATTGTCGAAGTACTATTCATCCGTGAATAAGTACTGTTTATACGACAATATGATTGTCGTAGTCAAATAGTCAAACAAGTCAATATAGTCAAACATAAGAATTAATCACAGAGTACTGTTTATCCGAGAATTCAATATTCACGGATAACCATTACACTGTTCATCCGACAATACTGTATTGTCGGGTGGTCCGACAATTCGAATTGTTGGACGATTTTATTGAACAGTACCAAGCGTTATTTGAAGTGATCGATTAAGCATGAAATCTTTAACAAAAATGAAAGAAATTTATACCAGTCGATGCGGAATACAAAAACGAGTAAGTCTGTCGGATTGGTTTTTAATGAAACCAAGTAATCAGGAAGAAATCGAAGAAAAAGTAATTGTCGGAATATTGGAATTGTCGGAGTAATAATCACGGAAAAGGAAAAGTGTAAGTTTTTCAAATTTTGAAATTACTTATACTGTTTCAATTCATCCGTGAATACAAATAATTCCGTGAATATATATATCTTTATCCGTGAATAAAGGTATATATTCATCCGACAATTCAAAAATTATAAATAAAACATTTTTATCAATTTAAACAAACTTTGGATAAAATTTTGTAACCTATTTAAAAATGAAAAATGGAAATTAATAGACTAAATATGTACAAAAATAAAATCTTTTTGTTGGAGTAATTTTCGTGACTTGGGATCATATTAGGATAAATGAATGTATTTAATTTGTATTTTTTAGAAATGAAAGTCTATTTTGATTGCTAATATTTTTGACCAATTTAAATTTATATAGCATTAATAAAGCATACTTTCTAAAAATCATTTTATATATGATTTTTGGTATGTGTTATACACTTGAACACTTTGGTATCTAAAATATCTTTTTCTTTTTATTATTAATATGCATATCATTTTATATAACCAAAATAAAAATATACTTTCAAATTCATAATATATTAATATTTTCATATAGAGAGTGAAAATATGATGATATCTTTAGAAGTACATACATATGTTGGAATGACTTTTAGTCACATATGTCATACTTCGAGTTGGACTAATAAACTGTATCACAGGTCTATACATCGTATAACAAAGTGATAGGGTTTATTATGATAGATATTTATATCTTTATCAATATTTGTATGTCCGTTTATAAAAAATATACCGACTAAGGTCTGTACACCGTACAACAAATAGTCAATACATTTTTCCCAGATATCATAATATAAAGACCCTAAATCATGAATCATAATATATTAGTCCTTCAAAATTTAAGACTTTTATTATCATTTTGATAATTTTATTGTCATATACTAATATTTTAGAAGATATAGAATAATATGCAAAAATATTTAGACATTTCTTAGACTAGATATGATAGACCCACAAATGCCTACCAATAAACCATATTTAAAATTACATTAGTAGAAAATTTGATTTAAAAATGCTATATAAACCTATTAGATATCAAAAATAGTACATAACATTCCTTTTTCAGATTTATATGTAAATACAATTCCCAATGTACTATCATTTCCCAACTTTTACACAAAAATCTCCCCCCATTTTTTATTTTTCATATGTTTTTGAATTTTTGTTTTGAAAAAGTAAGAAAGTAAACAACAAAGAAAATACAAAAAGATCCAAAGTTTATTTAAGTTGATCTAAATGCTTCATTCCGAGCATCAAGATTAATTCTTCAAAACGAGGTTTAGAAAACGCTTTTGTAAACAGATCAGCTCGTTGTTTTAAAGTATCAATATGGACTAAGGTAATCAAGTGTTTCTCATAGCAATCCCGTATAAAATGAAAACGAATTTCGATGTGTTTCGTTTTAGAATGCTGTACGGGATTACGTATGATACTTATGGCAGCAGTATTATCTATATGCAAAGGAGTGTGGTTTAGAAGAAACCCATAATCTCTAAGTTGTTGTTGAATCCAAAGAATTTGGGAACAACAACTTGCAGCAGAGATATATTCTGCCTCTGCAGTAGAGGTAGAAACTGTATCCTGTTTCTTACACTGCCATGTCACAAGACGTTCTCCTAGAAATTGACATCCACCCGATGTGGATTTGAAGTCAATACCGCATCCGCCATAGTCTGAATCGGAATATGCAGAAAGAGAAAAGTCATCATCATGTGAATACCAAATGCCTAAGTTAGGCTTTCCTTTCAGGTATCGAAAAATACGTTGAACGGCCTTCAGATGAGAAACTTTAGGATTTGCCTGATATCGTGAACAAATGGAGACAGCAAACATAATATCTGGACGCGAAGCTGTCAAATACATAAGACACCCAATCATGGACCGATATTCCTTTTCATCGGTTGATTGATCATCAAGAGCAGGGCCAATCTTTTCAACAAGATCAATGGGTGTAGAAATGGATTTGACATCTGTCATCAGAAATTTCTTTAAGATTTCAGTAACATACTTTGATTGATGTATGAAAATGCCTGAATCAAGTTGCTGGACTTGCAACCCAAGAAAAAATGCGATTTCACCCATTGAACTCATTTCAAATTTTGATTTCATAATCTGCTCGAACTCTCTGCATAAGCTTTCATTTGTTGACCCAAATATGATGTCATCTACATACACTTGAACAAGCAACAAATTCCCTTTTACTTTTCTGATGAAAAGAGTGCTGTCAATCTGACCTTTAGAAAACCCATTTGCAAGGAGATGTTGAGATAAAGTTTCATACCAAGCTCTAGGAGCTTGATGTAAACCATACAAAGCTTTATCCAACCGATACACATAATCTGGGAATTTAGAGTCTTCAAAACCCGGTGGTTGTTTGACAAACACTTCTTCATGCACTTTCCCATATAAAAATGCGCACTTGACGTCCAATTGATATACTTTAAACCTCATGAAGGAAGCATAAGCTAGAAAGATTCGAATAGATTCAAGTCTAGCAACCGGGGCAAACACTTCATCATAATCTAAACCTTCGATCTGAGTAAAACCTTGAACGACTAATCGGGCCTTGTTGCGGACCACGATTCCTCGATCATCTTTCTTATTACGAAAAACCCATCGAGTGCCAATCGGATGCACATCTTTAGGTGGTTTTACTAAAGTCCAAACTTGCAATTTCACAAACTGTTGTAATTCTTCTTGCATTGCTTGAACCCAAGAGGATTCAGTCAAAGCAATTTGAACATTTTTTGGTTCAATTTGTGATAAAAAACAAGAAGAAGAATCAGACTTGAGTTGCTGCCGAGTCTTAATTCCTTCTGACACATCTCCAATCACATTCTTTAGAGGATGTCGATACTTAGAATTAATTCGCAATGTAGGAACCGAATCTACATGCAAATTATTTCCTAAGTTAGAATCTTCAGGATTACTAACTACTTCATCACTAGAGTTATCAAGATTTGGTTCTTCTAGTTCAGCAGAAGGTTCCTGAAAATTGTCAGTATCGTCAGGATTGGAAGTTGTTTCTTCTTCAACAGTTGTCAAAGGTGAAGAAATCTCATGAGCAATTGAGTCATCAGAAGATTGTGGTGGAGTAAGATGAGAAGTAGAAACTGGTGGAGGTGAAGTAATAATCGGTTCAGCAGGAACAGATGTAACTGGAATAACAAAGTCATCTAAATCTGTAGCAGAAGAAGAAGACACGTCATGAAAAATAGCAAGAGAATTAAAGAACGTGTCATAATCGAATAAACATTTTGGACCTATGCCATTAGAAGAAGGAGAATGCCGAAGAAATTCAACTTCATAGCATTCCTCTATTCGATGTGATGCTGTGTTATAAACTCTCTTGTTGTGAGAATTTGCAGAATAACCCAAGAAAAATCCAGATTCAGATTTTTCAGCAAACTTAGGAATGCGATCCTTAGTCTTCAACAACAAACACGGACATCCAAAAGGTTCCAAAAAATAAATATTCGGTTTTCGATTATTCAGTAATTCATAGCTCGTTTTCTGCTTATCTTTGACCACAAGAACTCTATTTAATACGAAACAAGCCGTATTAACTGCTTCTGCCCAAAAAGTTGTTGGCAACTTTGCATCTGAGAGCATTGTTCTTGCAGCTTCGATCAAAGTTCTGTTCTTCCTTTCAGCAACTCCATTTTGTTGTGGAGTTCGAGGCGCACTAAATTGTTGAGTAATTCCGTGCTGAAGACAAAACATTTCCATTAAGTAGTTCTTGAATTCTGTACCATTATCACTTCTCAAAATTTTCACTTTCAGAGAAAACAAAGTTTCTAATCTCAGAATTAGATACTTAATTTTCTCAGCAGCCTCATCTTTTGTACTAAGGAAGTAAACCCATGAAAATCTGGAATAATCATCAGTGATTACTAAACAATAAGATTTACCCCCAATACTCCGAACACTTACGGGTCCAAACAAATCCATATGGAGAAGTTCCAAAGGAATGTTAATCGAATTCATCAATTTAGGTTTATGAGACTTCTTAGTTTGTTTTCCCTTTTTACAAGAAATACAGTGATCATTTAGTGAAAAGGTTTGTTTAGGAACCCCAATCACTAAATCTTTCTTAACTAAGAAGTTCATTTTCCTAAAGTTAATGTGACCCATTCTTCTGTGCCACAAAATTGATTCCTTTTCTGTAGCTTTTGACAATAAGCAAGTATGCTCTGTAGATCGAGTAATGGTACGCATGTCTAAGACATACATATTCTTTACCCTTGGAGCTCGCATAAGAATCCACTCTTGAGGTACCACAAACCCTGACTTAAGAATTAAGCACTCTTCATCGTTAAACCAAGTTGACAGTTTCTTGTCACAAACTTGGGAAACACTAAGTAGATTATGTTGAAGTTGTTCAACATAATTTACTTTGTCAAAGCTGATTTCCCCGTTTGAAACGGTTCCCTCACCAGAAATCATGCCACCTTTGTCTCCGGCAAATGCAACAAATCCTCCGTCTTTAACCTTAACATCCTCAAGCAGAGAGAGATTCCCTGTCATATGTCTTGAACAGCCACTATCGATGTACCATATGTTATCAATAGCTCGGGAAGACTGTAAGACATTTGATCAATAAACGGATTAGTTGCTAATGGAGATTTGTCAACTAAAGAAGCTTTGTTGCGATACTTGCATGATATGGTCAAAATTGCTATATACTTGTTTGAATATCATGGTTAGTTTGCATTTGGTAATAGGTTATACTTGCCATGATAAGGTAATTACATGATTAAGATTTAAATCTTTATCATACATGCTTGTTATGGTTAAATAAGTCTTTGACTTTTCTTGTGGAAATCATTTAGACCTAATAGCTTATTGTTGTAAACCAAAGTTTCTTGTGGTGATTGAAAATTGAGTTTGGTGGTATTATTAGCTATTACAGGTTTTTGGGACTGCTCATATTCTAAAGCCCACATTTCGAATTTTTATTCAAAATTGAGAATATGATTTAGTCAAATAACTTGTAATTAATCCTGGTAATTCACTATGTTCTTGTTTTCTCTTATTTTTCAGATGACTGATATTCCCCGGTATATCAAAAAATCCATCAAGGACCCAGAGAAACGGGAAAGGTATCAGACATGGCTAACACATCAGTTGGGAGAAAATAGGTACCTAGTGTGGGAAGATTTGGAGCAAATTGGTTTAAAAGAAGGGTTTGAAAATTTGATAATGTTTAAGGAAGGGAAGCGACATCTGCGCGTATGGAGGAATCTATTTGAGATTAAGGAAAATGTTTATCAAGAGTTAGCTGCTGAGTTTATGGTAACCTTCCAGTTCGACAAAACGATTGATAAGCTAAATGATGACCGGATGATTAGATTCAACTTCATGGGAAATCCTCACCACATGTCATTAGCAACCTTTGCCAGGCATCTTGAATTGTACACTGAGTATCAAGTTACCACTCCTTTCTTCCTGAAGGCAAACACTGAGGTAAAACAGCGAGACCACACTGCTATTTGGCAAGAATTGACAGGAAATCAGTTTCAGTCCAATGTCAAGGCCACTTCTTTTCTTGATAAGCACCACCAAGTTCTCCACAACCTCATCGCTTGCAGCATTCGAGGAAAGAGAAAGACTAAAGGAGCTGTTGGGGTAATGGACTTGCAGATCATCAAGAGCATTATAGAGCATGAACACGTTAATGTTGCTTATTTGGTTGCTGATAGGATCCTTACTGAGTCAGGGTACACCGAGTCAGAGTTTGCATATATGGGAGCAATAATCACTAAGTTAGTTAGGAGAATGGGGCTGTTAACTGAGGAGGTGATTAGTAGCCTGACACCAGTGGCGAACAGGGTATCTAAGCCATATGACATTAACTATATGGTTAAGGTTTGGTTGCTAGAGAAAGATGCTGATGGGCAGATAAGATGGAAGGATGGTGAGATCATTCCGGGAGTTCGAATGAGACCCCCGAGGAGCAAGAGTGTTAGGTTTGAGTTCGATGACAGCATGGTCCACCGACAGCCTAGGACCACTGTTGCTCATGAGCGAGAGGAAGGAGAGACAGCCGCTGCTGAGGTACAAAGTCCACTGATACCGCCTGTTCGAGAGTTTGGTTGGGGAGATCCGGTATCATCCGAGCTCATGTACGGTATGTTGGGTATGCTTAACTCACATTACACACAGGACACATAATTAGCTACTGAGTTTGGATTCCCACAACCTACACGCCCTACATGGGTATGCGGCCCATGACCACCCAACTACTGCACCATGCCACTACATCCATTTGCCATGATGCCACCCACTACCACCGTTCCCTACACCTCCATACCACCCACATCCTCCACTCGCACTGGGCCCATGGAGATTCCTCGAGCCCGCCGTACCAGGACTACCCCTGCGGCTGAGTCGGTTTTCTCTGTGCACACTGCGACACCACATGAGCCACATATCCCACATATTGGGCAGCCATCTTCCCGTGCCATGACCCGTCCGAGACCAGCTGAGTCAGCCACATCAGACACATCTTCGGAGACAGACTCACCTCAGTTAGGGTTCAGACAGGATATGCAGGTTGATGACTAGGTACCGGTGCAGACTGATTATCTGCCTGATATGACTACTGCTACTGTTGTGCCTACTTTTTCAGGATTCACAGGGATGCTTCAGAGCAACCCAGTGCTTTCCTCTGAACTTCCATCGTACCCGATGCATGGTGCTTCCTTAGGATCGTATGAGGTTGCAGAGATGGGACTAGATCCCAACTTCCATTTGTACCCGATCCAGCCACCAACATCCGGCAGGCAGCACAGTTCGTCTTCAGGATCAGTCTCCCGCAGGATATCCAGTGGACAGCACTCTGCCTCCCGTTATGCACCTTACAGCTCCATGCCACCTCCAGCTCACGGACCTCCATCCGACCAGGATCCTTCTCACCCTTGATCTTATCAGATTTTATTTCTATTTGTGTTGGATAACTGTATCACTTATTATTATTATTATTATTACTGATATTTGGGATTACTGTATCTGACTGTTGCTGCATGAACTATTTGGGTTCCAACCTGTAATCTGGTTGGACCCACCTATCTATCTTATCTTATCGTTTATCTATCATTTACTTATTTTATGCTGTTCTTAGTTAATTTTTAGATTACTTGCAATAAAAGAGAGCAGTAAATAGTATGAAAGTTCCCCGAGAAGAAACCGAGATGACGCACGAATCACGCAAAGATCCTGACACAAACTGATCGACCTACACATCTGAATCCGAATCTTCATTCACACATCTCAATCCTTTCTAGGGGAGTTTTTTTTCCATTCCTTAGTGATTTTCTTTCATCACCTATAACTCGCCGTTATGCTATCACGCTTAATTTCTAAGTGTGGGATTCTAAATCCCACACGAATCAAATCAACTTAGAAATAGGGTTCCAAAATATTTTCAAACTTTAAGTGTGGGATTCCTTCCCAAGAATTTTAAACTTAGTTTGAGAATATTAGGGACAATGTTCCTCTAAGTGTGGGATACACGGTATGTTATACCGTATTCTTTGACTTTGATTGCTTGTCCAAAGTATAACTTTCCAAAAATAAGCTTAACTTAAACAGTGGGGTATCTCCACTCATTTAGTTAGCTTAAATTTTTCCTAAAAACTTCATTTTTGCTAAATATTTAAAATTTTCCGACTCTAAATAATCTTGAGAAAAATAAAAATTTTCAGAAATTAATTAAACTGCTTTGGAAAGTAAAATAAGTTAAGATACGATTTCCTTAAAAATGAAATGTTAATCTAAGAGCATCGCACGGCTAGGCACATATAACCCTATTGCAGTGAGGTATTTGAGCCTAATAAAAGCATTCATCTTTAATGCTTCACCTTTTCATTTGATGTGTGTGCCGATGCATGTGCTTTAAGTTAGAACTTGCTCTTGGTATACGCTTCGAGACCACACCAATGAGCACCGTACGCGGTGAAGGTGCAGTCAAAGGACCTTGACATTCCTTAGGATATAAACCCCTTTCTATCATATCTTTTCAAGCCCCAAAACCCTTCCGACACTCACTTTTAGTGTTGATGATCCGCCTAGAAAACCCTGTTGAGCCTTAGCCTATTCGTTTCTTTCAAAACCCAAAAATTTGAACCCACTTATTCCACACCCACCAAAAAAATCTTATCTTAGAAATTTTAAACTTGTGGAAAATGTTATTTTAATTATCCTTTTTGCTTTCACTCCAAATCACAAATACTGGTGTTTACTCAAAACTTTCTTGTGTGCGTTCCCCTGATAAAAATCAAAAGTTGAAAAAAGTTTACGGTGTGAAAAATTGACACCAAGTAAATGCAAAGTCATCAAAAGGATGAAAAATATGAAAAGAAGAAAGGATATCAAAAAAAGGGCAAAAAGAAAGAAAATAAGAAATCGCTAGAAAAGCCCCAAAAAAAAATAAAAAAAAATAGAATAAAGCTAAGTGCTTCGAATCTCTCGAAAATTCTTGTTCTTATAAAAGATATAAACTCCCCCGAGTATTTTCAAAAAGATAGAAGTCAAAATAGCTATCTTCTTCCCTTGCCATTTATCCGTTTCCGTTTTCATTAAAAAAGTGTTTAAAGTAATGTTTTTCCCAAAAAGTTTAAAGTTCTTAAAGATAAGCAAACCCCCTATTTTAAACCAAAAATTCCCACTTATCCATACCACTAAACCCTCACCAACCATTACAACCCATTCCGAATGTCCTGGGATGATTAGCACCGTCCTCATTGAAGTGGTGGAGATCCGATTCTTGATCAAGCCTATGATGAGAAGCAATGCATGACTGGCTTTATGAGCGATTTCGTTTGATTAGAATGATAGGAAACCCGATACACTCTGAGTGAATTGAGTGACCACCTTTGTGAGATCGCTTAGTCATGTACAATATCCATCGAGAATTGTGAAAGTATGCCAAGGTTGACATTTCAGGATTAAGGGAGGGTTATCTTAATGATGCTTGTTTTCTAAAAAGGTTTTCTTGGTCTCTGATTAAGTAAAAATCTCAGGTTATTTCTTGTCAAAACCCAAAAAAACCGATTTTTTCAAAACCTTTATAGAAAGTGAGAATTTTAAAGTTTGCTTGAGGACAAGCAAAAGTCTAAGTGTGGGATATTTGATAACATGTAAAAAGTCATGTTTTTACGTACGTTATCTTCCACATTTTAGGCACAAAGTTAACAAAAACATACTTAAAAGGACATTATTCATAAAGTTTTGTTAACTAAGTCAAAACGGAGTCGATGTTTGTAAAATCACTAAAAATGGTATAAAAAACGTAAGAAACCGGGCAAAACTGCTTTATCGCACCTCCGTTCACTCATTTCAATGCATTTTGAGCTACGAAAATAATTATGACCTCTAACTTATGTCATTTTCTTCGTTAGGAAAATACGAACGCATGGGTATAAAGAACGCTCAAAATGGATAAACGACGAAGAAGTTATGCCCGAATGAAGAAACGAAGAAACAAAGAACCGAAGGGCCAGGATACGGCTACACACAGCCGTATATGGCTGAGCCAGACTGTATACGGCTGAACACAGACCGTATACGGCCTGTGCAGACCGTATGCGGCCTGTGCCCAACTGTATACGGGCCAGCTCAGCCGTATTCACCCTATGCACAGCCGTATACGGTCTAGTTCAGCCGTATTCACCCTAGCTCAGTCGTATCGTGCGTTTGGGTGATAAAAATCTGATTTTTATTCGCCTTTGCAATACGGTTGTGCATTTCATGGTTAGGATATGGTCTACGGATACGGCTGTGCGATCTCTATATATAGAAGCCTCATTTCACCATTTGAGATCATCTCTCACACATCTCACACTTCACATCTCAAAAATCTTCATTTTCTTACATTTTTATATTTTTACTCTCTCTAGATTAGTTTAGATAGTTTCTCTCTCTAGAGTTTTCTCTCTCTAGAGAGAGATAGATAGTTAGTTGGTTAGCAGTAGAGAGAGAAGGAAAGCTGGTATTGTAATCACGGTGTAATAAGAAGTATTCTTGGTGCAAGACTCTGCCTTTCTTTTCAGCTGTTACTCTGCTCAATTTTAATGGTGATATCTTTCTTTTCATACTTATACTATGTCCGAATTATTTCAGCCTGTTTGTATGATGTATGTTACTGTTATTGCCATGCTTATTGAGTAAGTATGCTATTGCGGTTGTTGAAATGTAGATAGTTAGAAGTAGGGATGATGTTGAATTAATCTTTAAATCTATATAATTGGGGATTGTTATATTTTTTATGTCTAAACTTATCATGCATCTAGACTTAGCTATGGATCACCCTTTCCAGTCCTTCGCGTGGCTACTACTTTAGGCTTAGAACCCGATCAACTTTAGGTACAGTAGGAAGTTATCTGTGTTATAGTAAAGAAGCCGTGTATGTCACTGTAATCCGGCTGTAATACTAGGCAAATGCCCCAGAAAGAGCCGTCTGTGCCGACACTGTGGATTACCTAGATACCCTAGAATATGGCCTAGAGACCAATATAGCTGTGGAAATGTTACAGGTACACAGTCTGTCTACCCCTGTAACCGAAGCTAGGGAAACACTTTAATATTGTACACCGTATCTGTACCTAGGGATGAAAAGTTATGGAAACACCATAGTACACCGCAAGTACATCCTTGGTTACATGAATCTGTGGAACTGTGTAAGTGCAGTACATCGTGAACGGTTTCTAGGTTGATATGATGTGGAAGGAGTATGCATTGTACACCGCTGGTGTTCCTAGGGATGAATGACTGATTGCAAAGGAGAGGCTAGATCATGACAGAAGTAGTTGAACTAATCAAACGTAAGGAATGAGTCTGGAGATGAAAGTCAAGCCCAACAGTGGTTCAGGATTCTTAAAACCCCTAGACTCTACAAAACTGATAGTTTAGAATAGCAAGTTAAATAATCTGAACATGTTTAGGAAATGGCATTTACATTTAGGTGTTAAGAACGGTCAGAATTACCTGCGTGGCAGTCTGTTACCTTATTCCTGCACCCTTCAAGGGTCACTTGTCCACAAAGACAGTGTGGGGGGTTGAGCAGCCTGTTCTGATCAGAATCACGATAGCCTAGGTCTCGTGACATACTAATTCTGGTACTTAACTAGAATGAGTAGGGTCCTAGTGTTTGCACCCATAATGCATCTGTTTATTAACTAAAAATGTCCCCAATTATCTTTATGATAAGCATCATCCCCGCAACTGATTATTGAAGTTTCAACCGCCGCAATTCTCTATCTGTCTACCTAGCTACCGATTCTTCTCTATCTTATTTACTTTTCCTGTCTTTAGTTAATTAGTTAATTAAATTAGAAAACCCCCAAAACCTACCTATCTGCACAAAACCCATCCTAAAAGCAAAACTCTATCTTTGGCATCACTTCGTTTCAATTCTCTCCGATTTAAGAACGACCTCGAGTTATACTTACTGCTTGCTCACCCAGTGTGATAGGTAGTACTTATAAATTGAGTCCCCAACTTTTTATAAATTTAAAACTTTCACCGATTGGCGCTCGGTACTGTCCGGTCAGTCCCTTGACGACGGGGACGGGTTCTCCCCCCTCACAAGGAGAGAGCTTCAAAAACCTGACTGTTCGGGTGCCATCAGAAATACGGTTGAGCAACTAGTATATATATGGGACTAAATCACCTCATTTGAAGACACTTCTCATCCATTATTCAACAACACTCATTCTCTCACTACTCTCTCTCTAGATAAGATTTTTATATTTTTATTTTCGTAGTTAGTGGCTAGTTAGTCTCCGGTTAATACTTAACCGGGCTAATAGAGGGGTAATATTGTAATATCTCTTGGAGGATACTCGAAGTTCTGCTTGTATTCTTTCGCATTTTATTCAGCTACACTCTTATTACGGTTATATCTATCCTTTATCTTATTAATCAAAATGCATGCTGTAGTTATTTTGATTATGCTAGATTTAGGATTTGCCATGATTAGCGACTAGTTATATTGCGTGTTTATTGTGATGTAGTTAGCGTATTAGTCGGGATGATTTCATTATGAAACAACGGAAGTAACGTTATACGGCTTTCATTTGTAGAGCGTTGGAAACACCAATGTGTGTAGTACTGAACGTGGAAGCTATGAAAGTCATGGGCATAATATGTTGTGGAATAATGTCCCAAACTATTTTATAAATGAAAACTCAGTGCTTTGATTAACTTTCTATCTATGATTATAAACCTCACTTTAACCTAACGCCTTTCGACCAATGAACGTGATTAACCTTTTTATTAAGAGGTTGCTAACCTTAAGTAAAGGTAATTAATTATCTGTGTTTGAAATAAACATGGTCTGGTTTTAAACCTGTGGAAATACCGTTTTCAATTAAAGTAGTGTACACAGTACATAAATTAGGGATTTATTGGGGCTTTAAAGTAAGGGCTGGTTTATATCATGGATGGATAATTCCCAAACTTAAATACAAACTTAGCTTATAAGTCCAGAGTGACCATTGTGTAGTAAAGCAACGTAAATACCGTAAACCGACTGAATACATGGTATATCGTTGGAAGCACGACTGGTGCAGTACAACGTGGAAGTCATAAAAAGCCGTTGGTACTATACTTTGTGAATTACCGGTTATTACAACCTATGGACTTTACAAACCCATCGATAGAAAGTAATCAAGCACCAAACCAAGTCTTATACTTAAATGTTTTATTCAATTGAGTATTCCCGTGGGGTTAAGAACGGTCGGACATCGAGTTAGTTTGCTACCTTATTCATGCACCCGGGATATCTAATCCAAGAAGGGTCACTGTGTCGTAACAGGACAGTGTTATGGGCTGGGCAACTTACTCCGATCAGAATCACGATAGGCTAGTTACCCAGTGACATATTGATCGAGAAATCGATCAGTAGGGAACTGGTACTTATACCACATATACTCAAAACAAATAAAGTACCAATATCTAGAGACGTTTTCATATCCTAAACTAAACATCATTCCAACATTCGGCTAACGAACTCACAACAAACACCCCTCTATCCTGACTGCTATCCCGTTTATTTTATCTGCTTATTGCTTATTAGTTTAATCATAAAAACAAAACCAAACCACTCCCAACTATTTTAAAACACCCTCACTAGTTAGAAACGGACATCCTAGACTACTCAGATTCACAATACAGTTGGTTTTGAAGTACGACCCTTGGTCGTACTCGCTGCTATACAACCCTTAGGCCACATATCACTAGTAAAACTTAGGCCCCAACTTTTACAAATATTAAAACTCCTCTGGTGCTGCCATTGACGGACCGTCCGACGACAGGGTAATTCCTTATCGACCGTTGGTGGCGCATCAGAGTGTCTCCTATTTATTGTGAAAGCCTCAAACCATACGTACAACTCGCAAAACAGCACGTACAAGCAAACGAAGCACGAACGGGGGGAGGAGGGTCCGTATATAGCCTTAGAGGGGCTGTATATAGTCCATACAAGGCCGTATACGGTCTTGATGGGGCCGTATATGGTGACCAGGGCCGTATAGGGTCTTCATCTGATTTCGTTCGTTGCTTAAAATGCGTGTATCTCCTTCGTTACACGTCCGTTTGACTTGATTCTTTCTCCTACGACTTCATAATTCTGTTATGCTTCTAATGGTACCAATTTCATGGAATTGGATGTGTAGAGCTCAGGCATAGCTGGATGACTTAATAGGTGTCGTCGTGTCTTCTCCATTCTTTATCCGATTTGCATAATTCTTGATTTTTGCGTCTCTTTTTTACCAATGATATCATATGACGAGGTTAGAATATGTGCCTCACATGATAGATGAGTCCGGAAGAATATGTGCACGTATATTTATACTGATTTGCTTGTTATTTGGACGTTTTTGGTGAATTTTGTAGCATCACCTATATTTGAACCACTTTAGTGAATTTTAGTAAATAATGACCATTTTGGAATGTTTTCATGAAGATGTGCTCAAAAAGTGTAGAATATTGACCTTAAAAACATGACTTTTTACGTCACATCAAGTTATCCCACACTTAGACGTTGCTTGTCCTCAAGCAACACTCAGTCATTTTTTTGGAAACACCTTTTAAAATCTGATTTTGGGTGAGTCAAAATAATTTTGAAAGATACCACTTCTAATAAAGGTACGATTATTTAAGAAGTATGAAGAAAGGTAAGGTGGTCCTTTCAGAAGCAAGAAGCAATTATCCTTAGGCATACTACCAATTCTTGTGATCTTGGAGTATACATGACTAGGCGATCTCACTAAAGGTGGTCACTCAATTCACTCAAAATGTATTGGGTTTCCTATCATTCTAGATCAAACGAAATCGCTCAATCAGCCAGTCATACAACACTCATTGTCATAGGCTTGGTCGAGAATCGGATCTCCACCACTTAGGTAAGGACGGTGTTAATTATCCCAAGATATTTGAGGGTTCTAGTATTTGTTGAAGGTTCAAAGGGTATGAATAGTGGTTTGTTTTGGGTTGTAAGAGTTTGACTCATCGTAAAATTCTAAGATAGTGAAAAACTTTATTCTAGAAGTGAACGGAGAATTTATGGCTGCTCGTCTTCTATTGATTTTTCTTCTTGATAAGATGATACTTGAAGCACTCAGCTTTATTTGGTGGAACTATTTTCTTTTTCTTTTCTTGATTTTCTACTTCTTTTTTTTGTTTTCTTCTTTAGAATTTCTTTGCCATAGAATTTCCAAGGATATTTTTGTGGCTACCTTTAGAGACCCTTTTCTGAACTATGATCTTTTAAAGTGAATCCTATTCCATGAATATGATATCCATCTAGTGTGATGTATGGAATATATGACAAAAGTGGAGTGTTGGAGTATTTTTATTGATCGGTCATGTCGTATAAGCGCAAATTTGATGTCCAATTACTTCGATTTGAATTATCCGGAGAATGCCTCCGTTGTAAGACTTTGTAAGAAACACTGGATTGTGCCCTCCGAGCAGAAGGTGTCCTCAGGGCTTAGTTGGGCTTGAATCTTCGAATCTTTTCGCAGTGCCAATTTTTTGTACCTTTTGAGATATGACTTTTTGAGAACACGAAAGAGGAAGACTTGAGTGCATAATTTTAGAGGATGTTCCAAAAGATGTTTTTCACGACCTTAGACATTCTAAGAAAAGTATTTGGGAATTTGGGCGAGTAGGGCTGATAGATAAGGGTTTTATACAAACGAAAGATTTAGGCTCAACAGAGTTTTCTAGGCGGATCGTCGATACTAAAGATGAGTATCGGAAGGGTTTTGGGCTTGAAGAGATCTGTGAAAATGAGTTAAATACTAGGAAATGTCAAGGTCATCTAATTGCACCTATACCGCGTATGATCCACACCAATGTGGTCTCGAAATGTATGTCTGGAGCAAGTTCTAATTCAGAGATGCAAGCATCGACACACACAAGAAATGAAAGTGAAGCTTTAAAGATGAATGCTTTTGGGCTCAAGATACCTCACTACAAAATAGGGTTGTATGTGCCTAGCCATGCTCCTTTCAGATTTATCATTTCTTACTTGAGAAATTTATACCTTACTTTCTCTGTATTCCAAAATAACCTACTCATATTTTGAAAGACGGTTTTCTCCGAATGTAATTAGACTCAAGAACTTAGAGTTAATCTCACGATTTAGCTCATAATTTTAGTTTATTCGAAATGATTTTTGAAAAATTTATTTGAAAACTTTTTGGTTTGAAGAAAGTTTTATGAGTTTCGCTATTTTGGACATAAAAATCGCTTTAAGAATTATCCAAGGTATTCTATACCTACTATCCCACACTTAGAAGAACATTGTCCCTAATGTTCTCTTGAGTTGAGATTTACTGGAGGTAAAATCCCACACTTAGAGTTTGAACATGTTAGAAAATGTTTCTCAAGTGTTAAATTGGGTTTGAATCCCACACTTAGTGATAAGCTTTAGGATAGGATATGAATTATAACAAACTATCAAAACAAAGTATATGTAATCATGAATATGGATAGAAGGTTAGGAAACTCCCCAGATAACGTTTTCATGTTGTGAAGCTTATGATAGGTTGTAGGAAGGAAGGAGTTGATACGAGTCTTCTTCTACATCCTTCATGAAGATCGGTACAGCTTCAGACGGGTTATCTGGTGCTTTGTATCCATCATTATCAGAAATTCACTTCAAAGCTTTAAGTAGGGATTCTTGTGGTGTAGAATCCCATGCTTAAGTTTTGAAAATGTTGAAGTAATTTTGATGAGTATTGGTAGTGTGGAGAAGTGATCCCACACTTAGGTCTTTGAAGCACTTGGATACGAGGAAGTCTTACGAAGAACGAGATTCCTCGAAGAGATGTTTGAATGTTCCGTTGTCTGCAGATATGGGAAAATTGGTTCAGTTTTCCTTTTGACTCCGGATTTTCTTTAGTGCGCGTCATCTCGTATGTCTCCACGCTCATTTATCACAACATTTTCACTTATTAAAAATAATATAAAATAAACATAATAAGTAGTGGCATAGCATAAATAATAAAGATAGAGTGATCAACCAAGTGATGGCTGATACAAATATGTTCCAAAAGTAAACTATTGTAGTAGCCAAACAAACACTATTTAATAATAATGTCTGAAACCAAAGTCAAATGATGTAAATGGAGAGGGCCTATGAGGCTGGTGATCCCTGATCAGGTATATCAGAATGCTAAGTGGGGGCTGTGTTGTAGATGGTCCCATGACTGATTGCTGGCCGCTAGAAACTCTTTGTCCCAATTCTTCCGCAGTGATAAGCTCAAGCTGGATCATGATATCTATGAGTGTGGCTGCCGGCATCTTCATTGGTTCTTCAATACCCCACTGCAGTAAAACCTCTGATGTGATCTTTGCTTTCTCGAGCAAAGTCAAGTAAGCCTGACGTAGCAAGCTCTCTGTAGGTACAGCTGAGGAGGAGATAGGTCCTAGGTTTAGTAACATCCCATAAACATCAAAGATAGAGCATCCGTGCCCAAATAAACCGTGTCCTAGCGGAAAGATCCATTGGCTACTGGCTGGACAACTGAAGGGTGAGAAATCACGGGTGCAGATTACACAGGCTGAACTGCCGGTGCCTCGGTCTTAACTGAATGAACATGCTCTAAAACTGGTGTGGTCCGGATGATAGGTGATGATGGATGAGTAGTAGGTGAAGTATGTGGTGGTGCTATGGCTGGTGGTGGTGGACTGCATCAGTACATGTAAGGCTTAGGGTCAGGGATACCAAGTCTCTTGGACATCAGTATCTGGTGGGAAGGGCTAACCTGTAGGGCATGTAAGAGATAATACCGTGTTCGTGAGGTCACTGGATCTGTATAGTGAATAATAGCCTAAGAAGATGTGTAACACCCCCAAATTTACTATTTAGCGGAAGCAAGCTTTGGGGTGCTACTAATCAATAATCAAAACACACAAGGTATAAGGAACGACTCTATATGCATCATTTTAAACATTTCATTGATAATTCAAAAGTTTTACAATGTTATAATAGTTACAAAAGCTCGTGAGCCAAAATGTAAGAGATTCTAAGGCATATCTATTTTACAAAATGTAGAAATGCATATGAATCTCCTGAGATCTGCATGCGACTCGAGCTAGCTAATCCTGAGCAGTCCTACTACTGCTGTGTACCTGAGAATACATACTAAAAAGTCAGCTAAAAGCTGGTGAGCTCACAGGTTTGCATAGTAATAAAGTAAGTGTGAACCACAAGATTTAGTAATGATTGTTTGAAATGAATCGAATAATGTATACGTCTGCCATGAGGTCATAGTCTGCACTTGACGTGGGTGTCAGGATCACACTAAAGTGCCTGATCGTGGGTGCCTCCGAGCGAGTGTCTAATCCACACTCGTATGAACAAAAGTTAATGCGTCCGTTTAACCAGTCAGTGCTTGATGACCCGGACGAGGATGGTCAGTCCTATATGGTACCATACACTAACATTCGCGCTACATAAAGTATTACCAGAACTATGATCGTAGAGGACTTAAAAGTGATTAGAAAACAGCTCATGCAGAATATAGCGAGTTTTGTACTCGTGTTCACGTGTAAAATAGTTAGAGCATGTATTCCCACCCCGGGAGTAAAAACAGTAAAAAGTCGGGGCTATGAGACTTACCTGAGCCTGAAGAGTTGCAATGAAGCAAATGTGGTGAAGTAAAATGGGGTGTCCGAAGACTGTAACCTGCCGGGCGTTTATAACGCGCAAGGTTGAATAAAATAAGTAGCTATCTTAAAAGATAACCTATGCTAGTTGTTCATCCAACTAGTAATGTCCAATGATTTGATTTGATTGGTAAGTTCGAGTTTTGAAAACGTGTACGGCCCGTTGGTGATTATTTGCAATAATATTATTATTATGTCGAAGTGTTATACTTAAAAAGTATTTACAAACGTTAGGTGACGGGGGTCCGGGGGCAGCGCCCCTGGTTAGCGGGGTCCCAGGGGTGGCAATCCCTGGCGCGGTCCAAGGGGCTGGCCCCTGGCTGGGGTCGAGAACTTGAATTTGGGTGAAATCAAGTGATAAAATTTCAGGTCTCGACACTTAGTAAATATCGGGGTTCTGTTTCATGCGACACTTATAGCGACACTTAGGGTCTTAGGCGTCACTTAGGAAGTGACGCATGAAATAGCAGAGTCTGGGTAAGGGCGTCACTTATGGCGTCACTTATGGAAGTGACGCATAGTGAGGCGTCACTAGGTGGCTTAGGCGACACTTAGGAAGTGTCGCATAAAATTGGAAATTCTGAGTTTAGGGCGTCACTTAGGTAAGTGACGCATAAGGTGGCGACACTCCATTAGTGTCGGGTATAAGTGTCGGTTAAGGCTTCTAGGCGTCACTAAACAAGTGATGGAGGTAAGTGTCGGGAAAAAGGGGTTTTATGCAGCACTTATGCGAGTGACGCATGATTAGGGCTTTTAGCGACACTCAATGGGTCACTTAAGTGACGCTATACTGCACCTTCGTTGCGACACTTAAAGCCGTTGATGAAAATTTGAGCCAAAATGAGTTTTCGGGTTTCCGTTTGGTCTGATTCTTTTACCCAACCCTTATAGGGACATTCTAAGCTTGAAGAAACAACTAGAACCTAAAAATACTTGAAATCGAGAGTTTTCGGGTTTTGTCGGAAACTTACAAATCGTTGCGCGGAGGATTCAGAAGGATAGAAACGTAGATCGTTGCGAGGTGGTTCTTTTTCTCCAAACGAGTGATGAAGATCGAGGTCGTTTGGTGGTGTTATTAGTGAGATTTAAGGGATGGTGGTGTGGTTTGGTTTAGAGAGAAAAGAAAAGAAGAAGAAAGGAATAAGGGAAGAAAAGGAGGGGGAAGAGAGGGGGCCCCGGATGGTGGGGTCCACCGAGTGTGGACTTCACCAGTTTTTCGTTCTCCCGCGTACACGCTCCGTGCAGCGTTCGTTTTTCGATCGTTTTGCGTTAAATAGTTATTTTCATACGTTTAATTACAAGTTTTAAAATAGGGAGATTTATTCAATATTTTTGTTGAAGTATTTTACCAAATACTTAATAAACTTAAATGGTTTTGTTTATTTGTGTGTTAAATGTTTAAGTCACGTAGATGTTTATAATACGATACGAAATGAAATTGAAATATTATCAAAATAATATTTTTGGGTATGATATCGTTATTAAATAATTTTATATTATTTAATAAAATTGATCACCAACGTCCGTATTTACTTGAACCGAATTACATTCGATTTGAAACGTGCTTGATGTAACCAAATCGCGCAACTGTATAAATATAACAATATATATTATTTGATACACAAATTAGCCTAACACAGTACTAATTATATGTATTACAAAAACGATTGGGTACTAATGACTAGCCCTAATTTGGCGGGTATTACAAGATGGCTCATCTGTCTCAGCTCTTCCATGCGGGACATCAGTCTGTGCTCCGGTTCTAACAGAAGGACCATCCTCAGTAACTGCAATAGGTGAGAATCCTCTGGCTCGCTTTCTCGGAAAATGACATCCTGGAATGACTTGCTTAGTGTTCTTCCATAAGCACTTCCATTGCTTATTTTCCTCAATAAGTCTGATCAACTTGCAATACTCTAGGTCGAACGGTAGTGATCTAGAACAGACAGTGTACTCCTCAGTGTTAGCCTCAGTCAACAACCCCATACCATAAAGTAATCTAGTGATGATCGACCCCATGAACATGTGCCTATCAAGATCTGTCTCAACCCAAAGTCTCTCGCTTATGAGAAAGGAAACATTCAGATTTTTCTTTTCAATAACCGCTTCCATAAACCTAAGCTCCTTTGCGCTCACAGCTCCACCCTCCTTTTTCCCAAATACCGAACATGCTAGTAATTTGTGAAGGACATGGTGAACAGGGTTGATGAAGGTGGGCGATTTGACACAGCTCTTGAAGTTTGTACCGGCTAAACCCACCCATATATCCTTATGATTCCTGATTGGTAAGCTGGAGATGTCTTGAACACTGTTGCTGAACCATGCAGAGTTGACCTGAGACTCTGTGTACAAACCAAGATATACCCCTAAGTCAGCAACTGAAATGTGATGAATCTATTCCTGAAACCTAAATGAAATCTTTCTTTTATCGGAGATGCTCATTTTTGGATTCAACTGGTATGTCATCATGAACTCAATCACCACTTCTCGGTATGCATCCTTATCTATATCAAAGAGACAGAGAAATGCATTGTTCTTTTGACCTTCGGTTACATACATTAGCAAATTCTTCAACTCATCCCTTATCCCGAGCTTAATCATATCTTGCCAAACCACAAAACGATTACTGCCTATCGGTCGCTGCAACCACTGGCGAATGAGTGAGCTATTTTTCGAGGACTTGGCCAAATAGCTGAGTGACGGTGGGCAATTATCCATCTGTGACATAATACAAGAAAAGGTTAAACCGCAATAATAGTATTTTAATGGATATGCTAAAGTATCTCCAATATTTTTAGAAAAAATTGGAAATGTAGGCTTTAGAAATAGGCATATCCAGAAATTTCATATCACTAAACCTAGCCGCAACAAATCACAAATCCGCAAATCTCATTAACTTATGTCTAAGCAAGGAAAGATGGCACAAAGTCTTATATTCCTAGTATACTTAAGGTGGTTGTTTCCCAAGCAACTAGAAACTTAAATATACTTTGTGTTTGTGGTTAACTAATTAAAATAAGCCTAATACTTTGAATAAATCCAAGGTCATCTAATTACCTCAAGTAAATCAATTAATCACAAACTGACATATTACCAAGTAAATATGTAATCCAATTTTTCACGATTTCCAAGAGACATAAAGTTGATTACATGGTTCCAAGCAAAGAGTGCAAGTAAACTTAATGACAAAGTGGTAATTAAAAGAATGGTATACTTGATGGTTTAATTTCAAAGTGTCATATAGTTTATTGATTAATGTGCCAAATCTTAGAAATGATCAAATGAACCAAAGCTTGTTTTGGAAATCTTGTAAGCCTTTTAAATTTAGAAAAGTCATAAACATGTTTTTTAATCAAAAGTTTTAAGTAGAAAATGATGTTTATGAAGGTTTGACAAAAATTTGCTTACTTTAATTACCAAAAATTAGCCTAACCATCTTCTAATTGCAAATGATTCATTTATTCATGTTAACTTATCATTTCTAAGCATAATTCGATCAATAGAAGTCAACACAAGCAAATAATCAACCAAAAAGTCAAATAAGTCAAACTTCATTCAAAAAGTCAACACTTTAATTTTCAAACTTGCAATTAACCCAACAAATCACTAGATTATGTTTGTAATCATGTTAAGCATCAAGATAAGCATGAGATAACACTAAAAATTGCAACTTTTGAGCATGAAATCTATAGAAACAAGTTAACACAACGCTAAGTGAGTAAATCAATAAACAACAGCCCAACTTAGCATAACAACTTTATGTACAACAAATAACCATATACACACAACCCATCTATTTATAGCATATAATAATGATGAATTTTGATCTTGGAATCATGTAAAATAGTCAAGTAATGAAGATTTGGGGGTGTGGTGATGGTGGCCGACGGTGGAGGAGAGGGAAGGAGGAAGAAGATGAAGTTTTTTTGTGTTTTTATCCTTATGTGTGGGCTAAAGGTGCTCTTATATACAAGTCTCAAACATATTACGTTTTAAATTCGTGAAAGATACGAAACATACGAGTTAGATTTTAGAAAATTTAAATTTTTTAATAAAGTACTTTAAAAAGTATGTTCAAATTTTTCTGAATATTTACGGCCTGTCAGAAACTGTATTGCGAACTGTACGCAAAATTGTGTAAGCTGTTATTTTAAACAATATTTTCGTGTTCTTTAAAATTCAAGACAAATCCAACATTAGTTTTCCAATATTTAAAAATAAACTTTGTTATATTTTTGAAAGTGTTTGAAATTCGTTACCGTGTTGCGCGAATTTGAATTTAAAAAGAATGTTTTCTTAGATTTTATGATAAAGCTTTTAAACATAATAATTAACCATTAATATTACTTAATCTAAATACTTAAGATAAAAATAAATTAACTAAAATTTGGGTTGCCTCCCAAAAAGCGCTTGGTTAAAGTCGATAGCTCCACTTTTGGACAAATTAATTTAGAATTGCCCAAGAGCATTTGTTCAAGTGAATTTGGTGCCCTTGGTTGAGGGAAAGTGTAGCGAGGAATTAAATCACAAGTGAGGATTTTAATGACAGAATCAACTAGGTCTGCAGGATGTAACGAGAATCATTCGTGCTCAGTGAGAAACCTATGTTCCTTTTTGCCTAATTCTAGAAGATTGTCAATAAACTTGTTAAATTCCTTTCTAACTTTCTTAGGGTTTATAATTCCGTTTCGTGATCCGCTGTCTATATGGTTCAAGTCGTGAAGAAGCATTCCTAGGGTTTGTTGAAATTTCCACTCTTCTCTTAAATCAGGGTCTCCGGTGGTAGTGTGAACTAGTTCCGTGATATCCTCGATTAGATATTTTTGTGAAACAGTGAAAGGGAATTTAGACTGAGCGAATAACAGAGTGAGTGAAACGTTAATATCCTTTCTTTCAGAGCAGAAAGCAACTTCCATATTATCATCAGTGGCTCCATGGAATATCTCCAACAACTTGTCGATCATGTAAGTAGCGGGGTCAACAAAGAATGGAATTTTATCAGAAATGACGAGAGATATAGTGGGATCTTTGCTGATCCAGAACTCAAGCTTATAAATCATGGCCGCAACAAAACGATTAATTAGGGTTTGAGAAACTGGTTGACAATCGGTGCAGGCGAATAGGTCCATTAGTAGGTCTATTTCTGATTTAAGCTTTAATTCTTGCTCTCGATAGTGTGTGAAGATACCTTCCTCCTTTTGATTCGGAAGATGGTGGAGAATACCTACCTGTTTCTTTATCCTACGAGTGACTTCTCTCTGTTCAACTGAAAAAGGAAAGTCAGAAGTTTTGAGATGTCTAGCAAATACTCGACAAACATCCAATCTCCTATGAGGATCAAAAGAGTTACCTACGTAGCAGATATTTTCTTTAGTTTTGATTGATAAAATCCTATCAACAACATGATAGACGGTGTACTCAGGTTCGGGTACGAGATTCAAAAAGATAGGTGATTTCGGAGGGTATTCGTAAACTTCTTCATCCCATAGTGGAAGACGTTCTTTAATAGGTGGAAAACGGAAGGGTTGAAGGTTTTAAGAGATATTCTCAAAAATATCAGGTGAAGTAGGGAATGGTGAGACATTTTGTAAGGAGTAAGAAATCTCAGGTGCAGGTAAAACCTGATTGCATGGAATGTTGGAAACAGAAGTTCCTAAGTCTAGATCTAAGAGTTTCCCTAAGGTTGTAGATTCGACATCAGAGTCGGCAAAGATTTCTTCAGAAGCGGATAAGGATGAAAAGTGGAAGTCGGATCCCAACACTTGTGAAAGGCACTCGAAGAATTCGGCGTCATCCATGGTCATCATTTCTTCGGTTGTCAAGTGTGGCAATGGAGAAATGAGAGACGGTGGCGAATCATAGAATGATATTTTTGGATTTTTCATTTTTATATTATACTAATTAAAACTATTTAAATTATTCTAAAATAAGCAAGTAACTTCCGAATAAGTTTGGGAAAACCTAAACGAAAAGGATCTCCTAAAAGCTAGATTATCTAAGGCGGCTTGAAATCGTAACGCTCTACGATCCCCGACAGTGGCACCAAAAACTTGTCCTAAATGTAGGTAGATTGAATTTTGGTGGATTTTGTTTATTAATTATCCTAAATGCGGTAAAGTAAATAACGGAAATAAAAGATAGAGAGTGAGCAGACAGGTAGAGATGTGATTGCTAAAATTTTGACGCTTAGGGTTGCGGGGTGATATTCATTATAGAGTAGATTGGAGACTCACCAGATAAGAGGCAAACAAACTTTCGGTGTAAACACTAGGACCCTACATCTCAGGATGAGAAACCCTAAAAGCATATGTCACTGGAATCCTAGGTTATCATGATTGTGCTCAGATCAGGCTGTTTTAAAACCCTCCTGAACATCTCTTAAATAAGAACAAGTAACCCTTATATCTAGGGTGAGGCATAAGGCAACAGACCACAATTGTATTTACTTACCTTTCTTAACACCTAATCGTCAATATGACTTTATCATGATGGGTACTAATTGTGTCTAGTGTGTGTTAAACTATCAGTTAATTAGAGTTCGGCAATGTTTGGAGCGGTAAGCTCTCTTGACAGAACTCTATATTAATCCCATTTAAGCATTTATTCCACCATCATGAGTATAGACCCTCCTTTACATTCAGGCGTTCATCCCTAGGAATAATCACGGTGTACAGGGCAATTTAGACATTTCCACGGTGTTCTAGACTCAAGGTATACTCACGGTGTACAGTACATTAGCATATCTATAGTGTTCCATACTCAAGGCATACTTATGGTGTACAATACATAAAGTAATTCCACAGCTTTGTATTTAACCTTGGTGTACTAATGGTGTACGGTGCATCGAGCATTTCCATAGCTATATTTAAACCTTGGTGTACTAACAGTGTACAGGGCAACAAGCATTTCCACATCTTTAATTCCTAGACCCCAAGTTCTAGAACGGTCACTTCTAGGTAATCCACGATGAAACAGTCCTACGGCATTTCCTTAGCATCCACGTATTTGTACTCCACACGAGGTGTTTCCAACACTATACGAAATACTGTTCCATTTAAAGGGAAGTTCACAGATTCTTACTATAATTGGAGATAACTGTATTTACGTAGTATTAGGGTTGATCAGATCCTATCCTAAGGGCAATAGTCACTCGAAAATCTGGAAAGGGTGACGAGAAACTAGATATATAGTCAGGATAAGTTTAACCAAACACTCAGCACAACGATCTCCAATCATATAAATGAAACATTAATATAATATCACCCCTACTCCTAATATCTACATTTCAACAATCACAATATTAAACTACTCTATAAACATGGCAATAAGTAAAGCACAAACTGAAATAATTAAAAGTGCAAGCATTATAACAGTAACTAAAGTTTAGATATCACCGGGAATACAGCAGTGTAATACTGAGGATTACAAATCGTCTGACTTGATAAAAACTCATTATTACAAGATTACCAAGCTAAACCTTCATGTAGACTCGAACCGTAAGCTCAACTCTCTCGATTCTCCTATAGAACTGTTGTGACATGTTTGTGCGACAACGGTTCTAGCTTGTAATAGTATTTAGTTTGTAATCAAGTCTTGTACATTGATCTTAATTTTGATATTGGACATATTAGTTTGTGGTAATATTTGTTTATATATATATATATATATATATGTATATATATATGTATATATATATATATATGTGTGTGTGTGTGTGTGTGTGTTCATATATATAAGTATTCAACAAATATGAAACTGCGAATTCAAGTTGTGATGCAAACTGACTTTTCAGTTCGCAAGGTGGTAATTGAACCGAGTCAGTTCGTAGGACTCATAGGCTGCGAACTGAGTCAGTTCGCAGAGCCCAGACCTGCGAACTGAAACGTGAATATATATGTTTTTGGTTTAGAAAACCCTAACACTTGACAATCTGCGAATTTAGCTTCTGCAAAAGAAACCCTACGAATTTCTAAGTATTCTAAGCCTCATTCTTGATCGGTTATATCTATTAACAATCAAGATTAAGGTATATTGGTATTATTATCACGAATAGATCATGATACCAAAGGTATATCCGTATAACTAGTATATTGAGGGATTCAGCACTTCAATATTAAGATAACCTCGTTATCGATCCACAGAACTAGGGACTTACAATTGGTATTAGAGCTTTCGGGTTTAATACGTTGTGGTTCGAGGTTATTTGGATTAAATAACTAACAATTTTGGGTTGTTTTATGTAAGTTTTATGACCAAAAGTTGTTTCTATACTTTTTTAGGTTGATTTACGTTAGAAATCTTTAGGTTTAAACATAAACACATTTAGAAATTTTGTGTTTAGGGTTAACAGCCATACTTGCGAACTGAAACGTATATTGTGAGCCGAACTGAACTTTGCGAACTGAGATTTGCAAAGTGAGCTGAGCTTGCGAATTGAATTGGGTTTGCGAGCCGAACTGAACTTTGTGAACTTAGATTTGTGAAGTGAGCTGAGCTTGCAAATTAAATTGGGTTTGCGAACTGAACTGCATTTGCGAAGTGAGTTGGTCTTGTGGACTGAGTTTCTGCGAAGTGAACTTAGAGTTGCAAACTGAGCTGTGGTTTGCGAACTGAACTTTCTGAGTTCGCAATTTCGACTGATTTTTCGTCTTTTTGACAAAATTTAAGATGTCTAATCTTAGTCGAATGATAGAGATGGACCATGAGGTGGGAAAATCAAATGTTCCATCTAAGTTACTCACCCTTGATGACTATTATGGGTGGAGAGACCGTTTTAAGTCCTATTGTCATTTTCATGACCTTATGATATGGGAGTGTATCACTCATAGATACACTAGTCCAACTCAACAGGTGCAGGGAACTTCCAAATCTGTGGTTCTTCAATATAATCGTATGAATGAAGAACAAAAGGAAAGTTACAAAAATGAAAACCGAGCATATTCATGCATTAAAATGTGTCTACCTAAGGAAGTCAATCATCTATTTAAATCCTTTCACCCTGCTAAAGAGTTATGGTTAGCTCTAGAGATGAGGTGCGATGGAAGTCCTCAGATGAAAGAAGGCAAAAATGATTTGTTAAAGAAACAATTTGTCGTCTTTAAAGCTTTCAAAGAAGAGGAACTTGATGCTTATATCACTCGGTATTATCACCTTTTGAGTGAGCTAGATAACCATAAGATTGCTGTAAATGATCGAGAGAAAATAAACAAGTTTCTTGAAGGTTTACCTCAAAGATGGGAAATGCATGGAGTGATGATCAAAGATAATGGAGATCGCTATGCATCTATGACCCTGGAAGATGCAATAGACAAACTCAGAGGATATGCATTCACTAAGAAAACAAGGGATGCTGATAATGATCAGGTTCAAGATCCTAAGCTATATTTTGGTAAGGCTAGTCCCTCTGATGCATCTGCAAGTTCCACTACTGTATTGTTAGTTGGTGATATTACTAAAAACAATGTTGAACTTGTCTCTGAAGATTTATGCTATATTGCTGCTAGAAGTGAAAAACAAAGCAAAGTAACTGAGAAGTCCACTCAAGAGCATCATAAGATGCCTATGAGTGTGAAATCTGCTAAACAACAACTGTCTATTCTTGCTTCGTTTGTTGCTTCATATGAAAATTACTTCTAGGGAAAAATTAATGATCCAGCCACATTTGTTGAGGATTATGACCAAGTTGATCCTGATGACTTAGAAGAAATGGATCTCCAGTGGCAACTGGCTATGGTGTCAAGGAGAGTTAAAAATTTCTTGAAGCGTACTGGAAGAAAACTTGTTGGTAACAAAGTTGGGTTTGATAAATCCAAAGTGAAATGTTTTAACTGTCAAAGTTATGGACATTTTGCTAGGGAATGTCAAAGACAGAAAGTTGACCAAAAGAATGAGACTAATCAAAGCTCGGGTAACTCTCTAGCTTCCAAGGCTTTGGTAGTTCAACAGTTGGATGGATCTTATGATTGGAAAGCAATTTCCGATTAGGCTCTAATGGCTGAGATTATGGATGAAGAAAAGACTGCTGAATCGACATCTTATATGCCTGAAGCTGAAGATTCTAAATTTCAAGTACCAAACATGCAAGAGAAGCCTATTGAAGATAATATACTCTACATGGATTCAACTGGGAATTTGAGTCCAAAAGACTTTGTTTCTCACATGGCTGAAATCAATACTGATAAAAAAAGGGTATGTCTTGACACTCTTACTCTTGCTGATGTTTGTTACTTAGTCACTGATTTGCAGTCCCAGGTTAATGTATTTTCAGAATCTAATTTAACTATGAAATCTGAAATAGACACATTAAAAGGTGATGTCCGAATACTTAATGAGGACAAACTAGCTCTAAAAGCTAAGATTAAGTTTGATGCGGCAGATAAGACCACATTAAAAGATACAATAAATGAGCATATTGTTAAAATAGATGGTCTTTATCAGGTTATAGTAGACTTAAAGACAGACTTAGCTAGTAGAGACAGTGAATTAGCTGCATCCAAGTTACAGGTCTTAGAGCTTAATCGTAAGTTAGAAAGTTATGCTACTTCTAAGCTGAATTTAGACTCAATGATTAGCTCGGCAAGAAGAGTAACTGATTGTACTGGAATAGGTTATAATAATGTAGCCCCTCCATTTAATGCTAATTACTCTAAAATAGTTGATTTAGATATGCCTGATGTGTCCAAAGATTCTGAGAACATATTAACTGATAAGTCAGAGGCTCCACAGACAGAGAAGCCTGTTGTTAATGACTTACGATCTGAAGACCATGATATGGTATCAGATGATAAGGATATTAAAAAATAGATTCCTTCAATGTCTAAAAAGAAAACTGACTTAGGGAAAGCAAAAGAGTCTGGTCATCGCAAACAGATCTCATGCTTTAAATGTCATCAAAAAGGGCATGTCTTTTTTTGTTGTCCAAATAAGAAGTCTGAAGCATTGCATAAGTCAGCGAGTAAAGAAAAGTTAGTTGTTACTCCAAATGTGAATGTAGACAGGGTAAATCCTAGACCGGGTTTGACAAGTAAACCAACTACTAAACCTGTAAACATTTTGAAATGTGAGGGATCACATAGTGTTTCCCCTCCTAAACCTAAATGGCCTTATGGACAAAATGAAAATTATTTCATTAAACAAAGAGATAAAACACCGTAAAGGTTTAGGACCCCCAAAAGAAACCATAGTCACTATGAAAATGGTTCTTCTTCATTTTCACATGGGGGTAATAAAATTCAGAATTTTGGGAAAAATTCCCAAGGTTATGTTGTGACACCCGACGATTTAGGGTTACTGATTAACCCTCTAGAAACCCTAATTACGTGTGTTTAGTTTAGTTTTAGGCTAAATACTTGTAATTACTTGTAACTATTTGTATATTTTATGTGAATATACACCTCCGTAATTGATTTATATTACGGTACGTAATTAATTGTAATTAAGCTTACGCAATTTGGTGAAATTGTGCAAAACAACCGGACGGAGTCCGACACAAAATACGACGTTGGTGAAAATATTTCTGTAAATAACTTAAATCTATTTTTAGAAGTTATTTATCATATATTATTATTATTTTATAATAATACCCGAAAAATCTAGACGTTTCGATTAAAACGTCTCAAACGCAACGAAAACGCGCAGAACGCGCCCGACAATCGAACGAAAGTCAAAATACACTTTTGAATCTAAAATATATTAATTAGTGAAAAGTTATCAATTAATATATCGTGTCTTTAAACGATAACGAAAAACGTCCAAATAAAACGTTACGCGATTTAGAATCCGTACAACGAACGCGCAAATCGAAATCACTAAATTAACGGAACATTTTTATAAATGTTCTTCAAGTATTTAGAATAAATACTTCAAGTGAAAATATTGAAAATTAAATCGATACTTAAAAACGCGTATTAAACGTTTAACACCAAATCGAACGAGAAAACGAACACCGCGCGAAGCACAAATCGGATAAATGAGAAAATGACCAAAATACCCTTGAGTGGGCCCCCCTTGACCGGCCCCCTCTTCCCTTCCATGGCTGCCCATTCCACTCCCTTGACCATGCAAAATCCACTCAAGTGGATTCTCTTACACACCCACTTAACTCACATGCAAGACCTCATTCCATACTCTAACACTCCACCACTTTTTCTCTCAAAAATCCAGAGAAAAACTCAGCCATTTTCACCACCATATCACCACCATAAACCACCAACAACCACCACCTCCATCTTCATCATTTTACAAAAGTTCTTCAAGAAGATTCAAGCTCACAAGTTCCTCATCATCATCTTAGCCTTCTTTCTTCAAACCACCATTGTGAGGACCAATCTCTACTCTTCTCTCTGGTTATTTATATGTTATAAAGCTCATCTAATAAGATTATGTCCAAATATAAATTTAAATTCGTTTTTATGGATTTATACACAAGAACACACAATCTGTCCAGAAAAACACAGGTTACTAAAAACGTCATATCTTGAGTTCTAGGAAGAGTTAGAAGATGAATTTTTTTTTAAAATTTGCGTATTGAAAATATCTACAACTTTCGTGTTATACACTTCTTCCAGAAACGTACACGTTTTTCTCTATTTTCCGATTTGTGGGACTGACCTGGTTAAAAACAGAATCTGGACTATGCATGGCTAATATTTTTGTTTCTCTATGAATATGGGACTTAAGACTCTTGAAAATCATAAGTTAGACACTACACACATATTAGATCAGTTGATAAAAATTGTGAGACTTGACTTGGACCAGAAATTGATAAGACACTTGGTGAAATAAACCGACAAAAAGTCGAAAATGTGAAATCTTGAAGATTTAGGAATTTTATAAAAACCGACACTTTTGGTGAACTCCGGCATGAACCGACAATATATTTGGACTCTATAAACTGATATTTGGGTTGGGTGAAAGTTTCGGGTCAAACCGAGAAGTTTGACCAAGTCAACAAAAGTGGCTCGATTTCGAAAAACTTACTGTATTTGGAAAATGGTAACAAAAATGGGTTTGGATGACTTAATTAGTAACTTGGACCAAAAACTAAATTTAGAAAGTTTCCCGAATGAAAAACCGACACTTAGAACACTTGGATTAAAAATTGAAATCTGATCAGCCGTAAGTGCCGCCCTACCAGCGGCACTTACCCAAGTGACGCCTATAGCGTCACTTACCATTAGTGACGCCTGAACCAAGTGCCGCATATAGCGTCACTACCCCAAGTGACGCTGCCAACTTAAAAATCACATTTAACGTCACTTGACCTAGTGCCGCTAACCAACTATGTGACGCCCCTGAGTGACGCCCCTGAGTGACGCCTCTGAGTGACGCCCATAAGTGACGCCCCTAAGTGACGCCCTAAGTGACGCCTAAAACAGAAACTTTAAAACTAGATTTCACACTAAGTGTTGAACTTCATGTAACATCTAAACTTATACGATGTAACTCGATAACACATAAACATGCTTTGTAAGCACACAATACAACATCATACTGATAATGTCTTAACGAATTATTATTACAAACTTTCACCAACGGGTCGTACACGTTTTTGATAAACAAACTTAAACTCCTATTTGGACATACTAGTTGATGAACTAGCTTTAGGTGGACATAAAACCCCCACCTACCCGATTGGCTTAAGTGGATATTAACCCCCACTTATACAATCGCTATAGATGGTCTTTTGAGACATCTACTTATACAACCTCATACGTTTAGGGCGTTAGGAGGTTGTATACGGGAACGAGAACACCCACTACTTGCTAATATTTGATATTGCTTGCTACCTGCTTATCTCTGGTGAGTTTCATAGCCCCTTTTTACTGTTTTTCACTGGGGTGAGAATACATACAATTGTTTTATAAACTGTTTTATGATCACAAGTACCGGAAACAACTTTTTGTACGGATTGCATGAGACCTGAATAATCCACTAAAGTCCTCTACTTATCATAGTCATTAAAATTTGTGCGTGAGTATTATTGGGTGGTACCATCAGGGTTTGACAAACCTCGTCCGGGCTAGTCGCGCTAGCCAACCCACGGGCGCAGTATTACTTGTGATTTAGAAGTGTATCGGATTAGTACACTTACCGGAGGCAAACAACGTTAAGCTTGACTATGAGACTCATGCAAATGGTATACTTATATTGTTGTATGCAATACTTTTACTTGTCATTGGCTAACGATACTTTTACTTATCATTGACGAATGATGCAAAACTTGTGAAATCTTGTGGATCATTTTAGCAACTGATTACTTAACAAACCTATGAACTCACCAACTTTATGTTGACCTTTTAGTATGTATTTCTCAGGTAACCCGCCGTAGTAGGAAGCTTTTGGAAAGCTTAGCTCGAGTCGCATTGTTTTCAAAACATCAAGAGATTAGATTGCATGTAGCTGTATTTTGTAAATTCAGTAATGTATTAGAAATCTCTAATCGGTTTATGCAAACTCCAGAATTATTTTGTAAACATTTGAATTATGGTAATATAATATTTTCAAACGTCTCATATAGAGGTCGTTTGCTTGATCTTTGTGTTGATGATATTGGATTTGGTTGGCGCCCCCGTGACACCTCCTGTTTCCGCTGCCACGTGTTTTGGGGGTGCGACATATGTGCCTAAGAGGTTATCTACTCAATCTCCTCATAGGCATAGAACTACTGATCATCAAAAACCTCAGACATCTTTGAAAGTAACCAAGACTCCCGATGAAAATAGTTATGGTTACTTTAAAGAGGTTAAGATTGTTGATGATGAGGGACACACCAAGACCGTTATGGCTTGGGTCCCTCTTAATAACTGATCCTTTGTAACTGTTATGTGCAGGAGCAGACTGTGAACGTAGATAGCTAGTGGTATGTGGAAAGTGGATGCTCAAGACACATGACAGGTGAAAGAAGTCTATTAAAAGACTTCAAAGGAGGATTAAAACAGCGTGTTAAATTCGTTGGTGAAAAAGGAGGTGTAATAACTGGGAAAGGAAAAGTTTCTAACGGAACTTTGACTCTTGAGGATGTGAACTATGTTGAAGAACTGGTTCACAACCTAGTGAGTGTGTCCCAAGTCTGTGATAAAGGTCATCCAGTTCATTTTAATGAAAAGGAGGCTCTAGTTCTAAAGCCAGGATTTAAAATCCCTGAAGATTGGATATTAATGAGGGCACCAAGGAAGAAGGACATTTATGCCATAAACATGGGTGTTCCTAACACTTCAATGGTGTCGACATGTTTATTATCCAAAGCTTCAGAAACAAACTCATTCTTATGGCATAAGAGGATGGCACACCTGAACTTTCGCAAAATGAATTATATAACCAAAAATAGTTTAGTTCTAGGTGTTCCACAAAAACGTTTTGAGTTTAAAGACATATGTGTTCCTTGTAAGAAAGGAAAGCAGCACAAGAACGCACACAAGTTTAAAATAGAAAATTCTATATCCTTGCTATTTGAACTGCTACATATGGTTCTATTTGGCCCAATAAGCAAGAGAAGCATAGGTGGCAAGTGGTACTGTTTAGTTGTTACCGATGATTACGCTAGATTCTCTTGGGTATTCTTTTTGGGATCTAAGGATGAAACTCCTAGAATACTTATGGAATTCTTAGATCTAGTAGAAAATACTTATAGAACACGGGTTAAGAGTATTCGTAGTGACAACGGAACTGAGTTTAAAAACTGAACTCTCAATGTCTATTGTTTGAGTAAAGGAATCAATCATCAATTCAGTGCACCATATGAGCCACAACAAAATGGTGTTGCTGAAAGGAAAAATAGAACATTGATCGAAGCTGCTAGAACAATGCTTGCAGAGTCAAAGCTTCCAGTCATTTTTAGGTTGAAGCAATGAATACAGCATGTCACATTTTAAATAGGGTTCTTACGGTAAAAAGGCTTAATAAAACATGTTATGAGCTTTTGAACAATAAGAAACCTAACTTGAAAGGATTTGAACCCTTTGGAGTTAAGTGTACAATATTGAAAACACAAACTCAACCAAAGTTTGGTGAAAAAGCTTACGAATGATACTTTCTAGGTTATGTTGCTAATTCTCCAAATAAACGTGTCTTTAATATTGTCACGGGACGTCTTGAAATATCTTATTACATTGAAGTTACGAGCTATTCCTACGATACTCATAAGGGATTGGATTGGCAGTTTAATTACTCAGATCTCTTCAAATCATTCAATATTCCTTTAAGTGATGAAGTAATCAGTTCAGAATGTGATGACACTATTTATGTGGATTAAGAAATCGGCCTAATCCCTAGGTCAAATATTCCTATCACTGTTACTGAAGAGACTACTGTTGACACTGAAACAGAAGATATCCCTCAAAATTCGGATCAGCATATTGATGAAAATGTAGGTGAGAATAGTGAGATACCTCCTCTGGAGGAAATTAATACTAATCTGGAAGATGAGATGGTAGTTAAACCCGTTTCTACATCACGTATAAATAAGGATCATCCCACGAGTCAAATTATTAGTGATTTAAATTTAGGTGTAAAAACGAGAAATGAGTTATCTAGAAGTACTAGTTTGTTTACTTCTATAGTTGAAGCTGGAGGATATCATCAGTGTATGTATTCTTGCTTTATCTCACAAGAAGAACCATAGAATGTACAGATGGCCTTAAAAGATAACTCATGGGTAGAAGCCATGAAAGAAGAACTATCCCAATTCATGAAACTTGAAGTTTGGGAATTAGTTGATCTTCCACCTGGTGAATACCCGATTGGTACTAGATGGGTATTACAGTGTAAGAGAGACAATCGGGGAATCGTGACTCGCAATAAAGCTCGTCTAGTGGTTCAAGATTTTAACCAAGAAGAAGGCATTGACTATAATGAAGTGTTTGCACCTGTTGCTAAACTTGAGGCAATTAGGCTATTCTTAGCTTTTGCAACATTCAAAGGAATTAAAGCTTATCAATTGGATGTTAAAAGTGCCTTCTTGTGTGGAAAGATTAGAGAAAATGTGTATGTTTCTTAACCACCTGGTTTTACTGATCTTTCATATCCTGATAGAGTATATCATTTAGATAAGGCACTATATGGATTACATCAAGCACCCAGGATGTGGTATGAAACACTATCATCGTATCTACTTGAGAATGGATTTACCAGAGGATCAATTGATAGTACATTTTTTTGTCAAATGGAAGAAGAATGACTTTTTACTTGTACAAGTATATGTTGATGACATTATCTTTGGATCATCTGATGAAAAGATGTGTCAAGAATTTGAGAAAGTCATGAAAAAACGTTTTGAAATGTCTGCAATGGGAGAGTTGAATTTCTTCTTAGGATTGCAAGTTGATCAAAAGAAGGACGGATTCTTTATTCATCAATCTAAATATACTCCAGAGTTATTAGAGAAATTCAAGATGGATGAAAGTAGAATCTATTATACTCCCATTTCAGTCAATCATAGACTTGGTCCTGGTACATCGAGTGATCAGGATGTGGATCCTACTCTTTATAGGGCCATGATTGGATCACTAATGTATCTTACTGCATCTAGGCCTGATATAATGTTTGTAGTATGTATTTGCGCAAGATATCAAGCCACTCCTAAAGAATCTCACATGCAAGTTGTGAAACGGATTTTTCGTTACCTCAAGGGGAAGCCTAAGATGGGACTTTGGTATCCTTCTGATGGAGACTTGAACCTTGTTGCTTACACAGATTCCGATTATGGAGGATGAAATCTAAATCGAAAGTCAACAACTAGTGGATGTCAATTCTTAGGAGGAAGATTGGTGTCATGGCAGTGCAAGAAGCAAACCTCAGTAGCATTTCTACATGTGAAGCTGAGTATGTTGCAGCTGGCAGCTGTTGTTCTCAAATTCTTTGGATTCAACAGCAACAGCGAGACTATGGTTTAAATTTGAAGAATACTCCTATGATGATAGACAATGAATCAACGATGTCCATCACTAACAATCCAGTCAAGCACAGTAAGACGAAGCATATTGATATTAGACATCATTTCTTTCGTGATTGTGCTGAGAAGAAAATGATACGGTTAGTTAAGGTACTGACCACGGATAACTTAGTAGACCTATATATGAAGGCTTTTGATAGAGCACGGTTCGAGACCTTGGTTCAGCTAAATGGAATGAAGAATGCAGAGTTGTCACACCCCCTAATTCAGGTTGCGGAAGCGAATCGGGTCGGGGCGTGACTAATCAATAACCAAAGCACAAGATATATAGCAAACGACTCTAAATGAGATGTTCTAGAAAATACATTACAATGTAGTACATTACATAAGTTTCAAAGGTTTTAAGTCATAAAGATAAATCATTTATGAGTTCGCAAAATAAATCTGGAGATTTTAAATACATAATCATAATACAAAAGATAATGCGAGTAAAATCTTCATAAGTGTGTATGCATGCGACTCATACTAGCTTAGCATAATAGTAGATCCAGCTGGACCATCCTACAGTGGCTGCGTACCTGAGAATGCATTACTAAAAGCGTCAACCAAAAGGTTGGTGAATCTCACAGGTTTGTAGTAAGTAAATCAATTGAACACAATATTAATACAAAAGTTTCACAAGCTGTAAAGTAATAATGGTAATTGCACAATTAAAGTAAAGCGGTATAAGTGAATTTACGTATGAAATCAGTCAGTATTTAGTAATTGTATGAAAGCAATAGATTAGTAAACATCAATTTCGTGTAGGTAACAAGTCTATAATCAATCATTGCATCAATGCAATCGGGTAGTAACCCATGGTAGTAAGCATGTAGCAAGTCAGTAAGGTAATAAACAATTATTGCACGAATGCAATAGAAGTTGATATACATTTCTGTGAGCATCATAGTCGAAGCTTAACAAGTCTGTAATTTGCCCCCGTGAGTGCTAATCCAAACACTCATACGAAACGAGTAGAAAATGCCCGTTTATACGAGAATGGTTCGTGGTAGTACGTGCTACCCCGGGCGGAGATTGTCAGTCCCATATGGTACCATATATTAAAACTCGCGCTTATCCTATAACTAACAACTATGATTCAGAGGACTTCATTGGATTAAAATGTAACTCATGCAATTCAGTATATCAGTAGGTCTGTAAATAGTAAGTCGGTAAGTTTGAAAACAGTAAGGTCTGCCAATAAGTCAGTAAGTGAGTAAGTTTGTAAAGTAGTAAAGCATAAGTCTATCGTATAGTAAATCAGTAAAATAGTAAGTCAGTTAAATAGAGAGTTCGTAAAGTAATACCATTAATAGTAAGTCTATAAAATAATCTAGTAAAGTTGATAACTTAATATAACAAGTAAGTACAAGTAATGCATCTTCCCCAAAGCAAAAACAGTAAAAAGGGGCTGTGAGACTCACCTGAGTCTAGCCGTGTAAAGCAGAAATTAAGAGATAGGGTTCTCCGAACTAGTAACCTCTAGCGACCTAAACGCAAGAGATATATTAACATAAATACTTGAAGTTATGTTAATGATTTGATTGTTTTCAAAGATTGTTTGAGTTGAAATGTGTACAATTTATTGGTGATGATTTTGAAATAATAATTTCCAAAAAGATATTATTTTTATACTCGTTTCATTGTATATTTTGAAAACGTACATATATAAAGCGTACGAGTTATATCGTATATAATTTCATTGTTTCATTGTAGATATATATTTATCCGAATGTATATATATTTATACCCGTATTATTTGTCATTGTGTATATATCTATAAATATATATATATATATATATATATATATGTAAAATTAAGTGTGATATTAAGAATAATAATGATAATTATTAATATTAATTATAATAATAATATATATAACTAATGAAACTTACCGAAAGTAATAGTTTCTATTTATAGAATGTGAGTACCTCAACTAGTTTTTAGTCATATGTTTGCCCATCCCCACATAGTCGTACGGCTATCACCAGCAAGCCGGTCGGCTTACTCATTCCACCCGATCGGCTCACCTATATCCAGCCGATCGGCTGGGACTCCCCACCCGATCGGTTCACTTTTCTCAGCCGTACGGGTGTCGTATTCTTGCTCTGTACTCTGTTCGAAACTTTGTTCTTAATCTGCATAAATCCTTAGTTTCTAGCTATGATTTCAGTTATGTTTTGCACCAAAGTAGTAGATTATAATACACTAACTTTTGTCAAGTGTTTTTACCATTTATTAAACTTATATACTCCCTAATAATTGTGTACGGACAAAGTTTTTGGGGTTCAAATTTTATCATCACCAACATTCAAATTTTGTTAAATCCATTACAATGATAGAGTTATCTTCCTAATGATTTCTAAAATTATGAAAGGAATTTGAGTAAAAATTTTCCTTACAGTGGGATGATGATGATGATGATGATGATTATGGAATGAAGATGGTTATGAAAATGAGATGGTTGTTCCTGCTTGTTCTTTGTCTACTGCTGCTACTGCCATTGGTGTCTCAGTAAGGAAGAAAAAAAAGAGTTGGTAGCTTGCATTATTTGAGTGTGTGTATGTGTGTGATCAAATGGATGGTGGAGGGTGTATATAACAATATGAAATTGGTTAAGTTTTTCAAATGAAGCGTGAGTTTACAATAAGGTGTCTAAAAGATATTTTGCTTGTGTTAATATTGTAAGTTCTTAAGCCGTTAATTCCGGGTATGATTATAATTAGTGCAATATAAAATTTAATATTTTATATTTTTATTTTGTAGATGTTCTCCAGATACGTTATTTAAAGTCAGAAAAATAACATTTTAATTATTTTTGAATGTTGTACATTTTGTACATCTTTATTTAGAGTGTCCAATTAGGTGCTAAATTACAGTTGAATTTCGAATTCATATTTTGAGGTAATGTTCCAAATACTTTCAAATGAATGAGAAAAATAAAACTTTTTAATATTTTGACCTTTGGGTATGTTTTACAATTGTTTCTGTTCGCGTATAATACATTTAATATATAATCGTATATTTAACGTGTTTTATCTCCATATTATAAATGTAAAAATACTCGTAATTAATAATTTCATTATTAGTTATTTTGTGTCACAAACTTTTATATTTATTTTGTCAGATTCATTCCGATACGTTTGTACCTAACTTTAACTAATTATGTATATATATTTAGTACTTTTTGTTTTAGTTCATACCGAGTATGAATATTTAAAGTTTAAATTTAGATCAAATTTTTGGGTCATTTTTGACCGGGTGTCACAAGAGTAACTAGTCTTCCAGGGGTATTTCTATAATTGTAATAGTTAGTAGTATGTATTTCTATATTTATAAAAAATAAAAATAAAAAAAGGGGTTGGCGTATGGCATTCATTTGCTTGTTACCTGAGGGGAATCGCCGTCTAACAAAAATACAAAAAACAAAAGTTTAAGTTTTTATTTGCATAATGGAAATGATAGTACATTAGGAGAATAAGCTTGATTATAATAAGTTTGAGTACTTAAGATTGATATGTTAGTAGATTTTTTTAAGTTTATGGCTATTTTACTAAGTATATATCTGTATTTATTTTATTATACACCTTTTTTCACAGGATATAATTTTTATTTCTTAAAATTTAGTTAGCTTCTTCATACGATATACTGGTAGGCAATTTATATAAAAAAATTAAAGCTTTTAAGAAGTCTTAAGTTACATGGGTATTATCTGGTGTGACTATTATGTGATGTATGACAATTGTCTTAATTGTTGAAGGATAGTATTTCCATGCACTGTGAATATGAAGAAAATGACAAATGGTATGAAAAATATATGGTTATTAACTTAGCTAATGATTTCTCTGTTGTACGTGAGTACAGACCTAAAGCTATTAGCTAGGTCAATAATCTCAGTTGTATGTATGTACAGACCTGGAACCACTAGTATCTTTACTATGAGTTTGATATTTGTCTAAATATGAATAATATAAGTGTACTTTATGTACCTTAGTTATGTGTTATGTGTTTTACTTGAATTCATAGTATATCATGTAATGGTTAACACTAGTTTATACTCATACTAATAATAATAAAGCATGCTTAGAAATTTGAGTATAAATTGTTTATGTGGATCATAATGCCGGAAATCATCTAGAACTATCTACTAAATGATTCACAAATGTGAATTGACGGTTTTCAATTATACTTTGTGGATAAAGGTAACTAAGATATAATATTATAAATATAAGTCTGTAAATGGTAAAATAAGTGGTATTTATAGGAACTTCTTGAGGTAAGTATACTAACAATCATCTTAGACTTTGAAATATTAGGATTTTAGAGCTTATTCTTACTAATATGATTCCTTAGCAGGTTAAATCTTAATCTTCAAATTTTTATATTTGTTTAGATTTTCTTTGTGTATTCTTATGGTGGTTAATAAAAAGGTACTCGATACCACTTTTTGTATATATTTTGTTTTATCTTTATGTTCAATAAAGTTTTATTTTTTTTTATTTTTTCCCTTGGAAATAAGTTAAGATTGTTATTAATCATTTAAAATGAGTTGGTTGAAAATAATATTGAATTATCATGCTCGTTTTTATTTATACTGAGTGTATAATTCGCATTTTCGGTCAGTTCTGCGAAGTTGACTAGTCAAAGTTGCGAATTGAGACTAAAGTATAAAAGGGAACAGTACGGTGCGAACCCACTCACTTTTCCAAAAGATTTGTGAACTAAGATTTGCTGCGGTGCGAACCGAACCTTATATTTTCATCTTTTTCGATAATTCGTGTACGAGGAATGATTTTCACTCCGTGGACTTTGTAGTACTTTTGATTACACAGACTTTGAGGTACATTACACTCGATTTAACCGAGTATTCATTGAGTAATATGAGTTTTTAGTTCTCGAAACCCTCGGTTTAAACATTCGATCGATTAACTACGATTTAATGGATTAAATATCATAGAAATCTTGGATTATATTAATCGAATGATGTAGAACACGATTACATCAATGGATTGTTGTAAATCTTCACGGATTTTCGATTTGGTTCGATTTTCATTCTGTAGGAGCGTCTGTGAAGTGAGTTCAATCTCACTTCGCAACTCGCTAATGCAAAGTGAATAACGTTGACTACTTTGACTTTTTAACTTGCCAGATGAGTTGTGAATTGAGATTGGTTGACTCGTTGACCCATCGGCTTGTGAGTTGAACTACGTTGACTAGGCTTGCGAGTTGAGAGGTCTGCGAACTTAACTCAGTTCGCGTTGACTCACTGACTTTTGATTTGCGAGTTGAGCTGCGAACTCAGCAGTTTGCGATTTGAATTATTTTTTAAAAAATGTGTATCGTTTTTGACTTGTGACAACTATTACAAGTTATTTAATACACGTTTTTAGACTTACAACATTGTGTTGATAGGTTATCTATTATTTAAATTTATTTCGTATTAGACTTAAGTTTATAAAAGTAAATACGATCAAAATATATTTAAATAATTTAAATACTTGTAGAAGTTAAGTAGATTATTTGGTCGAAAGTCTTCCGACTCATTGAGTAGTCGAGTGACGTGTCCCGATTTCTATCGGCGGTCGAATTTTCTAATATAACTTACTTTGTTTAACTTGAGAATTTTAATAAAATTAACAAGTTAAATGATTCATGCGTTTTGGAACTTGTGATTCTTATGTTTTACAAGTTAGATACGTATTCTTTTAAGTATTATATATTTATGGAATCTAATTGATAATTGAGTCAACAGTATTCAATAGGTATGTTTTACAGATAATACTTATTCGTCATTATAATTATCATATAATACTTATCTGTCATTTGTGTATGTTTTACAGATATGTCGGGTATACAGTTTGCGAGTACGTACAATGTACTTGTTGACTTAGATATTACGAGGAAGGGGGCACCGAGAATTGCAGATATTCTTACATTTTTGGCAAGGTCTTGTATTCGACATGCCATTACTGCTTCTCCACCACTTTCTCTGGCGATTCTCACGGATTTTTGGATAGACATTGTATATGATCCTTCTGTTAGTCCACCGGTGATTAGAACAACCGTGAGTGGTCGTGATATTACATTCTATGTTGTTGATCTGCGTGAGATATTACGTCTTGGTACAGAGGATCATGAGAACGGTCCCATAGAATTTCCAGCGGATTTTATAGAGGGAGCTCTGGACAGGATGGGATATGTCGGTCCTACACGAGGTCGTCAGTTTTTGAAGGCCCTCGACTTCGGCCAATGGTGCTTTTGATGGCATGTTCTCATTACTGTTTTTGCACCCAAAAAGGGTGGATTTGACGAGATGCCGCCGAATTTGATGTCTGGCATACTGTCCCTGGTTTATAACAAACCATACAGTTTTTCATATTATCTTTTTGAGAATCTACGTGCACAGATTACTGGACAGGTCAAGTCGACCTTTATGTTATATCCATGGTTCTGCATGCTGGTTATTCATCATTTTCTACATGATCTTCCAGCATATCAGCCCACAGCTTCTGTTGATACAATCGGGCTTCGTGGATACAATGCGACATTTAATGTTGATTCTCGTCGTCCTGAGCACTTGAGACCATAGACAAGAAATATTTTTGGATTTTTGATCAATCCACTCTATGTTGCTCCACCTAACAATGGTTGGGAGGATGATGTTGCTGGTGCTGGTCCACCTGCTGAGCCTGTTGCTGATGTGGTTCCACCTGAGGCACCACATGATCTTTTGGAAGATGTACTTATTCAGGCAGGGCAGCAAGGACAGCACGTTGTGCCTGAGATTGCTGCACAAGTGGTTCAAGAGGTGCTGGGTCACCATGATAATGCCATTGATCAGTTTTACAGGTAATTGAGCAATATGTTGCTCCTACAGAGGTACTTATCTTAAATCTTATGTACCATGCATATTGTTATATATGATATGGAGACTTAGATGATCGAGCTTTATGCTAATCATAAGGTCTAATTATCATTTTAAACAGGAACCGGAGGATGTACACCCAATGGTTGATAGACCAGGGAGTTCTAGACCTGAAGGTGTATCTACTCAGGTATTATGATTTTACTTATATAGAACTCATATGATTGGGCTTAATGCTAATCATAAATGTTTAATATAATTCATACTCAGGATACAGAGGTTGGACTCTCTGGTAGTCAGGATGGTGGTACTGCTTCTGATTCAGATGATGATGATGATAGTACACGCGATCCTTTTAAATTGCTACCTGGTATGATCAAGCGAGGATCAAAGCTTGTTGTTGTTGATCCGGCGCTCAAACAGAAGCGAAAAGCCAAGGAGGTCGATCCGGATTTCAATCTGATTGATAAGCCTACTGATTCGGAGGAAGAACAATCTCTCTGAACTCAACGACGGAAACGTTTGAGGGCTTTCACGCCTAATTTGACTATTAGTGATGGTTAGTTTTCTAATCTTACAATTAGTAAACGTTTCAGGTTATGTTAGAGTTGTACAACTGAGACAGATTTTTCTGTGACAGTTCCTCAGGCTACACCTAATGTTGAGGCCACAACAATGACAACAACAACAACAGAACAGGTATCCGTACCTACTGAGGTAAAAGATACGAGTTTAGTTGTTCATTTATTATAATTAATTAAAGATTGTGATAGCAGAGTCTGTAACATTTATTGATTAATCTTATACATTTGGATAGGCTGAGATGATTGCTGCTATAGTTCGTCCTGGACAATATGGGACAACAAAGTCCAGCATAGCAGCAGCTAGACGACTTTCTGGCATTGCTTCTACTGTTGCTCAGCATCTTACACCGCCTATTCCTACTTCTTCTCTACCTTCTACTACTACTCCACCTGTGACTGATACTTTGGAGTCCAGGGTTAGGATTTTGGAAGAAACCACTTCACTTTTGACTTCCCACGTTCTATCGCTTGCTCAACAGCTAGGCAACCAGGGTGAAGCTTACAATTAACTGCTTCAAAACAACTTGACGTTGTCTGCTGATGTTGCTGATAAGTAGAGGCAGATTGATAGGCTAGATCGCTTGGTAGCTGATCTTAGAAAGAACAAGTCGTCTCAGGGGGAGATTGTTATACCTGATGAGACTTGTAGAGGTCATGAGCTGAGGACAGCGAGGTGTGATGATACAGACCGTGATCTATATACACACACAGATAGAGAGTCGACTGGTCCTTCTACGACTGGTGAGCGATCTATTCTTCAAGGGGAGTCTGTGCTTGCAAGTGAAGGTGAAGCCGGTCCGAGCAATGTTGCATAAGTTGATGATGCTGGTAAGGAAGTTAGTTAAAAGATGTTTAGATAATAAGATATGTAAAACTTGGATTGATTGTAATATATTGTGTATTTTTTCAATGAAAGTTTTATTTATTGTATTATTATGTGTTTGAAACGATAAAGAAATTCTTAGAGTTGATTCTGAGAAATTAACTAAAGAATTTATATTATTATTACTGGAAATATACTTAGAAATTATTTGCAAAACAATTATAGTATACAGAGATATATTAATTGTAATCTTAGATAGATTTCTGTAATCTATAAAAGATTAAGATTATGTAATAATTGTTTGATATTTTCATGATTGAAATGATAAAGGAATTCTAAGATTGATAAGTTATCAATTATAGAATTTAAATTATTATTAAATTCATGTGTGTTTATCTCTTTGTAGAATTGGAGAAAATTAACTTGAGTGATTCTGAAAGTGATTTTGGAGATGAAGCTGAAATCGAGATTGATTATGATCTTGAAGAAGGTGAGTTTATTCCAAGAAGACTGGATTTATGTTCCTGAAATTGTGGTAGACGAAGGTGTTGATCCAGATGTTAATATTGATGAACACATCGTGAATCCATCTAGGAAAGAATTTGTAGATGATCAAGGAGAAAGAGTAGTCGATGTAGATGAAGATATCGATGACTCAACTGATTCTGAAGAAGAAGATGATACTCTTATTCCAACTAAAAATCCAGTAGTTATGTACAGGAAACTACCAAATATAAAGAAGAAGATTGGAGTTTCTGAAGTAGATATTACTGGAAAGCGTGTTCCACATAGAGGAATCATAGGATGGTACTTTGATTCTGACTTGAAGCTCTTCGCTATCAAAAGGTTTAACGGAGTTCAATATTTTGAGAAGAAGCTTGCAGTTTTTAGTTCTCTTCCTAGATTTGAAATTCGAGACTTGGCTAGATTAGAGCTGAATAATCCTAGTAATGATGATTATGCAAAGTATGTTGCAAAGATTATCAGGACTGAGGGTAGATTGATGAAATTTGAAAAAATTAAGCCAAGATTTGGAAGAAAAATCAAGTTAAAGGAAAGAAGTGAAAGATCTGGAAGAAGACGTCGAAAGAAAGTATATCCAGCTGTCAAGTGTGTACAGCAGATCCCACTGAAGACAATACCACAAGATATTATGGGAAATATGAAAAGTTGGCATGTGGATTCAAAGACTGGAGAAGGTGTCATGGTTGAAGCTGATGATGAAGTTGAATGTGGTGAACGTGAGATCTTCAAAGTTTATAACCATCGTCATCTAATGAATATGTCGAAGAAAGATTTGATAAAGTTAAATGAGAATAGAATTTTGACGACAGAAGCATGGGGTGATGTAGCACGAGATTACCAAATGATGGTTAAGACTTGCATGAAGCTGAAGATCTATGTTGGAAGCAAGATATACAAGTGATTATCAAGGACAAATTTGAAGACAACTAGAGCTATTGTCAAGGGGGAGTCTGTTGGGACATGTTTTTGTGACAACAGTTCTAGCTTGTAATAGTATTTAGTTTGTAATCAAGTCTTGTACATTGATCTTAATTTTGATATTGGACATATTAGTTTGTAGTAATATTTGTTATATATATATATATATATATATATATATGTGTGTGTGTGTGTGTGTGTGTGTGTGTGTGTGTGTGTTTATATATAAGTATTCGACAAATATGAAACTGTGAATTCAAGCTGCGATGCGAACAGAGTTTTCAGTTCGCAAGTTGGTAACTGAACCGAGTAAGTTCGCAGGACTCATGGACTGCGAACTGAGTCAGGTCGCAGAGCCCAGACCTGCGAACTGAAACGTGAATATATATGTTTTTGGTTTAGAAAACCCTAACACTTGACAATCTGCGAATTTAGCTTCCGCAAAAGAAACCCTACAAATTTCTAAGTATTCTAAGCCTCGTTCTTGATCGGTTATATCTATTAACAATCAAGATTAAGGTATATTGGTATTATTATCATGAATAGATCGTGATACCAAAGTTATATCCGTATAACTAGTATATTGAGGGATTCCACACTTCAATATTAAGATAACCTCGTTATCGATTCACAGAACTAGGGACTTATAAGAACTCTCGAGAGAGACTATAGATAGAAAGTAGAGAGAGAGAAAATGAAAGAGAGAAAATGAGAGAAATGTAAAAGTGAGAAGTGAAGTGAGAATGAGGTGTTTGAAATGAGGAGGGGGTGTCCCCTATTTATAGTGAGAGCCTCAAACCATATGTACAAGTCCTTGAAACAGCACGTACAAGCAAACAAAGCACAAACGGGGGGAGGAGGGGCCGTATACGGCCTTAGAGGGGCTGTATATGGTCTTGATGGGGTCGTATACGGTTTTGATGGGGTCGTATATGGTCTTCGTATGATTTCGTTCGTTGCTTAAAATGCGCGTATCTCCTTCGTTACACGTCCGTTTGACTTGATTCATTCGCCTACGACTTCGTAATTCCATTACTCTTCTAATGGTATCAATTTCATGGAACTCATGTGTGTAGAGCTTAGGCATAGCTGGAATGACTTTATAGGTGTCTGTAATCGTCGTGTCTTCTCCGTTCTTTATCCGATTTTCATGATTCTTGATTTTTCCCGTCTCGTTTTTACCTATGACATCATATGATGAGGTTAAAATATGTTCCTCACAGGATAGATGAGTCTGGAAGAATGTGTGCACGTATATTTGTCCTAATTTGCTCGGTATTTGGACGTTTTTGGTGATTTTTGCAGCAACACCTATATTTGGACCACTTTAGTGAATTTTAGTAGATAATGATCATTTTGGAATGTTTTCGCTAAAGATGTGCTCAGAAAGTGTGGAATATTAACCTTAATAATAATAATAATAATAATAATAATAATAATAATAATAATAATAATAATAATAATAATAATAATAATAATAATAATTAGAATTATTACTATAAACCGTCACCAACAGGCCATACTTGTTATCAAACTACAAACGAGATACTAAACGAACACTTGGACATTTCCTAGTTGAGTGGACAACTAGTTTAGGTGATCCTTAGAGAAACCAACTTATTTACTTACTTACTTACAACCTTGTGCGTTTAGAAAGGCAGAAGGTTGCAGGGTTCGAAGAACCAACACTACGGAATTACATCCGCTTTACTTGTTCAATTTGTAACACCCCGCAATTATGACATAATTACAAACGTAATTAGCACGCATTTTTAGGCTAATTCCCTACTCGAGTGAATTCACAACTACTTTTAGAGGTAAGTCTAGCAAAGCCCAACTAGTTGTTACGCGTAGTATTACATATTTCGTAATTAGTATAATTACGTATAAAACATTCGGAAACAAACGCGACAAAAATATACGACCGTTAGTGAACAAATTATTTGATAATATGAAAATTATTAAATAACAATATTTATTTATTAAATATTATGTTTATAATATTTACAGAGTATTTCGTTGCAAATAACGTTCATTTCGTACAACGGAAACAACTTAAAACCCATTTGTAAAACTAAAATAAAACAAAGTTATAATTTTATAACTCAACTAAATTATTTTAAATAAAATATTTCAACTAAAAGTATAATCGAAAACATATTTAAAAACCTATCGTTTAAAAACATTTTTAACATTTAACAATCGGGTAAACGAACACGGGCAAAATACCACAAAATGAGACAAAGTCCCCTCCCTTTTCCCCCTTTGGTCAGCTGACCCAAACACTCCCAAACCCCCACCCCCAATCTCATTTCCTCACCTTCACCTCATTTCTTCAAAAACACTCAAAAAAACACCATCTCCTTTCCTCTCAAAATCACACACCAAAAATCAACTAACAATCAACAAACAACATCAGCATCATCACTTATATTTTCATTCATCATCATCATCAAGAACAAGCCCAAGGATCATCATCATCTTCCTCATCTTCTCCATCTCCATTTCCATCAAAAAGTAAAGTTTTACTCACTCTCTCTCTAGAAATCGTTTCTCTTTCTAGAAATTACTTAGATATTATGAATATACATGTTATAAGCTTTTTATAACATCAAAATGCCCAAAAATCGAATAAAAACTCATTTTTGAAGCTTAAAATTGCGAACAGCTCGTTCTGCGGATCGAGATCGATTTTCGCGAGTTGAGATTTGGACTTGCGGGTCGACTTGACTTGCGGATCGACTTGACTTGCGAGTCGACTTGACTTGCGAGTCGACTTGACTTGCGGATCCACTTGACTTGCGGATCCACTTGACTTGCGGCTCCACTTGCGAGTTGACTTTTTGACTGCGAGTTGACTTTTTGAAAAAGTGCATTTTTGATCCTAAACGATGAATTTTGTCACTTTCGGACATACATATATATATATATATATATATATATATATATATATATATATATATATATATGTGTGTGTGTGTGTGTGTGTGTACTTCCGGATAAAATAAAAGAAAATTTAAGGATATTTTCACGCTAATCATTAAACATCTTCAAGAATCAAACCTTTATGATATAACTCGCACATGAAACACATATACTTTGGGAAGTATACAACACGAAATATATAATAATAATACTTTAAACTATTATTACGAAAACTCACCAACGAGCCGTACATGTTTTTCAAAACATAAAATGTATAAACAAACATGTGGATATAACTTGGTGGTACGAACACTAGCATGGATGGTCGACTTAGACATCCACATACTTACTAAATCTCATACGTTTAGGGCGTTAGGAGATTTTGGACTATACTTGGGCTTTAGGCTTTGCTAGCACTCGCACATTACTTAACTCAACAGGTGAGTTCACAGCCCCTACTTTTATTGTTTTAACTGCTTTTGAACAGGGGTGGAAAACATAGTCAACTGCTTTATTAATTGCCATAACTGCTTTTAGTACATGATTGTATACTTGTTTACTCGAAGGATTAGAGTACTTTGAACTGTTGAACGATTGTGCGAACTAATGTTTATGAAATAACATTTTCATACCGTAAACTAAAACAAACGTGGTAAACTAATTGATAAACTGTTTTGTTTGAACGGGAGAACAACCCGTGCGTATTTAGCCGGAGAACGACCGGTACTTTTTATGAAAACGCTGGAGAACGACCAGCAACGTATTTTAGTGCCAGAGAACGACTGGCCAAGTGGACGGGAGAACGACCCGTGCGTATTTGGATGGGAGAACGACCCATGCGTTTTTGACCGGAGAACGACCGGTACTGTGTTTTGCTGGAGAACGACCAGCAGTATTTATTGCCAGAGAACGACTGGCCGAGTTGGACGGGAGAACGACCCGTGCGTATTTAGACCGGAGAATGACCGGTACTATTTTGTAAACGCTGGAGAACGACCAGCAACATAACGTAAACGGTATTTTGGGTAACATCCCACGTAAACGATATTTTGGGTAACATCCCACGCAAACTGTATTTTGGATAACATTCCACAAAATGATTACTTGACTATTATGGCAATAACTATTTGTGAACGTATTGGTTTTAACAACTGTGCTTACAAACTTGATTCAACTATTGCAAACATAAAACCTGTGAATTCACTCAACCTTGTTGTTGACTTTTTACTATGTTTTTCAGGGAATTAGCAGCACACGTAAGGACCGCCTGCACATACGGATTCTAGGCGACCCACGATGAAACTAGGATGCCAACTTTTGACAACTGGATTTCTTTTATATAACTAATCTGTTTTAGTCATATTTATGAAATCTACTTTTGTAAACTTAATAACTTTCACATTTGTACGATTTGATAAATCGTAAACTTTGTAACTATTACATTTGGCATCTTAATATATTATGTTATGTTGTAATCATAAGCTCTGATACGTATGCATGTACTGTGTATTGTGGTACTCCCCATACTTAACTAAACGCTTCCGCTAAACAAAATCGACGAATTTGGGGGTGTTACAGATTGGTATCAGAGCCATTGGTTATAGCGAACTAGATTTCTTAGGTGACTTAGAGACCTTAGAGACCTAGACTATAGCCTTGGCTAGAACGCACATGCATACACACATTTGCATACAACTAAACTATCGACGCAACACATCGACATGCGTGATCCATCATTTGAACCGTACTACATCCGAACCGTTCACTTTCATTCTGATCTCATACGAACCTGATTGTATTAAACGGTTGATGAAAAGAAGTATGTATTTAGCATCATATAATGACGCCTGGCCAACGTGATTATATTATACTAAGTACATATGGGCGTTTCATAGTCGTGAGATACGTGATGGGAATCCTATCATTTCTTATAAATACTCGATAACTAAAATATGTGAAACTTTATTCTTCACACCCTTTTCATTGGCATTGACTTCTGCACTCCTTCATCACAGAACGTCATCATGCCGCCTAAACGAAGAAATACCCGAAATAATCGCCGAGCGCCTACACCTCCTGTTGTCGAAACTACCGAACAGATCATCGAAAGACGTGTGGCTGAAGCAATTGCCCAGTATGAGGCAAGCCGCAATCGTGATAACGTGGTGCCCAACAGTGGAACCACTCCAGTCAACAGCGAAACTCCTGCGAATACCCAACAGGGGTGTTCATACAAAACTTTCCAGGCCTGCAAACCGAGCACCTTCACCGGGACTGAAGGGGCCATTGGCCTAATCCACTGGATCGAGAAAATGGAATCGGTCTTTGACATCAGCGACTGCGCTACCAACAACATGGTGAAATACGCCACGTGTACTCTCGCCGACAAGGCGTTAACCTGGTGGAACTCTCAGGTCCAAATCCTCCGACGCACAACTGCTTACTCCATCTCATGGGAAACCTTGAAACAGATGATGACAGAAGAGTTTTGCTCTCCCAATGAGGTTCAGAAACTCGAGACTGAACTGTGGAACATCCAAATGACCGGCGCTGACATTACCGGTTATACAACTAGATTTCAAGAGCTTGCACGTCTTGTGCCCCACATGGTGACTCCTGAAAAGGAACGCATCAAACGATACATCAGGGGTTTGGCCCCACAGATCAGAGGCATGGTTATGTCCTCCAAACCAACCACCTTTAGGAGCGCAGTTGACCTGGCTCAGAGTTTGACCGACGATGCCATTATGATTGGCACGTTGAAAGCTGCTACTGGGAGGAACGAACCGAGCAGTACTGAGATTGTTGGTCACGGGGGAGAGAAACGGAAATGGATCAACGAGGGAAACAACAACCAGAATCAAGCAAACAAGAAACCTACGGGTAACTCCCGGGCTTACATTGCCACCGCCCCAACTGGACCCAAGCCCTACCTTGGCAACAAACCGAAATGTGACAAGTGCGGGAAGCACCACGCAGGCGATTGCGCCTTCTGCCAAGACTGCAGGAACTGGGTCACTTAGCCCAAAACTGTAAAACAAACCCTAACCCTCGACAAAACAATGGGTGTTTTGAGTGCGGTGAACCGGGGCATTACCGAAACCAATGCCCACAACTCAACAACAACAACAACCGCATCGCCAACGTTCCAAACGCTCGCGGACGCGCATACATCATCGGAGCGTGGGACGCGCCTGTGGTTCCGTGAATCAGTACGGTACGTCTTAAACAACCATTATTACGTCTTAACGTTACGTTATCCGGATGTTGATCCGAACCTGATGCTGACCAAACGTAGACTATTTATCGAAACATACCACTTACCGAACTATACCGCGAGTACACATGAACAGTTAGAACTTTGTGGCAACATAGATCGCCACGCAGACTATAATTAGTATTAACGACATGACTTTTCGGAAAACATACGCAACTGGCGTTCCGACTTGATTTTAAATCTCGGGACGAGATTTCTCTAACATGGGGAGAATGTAACACCCCGCAATTATGACATAATTAAAAACGTAATTAGCACGCATTTTTAGGCTAATTCTCTACTCGAGTGAATTCACAACTACTTTTAGAGGTAAGTCTAGCAAAGCCCAACTAGTTGTTACGCGTAGTATTACATATTTCGTAATTAGTATAATTACGTATAAAACATTCGGAAACAAACGCGATAAAAATATACGACCGTTAGTGAACAAATTATTTGATAATATGAAAATTATTAAATAACAATATTTATTTATTAAATATTATGTTTATAATATTTACAGAGTATTTCGTTGCAAATAACGTTCATTTCGTACAACGGAAACAACTTAAAACCCATTTGTAAAACTAAAATAAAACAAAGTTATAATTTTATAACTCAACTAAATTATTTTAAATAAAATATTTCAACTAAAAGTATAATCGAAAACATATTTAAAAACCTATCGTTTAAAAACATTTTTAACATTTAACAATCAGGTAAACGAACACGGGCAAAATACCACAAAATGAGACAAAGTCCCCTCCCTTTTCCCCCTTTGGTCAGCTGACCCACACACTCCCAAACCCCCACCCCCAATCTCATTTCCTCACCTTCACCTCATTTCTTCAAAAACACTCAAAAAAACACCATCTCCTTTCCTCTCAAAATCACACACCAAAAATCAACTAACAATCAACAAACAACATCAGCATCATCACTTATATTTTCATTCATCATCATCATCAAGAACAAGCCCAAGGATCATCATCATCTTCCTCATCTTCTCCATCTCCATTTCCATCAAAAAGTAAAGTTTTACTCACTCTCTCTCTAGAAATCGTTTCTCTTTCTAGAAATTACTTAGATATTATGAATATACATGTTATAAGCTTTTTATAACATCAAAACGCCCAAAAATCGAATAAGAACCCATTTTTGAAGCTTAAAATCGCGAACAGCTCGTTCTGCGGATCGAGATCGATTTTCACGAGTTGAGATTTGGACTTGCGGGTCGACTTAACTTGCGGATCGACTTGACTTGCGAGTCGACTTGACTTGCGAGTCGACTTGACTTGCGGGTCGATTGACTTGCGGATCCACTTGACTTGCGGATCCACTTGACTTGCGGATCCACTTGCGAGTTGACTTTTTGACTGCGAGTTGACTTTTTGAAAAAGTGCATTTTAGATCCTAAACGATGAATTTTGTCACTTTCGGACATACATATATATATATATATATATATATATATATATATATGTGTGTGTGTGTGTGTGTACTTTCGGATAAAATAATAGAAAATTTAAGGATATTTTCACGCTAATCATTAAACATCTTCAAGAATCAAACCTTTATGATATAACTCGCACATGAAACACATATACTTTGGGAAGTATACAACACGAAATATATAATAATAATACTTTAAATTATTATTACGAAAACTCACCAACGAGCCATACATGTTTTTCAAAACATAAAATGTATAAACAAACATGTGGACATAACTTGGTGGTACGAACACTAGCATGGATGGTCGACTTAGACATCCACATACTTACTAAATCTCATACGTTTAGGGCGTTAGGAGATTTTGGACTATAATTGGGCTTTAGGCTTTGCTAGCACTCGCACATTACTTAACTCAACAGGTGAGTTCACAGCCCCTACTTTTATTGTTTTAACTGCTTTTGAACAGGGGTGGAAAACATAGTCAACTCCTTTATTAATTGCCATAACTGCTTTTACTACATGATTGTATACTTGTTTACTCGAAGGATTAGAGTACTTTGAACTGTTGAACGATTGTGCGAACTAATGTTTATGAAATAACATTTTCATACCATAAACTAAAACAAACGTGGTAAACTAATTGATAAACTGTTTTGTTTGAACGGGAGAACGACCCATGCGTATTTAGCCGGAGAACGACCGGTACTTTTTATGAAAACGCTGGAGAACGACCAACAACGTATTTTAGTGCCAGAGAACGACGGGCCAAGTGGACGGGAGAACGACCCGTGCGTATTTGGATGGGAGAACGACCCATGCGTTTTTGACCGGAGAACGACCGGTACTGTGTTTCGCTGGTGAACAACCAGCAGTATTTATTGCCAGAGAACGACTGGCCGAGTTGGACGGGAGAACGACCCGTGCGTATTTAGATCGGAGAATGACCGGTACTATTTTGTAAACGCTGGAGAACGACCAGCAACGTAACGTAACGGTATTTTGGGTAACATCCCACGTAAACGATATTTTGGGTAACATCCCACGCAAACTGTATTTTGGATAACATTCCACAAAATGATTACTTGACTATTATGACAATAACTATTTGTGAACGTATTAGTTTTAACAACTGTGCTTACAAACTTGATTCAACTATTGCAAACATAAAACCTGTGAATTCACTCAACCTTGTTGTTGACTTTTTACTATGTTTTTCAGGGAATTAGCAGCACACGTAAGGACCGCCTGCACATACGGATTCTAGGCGACCCATGATGAAACTAGGATGCCAACTTTTGACAACTGGATTTCTTTTATATAACTAATCTGTTTTAGTCATATTTATGAAATCTACTTTTGTAAACTTAATAACTTTCACATTTGTACGATTTGATAAATCATAAACTTTGTAACTATTACATTTGGCATCTTAATATATTATGTTATGTTGTAATCATAAGCTCTGATACGTATGCATGTACTGTGTATTGTGGCACTCCCCATACTTAACTAAACGCTTCCGCTAAACAAAATCGACGAATTTGGGGGTGTTACACAATTACACGAACGTACCATACTTGCTAGACTCAGGTGAGTCTTATAGCCCCACTTTTAACTGTTTTTACTATTGGGGTGAGATACTTTGCTCTGTTTTACACATGAACACAAGTACTGAACTACTTATACTACTTTTTACACACATTGCATGAGTACTTTTCTTATCAACCGAAAGCCTCCTATCGTAAGTTGTTAGTTATGGACTTAAACGCAAGTACTAGTAGATGGAACCATTTGGGACTGACAATCCATGCCTGGGGAAGTAGCGCTATCACAGATTTCACCGTAGAAATAGGTGATTAGTATTTGTTACATATGAGTGTCCAGATAGCACTCACGGGGGTACATTATAAGGTACTTGATTGTACCTTACTTACAGACTGTTAAGCTTAAACTTATGAGCTCATGGCAACTGTGCTGACCGACCAATTTACTTACTTAAATTACTTTGCTTGATTACAACACTGGTACATACTTGTGGTTCATAACAACTACTTTACTACTAAACCTGTAAGATTCACCAACCATTTTGGTTGACCCGTTTTAGTATTGTATCTCAGGTTTGCAGCAGCAGTAGGACTGCACACCCACAGGATTGCTAGCTCGAGTCGCATGCATACAAACTTTTAGAGATTCTTTTGCATTACTTTTATAATACCAGTTATGTATTAGAATCTCTAGAAAATCACTTACGAACTCGCAGCTGATGTTTACATTTTGATAGTATTGTAATATTTTTGGCACTCTTTTACAAATGTCACATATAGATGTCGTTTGCTTTGTCTTTGTGCTATGATCACCTGATTAGTCGCGCCTCGACCCGAACCACTTTCACACAGTAAATTTGAGGTTGCGACATACACGTATAATGCAACGTGCGTAGACAAACTGAAACAAAACAAAAATTTTAGCTAAATTAATTTCATATCTTCACCATTCCCACATCTCTACTTTCTCTCTATCATCTTCACTTCTTCACATACTCTTCATTTCTTTCTTTTTTCTATTTCTACATTTATTATTATTTCCATATTTTGATTATTATCTCACCTCCTTCTCTAAAATATTTTTTATATTTTGATTTCACAGTTTTGACCTATGTCCTCTATTTTGTTTGAGGATTTTTATTTTATTCTTACAAGTGAACTTTTATGGCTATTATTTAAATAATTTTGATTGATCCTAAATTAGATTATGTTTTTCATTTTTGAGATTCAGCTTTAGTTATTAATTTATTTTTGCTTTATATATGTAAATTGATTGATATTTCTGTTGTTATGTTTTATATGTGAATTTTTTTCTTCTTTTGCTTCTAATTTTTGGCTTGCTGAGTTTATGAGTTTTTGGTGTAAATTTACTCGAATTTTAGCTTCTGGTATATTCTTTCACCATTAATATTGTGTTTAGGTTTATTAACTCTCTTTTTTGTATTTTTTATTTTATTTTGGGTATGCTTATTCATTTGATGTGTTGGTTCATTTTTTATATAGGTAATGTTGGTGGTTGAATTTGGGTGAGAACTGGAAAAGCTATGTTGGCTTAGTTCTGAAATAGAGAGAAAAAAAACGATTTGGGGAAGAAGTAAAGATTTACCGATTAAAAAAGTTTGAAAAAAAGAAGAAGAAAAACTTAAAGAGGATGGGGTGGAGCCGTGGATTAAAGGAATCACTAGAATATGCCACTGAAAACATATGATGTTGAGGTTAACTCAAAATATAATTATAAAAATGATAGTAGTAATAGTAATAATGATTGTATTGTTCCATTGTAGTGATCATACACTAAAAAGTTTTTAAAAGTAAATGAATTTTTTATTTATTATCTGTATAAAAGATAAAGTTGATGAACTATGTAGATACATGTTATTTGCAGATTGAATATGAACCTTTTATAAATCATCGTTGCACAATCACTAACACCTATACATACACAGGGTACCACTGCTAAACAATTTTATGATCACCTTATTCTTAATATGAATTAATTTATTCTTCCCTTTTTATTAAGGTTAAACACATAGATAAAATAATTTAAAACAACAAACGCCCATGTGTATGTAATCGGGAAATCAATTTCTATTGCAATTCGAAAAAATTATAGTTAGTAAAACAATCTGAAACATTTCATGCAAAATAAGTGCTAAATAAAGGCTTAAAGCTTATTTAAAAAGTGGTTGACTTGAAAAGTTGTTACATCCCCACTGTGAAGCGCGGGCGAATAACCCTAGTTGACATGTACAATACAATATTTGTGTAGTATAGGATGTTGATATATGTTATTGGCGTAGTAACATTATAAGTATGTCTTAGGTTTTCCTTTAAAGAATGTACGATGTGAGAATTCTCTCTGATACCAATTTATAACACCTCTTGTATTAAACTTGAATATTATATAATTTTTCTCGGAAGCAAAGGTTATAAAATATTTTTCATTACTGTACATTCAAGAAAATATACATAAACCGTTTACATAATTAATGTTTCACAGTTAAAAGTTATTAAAATCCATAACACATATATTACACAACCGAGGTGTTATATAATTCTAAACAGAGTTTATCAAAACATATCAGAGTAGCACAGTTTGTCAAACATTCCCTGCTTCTAGAGCATCATCTTCCTGCTACCCACTTCCCAAAATATAACCTACAGGAAGTAAAATGAGGGATTAGCACAAAGCTAAGTGAATGAATTCGTCACCCACAATTCAACTTAGCATAACTACCTGTTTACATCAAATAATCGTAAACACATATTACATAGTACAACGATTCAACAATGAGGATCGGTGACTCTTGAGAAACCCTACTGCCGCGGTGGCTCTCAAGAACACTTACCCAACAATCTGTAAGGCCAATACAGAATAGACCGATAGCTAAATGTTATTATACTCAAACACAGGTTCTACACACAACGAATAATTTAAGACCCTGTGTAATTCACACGATAACCAAATAGCCCAACTAACGTGTTGACCTCAATAACAACTAATGCCTGAAGGCCACATAGCACATAGATGTAAGACTAATAACTCAGATTAAATAACTCAACAATACATCTACGTTCACTTGTTGTAACCAAACAGTTACAACTAAATTAAAAGGTGAGTTCCAATTCCACTCACCGATACCTCTGATGTCTCCACACTCAGGATTCTTATATCACTGAGTCTTAGGTTGATCTGAAATAGAAAATAAAATATAAGTTAGTAACTCATTCTATTATTATCATCATAGCATATTTATTAAATCAGGTAATCCTGAATTGACGTTTTAAAACTGAAAAATGCCATTTTCAGCCCCTAGATGACCCTGAATGGCCAAAAACTGTCTAGCCTCTTTGAATAGAGCCTGGATCATTAGGCTATTTCCGAGTGACCATGCGAATTTCAACCCAATCCGAGTTAATAAAATTGTCACTTACACGTTTTCAGAATTTACAAAACAAAAATTTTTTAAATCTCAATTCGCAGAGATCTCAATTTGCAGGGCCAACTCGGTTCGCAGTAACTCAACTCGCAACAGAATAACTTAGTTCGCACAGCCATCTTGGCTCGCAAAACTCGGTTCGCAACGCAAAATACTCAGTTTTCAACGCGATTTCAACTCGCATCGTAGCAACTCATTTCGCAAGATCTCAGTTCGCTTCCCAACAAAACTCAGTTCGCAAGACGAACTGAGAACTGCGAACTTCGCTGTTGTTTTCATAAAAACTCGAATTTAACACAAACAAACTCAGTTTCAGGTTCCTAAATGCATCTAACACTTCAGGTAATCATTATAACATCGAAACCAAGCTTCAATTTCGAGTATAACTCAATAACTCCTAAAATCCATTCTAAAAACTAAAACCCAAACTCACTTTTGGATGAAGGATTGATAAGATAATGTTGATAATAGGTCTGATGTTGTAGAACCAAAATCACAACAACTAACTAATTTGGTTTTTAATTTGATTGTAGTGTTAGGGCTTTGCAAAGTTTCAACAAGAAGAAAATGGAAGAAACCTTGAGAAGATAAGGATTTTAAGGTCAGTTTAACAACCGACTTGGATATCCAATTGTTATAGTTTTATACTTATCCTAAATCTATTATCTAGAACCTAAATACCATCTGCGAGAAAATTATTTTATTTTACCGTCATCTATAACAATTTAAAATAATTAATAGTTTACTATTAACAATAAGTCTTGAGACTTATTTAGTTAAGTTTCACAAGTAAACAATTAATATCAAGTAATTCCTAGAAATAATTAAATAACCAATTTAAATAAAGGAATTACCAGACCAGTGAAGATGGTGTTACAGTAACATTATGCACGTGTTTATAACCTATAACTAGCAATTTACCCGTACTATGTTGCGACATCAAAAAAATTTACTTGCGGCATCTATATTCAATTATATGCCATCATTTAGTGAAAACTGAAAAAACATAATGATATACAGTATCATTTTCTTACATTAATATATACATTATTATTATTATTATTATTATTATTATTATTATAACACCCCAAATATCAAGTTATTATTTTAGTACGTGAAGGTATATTTATTTTAAAGTATTATAATATAAGTGATATAAAATAATAGAAAACGTAAATGGTTTCTTAGTTCCAGACTATACGAAGTAAAGGGAATGAGAATTAATAGATGTACATGCGTGTACAACCTATTCTTACCATTACAGTTCTAAAATATTCCGGAACCATTTCTGAGAGAAGCTAAAAATCGCTGGAAGCTTATCATCATCCATAAATCATCAAATCAAATCTTAATTCAAGCTACTAATCTTCTAATCATCATCTATTTTATCCTCCTGATGGCACCCGAAAGCGTCGGTGTCATTGATTGTAACTTAATCGGGCGTCATCAGGGGTTTTAAAATTTATAATTAGCGGGGCTTAAATTATATGTACTACCTACTATGGTTGGTAAGCGGTAAGTATAACCTAAGATCATTCTATGAATCCAAATGTGTGGGTAAATTAAAGTTGGCACTTTCGGTAGGGAAGTATCTAGGATGGAACAAAGTAGGTAGGTTTGGGGGTTAAAGACAAGTAATTAAAATGCAGGAAATTAAAGTACAGGAAAGCAGATAAAGATAAATATGTGGTTGTTGAGATTTCGATAATTAATATTTCGAGATGACAGAATAAATAGGGATGATACTAATGTGGCAACCAAACTACTAGGCGTAAACTCTAGAACCCTACCAATTCAATTTCCCATTGGCATGTCACTAGGAACTAGGTTATCATGATTCTGATCGGAGCAATACGCAAACTTCCAATACTTATCTAGTTAAAATAAGCAACCTATCTTGGTTTTATACCGAGGTTCATGAATCAGTAGCGTATCGTCTTATAGGTCCGACCGTTCTTAACTCCTAAAATAATTTAATGTTCTATTAGCATGTAGATTAATAACTTTGTATGTTTGGACCGCTGATTTTTTAAGACTTGGTGTTTTAAGGGTTCTAGGTCATTATGACTTTGATCTAATTCCGAAGTCCTGTTATCATTCATTTAAGCTTTAGTTACTTCGACTTATGATTCAAATCTCTCCTTTTCAAATAGTTATACATCCCCGGATTATTCGCAGAATTATTAAAACGTGTTTCATATGCGGACCATGCCTTTCAATGATAGACAGTGTACTTTACGTAGTAGTTCCACAGTTTCTCATATCAACATGCGGTCGAGAGTAATTGACATTGAAAGTGACACTCTATCTAACTAAATGTAAAGCAGTGCAGAAATGTAAATCTAATATATATAACGAGTGGTTTCAATGTGTCTTACTTATTGCATGTCATGGACACAGATAACTACTTACCATAATTAAGGTAGATCAGGTACTAATTACTAGGTTGCAGTCACGTGGATAACCAGAAAGGGTAATCCATAAATTAAACTTGAATTCATAAAGTCTTGACGCTACAAAGGTTACTAATTCCTACTTTATCTAAACGTATTTCACGAACATCATTTTATAGTGTTTTGACTTTCGTAGAATATACCAGTTAGTTGTGAAGTTGTATTACCCATTCGGGATTCCAACTATTAAACCAGAGCTGATTCCAGGGATATAACTACCTTCTGTCATTTACCGACTTCCATACATTTGTACTCCGCCTTAAAGCGTTTCCAGTACTATATCGGATGAACAGTCAAATAGGGGCCGTCATATCTCTTTACGATTGTCGTGCATTAATTATATAATGTCATCCTTACTTATAATTATCTACATCATCAACAACCACAATAATAAACTACTCGCAATTCATGGCAATAAATATATCACATACCAAGCAATAACACATATTTAAAATATGGAATAAAATAAGTATGATAAAGGTTTAGATATCACCCGGAATTAAAGCGCAGCAGCGTATTATTATGATTGACAACTCATTTACACGTACAAAGATGAATCTTCAAACCTCCTAACGTTCGTTCTAGCCTCTATACTAATCCGAAGATTAATTACAATAATCCTAGACTATAAGAGAATTTCTAGAGTGAGAAAGTGGAAATGGAAAAGGAGTGTGTGGAAGTATTAGAATGTAGAAGTGTATTCTTGAGTGTGTCTTAAAATGAGACTTAGGGGCTGATATTTATAAGCAAAATATGGCTCACATTAGCACCCTTAGGCTCACATTAGCAAAAGTAGCGAAAGGTGGTGCACCAGGTACGAAAAAGTAGCGAAAGATGGTGCACCAGAAAAAGTAGCGAAAGGTGGTGCACCAGGTACGAGCAAGGACAAAAAAGCACAAGAAAGACGGGGGTGGGGGTGGCGGCGCCGCCTGGCTGCTGGCCGGCGGCGGCGTGCTGCCACCCGACCCGGTCCGTCGTCTTTCGTTGCGTTGCTTAATTGACGTGTATCTTCGTCGTTATGCGTCCGTTTGCGTTGGATTCGTAATTCAAAAACGAAGACTTTGATGTAAAGTGATAAGCATCAAATAGATATTATATTTTATACTATTTATCCCTATATTTATATACATTTTATTGCATTTATATGATTTTAGATACTTATTTAGTTAATATTTGCATAAATGTATTTTAATTAAAGATTGAAGAAAAAGGAACGAAAACAAGTCCAAAACTGAAGAAAATAAAGCACTTGAAGAAGTTGGAGCTTAAACCTTAAAGAATTGAAGACCAAAATAATAATATTGAAGAATTGAGCCAAAATAAGAGTAAAGACCCGAAGAAATAAAGAAGAAGCCCAAAAATGAAGCCCAACCCGAAGTTGGAATATTCTGGAAAGAGGTCCAATCGGCGGTTGGATAACCCAACCGGCGGTTGGGGTATTAAGGTATCAAAGGCGGTTCCAGACGCGAGTTGGATTGGGACTCAAGAAAGCCCAACCGGCGGTTGGAGTACCCAACCGACGGTTGGAATGACGGTTCTGAAATCTATAAATAGAGGCTTAGGTTGGGGTTAACCATATACGATTCAAGTATACAAAATACGATTATTAGGGTTTTAAGTCGACTTTAGGTGCGAATTTGGAGGCTAAAAAGCTAGGGTTTGAAGGTTTTCAACCCTAGGAAAAACTGGTTCAACAATTGGTTCAGTTTCTTTATCCGGGTAACTTTATTAACCTTTTGGGTTACTTTTGGATATTGTTTATTTGAATTACTTGTTAATTAGGTTTTCATTATGAATATTTAAATGAATGATTGATTGAATTTATTATATGAATTATATGTTTATGTTGGAACTATATTATTGAATGTTTATTATGCAAGAATTGTCTGTGTTATATTATATTAATAATGATTCTAGAGATGATTAACTGATTTATATCATAACTTTATTAATCTTTTGGGTTTTATAAATTAAGTGATTATGTTTATGTCTTGATCTTAACCTTTGCGATAGACGAAGAATATCATTTATTAATGTTAAGTAACACTGTAATTCAACCAAATCCGGAATTGTAATAATAAACTGTTGATAGATCTTAATAAATAGTAATACTTTTCTTAACCTTTGACTGTATTACTATATGAAAATTATCTTAACCTTTGTGATTTTCTACATTAGCAATTCACCAATAATAATAGCCAACAAAGCAAATAGACATAAGTTAATATAATAAGTTTAATCAATAATAGTTTAAATAGTTATAATCTTCTATCCAATTGAGTATTCTTAAGTTGAACCTTAGACTTATTTATTAGAATATGTATCAATTATAAATATGTTCGATCGGAACTAAAACGTCCCCCTTATCTTGTATATTATTGTATATTAATGTATATTATTATTGTATATTAAATGTAATTAGGAATAAATAGATAATTAGTTATAGATTAGAAGCACGTTCCCTGTGTTCGAACTTGGACTTACTTAAGAAGCTATATTATACGAACAGGTTAATACTTGCCTGCATTGTGTGATAGTATTATTTAGTATTTCTTAATTTAAAACTTGTGATTATAATTGCCTATACTTAGCACACATCAAAGTTTTTGACGCCGCTGTCGAGGAGCGGTGTATTTTAAATTAAACTAATTATTTAATCTGTATAAATTGTAAATTTTTGTATATATTAGTCAACCGAAAAATCGGCTCACCCATTGGGAGTACTGACAAAAACAAAGGTATAAGGAGAGTTCAGCCCTACCTCATTGATTTATCATATAAGAGGTATGGTGCTTCTCGAAAAAAAGAGGTTTTTAATAAGCTTCGCGCTGACCTAATTCTCCGCTTTTGTGTACAATCTTTGGAGCTACCGAGAACTTTTGACTAAATTGGTTAAAATTGTATAATTATTTATCTTATCTGTAGAATATGTTGAACATGTCGTATATGTATTCTAAATTAACTGGTAATTTGTGTATACAGAATTTGTTAACTGTTAGTGAAATGGAAAATAAGCAAATGGAAATTTTGAATGAAACTGTGGAATGCAAGAATGTCTGTGTTGATGAACATTCTCTTAGGATATTTGATAACCCTACATTAGATGCTCTATCTGAAGAAGAGGAAGAGGATTTAGAAAGTATATCTGAGGAAGAAGGGAGTGAGTTAGTTATTAGCACTGAGGTTGAAAATACTAATTTAGGAAGGATACCTGTGCCAGTAGTTAGTACGAGAGATGGAATGATTCAGCTTTTAGAAGTTAGAAAGGATGATACCTATCACATTATGGCTGTTATTAGGGCATCAACTATGAACTTTACACCTGCACAAAAATACATAATTGAGAAGATTGAAAAAGAATATGAAGACTGGTATAATCCTAACCGAACTCAGATGGTGAACTATTTTGATAAGTATATAACTAAACTGAAGGATATGCTATATCAACAAGAAGCTCAAGAGGAAGATTTCTTTGAAAATCAGAAGATTCTGTATTCGTGTGTTTACAGAACTTTGACAAGATACCCGTTTCCTTATTCTAATAAACAAATGAGTTTATTGGAATCCTATAAGAATCAAATAGAATGGGCAACTGGAGATCCAACACAGATGGCAGATGTTTGTTTGATAGAAGAATTGCAGAAGATAATGAGCTTAATGGAACGAAAGGATTATAAGAATTGCAGCACTTATTATGTAGATTGCACGGTGAAGTATTAAGTGCAGCAAATAATCGATGATTTGTACTATCCAGCACAAGATGAGCTGACGAGGAAAGTTCCAGATGGGATATCTGAAGTGGGATTAGTTAATGTGGCAAATTATGTGATTATGAAGCTTAAGTCAATTTTTCATGGGGTGAATTGTTCTTGTCATATTGATCTGTTTCATTTGGGATTATCTCAAATTTATACGAGAATGATGAATATGTTTAGGTTTTTAGGATTATTATTTCCTAAGCATCAGAGGGAGTTAATGAAAGGATTGCTATGGGAAATTGAAGAGGTAGTTAGAAATCCTACAACTGAAAAGTATGAAATGTTACATTTAGGGTTTTATGGATGAGTTAAGACGTAATCATCAAGAGCGGGAAATAAAGGAAGTAGATGAATGTAAGATGATTGATGAGGAAGGACATGTAGCTAAGGCAATAAAGAAAATAATGAGGGAATTTTATGAATTAGAAATAGCGGCAGATGAACATCACCGATATTTCGAAAATTTCATTGCTCAAGTACCTGATATCACAAAGACTATGTTTAGATACTTTCTGAGAATCTTTCCACCTGACCAGAAAATCCCTATAACCTTTATGCTACCAAATGGCTATTATGTTTCACCAATAGCTTGAGAATGGGTTCGTCAACCTTGAAGACATTCACAACATTCTTATTCCCATTTGTGTTTTCATTTTGTTATTAGTTATGATTAAACTTTTTTTTATTTGATTATTGACAGTTATTAAGTTTTTAATATATGTGTTATTTTAGGAATAATGGTCATTTTCATATATATGTTGAAATGTTATTTCTCTAGTAATATTTGCATGGTTAAATGTTTTCATATTAATCTCGGTTATATTATATGTGGTATGGTACTTTTCAATTTAATAACCATATTATATCATTTGAAGGTTCATATTGGATTTTATTCTCACTTTTATAAGTTTTTTTTTATGAAACCATAAAATGTTTTGACAAGTATGAGTTATTTTATAAGAATTGTTAAAATATTTAGATAAAATAATGAAAGTAGGTATGAAAACGTTAACTATGTTTTATGCTACATATTCTTAACTTAGTAAATGATTGGTTTTTCTTCAAATATTGATATTATGTTCTTACTAAGGTATGGATACATTAATCTAGTTTATGCTTTTATTTAATTATTCTTTATAGTTAGGATTTTGGAATCTTAATTGTATATATGTTTTTGCTATAAAGATAATTTTTATAAAATGTTTTACTAGATGATCCGATGAAATAGTTATGAAGAAACGTTTAACCATATTTGAAGTAAATAAAGTTTGTTTATTAAGTTTGACATTAGGAAATTTGTGTGAAAAATATGATAATTAAAGGATATGTGTTTCTTTTACTTAAAGAATCTTTTAGTTTTTATTATCTGGTATGTTTAATTTAACGATGCTATTTGTCGGAATTAGAATATAGTATAAATGAATATTTGATATGAAGCTACAGTGTATATTTAGTACAGCTTACCAATGCATTAATTTTTGGAAAAATATGAACTTTGTGGGTGTGTTCCCTGGAAACCCTCACGAGACTATAACTCGTCCACTCGGGATACCGAGGGGTTTAAAGGCTTATTGCATATGCTAAATGCAATCGTGATTAACTACGAAAGTGTGGATGTTGTATATTATTTTTCAAGAAATCGTGGAATCAATCAAGCAGATTTTTCTTAGCTGATGATGAAATTCATAATTTCAGTCAGGGAGTTTTTCTGTTCTAATTTTCTTTTCCTTACTCACTTTTGTTTAATAATTTTTATACAATGAGGGCATTGTATAATTTAAGTGTGGGGATAGGGTTCGTAACAAAAAGAATTTCTTTAATTAATTATTAAAGTTTCTATTGTTTTTAAATTTTATTAAAATTTAAAAATTTTAAGTGAATAAGTAAGTATTTATTAGTTAGAATACTTTTGTTAAAAGTTTTGTTTTGTATTTAAGAGTTTAGACTTTAATGTGGATTGACTGTTTTGTATATATAATGTAAGCAATTTAATAAGGAGTAACATTTAGTTATATGATATGATGTACTAATAGGCAATCTATATGAGGATTTCTGAATTTTAAGAAACTAATAAAATAACTTGTATATTATTTTATGATACATAATATGATGTATGACATAAAAGTCTTAATTCTTAGATTTATCATGCGATAATTTTATATATCTTTTTACTTATATAAAGACATTTGGGGGTTTACTAATTGTTTCCTCTGTTGTACGTAAGTACAGACTTGGTCTCTAATTAGTATTCTTAAAATAAAGCAAAAGGAAGAACAAATTCTTTCAAAATATAAATATAAATAAATAAAAATCAAACTACGTCGCTTTGTTGTACGGCTGTACAGACCTGTCACCGCTGGTTTGATTTGAAAATTGCTTTACCTGAATCAAGTTATGTCGCTTTGTTGCATGGAAATGCAGACCTGTCACCAATGTCATGATTCTTAAAAATGGATTTTATATATGTATTTGGAGTATAAAAGTAATTGCATGGTTAAGTTTAAGAGTATATCATATATGGAAATCATAAATAATATACATATTCAGAAATATAAATATAGATTGTTCAAAGTGGATAAATATATTAGTAATCATTCATGAGCTATATGTTACACAAATAATAATAATTTTTATTTATACATTATAGTTATCCATGTTAATTAAATTGTTTAAATTTTTAAGTTAGGAAACAGGTTTTGGTATTATAATTTTTAAATATTAGTTTGCTGCTTATTTTAAATTTTATTCAGTATTCTACTTGAGGACAAGCAGAACTTAAGTGTGGGAATATTTGATAAGCATCAAATAGATACTATATTTTATACTATTTATCCCTATATTTATATACACTTTATTGCATTTATATGATTTTAGATACTTATTTAGTTAATATTTGCAGAAATGTATTTTAATTAAAGATTGAAGAAAAAGGAACGAAAACAAGTCCAAAAGTGAAGAAAATAAAGCACTTGAAGAAGTTGGAGCTTAAACCTTAAAGAATTGAAGACCAAAATAATAATATTGAAGAATTGAGCCAAAATAAGAGTAAAGACCGGAAGAAATAAAGAAGAAGCCCAAAAATGAAGCCCAACCCGAAGTTGGAATATTCTGGAAAGAGGTCCAATCGGCGGTTGGATAACCCAACCGGCGGTTGGGGTATTAAGGTATCAAAGGTGGTTCCAGACGCGAGTTGGATTGGGACTCAAGAAAGCCCAACTGGCGGTTGGAGTACCCAACCGGCGGTTGGAATGACGGTTCTGAAATCTATAAATAGAGGCTTAGGTTGGGGTTAACCATATACGATTCAAGAATACAAAATACGATTATTAGAGTTTTAGGTCGACTTTAGGTGCGAATTTGGAGGCTAAGAAGCTAGGGTTTGAAGGTTTTCAACCCTAGGAAAAACTGGTTCAACAATTGGTTCAGTTTCTTTATCCGGGTAACTTTATTAACCTTTTGAGTTACTTTTGGATATTGTTTATTTGAATTACTTGTTAATTAGATTTTCATTATGAATATTTAAATGAATGATTGATTGAATTTATTATATGAATTATATGTTTATGTTGGAACTATATTATTGAATGTTAATTATGCAAGAATTGTCTGTGTTATATTATATTAATAATGATTCTTGACATGATTAACTGATTTATATCATAACTTTATTAATCTTTTGGGTTTTATAAATTAAGTGATTATGTTTATGTCTTGATCTTAACCTTTTCGATAGACGAAGAATATCATTTTATTAATGTTAAGTAACACTCTAATTCAACCAAATCCGGAATTGTAATAATAAACTGTTGATAGATCTTAATAAATAGTAATACTTTTCTTAACCTTTGTCTGTATTACTATATGAAAATTATCTTAACCTTTATGATTTTCTACATTAGCAATTCACCAATAATAATAGCCAACAAAGCAAATAGACATAAGTTAATATAATAAGTTTAATCAATAATAGTTTAAATAGTTATAATCTTCTATCCAATTGAGTATTCTTAAGTTGAACCTTAGACTTATTTATTAGAATCTGTATCAATTATTAATATGTTCGATCGGAACTAAAACGTCCCCCTTATCTTGTATATTATTGTATATTAATGTATATTATTATTGTATATTAATTGTAATTAGGAATAAATAGATAATTAGTTATAGATTAGAATCACGTTCCCCGTGTTCAAACTTGGACTTACTTAATAAGCTATATTATACGAACAGGTTAATACTTGCCTGCATTGTGTGATAGTATTATTTAGTATTTCTTAATTTAAAACTTGTGATTATAATTGCCTATACTTAGCACACATCATAAAGATATCCCAAAAATATGTCTCTTATCTCCAGATGTTGCGTACGAATCATTTGGATCTTCCGGCGGGCGTAGAATCTTCATTCTTTATCCATTTTTGTTGATTCTTCTTCTGTTGGGTTCGTAATTTGAAAACGAACATCTTGGGTGAGATGGATGTTGGTGATGGGTACTTTTGTCTCGAAATCTCGTTTTGATGCCTTGAATCTTCAAACGTGTGTGGAATCTTCATTTTTCACCCGTTTTGCTTGATTTTTATCGTGCAACCTTGTTTTTACCATCTTGGCATAATATCACTGATTTGCATTGATTTTGAGTTTAAAATGCCAAGAATCGTTCCAGAATGAGAGAGATATCGGTAGTAAAAACATGAATTTTTACGCGATATCAAGTATCCCACACTTAGAACTTTGTTTGTCCTCAAGCAAACTCATTCTTAAAAAGCTTCTGGAAGGATTCTAGTCGCATTAGTTTTTAGAGATACCATTTTTCAAAGAATATAAAATTACAGTTATGAAAGAGTTTTCACCGAAAACTAAGGGTTTATAGAATTTGATACCTTCTTCGAGCAACATAAATGATGATCATGACTAGGCAATCCTCACAAGTGGGTCACTTAAATCACTCAAGTGTTTAGGGTTTCCTACTTACTAGTGTCAATCACTCAGATAGCCTGTCATGCAGCATTCTCGTCATAGGCTTGATCGAGAATCATATCTTCATCACTTTTGATGAGGACGGTACTAACCTTTCAAGATATCTTGGAAGGAATCGGATGTTTTGGGTTGAAGAAGGTGTAAGGGTTTTCCTTGTATTTTCTCGAAACTTTTCTTGAGAGAGTTTCTTTGGAATTTCTCAGATTTTGAAAGGACTGCATAGCCTTTTTCTTTCTTTTTCTTTGGGATTTTTCTTTTCTTGGCCCTTTTACTTGATTCTTGGGCTTTTAGGTTTCTTCTGACAGCTTTTGCTGAATTTCTTTTTCTTGGAGCTCCTTTTACGAATGATGTTCATCCTTTGGGGAACGCTCCGATATATTTTATGGCTTTGTATTAGGCTGCAGAAGTCTTGGAAAATCAAGAGTATCTTTGAGAGTTCGTCGGAAAATGAAACTTCTGTAGGTTCGGGACGAATATTAGGAGGTTTTGATTGGGTGTGAAGAGTGAAGGTTGAGTGAGTGGATGTTTGATGGTGGAAGGGCGTTTGGATTCCTTAGAAGTTATCAAGATGGGTTGTACCTATGCCACGTATGGCACTCATCTGCGTGATCTCGAAATGCATTACAAGAGCAAGTTCTAATTCAAATGCATACATCAGCGCACACATGAAACGAAAAGTGAAGCATTTTAGAGATGAATGCTAATGATGGGCTCAATCCTCACGAATCGAATGTTTTGGTCAATGTGTGCCTAGCCATGTGTTGCCCTTTTCATCCGTATCTTATTCTAAAATAGTTTTGTTTCATTGTCAAAACTCGTTTCTTGCTGTAATTTATAATTTTGAAAGATAGGATTTCTAAAGAATGAGGAATTTGAATCTAAAAATTTGAAATTTTATCCATTTTTAGCCTTTTAATGAAAATATTGTTTGATTTACGGACAAGAGGTAAAAACTTGCGGTTGAAGGCCGTATATCCCACACTTAGAGGAACATTGTCCCTAATGTTTGAATCTATTCGTTGAGTACCTCTTGTTGAAGTATCCCACACTTAGAGATTCTACTTATTTTCGGATTGTTCGTAAGTGTAGTGTGGTTTTGATTATCCCACACTTAGTGTTTGGAATATCGGATTAGATAATCAATTCTTTCAACGGGTAGAGGGTTTTGGAACGGTGTACCGCTTTTGCTGTGCACGTTGTTGGCTACTCATTAGAAGTTTGCTGGTCCGTGGCTTGTAGCTTATGGCTCTCGGCATTCTTCATCGTGTGGTCCACAGTTTCCCTTGCTTCGGTCTTCTATAGTTTCTCAAACAAACCACTCAATTCAATCAAGTAATAGCTGTTGATAAGAAAAGTAAAGTAATAGCTTAATAAAGTAATAACTGGATAGATGTGATGTCTATGCATCCACAGTACATCAAATACACACAATAATAATAAAGTCTTGATAGAAAATAGAAAGGAGTCAGAAAGCGGAGCAATTTATTGCTCGGCTGGTGGTGATACTGCAGCTGAAGATACTATAGGTCCAGGAGATGTCTCATCTGATGAAGAATCATCATGCTGATAGTGGGTTCATTTGTCTGATGCATCTCGATCAGCCTCTGCATCTAGTGTACATATGGTGAATACTCCATCCTGTATCAGATGGTCAACAAATTCCCCTGCGGGCATGTCAAAGCTGTCAAGTGGAATCTCATGTGTCTTCTACTGGGAGTGTCATCTGAATAAATCAGTCTGTCTATGAGAGGATATTGGATCAATCGGTGCATCTACAGGGCTGGTGCTCCTGAGAATCCTGTGACTCTGAACAATGGTCGCTCGTGTAGGGGTTTTGGATATCCTACTGCCTCTCGAAGTCTGACCTTTAGCCGAACCAACAACAGAAGGAACATGCTGTCTCTGAATAAGAACCTGTGCTGGTGGTGCTTGTGGCCTAGGTGGAACTGTGCGAGTGGTAACCCATGGCCACGGTCAAGAACTGGATGTCGGTGAGATGCTGGAGTAGGAACTGCAGGGGGATATAAGTGTGGTGGTGCTCGGCCCAATCCACAGGGTAGGTCAGGAAATGGGCTCACTGGTATCCCTGTTGTTTGCTGTCTCATAGCCTTATAACATTGGACCTGCATCTGCATCATCCAATACCAATAGTCTGGCCCTGGTGGTGTCCCATAGTGATATATGTAAGGGGGTACCCGAAATCTAGGAGCTGGGGTGGAAGGTCCCGCTCTAGTAGGCTGTGGCACTACTGGTGGTGGTGCAGCTGGGTCATCATAATCATCCTTATCTTTGTCTGAATCTGAGTTATCTGGCTCTTTTGGTTGATGCCTCTTTCTTCCCTCTCTTGGTAAAATTAGACCTGGTACTAATTCATCCATACTTTCTGTGTTTGATGATCGTGCCCTGATGTAAACTATGCCGTCTCTCATAATCTTGAGTATATCCATGCTCCTAAGGAACTGATAATCTATCGGTTGGGCACTCCATACTGGCAGGCTTTTAAATTTTTCTACCTCTGTCGTTTTAAGCAATCCCATTCTGCGAATCAGCCTTGTAATTATTGGACCCATATATGATCTCTTTGCACCAAAATCCTTTTCTTCCAGAATCCGCTGGGCAACTAAATAGGCAACCTGAATATTCCTCTTCTCGAGGATGCATGTCATCATAGCAATATCAAATCTGGAAACTCGACCGCTTGTCGTGTATTTTCCATCAAATGAACAAGCTATCATGATCGCGCCCAAACGGTCAGTCGGGTTCTCACCCCGTCGTCGGACCGTCCGTCTAGGCGCGGATCAGCAAAGTTTTAAAATTTATATGTGCGGGGCCTAAGTATACCTAGTTACTATTGGTGTATAGCAATAAGGATGACCTAGGGTCATTCTTTGAGTCAGTGTATTGTGGATCTTGGACGAAACAGGCGTATTTATCAATCTAGCGGGTTTTAAAAGATTTGATTGGGGTTTTGTTTTTGTTGTTTTTATACTTAGGCAGAAAATTTAAACTAAAGCGGAAAAATAAATGTAAATAGCAGATAATCAAGAGAGGGGTGTTTGCTATGATTTCGGTAGCCTTATTGGTTGGAATGAGAACGTATTCTAAAGGTTTGTATTTTATTTATTCCAGGTATTATGTGGAGTGAGCACTAGCCCCCTACTGATAGAGTTCTCGATCAGTATGTCACTGAGCAACTAGGCTATCCTGATTCTGATCGGAGTAGTTTATCCAGCCCACAACACTAACCGGTGAAGGTATAGTGACCCTTATCTGGGATGAAACCCTGGGTGCATGAATAAGGCGACAAACCAACTCGATGTCCGACCTTTCTTAACCCCACAGTAATATCTAATCTAAATAAAACATTTAAGACCAAATTTATAGAGTGTGCTTGATTACTTTCTATCGATGGTTTTGTGAGTCTGGGTGTTAAGTCATGACTCGTGATTCACATAGACTGATAACAACGACTCTTTCCGTGACTCTCACACTGTACTCCACCGGAGGTGTTTCCATTGCTGAACCAAAGACCTAGTCGGTACCAGCTCTGCTGATCACAGAGTTTCCGTTATTCCACAAGGCTTAGTAACTGCGGCTTTTCCTCGGCTTCCACGTGTTAACTACACCGGAGGTGTTGTCGACGCTATACCGAGTAATCAGCTGTCTTACGCTACCTTTACATTGCTTCATAAAAGCTAACCCAGACTACTTAACTAAGTTTGTATTTAAGCATAATATTATCCATCTATGATATAAACCAGCCCTTACTTTTAAGTCCCAATAAATCCCTAATTTGTCAACAGTGCACTATTCACGTTCAGTTAGAAAGCCATATTTCCACGGGCACAATGTACTTTGCGTTCAAAGTAGAAAGCATTATTTCCACGGCTCCAGTGTACTTAGTGTTCAGTTTGAAAACTATATTTCCATAGCCACAGAGTACTTTGCGTTCAAATTAGAAAACAGTATTTCCTCGATGACGATGTACTTAGCGTTCATTTAGAAAGAGATGTGCACACGGTTTAACAAATCAAGCCATGTTCATGTTTGACACAGATAACTAAGTACCTTTGATGGGGTTCGCGACGTCCCATCATAAACGCCGTAATCACGTTTACTGGTTGAAAGGCGATTAGTTTAATAGGTTTAAAATCATAGATAGAAAGTAAATCAAAGCACTATAATATCATTCCAACCAATTTACGACTAACTACATCATAGCAAACACGCAATATCACTACTCGCTAATCATGGCAATCAATCCTAAATCTAGCATGGCAACAGTAATAACAATCATCATAATAAAATAGATAAAGGATAGATATAACCGTAATAAGAGCGTAGCTGAATACAACTTGAACGTTACATGAGTAGAACTCCTAGTATGCGCCAAGCAATATTATAAGATTGCCCCTCTACTAACTAACGACTAATCTACCACTAATTATAACATAAACCTAGAGAGAGAGTAGTGAGAGAAAGTATTGAAGTGTTTCTTGCTTGAGAAGTGTGAAGGTGTGTTGAAATGATGAAATGAGGCTAGTATTTATAGAGATCGCACAACCGTATCCGTAGACCATATCCAAACCTCAAAATGCACAACCGTATCGCAAGGGCAAATAAAAATCAGATTTTTATCGCCCAAACACACGATACGGCTGAGTTAGGGTGAATACGGGTGAACTGGACCGTATACGGCTGTGCATTGGGTGAATACGGCTGAACTGGGCTGTATACGGCTGGGCACAGGCCGTATACGGCCTGCACAGACCGTATACGGTCTAGGTCCAGCCGTATACGGCCTGGTTCAGCCGTATGCTGGCTCCTCGGTTCTTCGTTTCTTCGTTCGGGCGTAACTTCTTCGTCGTTTATCCGTTTTGAGCGTTCTTTATATCCACGCGATCGTATTTTCCTAATGAAGAAAATGACATAAGTTAGAGGTCATAATTCTTTGTGGAGCTCAAAAAGTGCTAAATTACGTGAACCGAAGATTCAATGATCGTTTGTGCTCTGTTTTACTCATTTTTAGGTTGTTTTTGTCGATTCTTGAAACATCGTCTATATTTTAGCCCATATGATGAAATGTGATGTTTAAGTTCATATTCAAGTGTTTTCATTAATAATTGGGCCAAAATGGTGAGATAATGGCACACAAAAACATGACTTTTTGCGTGTCATCATATCAGCTTGTGTAGGATTTGTAAGACTGGATCTCTGAGTTTGGTAGCTTTTATACCCGAGAAATATGTTGCTGATCATAACTTACTCCATGCCTCGGATGGTGTGGTCGAGATGGATATCGAAGTGGCTCCATTAGTGAACAGTGGGGAATGTATCTCCTCAGGTGTGTATAGATCCAACTGTTGTGCGAACTGGGCCAATGACAAGGTGAATAAACTTCCCATGTATCGAAATGTGATCGAACTGTCTCCAACTCAACTCCTTGTCTTAAATGTGTATGTGGTCATGAACTCGGTAACCATTTCCATGTATACCAGTTCATCAATGCTGAACAGTTTCTTGAAGGACTCGAACTGCTGACCCTCAATTGGATAACTGAGTAGGTTCTCTAGTCTTTGTCTGAATCCTAATTATTGCAACTTTTCCCAGTCCACATATCTAAAACGCTCGAGCTTCTTGTCTCTCCAAATGCGTGCCATCTGATCGTGATTAGGTGATGCACTAAGATAAGTGAGAGATCATGTAAGTGGTCGTGTTGGGTTTAGTTTTTTCTTCTTCGGCGACATAGTACTTGAGAACATGAGAGATTTAAAGTAATGGATTCTCAAGAAGGAGAAAATTTAAAGCACTTATTGAAATTTCCAATGGAAGATTCGAAATGAAGGCTTTAAATTTTTGACAATCCAAAGATTACAGTAAATATCAAATGTCCCCAAGTAACTAATAATAAGGCAATCATTAATAGGTGAAAAATATATAGTCATGAAATGGCAATAGCTTTATTGTGAAGTAATGCAATTTACAAGGTTTGGTGTTACCCAAATTTGAAATGTCATTATTTCACAATTTATAATTATTAGTAGGTTTTGACTTTTAAAAGTTCAAGTTGAAGTAAGGTTTAAAAATTCAATTGATTTGTTTTAAGAATGCAATACTTCAATTTGACTTTTTAGGTCAAAGCTTACTTCAAATGATAACTTCGTATGCCAAAATTATATCCTATGCATGTAAATATGACCTAAACTATTTTAATCATTTCCTATTTGGTAAACAAGCTAGGTCATGCAATAAGAGTTATGTCATCCATGTGTTTGATTTTATTCAAGACTTTTATTTTCACAATAATGATTTTGTAGTTATTTTGCCTATTTTGACTAGTCAAGCAAGTACAAGATTCTAGTGAACAAGAATTGTCAAGTAATCTTAATTTACTATTCTATTCAAGCAAGCTAGCTAATCTTTTATAGACTTTCAAAAGTCAATCTTGCTAATCCTAATGCATCCGCATTGTGCAATTAACATAGAGTAATCATTCAAATCACCATGATCATTTAAATATCTAACAACTATACTTAAGCATGCAAAATCATAGACTTAATTAATAGGTCAAAGTTCATCCTTTTAATAAAGTCAAACATGTGTGGATTAGCATGGGTAAGTGGTAGTAGTATATAATTTCTAAGCATTCAACCAAGAAAAGTAGCAATTCCTAGTTACTAACTTAGCTAATTTCATAAAATAGGATATTCAAAGTTCAAAGTGGGTTTCTCATGATCATACCTTTGTAGTGTTTGAAACTTCAAAACAAATGTACAACCGAAAAGAATATGCAATGAGGAGTTCAAAAGGGCGAAAAGTTATAGAGTTTGATGGAGATTTAATGGTGGTTCATGGTGGTGTGGGTTTGGAAGTGAAGGTGGAGGTGATGGTCGGCCATGGGGATCAAAAGGGGAGAAGAAAGTGTTTTTGTTTTTGAATTATGAGAGTACATGGAAGTCTTAATGGTCCCCTGGGAATATATGTCCTAGTTTCAAGTACCATATTCCTTACATGGTCCCTAATGTACTTTTTAAATTAATAATCTAAGTTAACTTCTAATGTCCTATTAATAATGATTACGAATCCTAAGTGTATTTATTGTGACTTGGTACTTGTTAGTTTCTTGTCACTTTATAAATAACTTAGGGAACTCGCACATTTTTGCGGGACGGTTATAATTAACCTAAAACATTAAACTTAAGTTATTATATATATATATATATATATATATATTATTTCTTTCTCTTTTTTTTAACAGAAACTTTTGAAAATTATAAAAAAAAAATTCGTATAAAGTTGCGAGCCTCGACCTTTTAGGAAAGAATTGTTTTGTGATTCGTTCCGATCTCTTTGTAGAGAAAGGGTCGAGATTTGTTCCCTTAGACGAATGTTTTCAGGCACAAAACATTTTGAAAGCTCCCAGATGACGTTATAAATTAAATAATGACTGTTCTCTATGTCCCCTAGGGTTTTTCTTTCTTCATATCCTAAATTGACAAGATCACTAATTAACTTATTACATGTCTTTCTTATCTTCTTAGGGTTTGACGATCCATCGCGAGGTCCTTAATCTTTGTAATTTAGGTCGTGATTGAGTTTATCCATGATTTCCAGGAATGCTTTATCTTCTTGCGAATCAGGTTCCTCGGTTGTAGAATTGACTATTCTTACGAGTTTACTGATTAGGGCTTTCTGTGTTGAAGTGAAGGGTGTAACACCTGGCATTTTAGGCTATCATTACTGTGCCTAATCGCGAGATTATTATGTGTATTTAGTC